>CM038554.1:7490593-9890593 GCA_021527575.1 Ensete glaucum | reverse complement strand
CGCTGCAGAAATTTTCAGTCGCATTTTTGCCTTATGAAACCAGTTTATTTCTTCTCCTTTCTGGCTGAAATTTTTACACAATTCTAGAGATCAACTTGGCTTTCATCTGGATTTGATTTCTGCAAAAAACTCCTTCTGGAACCGGTTTTCTTGTGCAATCTTTCACCGTCACGCAGTTTTGGAATTTACAACAAAGGATCTGCTTTTCGCCTTTTGCCCTATTTCCCCACTGTTACACTGCCAAAATTTCGTCAAACTTTTTACCGGTATTAATAACATTTGAACCAAGGGTTTCTGCATAATTTCCTTGAACTTTCCTCTGGAATTTACGTCGAGAAGTCGTCGTTTCTCCAACGTAAAACCGGTTCAGCAGGACAGCACATCGCAGCACCTTTTTTTGCTGAATTCTATCAGATTTGAGTACTGTTTTTTGTGAGATTTCGGACTCTATTTTCCTCATCTCAAAACCCTAACATCCTCGCCAAAAACCCTTCCAAACCTTACTCTAAACTGAACCCAAACAGCCAACCAAATCTGCCCTAAACCGCAGCCTACTCTCATCCAAACCGATTCACCTTCCAACCGGCCACCCCCTTCTCCAAAATTCCCATGCCACCCGGCAACAGAAAAAAGAGCTCAATAGTACAGATCTAGTGGCATATACTATGGCATCAGAGGAGGCTATCGATGCAAAGCTTAAAGCCTTTGAAAACCGAATGGAAGAGAAGATGCGATCCCTTTTCGCCGAATTCAGCATTGGCCGACCGTCGAGCCCGAGGAAATCACAACACGGAGAAACTTCATATCAGCAAGATGATCCTCAAGAACGTGGCCACATCACCTATGATCTCAACAATCCGTGCATGAAGGTTGACTTCCCCAGATGGGAAGGAGACCCGATCGGGTGGATCTCACGTGCGGAGTGCTATTTTCGATTCTACCGAACCGCCGACGCCACACGGGTGGAGATTACTGCCATCCACCTCAAGGGAGATGCTATTCAGTGGTTTAATTGGTTTGAACACACCCATGGAGGACTCTCTTGGCAGCGATTCAAGGAAGGACTACTAAACCACTTCGGACCAACCGATTTCGACAACATCAACGGACAATTAGTAAAAGATTCGTCAAACCTTTATAATACAAGAATACCAAACAAGGTTTAAGCATTTATCTAACCAAACTGAGAATTGGTCTGAGAAATAACTTTTAGGTACTTTTATCGAGGGCCTAAAGTCAGAGATTCGAGGAGAAGTAAAGGCGCAGCAACCGTACACTCTTATGGAGGTGATTTCCTTTGCACATATCCAGGAGAACGATTGAACCACGAGGTACGAAGGACAAGGGTCACTCACCGACCAACTTTGCCGAGGCCTACTGCTCCCTCTACTGCCATCCAAGCCCCCACACCAAAAAAGTTGACAAGAGACGAGCTTTGCGAATGATCGGCCAAGGGGTTATGTTGGCATTGCGACGAACCGTGGAGCCGCGAACATCGCTGCAAAAAGGGCCGACTCCTCATGATTGAACCAGCGGAGGATGAGGACAATGAAACATCTGAAGAAGCCCTTGAACCTAAAGAAGAAGCCATGGAGGAAGACTCCCAACCTGCCGATTACGCAGTGCATGCATTGGCCTGCTACTCCAACCCGTAAACGATGAAAGTTGAAGGACTTCTAAAACAACAACCCATCACCGTTCTCATTGACACGAGCAGCACAAATAACTTCCTTAACAGTAAGGTTGCTGCATGTTTGGCGCTTCAAATCGAAGGTTACAACAAGTACGATGTAAAGGTCGCCGACGACTGAATCTTCAATTGCGACCAATGGTGCCCGCGGATGAAACTACTCCAAGACCAAGAAGTGGTAGCTGATTTCTTCCTCCTACCCATGATGATTATGAAGCCGTATTCGGGATCAAATGGCTCACAATACTAGGTGATATCTCCTAGAATTTTTCTAAATTAATCATGAAATTTTATTACAAAGGGAGACAGATCACGTTACAAGGCAAGCGCGGGAGCCAAATTTCCATAGTTTCATCACAACGAATAGAGAAAGTTTTGCACAAAGCACATGGTGGATTCTTGATGTATATCCAGCAGCTATCTAAGGGAGAGAACGTGCAAAACTTAGATCCAAAGCTTGCCCTTTTGCTGGACGAATTAGCGGATGTTTTCTCAGAGTCGCGCGGGCTGCCCCCTAAGTGGCCGCATAACCACCGCATTCCTATTTTGCTAGGCAAACCTCCAGCAAATTTGCGATCGTACCACTATCCTCACTTGCAGAAGGACAAGATCGAGAATATTGTTAAACTGATGCTTGACACCGGGGTGATTCGACCAAGTTGCAGCCCTTACGCTTCACCGATGTTGCTAGTACGCAAGAAGGACGGTACATGGCAAATGTGCATTGATTATCGAGCCTTGAACGCTATCATCGCCAAGGACAAATATCCTATACCAGTCATAGAGAAGCTCTTGGATAAATTAAAAGGAGCCCGAGTCTTCACTAAATTGGATCTCCGTTCCGGTTATCATCAGATTCGGGTATGCACTGAAGATGTTCTGAAAACTGCATTCCGCACGCATAACATAACAGCCACTACGAGTTTTTGGTAATGCCTTTTGGACTTACGAATGCTCCTACTTTCCAATGTCTGATGAATGACATCTTCCAGAGTTTTCTACGCAAGTTAGTATTGGTGTTCTTTGATGATATTCTCATTTATAGCCCTACGCTTGATATACATTTTCAGCACTTACGAACTGCTCTAGCGATTCTTCGGAAGAATACTCTTTATGTTAAACGGTCAAAGTGCAACTTCTTACAACGTAAAGTGGAGTATCTTGGGCACATTATATCAGAGGATGGAGTGACGATAGACCCGACAAAGATCGAGGCAATGCAAGGATGGGCCAGACCTATAAACGTAAAATCACTATGCGATTTCCTTGGACTCGCGGGCTACTACCAAAAATTCGTGAAAGATTATGACAAGATCAGTGCCCCACTTACGTCCTTACTGAAGGACTCCCTCTTGTGGTCGAGCCTTCGAACGACTCAAGGCAGCCATGATGATGACATCAGCCGTAGCACTGCCCGATTTCAGTCGTACATTTGTCATTGAGGCCGATGCATCAAGAGTTAGAATTGGGACTATTCTTATGCAAGATGGTCGACTCTTAATTTACACCGAGGCTTCCCCCACACTCCACACGAGGTTTTTATAGGAGATACTAATTACTACCAAATTTAAAATATGGTTAGATACAGGTCCATGGTACGAAAGAGGAGTAAAATTAGAAGAATTGCAATCCATACTCATGCCAGATTGGGCTCTTATCATCCTGAACCATACTAAAGGACAATCATCATTCCAGAAGAAAGATTAGCTATCACCAAAGACTAATCATATGACAGCACATGCAAAGAAGAAACGGCCTCCTGACAAACTTCAGAATATACGAAAAATTGAAGATCGAGTTTTTCTACACCTCCAGCCCGATCAGTAGTAAACTTGAGCCTTAATGAAGTGGTCTCCCTATTTCTTTGGGGCTTACAAAATTGAAGATCACATTGGGGCCATAACCTGAAGATCAAATTCGCGCACCAGATCAAGATTACAGTTGATCCGCCAGGTATCCCACCTCAAATGAAAATTTAAAGAAGATGACTCAGCCCAAATCCTTCCAACTAACACCCCAGCTGATGAGGAGACCAAAGTTCAATTAATGATAGCATGGGAATCATATGAGGAGTTGAAGACCCGGTTCCCCGAGTTCATGGAACCTCAGCTTTGAGAACAAGCTGAATTTAAGAGGGCAGGTTTGATAGGACTCTAGTAGGGTTGAGTCCTAATCACTTAGAAGTAATCAATAAGAACCCTGTGAGATTGTAATAAAACCTCACCTAGTCACTTCTATCCTATAAAGAAGTGTGGCTAGGGTTTATTTTGGGGCCTTAGGGCATAGTGGCCACCGCCCCCTTTACTGGGCTAGTCGACCAGGATTTCCCCCTGCTTAGGTTGGCTATAGAGCCAACCTAGCCGCCACTTGTTCCCTTTAAGACAGGTCGGCTATAGAAGGGCCAAAAGAGTAATTTTAGTTAGGCAAGCACCCCATGGGCTAGGGTTTGCAACCCTATATAATGATGTAGCTGCCCCCTCTCTTTTAGGAAGCAATTAACAATTTTATTTCAGCCTTGTGCCGAGTTTAGGAGAGAGGAATCCCTACAGCGTTCCAAGGGTTGATCCCCCCTTAAGGATCAAAATCTATATAGCCTCCCTTGGGGTTCTATCATAGTCTTACCTTGTTTAGGAACAATATATCAAAGGGTGAAAGTCCAAATAAAGGTTCAAAAACACTAGAGATAGATGAGAACTATACTTATCAATATATTGTATTTTTCCTTGTTAATCTCTATTTCTATTCTACTGCCACTCTTCTCTTTCTCTCTCAATTTCTCTCTTGAAGGATACCTTCTTTCTTAAAAAAAGGAAGTCCTTGATAGGAGGAAAAAATATTATCAATTATTTGACAAACTTAACCATGGTAACAAATGAGAATTTGTACATTTCGACAAGAAGATAAATACCCTGGCGAGGGTTATCTAAGAAAATCACAGATCAAGAGAACAAAAGGTATTAGGTGTTCAATCACACCCTTGCCTTCTTACCACTACCCATCCCTCTCTTTCCAAAGTCAGGGGTCGTAAACAGTGAAGGATTTACATAGGTTGAAAGTACCATCAGAAAGCCCACAAAAAATGAGCAAAAAAGTTCTTGAACAAAACTCAATCCCTTTTTAGGTAAATTTGGCAGACAACCCCTTTCTTGTAGTTGATTGTTGTCGAGTGTTCAAGAATTTGTAACAGCGATCTTGACATGAAGTGACACATGAGCATTCAATGCAAAAGAAATGACTATAGTATTAAGACTTGCATTTACCTCTCTTCCAATATCAAGTTTCCTTCCAAAGTGAGATGGACATCTTAAAAGATATAGGAAATATAACTTCCTTGCACAATAATAGGGTTATCACAATACATAGTGCATCTTTTGATGAGATAATTGTGGATTTTCATTATATAAGACCTAATTAGTTCTTAGTGGTGTTAGAGAGGTAGAAGTCTATACTCTTCATTATTACATAGATAACATTCTTCACTATCATGTTCCCTGCTCTAGAGTGCTTGATGGAATAAGACTTCATGGTCTCCCTTTGGCTTGTTGGATTCAAGTTTCAGTTGTCATTCTTGTAAGTAGCTTTAGACTATTCTATCAAGATGTGTAAGATTATGTCCCATGGAAATAAACTCTATTGACCTGGACTGCTCCAACTCAAATCACCTAGCAAAATGCTGGCACCTTGGGTATTAGTTAAAATAGCATATGCTAACTTGTAAATTAACATAACATGTCTTGATCCATGCTAATTGGCAATGTAATCCTTGGTGAACACTAAACATTATTGTCGCCAAGGTTTGACTTACCGGTCCATACCAGTATACCGATATATTGTCGGTACCGGTATGGTACTGGTACCGGTATGGTACTGGTACCAAGCGGTATGCACAGTACATACCGCCCGATATATTAAAATATAATACAATATTTTTTATAATATAATATTATATAATATAATATTAAAAATATTAAAAAAAGAAAAGGGGCGACGTCGTCGAGGAGACGTCGCCTCGATCTTTCTCCCGTGGGGACGCCCGTCTCCTCGCGGAGAAAAAAAAGCAGCGGGCTATAGCTATACAGGGCGGGGCAGCGCGAGATATTCTTTCTTCTTCTCTTCTTTTTTTCTTCTTTTCCTCTTCTTCCCTTTTTCTTCCTCAATCGACCGTCGTCGGCCGATTTCTCTCTTAATCGACCGCCGACGATCGATTTCTCCCTCAATCGACTACCGACAATTGATTTCTTCTTTAATCGGCCGCCAACGGCCAAAATTGTCGACGGTCGATTTTGAAACCTCCCAGGCGGTCCGCATCGGTAACTGGCAGATCGGTATATACCGCCTGCATCAAAGATGATCTAAATTGCAAACCTTAATTGTCGCAATGTGAACCAAGGTGCAATCTCATACCATACCGGCGTATCGATCAGCTGTCAATACGATACCTACCGAGCTATACCGATTGTACCGACACATGGTACACTAAGGTACCGAGCTGTACCGAGCATATCGGTCCTCTATCGAACCGGTACATACCAAGCAGTACGATATAGTATTACAAACCTTGATGTGAACCACATATTATGCTAGAAATTTTAGTGAAAGCAAAACCTAAAGTTAGTGATATTATTAAATAAATGAGGGTCTGGTTAAAAATCCATGTTGTCAACAGTCCCAACTTAGGAAACAAAAAGTGAATTAAAGTAGAACCTCCAAAATCCTTGTCAATGATATTCCCCACTAAGACGAGTACTTTTCTATCTTTTAATTTGTTTCAGTGTGAGATGTTCTTATGTGATTAATTTTGATGCAATATTACAGAAATTATAAATGCATACCAGAAAGGTGATCACGCAGAGTGCCATTAGGCATGAACTCATAGACCAGCATCTGCAAGAAAGAAAGAAATGCTACAATGAGAAGGATACTTAATGTGGAACATCAATTGATTGGCCACCAACTACAATACAATAGCAGTGGAATAAACACCAATTAATTTAAAGAAAACCATTGTTATATTACATGTTTTGAATAACTGTAGAAGTCAAACTTAAGTAGGACAAGAACGAGGACATTCCATAAAATTTGAATCTTGGTTTGATACTGATTTCAAAAGAACAAGGACATTCCATAGAATTTGAATCTTGGTCTGATACTGGTTTCAAATATCAATCAGACTAGTACAGTAGCGGTATACTGGATTTTACACCTACTTGGACCAATTGGCATACTGAAAAACAAGGACCATAATTTCATATCATACTGGCATACCTAGCTATGCTCGGTATAGTATACCGAGCAGTATGCAAGGGTGTATCACTCAATATGCTTATATATATATATATATATATATATATATATATAGAAAATTAAAAGAGGCGACTGTGGTGATGTCTTCCCCCTCTTCTACTCGTCGCTTCAGACAAGGAGAAGATCTATATATATATATATATATCATATAAAAAATATTTAAAAAATAAAAAGAGGCGATGTCGCCCCCTTCTTCTCCTCATCGCCTCAGACGAGGAAAAGACTGCGAGGAGGCGATTCTCCTCATTTGAGGTGACAAGGAGAAGAGGAGGCAATGTCTCATCTATGTCGTCCGGCAGGGGAGGGTGACGACGGATCAGGATTATCGAGGGAGAGTGACATCAGATCTCTAAGTTCTCCTTTTCTTCTCCCTCTTCTTCCTTCTCCTTTGCTGCAGCCAAGCTGATACCGCACTTTAGTGGATGGTAACGAGGTGGAAACAGCAGACCGGTACGTGGACCACCCAGTACGGGCTACACCATTCAGTATTGAAGACCTTGCTGAAAAATATTTAAAAAAAATCAAAAACTGACCAACACCAACTTGTCTGATACCAGTCCTTGATCGAGCAGGTACATACCGATCAGTATGTACAAGTTCAATCAATATTTAGTTTCTTGCAAGGGACAAGGTAGATTGGTTATGAAAAAGTGCCAGCAGCTAGAATTATCATCTCTAGTGAAAAATGTCAATATAATTTTCTCCTAGAAGAATCCATTTAAATCATTACACTGATCAATCCAACATGTGCTATGTCTTTGTCCAGCAAAGCAGAATTGGTTCTTCAGTGAAAAATGATAGGATGTTCAGTGGGAGAACCGCAATTGAGCCACCTGCATGTTAAGGAAAGGCTACCAGACTAGTACATATTAAGACATGAGTTGCCTGTCCTTTTAAGCATAAATTTGTGCCAATTTTTACATATACGGAATACCAAGAAAATACTTATAATCCTAACTAAGAATGCATTATCAACCCAATTATGCTAATGTCAGACAGTGCAGGCCTTTTTAAATCTCTTGCATGCAACTGTTAATGTCAAGTCAAACTTTAACAAGAAACAGTAGATAATTGGGTTGACTTGACGGCCTAAACAAATCTTCTAGGATGCATAATTAGTCTGGAAATCAGGACAAACCTGTTCATCTTGTTCATTGCAGTATCCAACTAAAGAAACTAAATTACGGTGATGCAACCTTGACAATAACTCTATCTCCGTCGAGAACTCCTTTGAACCTTGCAAGGATCCTTCTTGTGCTCTTTTTATGGCTACAGGTGTTCCATCAACTAAAGTTCCTCTGTATACCTTTCCATACCCTCCTTGGCCTACTTGCATGGAGTTGCTGAAATTGCTTGTGGCTCGAACCATGTCTTCAAATGTGAAGCATTTGACATCATTAATTTTAACTGAAGTTCTCAATGCTGCAAAAACAGATGGGAAAAGAAAAAGAGCTCAGGAAAGATCATTTCAGTGAACTGTCACAAATGAGTTACAATAATGTTCCTCCTAGGAACCTATGTTGACCTTGAAATGAGTGTTCACAATCCTCAAACATGCACAAAAAAAATTCAATTTGGCCCAGTTCAGTTCGGACCGAAATGTAGCCCAAACCGAGAAGCAGACCGCTCCAGTTTGGGAAGTTCTGGTCTGACCTAATTAAAAAAAAAATTAAAACTACTCCAACTAGGGCTCGCATTCACAAGCCCTCTTCTCTGTTCATGCGCCATCCATTGACTACCTCCCTTCTGTCCTCCAAGTGCTTCCTCCTCTTCCGCTACAACTAACTCTTCTTCCTCTTTCCTCTTTCTCCTTCCTCCTCCTCCACGTCCTCTTCTTACTTCCTCTTTCTCCTTCCTCTTCCTCCTCGTTCTTCCTCTCGCTCCTCATCCTTCCTTCCTCTTCCTCTACCATGTCCTCTTCCTCCAGTGCCTCCTCGTCTCCTTCCTCTTCAGTACATATCAATGTACACCGGTACCTGTTGGTAAGAATATGCACTTCCGGCTAGGGACTGGTACAGTACCCTCGAATGAACTTACTGATGAATCACCAAAACTGAAGAAGGAACAAAATCTTTTAGCCAACAGTGATGGTAGATTGTGTCAAACATGAATAATTGTCACAATTTGCTAAAAAGATTGTCGACAAGGACAGCCATTGGAATGAATGAGGCTATGATAAACTTAATAAGTTGCAGCATGCCCATAGAGATGTCATATCCAAAGAGTTCTTTAGTTATCCTATAAGTGAATACTAGGAAGTAATGAGAATCAAAGACCTTGTCTGTCAGAGATTTATGTAACTTTACAAGCCATAGTAATTCTTGAATCTTTATTACACTTCATGGGGCATCACATGCAAGTCATAATTTCTTGAGAAAGTCAAGTTCTTTTGCTTTTTCAGTCATCATTATTCATGCTAATTGCTATAATTTATTTGTGGGTATAACAAATGAGGTTTCATTAAGGTCCACCTTTTTAGCCAAAGGCTAAAGGGCTTAAAAAGTAATAGAATGGACCAACCATTTTCACCTGTTCCAATTCAAGACATGGCTTACCATTCGATAAGCGGTACTGGGTTTACTGAACGTTAAGGTATTTGTTATGGACCTGTATTATGCTAATAAACCTATCAACCAGTACCAGTATCAAACCATATTCTTTTGGTATATAAAACCGACCTAAATCTCCGTTAAGACTCATTTGTGTCACCTTCTCAGCTGCCAACCTTGCATCCCTCCACCTCTTATGATGGTGTATAGCTCTCTCTCTCTCTCTCTCTCTCTCTCTCTCTCTTGCGCTTTGAGTTGTATGGGTTTTGGCAGGTACTAACAGGTACCAAATGGTACTAACACTTAGTCTATTAGCGGTACCGAACCAAGATTGTAATCCTTAGCACAAACAAATCAACTTGGCAAGAGCATGCTAGCACATTCTAGGCACCGCACAAGACCTCATACTGGTAACCCAGCAGACTAATGCTATATGTTAGGTATGCTTTGATATTAGTTCTTGACAGAACCTTTTAGTTTCAACAAAAAGGACAACACTCGATAAGATAAAAGACCCTGCAAGTGATTTTGCTAGTAGGCTAGTAGAGCTAAAAAAATCATCTCATTGATCAGGAAATGGTGGTTAACAATTGGCCCATACATGGGTCACTATGGCCTCTTACATCACAAAGACTAGATGTTTAATTTGATTAAGGTGACATGGATTATCACACTGTTGCGTAACAACTTGAATTTCCCTTTTTCTCCATTCTTAAGATTTTCATTTATTATATTATGCTTGTTGTCATTCCTAGCCTTCCTTCTCTTTTCTTGTTTGGCATTTCCTAGATAATAGTGGAGTTTCACCAGCCTTCCTTTTCTCAGATGGCTCATAAGGCTAAGATCAGCCACTTAGAAGGATCAAAACCACTTCCCTGTATAACCTTAAATCTTATGTATCAAAAAGAAATTATAGTGTAGTTCTCCACAAGGTTCTGAATACCATACCATACTGGTATATCGATCAATTGTCGGTTCGGTACATGTCGGGCTGTACCAAACATATTGACACATGGTACACTAAGGTACTGAGTTGTACTAAGCATACCGGTCCTCTATCAAACTAATATATGCTACTCGTATCGAGCAGTACGATACGATATTGCAAACCCTGGTTCTCCAACAAGTATCAAAATTTTCAGAATTTAAGTTTTCAAAACATGAAGTTTGCAAGTATTACATGTCATATGCATATTACAAAACAAATGACTAAATTAACTAAAAGCTAAGTTATAGAGGCATAAAGTAAACATATAAGTTTGGAACTGGGGGCTCTACATGACATAGTGTAAGAGTGTGTAGGAAGAAGGCTTATGTACAAGATTTCTAAGATGTCAAAAAAGCACATATGGAACCTACGTTGGAGATTGACTTTCCTTCTAAACTAGATCAAAAGAATTGATCATATACCTTAGTTCAGTGAGATACAAAAAATATAAGAAGATTTTATCAGATACCATTCATAAGTGCAGTAATTTTCACAAACAAAGATTACAGAGCAAACAAATATCCACATAAGATTATGGTGATCAACAAAAGATATGATGAGAAGGGATCCGCTAAATGGGCTTTCATCAAAGGAATGTGCATATAGCAATTTTCACAAAAATGGCATCCTAAATTCTGTGCAAGAATCTTCATGGAGCAAGTATGCTCTGAACTCTGAAGTATATTCCTAGAATAAAATGGAATATAACAAAGACTAAATTGACAACTATGAACCATTACAGTGAAACAAGTCCAATTCACAAAAAAGGAAGACATTCAGCATAGGCAAATAGTTCAAACCAAACCAAGGGAGTGATGAATAGGCAAAAGGTGTGTTTTAGGCACCATTTATTTGGGAATTTTTTTATAACAAAAGTTAAAATAGATAACAATCTACCACACCAAAAGCTGCAGAAACCTTGGCAGCTTAATAATGATCATTGGAAGTTCTTTTTTCAGAGTTAATTACACTTACATGATCGTTTTCTTGAAATGGCCCGATAACCACGATATCTTCTCATGATAAGTACTGTAACAGCTACAGATACAGCAATGGCACCAGCAACAGCACCCACCAAGATGCCCACCATAGAATTTTTGCTTAACCCTGAATCTGAAGTATCTGGAATATCTGCAACAGTTTTAAGAATAAAATCATTAATGACCTAATAACTATGTGAATCAAGGTTCCTAGAATTCTTTTTTCTTTATTTGTCATTCTTCCTTATTTCTCCTTCCTCTTCCTTCTTCTTCCCTCCCCCTGCCTCCTGCACCCCCATCCCCTTCTCCCCCACTAGAATGGTGCCACAGTACATACTGGCACACGATGTGCCAATACGTCAACATGAACTGTATACATATCGTCTGACCATCGACTGGCATAGGTCCGGTACCAAAATTTCTTGGTGCACCAAATGAATCAAGTTCTTAAAACATTACGATTATATCCTCGTGGTTTTTTGAGAGATTTTTTGAACCAAATTTATGACTGATAACCACAAACTCTTCTTTAGGTTTTATTAATTTAAAAACCTTCATAATTTAAGCTTTTTCATTAACGTAGTTGCAGTTGAGTATATATCAGAAAAGGATTCTCAACTGTGTGGATAGAGGGGATAATTTAAGTCACCTTTTTTTGTTGGACCAAATACGTTGACCAAACGAAGGAAAGGAAAAGCTTTAGAGATTGGAACTTGCAATAGAGAGCATAATTTCAATGTTAAAAATGTGGTAAACAATAACCATACTAATAAAAAGAAAAAAAAACTATTCCACAGGTTTAAGGCTCACATTTGCAAGCATTCTTCCCCGTGCTTGTACCCACCGCCCATCGCATGCCATCAATTTCGGGTACACCTCCTTTTCTCCTCTTCCTCCTCTGTTGCCTCTTCTTCCTTCCTCTTCCTCCTTGTTTCGTTTTCCTCCACCACCATCTTCTCTTCTCTCCTTCCTATTCCTCCTTCCTCCTCTTCCTCCAAAGCATTTTCTTCTTCCTTTCTCTCCTTCCTCTTCCTACACCATCATTTGTTCCTTCCTCTTCTAGTCTTAGGTACATTGTATCATGTATTAGTACACTAGTACCGCCCGATGCGTATTTCATGTGTTGGTACACCGATACGTATAAATTCGACCAGGGACCAAAATGCCTAGTCTGTACGAGAAGGCAAACCTTGGATACAACTATGTTTGAAGACATCTCTTCTGAGTTGTTGCTCTGCATTATTTTTTACAATAGTTGAGTTGCTTGAGTCCCATATTCACATAAAATTTCTTCATTTTTCCAATTTTCTTGGCTATCTAGGTTGCCAAACAATGTTCTAGAAGTTGCTAATGTTAAGTACAGCAATACATTAAGACAGTTTAAGAGGACTCACCACTTGCATAAGATCCCAGTGTGAAGTTAAGGAGCTCATATGGTCCAAAAACATCTGAAAGTGTAATATTCCATGTAGCTAGGATGTCTCTGAGTCTCAAGATTTCACTTACATTGAAAACATTAATATTACTAGGAAATAACTTTAACTGCATGTTCAGCCTCGGTCCACTTTCCCATATAAAGGAGTCAATATACAATTGATAGACAAACAGGTTGAGGAGTGAAGTCAGGTTGATCTCAAAATCATTAATATATGAACGAAAATCTGATATTCCTGGGCTTTTCAACCGAAATCCAACTCCAAGTGGTACAGTGCACAAACATTGCATAGGAGATAATGGATTGTACTCATAATCTTTATCCACTGGGCATCGGCTACACATGAATTTAGATTTTGTTGAATTTCTAGATGCTTGGCTTACAGTCCTCGGCTGACAAAAATGGACTATATCGAGTTGGCTTTCACTGTCACATACAGGATTTCCATATAGCCTGCACATGATTGTGAACAAACAAAATGTGTTCTTTAGGCAAAATGATTTTGAGTCAGAAACTGCAAAGATGGATACCAAAATCTATATTTGCAAAATAAAAGCTTACTTCAAACCAAAAGCTTCAAAACAATAGCTATGGTAATCTTCTTTATCTTAGGAGTAATAGTCATATATGATTATAAAAAATCAAAAGAGAAGTTGAAAAGTATCAAAGGTGAATATATCCAGAGGAAATGCTTTATAAATCATAAATATAGAGAAATCATTTTATTAAAAGTCTTGGCTACATTTCATGCCATGTAAGCAAAAGAATAAGATTATAGGAATTCAAAAACTTTACATTTCCTTTTCTCCAGCATCCTTGAAGTTATTATCTTATGGACAAAGGAAAAGAATAGTCCACCCCGGGGACATATTTCATAAAATTATGATGGTTTTATTGTGTAAAGTTAATATTTCAATTTTTTTAGTTCATTAAATTATTATTGAGGTAAAAGAGACTACAGTTGCCATTGTATATGAAGGTTAACAATTAGCTGCAGTGTCAAGACAAGATTGGCATAGAAAGGGGTTTCCGTTACCAACCTTGGTGACTATAATGCCTCACAGCAAAACAGCATAGTATGAGACTCACAGATCTACCACTAAGCTTGAAATTGCAGCATCAATGATTCCAAATGGTGCAAGCCATAAACAGTTTGACCCAATTGACATTATAAATCTTGTTTGTGGATCCAGCAAGATGGTTGACAACCAATCAGAAATTTTTGGTGAAATCTTCAAAAACACTTCTCAATCAGAATTTTGCCATATAACATCCCCATATTGCTTGAAATAATCTTGGATCATATGCTTCAGTTACTTGCTGGCTTGCAGGCAACTACTGTTAACCTTTTGGAGAGGAAGCAAAATTAAAAGACAGCTATTACATGAGACTGTACCTAGAAACATGAGTTTCAAAGACTTGCAGAATCATGATTACATGATTAACATCCAACTTTATCTTGCCCCAAGTCCAAGACAAGATGTCATTAATCAGAAACCATTGGCATCATGGTATTCTAAGTAGGAAATTTGGTATAGGAACACAGTGTAGTCACTAATTCAAATTGAAATTTTCTTAGGATCTTACCTACGGGGAACATTAGAACCAGAATCATGCACTCATAAATTTGAAACCACTAAAGATGTTATATAGAAATGAAGATAGGAAGCTCATAAAAATGACTGATTCAACCTAAATAGCCTAGAGTGGTTGCAAACATGGATTCAGGTATGTGTTTGGATTTCAGTAAGTAATAAGATTAAGAAATATAACAAGGAAGCATCTATGAACCTTAAGTACTTAATTATATGTGCATATGTAAGTGTATAATGTGCATCTTTCAGCCAAGAAATCACTTTGTCTTTGAGCAGAAAAAGGAGTTTAATGCCAACACTTGCCATGCCACTAGGAGTAATTTACACTTTTACAGTATGTCTAGGATGATGTTTGACAAAAACACTGTCATCAATATTGTGCAGAGCCATTATTTGCCACTCCTGTGTCACTAATTTTTAAAATCTAGATTTCATGAGGTATATATTTGTTGTATTATGTTTGTGGAAATGAATCCTAAAAGAGTAAGCAATCGTTGTCTCCATCTCTTTGTTTTTTGCATTCAACAAACTTTTTTATGGAAAATAGAAAGGTTTTTGAACTTAATATTGTAAATGGAGCCATATATATTAATTTAAAGAATACACTTCAGTATAAATTGAATAATATATCTAAATTAGGAGTTTATAAATATTTATATTGTATATTAAGGATTTAAATATCATTATGATCCAATTCGACATCCTATCAAATCATTATGGCAAGGTTTGCAATTTCGACTGTCTGCTTGGTGCAGTACATATATCGGTCGCCGATTCGGTACATGGACCGCCCACTATCGGGCGTTCTGCCAAAAATCGACCGTCGGCAGTTAGCGGCCGATTGAAAAAGAAATCGACCGTCGGCGATCGACTGAGGAAGAAAAAGGGAAAAAGAAGAGGAAAAGAAGAAAAACAGAAGAGAAAAAGAAAGAATACCCCACCCGCGCGTCATCTCCTCGCGCGGGGAGAAAGATCGAGGTGACATCGCCCCCTTTTTTTAATATTTTAATATTATATTATATAAATATTATATTATAAAAAATATTATATTATATTTTAATTATCGGACGATATGCACTGTGCATACCACCCGGTACTGGTATGGATTGGTAAGTCAAACCTTGCATTATGGTATTGATATACCAGGCGGTACACCAACCTGTACTACTCAATACCATTGAATAAAATTGAATATCAAATGAACTGTGTCAAACGAATATTGAGCTGAATATTTTGACATTAATATTGGGTCAGACCAGTGAATACCAGTTGAAACATACTGATCCAATCAAGGATTGCAATTTCGATATATCTAGCCCGATGCAGGCGGTACGTCCCGGTTTGCCAGGTTACCCGTATGCAGACTGCTTGCTACCAGGCGGTACTACTAGAATCGATCGTCGACGATCGATTTCGACTGTGCGATCGATTGAGGGAGAAAAAGGGAAGAAGAAGAAGAAGAAGATGAAAAGAAGAAATAAGAAGAAGAGGGGAAGAAGAAAGAAGTACCTCGTGCCGCCGCTGCTCGCGAGTCCATGAGCCATCGCCGCCCTCGCCCGTGGGTGATTTTTCTCCCGTGCGTGGAGACAGAACGTCTCTCCGCGCTATCACAAACTTAGATGGTTTTGCCTAAGTCGTGCAGCACCCTTGCGTGTCCGTCCGCAAAGGTTAGCCTCCTCAAAACCTCCTAGGGTCCTTTAGGACCTACAAAAGAGAAACAGGTTACCTACGGGATCCACAAGCAACCACATTAGAGAACACTTTATATAGCCAATACAAATTACAACCATGGACTTTACAAGCTCTGAACGGTTACACATAAAGGATTAAAGTCCATTACAGATCGAAGTCCCCACAAATGTCCACATGACACGACTCTCATTTACAAGTCGAAACCGACCATGAAAGCTAACCAAACGAGGGATGCCAAGCCTACTGCAAGTCCACTACTTGCTGTACAAAGTATATACAAAAAACAAAAGACACGGACAAGCATGAGCATTACGTCGAACACCTTGTTTATATTTTTGTTCGTGACATTCTCCCCCCACTTATTCCTTCGGCGTCCTAGTCGAAGCGATTGCAGACACTGCATCTCCTCGCCATTTGCTAAATCTTCAATCTTCTGCTTTGGTTGCGACACGCCTCTTGGCTCCTAGTTTGTCACGGACAAAAATGTAAACAAGATGTTCGATGAAATGCTCATATTTGTCTATCCTTCGGTTTGTGTACATACCTTGTACAACAAGTAGCGGACTTGCAGTAAGCTTGGCAGCCCTAGTTTGGTTTGCTTTGTAGCCGATTTTGGCTTGTAAATACGAGTGTGTCTTGTAAACACTTATGAGGACTTCGATCTGTAATTTATCATTATCCTTTGTGTGCAACAATTCAGAACTTGTAAAGTCCATAGCTGTAATTTACATTGGCTATATAAAGTGTTTGCTAAAGCTGTTGCTTGTGGATCCCGTGAGAAGTGCTTCCTCTAACCCGTTTTATCTTTTATAGGTCCTAAGGGACCCTAAGAGGTTTCGTGGAGGCAGACTTTTGCGGACGGACACACAAGGGTGCCGCACGGCTTAGGCAAAACCAGCTAAGCCCGTGACAAGTCGCTCTCCACCACTGTTGTTGAGTAGGCGAACTCTAATCCGCCATGCTGCTTCAACTCGCCAATGATTGACTCTGGTGTGGCATTGGTTGAGTTGTGTTGATCTTTGTTGATTCTTGGATCCTTTTGATAAAAGAAAAGGTATTCCTTGTTTTAAGCCAGCATCTCAAACATCTCATGTCGCTTGAACTGGATGGATACTTGTTGGAGCTTTAACGAGCATCATCTCGCAGACTTTGAAGTATTTGAGGTCTTTCCTTCATAAAAAAAATAGCCCATCGATTCTTCTTCAACTTAGTTATCACTTCCAAGTAGGTTCGCATCACTGCCGCATTTGATTGACATTTGGTTGCAAAACGAAGCGGACAATCTACTCTTAGTAGCACCGATCACCATTGGTGAGGATTTGACAACTATTGTCTTCCATTAGATTTCTTCGAAGGGTCTTCGAACTTGTGCAGGGCTCCTCTGCAAGATACTTGGGTACTCGGTTCCGCCCATTCTCTTAGGAGTTAAGAAGGCCAAGTTACTTGACTTCACTCGCCTCCTCGAGGTTGTACTTCATGTATCGAGCTGGTTACTAGTCTTCGCCCACTCTTTGCTCATACTTCTGAAGCACCCGAAGTGTTTGCACTCCTTACGTTGAGTTAACTACTATGATTCGCCTTCTCTCAGCCATCGAACATTCGAAATGCAAGAAGTTTTGTCCGAAAAGAGCAAACTTTCACCCCAACTGGAGCCAGTCTTTGATAGTTTTAGTCGCCTCTGGGATTGTACCATTTTCTCTATCATCTATGTCGTCTACTCCTCTGAGTAGCAAAGGTACAGCACCACGTACTACCTACTTTATTTCTTAGTCGAGCACTCCTGCATCAACCAGAAGTCCCCCATTTTCGACTATCTTGATAAGAAGCCCGTTGACACCGGTCTTATGAAGTTCCTTTGCCTTTGCCCTTCTGCCTTGTCCTGGTACTTAGAATTTGCCTCTACATTCTCTACCTCGGCCTCTTTCACGACCAACGCTTTCCCTCCATGAGAGCAAGAGATCGATGACTTCACGGAAGTCCCGCCTCTGCGATACCATGGCGCTTTGTCAAGACTATAGACCTACTATCTGTTGCTTTACATCTGCATCCTTATCTTCGCAATCGGTAGATCCGCCTCTACGGCACTATGACACTCCTTCGAGTCCACCTCCTTTCTGACCGACGCTTTGCTTTTGGGTAGCTGAGCCGTCTGGATTCATCGTCGCTTCCTTGCCCCTGTCGACCGCCTGCTTCAACACCACGGTGTTCTCTAAACAGTTTGCCTTTGTCGATGGAAAGACAAAGTGCAATTCCCATGCATGGTCTCTGCCATCTTGTTGTAGGGCTCGCGCCGATTATGTTTTCCTTAGCTTCCTTGGCAATAACATTCGCTTACTCGGCCTTGTCCTCTGACTTATCGGGCTCCCTTAAGCGAGCATCCAACTCTCCGATTACTCGATCGTATCTATATGATCAAGTGCCCCCCATAGGACTCACTGGTACTTACACTCGAAATTCTCCGTCGGTGGTACACAACCCCCATATGCTAATGACTAAGGCTTTCATCTAATGCAAGATTCGAAGTGCACACACGGAAGACCCGCCACTGCGGTACCATAGCATTCACTCCTTGAATCCATAGCCCTTCTTGCCATTGTATTGTTCACCGAAGTGGAGCTCCCAGTAGCTCCTAATCATACCTCCGCATGATCGCATCCCTCACGGAACATCTCCTGCGTATGTTGTATTGCATTGAACTATTCCACCACGATCCACTGTACCATATCGCCTGCTGGTGACATCTCCATTGCATTCAGATTCTTGTGATGAACTTGGACTACAATCTCTCTATGGTGGCTTCTGCCAGCACATCGTAGGGTCTCTACCACCTCCGATTGTGTTCGCTCTTTTGGCAATTTGCCTTCGCCCACCCATTCTCGAGTCACACTCGGACGAAGCATCGCTCTAGGACAGTCTGTCGCATAGTAGCTCTCAAAGTCCTAAGACTTCGCTAAAATTGGTGCACCATTATTTGGATCCTGGGCCTCTATCCCCCACCAGCATAATCTACGCTGCGCACCACTTTCTTTATGATAATACGAGTGGCAGCACTGTGGCATATTCTTCAAGAGTGCCCGCCTCTACGCCCTCTTGCCCCGTGCTAAGGCCTTCTGATCCCAACTTCGCGTTCGCAAGTTGAGTCGCCTTAGTCCCTTTGTCAAATGCATCTCTAAGACAAGGTGCATGTGCCTCGAAGCTCCCTTCGTCTTTGGCACCATGCAAGATAAGTCTGCTCCATCAGAATGAAGAACCCATGGAATGACATTATCTCACTCTTGCCTCCCTAAGGAAAGCTCCATACCTCCGCTCCATATTCCAACTTCCACGTTGACTCCCTTCATGCGGCTTGGATACTTCACCAAGTTCCACCCAAGTTACTCTGCTCTCGATTTACATTAAGTTGATGGTGGCCCTCGTGCCCACCATTCTATGGGTCAACCCTCCGTTGAGTCCGATTTCCACATCGACTCCAAGTGTGCCTTCGTATGATGTTGCTATGGTCGCTCCCCCACTTGATCTCGCAATGCATCCACTAATGTATTACCTTATTCGAGATTATACAATGACTCATCGCTGCTCGCTCGATCCGTTGAGCTTTGTAGAGATATTGTCTTGAGGTACTCTTCCTCAACATGTACAGTCCGTTGCACATGATTCTCCCTCTGGAGAACCAGGACCTATCATTCCTGGATATTTGTCTTGTTAGAGCAACTTTCCTCTTTGCATTCTTCCCTCTAGAAGTTTTAAATACCACCATCCCCATGGACTACTCTATCTTACCGAACAATCTATGCATTGTTCTGCACCCAAAAATGCGCTTGCTAGATTGCGATTCTTCGCCAATACAACCCCCACTGCACTCTTCAAGGCCTAGCAACGTGTTGAACTTGTTGCACACTTCAATCTCCTACGAACGTATCCTTTCCATGCCAAAGAGAAAGTCTCAATGCTCCATGGCGCCGAGTTTCAATTGCCTTAGGATGGCCACGAACACTCCATCGTCCGCATACAAGCCCTAGCATAAGTACCGAATTCTTCGAGTTAACAATTCCCCTCACCTCTATGAGCTTTGCACAACTCTTTCTATCGTTGAGCAACACATCCCACTTTGCATGGTCTCATCTTTTACCAAGCGCCTCGCTTGCCTTGAGCACCGTCAAGTTTGATTGCCAACGTCGAGCCGTAGCTCGAATCAGCCATCCCAACCTTTATGCGCTATGCATTCTTTCTAACTTTGTCCTCGTGGTGCCTCTCGCGCGAAGGGTTGGCCATTCCTCTGAATGCCAATCACGGATGTCCGCTCCTCTGAGCGACTTCTTTCCTTATATCTCCATGTTCATTTCTCCCCAACGATCGCGCATGCTGGCTACCCTCTATGCAGCCCAGCTAGGTCCCCCATGTTTGCATGGCAAGTGTCTCTACATGTGCTTGTCCCGCTTTGATACCAAAATGTCACAAACTTAGATGGTTTTGCCTAAGTCATGCGACATCCTTGCATGTCCGTCCGCAAAGCTCAGCCTCCCTGAAACCTCCTAGGGTCCCTTAGGACCTACAAAAGAGAAAACAGGTTAGAAAACACTTTATATAGCCAATACAAATTACAACCATGGACTTTAGAAAACACTTTATATAGCCAATACAAATTACAACCATGGACTTTACAAGCTCTGAACGGTTGCATACAAAGGATCAAGGTTCATTACAGACCGAAATCCCCACAAGTGTCCACATGACACGACTTTCATTTATAAGCCGAAACTGACCATGAAAGCTAACCAAACGAGGGATGTCAAGCCTACTCGCAAGTTCGCTACTTGCTGTATAAAGTATATACAAAAATCGAAAGACACAGACAAGCATGAGCATTACGTCGAACACCTTGTTTATATTTTTGTCCGTGATAGCACAGGGAGAAAGATCGAGACGACGTCACCTTTTTTTTAATATATTAATATTATATTTAATAATATATTTTAATGTACCGAGCGATATGCACTGTGCATACCACCCAGTACCGGTACCAAAAAAATGTCGATTACACTGGTACGGACCGGTAGGTAAAACCTTGGATCCAATCAATATATAAATCTTGATAAATATGAATATTCCTATGAAGCTTCTAAATTGTGAAGATTATAGAGCAGATGCGATAAAGTTTATGCAAGAATCATGCCACTATGGATTTAACCCATTATGTAGCTTACAGATGAGATCCAATAACAAAAATTGGTAATATTCATTTAAGGGAGAAACGACTATAGTTGTAACATTTTAAAGATTTACTAGCTTTCAAACCGCTGTAACAGCATCTCACTGGTCAAAAATCAGAGCTCAGACCGTAATGTGTATGATCTGGGCTGATTAGGTAAGCTCTGCACAATTTGGCAATACTAATAGATCCTTATTTGTAGCACATCTAGAGAGGGCCATGACAGAGGATCGAAGAGGGCAAGTGGAGGTAAGGGGAATTAACAAAGTGGATTGAGTTTAGGTTTGCTTTGAGAGAAACCTTTAACCTCCAGGGAGACACAACAGAATGTGCTTCAATCGAATTCTTTGTATAGCTCCCCTTTTCTAATTAACCATAAAAAGTAGTGATACATAGGAGTAAATCAACTCCTATGACAGTGCAAATACCACCTACTCCACAACAACTTAATCCACTACCCTATTGCTTTTAGGTTTGTTTAAAGGGAAACCTTCAACCTACAGGGAAACACGAGATTATTCTTGAAAGTATGGTTCTAATAAACTAGGCAGTATATACGTTAGATCCATGGTTTGACTTACGATCCATCTGTCGACATATATTGATCTTATAGAGACATCTTGCGGTATTATGCACACCACCCGGTATTAAAATATAATATAATATTTTTTTATAATATAATATAATATAATATTAAAAATATTAAAATATTAAAAAAGAAAAAAAGAAAAGGTCGGCGACGTCACCTCGATCTGTCTCCCTACGTGGGAGAAAAAGCGACCGCGGCCGCGGGCGACCCGTGGGTCGAGCGACGATGCACAGGCGACCCGCATACAGCAACGGTAGGCGGGCGAGGATAGCGCGTGAGCGAGGTATTCTTTCTTCCCCTCTTTTTTTTTTTTTTCTTTCCTCTTCTTCTTCCCTTTTTCTTCCTCAATCGACCGTCGATTTTTGACAAACCGCCGAGCATAAGTCCGCTTTCGTAACCTAGCGGATCGATATGTCTGCGTCAAGCGGTATAGGTCAAAATTACAAACCCGGCGGTCCGTTCCAGTAACTCGAGGTATGTATAGCTCGCAAGCAGACAGTCAAAATTGCAAACCTTAGTTAGAATAACAAACTTCCACATAGACCAGCCCTTTGAGGTGGTCCAGCTCGGTTCAGCCTCCCTTGTGACCCCTCATGATGCCCACCTGCCTCCTGACCCCACCCGCTCCCTGTCCTCCCTGCCAACCCTGGTACTCCTCTCCGTATTACTCCACTTCCTCTTCCTCCTTGTCCTTCCCTCCTACTACTACTGCTACTATTCTTCTTCAACTTCTCCTCCTCCCCCTTCATGGTACTGCAACATGTATTCGCATACCATTTCACATAGCACCCCCCTTCCTTTCAGATTAACCATATATAGCGTAACACAAGGTTTAGAATTTCGTACCATACCAGACACCGAGCTTTGCTCCGTACGGTATGGTATAGGCATACCACTTGGTACGTTTGTTTTTTTTTTATGATATATATATATATATATATATAACCAAGGTTTGTATTTATTTTCTCCGTCGCGGTACATACCGATCCGCTTGTTGTCGATATCGACCGCTATCGGCGGTTCCGCTAAAAATCGACCGTTGGAGGTCGATTTCGACCGTTGGCAGTCAATTGAGGGAGAAATCGACCGCCGACGATCGATTGAGGGAGAAACCGACCATCGACAGTCGATTGAGCGAGAAAAAGGGAGGAAGAAGAAGAAAATAGGAGAAAAATAATACCTATCGCACGCGCACAGTCCTCGCCTGCGTCGTCGCCTCATGCATGCCATTGCCTCCCGCGGGTCGCCAACGCCCACACCGTCACCACCCGCAGGTCGCAGCGCTCTTTCTCCCGCGTAGGGAGAAAGATCGAGGCAACGTTGTCCCGTTTTCTCTTTTTTTTAATATTTTAATTTTTTAATATTATATTATAAAATATTTATATTATATTTTAATATACCGGGTGGTATGCATTGTGCATACCCAAGACAAGATCAGATGCAGAGATGAACTCGGACCGTCTGACCGTAAGTCAAACCTTGTATATAACATTAAAAAAACAGAGGCGATGTCGCCTCGTTTTCTCCTCCTGGCACAGATGAGGACAAGCCTCGGTGACATTGCCAAGGCGTCCTCCTCTTTTCCTCGTCGCCTCAGACAAGGAGAAGGCGACGAGGAGAAGACCGCAGTGAAAAAGTTGCCGCCTCATGAGGTTCTCCTCATTCACGGCGCCGTCCCAAGGTTCTCCGGCCACAGACGTCTCCCTCTTCTTCTCCCTCTTTCTTGCCACAGCCAGGCCGCATCTAGGCTGATATCACCCGGTAGCAGGCGGCAAAGGTCGAAATCAACCATTACCAACCTGTTTTGGGCGGTAACGGGGCAGATCAGCTCCGTATCGTCCTATACGGGCGTACGTCAAGGGTACCGCCCACTCCGCATGCCGGTCTGCTGGCAGACCGGTACGATGTGAAATGGCAGACCTTGGAGTAACATATAACAGTGGTAAATGAAAGCCTAAAACAGTGAATGCTAATGGTTTACCCCACAACTTAATCCACTTCCCTGCTGATTTTTCAGTTTAGTATTGCATTCAGTTTCAGCATAGCATTAAGTTTAGCACAACTTAATGGACTTGCTGACTTTTCAGTTAAGCAAGCCTGGAATATCTGTTTTTTTCATTAATGTGTCAGATTCTTTTAAGAATGACCAACGAAGAGCAGTTAAAACCTTGATATACCACAGAATCCATGTAGCTTTACTTTCCCTTTCTTTGCTTTCTTTGCTTTCTTTGCTATTACTGTTCCTAGTTAAGCATAGATTCAGCATAACCAAATCCATGCACTTCACTAAGTGCCTGCCTGAATGCCCTTGTGCCATGAAATGAACATCATCACATCTAGTACACAGAAGTTACTGGATAATGAACACAAAAATTTCTAGGAGAGTGAAACAAAGGCCAAAGAAAGACTAGACAAAAATAATAAGAACATGATTCCCTTTTTTTCTTTTCTTTTTCATATTAAGTTTACCTTAGCAAAGTCAAATGAAGGCAAAGATGCAAAGGATCCACAGAGTGGATGTAAATGCATCATCAAAAAGTGCACCTGGGTGCAAAGAGGCTTACAGGTCTCACAAATATGCATTGGCAAACCCAAGAATTCATGTGCTATCACACCACCTATTAAGTGGAATCCAAAATGATGGATACTATCAGCTGTGTTGGCTGGCATGGCTAGTGTGGTACTGAAACAAAAAAGAAACAATAAACGAGAAACATTGCACATGCTAAGCCTCAATAGTGAATCAACTTGTTGGTTCTGCTCAATATGACGAATTGCCTGTCTTGAATACTTGGGCACACATGTCATAGCCCCTATGAGCTAATTGGCACACTTTGATCTAATAAAAAATACTTTTTGATCTTCATACTTATTTATAACCTTGAATTTAATTGACGCCTTGTATTTTGCATTTTTTATTGTGAGAATATGTTGCTCAAGAAGATAATGAAAATAAAACCGGACATTTTACAATTCCTATGAGTTAAATGGCCCACTTCTTTATTCTAATAATAATTACTCCTCGATCTTTTTATTTATCAATGATCTCGTATTTATTTAATATTTAAGATCTTTTATATTTTTTAATTGAGAAGATTTGTTGTTCAAGAAGATAACAAAGACTAAGATTGGACATTTTAATTTGTTCAGATAGAAATGGAAATCAAACTGCTATGTCATCCCTCTTTATTCAGCTTTATTTTTCTGTTGTTCCTTTGCTATAATGCTTTTTCCTTTTATTTTTTGTGTTATCATTTGACACTTTGTTTTATGCTGCTAAACCCCTATGTTTCACTTCTTGACAGAAACCACTACCTCTGGTTCCCTTACTGCTGCCCTTGTCATTGTTCCTTTTCGAAACCAGTGTAGATGCTCCACTTCTGCTTCCGTCTACTCTCTTGCTGTTGCAGTTAACAAACGCTCTTTGTTCTTTTTCTTCCTACTAATATTCTGCTGATGTGTGCTATTGTTTCATTCATGCATGTGGAAGATACGTCTCTTTGTTAAGGCATGCCTAACTCTTCCTTGCTATTGTCCCATTTTCGTGTATGTGGAGGAATATGTTGCTTTGTCAAGGCATACCTCACTCCCAATGCCTGAAGGCCCAAGCTCCAACAGGTATCAGTACCTCAATCTGCCTAGCTTGTTCCAACTTTTTGGCACAAAATATCTCCAAATACACTACTTGGAAGTTAACAATAACCTTTCACACTTGTCTCGACTCATGGAATTGATACAAATGAATAATACTTGATATATGTTGATGTAAATTGGCACACTCAATACAGCATCTAACCTGCACAACTATTGGTGATGACAGAATAGACAAGGTGTTGGGATGCTCAACAAGGAGAGCACAACTATGTGATACTACAGTTTATGCTAATATATTTCTCTCATGGTGCTATCATCTAAAATTTTACATACAAGCTTTTGCCAATCATCATATCAGTATAACAATCATTGCAAAAACTAAGCTCATGAGCAAGACAAGAATCAGAGAAAGCATCTTAGAGAAGCGGGAGCAAAAGGAGACACGCAGATCTTGATACTGGACCTGTAATGGTCACTATCCAGACCAGTATGGGTTTGATACAACAGTGTCCCAACCAAGGTTTGACTTACCGATCTGTACCGGTGTATCGAGTTCATCTCGGTATCGATACGATACCGGTACCGGGTGGTATGCACAGTGCATACCATCCAGTAAATTAAAATATAATATTTTATAATATAATATAATATTATATTATATTAAAAATATTAAAAAATAAAAAAATAGAAAAAGGGAGCGACGTCGTCTCGATCTTTCTCCTCGCGCGGAGAAAGAGTGCACGACCGTGGGCGGCGACGGATGGCGACCATGAGCGGCGACGCACCCGCAGGCGAGGACCGCGCGTGGGCGATAGGTATGTTTTTCTCTTCCTTTCTTTTTTTTTTCTACTTTTTACTCTTCTTCTTCTTCCTCCCTTTTTCTCGCTCAATTGACCGCCGACGGTTAATTTCTCCCTCAATCGACCGTCGACGGTCGATTTCTCCCATTAATCGACTGCCAACGGCCAAAATCGACCACCGACAGTCGATTTTTGGTGGAACCGCCCAGTAGCGGGTGGTCCGCGTACCGGCAACCTAGCGAACCGGTATGTACCGCCCGTACCGAGCGATAAACATCGAAATTGCAAACCTTGGTCCCAACACACAGTATGTCAACATACCATCACCAAAAAGAGGCGAGAGGAGGAGAAGGTGCACAGCAGAAGGAAGAGGAGGTAGTGGAGAAGGAGGACGAGGACTTAGCGAAGGCAGAGGAGCAGAGTAGTGGTAGTAGTAAGAAGAGTAGTAGGAGAGGTACCAAGCAAGCAACTGGCAGCACATGATGTCGGGCAAATAGGGAATCAACCAATCAAGAGAAAGCAAAAGAAAGAATTGAGAGAGAAAAAGACGATATTAAAACAGCAACAGCAAAAACATTGAAATGAGAGTGGGCTTATTACCCAAATTTTGTGGGTAACCATATGGTAACTTGCAAACTGGACCAAACCAGGTGAAAACTCTTGATCCATGTGCCGGTGAACCAGTAAATGGCACCTGAGAAAATCCATCTGTGGGAGATTTTGAATCATGAACAATACCAAGTACATCAATGTGCACATAAATCAATAGTAAATACATCATCGAAAATCTGGATTAGGAGGAATCTAGGATGATATTGAGTACATTCATGTGCCATAGATCAATACATCATATAAAATCTGAATTAGAACGGCACTAGACAGGAACGTTATAATCATAACATTCGCAGTGGACAGGTAAAATAAAACCAAGGGAGAGAAACTTCCCTTCAAAAAGGAAAAACAAAAAAACTTTATGTAGATGGAGACAAAGAAGAGAAAATTAACAGGAAGCATGATATGAATTATGAAGCACATCAACATGCATGTAAATTATGACAATCTGAAGATCTTAAATATTACGCCAATAGCACAAAATAATGCTTAAAAATCAACATACAAGATTGTGACATTTGCAGGAAGACTGTCATCTGGTATATCAGTGAGAAAATTGTTCTGGAAGTCCCTACACAGCATACAGGATTTGTCAGAGAGTAATTCATAAAAACAAATAAGAAAAAAATAACTATGTTTTCCATCCAAAAGGTCGTACAAGAGAAGAGTGGCATTTGTGTTAAAAGTCATATTCTGCCAAATAGAGGACGGAACAGAACCGGTAAGTAGATTGTTTGCAAGGGACCTGCAAATTAAAAGAGATGACCGCAAGTAACAGAATATGGTATATAAATATAATGATACACATGAACCATCCAAGTAATGGAGTTATGTTCATGGCATAGTTTTACCATACACGGTTGTAGACTTCTTCAAAAGAATGAGAAACACAAAAAAAATCATAATTCAAATAAAATGCAAGATAAATTTGACTTACAATTTTTGGAGTTTCGGCAGTCCAGAAAAGGTTAATGGTATAGTTCCATTAAGGTAGTTATGTGATAGATCACTGCCAAAATTTTAGAAAGGGACCACAAGAACTAATCAATGTTATAGGAAATTTTATTTCATACACATAAAGCATGCAAATAAAGCCAATATGAGAACTCAAAACAGGAATGGATATACAAGAACAGTGGAAAAAATTAGATGCCAGAGTAGAGAAATATGACATACATGGTAGTTATATCAACTGAAAGTTTAGATGGTAATGGCCCCTTCAACTGGTTCCAACTGAGATCCCTAAAATATGAACACAATGAATAATTCCTTGGAAAAAAGTAAAAAAAGAAAAATAGCATACTAACTTAATTAATTTTGGAGAAATTGCAATAATGGGTTATGTTTGGGCTGGACAAAATTAGAATACGTGATTGAGACAGTAAATATAAAGAAAATAATATGGTTCCACTTCCATGTGCATAGTTCATGCATGTGCAAGCAGAATAAGTCCGAATGTGGATTAAGACACAGCAAGAGAGTGTGGTAAAACATCACAAGCTAGACTAATATGATATCTGTTGTTCAGCAATGATACCTTTGTGAAAAATTTGATACATAAGAATATGATATCAGAATTTAAGATGACAGAGTCAAGGGGTTAGAGAGCATAACTAGTGTCAGGCTTCCAGTGACAAGCTATCAAGTTGATAGTATCAACTGTCAAGTAAAGGAACTTTAACTTGAAAGTTTCATTATAATATGAGCTTATTCTTGGTCACTCTGATAAGAATTTGCAGACTTACAAATAGCCCAGTCGAGGTATCTGACTCAAATCTGGAATAGTTCCTTGCAAACTGCAGTTTCTGAGACTCCTGCAAAAATATCTTATTGTCGATGTTTTGAAGACTAATTACATCCACACAAGTTGTTAAGGGAATAAATATGGCAATTGAACAGACAATTCTAGAGATATGGCCAATTTCTTTTCATCTCCAATCCACAAACATATGAAACAGAACATAAACAAGAACAAATCATTTTAAGATCCCAAGGAATGTACTTCCAAGTTCCAACACAATTAAGAACACATATCATTTAAAGGTTCCAGGAAATGTACTTCCAAATTGAGAAGATAATATAAATTAGTGAAGAGAGATAACGTATATGCAAGTTCAATAAAACAACCCACTTAAATTCTCAAACTGCTAAGATGATTGTGTTGCTAAACAGAAACTACGAGAATTTTAAAACTTTGTTTTAAATCTTAATATATATAATTTTTATGAATAGCAATAACACCAAGGTAATTGGTTTTTAATCAGTTTATCTTGCTTATATATGGATAGTTTTCATTACTTGTTAGACAAAAGTTTCTTTTAGTTAAATACATGCATTTTTAAACTTCATGTTAGCAACTGAGTATGCTAAAAAAAGAGAATATATGGGATGATATACACTCAGACCCAGTGTTCATTCTGTCAGTAAGAAACAGTCTGGAAGATTCATTAGCAATGTTTCTGCTCACTAACATTTCAGTAATTTGACTGTTCACTGTCATGCAATTACCACATGTATTAATTTCTCTATGATCAGTATGTAATACTTGTTAGAAAAGAAATCTATTTGCTGGATACTTTTCTCCAAGGATTGCTCAACTGGTCCGTACCGACATACCAAGCTCTGCTCGGTACAGTATGATATCCGGTACCAAACGGTATGCATAGTGCATACCGCTCGGTATAATATATTATAATATAATATAATATAAATATAATATAAAATAAGTAAAAAGAAACGAAAAGGGCGACGTCGCCTTGTTCGTTCTCCCCACGCGGCCGACAGATCGCGCGACGCGAGAAGAAATCCAAGTTCTCCTCTTCTTCTCCCTCTTCTTCTTTCTCCCTCCCTCAGCTGAGACCACTCCTCTTCTTCTTCTCCCTCTTCTTCGTTCTCCCTCACTTGACTAAGACGGCTTGAAATCGGCCAACAACGATCAAAATCGATCGTTACCGATCGATTTCGCATGGTAAAAAACGAAAACAACGGTTACCTGGTGGTACCACCCGGTAGCGAGCGGCTCACATACCGGTCAGCTAGCACCCGGTAGATAAGGCAAACCTTGCTTTTCTCCCTACTACCCCTTACAACCACATATACTTCCATTATTTGCCTTTCCATGCTCTCTCCTCCCTCCTTTACTGCTTTGACTCTAGTCACGTTCTTTTTTTTTTAATGCAACTCTCACAAATTGTTTCACCATTTGCCTGATGACTTACTGGATCATCTCTGTCAGTGCTTTACTACTGGCCACAGTTGGAGAATGATTTTCATAATTCAACATTTTGCCATCCAAATGCCAACAGACCACCTCATAAAATACCTGCATGGACCCTTCATGGCTATACAAAAAATATTCCAATTCATAAGGGAATGTCATTGCCGTAAACAATTAGAAATTATTTGAAGAAAAAGTTCACATTAGGGATCATCAGGTAACATCAAACTACTTTGAATTTGGTGGAGAACTAAAAGGATTAAGATGTGGAAGACAGAACGGATCTACTATTACTGTCTATGGCCGGCATATTTGGTAGTAAAGAAACCAAAATATCTTTTCAAAGTGGTTCTCAAATTTCCATATGCTGGTTGCCCAATGAAAGTGCAGGGCAGCAGCTCAAAATCAGGTCCAGTCAAACGTGCAAAGGCTGCTTAGCTTAAGGAAATAGAGCCATTCCTTGAGATGCATGCTCCTTCAGCTTGCTGGCTGGACACTTGGTCAATCTTAGTGGTTTTCAGGGTTTAGCTTTCACCAATTCCTGATATGTTGGCAACAGATAATCATACAGAGGAACTAGACTACATATTACAGCTTCCCATTTCATTGGGTAATATGAAATCAAAATTTAAATTCAAGGCACAAAATTAAGGCCTTACAATTTTACAAGCCTTGTCATGTTGCTGAAAGAAGCTGGAATGGAACTGCCACTGAAATTGTTATTATCAAGCTGACTGCAAACAGAGACAAATAATTACATCAGTTGAGTCAAAAAAGGATATTTTTTACTCAAAAATGTAAATTCTATCAAGACAACCCTTGGAACAATTTTCTTTGAGCATGCATGTGGATTTTGTTATGTTGTGTGGAGCACTGGTGAGGAATGAGTTTTACCATGCTGCAGCAGCAATGATCCTTCCAACAGCCTCGTGGCAAACACTCATCAACTACAAAAAATATAAACTCCTCTATACTATGATGGTTTTCTTTCTGGAAGATTTACCTCTAAGAAGATTTTGTCATTTATTCCTGTGACCCTGCTTTCTCAGTCCTCTTTGTAACCTGTTGTTTTTCCCTATTTGTAGTGCTTAATTTCATCCTTACAATGAAATATGAGTGCTAGGCCTTAGCTAGTAGACATACATATAGACATTATTCACTAATGTAGATAAGGCTTGCAAAGGAAGTTACTAGGAATTGAACTCTACACTGTATGGTTCCTGTAATGCTGAGTCTATTTCTTTTTGTTTGTGGGAAAGCAAGACTCCTGTAATATGCATATAAAAACTTTACGTTCGAAAATTAATTAGATTAATTTGTATATTAATTAGGATTCTGTAACTAATTAACATTATATAGGGACCCTTCACACTGAATAATAATTAAGGAGAAGGATTAATATAGGATATTAGTTAGTATCAAGGTTTTTAATTTTGTACCATACCAATGACCAAGCTTTGCTCGGTACAATATGGTATGGCATACCGAGCAGTACGCTAAGGCTTACCGAGCGGTACACCAAGGCTTACCACACGGTACACCCTTCTTTTAAGAAGAAACCACCTCTCATTTCGAGATGGTTTCGAGAGACGGAAAGGCATCTCGAGAGATGGAAAGGGAATGCGAGAAGGTTTTGAGAGACGGTAAGGGGGTGATGGTGGAGGGGGGCAAGGATGAAGCGAGTCGCCTCCTTTCCCAGCTTCAACTCATCCTCCATGAGGCACTTCACAATACTCTCATGGCAACCAGATCCGGCGGGGATCCAACCCAAGATGAGCTCATCTCCTGCTCCCGGCCGTTGTCACCCTTAGCGACTATGAAGAAGAAGACAAAGATGATGATGAGAGTGCGAAGGGGAAGCAATAGTCCAACCTGGGCCAAGACCCCTTCCTTCACCATCGATTGCGACCTCCTTGACCACAGTGGCACGATCCCTCCACCCCCTACCGCATTCCGCCTGACGGAGCGAGGACCTGCCCCCTACCGCGTTCTGCCCTACAGAGTGCTTCTTCATGTCCCGCCATGTCCAACTCCCTTCTCCGTCATGCCTTCTCCGTCCAACAAGTGTCACAGCCTCATCTTCCTCGTTGTTGTGCTCCTCCTCCTGTCCGCCAACTGATCGGGCGGTCCGTGCGTCAGTCAGCTGGCGGACCGATACGTACCCCTCGTACCGGGCGATATGATACGGTATTCAAATCCTTGTTAACTTAAGATCATTAACGAGGGAGGAAAACATTAATCAAGGAAGAGAGTTTAATTAATTGAAGATATTAATTAAAAATTTTAATTAGAGAGGAAAACTGTACAAATTCTACATGACTTTTTCTTCACTATTCCTAAACCAGTCCATATGCTGTGGGATAATGACTAGCTAATCAATATATAGGTACTCCATAGGAAGTTGCAGAACTAAAAAAAGATTGCACTTTTCTATCTTTAGATTGGCAAAAAGCAAAAGCTGAAAAGAGCCATAGTGGACAAGGCATCTGTTTTTGTTTCTTAATTTGAACAGGATGACTGGCTGGCAATAGAGCCACCCTAACAACAAGTCAAGTTGCATCTTTACCGAAGCAGAATTACAGAACTAACAGTGATTCATAAGTCTTAGTAGCTCAGGAAAAGGTCAATTATCTTCCGAAGGTTATCATGCTGAGTATAGAGTTATGTTAACTGGCATGTATCTTTCAGGCTGGAAAATGCCCAAGGGATGAGCCCATGCTAATGGCCACACAAAGATGTGGCATGTAATGTTCAGGCATGGCATAACATAGCATCCATGTTGCATCACATGCCATGCCAGGCACTTACTGCCTGCCATGCCATGGTAAAGCAATTCATTCTCATTTATTATTCAAGAAAGTTGTCACAATCAAGGAAAACTGACCACAAAGGTAAACTAGAAATTCATTTTCAGTTTCTTGATGCTATATGAATTTGCTATGTTGTGAGACTGATACCCCTTTCAAACAATGGCATCCTTGCCAATTAAATCACCATGATTGCCTCATGACAGCACCATCAAACATCACAATTTACCTATTACTAACCCACTGGCATTCATATCATTGTGGGTTGTGACTGACTTCACTATCATTTAAAAAGTTCCTGACTCAAAAGGGATAATCAAATGTTTAACTTTGTGCTCCTTATCCCTATAAGTAGCCAAGCAAAGATTGTCATGACCATCAACACAAACTGACAGTGACTCAAACAGACTAAATACATGCCGATGTTGTTCCTCACATACTTCCCTTAAGCCTGCATATCATTACCAAAATTTCAAATATGATTGTGATCATATTTCATTAGGATATCATGAGCTAACTTTTTTCAACTATGCAATTTGAGGAATATTGTTTAATCTGTAGTTCACATTCAACCAAATTTACGTATATATTTATGTATTATATATCTTCTGCGTCCATATATTTGACTACTTCTAATGCAAGGTACTGAATTTGATGCCAGATTTTCTATCCACCTAACACAAGATCTTTTTACAGTGTTGACAGAATACATGTGGCCAGCACAAAAGCTTCCCCATAATATACCAAGAAATTGAAGGAGTGAAAGAAAACATAACAGAAAATAAAAGAAAGAACATGCAATAAGGAAAACAGAAAGCCAAGTGCTTGACCACTGATGTTGCTGAAAAGCAATATAAGGAATTCATCATGGATCTAAAACATGAAGTGCAAGAATGTGCAAAAGATCATGCTAGGACTTTAACTTATCTATTTAGTTTACTGGTCTATGAAAAAATGTGCAATGAACTTACAGTTTCCATGTTTTAATAATGGATATTAGGGACACCATGATTATGTAAGTAAACCTTTACTGAATCTAGGATCCTGATGTTTATGAAAAAATGGTAATAAAGTGCATGATAATTTTAATTTCAGAAGATAGAAAACCTGATGTTTCTCACTGCAACAAACTTATTTAGGGATCAGTTGGTTGAAAGCAAGGATTGCCTTTTCAGGTGCCAGACTCGTTCAGCAATTTGTCGGACCAGTACATACCAATCTATATCAGTGTATTAACACATGGTATGTCAGTGTATTGACACATCTATGCGAGAAGAGGGCTCACTAAAATGCTGATTTGGATAGGGCCCAACCATTTTTAAAAAATTATTAATTTAACTAGATAGCCCGAAACGGGGTAGTTTGTGTATCAGCCCATGACTGGACCGGTATGTACCACCCGTACCATACCATTTCGAGCAACACAATAAATGTTGGTTAAAGGCAAGGTTCGACGTTTCGAATCATACTGCTCGGTACGGGCGGTACCGTCGATTGAGGTTGTTTCCACCTTTGCCACCCGAAATCGGTTAGTAACAATCGATTTCGACCATCGCCAGTCACTGTTGAGCGGTAACGGTCGATTTCGACCATCGTTGACCGATTTTGGACGGTATCAACCGAGGGAGAAAGAAGAAGAAGGAGAAGAAAAGGGAGAACCTAGAGATCCGACGCTGTTCTCCCGATCTCGAACAGTCACTCGTCGGCTTCTCGACACTTCGTGGGGAGAATCTTTGACGATCGCGGGGAAAAGAAAACGATGTGTGACGCATGGGCTTCTCGCCGAGGTTTCATAGGGAGATTTCTTCTCCCTGCACGGGGAGAAGAAACATCTCCCACGCGGAGAGAAGGAATGAGGCGACGTCGCCCTTTTTCTTTTATTTTTTAACTTTATTTTATATATATATATATACAAGGAAAGCCAAACCTACTATACCGGCATATCGAGCTGCTCGGTACAGTACATATATAATATAATATAATATAAAGTTGATGATCAAAGTTATGGTGTTAAACAACAAAACTATCAAGTTCAGTATACAACATGAAATCGTTTATGAATATTTGAAGATACGCACATGATTTTCAGATATGGCATGGATGCAAGTTCTGGTGGAAGATATCCAGAAAAGTTATTGTTATCCACTAGGCTGCAAAGTCACAAAAGGAAAAACAATAATGATTAGTGAAAACTTACAGAAGGTTAAAAATATAGCCCATCATAGACTGGGAACACAAGATAAAAATATAGCCCATTAAAGACTGGGAATAGAAGTTGCAATACACTCACAAGTGATATAAGATTGGCAGTCTAGACAACTCTGGTGGAATTTGCCCACTCAACGAGTTGTTGTTCATGTGCCTGACACAAAATAAAGCAAATGAGAGAACTGAGCGACTCTTGGCAACAATTTGCAACTAAGTCAAACACACTCACAAATGCTGTATTTTGCTCAAATTAGCGAATGATTTAGGTATTGGCCCAGAAATTTGGTTCTGGTCTATTTGCAGCCTATTCAGATTATAAAGGTTACCAATCTCATCAGGTAAAGGACCAGAAATTTGATTGCCATTTAAAAGCCTGTAATTAGAATATAAAATGTCAGCTGTAAAATCAAATTATTATGAAAAAAGAAAAGCTAATAGACACTTCCATCTAGTAGACAGCACATGTAACAGCAAAAGGTACCTTATTTTCAACACAGCACAAAGAAGCTACTGAGAACTAGGAGGTAAATGCAACTGAAAGCAATGTGCATATCAAGATTACTTGTATGTGATTAATAATCCAAGTTTTGGATACAAGCTTACAGAAGTCTTAAGGATGTGAGGTTGCCTATCTCCTTTGGGATGGTTCCATGTATGTCGTTCCACATAAAATCCCTTGAAAAAGGAGGAAGGAAATAAATTTAATTAGTAGTCCAAACTGCTCAATTAAAGAGCAACGAAAATATTGAGAGTTAACCAACAAACACCCATATCCTCTTATGCATGACAAATCTAAATTAGCTGTAGCATGAGAGGAAGGCCAAAAATTGACATCTTATAGAACTCAAGCAACATTAAGACTCACAATATTTCCAAATGAGACAAAAGCCCAAGCTCAGGCGCCAGAGTTCCCGATAGATTTAACTTCAGCAGCTGCCTGGATAGAAAAATAAGTGTTAGTACAACATAAGAATATGCATATATATGTCACCATAGTAGCTATACTGAATCTAAGTAGCTTAGATCTCATAGTAATCAATTGCTTCACTGTCAAGTGCATTGTGGATGTCTAAGAAAAAATATCATGTTGATCAAAGAACTTTATGTTTGGCCTAGGATGTACAGAATCAAAGGACATGCTCACGATCACAGTAAGTTCTGAGTCTAGTCAGGTTCATGAGCTAGTCCCATGTCTCTGCCATATGGACCTCAATTGTTCAGTAGATGATATGTGTCCTAAGAAAGATTAGTTCAAGTTAACATGTATGTGAACCTTTCGGAAAAAATGAATTTTATCTCATGATATCACCAGATGTGGCTGGGGAAAAAGAATTGCATGCCTATTGCCTATGAATCTTTTCCATTAATAGAGCAAGGTAAATTTTATCTGCAAATACCAGGTATACAATCAGGTACATTTTGCCATCATATGACCATACTAGTCACAGAATGGGGGAATCATGTCATTCTTTTGCTTAATATTTTAAGACAGATTATTTCATCAACAGAAACAGTAAACTATCCTATAAAAGGGATGCCAGTGTATTGAAACCCAATCAATATTCTTGTGGCTTCGGGCCGTGAAGGCAGCTATCCAAAATCAAAAAAGAATGGTCCATATTAGTTTGCAGCCAGTTATCCACCAAGTCAATGACAATAGCTACTCGACCATCAGATGAAACAATGGCCCCCAGGAATGGAGCCTTCTGTGGGTAAGGAAAAGCCTAATACAAGGTACATGAATGAGAGTCACTTATTTGCTTTCTTGCTAAATGCAAGGTGGGAATACTAAAACTATAGTAGTCAATTTTTTATCTCTCCTATACCCATAATCATCAAAACTTCACCAGGAAGTGGCTCCATAAAAAGTGCCTACATGATCATAAAATTCCCTAAGCAAGGACATCATGATACATTGATTTATTTCCTCATAGTGTAAAGATAAATATACATATATATGTATATATATATATATATATACACATATATATATACATATATATATATACACATATATATACATATATATATAATAAGGCAAGACAGTTAGTACACAATGGAGACATGCAATGAAATCAGGTATAATAGTACCCAGTTAAAACAGACAAAAACATAAAATGGCATTTATTTATTTCCTTCTACATACCAAGGTTTGCAATTTCGACCTGTACCGCCTGATACAGGCGATACATACCGTCCGTCAGGTTACCGATAAGCGGACTGCCAGCTACTAGGCGGTTCCCCTAAAAATCGACCGTCGACTGTCGATTTCGACTGTTGGCGACCGATTGAAGAAGAAATCAATCGTCGGCGATCGATTGAGAGAGAAATCGACCGTCGGCAATCGATTGAGGAAGAAAAAGGGAAGAAGAAGAGGAAAAGAAGGAAAAAAGAAGAGAAGAAAGAATACCTCACTCGCGCGCCGTCCTCGCCCGCACGCCGTCGCCCGTGTCTGCGGCCGCTTTTTCTCCCGTGCGAGGAGACGGAGCGTCCCCCCATGCAGGGAGAAAGATCGAGGCGACGTCGCCTCGACAACGTCGCCCCTTTTCTTTTTTTTAATAGTTTAATATTTTTAATATTATATTATATTATATTATATTATAAAAAAATTATGTTATATTTTAATACTGGTACGACTGTGCATCGCCTTGAAGATATACCAGATATAATATGTCGGTACACTGGTATGGACCAGTAAGTCAAACTTTGCTACATACAAGGATTCAAACCTGAGATAGCTATAAGGATATAGAAGTAAAATCATTGTCAGCTAGTACATTTTCATCCAGAAATGCCATAAAAGGTATATGTAGTTTATTCTTATGATCTGATCAAATTATTTTGTCATACTAGATGGGTTCCATTTAAAGAATCGAGGGGTTCTCTTATGCAACACATCATGGGCATGATAAACGGCATATAATGGTTAATATTCCTCACAATAAAACTACAGCTAGAAAAAATTGATCATCTTAGAAAATTAGAGCTTCTGAAATATGATCACTCTTCTGTATAATTAGAAAAGAAAAACTAAAGAGCACTAGTTTCTTTATCCCTTTGCGTTAACATTTAATGGCATCTAGATAAAATGAGTGGTTTCAAGAAAAGAAAAAAAAGGAAATAAACTATATATTAACAAGGATAAAGTCCCTTTGCGATCTTAACAAGCTATGCAGAAACAGAGTCACAAAAGGAACTTTAAAGCCTTCATCATACAGTTCTCGTATATGCAGGTACTCATTATTTTGTGCAGCATAACAAAATATTCCTGTCCAGTTTGATGTACATGGATCTCCTTTACTCCAAGATTTGAGGTTGTTCGTGTTATCAATCAAACTGCCCCTGATAATCCCTAATGCACTGACTGCATACAGGAAAATTGATCATCGTCATTTTATGAGTAACCTTCTGAAAGGAAACATATAAGATTTTGTTTCTGATACAAAAATTTTCTCTGACCTGTGACATTAGGTCATATGTAAACAAAAGCAAGGTATGTAAATGCATGATGAAAATCAATTATCATTTTCCTTACTGCAGGTTTCATCAGGAATTCAACTGTGCTATTAATGATTGGACTGCAAGTTAATGACAAAATTCTCTTTTCTTTTTCCCTTATATTGTAAGTAAGCATTGATTTGAAATCAACTGATTCAACATATATCTTGTTAGTACAAAAATACAAGCATATAACTCATTAGCTACCACTCACACCCCTCTTAACATATCACCACATCAATTGAGTACCATACATAAATTGTACAGGTAAGTTCCACATTTCTAATATGCAAGGTTTGACTTATCGGTCCGTACCGGTATACCGAGTTCATTTAGATACCGGTACGATACTGGTACCGGGTGGTACACAATGCATACTGCCTGGTATATTAAAATATAATATAATATTTTATAATATAATATTATATAATATAATATTATATAATATAATATTAAAAATATTAAGTATTAAAAATAGAAAAGGCGACATCGCCTTGATCTTTCTCCCGACGGAGAAAGAGCCCATGACCGTGGAAGGGGGCTAGCGACATGAGCGCAACACACGAGCAAGGACCGCGCGCAGGCGATAGGTATTCTTTCTCCTCTTTTCTTTTTTTTTTCTTTTTTTTTCCTCTTCTTCTTCTTCCTCCTTTTTCTCGCTCAATCGACCACCAACGGTCGATTTCTCCCTCAATCAACCGTCGGCAGTCGATTTCTCCCTTCAATCAAGGCCGAACAATCGACCAATCGATTTTTGGAACCACCTAGTAGCGCGCGTATCAGACCAAGGACGACATACGCCTGCATCAAGCGGTAAACATCGAAATTGCAAACCATGCTAATAAGTAATAATTATCCTTAACAATATGCCACACTTCACAGAATTTAGGTTTCGTTGCTTCCTTGATTCACCTAATAAAAGCTTCCTCTGATTTAAATTCTACCTAAAATTAATGTTTTCCCTTACAATTAATTCCCAACCATAAATGTTACACCAAGGTTTGACTTACCAGTCTGTACTGGTGTATCGACATATTAATAAGATGATCTTATGCAAGATCGAGCATACCGCTCGATATATTAAATATAATATAATATTTTTATAAATATAATATTATATAATATAATATTAAAATATATTAAAAATATTAAAAAATAAAAGAAAATGGGCGACGTCGCCTCGATCTTTCTCCCCACGTGGGGAGACATTCCATCTCCTCGCGTGGGTGTGGGCAGTGATGGGTGTGGGCAATCCGTGGGCGATGGCGCACCGACGAACCACGGGTGAGGGCGATGACAAGCGCTAGGTTTTTCTTCTCTTCTTTTTTTTCTTTTCCTCTTCTTCTTTCCTTTTTTCTCCCTTAATCGACTCGATTTTTCTCTTAATCGATCGCCAACAATCGATTTCTCCCTCAATCGGCTACCAACAATCGAAATCGACCGCCGATGATTGCTTTTATGCAGATGTCCGCATACAAGAACTTATGATCGATATGTTACCGCGAAGCAGAAATGTCGAAATTGCAAACCTTGTGTTACACAACAGTTGTAAAAAGAATAATAGTGATTTTCCCTTGTAATTAAGAAATAACATTTCTTGTTCCAAAGAATATGCTTTTTTTACTAGGAAAATATCATTAGAGTCACTCATTTTTATTGACCAGTCACTTACACTCAAAAAAGAGTTGTTGGACATCCTCAGCGTTCTCCTTACAGAAGAAACACAGATTTCTATATACACCAATCAATCTATCTTGTGCTAATAGGTTTCCTTCCATTGCTAATCAGAAGATTAAAGCATATATTGTCAACCGTTTATTGAGTCAAACAAAAATGAGTGACAAAATCGACCAATCCTTTTCTCTAGTGATTTCCCAAGTTCGAGGTCAACTGACTTCAGAAGATTGCTGCTGGAACCAAGGAGTGGATTACCGATGCGTACCGCCTTATACAGCCAGTACATATCGGTCTGAGAGCTTCTCGACACGCAGACCATCTGCTATTGGGCGGTACTAATGTTTTGACCCTGTATCGGATGATACGGGGCTGTATCAAGCGGTAATAGTCGAATTTGATTGTTACCAACCTGTACTGATCAATAACAGTTGGATTTCGACAGTTACCTATTAAGGGCTGAGATCGCCCTATTTCAAACGGTCAATTTGACAATTGGAAGCAACCTTAAGGTTTTTTAAACCTTTTCCTCCCCCCTCTTTCAATTTATTTCATTCTCTCAAACTCTTTTTCACTTACATCTCTTTCTAATTCTCCCATTTTCATTTTTTGAAACTAAACAAAACAATGACTTGTGGATTACATTTAATTAATTTTTTTAATACTATGATTAGTGATTTTAATGATGATTTAATCAAAATTTAATCGATATTGGGTCAATTCAATGTCTTTAATACCTATTAGGGTATCTAACATATTTATAGTATTAAAAGAGAAATAATTAGTAGATAATTAACTATGTTAATAGTGTGATTAGTGTATCTACTGAAGATTTCATCATAATTTAAACTATATTGGATCAAAATTACATATTTAATTCTTTTTTGTGTTTTATATATTTATGAACATAAAATAAATTTAATCAGGCTTATTTAAATTTTTTTAATGCTGCGAATAGTGGTTTCAATGATAATTTAATTAAAATTTAATCGATATGGAGTCAATTCAATGTCTTTAATACCTATTAGGGTGTTTGACATGTTTATAATATTAAAAGAGAAATAATTAGTGGGTAATTAACTATGTTACTTGTGTGATAAGTGTAACTAATGATAATTTCATCGTAATTTGACCTATATTTGATCAAAATTATGTATTTAATGCTTCTTTTATGTGTTTAACATATTTATAATTGTAAAATAAAGTTAATTAGGCTTTATTTAAGTTTTTTTAACACTACGATTAGTGGTTTAAATGATGTTTTAATCAAAATTTGATCTATATTGGGTCAATTCATTATATTTAATACCTATTAGAGAGTTTGACATATTTATAACAGTGAATTAGGTTTAATTAACTATGCTAGTACTGTGAATAGTGATTTTATTGATGATTTAATTATATTGAGTCAATTCTATGTATTTACTGTATCATGTTAGGGTTCATTATGACATTTTACGTATAATCAAACCTTGTTATTTTAAATGAAGGGTAATCGCAACTTGTTTATTTGATTTAAATTTGATAGGAATATGACACGACAAGAACAAACACATGATGGCATTTGGGATCATGCTCGAAAGATGAGAATCGTCATCATTGGCAATGCACTTATTGTGACTACATCGGTAAGGTTAAAGGAATCACCTGGATGAAGATGCAATTGCAAGAAGGTTTTGACAGAGGTTTGTAAATCATTTTACAAGTTACAACAAGTAAGAGAAGAAACAATAAAAAAGAAGTCAAGAGTTGAGGAAGAATATTGTAGGGCTACACAGGAACCAGCTTATGATAGCTATAAGGGTCGCGACGATGAAATTGACCTGAATCTCAGAGCTAGTATTCGTGCATCACTGAAGCATCAGTATATGTACGAGGAAGTAAAGAGGCATCGACGAACTGACTCATAATGAGAGCATGGGAGTAGTAGTGGACATGCACCACAAGGAATCCAGAGGTTGGTCAGCATGAGGCAACCAACTGCACCACCTCAATTAAGCCGAACTAGTGGCAAGAGCCAGCGTGGACTCCATGGTTTTATGTTGGCAGGAGGTCTGCCATATATTATTAATATTGATCGGCTTGCACCTATCCTACCTAAACAACGAAACAAACATGGAATGACGATGCATGTACAAAAGAAAAGAAGCGGGATATTGGGACGGCAATTGCAAAATAGTTTAACTTCCATAAGATTCCTACAAACACACCCCAAGGTCCATATTATTATAGCATGGTCTCCTCTATTCAAAAGTCTGACATAAGGATCCAACCTCTAACACCAAGGGAGATCCACGACGTGTATTTAGATAAGGAGGTGGTAGAACTAAAGGATTGGATAAAATCCTTTAAGAGGAAGTGGGACGAGTGTGGGGTGACACTGATGTGTGATAGTTGGACAGGCCCAACAAGAATGAGTATCATCAATTTTCTTGTTTATTGGAAAAGACAGATAGTGTTTCATAAATCAGTTAATGCTTCTAACAAGGTTCAAGACGCAAACTATATTGAAAACTTAATGGACACCATAGTAGAGGAGATCGGACCACAGTATATTGTCCAAATAATCACCGACAATAGAGCGAACTTCAAGAATATCGGATGAAAAAAAGAAAAACATTGTTTAGGACTCCATATGTTGCTCATTGCATAGATCTAATGCTAAAGGAAATTAGTGAGCTACCAGCAAGTGTGTAGATCGAGCATAGTTGATTTAAAGTTTATATATAATCATCATTAGGTCCACTCTTTTCTGCAAAAGTATATAAATGGTAAGATACTCAGACCTGGAGTCACTCAGTTTGCTACAAATTTCATTGCCTTCAAATCTATATAACAAAAGAGACAAGGCCTCCAAGCAATAGTCACCTCACAGGAATGGTTTGAACCTAGGTATTCGAGATCAAGCGATGGAAAGAAGATGGAAAAGACCATTCTTTCTTCTAGATTTTTGGAGACCATGAATAAAATCATAAAAGATGTAAAGCCACTTTATGTTATCCACTATAAGATCGAAATGGACAAGCATCTACAAATGCTTTATCTTAGACATATGTTGATTACAGCAAGAGAGGAGGTCAAGAAAGCATTCAAAGCTGATTTTAAAGCCGACCAATACTTACTAATCATTGATCGTAAGACTGAAGCTCATATAGACCAAGACATTCATAATATAAGTGATTTCACATTTAGTATAATTTAATTCATAATTTTTTATTATATAAAAAATTTCTACTAGCAAAATTATGTCTTGCAGTGTAGTATCTAAACCTGAAAAATCAATTTCGGTATAGTATTGGAACGAGATCAGATTTACTATCGACACTAAGAAATATTATATATCGACTCTTGTCAAACACTATTGATGCAACTAATGTTATTATGGAAGGCTGATTATTCCGAGAAATAATTGGTTCATTCTCCGACTTTATAGCAGTATCGTATAGTTACAATATGGATCCTGACGAGGAAAAGTTACACACATATTGATTATCAACTATATTTGATAATAATTATTTGTTATGCTAATAAAGTCTTATTTATATCTTTTTGTAGTTGAGTGGTGGCTACAATTGGAGGGGATGCACCGAATTTAAGGAAGATCATCGTTCGTGTACATTCACAGATAAAATCTAGTGGTTGCGAACGTAATTGGTCAACATTCGCATTGATTCACACGAAGGCCCACAACAGACTATTGTGTAGACGGTTGGAGAAACAGGTATGTCTCCTATAACATACAACTAAGGGTGCATTCTACCGTGTTGGACAAGAAGCCAGAGGAACTAATAATTGATCTCATCGACCTCCACTTCTACAACGAAGATTCAGAGCCAATATTAGAGTGAGACAAAGCGATGGAGAACCATGAGAATCCTCTACTTGATGAGGTAAGAGATCTTTAACGTCTTTCGTATTTTATTACCAAGGCAATAGAAGAAGATAAAGCACATCCCTAACAAGAGAAAATTCTCCCTCGATCAGAACATGGCGGAAAGAGCCAGACAAGATTGAGTTAAACTGCTTTAGGAACTAAAGACACCAAACTGTCACAGTCGTCCGCCCAACATACAAAGGCAAACAGGAAGGCAATAGCATCGGTTGCACCGTTGGAAAGAATCGAGTCAGGTGACGAGACACATTCGCAATCGCATTCAACAACCCGCTCAGTTCAGAGACATGGCAACGACATGGACAATAGTGCCTCAACCGATGATAGCGACAACATCGGGGAGTTAATGGTCTCGTCTACACAATTTGAGGGTGGTGCATGGACCAGGGAGTAGTTGTTTACACATATCCCCAAGATTCAGATCATGGAGCTCGACGAGGTACTGGTTAAGTTTATGCACAAAAAGGGAAGGAAAAGCTAATGGATGATTTTCAGTAGATGCCATAGAGCGTACACAATGTAAACATAAATCGAAGCTCATCATATTCACAATCGTCGTATTATAGATAATCTTACAGCCAATAGAAGTACGATGAGAGTTGGTCATACTTCTTCGAGCAATGGTTTTGACTTTCATTATGCTCCGCACCAATACACGACACATTCGTCATTACCCCATGAGTCACCTCGGACATATATGATTCACAACGATCACCCTATGACCATCACCATATTGATGCATCGATGACATACAATGTATCAATACACTATTCGTGGGATCAATTTCAAGATCGGGTCCAACAAACATATCATATTGATTTATAAATACATAGGATCGAGGACCCCAATCCATCACTCGTGAAGTCTCATTGTTCGTTTTGGTGGTAGAATCAGGTATATCCATAGATTGATTACTTAATTTATTTGACTCTAAAGTTTAAGTTATGTCACAAATAATCTAACAATTCAAATATTTTTTTGTAGATAATTCAATATTTGCGGAACAACGATCTGGAATGTACCAGAAGGCTACTCCTCAAAGCTCAAAAAAGATATGTGACGCTATTCTTTCCTAATTTTTATTATTTTTACTAAAAATATATAATATATATATTTATTTCTAACTTAAAAACCCTATCATAACTTTTTTTTCTATTTTCAGGTATTTTTGGAGGATTTTTAGCACATTTTAGGTGTACCATCAGTACGTCTCGATATGTACCGTACCGAGCAAGGTATGTTGGTATGGGCCGAAATTACAAACATTGGCTGGAACACAATCAAGTGTTGCTGCTAAAAGAGGACTCTCTTTGCTGCAGAATTTTGCTGCTACAAGGGTCGTCGCAGGCTGATAGAAGAAGGGCTGCTGGAACACCGTCTTCTTCCTCTCTTATTTCTCTCAGCTAGGACTTTGCCCATGGCCAATCAGGACTTGAGGAGGTTGTGACTTGGATTGCTACTACTTAGGATTCGCTGAGTTGAAGGGGCTGCACACCCCCTTATGTTATATAAAGATGGATGGAGTCCTGGTTGAGTTAGGACTCCCTCTTCCTAGTGCATGTACGGATGGAATCCCAACTAGGTTGGACCCCCACTTCTAAGTGCGCTTGTAGGGATGGGTCCTAACTAGGTTAGGACTCGCACTTGGTAGGGTCGGTGCCCCTAGCTCTCTTCCACAATTTGACCACCTACTCTCCCAATCTAAGTGAGATTTGAATCGAGCCTGGTGTAGTTTGGAGCTGACAATTGGTCTAGCCGCAACTTGATCCAAAACTTGAGATTGGGCTTGCAGGTTTGGCCAGATTACATTTGAATCAGCATTCGAGTCAAACTCTGGTTGTGAGTTGGAGTTCGACTCGAACTTGGCTAGATCATCCCGAATCAGTACCAATCCTGTGCTTTTCTCTATCTCAATCTACAAAAAGTACCCAAATGTAGATCAACTTTCTGTTTAACCATCTTAGCAAGAATGAAGTACTAGTCCAATTCACATGCATGCTTAACAACACAAATGGTATCAGCACTTGCATTCCTGCATTTGACAAAAATCTGCCAGCCCAAAATCTAGCCCTAGGCTGACAGCATTAATCTTTTCCACAAACTTCTACAATCTTTTGCATAAATTTTTATAGAGATAATAGGAAAATGGGAGCTTTACCTCTTGATATGGCAGTCATCTGTGTTTCTTCTTTTTATTTGATCAACGGGCAAGTGGTAATATAACTGAAAATGAGAATTAACAACTCTAGATGCTAAAGGATTAAGTTCTAGAAAGATAAGACTTTGTACATTGACCATCCCCAGTCCTTGCATTGATTGGAGCCTCATTCACTAGGCCACCATTTTTTTGTTGGGAAGCGCTTAAAAGTTGTATTTGTCATTTTGCAGCGGGAGAAATTACAAAGCATGGATTTGGAAGCCAGTAAAGTTGCAAAAAAGAAAAAAATAAGTGATGCACAACCAATCAGAATTAGCTGAGGCATGTGATTGGGCATCCATTTCTAATATCAAAGATTCTGACAAAGCTTTGATATGCTGATTTTGTTTTCAAAATATAAAATGGTAAAACAGAGGCAAACGTAGCAGAAAGAAGAAAGAGAGTATAGTACAGGATGTGTTGTGGATGAAAGCATCCTGGGGGGAAATTGTTACTAGAAGCAAGGTTTGCAATTTCGACCTATACCGCCAGTAAGCGGTACATACCTCGCCAGTTATCGACGCAGATCGCCACTAGCGGTACCACGTCGATTTCGCCGATAGCCGATTGAGGGAGAAATCGACCGTCGACGGTCAATTGAGGAAGAAAAAGGGAAGAAAGAAAAGAGGAGAAAAAGAAAAAAGAAGAGAAGAAGAAATAATACCGCGCCTTCCTCGCCCGCGCGTCGTCGCCGCCTGCCCATATCACGCGCCCGCGGGCGCTTTTTCAAAGATCGAGACTACGTCGCCCCTTTCCCTTTTTTTTAATATTTTAATATATTTAATATTATATTATATTATATTATATATAAATATTATATTATATTTTAATATCTTGATGCAGTGTGTACCACCCGCATCACATCATACCAATAATATGGTACACAGACAGATAAGTCAATCCTTGACTAGAAGCATCATGGGACATATTTCTCCCTACAGTGTTTCAAGCTGCTACATTATTCAAGAGGTAAAAGCCATTGTTTTAGTGACAGTTAAGAGGACTGTTCCCTCAAGAACAGAAATACTGATTTTCTCCATTTCCAGCACAAACAAGACAGTAATAGAAAAGAAAAATTAGATAGGAATAAAAGAGAGAGAAAGAGAAAGCCAAAGATACTCTCATCACTCTTTGATTCTCAATCCAATCATAAGTTAATATTCACAGGACAGATGTTCCTATTTGAAGACAAAACCAGAACAGACCTTAATCCAATCGTAAGTTAATACCCCTATGATGTCTAGGGTTTTTAATTTCATACCATACCACCCGATAGAAGCGTAACATACTAGTCCGCCAGCAGATTGGCATGCGGACCACACGCTACCAGGTGATATCAGGTTTTTGGCCCTCGTTTCGAGCAATATAAAGCTGTACTAGGCGGTAACGATCGAAAACCGACTATTACCAATTGATAATGGTTTTCAAGTGGTCAATTTGACCATTAGAGGCATCCTAAAGGGTTTTCAAACCCTTTCCTCCCCCTCTTTCAATCCATTTCACTCACACACTCCCTTAAACTCCCTCAAACTCAATTTTACTCATAATCTCTCTTATTCTCATATTTTCACTCTCCTAAACTCAACAAAGCAACGTTTTGTGGATTAAATCAGATTTAGAAGGCTAATTTGGGAGGATTAATAGAAAGAACTTTTTAATTAAGAGGTATGTATTCTCTTTTTAGATTTTTATTGATTTTGAGATGATTAGGCTTATTCTATGTGATATATGACTTAATGTCTAATATATTACTTGATATGCTTTTGATGGTAGAAAAGTATTAATTAGTGATTAATTAAGGTCTTTAATATTATGATTAGTGTATTTAATATTAATTTATTCAAAATTAGACAGTTAATTTATGATGGTATAATATATTTAATTAAGTTTTAATATTTTTTTAATGCTACGATTAATGGTTTTAATAATGATTTAATCAAAATTTTAATTGATATTCAATTAATTCATTTTCTTTAATACCTATTAGGATGTTTAACATGCTTATAGTATTGAAAGAGAAATATAAATAGATAATTAACTGTATTAATTGTGTAATTAATGTATCTAATAATGATTTTATTGTTATTTGATCAATATTGGATCAAAATTACGTATTTAATACTTCTTTTATTTGTTTAACATATTTACGATGATAAAATAGGTTTAATTAGGTTTTAATAAAGTTTTTTAATACTACAATTAGTGGTTTTAATGATGATTTAATTAAAATTATATCGATATTGAGTCAATTCAATGTCTTTAATGCCCCTTCTCAATTAAGCCGAACTAGTAGCATGACGCATGATGGACTCCGTGATTTTATGAGAGATTTTGGTAGGAGGTCTGCACCAGATATTGTTGATATGGAGGCAATTTCAAAATAGTTCAATTATCACAAAATTCTAGCAAACACAACCCAAGGTCCATATTATCAGAGCATGGTCACCTCAATTCAAAAGTCAGGCATAGGATTCAACCTCCAACACCGAGGAAGATCCATGGCATATATTTAGATAAGGAGGTACTAAAACTGAAAGATTGAATCAAATCCTTCAAGGCAATGAGGCAAATTGGGATGATACTAATTTGTGACAATTGGACAGGGCCAACAAGAATGAGTATCATTTATTTTCTTATTTATTACAACAGACGGGTGGTATTTCTTTAGTCAGTTAATGCTTCTGACAAGATCCAAGATGGAAATTATTACAACAGTAGAGAACATCGAACCATAGTACATTGTTCAAATAGTCACCAACAATAGAGAGAATTTTAAAAGGGCTATTTTACAATTGATGGAAAAAATAAAAACATTGTTTTGACTCCATGTGCAGCTCACTGTGTGGATCTAATGCTGAAGGATATTGGCGAGCTAGCATCAATTAGCAAGTGTGTAGCTCAAGCATAATCAATTACAAAGTTTATATATAATCATTGGGTCCACTCTTGAATGCAAAAGTATATAAATGCTAAGATACCCTGACCTGGAGTCACTCGGTTTGCTATCAATTTCATTACCTTAAAGTCATTATAACAAAAGAGACAGGACCTCAAGACAATAGTCACCTCACAAGAATAGTCTGATTCCAGGTATTCGAGACTGAGTGATGGAAAGAAGATGGAAAAGACCATTCTTTCTTCTACATTTTAAGAGATCGTGAATGAAATTATAAAAGGTGTGGAACCACTTTATGTTGTTCTCCATAAGGTCGACATGGATAAGCGTCCACAGATGCCTTATCTTAAACATATGCTGATTACAACAAGAGAGGAGGTCAGGAAAACATTCAAAGATGATTTTAATCCGACCAATACTTACAGATCATTGATCGTAGGATTGAAGTTTATATGGACCAACATCTCCATAATGCAGATAAATTCATACTCAGTATAATTTAGTTCATAATTTTTTATTATATAGAAAATTCCTACTAACAAAATTATGTCTTGCAACGTATTATCTAAACCCAACAATTCAATTACTTTATACTCTTGGAACACAAAATGATTTACTAACAATACTAACAAATGTTATATATCAACTCTTATCAAACATTGTTGATGTAACCGATGGTATTATGGTGGGCCGATTATTCCGAGATATAATTGGTTCATTATCCAACGTTGTAGCTGTATCATGTCTTCACACTATAGATCCAGGTGAGAAAAAATTACACGTATTGATTATCAACTATATTTAATATTAATTATTTGTTATGCTAATAAAGTCTTATTTATATCTTTTTGCAATTAAGTGGTGGCTATAATTTGGAGAGGACGCACTAAATTTAGGAAAGGTTATCATTCATGTACTTTCATAGAGGATGACATCTAATGGTTGCGAACGTAATCGGTTAACGTTCATAATGATTCACATGAAGGTCCACAATAGATTATCGTATAGATAGTTGGAGAAACTGATATATGTCCACTATAACATGTGGCTAAGGCTGGGGTGTGTTGAGCAGGATAAGATGCTAGAGGAACCAGAAATTAAACCCATCAACCTTCATTTCTACAATAAAGATTCAGAGCCGATGTTAGAGTGGGTCGAAGCAGCGATGAACCAAGAGGATCCTCTACTTGATGAGACGGGAGATCCTCAACATTCTTCACATTTTATCACTTAAACAATAAAAAAAGAGAAAATACATCCCCAGTAGGAGGAAAACGCCTCTCGGCCAGAATGTGACAGAAGGAGCCAAACAAGATCAAGACATACTCTAGGAACTAGAGACACCCAACCGTCATAGTTGTCCACCCAACGTACAAAGGTAAAGGCAAAGGGAAAGGCAGTAGCATCAGTTGTCCCAGATTGCCTTTGAGCAACAAGACCTGATGAGGATCAGGCATGTGGGCGATTGTCTTTAGGTCAAGTAGGAGATTACTAGTTATAGGTGCCCTATAAGCCAATCACGTGAGTGATGGCACATGTCATACACTACACACTCTTTTTTGTTATTAATATTATGGTATTTTTTTCACTTTATATTGTATGATTAATATATTATGATGTTCTTAGATCCATGCAATAGTGATAGAATCATGATGAGATTATGATAATGAGATCAATTCGCCTTTAAACATAGACCTTAAATAATCCCGATCATAGGTTACTCAAGAGGGACATTAAGATGATCGAACATATTGGTATGCTATATACCCATCCATATGATGAAGGCCACTGGTCTCATAGCTACTTGTGTTGGGACACTAGGGATATAGTGCACATGCTCATTGGAGAATGAGCTCACCAATTGATCCACTTACGAAATACTAGATAATTAATGATTTTCGTAATCTTAGTTGTGTCTAGTCCTTAGCTTTAAGACACCATGGATGCCTTGTTTGAATTCCATTCTTTGATACCAGACTTATGGGTTTGGAAGTTCCAGATCTAATACACCCAGTCATTGGGAATAATAGTTAATTGAGTGTCAATAAAAAATCATTCACTCTCGGTATCACAAGAGGAATATCTCATGTGTTCTTACTCAAGCAAATCCCTAGTCAGGGTCATTCATATTGAGAGAGAAATAGTTCTTTGGGAGAATCCGATTACAGTGAGACTCTGATGGATTCTGTATGGGCTTGATAGTACCATACTCAATATATAATCTTTGAGGTATTAGATGGATGAGGTACATAGTAACTGAGGGCAAACAGATCCAATGGATTAGATCACCTTGTACCGTTTGGGGATTATTTAGGAAGTGGCAAAAAGCCATGAATTCTGAGATGGATTCTATATACTCCAACAAGGTTTGAAACCTTATTGATGCACCTGAGGGTATCGTACCTATCCTCTGCAAGTGGATCTTCAAAAAAAAGGTCGGAGGAAATGAACAAGTGGAGACCTATAAGGCAAAGCTGGTAGCCAAAGGGTATCGTCAAAGGCAAAGCGTTGACTATAACAAAACCTTCTAAACCCGTAGTCATGTTGAAATCCATCAGAATTCTTTTGACAATTGCAGCATACTATAATTATGAGATCTAGCAGATGGATGTGAAAATCGCATTCCTCAATGGCAAAATCGAGGAGGAGGTGTATATGATACAACTTGAGGGATTCGTGTCCAAGGAAAGCCCAAATAAGGTGTGTATATAGATTGAAGCAAGCTTCCTGAAGTTGGAATATAAGATTTGATGAGGCGATCAGATCTTATAACTTTGTTAAAATCGAAGATGTGTCTTGTGTGTACAGAAAGGTAAATCGGAGCTATATCACCTTCTTGGTGTAGTATGTGGATGACATTCTGATCATTGGGAATAATATAGGAATGCTCTCCACAGTTAAGGCTTGGCTATCTAGAAACTTCTCCATGAAGGACTCAGGGGAAGCATCCTACATTTTAGGGATTTAGATCTATAGAGATAGATCCAAGAGGATACTTGACTTATCCCAATCTAGGTATATAGACTCCATTATCAAAAGGTTTGGTCTGAAAAATTTCAAGAGAGATCTCATACCAATGAGACATGAAATATCACATTTTAGGAGTATGTCCCCAAAGACTCCTAAAGAAAGGGCAAACATGGGTAGGATACCCTATGCCTCTGCAATAGAGTCTATCAGGTATGATGTACTATGTACCAAGCCTGATAAAATGCATGCTCTGAGTGTCACGAGCAGGTATCAAGCGAAACCTGGTTTGGAACACTTGAAGGCGAAAGTGCATTCCTAAGTACTTGAGAAGGACTAAAGATCTTTTACTGGTATACGGAGGAGGTAGCCTCCAGGTTAAGGGCTACATGGACTCAAGTTTCTAGTCTGATGTCGATGATAATAAGTCAAACTCAGGATATGTCTTTACCCTAAATTGAGTAGTGAGCAGAAGAGTTGCAAGCAAGATACTACTGCTGACTCGACCATAGCGGCGAAGTATATTACTGCAGCAGAAGCAACAAAGAAGGAACTCTGGATGAAGAAGTTCATTATGGATTTGAGAGTTGTACCAATCAACGAAGAGGTTTCAGCTAATCAGAGAGATCGTGGCCCGTGGAGATATAGCAACGAAAAAAGTTCCATCCGAAGATAACATTACAGATCCACTGACGAACCCATTATCTCAAATTGTCTTTGAGCATCACAGGAGTCTGATGAAGATCAGATACGTAGGTGATTAGCTTTAAGTCAAGTGGGAGATTGGTGGTTACAGGTGTCCTGCAAGCCAATCACGTGAGTGATAGCACTTGTGACACACTGCGCAATCTTTTTGCTTATTATTATTATTAGTATATTCTCACTTTATATTACTTGTTATATATATTGTGATGTCCTTAGATCTGTGCAATTGCAATTGGGTCATGATGAGATCATGATAATGAGACCAATTTGCCATTAAACACAGACTCTAAATAATCTCGATCATAGGTTACTCAAGAGGGGCATCGAGATAACCAGACAAACCCATGTACTGTATTCCCGTCCATATGATGGAGGTGGCTGTTAGGATCAAGTGAAAGTGAATAAGTGACCGATTTAAAACAAAGTCAAAAGATGATGCTTGTGCCTTTCTACAAACTAATTATGAACAATTAAATGCCATTGAAAAGGCAAGAGTAGAGATACTCACAAATTTTATAGTGGTTCGACCAAAACTTTAACCTATGTTCACTTTTCAGAATCCTCCTTCGTCGAGGCCTACCGGAGTCCACTAAACGATCTTCTTCTACGGGTGAAGACTAAACACTTGCACTCCTCACTCTCCTTTTAACAGGTTCAAGAGAAGAAACTTCTTACAAGAGTTTCTCACTTCCCTTAGACTCATTTTTACACTTTGAAGCTCTCAAATGTTCCAACACTTTGCACAAGAATTTTCTTCCTTTTTCGTTCACTACCCTTGCTTCTCCAAACAAGAAAACTTGGGATATTTATAGACCTCAATTGGCTTCAAAAATAGAGCCAAAATTCAAACCTTTTCGTAAATTCTGCATACGGGCAGTACTACGGTCGGCACCGACGGTACTACCGCCTAAAGCACCCTGAAAACAAGGCGATGACGGTACAACCGCCAACCTGGACGGTACTATCTCCGCCTGGGCAATACTACCGTCGCCCGCCAACGGTACTACCATCGAGAATCCCGCAAAAGCTATTTTTTTTATACTTCTACATACCCGACTCGTACCTCCTGTTGACCCCTTTCCAGGTCAATGAAATGAGCTCAACCTGCGCTCAATCAAAAGTGAAACGTAGACTCGGTTTGCCTCACTTGAGTTAATTTAGAATAGGTTTGCAATTTCGACTGTCATGCAGACGGCGACATACCGTCCGTCAGTTATCCAGACATGACCCCGCTACGGTGTCAAAAAATCGACGGTCGACGATCGATTTCGATTGTCGACAGCCGATTGAGGGAGAAATCGATCGCCAACGGTCGATTGAGGGAGAAATCGACCGTCGATGGTCGATTGAGCGAGAAAAAGGGAAGAAAAAGAAGAAGAAGAAGAAGAAGAAGAAGAATAAGAGGAAAAGAAGAAAAAAAGAAAAGAGGAGAAGAAGAAAGAATACCTAGCGCCTACCGCCTTATGTCGTCGCCGTCGCCACGCTTTTTCTCCCGCGGGAGAAAGATCGAGGTGACATCTCCCTTTTCTATTTTTTAATATTTTAATATATTATATTATATTATATTATATTATATTTTAATATATTGAGCGGTATACACTATACGTCTCGATCGATCTTGTCTGCAAGATGAACTCAGACACCATAACCCAGAAGTCAAACCTTAATTTAACTTAACTCTTGCATCGGCATCAGATCTTGGTACTAAGATGAACTCGGTGACACCAATTTAACCTAATTCAAACCTTGATTTAGATTCCTTCCAAACTTAACTCAATTAGGACTCAACACTAACCGATGCTAACTACGAGATACTAACGCATACAAATACAATCAATTTGACCAACGTGTCAAGTGACCTTCCCAACTCACAGCGATCTTCCCGATAACCTCCCGACGAGTCTCGGCCATCTTCTGGCGAACCCCCGGAATGCAAGCTCCCGATCACCTTCGGTAAGCTCCCGGCGAACTCCCGATAAGCCCCCAATACCTTCAGCGAGTTTCCAACGAACTTTCGACAAGCCCCTGATACCTTCTATATTTTCATTTGTGTGTCTGGTTTTAGAATTTTAAGGATCACACATGTATAATTAAATATGTTAAGCCATTATTTTTTATTAGCCAAAATTAAAGTGATCCAATTAAAGTAAAGTTATTTGGCTAAGGGACATAATATTATGAAAATTAATTGTGTGGATACCATCAGTCATATTTCTAACTTAATGACGAGATAAGTTAGAAATATGAAACTCTTGAGGCATATTGCAGATTCATCAATTATGAATATAATCATAATTGTAGATTCATCAGTTATGACTATAAATAAGGCTATGGTCCCCGGTTGCAGTATCGAATGAAGTTTCTCTTCACCCGTCAAGGAGAAATCTAAAGTTCTTAAGGATACTCTACAATTGAAAGACCAAATCACCAATCAATTCAGAAAATACTCTAATGGATTCATCAGGTACGCTTTCGTATTAATATGTTTCTTAATTGTTGTAGGATTTCATGCATATAATAATGGTTTTAATAAGTTTTTATGGAAACATTCTTAAAAACCATTGTTTTGGATCTATAAAGATTGTTTTGAACCAAAAAATTCGGTTTTGATTCTATAAAACAATTGATTGATCCATATATGATATGTTAAAAGAACCCAACAAGTGGTATCAGAGCCATCCTACAATAATTGATGAACATTCATATATGATTCATCAGTGATTTGGTTCTATCATCATTGGGAAAGATGATAGTTTTATGTAATCATGCTATTTTTAAGTGATTTGGTTCTATTATCATTGGAAAAGATTATGGCTTTATGTAATCATAAGATGCTTCACATTCAATTCAGTGCCTTTTACTGATGTAATATCAGTTTAATTTTGGATTGTCTTTTTCGCTTCGTGTATTTTCCTTTTCAAAATATGTAAATTCATTTTTGCACTTCAAGGCATAAATTTCTCAAATTCTTTTTGTTTGGATTTTATCTAAGTAATATGAATTTAATTAATTAGATATTATTGCAATATTATGTTGGTTTAAACATAATATTGGTTCTATAAAGTTGTTTGTTGACATAAATTGAATGATTTACATACTTTAAATATTTTAGTCAACAAATTAAGATTAAGCCAATTTGACTAATATGATCCAAATTTAATTAATAATTATTTAATATTATATTGAGTAATTTAATATATGAAGTCGCCAAAGTGATCTCTCATATATAACATTTCTTATGAAAATATTAAATGTAGTGTGTATTTACATCCATGCAGTAATTATCCGGCCCAAAGGAAGGTTAATGACTGGTAGGATTATATACATACCTGTAATGGTAAACATGTGATAATTATAAAGTTATACATGTAAATGATAAATCAATCCAAAGATGGGTTTCTCATTTGACATGTCTTATTATCAGTGTTTGATCATTACAACAAGACTACCACTAGCAATTAATATTGAAGTCCAAAGACAAGATATTAATGTTGCACTTGGTATCTTGAGATGGGTTAAATCAATATTTGAATTTACTTAAGTTTATGACAATAAATATGAGCATAATTTCTGGTTGTCTGTTGTTCTCTTATTTAGGTTCTCTTGTAAAAATATCTGCTAACTTCAATTCAGTATCAGTTCTAAACGAAATCAACTTTAAGGGCAAGAAAAGAAAATACAAATCTGGAAAGAATGAGGCTGATAAGGGTCCAGTACAGAAGAAACAAAATAAGGATGATACTTGTTTCTTCTGCAAGAAATTTGGGCATTTAAAGAAGGACTGTGCTAAATATTATGCTTGGCATGCTAAAATTCCTTACTTTGGTTTGTTCAGAAGTTAATTTAACTTCAGTACCTATAAACACTTGGTGGTTAGACTCCAGTGCAACAACTAACATCAGTGTATCAATGCAAGATTGCTTAAGCTACCGAAGGCCCAATAATGCTGAGAGAAGCATTTATGTGGGGGACGAAAAATCGATAGATATAGAAGCTATAGGCATATTTAGATTGTTATTGTGTACTGGATACTATTTGGATTTAAAAGACACTTTTATTGTACCGTCATTTAGACGGAACTTAATTTCTGTTTCTTATTTGGACAAATCTGGTTATTCTTGTTCATTTGGAAACAATAAGTTTACTTTGTCTTTAAATTCAAATATGATTGGAACTGGTTCACTTATGACTTATGATAATCTATATTACTTGATACTATAGCATCCTATCATAAAACCTTGAATGCGAAATTGTGAGGTACTAAATGTAAAATTGAAAATTCTGATATATTATGACATAAACGTTTGGGTCATATCTCTAGAAATAGAGTTGAAAGACTTGTGTCAGATGGGATTCTTGATCCCATTGACTTATCAGGTCTAGATATTTGTGTTGAATGCATTAAAGGTAAACAAACCAAACCTAAGAGATCAGGGGCATATAGAGCTACAGACGTCTTAGAATTGATACATACAGATATTTGTGGACCATTTCCTACACCTTCATGGAATGGTCAACAATACTTCATATCATTCATAGACGATTACTCTAGATATGGATACCTGTATCTAATACATGAAAAATCTCAATCTTTAGATGTGTTCAAAGCATTTAAAGTCAAGTTGAAAATCAACTCAACAAAAGGATAAAAGTGTTAGATCGTAGTGGAGGGAATATTACGGTAGAAATGACGGTTCAGGTGAACAACGTCCATAACCATTTGCTTTATACCTAGAGGAGTGTGGAATTGTCCCTCAGTATACAATGCCTGGGTCACCTAGCATGAATGGTGTAGCTGAAAGACGAAACCGCACACTTAAGAACATGATAAGAAGTATGATTTCTCAATCTACTTTGCCAGAGTCACTCTGGGGAGAAGCAATAAAAACTGCAGCTTACATTCTTAATAGAGTACCAACTAAAGCAACTGCAAAAACTCCTTATGAACTTTGGACTAGGAGAAAGCCTAGTTTAAGACACTTTCGTGTATGAGGTTGTCCAGCTGAGGCAAGGCCTTACAGGCCTAATGAAAATAAATTGGAACCCCAAACAATGAGCAGTTACTTTATTGGTTATTCTGAGCGATCTAAGGGGTATAAATTTTATGATCTCAAATCAAGATATTTTTGAGACGAGTATTGCTACATTCTTTGAGGATATTGAGTTTGGGGGGAGAAATAAGATTAAAGACTTTATCTTTAAGAAAGAATTGGTTTAGTCTAATCCGATTCATATAGTTGCCACTAATATGGCAAAATCTGTACCTCAAAAGGATATAGTCATTTCAACTCCTATACAGTATGAAGAAATTATTCATGAGGAACAAACTCAACATCCTCAAGAATCTGTGCCGCAAGAGCCAGCACCTTTGTGACGATCCACTAGGGAAAGGAGGAGTGTCATTTCAGATGATTATATGATATTTCTCCATGAACATGAAGAAAGTAGTGGTATAATGGAAGATGATCCAATCAACTTCCGTCAAGCCATGGAGGATTCTAATTCGGATAAGTGGATTGAAGCAATGAATCAAGAGTATAAGTCTATGCAAGACAATAAAGTTTGGGAACTTGTCCCATTACTAGAAGGTGTGAAACCCATTGATTGTAAATGGATTTTTAAAACCAAAAAGGATTCTAAAGGTAATGTGGAAAGGTATAAAGCACGTCTTATGGCAAAGGGCTATACTCAAAAGGAAGGGATTGACTTTAAAGAGACCTTCTCTCCGGTTTCAACGAAGGACTCTTTTAGGACAATTATGGCTCTAGCCGCACACATTTTGATTTAGAGCTTCATCAGATGGATGTTAAAACAGCATTTCTCAATGGAAACATTGATGAAATAATTTATATAGTGCAACCAGAATACTTTGTGCCAGGAGACCCAAAGAAAATGGTTTGTAAATTGATAAAATCCATCTATAGACTAAAACAGGCATCCCGTCGGTGGTATCACAAATTTCATCAAGTAATTATCTCATTTGGTTTTGAGATAAACGCTGTTGATGATTGCGTGTATCACAAATTCAGTGGGAGCAAATTCATTTTCCTAATATTGTATGTGGATGATATTCTGCTTGTTACAAATGATATAGGCTTATTGCACGAAACCAAGAGATTTCTATCTAGAAATTTTGAGATGAAAGATCTTGGTGACGCCTCTTTTGTATTAGGAATCCAGATACACCGTGATAGATCCCGGGGTATTCTAGGATTATCACAAAGGAGCTATATCGATAAAGTACTCAAAAGGTTTGACATGCATGATTGCAAATCAGGAGACACCCCTGTCGCAAAGGGAGACAAGTTCAGTCTCAATCGGCCCTAAAGGAAATCGAAACTCAAGAAATGCGAAGATTCCCATGATCGCCTATAGGGAGTCTAATGTATGACAAGTTCAGTGCGTCCGGATATAGCGTACATTGTTGGTGTGTAAGGCAGATACTTAAGCAATCCTGGAATGGATCACTGGAAGGCAGCTAAAAGAGTCATGAGATATTTAAAGAGGACAAAAGATCATATGCTCACATATAGGAAATTAGACCATTTGGAGATCCTTGGGTATTCTGACTCTGATTTTGTTGGATGCCAAGACAGTAGGAAATCCACTTCGGGCTACATTTATATGTTGGCTGGTGGGGCAATTTCTTGGCGTAGTGCCAAGCAATCTCTTATTGCTTCTTCCACTATGGCAGCAGAATTTGTAGCATGTTTTGAGACGTCCAATCATGGAATTTGGTTGAGGAATTTTGTCACATGGCTGCAAATAGTACAAGGGATTGAAAGACCACTAAAGATATACTGTGATAACAAATCAGCTGTTTTATACTCCAACAACAATAGGAGATCGACTAAGTCAAAGCACATTGACATCAAGTTCCTAGTTGTGAAAGAAAGGGTACAAAGTAAACAAATTTCTATAAAACACTCGGGAACAAACTTTATGTTGGCAGATCCTCTCACAAAAGGTGTACCGCCCAAGGTCTTTCATGAGCATACTGCTTATATGAGTATATCGAATTTGATGAAACTTTAGTTTAATGAGAGTGTCATATGTTTGTTATATGTTCATGCGGATTACGTATTTGTACGGATATTTTACGATCGAAATAAAGCTTGATTTATTATACTTTGTACATTATGGCTATTAAAGTTATTAATGATCTTATAAAGATAAAGTTGGACCAATTGAAAATTGACATGTACAGATCACATTCATGTAATTTTCATGCTACACATTTCACAATTGATCTATGTCATTTGGTTATGTTAATATTAGTGATCATTGATGGGTTTAGCTATGATTGATATAGCGAAAACCGCTTTGGTCCTAAATTAATATAGTCGATGGACGAGATTGTTTTGTATGTCTGTTTAATAATGGCAGTTTGAGCTCATAAAGTATAGTATATTTATAAGGATACATATGTGACTCAGTGGGAGATTGTTAGAATTTTAAGGGTCACACATGTATAATTAAATATGTTAAGCCATTATTTTTTATTAGCCAAAATTAAAGTGATCCAATTAAAGTAAAGTTATTTGGCTAAGGGACATGATTATTATTATGAAAATTAATTGTGTGGATACCATCAGTCATATTTCTAACTTAATGACGAGATAAGTTCGAAATATAAAACTCTTGAGGCATATTGCAGATTCATCAATTATGAATATAATCATAATTGTAGATTCATCGATTATGACTATAAATAAGGTTATGGTCCCGGTTGCGATGTCGAATGAAGTTTCTCTTCACCGTCGAGGAGAAATCTAAAGTTCTTAAGGATACTCTGCGATTGAAAGACAAATCACCAATCAATTAAAATACTCTAATGGATTCATCAGTGCCACGTATTAATATGTTTCTTAATTGTTGTACGATTTCATGCATATTATAATGGTTTTAATAAGTTTTTATGGAAACATTCTTAAAAACCATTGTTTTAGATCTATAAAGATTGTTTTGAACCAAAAAATTCGGTTTTGATTCTATAAAACAATTGATTGATCCATATATGATATGTTAAAAGAACCCAACATCTGGTTCTTAGACTTAAGACACCAATGATGCATTGTTTAAGTACTCCTTTCTTTGACGCTGAATTTACAGATCTGAAACTTTCAGATCTAGTACAACCAGTTATCAGGATTGGTAGTCAACCTGATGAAGGCAATTGAGTGTCAATAAAGGATCGTCCACTCTCGGTATCACGAGAGGAATATCGTATATGCTCTCGCTCAGGCAAATCCTTAGCCAGGGTCATTCGGATTGAGAGAGTTCTTCGAGAGAGTCTGATTAAAGCGAGACTTAGATGGATTCTGTATATGGCCTGACAGTACCATGCCTAATATATAGTCTCTAGGACATTAGATGGATGAAGGACTATAGATATATGGTAACTGATGATAGACAGGTCCAATGGATTAGATCCCCCTATACCGTTTAGGGATTATGGCGTAGTGGCCTAGTACGTCTATAGTCGATGAGTTGAGTGAATTGTTATAGGATAACAATTCACTGAGTCAGAAGGAGTTCTGAGTTAGAAAGAGTTCGCATGTACAACTCACGACCAGCTCGGTATTGGGCCTAGAAGATCACACACATACGGTGAATGTTGCAACGAGTAAAGGATTGGATATGAATTATCCAATAAGCCCCTGTTTCATTGGATGAGACTCGATATTAATAAATTCCTTGCATTAGACCTAATTAGAGGCAAATTAAGATTATTGGATAGAGATCCAATAATCCAAAAAGTGAGGGTAATTGGATTGAGATTCAATACCTACTAAGGTAGGATTCATTATGGTTTAAAGAGGCTCTTTATAAATATGAGGCAGAGGCGGCAAAGAAAGGGGCAGGCTGCACCTTTGGTTGCGCTCCTATTCTCCTCCCTCTCCTCTTCTTAACCAACCACCTCTCTCCTTAGTGCATGAGGACAACAAAGAAAAAATAAGTTATTCTTCCATGCTTGTTGTAAAGTGGTGCACAAAAGCTGCAAAGGTGAGCAAAAAGCTGAGTTTTTGCACTGCAAGGGACGAGCATCGCTGCTTCTTCCATCGTGTGGATACCGCTACAGAGGAGGACATCTGACCTCCTTTATCTTGTCCTTTGAATCTGAGTTTTCAGGGATATACGATCTCCTAGATAAAAAATCTAACACAACGTACAGATTTTTCGATTTTATGATTTTTTACAGATCAATTATTGCACGATAATTTGACCAACATGAGAGACCTTTTTTTGTTTTGTTATCCACTACGCATCTAATGCTCCTATCAGATTTCCCAATATAGATATCAAGTCGATCTAGGTTTGGAACACTAGAAGGCAATAAAATACATCCTTAAGTACTTGAGAAGGACTAAGGATCTTTTACTGGTATATAAAGGAGGTAGCTTCTAGGTTGAGGGCTACATGGACTAGAGTTTCTAGTCCAATGTCGATTATCGTAAGTTGAACTCAGGGCATGTATTCACCTTGAATGGAGAAGCAATAAGCTGGAAGAGTTCTAAGCAAGATACTACTGTTGACTCGACCATAGAGGCGGAGTACATTGTTGCAGCAAAAGCAGTAAAGAAGATAATCTGGATGAAGAAGTTATCATAGATCTTGGAGTTATATCGAGCAGCAAGGAGTCGATTCCTTTATTTTGCAACAACATAAGGCGATTGCTCAAGCAAAGGAATCAAGGTCTTATCAGAAGTCCAAGTATGTTTCGAGGAAGTTCGACTTGATCAAAGGGATCATAGCCCGTGATGATGTAGCAATTGAAAGAGTTTCGTCCGAAAATAACATTGTAGATCTATTGACAAAATCATCATCCCGGATTGCCTTTGAGTAACACTGAGACGTGATAGGAATCAGACATGTGGGTGATTGGCTTTAAGTCAAGTGGGAGCTTCCTAGTTATAGTTGCCCTGCAAGCCAATCACGTGAGTGATCGCACGTGTCATACACTATGCACTCTTTTTTGTTATTAATATTATGATATTTTCTCACTATATATTGTGATGCCTTAGCTCTGTGCAAAGATAATAGATCATGATGTCATCATGATAATGAGACTAATTCGTCTTTAAACACAAATCTTAAGTAATCTTGAACATAGGTTACTCAAGAGGGACATTAAGATAATCGGACAGATCGATGTGCTATATACCCGTCAATATGATGGAGGCAGCTGGTCTCATAGCTGCTTGTGTGGTGACACTAAGGATATAATGCAGGTGCTCATTAGAGAATGAGTTTACCGATTGATTCGCTAATGGAATGCTGGATAGTTAATGATACCTAATCGTTAGACAGCGATTTCATAGTCTTAGTTATGTGTTTAGTCCTTAAACTTGAAACACCAAGGATGACTTGTTTGAGTACTTCATTCTTTGATACCGGACTTATGGGTCTGGACGTTTTAGATCTAGTATAATCAATTATTGAGTATGGCAGCCAACCTTACAAAGACAATTGAGTGTCAATAGAGGATCATCCACTCTCGATATCACGAGAGGAATATCCCGTGTGTTCTTACTCAGATAAATCCCTAACTAGAGTCATTCAAATTAAGAGAAAAATTCTTAGGAGAATCCGATTAGAGTGAGGCTCGAATAGATTCAGTATAGGGCCTAATAGTACTAGGCTTGATATACAGTCTCTGATGTATTATATGGATAAGGGACTATAAGTATAGAGTAACTTAAGGCAGATAGATCTAATAGATTAGATCCTCCTTGTACCATCTAGGGACTATGGCATACTGGCCTAGTACGTTCATAGTCGATGAGTCGAGTAACTTATCGTGAGATGATAATTCACTGAGTCAAAAAGAGTTCTAACAAGTACAACTCATAATCAGCTCGGTACTGAGCCTAGTGGGTCACACACATATGGTGGATGATGCGACGAATAGAGGATTGGATGTATAATATCGAATAAGTCCTGTATTGTTGGATCCATTCGATGAAACCTAATAAAGGCTTAGAGTGAATATTTAGATAGAGATCCAAATTGCATTAAGTTAAGGATAATTGGATGAAATCCAGTATCCAATATGCCAAGGTAATTGAATGGAGATCGCATACCCAATAAGGTAAAATCCATTAAGGTAAGTTAACAGGGCTCTCAATAAATAGGAGAGAGACTAAAGGGTTATGGCCTATACTCTTTGGCCGCCACCTCATATTCTCCTCTCTCCCTCTCCTCCTCAGTCGTAAGCCCCCTTTTGGTGCATGTGGACAGCAAAGAAGGGGCTGACCCTTCTTTGTTTACTGCTGCGAGGTGGTACACAAAAGCTGCAAGGATTTACGCTACGAAAAGAGGAGTGTCGCCGCTTTAATTTGTAGCATGAATCACCATCAGAGAGGACACCTGACCTCCTTCATCCACAGACTTGGATCTGTGATTTTGGGGATATATGATCTCCTCTAGATGAGAACGTCACACACGTGTTATGTAATTTTTCGCTCTCAATCATCACACAACGATCGGATATGATTCTTTTAGGAAACCAATTTTGTTTTCGTACTTTCGCTATGCATGTGATGCCCTCTGAGGTTTCTCAACAGAGGCATAGCAATGATGTGGACAACAATGCCTCGACCAATAATGGCGATACATGGATTGAGGAGCGATTTTACATATGCTACCCAAGATTGATTATAGAACTCGATGAGGTATTGGTCAAGTTTATGCACAGAAGGAGGAGAAGGCCAATGGATGATTTTGAGCAGATACAACAGAGCCCACACGACATAAACACAGAATGAAACTCATCGTATTCACAGCTGTTGTTGTATAGAGAATTTTACGACCAACAACGGTACGATGATGTTGGTCATACTTCTTCGAGCAACAGAATGATACAGAGCAGCAGATCAATAACGAAAGTAGAAGTTATGACATTCACCAATACATGCCTCGGGAGCTACCTCAGACTCATGTGATTCACGACGATCAACCTACAACTATCACCACATTGATGCACCAATGGCGCATACGATGTATCAATATACTATGTCGTGGGATCAATTTCAAGATTGGGTCTAATAAACATATCACATTAATATATATATACATAGGATCGAGGACCCCGATCCACCACCCGTAAAGGCCTGTCGTTCGTTTTAGTGGTAGAATCAGATATATCTACTGTCTACATATGTGATTACTTAATTTATATGAATCTTTAAGCTTAAGTCGTATACAAAATATCTAATAATTCAAATAATTTTTCTGTAGATAATTCAATATTAATAAAAAGATGAACCGAAATAGACCAAAATTGTGAACCTTGCACAAGGCTACTCTTAAAAGCTCGAAAAAGACATGACTATTCTTACATTAGTTTAGCTAAAACTATACTAAATGTATATTTATTTCTAACTTAAAAACCATATCCTAACTTTTTTTATTTTTCAGGTATTTTTTGGAGGGTTTTATACCTATTTTAGGCGTACCTCTCGATATGTGGGTACAGTATCTATCGTATAGAGCAAAGCTCGATATACCGGTACGGTACGAGACTAAAAACCTTGAATATGCCATGTAATTGTCATCTCTATACTATGGATATGAAAGTCACTTGCTGAGCTCTGTAGATCATATTCTTGCTATATAAATTTTTTAGGTTTACTTGTCACACTTATATTAAAATATTATATTATATTATATTATATTAATATATTAAATATATTAAATATATTAAAAAAATAAAATGGGCGACGTCGCCTCGATCTTTCTCCTCGCGCAGGAGAAAAAGCGGCGGCGGCGGCTACCGGAGCAGCGCGAGCTACCCATGAGACGGCGGCAGCGCAGCTACTGCGGCCGGCGGCATGGCGGCCAGCGTGAGGCGAGGACAGCGCTAGGTATTTCTTTCTTCCCTTTTTCTCCTCTTCTTTTTTTCTTCTTTTCCTCTTCTTCTTATTCTTCCCTTTTTCTCCCTCAATCAACCTGATTTCTTCCTCAATCGACCATCGATTATCGATTTCTCCCTCAATCGATCGTCGATGGTCAAAAAACATAATCTGTAAAAATTAGCAAGTCGGTGACATTCATGATACATGTTGAACTTATTTTAAGTACAATTATGAAGCAATAAAACCCCAACTTATATGCCTAAAAGTAGGGCTTACTTTTTTAGGTACCAGACTCTTTTCAGTAATCTACTAGAGCGGTATGTATCAATCTATACCAGTATCTTGATGCATAATATGCCGGTGCATACCAATAGTGATTTAAAAAGCACTAGGCGCCAAAATGCACCAAGGTCCCAAAACGCTTGAAGAGTTAGGCGCTCGCCCAAGCGAAGAAGGCACTAAAATAAAAATATATAATATAATTAATAAATATTATATATAATTAATAAATATATAATATGATTAATAATATATTAATAGTATTAATAGTATACCTTTAGTGTTAATAGTCAATATTAATGTTAATAATAAGAGTCGATGTAAGGAGAGTGAGAAGAATAGAGGCGCGGCCAGAAGCTTCTTATTGAGAGTAGCGACAGCGGCAGTGGCGGCGGTGCGGCGGCGGCAACAACGGCAACGGAGAGAGACAACGACAGCGACGGCAGAGAGAAATGTCGATGACAGAATCGCAATGCGATTAGGGTTAAGGAAGTCACGAGCGAGAGGTGGCAAGTTGTAATCAGTGCGTTAGTTGGTTTGATTGAACCAACTAACACGAATGTGACCGAACCAGAGCTGAAACCTTGGTTTGGTCGCCTAGTTTAACTCGGGAGCTCACTCAAAGCGCTCTGCTCCTGGGCGGCGTTGGTTTGATTGAACCAACTAACACGAATGTGACTAAACTAGAGCTGAAACCCTGGTTTGGTCGCCTAGTTTAACCCGGGAGCTCACTCAGCGCTCGCGCTGAGCCCAGGCGACACCTGTTTAAAGCATGTTGCCTAGAGATTGAGCGAGACGCTCGAGCGCCTTTTGCAATCACTGTGTATCAATGGTTCCGCGAGGAATAAGGGAGAAGTAAAAGGCACGATGGAAGGAGGAAGGAAGATAGAATAAGAGGAAGAAGAAGAAAAGGAGGAAAAGAGTAGCAACAGCATACCTGGGAAGCATCGATAGTGGCGAGGTAATGGCATCGTCGAAGCAGCAATGACAGCGACGACGGTGAGGCGACAACATCTTGTGCAGCGAAGCGGTAGCAGCAACCACCAAAGTGACGGCGGCAGCATCTTACATAAGAAGAGAGCTCACATTCGCAAGCCCTAATCTTTTTTTTTTCTTTTTTAACACTGATTTGGACAAGGAACGCATTATTTCTTTGAATTTTTTATTAATTTAATTGGAGCACCCAAAATGGGGTAGTCCATGTATCGGCCAACGCCTGGACCGATACATACCACCCTTACTATACCATTTTCTGTGGTATAGCAAATGTTACCTAAAAGCACATCAAGTGTTAACAAAGTGAGGGAGTTTTAGTTTTGTCAAATATATTCTTGATGCTAATTCCATGGCATGTCATCTTGATACTCCATGTATACCAGATGGTGTACATGTATAAAACAAAGTCCCACTCAAACAATAAGTTAGACTTGGGATTGACTAAATTGGAATAAGGTATGGAACTATACCAACCTGTACTAGTCAATATCGACCTATATTGGACCCATACTAACGTACCACACTCATACCAATTTTTACTAATCGATACATCAAAAATTCACTTTGATACAAGTTATACCACTGTTACAAGGTAGTTTATGTTTTGACTCCCGATTTTTCATTGCAACAATACACACTTGCTAACACCATTTGATATAGGTCAAGCCAAGGTTTGAAATACCATATCGTACCGCTTGATACGTATTGGTCCGATAGAGGATTGGTACAGTCGGTACCTTAGTGTACCATGTGTCAGTATGCTCGATACAACTCGATACATACCGACAACTGATCGATATGTCGATACGATACAAGATTGTGAGCCTTGGGTCAAACGACATTTCATGGCCTTGGGAATGTTAACATTCTGTGAGAGTGAGAATTATTCCTTGATCTCTTCATTAATAGAATAATTTGATCTCCAAAACCATATGAAGTTGTAGTAGTTGCCCACCTTTTTTTCTTCAAACCAAGGTTCACAATTTTGTATACCAATGGTGCACCAAACATGACTTGAACTAGTGTTGTACCAGTCCATATCACTGTACTGAGTGTCTGTATGCCTGTATATATCGAGTTTCGAAAAAAGCATGAAAAACGCCTACAGGAAACAAATATAAACCGCCCAGTACATGCCCTATATTGGATGTATATTAGGTGGTACATGCCCTATGCTGGGTTTACCATCCAGTTTATCCTGGGCTCTTAGACTAGTAAATACCATTCATACTGAATTATACTGTGCGATATTGCGTAGCTTGCTTCAAACTAAATTTTCAAATAGTTGTTGCTCATTGTTTACAAAAATCTAGTAGGTTATGGTTTCTTCTCTTGTTGTTTCTATGCACCTCCCCTGCATGCCTTTTGTCTAATCCTCAGATATCCAAGTTACATATATCTGTCACTGTTTATTTAATCTGATTGTCAGCTTCTGCAAGAAAACGAAACTCACTCAAGCAAATAATTATTTATTAAATTCGACCAACCTTGGGCACATGGCACTCACCATAAAACCTGCTATTCATTGTCCATATGAATATCATTTGTTTCTACATGTTGCTCATGCACCTTTTTTCTTGGAGAGGAAACATGGGGTAATTATTCCATCAGATTGTTAGACCAAGAAAAAAGATTATGCAATATCATATAACAGTACATAAGATTAGCATGCCAATAGTGATATGGTTGATTCCTCAGATTTTAGCATTCAGAAAGACTTCACGACCTTGAGAAAATTAATTTCTTAAAGACTCAGAATATGCTAAAATGTGAATCCATGACAAGAATATTATTGTGTACCAAAACATTTCACAAAGCAAGCATAACTGTATTTAGCTAAAATTGAATGAAATTCATGGCTAACATTAAAATCTTATCACTTAGAAACTTACTTTCTAATGAATCCGTACTCCATGCTTGTGTGACATGCAACATGCAAGTAGATGATATGATCATAATAGCCCCATAAAAGATAAGAAAGACTCCAATCATCTTGAGCAATATCAAGTTATCAACAAACTCCAAATCAGAAGCTGAATAGAGATCGAACGTTAGATACACTTTCTTTGAAATAAAATCATCAAAGCTAGTGCAGGAAACAAAAAATTTGTTACTTTACCTTTTTGCTGTGTTCAATGTCTCAAGCAGTAAGCATAAGGAACTTAAACTCAGGTCTGGACAGCATCCTGAGCAGAAGAAATAGTCACAGGTCAAAGGATATAACAACAAAAGAATACCAAACAAATGCATAATTTCTTGGAGGAAAGCTTGAAATAAAATCATCAAAGCTAGTGCAGGAAACAAAAAATTTGTTACTTTACCTTTTTGCTGTGTTCAATGTCTCAAGCAGTAAGCATAAGGAACTTAAACTCAGGTCTGGACAGCATCCTGAGCAGAAGAAATAGTCACAGGTCAAAGGATATAACAACAAAAGAATACCAAACAAATGCATAATTTCTTGGAGGAAAGCTTGATAAATCCTGAATTACCCTTGCTGATCCTAGTCATATCCAACTCTGAAAAAGATCAATTTTATAGATACCACATGTTCCTGTGCTAAACCTTCAGTCTTAAAGATACCATATCCTTCTGCTCTAAACCATGCCAGAGGTGCCAAACCTGAATGCTACCAGACAAACAACCACAACGGAATTCAAATAAAACATAATAATAGAGAAACCAATTTCAGGAACACAGGTCTTTAAAGCTGCATCAAGAAATCAACGATCGAAACACAATCTACACAACCAAATCATGCCCTTCTAAAATAATGAACTGAACCACTGGCGTCCATGCTTAGCACTTAACATCAGACACCGTGATGTTCAAACCAGCGTGTTGTAGCCAACTCTGACTAGATCAATCTTAAAGATACCACACATGTTACCTGCTAAAAGCCTCGAATCTGAATTCCACCAGAACAAAGAACCACAGAGGATTCAGATCAACAAGAACACAAGGAACCCATTTTCAAGAACCCAAGTTGTCAAAGCCGAATCAAGAAATCGACGAATCAAACACTATGCACACACGATTAAATCATCTCTTACTCGAAGAAAGATGAAAGCTCGGAGTCCAAGATTAGACGTACCAGCAGGCGACCAAGAAGCCAAAACGCGTTTGACGGATCTCAAATACGTTAGCTCGAGCGTTACCTTAGCGGATTGCAGAAGCAGAAGAACAAGAAGAGGCTGTGCCATGGACAGAGACGGGGCACGCTAGGTGACCGATGTGGCAGAAAGAATTCAAATCAACAAGCAAATAAAGAAACCAATTTCACGAACACAGGTCTTTAAAGCTTCATCAAGATATCGTTGACCCAAACACAATCTACACAACTAAATCATGTTCCACTAAAACAACGAACCGAACCACCCACGTCAACGCTTAGAACTCACCGGTAGAGATCCCAGACAGCCAGTGAGTGGACACCAAAAGAATAATAAGCACAATGCTTGGTTTTCTTGGAGGAAACCCTCATGGATCCTAGCTATATCGTGCAGTATCCAACTCCCACTAAATAAATCTTAAACATACCACACATGTTCTCAAGTCTGTATTCTACCAGAACAAAGAGCCACAGAGGACTCAAATCAACAAGAACACAAGGAACCCATTTTCAAGAACTCAAGTAGTCAAAGCCGAATCCAGAAATGGACGAATCAAACACTAGGCACACACGATCGAATCATCTCCCACTCGAAGAACGAACTGAAAGCTCGAAGTCCAAGATTAGACGTACCGGCAGACGATGAGGAAGCCCCAAATGCTCAAACCCAGGCGAGGCTGGAGCGCGAAGCCATTCCCGATGTGTGGAAACGCACAACGCTATCAAGAACCATCATGGGGGCCGAGACCGGAGATTTGGAATTCTCCCGCACTAGATTAATGGATCTCGAATAAGTTAGCTCGAGGGTTACCTCAGCGGACCGCGGAAGCGGGAGAACAAGAAGAAGCTGCGCCGCGGACAGGGACGGGAGGGCACATTATGTGACGGAGGACTGCTTGTTTACTGTGGACGAGAGCGACGGGTGGGCGACGCGGGGCGGTAAGGGACGGATGCCAAGAATGGCTCGGGCGCTGCAGGGTGAGCGGAACGGGAATAGTTTTATGGGCCACCAGCTGCGACCGAGTCACGAGGATATTTTCGTTTAAAACTATATGCAGGATGATACTTCAACGAGCCACACGTCTTTTCTTGGGTAGGAATAAGTGTTCTTGTACTTTTTTTTGTATAATCAATGCCTCCTATTAAAAAAAATTTATCAAAATTCAATCTTGATAGTCTAGATCGATTATAATTTTTTAATAGAGTCACAGTCTTTCATAAATTCGCATATCAATTGTCATAGCTGACTTATGAGATAATTAGTATATTAAAATGTATTGATTTTAAATTATTAATTTAAAATATTTAAATAAAAATTAATAATAATATATTCATTAAATTCTTTAAGTCGATCTTATGCTTAATCGGACGAATTGCACTTATAATAATTTTATAATAAGGGGAAAAAAAAAGAGGGGGCACCAACTACTACTCAAGGCAATATTTTCTTAACTATGCAGGATAGTTATTCAATGGGGCCATAGGTTGTTTTAGATTTTTTAAGAGTTTTTGATTTATTTCTCATAAAGAGTTTGCTAGAATCATAATAACACTAAAAGGAGAGTGAAGCAGTATTAAGTAAATTTAATTACTTTTAAAAATTTGATCGAAAAATCTGTATCGAAAATGTAATTAGTAAAAAAAAGTAAGAGTTATAAGTAAATCATAATGCAATAATAAATTAAGATAAAAAATAAAAATTAATTTATAATAGTTCGATCGTCCTGACCTACGTCCCCTCTTAATTTCTCTTCACTCGAAGTAATTGACTTTCATTATCGATTTTATTTCTAATAGACAAAGATCAACTATCATTATTACATATCTTCTCCTTTTAACAGGCTCAGGAGAGAGAACTTATAGTCTTACCTTTTTACAAAAGATCTCACACCTACAATTAAAAATCACTTCTAAACTCAAAGAGGAAAAGAAGAGAGCTACAACCCTTACAAACTTCGCCACTTATTTCTTGCTCCAATCCAAGCCTTGATGGGATTATTTATAACCCTAAATGGCTTCAAAATAGAGCCAAAAATTTTAAATTATTGAAATTTTTGGGATTTGGATGATCTTGTAGTCATAACTTTTGACACCACAATTTTGAACTTTTGGGTGATACTACCATCGCAAAATTTGAATTCTGGACAGTACTACCATTGCCCTAGGTGATACCATCATCTACACAGGTGGAACCACCATCAGTTGCACTAACAGGCACAAAATAGTACTTATCGACTGTCTAGGTAGTACCACTACTTGGGCCTGGCAATACCACCATCTAGGCCTACTCAAGGCCAGTACTTAGGTTTCTTGATAAGTTGGCATAGTTTCAGCCAATACCAACATAATTTGATCCCAAAAGACCTCAATCAAAATATAAACAATTCAACCACATTTTCAACACAATCACAAAACTTCCATAACATTGTCCAATGGTTCATCATATCATATGATTATTCGACACTTCGTCTGAACCTACGATGCATCATCTTTTCTTTTGACATATTGTCTAATCTATCAGCATGTAACATTCTCATAATTTCCAATCTTTTGACACAATACTCAATCCCTTCCAGCACGATGTTTGATACCGGGAAAGGAGAAAGAGGAATAAAATTCGAGAACCAAGAGAAACCGAAAGTCGAGTTGTACAAAAGAAACAAACTGAGAACAAAACTTACATAAAATAGATAAAAAGTTCACCACCAAATTTAAAATCACAAGATGATACAAAAAATTCACCACCTCAAAGAAATTAAATAAGGATATAGAACTAAATCAAAACACTCACTACTTTAAGATGTATCCAAGAGATACAGAGTTTTAGAGACACTCCAAGGAGCTTCTGCAAATACAAATTAGATACCCAAAAGTTATTTCTAACCCTAGAATATTAAAAATAAGTACTAGTGTATGAAACATCCCTTCATGTATAGGAAACTATGATATTAAGTACTTCACATCTGCCAACTAACCCCTTTAATATATTCTTTGATCATGAAAAAGGATATCTTGAAATAGATTTAACTTTGTCTAAGAAATATGCTCATGAGCTATCATTTTGAGTGGGCTGGGTTAAAAATTTTAGAAAATTAGACACTTTCGTGTCAATCTCCCCTAGTTGAAAAAGACTTATCCTCAAGTCTTCATTTGTTTGATCACCATGATAAGGACTTAAATCAACCACATTAAATATTGATGATAATCCATATTCTTCAAGTAGATTAATCTCATAAGTATTCTCTTTAATTCTTTTAAACACTTTGAATGGACCATCAGCCTTTGGTTTCAACTTCTCAAATTTTTTTAGTGGAAACATCTCCTTCCTTAGATGAATCTAGACCAAACCCCTGCATTAAACCTCATATGTTTTCTGTGTTTGTTAGATGCTCACGTATCTTCTCAATGGTTGCTTTAATATCATCATGCAGCTTCTTTATCTGTTTAGTCCTCTCGTCAACATCTTGACTAAATTACTTAGTTGTAGAATGAGGGACTAAGTCCAAAGAACTAGTAGAATGAGCACCATAAATAACCTCAAAAAGACTATGACCAATGTTATGATGCATGGAACAATTATAAGCAAACTCAACTTGTGGAATAATGAGATCTCATTGTTTAATGTTCTTACCAATATAGCTTCTAAGCAAGTCCCCAAGCTTCTGTTCGGTACCCAGTTTTCTCCATAGAGTCCTCTAAAAATGGCTAAGAAATTTGTGTTGGAAAATCTCAGCGAGTGCAACACATGCACAGCGGAAATCAAAATAAAAACTGATTTCTCATGCAGATCAAATCACCGTGTAAAGATTGAGGTTACGAGAAAAAAATGTAAAATCGAAAAACCACGATATGTGAGAGATCGATTTTACATAGGGAGATCGTATATCCCTGTATTCCATATCCGGATAGAGAAGATGAAGGAGGGCAATCGTCCTCCTCTCTAGCGGTATCGATACGATGGATCTCTGCAACAAAACTCCTCCAATCTGATCTCGCAACTCTTGCACAGAGGGAGGGAGGAGAATAGGAGGTGGTGGCTAAAGCTACAGCCTATCAACCATGAGTCTCCCCTCCTATTTATAGAGAGCCACCAAAAACCCTAGGGCTCCTACCTTAGTGGGTATTGGATCTCTATCCAATTACCCACTAACCATATATTATTGGATTTCTATCCAATAATCCCCTTAGGCCACTAATTGGGCCTTAATCAAGGAGCCCATCAGTATAGAGTCTCATCTAATGAGAATATGGGTTAATTGGATCTCGATCCAATCCTCTATTCACTGAAGCATCCATCATATGTGTGTGACCCTCTAGGCCCGATACTGAGCTGATCATGAGTCACTCCCGTAAGAACTCCTTCTGATATAGTGAATTATTATCTCCATATTAATTCACTCGACTCATCGACTATGAATATATTAGGCCACTATGCCATAATCCTTAGACGGTGAAGGGGGGATCAAATCCATCGGACTTGTCTATCCATAGTTACTATATATCTATAATCCCTCATTCAACTAATATTCTAGAGACCATATATTAGACATGGTATTGTCAGGCCACATATAGAATCTGTCATAGTCTCGCTCTAATCGGATTCTCTCGGAGAACTCTTTCTCTCTCAATCCGAATGACCCTGGCCAATTATTTGTCTGAGTAAGCACATATGGGATATTCCTCTTATGATACCGAAAGTGGATGATCCTCTATTGATGCTCAATTACCTTCGTAAGGTTAACTACTAATCCCGATAACAAACTATACCGATCTGGAACTTTTCAAACCTGTAAGTCTGGCATCAAAGAAATAAGTACTCATACAATGTATCCTTGATGTCTCAAATCTAAGGACCAGATACACAACTGAGATTGTGGAATCGCTGTTTGACATTAGGTATCATTAACCATACAACATTCCATAAGCGGATCAATCAGTGAACTCATTCTCCAATGAACACATGTACTATATCCTTAGTGTCTCCACACAAGTGGCTCTGAGACCAGTCGCCTCCATCATATAGACAGGTATATAGTATACCGATCTATCCGGTTATCTCGATGTCCCTCTCAAGTAACTTATGATCGAGATTATTTAGGATCTGTGTTTAAAGGTAAATCGATCTCATTATCGTGATCTCATCACGATCCAATTCCTATTGTACAGAACCAATGATATTATAATATATATGCTATAGATAATATAATGTGAGAATATGCCAATATTAACTATATGCAAAAAGATCACATTGCATGTCACATATGCCATCATTGTAATCAATAATCTCCCACTTGACCAAAAGCTAATCATCTATGTGTCTGATCCCATCAGACCCCTGTGACACTCAAATACAATATGAGCCAACGGCTTCGTCATTAGATCTGCAATATTATCTTCGGATGGAACTCTTTTCATTGTCGTATCTTTTCTGGTCATGATCACTCTAATCAGATGAAACATCCTTAGAACAATTATGATGAGACCTGGGTTCCCTTGTTAGAGTTATTACCCTATCGCTATTACAATATATGAGAGTTAGCTCCATGCTACTTAGTATAACTCTCAAATCTTTAATGAACTTCTTCATTCACACCCTTTCCTTTGTTGCTTCTGCTATATCAATGTATTTCGCATTTGTGGTCGAGTCAACAGTACTATCTTGCTTAGAACTCTTCCAGCTTACTATTCCTCCATTTAAGGTGAAAACATACCCTAAATTTGACTTGCTATCATTAATATCGGACTGAAAACTTGAGTCTATGTAGCCCTCAACCTAGAGGCTACCTCCTCCATATACTAGTAAAAGATCCTTAGTCCTTCTCAAGTACTAAAGGATACACTTTACTGCCTTCCAGTATTCTAAACCTAGATCTGCCTGATACCTGCTCGTGATACTCAAAACATATGCTATATCAGGTCTAGTACATAGCATCACATACATGATAAACCCTCTCACTTAGGCATAAGGTATCTTATCTATGTTTGCCCTTTCTTTAGGAGTCTTTGGGGATATATTCCTAGAAAGTGATATTCCATGTCTCATTGGTATGAGACATCTCTTGGAATTCTGTATGACATACTTTTTTACAATAGAATATATGTACCTAGATTAGGACAAGCCAAACATCCTCTTATATCTATCTATATAGACCCGGATCCCCAAAATATATGATGCTTTCCCTAAGTCTTTCATGGAGAAGTTTCTAAATAGCTAACCCTTTACTATGGAGAGCATTCCTACATCATTCCCAATTATTAAGATGTCATCCACATATAGTACCAAGAAGGTGATAGCGCTCCCACTTACGTTCCTGTACACACAAGGCTCATCTTCGTTCTTAACAAAGTCATAAGATCTGATCACCTCATCAAATCTTATATTCCGACTTCATGAAGTTTGCTTTAATTCATAAATAAATCTAAGCAACCTGCACATTTTATATCTTGACTCTCTTTGGATACAAATCCCTCTAGCTGTATCATATACACCTCCTCCTCGAGGTTGCCATTGAGAAATACCATTTTGTCATCTATCTGCTAGATCTCATAGTCATAGTATGCTGCAATGGTCAAAATAATTCTAATGGACTGAAGCATGGCTACAGGTGAAAAGGTTTCATCATAATCAACTCATTGTCTTTGACGATATCCTTAGCTACCAGCCTTGCTTTATAGGTCTCTATCTTTCTATCACTTTGATCTTCTTCTTGGAATCCATCTCAGAATTCATGGCTTTTTGCCACTTCCCAAAGTCTATACTCATAATAGCCTCATCGTAGGTCTAAAGATCAACATCCTGATAGTCATCTCCACTTATATGTCCCAAATATCTTTCAGGAGGGTGAGATATTCTACTAGACCTATGCAAAGTTAGAACTTATGTGTTAGGTACGAACAGACTCAGGCTCTGGAATGGTACTGTACCTGAACAGACTCGGGCTCTGGAATGGTGCTTGAGCTAGGTTCTCTAACTTCGCTCAATTTTATCTCACTCCCACTATTTCCATTAAGAATGTGTTCCTTCTCAAGGAACACAGCTCTCTTGGCAACAAAGATCTTTAGTCCTCAAGATGATAGAAATAATACCCACATGTATATAACCTAGCCTATAATACCATAGGTTTGCATTATTCACCTCATCTCTTTTTCCTCTTGGATATATTTATATTCATGATATATAGAGAAATGTCTAACATATATAAGCCATTTACAAGGGTCCATCTAGTGATGATCTCATCATCCATAATTATTGAACAACTATTATTATCAAAAACTAATTTATATCTACTAATTGTAAAACAAGAGATAGATATAATATTTTTGATAATAGAGAACAAAATAATATGCATCCAATGTAATGATAGCTCCACCAAGGGTGACCTTCCCAATGACAACTGCAGCAACTCTTGCTCCAATGCCCATCTTGAGGTCCATCTTGCCTCTGGCCAATATCCTAGGTCTTGCCAGAACTTGCAACGAATTACAGATATGATAAGCACTCTTGGTATTCAATACCGATATGTTATCATATGACAAATGAAGATTGATCATGAATATACCTGAAGCTTCTCTAAGCTTCTGTTTCACCTTCTCTGCAAGGTAGTCCTTACAGTTCCTCTTCCAATACCCATTTTGGGCATAGTGGAAGCACTGCCCTTTATCTTTTGCTAGGTCTTTTTAGGCAACCTTTTCTTACCCGATCTTTCTTTGCCCTTGCGCTTCTTAAGGGTTTTGCTAGCCTTCCTTTTCTAATTGGTCTCACTAATATAAAGAACTGACTTCTCTTTCTTAATGGTACTCTTAGTTTCCCTCAATATATTGAGGAGCTCAGGTAGAGTCACCTCAAACTTATTCATATTAAAGTTAATAATGAACCGTGAAAAGAAATTTGGTAGGGACTGAAGTATAAGATCAACATATAGGTTATCCTTTATGACTATATTTATACTTCATAAAGCGAGTGAGCACATTCTCGCTTGTCCTTTCCTCCGACGTGGGCATAATTATATTAAGGACATATGTGATTTTCTCCGTCATGAGAACAATTCTCAAATTACGGAGCCAATCTGTATAGATTGGACCAGTGAGGCGGTTGACATCAAATGTGCCACGTAGGGGGTTTATGAGCAACATATTTATAACAAAATAAGATATAGCAAAAAATAAATAACATGTAGATTTTATAAAAAATACTAATTAAGATATGGACTTATATCTTAATGTACTCTCACTATTTTCTTAGCAAATCATGCAACACCCTCGAAACGTGAGACAGAAGTCTCTAACAAACTCATAGTGGGGATCGGGATCCAATTGGCGTCTTAGTGCAACCTCGAGGGATCAACCATTTACACTAAGCCTAAAAGGTAGATAACTCTTGTCAATCACAACTTCTTGTGATTCCCTTCATGTTTGGTCTCTGAATCATCATAGTCTCGAGAGACTTGACCAATCATGATGTTCAGTTAAGTCATCACCATCGTTACAAGATGAGTCTGATTCGATGATATGCCATCGAGGGACTCGACCAAGTATACCATGTCCTCAGGTCACTGATGACATCTCTATGTCGTAGGCAAGATCTAGATCATGTAGATTGGTGAGCCTCAAGGGACTCAACCAACTTAACCCATGTCGTGATTCAATTTTTTCTTATAACGATAAAAGGCCACGTGAATCAATCTTATTGCCTCATGATTACTGACTTAATATTATTAAAAGAGGGGTTTTTGTTTCGTATCGGTCTCCTAATATGTCGTGCCACATATATACATATTTAATATATATCTACATCGTATGCATATATATATATATATATATATATATATATATATATATATATATAACACATATATATAGTAGGTATATAACACATCATATATGCAAGCCACACCGGATGATCATGAGCTGTCATCTAATATGATTAAGCCCAAGCCAATGGGCATAATCACTCACAATAGGATCTATGTGTGCATTGGCGCATCTTCATGTCATGTGATTGTTAATCTCATCATCATCAGTTCCGTTAGATCGTCGCATCACCATACATCGTGATCTCCCACCACGACACCGTGGGTCCCGCTGTCACCTCCACGCTCCCGTTGTGCCTCTCCATGTAATTACAAATAATCACAGGCACACAAGCCCAATAATAAACGAGAAAAACATAGGCTCACAGGCCCCAATAATAATAATAATCATCATAATTACACACATCACAACACTTAGCTCGTGATCATCCATCCACATCATACAACATCACATTATATCTAAGATTACTAGATATATATAATAATTAATTAAATTATTTAATTAATTATTTTTCTAAACGTCAGCACTTGCTCAAAATTTTTAAAATTATCAAGGATATTTTTATAATTCTAGATGAGAGGATAGTCCTTAGAATTTTTAGAATTATTGAGGGCATTTTTAAAATTTTGAACATAAGGATAGTCCTCAAAATTTTTAAAATTTAAAGGGGTAGGATCGTCCTTTTCTCAAAAGGATGCCCTAGCCCTCTTGCCCCCCACGCCACCGCCACTGCGGCCGCTTTCGGGCCACCACCCCTTGCGCCGCCCCTTAGCGGCGCTGGCACGGGCGACGCCCCTGCAATGGTCCACTTTACGGCATCGCCTCGCTGGCCGCTGTGCCCACAAGTGCCACCCCTACGGCCCTTGCAGTGGCACCGACCTCCTTGCTGCCGCTGCGACGTCGGCCTCCCTTGTGGCCCTAGTCACCGCCTGCGGGGCCTTGGCCACTGGGTGGCCGGCCTGCATGGGGGCCGTGGTGGCCGCCTCCTCCTCGCTGCCTTCGCTACGAAAACGTAACAAGAATGCATAGAACGATTCTACGTGATTCAATCTCATCACACATAGTTTAAAACTAATCTCTTGCACGAAAACCTTGGCTCTGATACCACTGTTGGGAAACATCAACGGGTGCATTACATGCGCAATAAAAATTAAAATAAAAATTGGTTTCTCACATAGATCAAATCGTCATGCAAAGATTGGCGTCGAGAGAAAAAAGCGTAAAATCGAAAAACCACGATGTGTGAGAGATTTATTTTACCTAGGGAGATCGTATATCCCTGTATTCCAGATCCGGATAGGGAAGATAAAGAAGGTCAAGCGTACTCCTCTCTAACGGTATCCACATGATAGACCTCTACAGCGAAACTCCTCCAATTTAATCTCGCAACTCTTGCATAGAGGGGGGAGGAGAATAGGAGATGGTGGCTAAAGTTGTAGCTTATCAACCATAAGTCTTCTCTCCTATTTATAGAGAGCCACTAAAAACCCTAAGGCTCTTGCCTTAATGGGTATTGGATCTCCATCAAATTACCCACTAACTTTGCATTATTGGATCTCTATCTAATAATCTCCTTGGGCCTCTAATTGGACCTTAATCAAGGAGCCTATCAACATAGAGTCTCATCTAATGAGAATAGGGGCTAATTGGATCTCCATCCAGTCCTCTATTCGCTGAAGCATCCACCATATGTGTGTGACCCTCTAGGCCCGATACCGAGTTGGCCGTGAGTCACTCCCATAAGAACTCCTTATGATATAGTGAATTATTATCCCCACAATAATTCACTTGACTCATTAACTATAGACGTACTAAGCCACTATGCTATAGTCCCCAGACGGTATGGGGGGGATCAAATCCATTGAACCTGTTTGTCCACAGTTACCATGTATCTATAATCCCTCATCCAACTAATATCCCAGAGACTATATATTGGACATGGTACTATCAGGCTATATACAGAATCCGTTAGTCTCGCTCTAATTAGATTCTCTCGGAGTGTTGGCATAAAAACTATAATTATGTAATCTATTATGCGGAAAAACTATTATGCCAGGATTGAAATCAAATAATACTAGATCTGTTTACGATGCGTACCTTTAGATGTCATTTGCGTGAGATCCAATTAGATCTTCAAGAGCACCGCCAGTCGGATCTGAATAACGTCGAGGTATCGATCTGCAAGAGGAACTAGAATAGATCTAGATCCATTCTCCTCTCTTCCTATCTTTTCACAAGACCACCTTAATTGATGGTTTTGGGAGATCAAGAGGATAACTGTAATCTCTTGATCTAGATTAAGAGGATAACTATAATCTCTTGATCTATTCACCCCTTTGCACTTCTTTGTTATGTCGTGCATATCCGTGCTATGCCGTGCTATACCAATGGGTTTAGAGTAGGTCCTGTCTATTTATAGGCGAGAGCAGAGGGTCTAGCGTAAGTTATTAGGAGAGTTCCTTCCATCAAAGGCATCCTCTAAAATATCCTAATATAATATAGATTTTATTTAATATTGGCTAATATCTTTTATCAGAATCTAAATAATCCATAATATATCTTATTCAATTAATAAAGGGCCACATAATCTTACATTCTCCCACTTGGCCCATTAATTGATAAGATATAAAAGATATTCAAAATCAAAATAAACAAAACAAAATTTATTTGAAAATATTTTATATAATTGGATTATGAAAATTTTGAAAGCATTTTATACATAGCCATGATTTTAAAAAAATAAGCTAATAAGTCAAATAAGCATAATAATACTATATTCAGTCCAACTATCAATGTGAGTCATAGTGGTTGTATGTCATCAATGTCACACTTCCTTCTATTTACTATAATATTATTAGTCTTTCATTATATAGTCTATAATGACCCCTGTAATTTGTTTTGTCAAGACAATCCTGTTACTTGCAACCAACCATAATATGCATAAACATAAACACAAATAGGATAGCAGAAACAAATAACTTTAATTATGCAAAAAAAAATGTCAATAATAACATCCACTTAAACATGCATCACCATATCCTTTATGGCTTGCTCACAAGCCCCATTCTAAGAACATGTTCTTCAAATATTTTACACTGCAAAGTTTTAGTAAATGGATCAGCAATCATCATAGTGGTGCTTAAATTTTCAATTGACACTTGTTGTTTTTGGACTCTTTCTCTAACCATCAAGTACTTTATCTCAATGTGCTTGGAACCACTAGAGTACTTGCTATTCTTAGAGAAGAAAAACTACTGCAGTATTATCACAAAATATCTTCAACGGCTTGGCAATTGAGTCGACCACACCAAGTCCTGAGATAAAATTTCACAACCATAAAGCTTGATTTGTGGCCTCGAAGCATGCCACAAATTCAGCTTCTATCGTAGATGATGCAATAAGTGATTATTTTATACTTTTTCATGAAATTGCCTCACCAGCCAGCATGAGCACAAATCCTGAAGTGGATTTCCTGCTATCGAGGCAATTTGCAAAATCAGCATCTGAATATCCTATTACTTCAAGCTGATCTGACTTTCTATATGTGAGCATATAATATTTTGTCCCTTGCAGATATCTCATTACTTTCTTTGCAGCTTTCTAATGTCCCACCCCTGGGTTACTCTGGTATCTACCCAGCATTGCCACTGCAAAACTGATATATGGCCTTGTATAGGTTTGAGCATATAATAGACTTCCAATTACGCACCCATAAGGAATATTCTTCATTTGATCCATTTCTAAGTCATTCTTCAGGCACTGGTTTTGGCTAAATTTTTCACCTCTAGTAATAGGTGTATCATTGGCTTTACAAAGCTGCATATTAAACCTTTCTAAGATACGATTAATATAACCTTTCTGAGACAATCCTAATAAACCTTGAGATATGTCCCTGAATATCTCAATGCTAATGACATAGGATGCCTCACTCATATCAACCATCTTAAAGTTATTGTTGAGAAATATCTTATTTTGTTATCTTGGTTTCATGTAATAAACCAAGATCACTACTGACAAACAATATATCATCCACGTATAAGACCAATATAATAAACTTACTCCCACTAACCTTCAGATATATACATTGATCAATAGTATTTTCCTTAAATCCGAAGGAAGTAATGGTATCATGAAACTTTATATACCATTGTCTAGAAGCTTGTTTAAGGCCATAAATGGATTTCTTAAGTTTGCAAGCCCAACTTTCCTTTCCCTTTTATATGAATCCTTCAGGTTGTTCCATATAAATTTCCTCATCTAGATCTCCATCTCCATTCAGAAATGCTGTTTTCACATCTATCTGATGTAACTCAAGATCATAATGAGCTACTAATGTCATGATGATTCTCAATGAGTCCTTTCGAGAAACTGGAGAGGTCTCATGGTAGTCAATGCCCTCTTTTTGAGAAAAACCTTTGGCTACAAGTTTGGCTTTATATCATTCGATATTGCCCACCGAGTCACGTTTAGTCTTAAAGACCCATTTACAATTGACTCTTTTACAATTATTGGGTAATTCAATGTGTTCCCAGACACTATTCTGGTCTATTGATTTAAACTCATCTTTCATTGCATAATACCATTTTTTAGAATCATTACTTTCTATGGCTTGTAAAAATGATAAGGGGTCTCTTTTTATTCCTATATCAAAATCTGATTCTTGTAGATATACCACATAATCATCAAAAATGACATGTTTTCTTTTTCTTTAAGATCTTCTTAAATCTGCCAATTGTGATTGTTTTACAAGACTATTAGCGGCGACATCAACATCATGTGTTCATCAATGTTATTTTGTTGTTCACCCTTATCAATTTTATCATTAATTTGAGGAACAACAATTTCTCGAATAGGGATAATATAGGAGAAGAAGCCTGAATCTCCTTAATATCAAAATTAATCTTTCGAGATTTTTGACTCTCACTGATTTCACCATTTTCTAGGAATTTTGCATTACCAGATTCTACTATCCTCATATTATGATTAGGGCAATAAAATCTGTATCCCTTGGATCTTTCTGGGTAACCAATAAAATATCTAAAAATTATTCTTGGATCCAATTTCTTTTCATGTGGATTGAATACTCTTATCTCTGCAGGACGCCCCTAAAATATGTAAATGTCTTAAATTGGGTTTCCTACCAGTCCATAACTCAAATAGAGTTGATGGAACTGATTTACTAGGAACCTTGTTCAGGATGTCCTAAGAGCATCACCCCACATTGACTCAGGTACAGAGGAATAACTCATCATGCTCCTAACCATATCCATAAGAGTACGATTTCACCTTTCAGCAACACCGTTCTACTGTGGCACACCTGGTAATGCATACTAAGCACAAATACCCCGTTGTTCTAGGAATATAGCAAAAGGACCAATATTCTAATCGGATTCATCATATCTACCATAAAATTCACCACCCTTGTCAGATCTGACAATTTTAACTTTTCTATCTAATTGTCTCTCGACCTCATTTATGTACACTTTAAGAATGTCAACGGCTTAAGACTTTTCATGTATTAGATAAATATAGCAATATCTGGACAAGTCATCTATAAATATGATAAAATATCTTTCTCCACTAAAATAAGGAATATGGAGTGGTCCGCAGATATTAGTATGAATAATTTTAAGAATTTCTTTACTTCTTGTGGTATTTTTCTTTATATGCTTAGTTTTCTTTCCTTTAATACAATCTTTGTAAACATCAATCAGTGAAGTCTAAATTTTCTAAAATATTATCTTTCACTAATCTTTTAATTCTTTTCTTGGAGGTATGCCTCAAACATCTATGCCACAATATAGAAGATCTTTCATTATTGGAATTATGTTTCATTCCAATACTTGATTGCAGGGTCAATAATGTATTCGTAAACTTAAGATTCAAATTAATTCTACAAACCATCACCCAAAATTCCAAAACCAACCTTTATTGAATCATAAAATATGCTAAGTTTATCATTACCAAAAGAAACACAATATCCTAACTCATCAATTCTAGATAGAGAAATTAAATTTCTAGAAATTATAGGAACAAAACATGTGTCTTCCAGATCCATCAGATGACTCGTCTCTAGGCGTAAGCGATAAGTCCCTACTGATACCACTTTTGCTTTGAGACGATTTCCCATAATTATGAATCTTTCATGTTCTTTTAGTTTCCAGATTGAAAGAAATCCCTGTATATTATTAGTAATATGAGTTGAAGCACCAGAATCAATCCACCATGTATTAGAAGGAACTTCTGCAATGTTTGATTCAAAACATATAAAGGTTGAGTTTATACCTTTCTTTTCGAACCAAGTCCTACGTTTAATGCAATCATTCTTTACATGTCCTTTCTTGTCACAAAAGAATCACTTTATTGTAATAGCTTTCTTTTCAATAGTTTGTCTAACACTTTCAGACCAAGTAAATTTATCTTGATGACGCTTCGATTTTCTTTTCTTGTTACCAACTCCTTGAGTAGTTGTCAGTAGATTATATGAATTTTCTTGCTTTAATTTTAATTCTTCCTGAACACACATACTAGTTAACTCATTCAAATCCCACTTATCTTTATTTGTATTGTAGTGAATCTTGAATGGGCCAAATTGAGAAGGAAGAGAATTAAGAATGAACCGCACAAGGAAAGATTCATCAATATTCATTCCCAATATCTTAAGTTTTGCAGCTTTGTCAGCCATATTGAGGATGTGATCCTGAATTCCTCGTGTACCATCATACTGAGCTGTAGCCAGTTCTTTCATTAATGTGTCAGCCAATGACTTATCAATAGATTTAAATTATCTTCAATAACTTTTAAATATTCACGTGCGCTAGATGCAACCGGTAATGAAGTCTTTATATTATTTGCAATTGTCATCTTTATGAACATTAAACTGAGTCTATCAGATCTTTCCCAAGCCTTTATTTCATTGACTTGTTCCATAGTACTTTTATCAATTAATTCTGCGGGCTTTTCAACAAGCAATGCCAAATCAAGATCTAGTACGCCTAATGTAAATTGCATGTGCTCTAACCATTCTGAATAATTTGATCTAGAGAGTACAAGGACACTAGAAGCATGAGAATGTATGGACGGGAATATCATTGCAAAATATAAAATAACATTAATACTTTAAATTTTACCAAAATATGATGAACTATTGATATCATCAATATTTAACCTTTGGGTAAAAATATTGACATATCTAGTGTTCATACAAGATCTTTTATGGAGGACTGATACCATCCTTGTGGAATAGTTTTGCTACCTTTGGGTATACAATTTTAAACTGCAAGGATATCCAAAACATTATCATCCTACCCCATCACATAATTATTTGAAATAGATTATCCTTTTGAATTATCTAAATCTCCTAATTATGCATGTAATTTTGAATATTATTTCTTTAATGTCATTGAGGACTTGTTTCTTAATGTAATTTTATAAATCATTAATCTAGGCCACTTAGATGACTACAAAACCAATGCAGTAATATAAAATATAAATTAAATTATCATATGAATGATAAGACTTTAATTGTATTTCATATCCTATAAGCCTATCATCCCAAGCTACTTTGGCAACTACCAGTCAGGTATAACTTAAAGAGATGAACTACAAATAATATTTATCAAGTTCATTTAAACTAATTCATGCTGAGACAGTTCAATAATAGGATAACAACCATAATAATTATTAAACACTTAATCAACAGGAAAAAACTCATATGATAACTGTAATCATGATAATACATAAATCATACATTTATATGAAAATAAATATTATTTCACAATTACTAATATTTACATGTAAATAACTGAATAAATATTCAAAAACCAATAATTGGATTTAACACATGCAATTAATAATTCATATGAGAAAACTATAAAGAAATAATAATTTATAATTTTTTTACTGATTAATTTTATTTTATTGGAGAAGCCCATAATTCCAATTAAATAAATTACTCAAAAAATAATATAATCATTGAATAATCAAAAATATAATCATAATTAAATTTTATTAGATTATATATTGATCAATTTTATAATTGAGAAAATAACCAAAATTTCTCAATTTTATAATGACAAAACTGTAATTCTAAAAAAAAAATATAAGAATTACAGATTTTTTTAGATTATAGGATTAATAAATCATAAGGGTAAAAATGTAAATAATCGTATTCAACTGAAGGGTAAAACTGTAATTTTGGTGAATGGCAAAGCTATAATTTGAGTAGAATGGTAAAACTGTAATTTTCTGATTCAATTGGCAAAACTGTAATTTTATCAAGGAGAAAACCTAACCTCCCTTCATTGCCGCCATCGGTACCATCACTGGCTGCGTGCGCCAATGACGCCGCGTGGCCTCTGCTGCAGCGCATCGACCCGCCAGCGGCCATGGCGATTCGACCGAACCCGCATTGTCGCAAAAGATCCAGCCAAAAACGCGGTAAGATTGTTGCGTTTTTAACACACAACGACAATTAAGAATCGTTTACAAGAAAATGATTAAAATTAATAGATAGGAAAATAAATCAATAAAATATTTAGATCAATGCATCGTAAACAAAAATAATAGATCTAATATTTTGATCTCAAAACCTAGGCTCTGATACCAATTGTTGGTATAAAAACTATAATTATGCAATCTATTATGCGGAAAAACTATTATGCCAAGACAAAATCAAGACTCACATCCTCTCATGGAGCATTAGGCGCTGACAATGGAGTGTACAATGGAATTTTGGCTTCTTATTTTTGCCAAGTGACACACTCTATGTTGCTTCATAAATCTCTCAACATTGCTGAACATCTTAGGCTAATAAAAATTTGATTGAATAAGAGCTAAAGTTTTGTTCCTACCAAAATATCCTCTCAAAGCATCACCATGACTCTCAGCTAGAATTAAATGTCTTAAAGAACAAGATGGAACACACAAGATATTAACTAAAAAAAAATATCCATCAAAGATAGAAAATTACTTAAAATAACTTGATTTACAATTTTGCTATATTAAGCTGAAATCTATATCATTCTTATAGAGATCTTTGAATGTTTCAAATCTAACTACTTTGACTTCTATGGCTGATAATAAATAATATTTTCTACTCAATGCTTCAGCAACTACATTTTGAACACCAAATTTATGCTTGATTGTGAAGTTATAAGATTGTAGGAACTCCACCCAAGCTGCATGACTCTTGTTTAGCTTGTGTAGGTGATTAATAAACTTTAATGCCTCATGATCATAATATAAGACAAATGGCTGGGCAAGAAGATATTGACTCTAATAAGATAAAGCTCGATAAATGGCATAGAACCATTGTCATAGGTAAAATATTTCCTTCTTGTATCATTCAGCTTCTCACTAAAAAATGCAATAAGCTTTAATTCTTGACTTAAAACATCATCAATTCCCATATTGAAGGCATCACATTCAACCTCAAACACTTTGTCAAAATTGGGTAGTACCAAAATAGGAGCTTCGATCACTTTTCTTTTTAATAGCTCAAAAGCTTCATCACCCTCATTTGTCCACTTGAATTTATCACTTTTTAGGAATTTGGTGATTAGAGTAACAATCAAGCTAAAACCTTTGATGGATCTTCTATAAAATGAAGTTAAATCATGAAAACTCTTCACATCATGCAATAAAGTCAGTGTTAGCTAATTAAAAATAGCTTCTACCTTACTTTGATCCATCATGATTCCATTTTTTGAAACAACATATCCCAGGAACACCACACTAGGAGTAAAAAAATCACACTTCTTTAGATTAGCTTAAAGCTTTTGATGTCTTAAGATAAAAAAATCTTCTTAAGATGATTCATATGCTCTTCCTCACTTCTGTTGTACACCAATATGTCATTAAAATAAACCATAACAAAAGTCCCAATGTATTATTTAAGTATATAATTCATAAATCTCATGAAAGTAGTAGGAGCATTAGATAATCCAAATGGCAAAACTAACCATTCATATAAACCTTCTCTAGTTTTAAATATTTTTTTTCACTTATCTCTAGGGCTCATTCTTATTTAGTGATAGCTACTCCTCAAATCAATTTTAGAGAAAATAGAAGTACCAAACAATTAATCAAGTATATCATCTAACCTTGGAATAGGAAACCAATAGTTAATAGTGATTTTGTTGATGACATGATTGTCCATACATATTCTCCAAGAACCATTTTTCTTAGGCACCAATAAGCTGGAACAATACAAGGACTCATACTCTCCTAAATTAATCCCTTTTTTACCAACTCATATACTTGCTTTTCAAGTTCTTCATGCTCCATGTGACTCATTCTATGAGCTGCCTTGTTAGGTAGGATAGACTCAGAATAAGATCAATATAATGTTGGATATCTCTTAATGGTGGAAGACCATATGGAATCTCTTCTTGTATAATGTCTTGAAACTCCTCTAGGATTGGTTTTTATATTTATCGGCGGCTTCTTGTGATGTTCATTCTCTTCTATGACTATTAGAGCCAAAATATGACTATCCTTTTCTAATTAACCCTTACATTCACCATAGGATATAAAAGTACTAACTTCCTTCTTTGGTGTATTAATTTAAAAAGGATGTAATGGAGCCAAAGTAATCTTTTTTTCATTCACCTTAAAAGAATAAATATGTTTATAGCTATCATACAATACCCTCATATCATAATGCCAAGGTCTACCAACAATAAATAACAGGCATCCATATGAGCAACATCACACCACTTCATCTTTATAATACTTGTTAATAGAAAATAGAACTAAACATCCTTTTAGTTACCTTGATGTTCTTTTCTTTTTGCAGCTAACATAATTGGTAAGGATGCAAATGAGGGATTGTATCCAACTTTAGCTTTTGCACTATCTTGAAAGATACTACATTCTTAAAGCTACTACTGTCAATGATCACCAAGCACACCTTGTCATTAGAGATATATTTAGTATGAAACATATTCTTTATCATCCAACTTTCATCCTCAGCCACATAAGATACTTGTAAGCTACGTTGTAACATAATAGATAAACCACAATCAACATAAGTAACCTCTTCTTCATCATCATCAGACTTTTGTTCATCATTGGCTTCATTTACTTTTTTGTCACTATATTTTTCAACTAATGTAACAATCATCTTATTTGGACAATCTGAAGCAATATGCCCAAAACCATGACACTTGAAGCATTTTCAGCCATTAGGTGTAGAAGTAGGTGGCAGTTTACTACTGACTGATTCTTCACTCTTATCTTGCCCCTTCGATACTATTTTGCTTTGGTGAGTAGGCTTAGAATTTTCTGCTCTCATATAGCCATCTTTCACCCCATATCAAAAACCCTTTTCAAACTTCTGTTGTTTCTCTACTTTTAAAGCCAGCTTACTCACAACATTCAATGACCAATACGGTTGGAGTTGAACCACTTTGGTAATCTTATATTTTAGACCTACTAGGTATTTTGTAATGGTTTGCTCTTCTAGTTCTATAAGCTCTCCTTTTAACATAAGATTATCGAACTCTGTTATGTACTCCTCCATATTAAGATTTATTGCTTAAAATCATGGATTTTTAGAAAGATTTCTTCCTTATAGTTATCAGGTAAGTATTTTCTTTTCAGCTCTCTTTTCATTTTCTCCCATGTTACTATCTTACTCTTCCCTTCACGGTCTTTTTACTTCTTCAGATTTTTCCACCAAAAAGCTACATTCACTCTAAATTTGAGTGCCACAAGCTTAACCTTCTTTTATTCTAGTAGTTTATGCAAATTGAATATTCTTTTTACTGTATTAAGCCAATATATATATATATATATATATATATATATAGTGGGAGGATTTTAATGATAAAATCAATTGATGAGTTTTATGATCTAACATGTGTGTTAGAGATGAGTGATATAAAATTAACTATGACGATGAAAAGGTAATACAATATAGGGCGGGAGTCAAGTTCGGGCATCGGGCCGGGGTTCGGATGATGTAGTGGGAGCTCGCCGGGAGTTCATTGAAGGTGATCGGGAGCTCGCTGGGAATTCGTTGGAGAATGTTGAGAAGTTCATCGAGAATTTGAAAGATTAATTGACATGTGGGACACAACGATTACAATTGTGTAGTATGTCATGGGTAGCATCGTAATTGAGTCCTAATTGAGGTAGATTTGGAGAAATCCAAATTAACTCAATGTGAGGCAATTGAGTTCACTTTGGGTTAGATTTGAGCTTTGGTTGAGCTCATTTCGTTGACCCAAGGTCAAGAAAGACATAGTCTTCGAAGACACGGTCTTTAAGAAGACAGTATCTGAGAAGATACAGTCTTCGAAGATATAGTATCAAAGAAGATACAGTCCTTAAAGACAGTCTCCAAGAAAACATAGTCTTCGAAATAATATAATTTTCAAGAAAACACATTCTCCAAGAATTTTGGTACTATTCTTGAAGCTATTTGGAGCCTATAAATACCTCATCAATTCTTTCTTGAGAATGCAAAAATCAAGAGCGAAAAACTTGTGAAAACGTTATTGTAATTCCTTGATAGCTCCCTATCTTTTTGTTAAGTGTAGTTTTTATTTAAGGGATGACTGAGAGAATTGTAAAGGTTATCTACCGAACTTATGAAAAGGAGAAACATGTAAAGGGTTCTGATCTTCACTCGTGAAAGAAGATCATTAGTAGACATTGGTGGACCTCGACGAAGGAGGACTCGAGAAGTAGATGTAGGTCACGTTTTTTATCGAACCAATATAAACTTTGTGAGTCTTCTTTGCTTACTTTTTATTTTAGCATTTCATAGTTAAATCGAGATTCTTCATTCATTCTTAAATTTAATCATTCTCTAACTTGATCTTAACAAAAATATTTTTAATTTTTAATTTTTATTTTAAATATATTTTTTAATCAAGTAGCACTTGCACTAATTCACCCCTCTTCCCCTCGAGCATATATATATATATATATATATATATATATATATATATATATATATATAAAGAAAAGAATATATCTATTCAGGTAAAAACAAAATAGCTCATGAAACCTATTGTTTGGACTGGTCAAATGCACATGGTACAGCTCTACTTTTATTATAGATCACCAGGAAAGAAAACACATTAAGTCAATGGCGCATGAAGAATCTACTTCGTCATTTCCTAAGCTATCTTCACTGTCACATCTGAATCCGGACAAACATTATCAGCCGGAAAAGGACCAAAGGGCCATTTGACGAAGCCCAACATGATAATACTTTAAAGAATGTCTTTGAAGAGGAAAAATAAGCGCACTAATTTCGATCCTTCAACTCCCAATAAACAAGTGCAACAACACAAGGGTGCAAAAGACGATGATATGGAAATTAATGCTCGAGGACATGTCTTCCATTAGACCTCCTTTAGAATTATTAGAACAAATTATCTAAATCGAGATGGATCCAACTTAATTATTCTATCAGCTGATCTCATAAAACTGTGTATCAGAAGAGTCTCGAATCCTACAAATCTATGTCAAGCTTACTCTTGACAAATAAATCTTCGAAGGTAAAGTCATTAGATAGGCAAAAAATTCGAATTGAAAAGTCATAATCCTATAAAGTACTTGGAAACTCCTTTTTATAATGGTCACCTCGATCCACTATGCTCAATTATTGTATTATTGTATAATTATACAATAAATGAGGACATGAGTGTAATAATTTGGGAGTAGGTAATCGTCTGTATGTGGCACTTATTGAGGATAAATAAATGGTCTTATTAATTAAGTATTTTTGAGTTCAAGTAATATATATTGAATTTCAAATTTTAATAATAAAATTAATTTATGAATTTATAAATTATTATGTTTTTAAGATTAGTAATGTATAAAAAACTTTATAGACTTGGATCATTAGAGGACAATTTATCGAAGCATAATTGGGTCGAAAATTATTTTTGTCAAAGATTGGACGTCGAATTGGAGGATTGATTGACATGTGATTGGATAAACTTTATATAGAGTTAGGACATCAAATCGGAAGATGCACCGAAGGTTTGGACGAAATGTCGAATGATCAAATGATATGTCAGAATGATGGACAATGTGCTTCGTGATTGAAATTACAGTGGTTAGGTCTTGATCGTGATTGTTTAAAGTCGAATTAAGTTGGTGTTGGACCAAAAACATGCCAACTTGATTTTAAGCCCATTAGGCCTGAACTAATGTTGAATTAGGCTTAATGAAAGACCAATTTGATGACTTGGAGGAAACCACTGTTTGTGCTTTTCTAAGCTTTACAATGGTGGTATCGCCATAACTGACGATGGTACCGTCTAAACTGGTAGTCATTACCACCAGAGCCTAGATTCTCGGGCTTTGTTCAATGATAGTACTGCCCGAAGTCGACGATGGTATCACTACTACCCTGAGTTAATGATTTAAAATTTTACCTTCAATTTTGAAGCCATTGGGGGGTTTATAAATATCTCACACATTCTTGCTTGACGAAGCACGGATAAGTGTGAAAAAAAGAGAAAGAATTGTTGAGGTTAAAGTGTTATAAACTCTTGAAATTGTTTGAGTCTCTTCGTTCTTAAGTTTAACAATTATTCTAAGGAGATGTGATATCTTATATGAAACAATTTGTAAAGATTCTCTCTGAGCCTGGTAAATGGAGAAAGGAATATAACAAGGGTAGTTGATCTTTGCCCATTGGAAAGAAGATCAGTAGTGAAAGCTGGTGGCCTCGAGAGAAGAGGAATCAAGAGTAGATGTAGGTCGAGACGATCGAACCACTATAAATTAGTTTGCATTCCTTTCTTACTTTTTCTTGTTATGCTTATTAATTTACTTTACTCACTATTTCTACTCACACTTTCAAGTTAAACACATTTTTAATTCACATTCTTGTTTAAACTTTTTTAAATCGAATCTTATTTTGATATCATTAATTCATCCCCTCTTCTTAGTGCCATTACCATCTTAACAGTTGGTATCAAAGCCAAGTTCTCTCATTTAGATTAACACCCAAGTGAGTTTTAGTGACTTTTTCTAGCAATCATGAGGGTCACTTTATCACTCATCCTCTTATGTTCAATAGGATATATACAAATTTTCTTGATTTATATGAATTTTGATTTATGGAATGTCGCTAAAAGTTATTATAAAAAATATTTTAATCTAATAAATAAATGAAATAATTTTGAAAAGAAAATATTTTTCTAGAACGCTAAAGCTATGAATTCTTTGTTTTGTGCTTTAGATAAAAATGAGTTTAATCATGTTTCTACTTGTAACACTGCACATGATATTTGTCATATATTAGAAGCTACTCATGAAGGCACAAGTAGAGTAAAAGAATAAAAAATTAATCTCTTAGTACATAGTTATGAACTATTTAAAATGAAGTCAACCAAAACCATTGGTGACATGTATTCTTGTCTTATGGATATTGTCAATAGTTTAAAAGCTCTTAGTAAATGCTTTACTAACCTTGAATTAGTAAAGATAATTTTAAGATCTCTTCCAAAAAGTTGAGATTCAAAAGTAATGGCTATCTAGGAAGCAAAGGACTTGAATAATATACTTGAAGTAATGGCTAACTGATCATGAATATACCTGCAGCTTCTGTTTTGCCATATCTGCAAGGTAGTCCTTATAGTTCCTCTTCCATTGCCCGTCTTGGTCATAGTGGAAGCATTGTCCTTTGTCCTTTGTTAGGTATTTATTGGCAACCTTTATCTTACCTTAAGGGTCTTAATAGCCTTCCTTTTCTTGTTGGTCTCACCAATATAGAGAATTAACTTCTCTTTCTTGATGTCACTCTTAGTTTCCCTCAACATATTGAGGAGCTCAGGGAGAGTCATCTCAAACTTGCTCATGTTAAATTTCATATGAAGTAAAAACAAAAATCTGGCAGGGACTGAAGTATAAAATCAACATACAAATTATCCTCTATGACTATTCCTAGACCTGTGAGTTTCTCGATCCACTCTATCATCTTTAGGATATGGTTCTCAACCAATGTTCCTTCTATCATCCTAGCTCAGAAGAGTCTCTTAGATATCTTATACCTTTGAGTTCTTTACTATTTCTCAAATAGTTGGTAGACATGAAGAAAGATAGAATATGCATCCATGCTTTCATGTTGCCTCTGTAACCCTAGAGTCATAGAGGCCAACATATAACATTTTGCCAATGTAAAATCATCTATATACTTCAAATAGCGAGCGATCTCATCCTCACTTACCCCTTCTTCCGATGTGGGTATAATTGTATCAAGAACATATGTAATTTTCTCCGTTGTGAGAATAATTCTTATATTGCAAAGTCAATCCATGTAGTTTAGACCAGTGAGGCAATTGATATCAAGTATGTCATACAAGGGGTTTGTGAGCGACATATTTCTGACAAAAAAGATATAGCACAAATAAATAATATGTAGATTTTACATAAATTACTAATTAAGATATAAATTTCTATCTTAATGTACTCATAATATTTTTCTAACGAAGCACGCGACACCCTCGACATGAGAAATGAAAGTCTCTGATAGACTCCTAATGGGGATTGAGATCTAATTGGTATCTTAGTATAATCTCGAGGGACTCGACCAATTACATTGCCCCCGAAAGATAGACAACTCTTGTCAATCACAACTCTTTATGATTCCTGTCATGTTTGGCCTCCGAATCATTATGGTCTCGACTGCTCGATTAACCATGAAGTTCAGTTAAGTCATCACCATTTTTATAAGATGAGTCTGATTCGATGAATATACTTTTGACTACTCGACCAAATCATACTATATCCTCAGGTTACCAGTGATATATATATGTCATAGGCAAGAACTCGATCATATAGATAGGTGAGCCTCGAGAGACTCGACTAACTCAACCTATGTCGTGATTGAATTTCTTACTATAATGATGGAAGGTCACATAGGTTAATCTTATTACCTCACGCTTACTAACTTAATATTATCATACGAGGGGTTTTTGTTTTGTATCGGTCTCCTAATATATCGTGTCACACACAAGCATATTTGATATATATCTACATCGCATGCAAATATATATATACATATATCTAGTAGGTATAACACATCACATATGCAAGCTACATCAGATCATTATGAGCTATCACATAATATGATTAAGCCCGAGCTAATAGGCCTAATCACTCACAATATGATCTATGTGTGCATCGACACATCTTTATGCCCTGTGATTGTTGATCTTGTCATTATCAGTTCTGTCGGATCCTTGTCACATCACCATGTGTCATGATCTCTTGTCATGACATCATATGTCCTGTTGTCACCTCTACACTTTCACCACGCCTCTCCATGTAATTACAGATAATCACAAACACATAGGCCCAATAATAAATGAGAAAAATGAAGGCTCTCAAGCCTCAATAATAATAATAATAATCACAATTACACACATCACAATACATAGCTCATGATCATCCATCTATATCATACGTCACATGTACATCACATCACATGTAAGATTACTAAATATATAATAATTAATTAAATTATTTAATTAATTTTCTCAAAAGCAGGATATACTCAAAATTTTTAAAATTATTAAGGATATCTTTGGAATTATGGACAAAAGGATAGACCTTGAAATTTTTAAAATTATTGAGGGTATTCAGGGAATTCTGGATAAAAGGACAAGTTAATTTTTTTTTAAATTTAGAGGGGTAGAATAGTCCTTTGCAAAATAGAAACCCTAGCCCTTGCTGCCCCTTTTCTTCAGTCATCGTCACCTCCCCTGCGTTGGCGACAGTGCTGCGCACCGTTGTTGGTCGCCTTTGCCCTCAAGCGGCACCTCGCAGGCGGGCGGTCGTCGTGCCCGCATGCGAGGCCTATGTTGGTGCCGCTCCTCTACGGGCTGGCCGCAAGCGCTGCTCCTATGGCTTGGCCATGGGCGTTGCTCTTGTGGCCTGGCTGCGGGCAAGCACCGCCCCTTGCGGGCTGGCTGTAGGCGGTAGACCTTGCTGGTGGCCCTAACCGCGTGTGGTTGCCTCTATAGTGGCCCTGACTGCATCCGACCGCCCTTGCAAAGGGCCTGGCTGTGGCTGGTCGCCCTTGCAAAGGGCCTAGCCATGGTCGGCTGCCCCCTTTCCTTGCTGCATTTGTAGTGAAAACGCAGCAAGAACATGTAGAACAATTCTTCATGATTCAATTTCATCACATGGTCAGCAAGCACATGTAGACCAATCTTTTACATAAAAACCTTAGCTCTGATACCACTATTGGGAAACCTCAGTAGGAGTATCACATGCGCAATGAAAATCAAAAGAAAAATAAGTTTCCCACATAGGTCAAATCGTCGTGTAAAAGATTGGATAACGAGAAAGCCTCAAAAAATCGAGAAAACTGCATCGTGTGATAGATTGGTTACCTAGGGAGATCGTATATCCATATATTCTAGATCCGGATGGAGAGGATGAAGGAAGTCATGCATCTTCCTCTCTAGTGGTATCAACATGATAGATCTCTGTAGTAAAACTTCTCCAATCTAATCTCGTAACTCATGTGCTAAGGGAGGGAGGAGAATAGGAGGGAGTGACCAAAGCTGCAGCCTATCAACCATGAGTCTCCTCTCGTATTTATAAAGAGCCAACAAAAACCTAGGGGTCCTGCCTTAGTGGGTATTGGATTTTTATCCAATTACCAACTAACCTTGCATTATTGGAACTCTATCCAATAATCTCCTCAGGCCTCTGATTGGGTCTCAAACAAGGAACCAATCAGCATAGGATCTCATCTAATGAGAATATGGGCTAATTGGATCTTCATTCAATCTTCCATTTGATGAAGCATCTACTATATATGTGTGACTCTCTAGGCCCGATACCGAGCTGGCTGTGAATCACTCCCATCAGAACTCCTTCTGATATAGTAATTTATTATGCCTATAATAGTTATTTGACTCATCGACTATGGACATACTAGACCACTACGTCATAGTCCCCAGACGATATAGGAGGATCGAATTTACTATACATGTTCCAGAGACCGTATATTGGATATAGTATTATCAGGTCACATATGGGATCCATATGTCTCACTCTAATCAGATTCTTATGGAAAACTCATTCTCTCTCAATCCAAATAACATTAGTCAAAGATTTGTCAGAGCAAGTACATATGAGATATTCCTCTTATGATATTGAGAGTGGATGATTTTATATTAACACTCAATTGCCTTCATAAGGTTGGCTATGAATCTCGATAACTAATTATATCATATATGAAACTTTTCAAACCTGTAAGTCTTGCATCAAAGAAAGGATTACTCATACAATACATCTTTGATGTCTCAAGTCTAAGGACCAGATACACAACTGAGACTATAGAATCATTGTCTGATATTAGGTATCATTAACCATACAACATTCTATAAGCGGATCAATCAGTAAACTTATTCTCCAATGAGCACCTGTACTATATCCTTAGTGTCTCTACACAAGTGGTTATGAGACCAGCCACCTCCATCATATGGATGAGTATATAGTACACCAATCTATCCGGTTATCTCAATGTCTCTCTCAGGTAACCTATGACTAGGACTATTTAAGATCTGTGTTTAAAGGTGAATCATTCTCAGTATCATGATCTAATCATGATATGATTTTCATTATACAGAACCAAAGACATCACAATATATATGCAACAAATAATATAATATAAGAATATACTAATAAATAATAAGTAAAAAAATTACATAGCGTGTCACATATGTCATCACTTACGTTATTAATTTACAGGGCACCTATAACCAACAGCTATGTGTCTTTAATAGAAAAACTCTACTTTAAAGATGAAAGTTGACGACCTCCGATTAGAAAACGAACCCATGTCTTAGCAGTTGGAGGAAGTCGATTTCGGAGAAGAGGAGATCAAGGCATGCAGGGAGGAGAAGTACAAGCCTTTTGAGTGCTTCAAGAAGGGATTAGTGAGGTTGGGACACAACTCCTTCACCTTTGGCTATAATCCAGTCATCTTTGGAGTAAAGCATGACCTCCTCGGTCTTGAGCTCCCCGAGAACCCTAGCAAGAATCACCTCACAAACAATAAGGTTACTATGGTTAATTTTAGCGGAATCGATAAGTGAAGCAAGATGATGGTGTATCCATAGGGAGAAGCTATGGAAGTCGATGATGAAGCCGAAGGAGTGGGGCCCACCAAGTTGGCCTTCCAGGATCGAGGAGCTGATGCCCGACACTGACAATGCCTTAGCTGCTAAGGATATGCCCATTCCACCTCGAAGGAATGACGTGTCCGAGCCACTGCCCAATGCCTTGCCTATTAACTTGGTCTGGGAGGAAGAAGATGTTGTGATTTTAGAATAGGGAGTTGGGCTTTTTGCTTTCAAGCTCTTGCTTTTTTTGTCTTTTGCTTTTTGTAGCCATTGAGAGCCCCCTTTTGCATGTAAGGGCTCTTGGGTATAATGTAATTATTCTACTAAATAAAATTTTCATGTTAAATTCATAATGTCATAAAAAATCTTCACTTTTGCAACAAAAAATTATAAAGTTATGGAAAGTAGTTTTTTTGAGGTGGGAGATATGTTAAGTCCTAGAGCTGTTTGATTTGCTAAGAGCTTGAAGTCGGCAGATTCTTTGTTGGACTTACTTAGAAATCCAATATGGCTGCTCTTACCTTAGTGCTAGTTTGATTATGGTATGAGTTGGGTTGCTAATCTCGACCTTTCTCAAGATCAAGTCTTCTCGTTTTAGTTGATAAGAACGAGTCATTGCATTGAAGGGTTAGTCGACAGATGTAAAGCACTTACTGTCATAGTTCCCTATGCATAAAATGATGATTCATGCACTCACACTTATTTTGATATTCTAAGGCTAGAAAGAACTTTTGGTACATAATTTAAATTTGCAAAAGCTCCTTGGAGTCTCTCTAAACTCTGTATCTCTTGGATGCGTCATTGAGTGGTGAGTCTTTGATTTAGTTCTGTATCCTTATTTAATTTTCTTAAGGTACTGAATTTTTTGTATCCTTTTGTGACTTTAAACTTGATGGTGAATTTTTTATCCATTTGACGCAAGTTTGAATATGAATTTATTCCTATTCTAGAAATCGTCTTTCGATTTCTCTCATTTTTTTTGAATTTCATTCCTCTTTCTTTCATCTGCGGTATCAGTTTGATATCAAAGCTGAACGGTAGAGATCATGACAAGGTGGAATGAAAAAGATATAATTTATGAATATAGTGGCCATGAAGATGACATTGAATCCTTGAAGTTGTAGCTATAAAGTTTGTTACATAGTCTACAAGAAAAAATAAAATTATTGAAGAACTTCATAATAAAAATAATTAACATGAAAACGTTGCCCAAATGTATAGATTTAAGTCCTTATCATGGTGATAAAACAAATGAAAACTTGAGAACAAGCATTTTTCAACCAGGAGAGATCGACATGGGAGTGTTTAATTTGTTATAATCAACACTTATGCATCTTGCTGATCCTATATTATTCTTCATAGTCCACTTTAACATTTCAGAGTTTTTAACCTAGCCCACTAAAAAATGATAACTCATAAACATATTCCTTGGACAAAGTTAAAGCTATTTCAGATGTCTTTATTCATGACTAATGAATGCATAAAGAGGTTAGTTGGCAGATGTGAAATACTTAATATCATAGTTCCCTATGCATGGGATGTTTTATGACTAGTACTTATTTTGATATTCTAGGGCTAGAAAGAACTTTTAGTACCTTATTTGTATTTGCAGAAGCTCCTTAGAGTCTCTTTAAACTATGTATCTCTTGGATACATCCTTAAGTGGTGAGTCTTTAATTTAGTTTTGTATCCTATTTAATTTCCTTGAGGTGGTGAATTTTTTGTATCCTCTTATGACTTTAAACTTGGTGGTAAACTTTTTATCCATTTTACTTAAGTTTAAATTTGAGTTTGTTCCTTTTCTAGAAATCGTCTTTGGTGAAGGTCATCTCTACTATGAAGTTAACTAAGGCTTGAGTTTTGATGGTCGTTTGTGGTTTATAAACATTAAATTCGCTGAGCTCCATTACCCACTTAAGGAGTCTCTCAATTACATCAGGTTTTGAGAGGATCTGATGCATTGGCTAGTCCATCATAATGATGATGTGATAAGCTTGGAAGTATGGGCGGAGCTTCCTCGCTACCATCACTAACCTGTAAGTTAGCTTCTCAAAATTTGGATATAGAGTTTTTGCTTTGTAGAGTACATGCTAATATGGTATATTGGTCTTTGAACTTGGTCTTCCTACCAGATTATCACCATTGCTTTGTTTGAGTACAGGTATAGCTCCTCTCTAGGGGAAGGGCTGGAGAGTTAGGGCGGAGTTGCTAGATAGACCTTGAGTTGGTCGAATGCCACTTGACATTGCTCAATCTATTAAAAATCTTTTGGCCACTTTAGAATCTTAAAAAATAATAAACACTGATTGTCATCCTAGAGAAGCGGCGAAGTGTAGCAATTCGGCCTATTAATTATTGGACCCCTCTGATTGAGTTTAGGGGCTTCATATTATGATGGCCTGAACTTTTTTGAGGTCGGCATATATTCCCGATTGATAGATCATAAAGTCAAAAAAAATTCCTAGAAGTCACATTGAAAGCACACTTTGCGGGATTCAAGCGCATTTAAAATCTTTTAATGGCCATGAATGTTTTCTCCAAATCAAAGAAATGGGTGCTTACAAGGTGGCTCTTTACTAGCATATTATCAATATATACTTTTATGCTAAGCCGAATTTGGTGTTAAAACATCTTGTTTACCATTCTTGGATAAGTCACTCTTGCATTTTTTAGCCTAAACAACAATACTTTGTAGCACTACAAACCATTATTGATAATGAAGGTTGTATACTCTTCATCTTTTCATGCCATTTTTATTTAATTATATCTAAAAAAATATCCGTAAAGGTTAATAATTCATGACCGAGTTAACCAAATAATCTATTTGGGGAAGAGTTGTCATTTGGACAAACATTGTTAAGATCAGTATAATTAACATACATTCTTCATTTTTTATTACTCTTTTTAATAAAAACTATATTTGTGAACCACTTAGGACCTCATTGATAGAGTCAACATTTAATAACTTAGTAACTTCTTTGACTATTGCTTGTCGATCCGGGATGAATATTTGAGGCTTTTGATGAATCATTTGTTGTCTTGGACTGATATTAAGTCAATGTTGGGTCACAACTCTTAATTCCAAGTATGTCGCTTGGAGACCATACAAAAACCTTTGAATTGAGGCATTGACCAACTTCCGTTTCTTTTCTTTAAACATTGTGGCCCCAACTTTAATTTATGATCTAATTGCTCAATGTCTAATGAAATTTTCTTTAGTGGCTCTCTTGCCTCAGGATGGGGGTTTGTTAGAGACAACTTTCTAGGATCCATTTGTTGTAGAGAGAGCTGTCTTCTTGAGTAAAGTGGCTAAAGTCAAATAGCATTGTCTTAATTCTTTGCAATCACTTCTAAGCTCCCCTACCCCAGAGCAGTCAAATAGCATTGGCTGCATGTATGCGACAAGTATGGGGTAGCCTATGATGGTGTTATAGGCAGACAAAATGTCAATGGCCAAGAACTTGTCTCCACGTTCTTCAAGCATTCGTCCGATCCAAATATGACATAGAGATCTATTGTCCCAAGTGGAGCGATTGAATCCCCTATGAATCTAGTAAGGATTGAGAAAATTGGTTGTAAGTTCTTAGTAGAAAAATCAATATTCTAGAAAGCATCGTAATAGAGTTTGTCTGTCGAGCTCCCTGTACCAATCATGTTCCTTTTCACCACTGCATTAGTGATCCTAAGGGAGATTACAAACATGCCATCATGTTCCGGGACTAGGTGCTTGGCCTCTTCTTCCATGAATAGAATTGGTTGGTATCTTTATTATGAAATCTTTTGGTTTACGGCTCTCTTGCATAGGATTTTCGAGTGGAGAGGCTACTACCACCCATGGTCGGCCATTTTATAATCACATTGACTTATCGTTCAATAGGACCCCTTAGTATTAGTGATGTTTCATGAACCCTAGGTAAAAACTTATGAAGATAACCCCTTTAAATTAACTCTTTAATTTTCTCCTTCAAGGAATAACAATCTTTAGTATTGTGCTCGTCGTCATGGAAACGATAGTATCTAGATATATTCCTTTTAGCTGGGGGTTCTCTCTTAGGGCGTGATGTTTGCAAGAATCATTTTTCTCATATTTGTATAAGTACCTCCTTGTGGGAGGTTTTAAGAAGGGTGAAATCTCATCGACCTTTCTTCCTTTTGTCCTTTTCAATTCAACCTTTATCTTTTTAGCAATTACAAACTTAGCCATCATATGATGGTCTCCTTCCTGTAGAAGTTCTTGAAATGTGGTTAGAGGTTGGGTAATGACTTTTTAGAAGAACCATGAGGGCAGAAGCTCACTAATATATGCATTGATGAGCACAGATGATGTTGGATTAGCAATTAAATGAACCTCACTTTTAAATCTTTTGTATAACTTTTCAAAGATTTCTTCTCCTATTGCTTAATGGTTAGAAGAGAGGTGACGGCCCTCTTGGTAGCCAATAATTGATGAGGTTAAGCTCAAACTTCTTAACCAATTGCCTAAAAGATGAAATTGACTTTGGGTGGAGCTTGGTAAACCACTCGCGTGTAGCTCTCCTTAAGGTTGTTGGGAAAGTATAGTACATGAATAAGTTAATGGTTTCAAATAGCATCATTTGAGACATAAAAGCCACAATATATTTGAAAGGGTCGTGTCCTGATGGGAGTCAAAAGCATCAACGGATTGGTTCCTCATTGATATTTTTGGTGAAAAGAGATCATAAGTATGATTCCACTTTCAACTATTTTCTTTATTTTATCTCCTTTCGAATACCTTCCAATTACCGATCCATTTTCTTAAGCTAATCTAGGACTTCAACTAAGAGTTTAGATGACTGAGCAACTAACTCATTAAGAAAATCCAACACTAATAACTAGACCGGAGGAGGGGATTATACTCTTTGCAATGCTATAACCTGGGTCAGACAACACTCAATTGCTAGGCTCAGGATGGGGATAGGTGGTGTGCATGGGGTGGGTGGCAGTTATTATGCAAGTTAGGAAAGTTGGAGAATGTAAGGGTCATAGGACTCTTTTGGTCAACATTTGAACTTGTTGAATTATGGTGTTAAAAACTTTAGTTGCCACAATCATGGTGGGCTAAGTTGGCTGTTGTTATGGAGGGGGTTGGTGAAAGGAGTCTTGAAAGTATGACATAATAGATTTGGCATAGGTATTTGTGGTGGAGGGTTCAAGTCTGGTGACACCCCAAGTTGGTCTAGGATTATTGTGATTGGGTGGGTTTAATATTGGAGCATTTGGAGTCATCAAACTTTCAACATCAAATCTTTTGATAATGAAATATATGTATTTGGACTAGGATAAGTCAAGCATTCTCTTGAGTCTATCTTTATAGATCCGAATCCCCAAGATATATGATGATTCTCCTAAGTTCTTTATGAAGAAGCTTCTTAATAGCTAGGCCTTAACTATGGTGAGCATTCCTACATCATTCCCAATGATCAGGATGTCATCCACATATAACACAGAAGAGATGATAGCACTCCCACTTACTTTTCTATATACATAAGGCTCATCTTCGTTTTTAATGAAATCATAAGATCTGATCGCCTTATCAAATCGTATGTTCCAACTTTGGAAAACTTATTTAAGTCTGTAGATGGACCTAACCAATATGCACATCTTATTTAAACTCTCCTTGTAAATAAATCCCTTAGGTTGTCTCATATACACCTCCTCTTTGAGATTGTCATTGAGGAATGTAATTTTCATATACATTTGTCAAATCTAATAGTCATAGTGTGTTGTAATGACCAAAAGAATTCTAATGGATTTCAGCATGACTACGGGTGAGAAGGTTTCGTCATAGTCAACTTCTTGCCTTTGATGATACCCTCTGGCCACCAGACTTACTTTATAGGTCTCCACCTATCCATCTACTCTGATTTTCTTCTTGAAGTTCTATTTACACCCAATGGGTATGATACCTTAGGTGCATCAACAAAGTTCCAAACCTTATAGGATTACAGAGAATCTATCTCAGAATTATGTTGAATCTTAGATTTTGATGGTGAAATCAATAGATGGATTTTATGATCTAACTTGTGTGTTAGAGATGAGTGATGTAGGATTAATTACGATGGTAAAAAGATAATATAATCTAATTTGGGCTGGAGTTAAGTTTAGGCATCAGGCCAGGGTTTGGATGATGTAGTGGGAACTTACCGATATATCATTGGAAGCTCACCGAAGGTAATTGAGAGCTTGCTGGGAGTTCGTCAGGAGCTTGTCGAAGGTAATCGGGAGTGTATCGGAAGATAATTGAGAGACTCGCCAAGAATTTATCGAAGAATGCCAAGAAGTTCATCGGGAGTTTAGAAGATCGATTGACATGCTAGATAACTAGAATGATTGTAATTATATCTTAGTGTGTTATAGTTAGCATCATAATTGAGTCTTAATTGAGTTATATTTAGAGAAATCTAAATTAACTCAATGTGAGGCAATCAGGTCCACTTTGGATTAGGATTTAGGCTCACGTTGAGCTTATTTTGTTGCCTGGAATAGGGTCAATAGGTGGTGGTATCATCAAGAACACAGTCTCTGAGAAAACATAATATTTTAGAAGACATAGTCTCCGAGAAAATAAAGGCTCATACAAGATAGTCTTCAAGAAGACATAGTCTCCTAGAAGACACCATCTTTGAGAAAATATAGTCTCTTAGAAGACATAGTCTTCAAGAAGACACAATCTCCTAGGAGACATAGTCTCTGAGAAGATATAGTCTCCAAGAAGATACAGTCTCCTAGAAGACATAGTCTTTAAGAATTTTGACTCAATTCTGGAAGCAATTTGGGGCCTATAAATATCCTACCAGTTCTTGCTTGAGAATACAAGAATAAAGAGCAAAAAAAACTTATAAAAATGCTATTGTAATTCCTTAAGAGCTCTCCCTCTTTTCTTCTTGTGTAGTTTTTATTTAAGTGAGAGCTGAGAGAATTGTAAAGGTTATCTCCTGAATCTATAAAAGGAGAATAGAGTTGTAAGAGGGGTGTTTGATCTTTGCCTATTAAAAAAGATCAAGAGTAAAAGTTGGTGACCTCGAGTGAAGAGGAATCAAGAGTGTACGTAGTTCAAGGGGACCAAACCACTATAAAAATTTGGTGTGCATCTCATTCTTGCCTTTCATTACTATTACTCTTAGATTTAATTGCTTATTGACTAGTTCTAAGTTAAAGCCCTTTCAATATTGGTTTTCTTTGAATGAAAAGTTTTTCAAACCGAAGTTTTTTATTTAGCACTAATTTAAACCCCCCCCCCCCCCCTCTTAGTGCCAACTCGATCCTATCAGTTAGTATCAGAGTAGGTTTTACTCAATTAGATTAACACCTAAGCGAGTAAATAACTTCTTTTGGTATAAACGAGAGACACTCAATCACACATCCTCTCATGTTTGATGGGACAGATTCTATATATTGGAAAACTCGAATAAGAATTTTTCTACTTTCTATGAATTTTGATTTATAGCATATTATCGAAAATAATTTTCAGAAATCATCCAATCTAATAAATAATTGAAATAATCATGAAAAATAAATATTTTCCTTAAATAAAAGCTATAAATGCTTTATTTTATATTTTAGATAAAATTAAATTTAATCAGGTTTTTGCTTGTATTTCAGCTTTTGATATATGACACACATTAGAAATTATACAAGAAAGAATAAGTAAAATAAAGGAATAAAAAATAATTGAATTGACTTGTAAAGATAACAAAAATAATACCTTCTAAAGAACAGGAATGATACTTAACTAAGAATATAAGAATAATACTTTTAAAAGAACAGGAAGAAAATTGAATTGAGAACAATAGATGACTCTTCGAGTGATGAGAACTATGAATTTGAACGTATGACAAAATAACTAAATAAATTAATAAAAATAAATAAAAAATATAAAAATAAACTTAATTTGGATAAAATCTCATGTTATGAATGTAAGAAGTCGAGACACTCTGAAGATGAAGAGCACAACCAAGAAGAAGTGGAGAATCTCGTGCTCATGGCCATCCATGATAAGGTAAGTAACTCACCTAAAGCTTCCTTTACTTTTGATGAGTTATTAAATGCCTTCCATGAATTATTTGATGAGTTTAAAAAATTTAGCAAAACTAATAAATCACTCAAAAAAGATCATATATTACTTTCTAGTAAATTTGAAAGCATGAATGATGCATCAACACTATGCACTTCTTGCTAGAAATGTGAAATGCTAGATGAAATTAAAAAGAAAAATGTCATATTAAAACAAACCTTAGAAAAGTTTAAGATAGGCAATAAGTCTCTAAAAATGATCCTTACTAATAAGGGTCATGTTCATAAGGAAGGTATTAGCTTTGTGGTAATACTCATCAAAAGCCAACTATCTTTGTTAGTGGACCTACATTACACTCTTCTCCCAAACTCAAATGTAATTTTTGTGGTAGATTAGGATATTTTGCTAATACGTGTTCATTTAGAAAGTATAGTTCACATAAGTTGATTTGAATTCCTAAAGAAACCATAAACAACCAAATGCCTTTAGTTAAATTAGGTAGAGTTTTTCACGAGGGACCCAAAATCAAGTGAGTACCTAAATCGAAACCAACTTTATTATAGGATTGACTCCAAACAAGGGTAGGAGCACAATATAATATTTTAAAAGTAGATACTCAAGACATATGACTTGAGATCTAACATATTTTTCAAACTTACTAGCCAAAATAATAATAATAAGAAAAATTATTAAAATTAAGTTTATTAATAAGCAATCTCATGATGGTTCATGGTTACAAAATTAATCTTGATTACTTTTCGATGGTGCATGCTTTTTTCATAGCTAGAGCATGCTAATATAAAAAAAGAACTATATTTATTGAAAAATTAATTATGTTGAATTCATAAAAAAAAGGAATTTTGATGATGATTGAATCTTAGGTTTGAAATCATTGGCTTGGATGTTGGTTGATTTAAATATAAAGGCTATTGTTGAATGATTTAAATATTATGTTGCTTTTGACTAACTTTGTTGAATGATTGATTTAAATGTAATGTTGATTTAAATACTATGATAGTTGTATATTAAAATAGGTTGTATGTTATATAATTAAATGATTTTTCTTGAATTGTGGCTTGAAATAAAATATATAAAAAAATTTATATTTTTTTACTATTTTTGAAAAAGTTGAAATGAGCATGACAAGTACATACTCCTTTCACTAAGTGTAAAGAGTTAGACTCATTTAATTATTGGAATTAAAATAAATCAGATTTTTAGTTTGAAGATATTTTATTATTTTAATGTGTTAATGATCTTGTTGATTTCTTTTGAAATGATACTTGATTTTGGATCTTAAACGATAATGCATTAGTCTGAAAGGCATTCTTGAAACAAGTCACATGAAACAACTAAAAAAAAGAAAAAAATCTTTTTAAAAATATCTTTATCCTATCAAGTCTTCAATAAGAGATAAAATGATACTATTATTATTGAATATCTTGAATTACATAAATGATTTTGATGATTGAAATTTGAATGAGATTTTTTTTCCAACCAAATCATGAACTTTCCCATGATTTTTTGACTTGAGGTATCTTTTATAGGATTCAACTTTTTTACTTCTATAATTTTCTTTTTACCAAAGAGAAGACCTATGGTCTTATTACTTGAAATTTTCTTTAAGAACCATGATCTTGATAACTTGAAATTTTCTATACATGAATCAAGATCTTTTATCTTTTCTCCAATGTAACTTATCATAGAAAATATTTTATCATGATCTTGACATCTTAAAAATTATAATTTGAGATCTTTATATAAATCAAGATCGTTCACTGTGCTTCTTTTGTTTTATTAAAGAAAATTATTTATATGAAACAAGATCCTTTTTATTATTTGATCTCATAAGATTTCTTTTTGACCTAAAAAGAATTTTGTCAAATTAAATCATGTCTCTTGGTATTCATGATTTGATACTAATATCCTTCGTGATATGATTTATTTATTTCTTATATTCATGAATGTTATACCTTATCACCAAATTAATATTTCTTAAATTTGTGACGAGTTAAAAATTAAATGATTTTTTCTTATAAACTTTCCTTTGACTTCTTGACTTGTCTTATCATTTATGGGAATTTTGTTTAACCTCTATGATTTTTTCTATAAAAAAGAGATTTATGATATTAATAATTATAATTTAAGATTTTTAATCAAGATTAGTTTTTTATTTTATTAAAAAATATCTAAATGAATTATGCCTTAAGATTTATCTTGAATGAATCAAGATTATTTAATCCCTTAAAACTCATTTTCATTATTTATAAAAAAGGAAAGATTTATTAAAATAAATCATATTTTTTGGTTCTGATGATTTGATCTTTCATCTTTTAAAACACGATCCCTTTGTACTTGTTGTAATTAGAACATAGACGTAAAAATAAAAATTATACAATCATATTCCTTTTTACAATAACAAAAGGAGAGAAATTTGCTATCTTAACAACAAAACATTGAATGAGGAATAATTTAATTTTATTAGAAGAAACTTAGGAATGTTTAACTTCTAAATGCATGAGTTGCTATCATATTTTTCGGATTTCTTGTTTTTGCAAAATGAATCTTCTTGAAATTTATATGAATCTTCCGAATGCATAAGATAATTCTTTCCTTTTGAAATTTATAAGTAGAAATGTGAACTTTGATCTTTCAAAATCATTTGACATCATTATTTTCTTTTGAAATATATAAAAAAAATATCTGAGTTATGAACCTTTGTGATGCTTGATATGTGATTAATGAGCCCTCTTTTGAATCCTCTCTCTTAACATTTAATGATTGAATTCTTGGATTCATGAGCTTTCTTTCGAATCCTTCCTCTTAAGAAAAAAATATTTTGATTCATGGATTCGTGAATCTTCCCTCTTAATAATTGATATTTTTTGGATATTTGATTTTTGGATCTTTGACACCTCCTCCCCTTCTTTTTCTTCTATTTTATTTATAAAAGGGGAGAAATTAATTTGAAATGGATTAAACTCTATTATTATTTTTCTTCTTATTTTACTAAGGGGGAGAAATGGAATAGATTTCTTTCTTTATGTACTAAATATTGTGATAAATGTTTAAGAATATTCAAATATAAGTTGAGCATTTCTTTTTCTTTGTTGATGACAAAGGAGAATAAATGACATAATTTGTAACATAAGAAATATTTTGAGATCTTTGAAATGAAATTTTTATAATTTAACCATGAAGATGAATGCTTTAAAAATTTTATCATGTATGGTATCATGAATAGTTAATCTGTTATGTATGGTATCATAAATAGTCAATTTTATCAAAATACTTGAACTCAAATGTGATGGGTTCTTTTGAATTCAAGTTTGTTTTACTTATACTATGACATATATATATAGGGAGTTAAGGTAAACTCCCATAATCAATTGATTATCATCATAAAAAAAGGGAAGATTATTGAATCTCAAATTTTGATGATAAAATTAATTGATGGATTTTATGATCTCACTTTTATGTTAGAGATGGATGATGCAAGATTAACTATTATAGTAAAAAGGTAATACAATCTAATATTAGGCCGGAGTTAAATTCGGGTATCGGGCCAGGTTTGGAAGATGTAGTGGGAACTCACCAGGAGATTGTTGGAAGCTCGCCGAAGGTGATCGGGGGCTTGTCGGGAGTTCACTGAGAGCTCGCCGAAGGTGATCGGGAGCTTGTAGGAGTTTGTCGGGTGCTCACCGAAGTTGATCGGGAGTGCACCAGGAGTTCACCAGAAGATGATTGAGAGATAAACTAGGAGTTCACTAGAGGATGCCGGGAAATTCGTCGAGAGTTTAAAAGATCAGTTGACATGCCGGGCAACTAGAATGATTATAATTATGTCTTATTGTGTCATAGTTGGCATCGTAATTGAGTCCTAATTGAGTTAGATTTGGAGAAATCCAAATTAACTCAATGTAAGTCAACTATGTCCACTTTGGGTTAGGATTTGAGCTTAGGTTGAGCTCATTTTGTTGACTAGGAATGGGGTCAATAGGCAGTGGTATCATCAAGAAGATAGTCTATGAAAAGATACAGTCTTCGAGAAGACACAACTTCTGAGAAGACATAATCTCAAAAAAAAAGTCTCCTAGAAGACACAGTCTCTGAGAAAGCATAGTCTCATAGAAGACACAATCTCTTAGAAGACATAGTCTCCAAAAAGACACAATCTCCAAGAAGATACAATCTCCTAGAAGACATAGTCTCCTAGAAGATTAGTCTTAAAAAAATTTGACTCCATTCTTGAAGTAATTTGGGGCCTATAAATATCCCACCAATTCTTGCTTGAGAATGCAAGAATCAAGAGCAAAAAAAACTTATGAAAATATTATTGTAATTCCTTGAGAGCTCCCCCTCTTTTTTTCTTATGTAGTTTTTGTTTAAGGGAGAGCTAAGAGAATTATAAAAATTATCTTCTGAACCTATAAAAGGAGAATAAAGTTGTAAGAGGGGTGTTTGATATTCGCCTATTGAAAAAAAATCAGAAATGGAAGCCAGTGACCTCGAGTGAAGAGAAATTTGGAGTGGACATAGGTCAGGAGGACTAAACCACAATTAAAATATAGTGTGCATCTCTTTCTTGCCTTTCATTACTATTGCTCTTAGATTTAATTGCTTATTAACTAGTTCCAAGTAAAAGCACTTTCAATATCAATTTTCTTCAAATGAAAATTTTTTCAAACTGAAGTTTTTCACTTAGCACTAATTCACCTCCCCTTTTAGTGTCAACTCGATCCTAACAAATTCATGGCTTCTTGCAACTTCCTAGAGTCTATACTCATAATAACCTCCTCATAGATCTAAGGATAAACATTCTGAGTATGAGATATCTACTCTACCAGACCTATGCAAAGTTGGAACTTGTGTGCTAGGCATCTGAACAGACTTGACCCCCTAAATGGTGCTTACGCTAAGTTCTCCAACCTCACTCAACTCTATCATACTCCCACTGAGAATGTGATCCTTCTCAAGGAACATTGCCCTCTTAACAACAAAGTTCTTTTGGTCTTTGGGATAATACCCACAAATTTCCTTGGGTATCCCATGAACTTGCATCGCTCCATCCTTAATTCTAACTTATTAGGGTTGTTGAATCCTAGATTTTGATGATGAAATTAATTGATGAATTTATGGACTAATATGCTTTTAAGATAAATAATGCAGAAAAGACTTCGATCACGGACACAAACCATCATGGGATAAATTATTGAAGTAGGAGAATTAAAAGTTATGCTGGAGGAGTACCATGTTAGAGATTGGATGTCGGACTAGAGGATCGATCGACGTGCTGAAAGATAGACTTCATACTATGAGTTTGGGCATTAAGCTAGAAGGATCATGTTTTGCACTAAAAGATTAGATGTCGTGGGAAGAGAACATACCGATAGATTGGACAATACGTTGAAGGAAAAGACGATGCGTTAGAGGTTTAGATAAAGTACCAGATGCTTATATAACAACATGCTAGAATGTTAGACAATATGCTAATTTTTTTGTGATTGTACTAGATATGTGATTGAGTGGTTAGGTCTTGATTTTGGTCATTTAGAGTCAAATTAAGTTGGTATTAGGCGAAACCATACCAACTTGATTTGGAGCCCATTGGGCTTTAACTAGAGTTGAATTCAGAAGGATGAAAGACTAATTTGGTGACCTGAAGTTGATTTGGGTGATAGTACTATCAGGTCTAGGTGGTGGTATCGCCTAGATAGTCAAAAAGCACAGTTTATTCTTTTTCGGGCATTCAAGCGGTGGTACTACCCAATGACATTAGTACCGCTTAGCAACAGTGGTACCGCTTAGACTAATAGTAGTACTACTAGAGCCTAGAATCTTGGTCTCTATTCAGTGGTAAGTACCATCCAAAACTGAGATGGTATTGCCAATACCCCCATAAATCAGAGATTTAAAATTTTAACTCTAATTTTGAAGCCATTGAGGGTCTATAAATATCCACTCATTCTTGCTTATTAAAGCATGAATAAGGGTGAAAAAAGGATGAAAAAGAGAAAGATTCCTAGAGATTAAAGTGTTGTAAACTCTTGAAAGTATTTGTCCTTAAGTTTAGCAGTTATTTTAAAGAGGTGTAGGATCTTGTGTGAAATAGTTTATAAAGGTTCTCTCCTGAGCTTGATAAAAGGAGAAGGGTTGTACAAGTGTAGTTAATCTTCTCACGTTAGAAAGAAGATCGATAGTGAAAACTAGTGGCCTTGAGATCCTTTTGTCATAACACTAATTCACCCTCTCTCTTAGTATCATTATCATTATGATCCTAACAGTTGGTATTAGAGCCAAGTTCTCTCAGTTGGATTAACATCCAAGTGAGTTTAATGACTTTTTCTAGCAATCACGAGAGTCAGTCTATCACACATCCTCCTATATTAATGGGACATACTACACTTACTAGAAAACACGAATGAGCATTTTCTTGATTTTTATGGATTTCGATTTATGGAACATCATTAAAGTTATTTTTAAAAATCTTCTAATCTAATAAATGAATGAAATGATTTTGAAAAGAAAATATTTTCCTTAAATGCTAAAGCTATAAACGCTTTGTTTTATGCTTTAGATAAAAATGAGTTTAATCATATTTCTACTTATGATATTGTACATGACATTTGGTATATATTTGAAGTTACTCATGAAGGCATAAGTAGAGTAAAAGAATCAAAAACTAATCTTTTAGTACATGGTAATGAATTGTTTAACATTAAGCTAAGGGAAACCATTAGTGATATATACACCTATTTGGCGGATGTTGCCAATGGTTTGAAAGCTCTTGGTAAATGTTATAATATCCATGAATTGGTAAATAAAATTTTAAGATCTCATCCAAAATGTTGGGATCCAAAAGTAATAACTATCTAAGAAGTAAAGACTTAAACAATTTTTCTCTTGAAGAACTCATAGGATCTTTAATGACATATGAAATGACTTGTATAGTACATGATAAACAAGAGAAAAACTTTCCAAAGAATAGGAAGGATATTGTGCTAAGAACAAAAAAAGATTCTTTGAGCAAAAGCTCAAGTGATGATGATTATGACATAGAACTCATTGCAAAAAGACTTAAAAAGATCATGAAAAGGAATAAAACTCAAAAGTATAAAAATGAGCATAAAAAGGATACTATAGTATGTTATGAATATAAGAACCTGGGATGCTTCAAAAATAAGTGTCCACAATTGAAGAAAAAGTTACCGACCCAAAAGAAAAAGAAAGCATTCAAGACAATATGGGATGAATCAAGTGCATCTGAAGATGAAAAGTAAATCAATAAAGACAACATAGCTAACTATACATTGATGGCCTTCAATAATGGTATATGACTCACCCAAAATATTTTTTTCTTATGATGAATTGCTTAATGCATTTCCTGATTTGGTTTATGAGCTTTAAAAAATTAGTAAGAAATATAAATTACTAAAAAATGATCATGTATCTCTCTTTAATGAATTTGATAAATTGAAAAAAAAGCATGACAATTGTATGTTAACATCTTGTTCTAAACGTGAAGAGTTAGCACTTAAAAAGAAAATATATTATTACAACAAACTTTAGAAAAATTTAAAGTTAAAAATAAATTATTAGACATGATTATTGTTAAATAAGGTAGTAGATTTGGAAAGGAAGATATTGGATTTACATGCAATGGTACACATCAAAAGCCAACTAGATTTGTAAAGGATCCACACTACATATTCCTCATAAAAATAAATATAATTTTTATGAAAGATTTGGTCATTATGCTTATACTTTCTCTTTTAAATATAGCTCACATAAATTAGTTTGGGTTTCTAAAGGAATAATCAATGATTTGATATTAAAAGTCAAGAGAGGTAGATCTAACCATAAATGACCCAAAGTTAAATGGGTACCTAGAGTAAACCCCTCTTTCGTGTCGTCAGTTTATCTCCATTAAGAGCTAGGAGCAAAAGATGATATATTGATGATAGATGCATAAGGCACATGATTGGAGATTCAATACATTTTTAAATCTTACTAGCCAAAACGGAGGATATGTTACCTGTGTAGACAACAAAAAAGGAAAGATTATCGATATTTAAAAAATAGTAATAAATCAATCTTTTGATTAAGCATTAGCCAATTGTTTGACAAAAGATATAATATTAAATTTGAGTCTAATATCTGTAATATAGACACATTGTTGGGAAACCATGAAAGAGCATCACATGTGTAGTAGAAGAAGGAAAATAAAATATGTTTTCCACATATATCAAGTCATCGTGCAAAGATTGGTGTGTGAAATTTCGCAAAAACAAAAAATTACGATGCGTGAGAGATTGATTACCTATAGAGATTGTATATCCCTAACATTCCAGATCTAGATAGAGAGGATGAAGGAAGTCAAATGTCCTCCTCTCTAGTGGTATCTACACGATAGATCATTAAAGTGATGCTTATTCAATCGTAGCCCAAAAGCTTGTAACTTTTGTGCATTTTTTTGTGACACTCACGGAAAAAGATTGCTATCTTCTTTGCTACCTCATCATAGTAGAGATAGGCTGATCGGTTGAGAAGATGAGGGAGAGAGGAGAATAGGAGGGGTAGCCAAAGGTACAGCCTATCACTATTATGTCACCCTTACTTTATATTTATAAAGAGCCACTAAAAACTGTAAGGAATCATGCCTTAGTGGGTATTGGATCTCCATCCAATTATCCATTCTTATTAGATTATTAGATCTTTATCCAATAATCTCAACTGGCCTCTAATTGGGTCTCGTGCAAGGAGTCCGTCAATGTTGGGGTCTCATCCAATGAGAATAAGGGCTAATTGCTTAACTAATATTCAATCCTCTACTTGCTGAAACATCCATCATATAATCAATTAGTTATCAACATAAAAAAGGAGGAGTGTTGAATCTTAGATTTTGATGATGAAATCAATGGATGAATTTATGGACTAATATACTTTTAAGATAAGTGACGTAGGAAAGACTTTGATTACAGACACAAACTATCATTAAGCAATTGACAAAGTAGGAGAATCAGACGTTGGGCCGGAGGAATATCATGTCAAAGATTGGACGTCAGGTCAAAGGATTGGCCAATATGCTGAAGGTCCATGTGCTATCAGTTTAGGCATTAGGCCAAAAGGATAAGGTATTGTGCCAAAAGATTGGATATTGTAGGAAGTCAACATATTAATAGATCGAACAGTATGTTGAAGGAAAGAACGATACGCTGGAGGTTCAGATGATCAGATGACATGCTGGAATGTTAGACAACATGCTGATTGCTTTGTAATTATACTAGATATATGATTGAGTGGTTAGGTCTTGATCGTGATCGTTTAGAGTTACATTAAAATGGTATTAGGCTGAAACCATACTAATTTAATTTAGAACCCATTGGGCTTGAACCAGGGCTAATTATGCTGGATGAAAGGCTAACTCGATGAATTGAAGTTGACCTAGGTAATGGTACCACCAAGAAAATCGGAAGCATAATTTATGCTTTTTTGGGCATTCGAGTGGTGATACCACCCAGCAGCGATGGTACCTCCTAGACCGATGGTAGTATCATCAGAGCCCAGATTCTTGGGCTTTGTTTGATGGTAGTACCACCCTGTGTCGGTGGTGATGCTGCCAATACATCGAAAAATCGAGGATTTAAAATTTGACTCTAATTTTGATGTCATTAAGGCTTTATAAATACCCCACTGATTCTTGCTTGATGGAGCACGAATAAGGGTGAAAAAGAAAAAGAATCATTGAGGTTAAAGTGTTGTAAACTCTTAAAAATATTTGAGTCTCTTCCTTCTTGAGTTTAGCGGTTATTCTAAAAAGGTGTGAGGTCTTATATGAAAGAGTTTAAAAATGTTCTCTCCTAAGCTTGGTAAAAGGAGAAGGGTTGTAACAAGGGTAGTTGATCTTCGACCGTTGGAAAAAAGATCGATAGCGAAAGCCGGTGGCCTCGAGAAGAGGAATCTAGAGTGGACTTAGGTTAGGATAATAAAACCACTATAAATTGGTTTGCATTTTCTTTCTTACTTTTTCATATTATTGCTTACTAGTTTACTTTACTCACAATTCTTACTCACACTTTTTAATTTAAACATATTTTTTATTTATATTCTTGTTTGGCTTTTTTAAACTAGATCTTTTTACGTAGCGCTAATAATCCCCCACCCAAATGCCATTATGATCCTAACAGGGGTTGTCTTCTAATGTGGATAGAGAAGCCCCAAATCTTAACAACCTTAAGATCGGACTTCTTCCCTTTCTATATCTCATATGGTATAGACACTATCGACCTAAATGAACTCTGTTCAGAAGGTAAGCTGTAATCTCCAAAGTATATCTATAGAATGAGATGGGCAGGTCGACAAAACTCATCATGGATCACACCATGTCTAACAGCGTGCATTTCCTCTTTTCCGATACACCATCGAGCTAAGATGTACAAGGAGGTGTCCATTTGGATAGAATCTCATAGTCCCTGAGGAAATATATAAACTCTGTACTCAAGTACTCTCTTCCATGATCTGATCGAAGAGTCTTGAAACTAAATGAAAGAGTTGGTCAACTTTCCATGAAGGCAAGGTTCATAAGTTACATATGACTCATAGTCGAATGGATCTAATTATTCATCCTTCATCAACTTTTGAATTCTTTCCTCATAGATATGACTTGGCCTACAATGTCATAAGTATGCAGTGTTTACCTTATCTTGTTTCCTCTTGGATACACTTACATTCATGATCTGTGGAGCTACGTCTATCACAAACAAATCATTATATAATTCTTCTAGTGAGGATCTTATTATTCAGTATTAATGAACAACTATTATTCTAAAAAACTAATTTATATCTACCAACTATCAAACATTGAATGGAAATATATTTTTAATAACAGAAAAAACATAATAACATGCATCTAATGCAATAGTAGCTCTACCAAGTAGATGCAAGGTGATCTCGCTAACAGCAATTATAGAAACTCTTGCTCTATTGTCCATCTTGAGGTTTATCTTGTTGAATCCTAGAGTTTGATGATGAAATCAATTGACGAACTTATGAACTAATATGCTTTCAAGATAAGTAATGTAGGAAAAACTTCGATCATAGACTTCAACCATCGGAGGATAATTTATCAAAGCAAACATTGGGCCGAAAAACATTATGTTGGCCAAGGGATTGGTCGACATGCGATAGGATGAACTTCGTGTCATGAGTTTGGGCATCGGGTCGGTAGATGCATCAGAGGTTCAGACAAAGTGCTAGATGATTAGATGACATATCGAAATGCTATACAACATGCTTTGCGATTGTAATTAAAGTGGTTAGGTCTTGATCATGATAGTTCATAGTCAAATTAAGCTAGTATTGAGCTGAAATCATGCCAACTTAATTTAGAGGCCATTGGGCTTGAACCAGGACTAAATTAGGCCTACTAAAAGGCCAATTTAGTGACCTTGAAGTTACTTGGGAGGTGGTATTACCAGGTCCAAGCGGTGGTACCACCCACTACTGGAAAGCACTAATTGTGCTTTCCAAACATTCCAATGGTGGTAACATCACCAACTAATGGTGGTACTACCAAGTGACGGTGGTACCATCCAACAGTAGTACTACCACCTAGATCGGTGATAGTATTACCAGAGTCCAAATTCTCAAGATATGTTCGGTGGTAGTACCACCCGGTGCTAACAATGGTATCACTAGTAGCTTAAAAAACTATGGATTTAAAATTTTAGCTCTAATTCTAAAGTCATTGGGGTCTATAAATATCTCACTCATTTTTGCTTGAAGAAGTATAAATAAGGGTGAAAAAAAGGTGAAAAAGAGAAAGAATCCTTGAGGTTAAAGTGTTATTAACTCTTGAAAATATTTGAGTCTCTTTCTCCTTGAGTTTAGCGGTTATTCTAAAGAGGTGTGAGGTCTTGTGTGAAAGAGTTTATAAAGGTTCTCTCCTGAGCCTAGTAAAGGAGAAGGGTTGTAACAAGGGTAGTTGATCTTTGTCTATTAGAAAGAAGATCGGTAGTGAAAGTCGATGGCCTCGAGAGAAGAGGAATCGAGAGTAGATATAGGTCGGGATGACTAAACCACTATAACTCGATTTATATTTCCTTTCTTGTTTTTTATTATTATTACTAACTAATTTACTTTACTCCTATTCATACTTTCACGTTAAATATATTTTAGATTCATATTCTCGTTCGAACTTTTTTACAATCAGATCTTTTTGCGATAGGACTAATTGACCCCCCTCCCCCCTAGTGCCATTACGATCCTAACATATCTTGCCTCTTGCCAATCTCCTAGGCCTTGATAGAATCTGCAACGAATTACAGATGTGATAAGAACTCTCAATATCCAATACCTATGTGTTATCATAAGAATCTAATAAATGGATATTGATTATGAATATAGCTAAAGTTTCTTCAAGCTTCTGTTCTACCTTCTCTATAAGATACTTTATGTAGTTCCTCTTTTAATGCCTGGTTTTATTATAATGGAAGTACTGATATTTGTTCATTGTCGGATCTTTCTTGGCAACATTTGCCTTACTCTGACCCTTCTTAACAAACTTAACAACCATCCTTTTCATTTTGGTCTCATTAATATAGAGAACTGATCTCTCCTTTTTGTGTTAGGATCGTAATGAGACTTGGGGGGGGGGGTGGTTTGGAGAAGGTGGGGGGGGAGAGGGTGGGGGTTAATTAGTGCTTTTGAGATAAAGATCCAAGTTGAAAAAGTCTGAACGAGAATATGAATCAGAAATACATTTAACTTGAAAGTGTGAATAGAAGTAGTGAGTAAAGTAAATCATTTAGCAATAATAAGAAAAAAGTAAGACAAAAAATACAAATTAAATTATAGTAGTTCAGTCATCCCGACCTATGTCCACTCCCGATTCTTCTTCTTTTGAGGTCATTAACTTTTTCTATTGATCTTCTTTCCAATGGGTGAAGATCAACTACCTTTACATATCTTTCTCCTTTTATTAAGCTCACGAGAGAACCTTTAAAAACTATTTGATATGAGACCTCATATCTCCTTAGAAGAACTACTAAACTCAAGGAGGAAGAAACTCAAGAGTTTACAACACTTTATCCACAAGGATTCTTTCTATTTTCACCCTTATTCATGCTTCACCAAGCAAGGATGGGTGGGTATTTATAGACCCCCAATAGCTTCAAAATTGGAACCAAAATTTTAAATCTCTAATTTATCGGGGTACTAGCGGTATCACCGTCGACACTGGGCAGTACTACCACCAAACAAAGCAAAAAAATATAGGCTCTGGCGGTACTTATTGAATTTTAAATTTTGATAATAAAATTAATTGATGAATTTATAAACTAATATGACTTCAAAGATGAGTAATGCATGAAAACTTCGATCATGAACTTGAACCATTGGAGGGCAATCTATCGAAGCAAGATGTTGGGTCGAAAAGCATAATGTCAAAGATTAGACATCGAGCCGGAGGATTGGTCAACATATGGCAAGATAGACTTCATGCGGAGTTCGAGCATATGGTAGGAAGATACGCCGATGGTTCAGACAAAGCGCCACATGATCATAGGATATGTCGTAATGATGGACAACATATTGAAAGTTTCATATTTATAATTAAGATGGTAAAGTCTTAATCATGATCATTTAGAGTCGAATTAAGTTGGTATTGGGTTGTAACCATTCCAACACAATTTAGGCCCATTAGGCCTAAACCAGAGTTGAATTTGGCTTAATGAAAGGTAAATTTGCTGGCCTAGAAATGACCTAGGTGGTGATACCACTAGGTCCAAGCGGTGGTACCGCCATATAAATTATAAGCACAGTTTTGTAGTTTTTTGAGAATCCAAGTGGTGGTACTACCCCCTATCAACAATGGTACTACTAGGCAATGGTGGTGTTTGCTTATTCAGGTGATAGTACCGGTAGAGCCCACTACTCTAGATTTTGTTCGATGGTAGTACCACATAATACAGGAAGTGGTACCAATAGTACCCTAAAAGCCCGTAGATTTAAAATTTTGACTTTAATTTTAAAGCTATTGAGAATTTATAAATTCTCCACCCATTCTTACTTGTTGAAGCACGAAAAAGGGGTGAAAAAGTGATAGATCCTTGAGCTAAAAGTATTATAAACTCTTAGTTTTTGAGTCTCTTCCTCCTCAAGTTTAGTTGTCATTCTAAGGAGGGTTGAGGTCTTGTGAGAAAGAGTTTGTAAAGGTTCTCTCCTGAGCCAGATAAAAAGAGAAAATGTTGTAAGGATAATTGGTCTTCACTGGTGGGAAAAAAAATTGGTAATGTAAGTCGGTGGCCTCGAGGAAGAGGAATCAGGAGTGGACATTGGTCTGTATGATCGAACCACTACAAATCAGTTTACATTTCCCTCTTGCTTTTATTTGTCATTTGCTTATTGATTTACTTTACTTACACTTTCTAGTTAAATGAATTTTTGATTTATATTCTCATTCGAACAATTTAAAATCTAATCTTTTCTCGACAAGCACTAATTCACCCTCTCCCCCTTCTTAGTGTTATTATGGTCCTACCAGTTGGTATCATAGCCAAGTTCTCTCAGTTGGTCTAACACCCAAGTGAGTCTTAATGATATTTGTTGACAATTATGAGAGTCAGTCTATTACTCATCCTCTTATGTTCAATAGGATGAACTACAATTACTGGAAAATAAAAATGAGACTTTTTCGGATTTCTATGAATTTTGAGCTATGGAACATCATTGAAAATGACTTTCAAAAATCTTTCAATCCAATGAATGATTGAAATTATTTTTTACTTTAAATAAAAATAAATTTAATCATATTTCTACGTGTGATCCGGTGATCCTGTACATGACATTTGGTACACATTAGAAGTCACTCATGAAGCGACAAGTAAAGTAAAAGAGTAAAAAATTAATCTCTTAGTATATAGTTATGAACTGTTTAAAATGAAACCAAGTGAAACCATTGGTGACATGTATACCTGTTTTATGGATGTTGTCAATAGTTTGAGAGCTCTTAGTAAATATTATATTGACCTCAAACTAGTAAATAAAATTTTAGGATCTCTTCCTAAATGTCGGATCCAAAAATAACTGTCATTCAAGAGATAAATGACTTGAATAATTTTTCTTTTGAAGAACTCATAGAGTCTTTAATGACTTATGAAATAACCTATAAAGCACACAATGAACAAGAGAAAATCTTCCAAAGAACTAGAAGGATATTGCATTGAGAACCAAAGAAGAGTCCTCGAGTGAAAGCTCAAGTGATGAGGATGACATTGCACTTCTAATAAGAAGACTTTAAAAAATTCTTGGAAAGGAACACAAATCATAAGAAATAAAAATGAATCTAAAAAGAATATTATAATATATTATAAATGCAAGAAGCCTGAGCACTTCAAAAATCAGAGTCCATAACTGAAGAAAAAGTTATCAACTCAAAAGAAGAAGAAAGCATTTAAGGTAATTTGGGATGATTTGAGCACATTAGAGATGAAGAGCAAAACAACAAAGACAAAGTAGCAAACTACTGATGGTCTTTAATGATTAGGTATATGACTCATTTGAGGTATTAATTTTTGATAAAGAATTACTTAATACATTTCATGATTTGTTTGATGAGCTTACAAAGGCTAGCAAGAAATATAAATTACTAAAAAAGGATCATGTATTATTTACTAGTAAATTTGGAACTTTGCATGAAATATTAATATCATATACTCCTTCCTCTAAATGTGAAGAGTTAGATTTATTAAAAAAGAAAACTATGTTATTATAAAAAACCTTAGAAAAGTTAAAAATTGGAACTAAATCATTAAACATGATACTTACTAACAAAGGTTATGTTTATAGAAATAAAGGAATCTACTTTATAAGTAGTAACACTCATAAACAACCAACAAAATTTTTAAAAGGATCCACACAACATATTCCCCCTAAAGAAAAATTAAAACCAACAAAATTTTTAAAAGGGTCTATACTACATATTCCCCCTAAAGAAAAATTAAAACCAACAAAATTTTTAAAAGGATCCACACTACATATTCCCCCTAAAAAAAATATAATTTTTATAGAAGAGTTGGTCATTTTGCTTATACATGTTATTTCAAAAAATATAGCTCACATAAATTAGTTTGGGTTCCCAAAGGAACAAACAATGACTTGATGCCAAAAGTCAAGAAAGACAGATCTAACAATAAATGTCCTGAAGTTAAATTGGTACCTAAAGTAAACCCCTCTTTCTTGTATGTATGTCTCCAAATAAGAGCTAAGAGCAAAAGATGATATCTTGATATTGGATGCTCAAGGCATATGATCAGAGATCCAACATGATTTTTAAAACTCACTAGTCGAGACGAAGGGTATGTCACATTTGGAGACAATAATAACGAGAAGATTATCGATATTGAAAATATCGGTAACAAATTAAACCCATCTATTGGAAATATTTTGTTAGTTAATGATTTAAAATATAACTTACTAAGCATTAGTCAATTGTGTAATAAATAATATAATTTTAAATTTGAATCTAATGCATGCATTATAGACATACCATGTAAGAATAAATCCATGATTGTGTTAATAAACAATCACGTTTATACCATTGATCTTGATAACTTTGATTACAAAATATGTTTTTTGGTTTTAATTAAGGATGCATGGCTTTGGCATAGGAGATTAGGTCATTTAAGCATTAAATTGATTTCATAAATTGGAACTAAAGAATTTGTAAGAGGAATACATAGGATTAAATTTGTCAAAGATAAGATTTGTGATGCATGTCAACTAGGCAAAGAAATAAAGATTAGTTTTAAACCTAAAAATCAAGTGAGCACCTCTAGACCATTATAATTAATTCATATGAATTTATTTAGACCAATTAATATCATAGGTCTTGGATGTAGTAAATATACTTTTGTAATTGTTAATGACTATAGTAGATTTACTTAGACATATTTTTTGGCACATAGAAGTGATTGTTTTAAATGTTTTATGAAGTTTTGTTAACAATTTAAAAATAAAAAATATTTTATAATTTCTTCTATTCGTAGTGATCATGGAGGCGATAGTAACGCTAGAGCCTACTATTCCGGGCTCTATTCAACAGTAGTACCTCCCAGTATAGGTGTGGTTCCACTAGTATCCCAAAAGCTTGGGGAATTAAAATTTTTGCTCCAATTTTGAAGCTATTGAAGCACGGAGAAGGGGTGAAAAAGTGATAGATCCTTAAGCTAAAAGTGTTGTAAACTCTTAGTGTTTAAGTCTCTTCCTCCTTAATTATAGTTGTCATTCTAAGGAGGATTGAGGTATTGGGAGAAAGAATTTATAAAGGTTCTCTCCTAAACCTAGTAAAAAGGAGAAAATGTTGTAAGGGTAGTTGATCTTGCTGGTTACAGGTGCCCTACAAGCCAATCACGTGAGTGATGGCACGTGTGACACGCTGCACGATCTTTTTGCTTAAGATTATTATTAGTATATTCTCACATTATATTATTTATTGCATATATATATTATGATGTCCTTGGTTCTGTGTAATGGGAATCAGATCGTGATGAGATCATGATAATGAGATCGATTCACCTTTAAGCACAGATCCTGAATAATCCTGGTCATAGGTTACTCGAGAGAGACATTGAGATAACCGGACAGACTGGTATATTATATACCTGTCCATATGATGGAGGCAGCTAGTCTCATAGCCACTTACGTGAAAACACTACAGATATAGTACATGTGCTTATTAGAGAATGAGTTCACTAATTGATCTGCTTATGGAATGTTGTATGGTTAATGATACCTAATGTCAGATAACGATTCCAGAGTCCTAGTTGTGTATCTGATCCATAGACTTGAGACACTAAGGATGTCTTGTATGAGTACTCCTTTCTTTGACGCCAGACTTACAGGTTTGGAAAGTTTCAGATCTGGTATAACTGGTTATCAGAATTGGTAGCCAACTTTACGAAGATAATTGAGTGTCAATAGAGGATCATCCACTCTCGGTATCACAAGAGGAATATCTCATATGTGCTTACTCAGACAAATCCCTGGCCAGGGTCATTCGGATTGAGAGAGAAGGAGTTCTCTGGTAGAATCCGATTAGAGCAAGACAAACTGATTTCGTATGTGACCTGACAGTACCATGTCTAATATACGATCTCTGAGATATTATTTAGATGAGAGATTTTAGATACATGGTAACTTTGGACACACAGGTCCAACAAATTCGATCCCCCTATATTGTTTGGGGACTATAGCATAGTGGCCTAATACGTCTATAGTCGATGATTCAAGTGAATTATTATGAGGATAATAATTCACTATATCAGAAGGAGTTCTGATGAGAATGACTCAAGGTAAGCACAATATCAGACCTAGAGGGTCACACATATATGGTGGATGCTTCAGCGAATAGAGGATTGGATGAAGATCCAATTAGCCCCTATTCTCATTAGATGAGACCCTATGCTGATGAGCTCCTTGCTTAAGGCCCAATTAAAGGCCTAATGAGATTATTGGATAGAGATCCAATAATACAAGGGAAGATCAAATACCCACTAAGGTAAGAGCCCTAGGGTTTTTTGGTAGCTCTATAAATAGGAGGGGAGACTCATGGTTGATAGGATGCAGCTTTAGCCACCACCTTCTTTTGAGAAAAGGATGATCCTGCCCCTTTAAATTTTAAAATTTTTGAGGATTATCCTTATGTACATAATTCCAAAAATGCCCTCAATAATTCTGAAAATTTCAAGGACTATCATCTCATCGAGAATTATGAAAATACTCTTGGCAATTCCAGAAATTTCGAGGACTATCCTCTCATCCAGAATTATGAAAATGCCATTGGTAATTCTAAAAATTCCTAGTATGTCCTAATTTCTAAAAAAATAATTAATTAAATAGTTTAATTAATTATTATATATATCTAGTAATCCTACATATGATGTGATGTATATGTGATGTATGATGTGGATGGATGATCATGAGCCATATGTTGTGATGTGTGTAATTGTGATTATTATTATTATTAGGGCCTGCGAGCCTGCATTTTTCTCGTTTATTATTGGGCCTGCGTGCTTGTGATTATTTGTAATTACATGGAGAGGCGTAGTGAGAGCGTGGAGGTTACAACGGGACCCACGATGTCGTGGCGGGAGATCATGATGCATGGTGATGCGACGATCCGATGGAACCAATGGTAACGAGATCAACAATCACAGGGCATGGAGATGTGCCAATGCACACATAGATCCTATTATGAGTGATTAGGCCCATTAGCTCGGGCTTAATCATATTAGGTGACAGCTCATGATCATCTGGTGTGGCTTGCATATGTGATGTGTTATACACCTACTAGATATATGTATATATATATTTGTATGTGATGTAGATAAATATTAAATATGTATGTGTGTGACACGACATATTAGGAGACCGATACAAAAAAAAAATCCTCCTAAGATAATATTAAGTTGGTAAGCATGAGGCAATAAGATTGATCCATATGGCCTTCTATCGTTTAGAATAAATTGAATCACGACATAGGTTGAGTTAGTTGAGTCTCTTGAGGTTCACCTATTTACATGATCGAGATCTTGCTTACAACATAGAGATGTCACCAGTCACCTGAGGACATGGTATGCTTAGTCGAGTCCCTCGAGGGCATCTTATCGAATCAGACTCATCTTGTAACGATGGTGATGACTTAAATAAATATCATGGTTAGTCGAGTCCCTCGAGACCATGATGATTCGGAGGCCGAACGTGACGGGAATCATAAGGAGTTGTGATTGGCAAGAGTTGCCTACTTTTTGGGCTTCGTGTAATTGGTCGAGTCCCTCGATGTTACACTAAGATGCTAATTGGATCTCGATCCCCACTAAGAGTCTGTCGGAGACTTCTATCTCACGTGTCGAGGGTGTCGCGTGATTCACTAAGAAAATAGTGGGAGTACATTAAAATAGAAGTTCATATCTTAATTAGTATTTTTTATAAAATCTGTATGTTATTTAATTTACGCTATATCTTGCTTGTTGCTTGCAAAACCCCTATGTGGCATACTTGATGCCAACTGCCTCATTGGTCCAAAAGCTCCATAATTTGAGAATTGTTCTTACGGAAGAGAAAATCGTATATGTCCTTAATATGATTGGGCCTACGTTCGAAGAAAGGATAAATGAGGATGATATCACTTGCTTTGTGAAGTATATAGACAGTCCTAGAAGATAACCGGTGTATTGAATTTATACTTTAGTCCCTACTAGATTCATTTTCTCACTTTATCATGAATTTTAACATGAGCATGTTTGAGGTGACTCTCTCTGAGCTCCTCAATATGTTGAGGGAAGCTGAGAGTGCCATTAAGAAGGAGAAATCAATTCTCTATATTGGTGAGACCAAAAAGAAAAGGAAGGCCAACAAGACCCTTAAGAAGGGCAAGTGCAAAGAAAGACCAGGTAAGGCAAATGTTACTAAGAAATACCTAAGAAAAGATAAAAGACAATGCTTCCACTATGGCCAAGATGGACATTGGAAGAGGAACTATAAGGACTACCTTGCATATAAGGCAAAATAGAAGCTTGGAGAAGCTTCTATATATTCATGATCAGTCTCCACTTGTCAGATTTTCATGATAACACATGGGTATTGGATACCGGGAGTATTTATCATATCTGTAATTCGTTGCAGGTCCTAGCAACACTTAGTAGATTGGCTAGAGGCGAGATGAACTTCAAGATGGACAATGGAGCAAAAGTTGCTATAGTTGATATTAGATAGGTCACCTTACATCTTCCTGGTGGAGCTATTATTACATTAGATGCATGCTATTTTATTTCCTCTATTATCAAAAACATTATTTCTATCTCTTGTTTGACAATTAGTGGATATAAATTAATTTTTGAGAATAATAGTTCTTCAATAATTATAGATGATGAGATTATCACTAGAGGGACCCTTATAAATAGCTTATATGTGTTTGACACTTCTCTACATATCATGAATATAAACATGTCTAAGAGGAAAAGAGATGAGATGAATAATGCAAACTTATGGCATTATAGGCTATGTCAACTTATGAATCTTGCCTTCGTGAGAAGATGGCCAACTCTCCTTTTAGTGTAACTGGAGAGAGAGCCACCGAGTTATTAGAACTCATATAATAGTGATGTATGTGATCCCATATTAACTGAGGGTATATGTGGTTACTCATACTTCCTTACATTTGCTGATGATTTCTCTACGTATGGACATATGTACTTAATGAAGTACAAATCTGAGGCTTTTGAGAAATTCAAGGAATATAAGAATGAGGTAGAGTGATAAGACCCCAGAAGGAGCCCTATAGATTTTGATCCTTGAGAGGATCAACCCTTGGAATGCTGTAGGGGTTTCTCCCTCCTAGATTCAACATAAAGGCTGAATTGAAGATGATAATTGCTTGCTTTCAAAGAGGGGGGTGACTATATCTTAAATAGGGAAAGTCCTAGCCTAAGGGGGCACTTATCTAGGTAAAATTATCCTTTTACCCCTCTTATAGTCATCCTATCTTAATAGGAACAATGGGCGACTAGGTTGGCTCTATAGCCGACCTAAGTAGGGAGAAACCCTGGCCGACTTGCCCAGTAAAGGGGGCACTACTATGCCTTAAGGGCTAATCCAAACTCTGGTCATACTCCTTTATAAGATAGGAGATGTCTTATTACAATTTAGCAGAGTTTTTATTGACTTCTACTAGAATGATTAGGACTCAACCCTACTGGAGTCCTATCAAGTCCATCCTCTCAGAATCAGCCTTGTCCTTAAGGCTGAGGATCCATAAACTCTGGGAACTGGATCTTCAACTCCTCATGTGACTCTCATGCTATCAGTAACTAAACTTTGGCCTCCTCATCAACTGAGATGTTAGTTGGAAGGATTTGGGCTAAGTCGTCTTCTTTAAATTTTCATTTGAGGTATGATACTTGGCGGATCAACTGTAATCTTGATCTGGTGCACGAATTTAATCTCCACGTTAGGGCCCCAATATGATCCTCAATTTTACAAAGCCCAAAGAAGTAGGGAGACCACTTTATTAAGGTTCAAGTTTCCTGCTGATCGAGCTAGAGGAGTAGAAAAACTCAATCTTCAATTTTTCATCCATTCTGAAGTTTGTCGGGAGGTTGTTTCTTCTATATAAGTGCTACCATATGGTTAGTCTTTAGTGATATTCAATCTTTCTTCTAGAAGGTTGACTGCCCTTTGGCATAGTTCAGGATGATGAGAGCCCAATTTGGCATGAGCATGGATTGCAATTCTTCTAGTTTTACTCCTCTTTCATGTCATGGACCTGTATCCAACCATATTATAAATTTGGTAGTAATTAGTATCTCCTGTAAAAACCTTATATGAAGTGTGGAGGAAGCCTCAGTGTAAATTAGGAGTTGACTATCTTGTATAAGAATAGCCCAAATTCCAACTCCAGATGCATCAGCCTCAAGGACTAAAGTGCGGCTGAAATCGGGTAGCGTTAGGATCGACGTCATCGTCATGGCTGCCTTGAGTCGCTTGAAGGCTACGGAGGCTTTATCCGACCACAAGAAGGAGTCTTTCTTCAGTAAAGATGTGAGTGGGGTACTGATCTTGCTATAATCTTTCACAAAATTTTGGTAGTAGCCCGTGAGTCCAAGGGAACCGCGTAATAATTATACATTTGTAGGTCTCGGCCATCCTTGCATTGCCTCAATCTTTGTCAGGTCCACCGCCACTCCATCCTCTAATATAATGTGCCCAAGATACTCCAATTTATGTTGTAAGAAGCTACACCTTGATTATTTAACATAAGGAGTATTTTTCTAAAGAATTGTTAGAACAGTTCATAAGTGCTGAAAATGTATATCAAGCGTAGGGCTATAAATGAGAATATCATCAAAGAATACCAATACGAACTTGCGTAGAAAACTATGGAAGATGTCATTCATCAGGCTTTGGAAATTAGAAGGAGCATTCGTAAGTCTGAAAGGCATTACCAAAAACTCATAGTGGCTGTTATGCGTGCGGAATGTAGTTTTCAGAATATCTTTAGTGCATACTCGAATCTGATGGTATTCGGATCGGAGATCCAATTTAGTGAGGAATCAGGCTCCTTTTAATTCATTTAGGAATTCATCTACAAATGGGATAGGATATTTATCCTTGACGGTGATGGTGTTTGGAGCCCGGTAGTCAACGCACATCCGCCATGTACCATCTTTCTTGCACACTAGCAACACCGGTGAGGAGTAAGGGCTGCAGCTCGGTTGAATCACCCTGGTGTCAAGCATCTCTTTTACAATATTCTTAATCTCATCCTTCTGCAAGTGAGGATATTGGTATGGTAGCAAATTTGCTAGAGATTTACCTCGCAAAATAGGAATGCAGTGGTCATGCCGTCGGTTAGGGGTTAGCCCGCGTGGCTCCAAGAAAACATCCACGAATTCGTTTAGGCAAAGAGCAAGCTTAGGATCTCAGTTTTATATGTTCTCCCCCATAGATGGCTGCTGAATATGTATCAAGAATCCACCATGTATTTTGTGCAAAACTTTCTCCCTTTGTTGCAACGAAACGGTGGAAATTTGGCTCCCGCGCTTGCCTCGTAACGTGACATGTCTCCCTTTGAAATAAAATTTCATGATTAATTTAGAAAAATTCCAAGAGATATCACCTAGTGTTGTGAGTCATTTGATCTAAAGTATGGCTTCATAATCATCAATGGGTAGGAGGAAGAAATCAACTACCATTTCCTGATCTTGGAGGAGTAGTTTCACCCGCAGGCACCGTTGGTCACTATTAAAGATTCGATCGTCGGCAACCTTTACGTTAAACTTATTGCAACCTTCAATTTGAAGCTCCAAACATGCAGCAACATTACTGTTGAGGAAGTTATTAGTGTTGCCTATGTCGATGAGAACAGTGATGAGTTGCTATTTTAGAAGTCCTCCAACTTTCATCATCTGTAAGTTGGAATAGCCGGCCAATGTGTGCACTACGTAATTGGCTGGTTGGGACTCTTCCTCCATGACTTCTTCTTCTTTAGGTTCAAGGGCTTTTTTAGATATTTCATTGTCCTCATCCTCCACTGGTTCAATCACGAGAAGTCGACCCTTTTTACAGTGATGTTCGCAGCTCCACAGTTCATTGCAATACCAACACAACTCCTTGGTCGATCGTTCGCGAAGCTCATCTCTTGTCAACTTTTTTAGTGCAGGGGCTTGGATGACAGTAGAGGGGGTAGTAGGCCTTAGCATGGCTGGTTAGGGAGTGACCCTTGTCCTTCTACCTCATGGTTTAATTGTTCTTCTTGGACACGCGTGAAGAAAATCGCCGCCATAAGAGTGTACGGTTGTCGCGCCTTTGCTTCTCTTCGGATCTCTGGCTTTAGGCCCTCGATAAAAGTACCTAAAGTTGTTTCTTAGACCAATTCTCAATTTGGTTAGATAAATACTCAAACCTTGTTTGGTATTCTTGTATTGTAGAGCTTTGACGAATCTTTGCCAATTGTCTATCGATGTTGTTGAAATCGGTTGGTCTGAAGCTGTCTAGTAGTCCTTCCTCGAATTGCTGCCAAGAGAGTCCTCCATAGGTATGCTTAAACCAATTAAACCACTGAATAGCATCTCCCTTGAGGTGGATGGTAGCAATCTCCACCCGTGTGGCGTCGGCGGTTTGGTAGAACAAAAAATAGCGCTCCGTACACGAGATCCACCCGATCAGGTCTCCTTCTTCCCATCTAGGGAAGTAAACCTTCATGCATGGATTATTGAGATCAAAGGTGATGTAGCCATATTCTTGAGGATTGTTTCATTGATTTGAAGTTTCTCGTGTTGTGATTTCCTCGGGTTCGATAGTCGATCAATGCTGAATTCGGCGAAAAGGGATCACATTTTCTCTTCCATGCGGTTTCTAAAGGCTTCAAGCTTTGCATTGATAGCCTCCTCCAATGCCATAGTATATGTCTTAAGATCTGTAACATTGAGATCTTTTTTCTGTTATTGGGTTAGTGGCATAAGAATTTTGGAGAAGGGTTGGCCGATTGGAAGGTGGATTCGGTTTGGGTGGAAGTAGGCTGCGGTTTAGGGTAGATTTGGGGCTACGATTTTGTAGAGTTTAGGCTACAAATTAATATGGTTTTAGGGCTGTGATAGCAGTAGATGAAGGTTAGGAAAATAGGTTTTAGATCTGGGATAGATGGCGGCAAAGGTAGGTGTCTCGGTAAGAAAGTTTTCTAAAAAGGTAAGTGGATCGATAAGGAAGTAGGCTGATTTAGGTGGTTGATTTAGGGGCTATTTGGATTCAGTTTAGGATAATATTTGGAAAGGTTTATAGTACGGATGGTAGGGTTTGGTGATGAGAAAAAGAGAGTCCAAAATCCCATAAAAAATAGCACTCAAATATGATAGAATTCGACAAAAAGAAGTGTTGCGATGTGTTGTCCTACTGAACAGGCTTTGCATCGGAGAAAAGATGATTTCTCAACATAAATTCCAAGAGAAAGTTTAAGAAAATTATGCAAAAACCCTTGGTTTAAATGTTGTCAATACCAGTAGGAATTTTGAAGAAATTTTAGTAGCATAACGGTAGGAAAATAGGGCAAAAGATGCAAGGTAGATTCCTTCATTATAAAATTCCGGAATTACGTGATGGTCAAAGATTACATAAGAAAATCAGTTCCAGAAGGAGTTTTATTATGAAATCAAATATAGATGAAAGTCAACTTGATCTTGAAAATTGTGTAAAAATTTTGGCCAAAAAAGATAAACAAAAATTTAGTTTCAAGAGGCTAATATACAGAAGGCAGATTCTGCATTGTAAAATTTTGGTATTGTGCAACAAAGAATCATAGCACTATAAGTCCAGATCTAGAAGGAAGTTTTTCACAAGATTAGTCTTAGATGAAAGCTAAGATAATCTATGAAATTATATAAAAGTTTTAGCCAAAAAGGATGATTAAAAGTTTAGTTTCAATAGGCAATAATCAGGTAAAAATTTCTACAGTATTTTGTCTTTGCAACGATGATAACATTTACGACGAACAAATTTTACAGTAGATAAAATTTAGAAAAAATCTTCAACATGTAAAGTAAGAAATCTTGCAGTGCCGAAGAGGTGTGGATGATAAAAAAAATATCAGATTTTCAGATCAAACGTAGGGGGCAACAACAGACTGATTTGATTTGCTGTTGGGGTGGAAGGTGGAGACGCATGTCGTAGTAATTGTAGGAATTGCTTGGGAAGATGGAGGCGGCTGGGATGGCTACAAGGTAGCAGGAACGTAGCTCTGATACCAGATGATAAGACCCCAAAAGGAGCCCTATAGATTTTGATCCTTGAGGGGGATCAACCCTTGGAACGTTGTAGGGGTTCCTCCCTCCTAGATTTAGCATAAAGGCTGAACTAAAGATGATAATTGCTTACTTTCAAAGAGGGGGGCGGCTACATCTTAAATAGGGATCGAAGTCCTAGCCTAAGGAGGCACTTATATAGGTGAAATTACCCTTTTGCCCCTCTTATAGCTATCCTACCTTAATAGGAACAAGGGGTGGCTAGGTTGGCTCTATAGCCGACCTAAGCAGGGGGAAACCCTGGTCGACTTGCCCAGTAAGGGGGGGGATGAGTACTATGCCCTAAGGGCTAATCCAAACTTTGGCCATACTCCTTTATAAGATAGGAGCGGCCTTATTACAATTTAGCAGAGTTTTTATTGACTTATACTAGAATGATTAAGACTCAACCCTGCGAGAGTCCTATCATAGAGAACCAAATTAGAAAGAGCATTAAGACTCTTTAATCAGATCAAGGAGGGGAGTACTTGAGTATAGAGTTCAGGGACAATGGGATTCCATCCTAGTGGACACTTCCTTATACACCTCAGCTCAATGGTGTATCAGAAAGGAGGAATCGCAGGCTGTTAGACATGGTGTGGTCCATGATGAGTTTAGCTAATCTACCCGTCTCATTCTGGGGGTACGCCCTAGAGACTACAACTTATTTTCTGAACAGAATTATATCAAAGTCGGTAGTGTCTACACCATATGAGATATGGAAAGAAAAGATGCCCGATCTTAAGATTGTTAAGATTTGGGGCTGTCCTGCCCACGTTAGAAGACACAACCCCGATAAGTTGGAATCAAGAACAGAATGGTGTACATTTGTGGGATACCCAAAGGAAACTTGTGGGTATTATTTCTATCATCCCGAGGACCGAAAGGTCTTTGTTGCCAAGAGAGTTGTGTTCCTTGAGAAGGAACACATTCTTGGTGGAAATAGTAAGAGTGAGATAGAATTGAGCGAGGTTGGAGAACCCAGCTCAAGCACCATTCCAAAGCCCAAGTCTATTTAGGTACCTAATACACAAATTCTAATTTTACGTAGCTCTAGTAGAGTATCTCACCCTCCTGAAAGATATGTGGGACGTATCAGTGGAGACGACTCTTAGGATGCTGGTCCTCAGACCTACGAGGAGGCTATTATGAGTATAGACTCTGGGAAGTGACAAGAAGCTATAAATTCTGATATAGATTCCATGTACTCTAAAAAGATTTGGAACCTTATGGATGCACCTAAGGGTATTGTACCCATTGGCTATAAATGGATCTTCAAGAAGAAGATCGGAGTAGATGGAAAGGTAGAGACCTATAAAGCAAGGTTGGTAGCTAAAGGATATCGTCAAAGACAAGGAGTTGACTATGACGAAACATTTTAACTTGTAGTCATGCTTAAATCCATTAGAATTATTTTAGCCATTATAGCACACTATGACTATGAGATCTGACAGATGGATGTCAAAATGGCATTCCTCTATGGCAATCTCGAGGAGGAGGTGTATATGATATAGCTAGAGGGATTCATATCCAAAGAGAGTCCAGATAAAGTATGCAGGTTACTTAGATCTATTTATGGATTGAAGTAAAGTTTTCGAAGTTAGAACATAAGATTTGATGAGGTGATCAGATCTTATGACTTCGTTAAGAATGAAATGAGCCTTGTGTGTATAGGAACGTAAGTGGAAGCGTTATCACCTTCTTGCTGCTATATGTGGATGACATCTTAATTATTGGGAATAATATAGGAATGCTCTCTACAGTAAAGGCTTAGCTATCCAGAAACTTCTCTATGAAAGACTTAGGAGAAGCATCTTATATTTTGGGGATCCGGATCTATAGAGATAGATCAAGGATGCTTGGCTTGTCCCAGTCTAGGTACATAGACTCCATTATCAAAAGGTTTGGCATAGAGAATTCCAAGAGAGGTCTCATACCGATGAGACATGAAATATCACTTTCTAGGAGTATGTTCCTAAAGACTCCTGAAGAAAGGGCAGACATGGATAAGATACCTTATGCCTTAGTGATAAGGTCTATCATGTATATAATACTATTACCAGGCCTGATATAGCATATATTCTGAGTGTCACGAACAGGTATCAGGCAGATCTAGGTTTAGAACACTGGAAGGCAGTAAAGTGTATCCTTAAGTACTTGAGAAGCACTAAGGATCTTTTACTGAGATATGGAGAAGGTAGCCTCCAGGTTGAGGGCTACACGGACTCGAGTTTTAGCCTGACATTGATGATAGTAACTCACATTCATGATATGTTTTCACCCTGAATGGAAGAGTAGTAAGCTGGAAGAGTTCCAAGCAAGATACTACTGCTGACTCAACCACAGAGGTAGAATACATTGCTACAGCAGAAGAAGCAAAGGAAGGGGTGTAGATAAAGAAGTTCATCAAGGATTTGGGAGTCATACCAAGCAGCGTGGAGCTGACTCCCATATATTGTAACAGCGACAGGGCGATAGCTCTAGCAAGAGAACCCAGGTCTCATCAGAATTGTTCTGAGTAGGTTCCATCTGATTAGAGTGATCGTGACCCAAAAAGATATAGCAGTAGAAAGAGTTTCATCTGAAGATAATATTGCAGATCCACTGACAAAGCCATTGGCTCAGATTGTATTTGAGCATCACAGGGGTCTGATAGGAATCAGACACATAGTTGATTGGCTTTTGGTCAAGTGGGAAATTACTGGTTACAAGTGCCCTGTAAACCAATCACGTGAGTAATGGCACGTGCGACACACTAATCGTATGATCTTTTTGCTTATAGTTAATATTGGTATATTCTCACATTATATTATTTGTTATACATATATTATGATGTCTCTGTTTCTATGTAATGTGAGTCAAATTATAATAAGATCACGATAATGAGATTGATTCACCTTTAAACACAGATCCTAAATAATCCTAGTCATGGGTTACTCAAGAGGGACATTGAGATAATCATACAAATCGATGTACTATATATCCATCCATATAATGGAGGCGGCTAGTCTCATGGCCACTTGTGTGAAGACATAAAGGATGTAGTACAGGTACTTATTGGAGAATGAGTTCATTAATTGATCCGCTTATGAAATATTATATGGTTAATGATATCTAATGTCATACAGTGATTCTATAGTCCTAGTTGTGTATCTAGTCCTTGGACTTGAGACACTAAGGATGCCTTGTATGAGTACTCCTTTCTATGATGTCAGACTTACAAGTTTGGAAAGTTCTAGATCTAGTACAACTGGTTATCGGGATTGGTAGCCAACCTTATGAAGGAAATTGAGTGTCAATAGAGGATCATCTACCCTCGGTATCACGAGAGGAATATCCCATATGTGCTTGCTTAGATAAATCTCTAGCCAAGATCATTTGGATTAAGAGAGAAAGAGTTCTCAGGGAGAATTCGATTAGAGTGAGACTATGACGGATTTCGTATGTGACCTGACAGTACTAGTTCCAATATATGATATCTAGGATATTAGTTGGATGAGGGATTATAGATACACGGTAACTGTGGATAGACAGGTCTAATGGATTTGATCCCCCCTGTACCATTTGGGGATTATGGCATAGTGACATAGTACTTTCATAATCGTGAGTCGAGTGAATTATTATAGGGATAATAATTCACTATATCAGAAGGAGTTCTGATAGGCGTGACTCACGGCTAGCTCGGTATTGGGCCTAGAGGGTTACATACATATGGTGGATACTTCAGCGAATAGAGGATTGGATGAAGATCCAATTAGCCCCTATTCTTATTAGATGAGACTCTATACCTATGGGCTCCTTGATTAAGGCCCAATTAGATGCCTAAGGAGATTATTAGATAGAGATCCAATAATGCAAGGTTAGTGGGTAATTGGATGAAGATTCAATACCCACTAAGGAAGGATCTCTAGGTTTTTTGGTGACCCTCTATAAATAGGAGGGGAGACTCATGGTTGATAGGCGGCAGCTTTAGCCACCACCTCCTATTCTTCTCCCTCCCTCTGAGCAAGAGTTGCAAGATCAAATTGGAGAAGTTTCACTATAGAGATCCATCGTGTGGATACCGCTAGAGTGGAGGACGCTTGACCTCCTTTATCTTCTCCATCCAGATCTAGAATACAAGGATATACGATCTCTCTAGGTAAAATCAATCTCTCACACATCATGGTTTTTTTATTTTTATGATTTTTCTCGCGACCCCAATCTTTTGCATGATGATTTGATCTACATGGGAAACTGATTTTTGTTTTGATTTCCACTATGTATATGATGCACCCATTGAGGTTTCCTAACAAGATCGACGTCATCGAGGTGTAGGACTACTATGTCTTATCCTTCTTATCTCTGATGAGTTCTTTTTGCAATAAGAATTTGCTCCATGTTGTGATCTTCTTAGGCTTAGTAATCGGCCCAATCTAAACTCCTCGAAGAGAGCGTATAATTTAGCATCCATACGCATCTCGAAAGCCTCCAATTTGGCTTCGAATAAGTCCAGTGATATCATGATATAAGGATCTCCAACTAGATCTTTGATGTTGATGTAGAGGAATGTAGGAGATTGATAGATCTACGGTTTGGTGGGTGATGATGGAGGTGACGTCAAAAACAATTATGGGAATTGCTTGGGAAGGTGGAGGAGTGGATGATGGCTACAGGGGCAGCAAGATCGCTGCTCTAATGCTAGAAGATAGAACCCCTAAAGGAGCTCTATAAATTTTGATCCTTTATAGGGATCAACCCTTGGAACGCTGTAGGGGTTCCTCCCTCCTAGATTTGACACAAGACTGAAATAAAATAGATGATTGCTTCATTCGAGGAGGGGGGGGGGGGGGCAACTACATCTTTAAATAGGGATCAAAACCCTAGCCTAAGAGTGTGCTTACCTAAGTAAAATTATCCCTTTACCCCTCTTATAGCCGACCTGCGTTAATAGGTACAGGGGGTGACTAGGTTGGCTCTATAGCAGACCTAAGCAGGGGAAGGTGGCAGCCACTAAGCCCTAAGAGCTAATCTAAACCCTGTCATACTCCTTTATAAGATAGGAGTAGCTTTATTATAATCTAGCAGAGTTTTATTGACTACTTAGGGAGATTAGGACTCAACCTTGTTGGAGTCCTATTGAAGAATGATTCTCATGTTATAGAGCCAATTCCTATAGTTTGGACTAGTGAGGCGGCTAGCATCAAGTATAAGACATATGGGGTTTGCAAGCAACATATTTTTGACAAACAAGAAATGTAGCATAAATAAATAACATACAGATTTTGTAAAAAGTAAATAATTAAGATATGGACTTCTATCTTAATCTACTCACATTATTTTTCTAGCAAGTCATATGATACCCATGAAATAGAAGTCTCTGATAGACTTTTAGTGGAGATCGGGATCCAATCAACATATTAGTGTAACCTCGAGGGACTTTACCAATCACATACACTAAGCCCAAAAAGGTAGGCAACTCTTACCAATCACAACTCTACTCACATTATTTTTCTAAGAAGTCATGTAACACCCATGAAATAGAAGTCTCCGACAGACTTTTAGTGGAGATCGAGATCCAATCGACATATTAGTGTAATCTCGAGGGACTTTACCAATCACATACACTAAGCCTAAAAAGGTAGGCAACTCTTGCCAATCACAACTTTTTGTGATTCCCATCCTTTTCAGCCTCCGAACAATCATGGCCTCAAGGGACTCCACCAATCATTATGTTTGATTAAGTCATCACCATCGTTACAAGATGAGTCTGATTTAATGATGTGTCCTCAAGGGATTTGACTAAGTATGTCCTCAGGTCACTGATGATATCTATATGTCATAGGTAAGATCTCAAATCGCGAGATAGGTTGGTCTCGAGAGACTCGACCAACCTAAACTTCATCGAGATTCAATTTCTCCTGATAACGATGGAAGGCCATGTGAGTCAATGTAATTGCCTCATGCGAACCGAGTTAATATTATTGTAGAATGAGATTTTGATATGGTCTTCTAATATGTAGAATGGGAGCAATAACACATGTGCCTTGAAATTATTAGTTCTACATTTTACCTTTTTGTTGATGACAAAGGAGGGAGAAATAGATATTGATGACACATGTAAGAAAATTTTAAAATAGGCATTTCTCTTTGTTTGTTAATAAACAAAGGGGAGAAATGATTAATGACGTAAGGGGATATTTTTAAATAATATTTAAAATTAACGTTATATACTTTAAAAAAATTTCATGAGTTGATATTTGAAATTTGAAATTGATGTTATATACTTTGAAAATTTTTCATGAGTTAGATGATTTAATATTTGAAATTGATGTTATATACTTTAAAAAATTTTCATGAGTTGATATTTGAAATTTGAAATTGATGTTATATATTTTAAAAAAATTTCATGAGTTGATGATTTGATATTTGAAATTAATGTTATATACTTTAAAATTTTTTCATGAGTTGATATTTGAAATTGATGTTGCATCTATCGATGAATATTATTGAAATATGATATCATAATACTTGAATTCAAGAGTGTTTGGTTCTCTTGATTTAAGTTTATTCTATTTGAACTATGGCATGGAAATAGGGGGAGTTAAGGTTAACTCCCATCATCAATTGATTGTTATCATCAAAAAGTAAAGATTATTGAATCTTTGATTTTGATGATAAAATTAATTAATAAGTGTTTAATATAACTTGTGTGTTATACGAAGTAATGCAAGTCTAACTATGATAGAGGAACTGAGTTACAACCAGATAATGGGCCACGATTAAATTTGGGCATCAGGCTAAGGTTCGGACGACGTAGTGGGAGTTTGTCGGGAATTCGCTTGGAGTTCGCCGAAGGAATCGGGAAGCTCACTAGGAACACGTTGGGAGATCGTTGGACGAAAACCATAAGATTCGCCACCAAAAGGCTGGAGGTTACCGAATTATCGGGGGTTAGGTCATTTATTAAGTTTGATGGTACTGAATGATTGTAATCAATGAGTCATAGTTAGGTTCGAGTCCTAATTGAGTTTAATTAGGAAGAAATCTAAATCAACTTAATGTGAGATAATTGGGTCCATATTTGAAACTGGATTGAGCTCAAGTTGAACTCAATTGGTTGACATGAGAATTGATCAATAGAAGGTACCAATCGGGATTGGAAAAGTGAAGGGAATCAATTTTCTGAGATTTCTGACGGTTGAACCATCGGTGGGCCACAGTTGTGCCACCACAGCCTAGTATTCTGGGCTGCTTTCGACGGTGAAGCCACTAGCGTCGGTGGTTGTACCGCTCGTACCTGATTTTTCTGAGTTTATTTGAATTTTGGCTCTATTTTTTTGAAGCCAATTGGGGTCTATAAATACCCCAAGTTTTCTTACATTTAGCATAAGTATTCACACAAGTCATTGGGAAAAAAAATATGTGAAAAAATATGCTAAAAGTGTGTAAGAGAAAAAAAAAGGCAAGAGAGTGAGTCAAGTGTTATATTTCTTGTAAGAGGTCTCCCTTATGAGTTGAGATTGAAAAGCTTGTAATGGTTTGGTCTTCATCTAAAGAAAATCGGTAGTGAACACTAGTGGGCCTCGACGAAGATGACTCGGGAAGTGGAAGTAGGCCAAGATTATGGCCGAACCACTATAAATTATGAGTGCTATTTACTTGTCTTATTTACTACTTTTTATTGTTCTTGATTAGTTCATAGAAAGATATGAGCATCATTCTCAACAACTTCTCTTAAATCGGTTAATCATTTTCAAAAGTTACAAAAGATGTTTTTGATTTTATTTCTTTATTTCAGTAAACAAAGATTTTCGAATCGAGCACTACCACTTTTGCATTAATTCACTCCCACCACACCCCCCCCCCCGCCACACATACTTTTAGTGCCAATTGATCCTAACATGAGTTTCATCTAATGAAATGGAGACTTATTAGATAACTTATATCTAATCCTCTATTCATCACAAATTTCACTATATGTGTGTGACTCTCTAAGCATAATATCGAGCTGGCCGTAAGTTGTACTTATCAGATGTCCTTCTGACTCAGAACTTCTTCTAACTCAGAAATTATTATCCTATAATAGCTTACTCAACTCATTAACTATAGATGTATTATACCACTACATCATAGTCCTTAGACGTTATAGGGGAATTTAATCCATTAGACCTGTATATACTCAAATATCTTGTATTTATAGTCTCTCATCCATCTAATATCCCTAAGATCAAATATTAAACATTGTATTATCATACCTTATACGAAATCCATTCGAGTCTCGTTCTAATCGGATTCTCTTAAGAACTTGTTCTCTCTCAATCTGAATGACCATGGCTAGGGATTTGCTTAAATAAGAACATATGGGATATTTCTCTCGTGATACCAAGAGTGGATGATCCTCTATTTACACTCAATTACCTTTGTAAGGTTGCCTACTAATCCTGATAACTAGTTTTACTAGATATGAAACTTCCAAGGCTGTAGGTCTCATGTCAAAGAAAGGAGTACTCAAATAGGGTATCTTTGGTGTCTCAAGTCTAAGAATCAGACATACAACTAGGACTATAGAATCGCTGTCTAATATCATGTATCATTAACCATCTAGTATTCCATATGCATATCAATTAGTGAACTCATTCTTCAATGTGCACCTGTATTGTACCCTTAGTGTCCCTATAAGAGTGGCTATGAGACTAGTCACCTCCATCATTTGGATAAGCATATAATACAATAGTTTATCCAATTATCTTGATGCCCTTCTCAAATAACCTATGATCAGGATTATTTAGGGTCTGTATTCAAAGATGAATTAGTCTTATTATCATGATCTCATCATGATTTAATTCTCATTGTACAGATCCAAGGACATCACAATATATGTAATAAGCAATATAAAGTGAGAAAAAATATCAATAACAATAATATGCAAAAAGACTATGCAGCATGTCACATATACACCATCACTCACGTAATTAGCTTATGGGGCACATGTAACTAGCATTATCGTCAAAATTATTGATGCAAAACTTAGGAAGAAGGGCAACAACTGTTGCTCTCTTGCACCAAGGCCGAAGGATGCTTGCAGCCTTGGCTGAGAGCAATATTTATGCTCTGAGTCTGACCAGAAGCACTATGGCCAAGAGCAGCAAGCTCTCAGCCATGGCTGAGCACCCCATGCGGCCAAGGAATCCTAGCTGCATGGGGAACCCTAGTGGCTAGGGTTTCTTAGATGCTTGTGGTGATCTTATGGCAAAGGACTCTTGGCTATAGGGGCAACTAGGCAGCTAGGGTTTTCTATCCACCCATGGATAGCTTGTAGCTAGAGAGTCCTAGCCGCAAGAGAGATCTCAGGAGCTAAGGTTTCCTGGCCATCCAAGGCAGCCCTTTAGCCAAGGACTCCTAGCCGTAGGGGTAACCCTAGCGCCCAGGGTTTCCTAGCTGCATGGGGTACCCTACCATGAGGATATGGCAGCGTTCCCAAAATGACATATAATTTATTAAATAATTTAATTAATTATTATTATCTAGTAGTCCTACATGATATGTACATATGATATATGATATGAACGAATGATCATGGACTATGTGGTGATGTGTATATGTGTATGTAATTATTATTATTATATGATTGGACCTACGTGTCTGTGATTATATTATAATTACACAAGAGGGTGCATTGAAGTGTGGATGTGCTAGTGGGATCTATAAGGTCGAGACGGATTATCACCGAGCATAGAGATGTGCCAAGGTGTTGATAGGACTGACGAGGACGAGATGGATGATCACAAGGCATGGAGATGCCTTGAGGCACATATAGACTCTTTTGCGAGTGATTGAGTCTTCTAGCTCAGACCTAATCATATTAGGCTTGGGTCTATGATTATTTGGGAAAACCATATCTTAGTTTTTTGTAAAATCCAAAGCTTGCATGTTATTTTTTTCTGCTACATCTTTATTTTCAAAAAATGTCACTTTCAAATCCCTTACATGGCACACTTGATGTCAATCGCCCCATTGATCTAAATTATATGGATTTGCTCCACAAGTTAAGAATTATTCTCATGACAGAGAAAATCGTATATGTGCTTAACACAATAATGCCCCATTAATCTCACTCTTGCTAAGTGTTACATGTTGGTCTCTATGACTCTCGAGTTATAAAGGTAGCATTAAAGCATGGATGCCAATTCTATCCTCTTTTATCTTCGCCAATTGTTTGAGGAACAGGAAAGAACTCAGCGATATGAGATATCCAAGAGTCTCTTTCGTGCTAGGATAACTAAGAGGACATTGGTTCAGAACCATGTCATTTAGATGATTGAGTGGATTAAGAAGCTTACAGCTTTAGGAACGGTCCTAAAGGATAATCTATGTGTGGACCTCATACTTTAGTCTCTCCTGGATTTCCTTTAATAATTTGTTATGAATTTTAACATGAATAAACTTGAGGTGACTCTCCCTGAGCTCCTCAATTTTTTAGGGGAGGCTAAGAGCACCATCAAGAAAGAGAAGCTGGTTCTCTATGCTGGTGAGACCAAAAAGAAAAAGAAGACAAAGATGTCCCTTAAGAAGGGTAAAGGCAAGGGCAAATTAGAAAAAGCAAAGGTCGCTAAGAAGGACCCAACAAAGGACAAAGGCCAATGCTTCCACTATGGTAAATATAGGCATTAGAAGAGAAACTACAAAGAGCACCTTGTAGAGAAGATAAAACAGAAGCTTGGAGAAGCTTTAGGTATATTCATGATTGATCTCTATTTGTTAGAAAAACTATGATAATGCATAGGTATTAGATACCAGTAGTGCATCTTATATCTATAATTCATTGTAGGTTCTAGCAAAGCCTAGGAGATTGGTTAGAGGTGAGGTGGACCTCATGATAGAGAATAGTACAAAGGTTTCTACTACTACTATTGGTGAGGTCACCCTATATCTACCTAGTGGAGCTATTAATGCACTAGATGCATACTATTTTATTTCTTCTATTATCAAAAATATTATTTTTATTTTCTATTTGATAAATAATAGATATAGATTAATTTTTTAGAATAATAATTATTCATTAATTTTAGATGATGAGATCATCGATAGAAAAATATTAATAAATAGTTTATTTATATTATATATTGCTCCACATATCATGATTGTTAGTGTGTATAAGAGGAAGAGATACGAGGTGTACGATGCATACCTATGACATTGTAGGCTAGGGTATATCTACAAGACTTGTTGAATGATCGATATTTAGATTTATTTGATTATGAATCACATGCAACTTACGAATCTTGCTTTCAAGAGAAAGTGACCAATTTATCATTTAGTGGAACTAGAGAGCCAAGGAGCTGCTAGAACTCATATATATTAATGTATGTGATCCTATGTCAACTTAGGCTATGGGTGGTTGCTCATAATTCATTACACTCACTAATGACTTCTCTAGGTATAGATATATGTACTTAATGAAGTACAAGTCTAAAGACTTCAAAATTTTAGAAAATATAAGAATGAGATAGAGAACCAATCTAGAAGGAGTATCAAAACTCTTCGATCAGATCGATGAGGTGAGTCCTTAAGTACAAAGTTCATATAGTTTCTCAAAGACCATAGGATCTTATCTAAATGGACTCCTACTTATACATTGCAGCTCAATGTTGTATCAAAAAGGAATAACCACATACTATCAGATATGATACGATCCATGATGAGTTTCACTAATCTACCTGTCTCTTTCTAGGGATATTATTGGGAAACCATGAAAGAACATCACATGTGTAGTAGAAGAATAAAATAAAACTAGTTTCCCACGTTTATCATGTTGTCATGCAAATATTGGTGCGTAAAAAATTATAAAAATAAAAAACTACGATATATAAGAGATTGATTACCTAAGGAGATCGTATATTCCTAAAATTTTAGGACTAGATAGAGAGGATGAAGGAGGTTAAATGTCCTACTCTCTAGTAGTATCCACTCGATGGATCATTATAGTAATACTCCTCCAATCACAACCCAAAATCCTGTAACTCTTGCGCACCTTTCTTATAGCACTCTTGGAAAAAGATCCATTATCTTCTTCGCTGCCCTCTCGAATAGGGAAGGGCTAGTCGGCTGAGAAGATTAGAGAGTGAGGAGAATAGGAGGGGGCGATCAAAGGTGCAACTTATCACTATTGTCTCACTCCTGCCTCCTATTTATAAAGAGCCACCAAATACCGTAATGGATCCTATCTTAGTGGGTATTAGATCTCCATCCAATTACCCATTTCTCTTGGATAATTAGATCTCTATCCAATTATCTCATTTTGGCCACTAATTGGCCTCATGCAAGGTCCATCAATGTTGGGTCTCATCCAATGAGAATATGGGCTAATTGGATAACTTATATCCAATCCTCTACTCGCTACAATCATCCACCATATGTGTATGACCCTCTAGGCCCAACACTAAGCTGGTCATGAGTCCTACCTATCAGAACTTATTCTGACTTAGTGAATTATTATTCTATAATAATTCACTCAACTCATCGACTATGAATGTACTAGGCCACTACGCCATAGTCCCCAAACAATATAGGGGATCAAATCCATTAAACCTATATATCCTCAGTTATCGTGTATCTATAGTCCCCCCCATTCATCTAATATTCCAAAGTCTGTATATTTGGCATGGTATACTGTCAGGCAACATACGAATTCGTCCGAGTCTCGTTCTAGTCAGATTCTACCTAAGAACTCATTCTATCTCAATCCGAATGACCCTGGCTAAGGATTTATCCGAGCGATAACACATAAGATATTCCTCTCACGAGATCGAGAGTAATTGATCCTCTATTGACACTCAATTGCATTAGTAAGATTGGCTACCAATCCCAAAAATAAACTGTATTAAATCTAAAATTTTCTAAATTTATAAGTCCAACGTGAAAGAAAGAAGTACTCAAATAAGACATCCTCAGTGTCTCAAGTCTAAGGACCAGATACACAACTAGGACTACAAAATTATTGTCTAATATTAGGTATTATCAACCATCTATCATTTTGTAAGTGGATCAATTAGTGAACTGATTCTCTAATAAGCACTTATATTATACCCTTAATATCCCCACAAAATAAGCTATGAGGCTAGCTGCCTCCATCGTATAGACAAGTATATAATATATCGGTATATCTGGTTATCTTGATATCCCTCTTGAGTAACCTATGACCAGAATTATTTAGGGTCTATATTTAAAAGTGAATCAGTCTCATGGTCGTGATCTCATCATGATCCAATTTCTATTGCACAGAACCAAGGACATCACAATATATATGCAACATATAATATAATGTAAAAATATGTCAATAATAATCATAGATAAAAAGATTACACAACATGTCACAGTGTCAACACTCACGTGATTCGCTTGTAGGGCACCTGTAACCAATAGATATGTCATAGAGTTTATAACTTACCTTCTGAATAGAACTCCAACTAAATTAGTGGTGTCTACACCATATAATATATGAAAAAAGAGGAAGCCCAATCTTAAAGTTGTTAAGATTTGGGGCTACTCTGCGCATATTATAAGATACAACCCTGACAAGTTGGAATCAAAGATGAAATTATATAAATTATGGGATATTCTAAGGAAAATTATGGGTATTATTTCTATCATCCCGAGGCCTATGGTCTTTGTCATGTACCAGACCTAATATAGCACATGCTTTGAGTATCATGAGTAAATATCAAGTCAATCCAAATTTAGAATACTGTAAGGTATTAAAATACATCCTTAAGTACCTGAAAAGGATTAAGGATCTTTTATTGGTATATGGAGGGGGGAGCCTCCAGGTTAAGGGTTACACAAACTCGATTTCCAATCTGATGTCGATGATACTAAGTTAAACTCAAGTTAGATGTTCACTCTAAATGGAGGAGCAATAAGGTGGAAGAGTTCTAAGCAAGTACTACTGCTGACTCGACCATAAAGGTCGAGTACATTGCTGTGGCAGAAGCAACAAAGGAGGATGTTTGGATGAAGAAGTTCATCACAGATCGAGGAGTCATGCCAAGTAACAATGAGCTAATTCCTTTATTTTGCAACAACAATGGGGTGATTACTTAAGTAAAAAAACTCAAGTTTCATTAGAAGTCTAAGCATGTTTTAAGGAGGTTCTACTTAATTAGAGAGATTGTAGGTTATGGTGATGTAGTAGCGAAAAGAGTTTCATTTGAATATAACATTACAAATCCACTAATAATAGTCTCATATTACCTTTGAGCGACACCGAGACCTAATGGAGATCAGACATATGGGTGATTAACTTTAGATTAAGTGGGAGATTCCTACTTATAGGTGCCCTACAAGCTAATCATATGAATAACGACACGTGTAATACACTATTACTCTTTTTAGTTATTAATATTATAGTATTTTCTCATTTTATATTGTTTGATTAATATATTATGATATCCCTGGATATATATAATATCAATTGGATCATGATAAGATCATGATAATGAGATTAATACATCTTTAAATACATACCCGAAATAATCTTAATCATATGTTACTTAAGAGGCACATTAAGATAACTAGATAGATCGATGTACTATATACATATCCATATGACGGAGGCAACTAGTCTCATAGCTACTTATGTGTGAATACTACAAATATAGTGCATGTGCTTGTTAGATAATAAGTTCACTGATTGATCTACTTATGGAATGCTAGATGGTTAATGATACCTGATCATCAAATAACGATTTTGTAATCCCAGTTGTGTGTTTGGTCATTAGACTTGAGACACTAAGGATGCCTTATTTGAGTACTTCATTCTTTGATATGAGACTTATGGGTTTAGAAGTTTCAGATTTAATATAGCCAATTATTAGGAATGACAACCAACCTTATGAAAATTAGTGAGTGTTAATAGAGGATCATCTACTCTCAATCACGAAAGAAATATCTTATGTGTTCTTACTCAGGAAAATTATTGGTCAGGATCATTTGAATTGAAAGAGAAAGAGTTCTTCGGGAGAATCTAATTAGAGTGAGACTTGGATGAATTTCGTATAGGGTCTGATAATACATGCTTAATATATGGTCTTTGAGGTATTAGATAGATAAGGGACTATAGATATATGGTAACTAAGGGCAAACAAATCTAATGGATTAAATTCCCTTATACCGTCTGTGGACTATGGCATAGTGACATATTACATCCATAGTCGATAAGTCAAGTGAATTATTATGAGATGATAATTCACTAAGTCAGAAGAAGTTCTAATAGGTACAACTCACAACTAGCTAGGTATTGGGCCTAGAGGGTCACACACTTATGGTGGATGATATGATAAATAGAAGATTGGATATATGATATTCACTAAGCCCTTATATTATTAGATCCATTGGGTAAAATCCAATAAAAGCTTAGAGTGGATATTTAGATATAGATCCAAGGGTAATTGGATGGAGATCAAATTGTTGAATCTCATATTTTGATGATGAAATAAATTGATGGATTTATGATCTAACCTATGTGTTGGAGATAAATGATGCAGGACTAACTACAACTATGAAAAGATAAAATAATTAAAGAAGAATCTATCATTGGGCCAGAGTAAGATCATGCACTAGGTCAGAAGGATACGTGGAGTTCATCGGAAGGTGATTGGGAGCTCGTTGGAAGTTCGTCGGAAGGATGGCATGAGTTCGCCAAAAGATCGATTGATATACTAGAAAACAAAGATTAGTTGTAATTATGTTTGTCTTTAAATGTAATAGTTAGTGTTTTAATTAGAGTTAGTTATGGAGAAATCCTACTAACTCAATTAGGGGCCAACCGAATCCAATTTAGGTTTGATTTGAACTCATGATAGAGCTCATTTCATTGACCTAGAAGGAGGTCAACATAAGGTATAGCTCGGGTATGAAATAGTACTGAAAAGTGCTATTTTCGGGAGACCTTGGCAGTGGTACCACCAGTGGTCGGTGGTAGTACCACCCAAGTGGTGGTAGTACCACCAATCCCGATGATAGTACCACCACCGCTCATAATCCCATGCTCTATTCGATGGTAGTACTACCAATGCCACCAGTGGTACCGTCCATACCCCAAAATTTCGGGGTATTTGATTTCTTGGCTCCAATTTCTAAAGCCAATAGGTCTATAAATACCCCCAAGTATTCTTGCTTAGGAGAGCATGAAAGTAAATAAAATCCTTAGTAAAATTCTATGAAAATTGATAAAGAGCTTCCCTGTTTTTTTCTTTTAAGTGTAAAGTGTGTTTAAGGGAAGGGTTAAAAGTTGTAAAGGTTGTTCTCATAAACTGACGAAAAGGAGAAAAGTGTGTAAGGGGTAGTTACTCTTCACCCTTAAAAGAAGATCATTAGTAGATAGTGGTGGGCCTCGATAAAGGAGGACTCGAGAGTGCACGTAGGTCAGTTAACCGAACCACTATAAAAATTTTGTGAGCATCTCTATCTTGTCTTCTTTCAATATTGCTCTTAAATTTATTTGCTCTTAACTAGTTCTAAGAAAAGCACAAGCATCTCCATTCAATTTTGTCTTTACTATTGCTCTCTAACTTTTTAGCTCTTATTAAATTCCAAGAAAAATACTTTTGATTTTGGTTTTTCTTCAACAAAAAATTTTTCGAACTGAATTTTTATCACTTACACTAGTTCACACCCACCCCCTCTCTTAGTGCAAACTCGATCAAAATAGTTAGTATCAGAGCAAGGCTCACTCGATTGGATTAACACTCAAGTAAGTTTAAATAGCTTTCTCTAGCATTAACGAGGGTCATTCCATCATACGTCCTCCTATATTCAATGAGATAGACTTCACCTATAGAAAAGCTAAAATGAGAATTTTTCTGATTTTTATGTATTTTAAATTATGGAACATTGTTGAAAATGGCTTTTAGAAGTCTTCCAATCTAATGAATGATTGGAATGATTATAAAAGAAAAAATATTTTCTTTAAATGTTAAAGCTATGAATGTTTTATTTTGTGCTTTATGCAAAAAATAAATTTAACTGGGTTTCTACTTATGATTCTGCCTATGATATTTGGCATACATTAGAAGTCACACACGAAGGCACAAGTAAAATAAAAGAATAAAAAATAAATCTCTTAGTACAAAACTATGAATTGTTTAAAACAGGGCAAATGAAACTATTGGTAACATATATACTCGTTTTATGGATGTCATCAATGGTTTGAAATCTCTTGGTAAATCTTATTCTAATCTTAAACTTGTTAATAAAATTTTGAGATCTTTATCTAAAAGTTGGGATTAAAAGTAACTGCTATACAAGAAGCCAAAGTCTTGAACAAATTACCTCTTGAAGAATTTATAGGGTCCTTGATGACCTAGGAAATGAGTTGCAAAGCTCATGAAGAGCAAGAATACAGGAAGGACATGAAAATGAGAACAAAATAAGGACACCTTCCAGAAAATAGGAAATACAGCAGTGAGAATAAAAAGAAGACTCATCGAGTGAAAGCTCGAGTAATGAGGACAATGATATTGCACTTTTAACAAGAAAACTTAAAAAATTCATGAAAAAATAAATATCATAAAAATAAAAATAAAATAAAAAAGGATAATATAATTTGTTCCGAATGCAAGAAGCCATGACATTTTAAAAATGAATGCCCACAACTGAAGAAGAAGCAGTTAACTCTAAACAAGAAGAAGGCTTTCACGGCAACTTAGGATAATTCAAACTCGTTAGATGATTAAGCTCACAACAAAGAAGAAGTGGCTAATTACATGCTCATGGCTATCAATTCTGAGGTAATTAACTCACCTGAAGCCTCTTTTATATTTCATGAATTGCTCAATATCTTTTATGAATTCTTTGATAAGTTTAAAAAGATTAACAAAACTTATAAATTACTCAAAAAGGATCATGTATTACTTGCTAGTAAACTTGAAACTATGCATAAAGCTTCAACACCATTCAATTCTTGCTCTAAATGTGAGATGCTAGATGCAACTAAAAAGAAAAATATCATATTACAACAAACCTTAGAAAAGTTTAAAATATGTAATAAATCTTTAAACATAATCCTTACTAATAAGGGTCATATTCATAGAATCGAAGGTCTTGGCTTTGTGGGTAATACTCATCAAAATCCAACTATTTTTGTTAAAGGATCCACATTATATTTTTCACCCGAAAATAAGTGTAATTTTTGTGGTAGACTTTGACATTTTGCTTATAGATGCTTATTTAAAAGGTATAGTTTGCATAAGTTGGTTTGAGTTCCGAAAAGAATCATAAACAACTTAATGCCTTTAGTAAAATTAGTAAGAGATTTTAGTGAGGGACCCAGAGTTAAATGGGTACCTAACCAAAACCCCCTTTCTTGTAGGTCTCTCCAGACAAAGGATAGAAGCACAAAATAGTATCTTCATAGTAGATACTCAAGGCACATGACCGAAGATCTAACTCATTTTTCTAAGCTCACTAGCCTAGACGAAGGATTTATCACCTTTGGAAACTACAATAAGGTAAAAATCATTAGGAAAGGAATCATAGGTAATAAATCAAACCTCTTGATCAAAGATATATTATTAGTCGATAATTTAAAACATAATCTACTAAACATTAGTCAATTGTATGATAAAAGATATATCATCAAATTTGAATCTAATGCTTGTAGAAATAGATCCATGATTGTCTTAAGAAGTAATTACATGTATACTATTGACATTGATGATTTTTGTGATGAAACACATTTTTAGATCTTGAATGATGATGCTTGGATTTGGCATAGGAGTCTAGGTCATGCTAGCATAAAATTATTAACTCAAATTTCAACTAAAAATCTAGTAAGAGGACTGCCTAGTATCAAGTTTGTCAAAAATAAAGTTTGTGATGCATGCTAAATAGGAAAACAAATAAAAAGTAGTTTTAAATCAAAAAATCAAATAATCACTTATAGGCCATTACAATTGATCCATATGGATTTATTTGAACCAATTTAAACAACAAGATTAGGAGATAGTAAATACACTTTTGTAATTATAGACGATTATAGTAGATACACTTAGACTTACTTTTTGGCATATAAAAGTAATTATTTTAAATTTTTTTAAAATTTTGTAAACTAGTTTAAAATAAAAAAGATTTTATGATTTTATCTATATGTAGTGACCACGGTGGTGAGTTTCAAAACCATGATTTTCAAAATTTTTGTGAGTCAAATGGGTACAACCATAATTTCTTTACTCTAAGAAATCATCAACAAAATGAAGTAGTTGAAAGAAAAAATAGGAGCTTAAAAGAAAAGGTTAGGACCATATTAAACGAACATAGTCTACCCAAATATTTGAAGTAATTAACATGGCATTCTATGTCGGGTTCTATTAAGATCGTTACTCTTCAAAACTCCTTATAAATAGTGGCATAATAAAAAAACTCAACATTTCATATTTCAAAATTTTTTGTTGTTAATGCTTTATCTTAAATGAAAAAGATGCCTTAGGAAAGTTTGATACAAAATCCGATGAAGGTATTTTTCTTAGTAATTTCTTAAGTTCAAAAATTTATCGTATTTTTAATAAAAGAACATTAGTCATTGAGGAATCTATACATATCATTTTTAATGAGGTTTCTGAATTAAAGAAAGTTAATTTTGATGATGATTTTGATTTTGACATTTTAAATTTGAATGAAAATCTCTACTCAAAAGCAACTTGGATGAATCTACCTTAAAATCCTTACCCAATGAATGAAAATACGTAAATGCCCATCCTAAGGAGCTTATAGTTGGAGATACATCAAAAGTGGTTCAAACTTATTCATCTTTTCAAATTTTTTTTGCTAATGCCATCTTTTTATCTCAAATTCAACTAAAATGCATTGATGAAGCCAAAAAGATGGTTCTTAGGTTGTTGCAATGCATGAGGAGTTTAATTAGTTTGAGAGAAATGAGGTATGGAAGCTTGTTCCTTGACCTAGTGACCATTTAGTAATTAGTACTAAATATGTGTTTAAAAATAAGTAAGATGAAAATGATAACATGGATCTAAATAAGGCTAGATTAGTTGCCAAAGGTTTCAACTAGGAGGAATGAATCAAATTATGAAGAAATCTTTGCTCCTGTGGTAGGACTTGAAGCCAAAAAGATGCTTCTTACCTTTGCTTCTTTTAATAATTTTAAGTTCTTTCAAATGGATATCAAAAGTATTTTTTAATGGTTTTATTTCTAAAAAAGTTTATATTGAACAACCCCCTGGTTTTGAAAATAATCTATTCCCAAATCATGTTTTCAAATTATCCAAGGCTCGTTATGGTTTTAAATAAACCCCTAGGGCTTGGTATAAGAGATTTAGTTTTTTTCTTATTCAAAACAATTTTTTGAAAGACAAGGTTGATATCATATTATTTATTAAGTATTTTTAAAATATTTTTTATTATTCAAATTTATGTGAATGTCATTATTTTTTATTCTTCTAATAAATTCTTATGTGAATTTTTCACCAAGAGTATGAGCCAAGAGTTTGAAATGAGTTGAATTAATTTTTTTCTTAGGACTAAAACATCAAATAATTAAATAATGATATTTTTATATGTCAAAATAAGTATCTTTAGATTTGTTAAAAGGTTTTAGTATAAACAATGCTAAAGCTATAATGTTAGGACTCTAGCTAATTAAGTCCTAATTTAAATTTAGTTAATTGAGGATACACCATATAAAACCCTAACTAGCCACCCCCCACTAGAAGTTAAAGGGGCCGGCTAGGGTAAGGGTTAGAATTTAACTATGATTAGGAGTCTTGCAGCCGTTGGCCACTCCAAGTAGAAGTCAACTAAGGAGTTGTTAGGAGTAGGAGTCCTTGAGTAGGAATCTTATCAAGAGTTAGGGCTTAGAAGCCCTATAAATTGCCATATATTCAGCCCTCTTTTCATCATCAATAGACCAATTATCTTTCAACCTTTGTGCAGAAAACCAAGGAGGAAGGAACCCCTATAGAGTTCTAAGGAGGTTGATCCCCTATAGAGATCACCCCAAGCTTAGAATCCCCAAGGCTTCTAACATTTCGTATTAGAGTAGCATCATTGGCATCTCATTGCCTTTCCACAGTCGCCTATCATCCTTCTACAGCCACCCAAGTAATTCCCATAATTGCATAGATCATCACTGAATTTCACGTTCATCTCTACTACCACATATCACCTTTTGATCTCCCCAAAGAATTACATCAGGTTCTGGTATTCTATCTTATTGCTACTGCAATTTAGTTATCCTTAACCCAAAAAATAAAAAAAAAGTGTTCTTATTTCATTGCATAAACTTATCATCGTAAAGTTGCCATCTTTACGACGAAAGTTATGCTGCAGAATTCAGTCATATACTATTGTCCTATTTTGATCTTACTATCATTATTTTTCTACCTAATCTTCTACGAGTTTTTTATGATGGCTTTGACACTCTTTAATAGTGGATTTTCTTTTAGTTCCATAAAAAAATTATTGATTTAAACCACTGATCTTTTACGTCCAAGCTACTAGACCTTTGACGTAAAATTTTGTTGCAACACCTTCTCGTATTCCTTGATCTAGCTGAATTTCTTATTGTTGTATTCTTTCACAAATTTTTTTATCGATATTACCTTTCCCTTACTAGTGGATATCCCTTGAGTTTTACCTAAATCCTTGCCACAAGCTGCTGGAAAAAATTACATCTATCATGCTAAAATTTTTTAACAAAAAAATTCTACTGTTATGCCTTTTGTCATTTTTCTTCTCACAACCCACCAAAACCCTACCAATCTTGCTGCCACCAACCATGTCATCTTTAGAGCAACCCCTCTAACCTTAAGACATAGTTGTCATAAATTATTTCCATAACCCTAATAACACCCAAAATCGTAGCCCAAAACAGTGACCTATCACAACCACAACCATCCACCACCGATCCTATTTTTCATAGCCACCAAACCTTCCACCACCCTATGCCCTTGACCCATCAATAGAAAAAAGATTGAAACATCTCATATTTGGAGACATACACAATGGCATCTGAAGATTTGATCGATGCCAAGTTGGAGGTGCTTGAATCACATGGAGGACAAATTACGTATCTTATTCGCAGAATTCAAAATTAGATGATCTTCAAGCCCAACAAAATTCCAACAAAGTGAAAGTTCAGAGAGGCCTTTAGAGAAGGAAAAATAAGCCTCAGATATAATATTGCCACGAATGATGGTGGACTTCCCTCGATGGGAAGAAGGAGACCCAACGGGATGGCTTTCGTGCATCGAACATTGCTTCCAGTATTACTGAACACCAGAGGCTTCTATGGTGGACATTATGGTCATCCACCTCGAAGGAGATGTAATTTGGTAGTACAATTAGCTTGAATACACCTAAGGACAATCGACATGAATACAATTCAAAAGCGGGCTAATGAACTACTTTGGACCTGTTAGAATCAATTTAGCACTAAGACCGGAGGGGTTGGGGGGTTGAATTAGTGCAAGTGTAAGTTTTTATTTTAAAAAAAATGTTTCAGCTTTAATAAAAATAGAAAGATCCAAAGCTTATTGTTCAAATAAAGCAAGTGAATGATAAGAATATTGCTAAGTTACTTGCATACTAATTATTTAAGAAAGAGCAAGGAAATCCAATAAGAAACATCGTAAGTGAAATTTTTGCTTTCAAAGAGTAAACAAGATTGGAAGTGTTAATAAGCAAAGCAAAAGATGAACTCATAATTTTTATAGTGGTTTGGCACCAACGGCCTACGTTCACTCCTGAGTCCTTCTTCTTGAGGCACACCGGCGTCCACTACTAATATTCTTTAGGTGAAGACCAAACCCTTACACTTTACTTAAAAGGGAGACAAGATTACACTCTTTGATCACTCCTTTACCCCTTTTCTTTTTTCGTATAATTCTAACACAATATTTTCTCAGAATATAATTTCTAAAAATTATTATATATGATGCAAGAAAACTTGGGATATTTATAGGCCCCAAGTGGCTTAAGATTTTTGGAGCCAAAAATCAAACATACCCGAAAAAATCGGGTACAAGCGGTTTACCCACCGACCTGGGCGGCTCAATTGCCCGAACACCAGCGTACGAGTGGTTTACCCGTCGGTCCTAGGTTGGTCAACTGTCGAAAGTACCCAGATTCCTGGGTACGAGTGGTTCAACCACCCAGTCTAAGCAGGTCAACCACCATCAGCTGCCCAAAAGCCTGAGTGGCGGCAGTACACTCGTCGTTCACCCGCAAAAATTTTCACAAACGTGGTTCCCTCTACTTTTCGAATTTCAGCTTGAACTATCAGTTGACCATTCCCTTCATCTACTTGAGCTCAACCTGAGTTCAACTAAACCTTATAGTGGACCTAGTTGCATTATTGATTTGATTTGGATTTCATCGAAATCTAACTCAATTATGACTCAATTCCTAACTACAACTCAATAATTATAACACTTAATAACTAACAAGCTAAACTAAAACCTAACTCCTACCAATCCGACAGCCTCCGATATTCTTATGGCGAGTCTTCCAATCTTCTTTCAGCGATCTCCCGACGTGTTCCCAACGAGCTTCCCAATCCCTTCGGTGAATCTCCTAGTGAACTTCGGCGAGAGCCCACTATATCGTCTGAATCCTGGCCCGTTGCTCAAGCTTGATCTTGGTCCATCATCTGGTTATAATTGCATTACTCTTGTCATATTAATCCTACACGATGCTAATTATGACTTAATTAAATACAATCATAATTGATAAATATCTATTACAAGACCATCCTAACTCCCGACAAGTTTTTCGGCTACCCCCTATAATCTTCCGACGAGTCTCGATCTTCTTCTGGCGAACTCCTTTGTGCCATCCTGGCAAACTCCCGATACCCTCGACGAGCTCCCAACGTACTCCTAGCAACTTCCCAATTGTATCAACCCGAACCATGGACTTGACCTTGGCCAATCCTGATTGTAATAATTATTCTATCATAATTAATCCTGCATCAATCAATTCCAACAATCTTATTAGATCAATAACCCATCAATTGATTTTATTATCAAAATATGAGATTTAAAAATCTCCCCCGTTTTGATGATGATAATCAATTGATGATAGGAGTTAATCGTAACTCCCCTTAAATCCATGTCATTTAAATTTAAGAGAATCACATACTCTTAAATTCAAGCAATCAACATTTTATATAAATTTTAACACAAATTTACATCAAGTCACCAAATCATGAATTTCATTAAGTCATCAAATCATAATAAGAATTATGCACTCATATGTATATCAAAAATGTCCAATCCATATCCATATCCATATCCATATCATGTGTTATCGGCGTATATCATCAATATCATGAGTCATCAATCAATATCATGTGCCATCAATGTATATTTCTCCCCCTTTGTCATTAATAAAAAGGTGAAATATAGAGCTAAGTATTTTAAGGCAAATGAATCTTTGCTCTCCCTTTGTAAAATACAACATGAGTCACAAATAATTTTCTTCCTCTTGTGAAAAAGAAGGAAAGGGAATAAGGGATGAGTTGTAAAACATCATTAAGAAGAGCTCTTAATAAATTTCAAAAAGAATATTAAGATGAGTTCAAAAGTTCAAGTTGGAACTATTTTAATCGCATCATATGAAATACATCATATTATAAAATTATGATTATTATTTCAAATCATTATATATATTTTTAAAAATCAACATGCATTATCATCATGCATGATTTTACATCATCATATCTTCTCCCCCTCTGTCATCAATAAAAAAGAGAAGTGTAATTAGTAAGTTTTTGATATATGAGAGCTTAGCAATTTAGTAATTTTTTCATTACTTTAGAACATATAACATGCAAGCTAATAAGTTTTTTAATATCAAAAGACATGATTTCGTTTAATAAGTTTCTTTATCCCTTTTTTTGTGAATAATAAAAATGAGTCTTAGGGGATATCTCAATTCATCCAAGATAAATATTTTTAATAAAAAAGAGGAATGATTTTAATAAAATCTTAATTATTATTGTTAAGATTATAAATCTTCTTTTTATTAAAAAGAGAAAATTATAGAGATCAATAACGTGATTCTCATAACGTAAAAATCAAGTCAAGAAATTAAGATAATATTCATGATAATATAAATCTCTTTTAATTTTTAACTTATCATAAATTTAAGAAATACTAATTTTGGTGATAAGTTATGTCATTCTTGAGTTTTAAAATAAATCATGTCAAGATAAATATTGATATCAAAAGACATTCATGAATATTAAAGATATGATTTAATTTAATATATCTCTTCTTAGATGATAAAATAGAACCATAATAGAACAAAGAAGAGTCGATATCATATTATAGATATCAAGATCATGAGTTAATTTTAAGGAAGAAAAAAATAAAAAATCTTAATTCATATATATGAAACTTCAAGTTTTCAATAATATGGTTCATAAGAAGATTTTCAAGTTTTATTTTCTAAACTTACCAAAATCATCAAATAGTCAAAATCACTTTCATAGTTTAAGAGAGTCATAAAAATAACATAATCGATTCATTAATTTTTCTAAAATAAAATCATTTGAAAACTTATCCAAAATCATCATTAAAATCACTTTTCAAAAAATTTTAATAAAGTCATCATAGATTGTATTTCAAAAGAAAATAGCTAAAGTTTTCTATTTATTTTGTAGTTAAAGAGATTCAATAATAAATATATCATTTTTATCTTTGTTGAAGGATTCATAGGATAAATATTCTTTCAAGAAGAATTATCCTTCTTTTGAAATTTATTTCAAGAATGCATTAGCATTTAAAGTCAAAAAACGAAATTTTATTATGATCATTGCAAAAATATTTTCAAACAAAAGCTTTGATTCATTTTAAATCCAATGATTTTTGCATGTTAGAAGATTCTATCATGTTATGAAGAAGTTTTTCTTTTAAAGAAATATGATTTCATATATGATTTTTAGGTTTAAAAATAACATAAATCATTAACACAAGTTAATACACATCAATACAATAATCATTATCAAAATCTTTCTTTCATACATATGACTTTTATTTAAGTTAACTATACTTTCTTCTTTCAAATTCTAGCATGGTCTAGCTATGTATCATCAAGATTAATTATATAATGATGAACTATTTTCAATAAAAGGATTTGTTATAATAGAAACAAGGATCATTAAGCTTCAAACATCTTAATTCAAATAATTTTTCTATTATTGTTACATAGGCTAATGAGCTTTAAAAGAGTACTAGATCTCAAGTCTTGAGTATCTACTTTCAAAACATTACTTAGTGCTCCTAGCCTTGTTATGAGGTAACTTTATATTATAGGAGGTCTTGATTTAGGTACCCACTTAAGTTTGAGTCCTTCATGATATGTTCTTCTCATTTTCTCTAATGGCATAAGATTGTTTATGGTTTCTTTAGAAACTCAAACTAACTTATGAGGATTATCATTTTTAAATAGACATTTGTAAGCCATATTTCCTAATCTTCCACAAAAATTACACTTGGCTTTTGATGGTAAATGTAAGGTAGGTCCTTTAATAAAAATGATTAGCTTTTGTTGAGTGTTATCAACAAAGCCTATACCCTTTCTTGTATTAATATAACTCTTATTGGAAAGGATCATATTCAAAAATTTACTATCAATTTTAAAATTTTCTATCGTTATTTTAAGCATGATATTTTTTCATTAATGTTGTCTATCATTTCACATTTAGAACTAGGATTATGTGATGCTAATAACTCATGCATTTCATCAATATTACCAACTAACAAATTATGATCAATTTTAAGCAACTTAAAAGACTTACTAAGTTTTTCAAACTCATCAAATAAATTTTGAAACATACTTAATAATTCTAAAAAAGAAACTCTTAATGAATTACTAACCTCATTGTCGATAGCCATAAGAGCAAGGTTCTCCACTTCTTGGTTGTGCATTTAATCTTTGGAGCTCCTTGGCTTCTTACGTTCATAGCAAGAGGTTTTGTCTATCTTTAGATTATTTTTAAGATTTAAGAGCTATTTCTCTTGGGTGTTAAACCAAATAAGAAAAATCGAGACTCTAATACCAATTGTTAAGATCAATTTAGCACTAAGAGGGGAGGAGGGGTGAATTAGTGCAAGTGTAAGTTTTTTATTTAAAAAATATTTCGGCTCTAAGAAAAATAGGAAGATCCAAAGCTTGTTATTCAAATAAAGCAAGTAAATGATAAGAAGATTGCTAAGTTAATTAATTACTAATTACATAAGAAAGAGCAAGGAAATCCAATAAAAAAACATCGTAAGTGAAATATTTATTTTTAAAGGGTAAACAAGATTGAAAGTGTTAATAAGCAAATCAAAAGATGAACTTACAATTTTTATAGTAATTCGGCACCAATGGCCTACATCCACTCCCGAATCCTCCTTCTTGAGGTACACCGACGTCCACTACGGATCTTCTTTGGGTGAAGACTAAGCCCTTACATTTTGCTTACAAGGGAGACAAGATTACACTATTTGATCACTCTCTTACCCCTTTTCTTTTTTCTTATAATTCTTACATAATATTTTCTCAGAATATAATGCCCAAAAATTATTATATATAATGCAAGAAAACTTGGGGTATTTATAGGCTCTAGGTGGCTTTAGATTTTTAGAGCCAAAAATTGAATATACCTAGAAAAATCGGGTACGGGCGATTTACCCACCAACCTAGGTGGCTTAGCAGCCCGAACACCATGGTACAGATAGTGTACCCACCGGTCCTGGGCAGGTCAACCATCGAAAGTACCTAGATTCCTAGGTATTAACAGTTCAATCATCGAGTCTGAGTGGGTCAACCACCCAAAAGCCTATGCAGTGACGGTATACCCGTCGTTCACCGACGGTTTACCCGTTAGAATTTAAGCAAAAATGGTTCCCTCCACTTTTCAAATTTTGGCTTGAACTATTAGTTGACCATTCCTTTAGTCAACTAATTGAGCTCAACTTGAGCTCAACCAAACCCCATAGTGGATCTGGTTGCCTTATTGAGTTGATTTGGATTTCATCTAAATCCAACTCAATTAGGACTCAATTCTGATCCCTTCGGTGAATCTCCTAGCGAACTTCGGTGAGATCCCACTACATCGTCTGAACCCCGGCCCGATGCTCAAGCTTAATCTTGGCCCATCATCTGATTGTAACTTCATTGCTTCTATCATAGTTAGTCCTGCAAGATGCTAATCATAACTTAATTAAATATAATCATAATTGTCAAACATCCATTATAAGATCATCCTAACTCCCGACAAGCTTTTCGGCTACCCCTAATAATCTTCCAACGAGTTTTGGTTTTCTTCTAGCGAACTCCTTTATGCCATCCTGGCAAACTCCCAATACCCTCAGTGAGCTCCCAATGCACTCCTGGAGAGTTTCCAACTGCATCGACCCAATGCATGGACTTGACATTGACCAATTCTAATTGTAATAATCATTTTATCATAATTAATCATGCATCAATCAATTCTGATAATCATGTTAGATCAATAACCCATAGATTAATTTTATTATCAAAATCTAAGATTCCATAATCTCTCCCTTTTGATGATAATAATCAATTGATGACATTAGTTAATCCTAACTCCCCCCAAATCCATGCTACTTAAATTTAAGAGAATCATACACTCTTAAATTTAAGAAATTAATATTTTATGTAAATTTCAACATAAATTTGTATCAAGTCATCAAATCATGAATTTCATCAAGTCATCAAATCATAATAAAAATTATGCACTCATATCCATATCCAAGATGTCATATCCATATCATTTGTTATCAGTGTATATCATCAATATCATGAGTCATCAATCAATATCATGTGTCATCAATGTATATTTCTCCCCCTTTGTCATCAACAAAAAGGTAAAATATATGACTAAGGATTTTAAGGCACATGAGTCTTTGCTCTCTCTTTGTAAAATATGACATGAGTCATAAATAATTTTATTTGTCTTGTAGAAAGAAAGGAAAGAAAATAAGGGAGGAGTTGTAAAATATCATTAAGAAGAGTTTTTAATAAATATCAAAAATAATATTAAGATGAGCTCAAAAGTTTAAGTTGAAACTATTTTAACTATATCATATGCAATACATCATATTATAAAATTATGAATATTATTTCAAATCATCATGTATATTTTCAACAATCAATATATATTATCATCATATATGATTTCATATCATCATATCTTCTCCCCTTTTGTCATCAACAAAAATGAGATGTGAAATTAGCAAGTTTTTGATATCATTTAAAGTCAAAAATAAAATTTTATCATCGCAATAAAATATTTTCAAACAAAAATTTTAACTTATTTCAATTCCAATGGTTTTTAGACTTACTCTAGTGAGTTACCATGATCATTTCATTTTTATTAAATATATTTTTAATTTATAAAAATATTAGACAATGAAGTATGATTTTTCTCTCTCTTTTCTATATTATTCTATGCTAAAATTTTATTATTCAACATAATCATTCAGGCTAATATGAGAGTCACGATTAAAGAGCTATAAAAGATCTAACTGATTCAAGACCTTCTCGATATAGGTACTAAGATGCCAGGCCACACTAGAGCTAGTATGCCACCATGGTCGAATGTACACTTATTATCTTTTAATCTTACATGTCTTAGATTATTAGAACAATATCTCATGTTGTTAATGCAAAGGTAATGAAATTATTTAATAAAAAGAAGATTAAAATAAAAAAGATTAAAAAAATCTAGAGACGACATTCTCGGCTTTCGTTCAAGTTTGATCGTAAAAGTCATTCTAAGATACAACTTGCTGAAGACGTTTTGCACCGACAAAACCGAATAAAAATAAACTCAATGAAAAGACAACAATGACAAGTGTCAAATAAAAGAACATCATCCCCTCGGAAAACTCCTTGAAAAAAAATGACTATGACAGTCTCTTCTGATCAACGACGCATTGCCATGTTACTCTAAGAACCGATCTTGAAGAACATGCATGTAGTGGGCGACGTTTCTCTAACAATACCATCATGTATAAAATATAAGATAAAGTGATAAATTTTTTAAAAAAATATTTAAATAAAATAAAAAAAGATAGATTAAAATTTTATGTTTTCATTAAATATTCTAACGGGGGATATCTTTTCAGTACAGTTTGCAAGTATTGTTGTCATATGTCACTATAAACTCTGAAGCTGTCTGCCTGAGTATTGTTGGAATCAGGAAACCCATTCGATCTCGGTCTTTGTGCAGGTCTCCTGCATAGTATGCACTCAAGTCATCCTCTACCTATCGAAGAGTGCTCGAGCTATCTTGATAGTCACCTCATCCCTCTTATGCTTGTGGGTCTGGACTTTTTTTTCTAAAAGTAGGAGTGTTGCTAGTATTTTACCATCTACAGAAGCCAGATTGTATGCAGTTGTTGCTCGGGGTGGAATGAAAATGAAACAAGAAAACTTACGCAGAGTACGTCTCACTTAAAACTTGGCCTACTACTACCATGGCAGAAGACAGGCTTTGGCATTTTCTTGTCTCATGTACGAGTTCAAAAGACTTCCATGCTTAGTCATATAAGTTGCTTTATATTGAATCCACCTTTTCCTATTTCATATACTTCTATTTGACAGTTCTATTTGTTTTCTTTCAGTTGAATATATATTTTTTTTATCCTCAATTCACCTTGTTTTTCTTAATCTCTGCATTTCCATATACCTTAGATCCCTTAAGCAATTTCCCGTCTTGTGTACATGAATATTCCATATTTTTCTAATGGATATCTAAATGTGATAGGGTGCCATTACTGATTCCTAGCCACCGCTGACTATCTGGTCATGGAAGATGGTTTTACATGATTGTTTTGTGGCCTGTACATGATATGCCTACCTGCATCTTGCTGAGCACTCTAGATTCTGATGTGTTAGATCGATTTGGCAACTCTAGACATTAATATGAGAGTAGGAACTAAAACGTTTTTTGGTGGCAAAAAATGTCAATCCGGCAATCGAGTCCTACACCCTCAGCTTTCATGAGTACCACATGCTTGAGAATCTTCCAATTATTATCGAAACTGTCAACGGAATGCTTCCTATCATTTGATTCTAGTCACTGGTACGTAAGGAGAGTGATCAAATCAAATGCATCCTAGGTTTTAAGATGGAAGTCTGCAATTTTGGCTAATTTTTTGGCTCGTCATCTCAACTATTCTGCATGATCCATTCATTCACTTTAATCTTAAATTTTCCTGAAGTTGCAACTGGTGCAAGAGCAGGCGTGGTTACACATGCATTAAAGAATAATGCAGGCAGGGCGCCCATCATCTCAACTATTCTGCATGATTCATTCATATTTCACTTTAATCTTAAATTTTTCTGAAGCTGCAACTGGTGCAAGAGCGGGCGTGGTTACACATGCATTAAAGAATAATACAGGCAGGGCGCCCGTCATCTCAACTATTATGCATGATCTATTCATATTTCACTTTAATCTTAAATTTTCCTGAAGCTGCAACTGGTGCAAGAGCAGGCGTGGTTACACATGCATTAAAGAATAATGCAGGTAGGGCGCCCGTCATCTCAACTATTCCGCATGATCCATTCATATTTCACTTTAATCTTAAATTTTCCTGAAGCTACAACTGGTGCAAGAGCAGGCGTGGTTACATATGCATTAAAGAATACTACAGGCAGGGCGCCCGTCATCTCAACTATTCAGCATGATCCATTCATATTTCACTTTAATATTAAATTTTCCTGAAGTTGCAACTGGTGCAAGAGCAGGCGTGGTTACACATGCATTAAAGAATAATGCAGGTAGGGCGCCCGTCATCTCAACTATTCCGCATGATCCATTCATATTTCACTTTAATCTTAAATTTTCCTGAAGCTGCAACTGGTGCAAGAGCAGGCGTGGTTACACATGCATTAAAGAATAATGCAGGCAGGGCACTCGTCATCTCAACTATTCAGCATGATCCATTCATATTTCACTTTAATCTTAAATTTTCCTGAAGTTGCAACTGGTGCAAGAGCAGGCGTGGTTACACATGCATTAAAGAATAATGCAGGCAGGGCACCCTTCATCTCAACTATTTTGCATGATCCATTCATATTTCAATTTAATCTTAAATTTTCCTGAAGCTGAAACTGGTGCAAGAGCAGGCGTGGTTACACATGCATTAAAAAATAATGCTGGCAAGGCGCCCGTCATCTCAACTATTCCGTATGATCCATTCATATTTCACTTTAATCTTAAATTTTCCTGAAGCTGAACTGGTGCAAGAGCAGGCGTGGGTATACATGCATTAAAGAATAATGCAGGCAGGGCGCCCGTCATCTCAACTATTTTGCATGATCCATTCATATTTTACTTTAATCTTAAATTTTCCTAAAGTTACAACTGGTGCAAGAGCAGGCGTGGTTACACATGCATTAAAGAATAATGTAGGCAGGGCGCCCATCATCTCAACTATTTTGCATGATCCATTCATATTTCACTTTAATCTTAAATTTTCCTGAAGTTGCAACTGGTGCAAGAGCAGGCGTGGTTACACATGCATTAAAGAATAATGCAGGCAGGGCACCCTTCATCTCAACTATTTTGCATGATCCATTCATATTTCAATTTAATCTTAAATTTTCCTGAAGCTGAAACTGGTGCAAGAGCAGGCGTGGTTACACATGCATTAAAAAATAATGCTGGCAAGGCACCCGTCATCTCAACTATTCCGTATGATCCATTCATATTTCACTTTAATCTTAAATTTTCCTGAAGCTGAACTGGTGCAAGAGCAGGCGTGGTTATACATGCATTAAAGAATAATGCAGGCAGGGCACCCGTCATCTCAACTATTTTGCATGATCCATTCATATTTTACTTTAATCTTAAATTTTCCTGAAGTTGCAACTGGTGCAAGAGCAGGTGTGGTTACACATGCATTAAAGAATAATGTAGGCAGGGTGCCCATCATCTCAACTATTTTGCATGATCCATTCATATTTCACTTTAATCTTAAATTTTCCTGAAGCTGCAACTGCTGCAAGAGCAGGCGTGGTTACACATGCATTAAAGAATAATGCAGGCAGGGCACCCGTCATCTCAACTATTCTGCATGATCTATTCATATTTCACTTTAATCTTAAATTTTCCTGAAGCTGCAACTGGTGCAAGAGCAGGCGTGGTTACACATGCATTAAAGAATAATACAGGCACGGCGCCCGTCATCTCAACTATTATCCATTCATATTTCACTTTAATCTTAAATTTTCCTGAAGCTGTAACTGGTGCAAGAGCAGGCGTGGTTATACATGCATTAAAGAATAATGCAGGCAGGGCACCATTGAGAAGATATAGCAGGCGAGTATGCATACTCGGAGGAGACGCTGAATTGTTTTCAGCATTTGAACTTCAAATTTTTTCTCGATAAAAAAATTTAGTGCTCCTAATGGCATAATTAATTATGGCCTATGTTAGAATTTCAACCAAGCTGGCTATTTTCTTGATAAAATTCTTTTCACTGTTGTAAATGTTTCTCAATTACGAAGGGTATATATACACCAACTTAAGATGCCCAGGATGAGTGCATGAAGCCGAGGGAGGAAGCCCTGCTTCAGATTGACTTTGATAAGGAGTCGCGGTCCACTAAGCAATTCGCAGCGAAGAAAGAAAATGGATGATGTTCCCATCACGTTGGTCAGTGGACTCTCTTTTTCTTTCTTATTATTTATCATTCATTTTACATGACATGTATTTTACGACAATCTTGTTGGTGTAACACCTATTTCCAGGGTTCTGAGAACGACGCAGGGAAAAATAAAGAAAATAGGTATATACTTTCAGCTTACCACTTTCAATTGCAGTATGACCATCTGGAACTCTGTTGGTCAGTCGATGTCAATGCTTTCTTGGTTGTCGATGAGCATCAGCGGGTTTTGAAGGAGCGAGATAGATCAAAAGAGAGAGAGAGAGAGAGAGAGAGAGAGACTTCAGTCCAAGTGGTCGTCGAGGAGGTGGGCGTAGAGGATAGAATTGATGGGTAGTGTGGTTCCAGCAGTGAGAATCCAATATCCAATGATGTTGTTGGTGGGAAAGTGAGAGCAAGGGTGATAGAATTGAGGCCATCTTTATTTCCAGTACCATTAATTAATCATCATCAGTTTCTCATTCGCCTTTCCTGAGGATTCAGTACGACGCCGATACACATCTTTTCTCAGTTCCACCTCTGTTTATTATATATCTGTATATTTATTTATTTTCCCATTCTTGGACTTCAAATTTTGGGTATTTTAGCGACTTCTGCAGGTGATATGTTTAGTGTTAGGGATCTCTAATCTTGTTATTTGAATAACATACGCTAAAGTTTTCTTACCCTTTCCTTCACTCCCGTAACTTCGATGATGATCAGTGAGTATCAAATTCATCAGCACTTCACAGGTTTTAAATAACAAAATGGAATGTAATTACAAAGCCCGATCAAAGTTTATGGATACAATCTCTATTTATGTAGGTCAGAGTAGAGGAATTTTCCTCAACCCAACTGATCTGAGAGATTTCCTCGTGCAGGTGAAGAAATCTTATCTGCTATCATTAACTACATGTAGTAGTCATGGCACACCAAATCAAAATCCTAAGGCAATAAAGGTTTCCAATCCCATGGACACATTTCATAACCAACTACTTCCATCTGTGCAACTACAAATTTAACATGGCAAAGCAAATACTTTTTAAGTCTCATCAGATCGAGAACCCTGATCCAACTAAAAGCTACCGATAGAACAAAAATAGAAACCATGGTGAGATTTATCCAAGATTTGTTCTGCATGGTCAACAAAAATTGATTAAGCTCAACTGGATTCTCTGACTTTAGTGGCCTCATGGCTTCCGCACTCCTCCTCTGCACCATCTTCTCCTCCATTCCTTTTACCGAGTTCCGAGTACATCTCCTCGATCATTGGCTTCCACAAGCGAACCCTTGCATTTATGAACCAGTTGGAGACCTGATAGCAGCGAAAAAGAATAACAAATAATATATTGGAAAGTGAGATACAAAGACTCTAGATTCAGTTCATCCTAAATGATGCATAGGTAGCTCTTCCATTACCTGGCTCCTCGTCAATCCACTTCTTAGCGCGAGTAAATTTTTCTCTCCATCACTGGGGTACCTGATAATTTCCATAACATGGTCCAAGAATGGCAATATTATCATCATTGATGATTCCTCGTAGAAAATAATTCCAACTTTGAAGAGGTTAACAGGAACACAAGTCTACAACTCACGGGTGAGTGAAGTTTTGGAACATCCATGCACGCAAGACCGAGACAGACTTTTCAGGCAATCCTCTTTTAGGTCTCCAATCGTTCCTTCTTACCTGCTGGAGAGCCCAGTGTCTCTGGAGAAAAGAAGATTCAATGGCTCTCACTCGTCCTTCCTTGCACTCAGTTTGTTGATTCACCAAAAGGATAATGCTAGTGATTCTTTCCCTCAGGTTCTTGTAGAGCATGTTGATTGTGTGAAGGGCAAAGCCAGAAGAGAATTGAGGAACTGCAGATTTGGTTGCATCATCGTACAGAGATATCACACTGTTTACTTCTTCTAAGCACTGCTTATACTTGAGGTCAACCTAATCGACAAGAAAAAGGGTAATGCTGATATTACAAACAAGAAAATATAAGAAACCCTTGGATGAATGACAGTAAAGACAATATGTGGCCGAATTAGACATGCGTCTTCTTACTGAAAGGCATATTCAAATTGAATGAGCAACAAGTAAGGTGATGAAATAATCAATAAATGGCATATTACTGGCCCATGGCTGTTTCACTCTCATCTTTTGAACTAAGTTCATGATTTCTTTCTTTCCTTTCTTTCATGGATCCATCACTTTCATAATTTTTAAGGTAGTCAGGGAGAATCTTTAGAGACCACAGACCAGAAACCAGTTAATATCTGATTTGGGGTGACAGCTGAAGGAACTAGGAAACTGACACCGAGGTTAAATGTTCACCATTATAAATCTCTTCATGCATGTTTTTCGCACATTAATGTATAATGTGTAATAGGTTTTGCACACTCTGCTATCCAATATCGTCCATGTTCTTTTGATGGGACATCTACAAAAGGTTTTTCTCTTACAGTGATAATCTCCTTATATGTATCTACTCATCGAGCCTTTAGCTTTCTTTATCGTGACCGATGTTCTGTTGGATCCATAAACTGTTTTTGTGATGCAAATGGCATCTATTACAATGTAGAAGGTTTCCCTTGAAAGAATCATAGAGTAAGAGGTGAGAGACCGACAAAAAAGTATAATACTTTCTTATGTGATTGTATTTATAGAGACAGATGAGTTGTGAAAAGTAACTGCATCCTTTCTTATGTGATTGTATACCTTCTGTACATGCTAGTGAATTTAGTGGATTCTCAATTGAACAAAATGGGGATCAACTATCTACACATGCACATGCACGCGTGTGCATACACATATATACACAAATGCATGTACTTACAGCAAAAGTCTTGTAAGGTCAATCTACAAAGTTAACTTTTCTTGGACATGAACTTATTGGTAGTTTGAAAGTCAGTGACCCAATTATTGATGTGATCCAACACCTTCTGAAGAAGTGCAAATCAAATATCAGAAGTCATAGGATTTCAAGTTTGTTTCCTTTGCTCATCCATTTAAAGTAGAGCAAAAAAGATGGATGATGTATCATAATTAGAAACAATTCAACTAGGGATAAAATGAAGATGAGAGATAAAATGAAGCACAACATGAACTACATTGACTGCAAATCTATTTAAACAGTATGTAGCATAATACTAATGAAAACTCAATATACCAATTGAAGCATAGTCAGCAGCTGAGACTTCTCCCTGGTAGTTTCAAGAGCTTGCAATTTTTCCACATGGTTCTGGGACTTGATGTCTCCAAATGAAGACTGGAAATCCATGGATCTTGTAATAACAAGTCCTCTTTCACTGGAGCAACTAGAGGAGAAAGAAATCCCACTCAGTGAGTCATCTAACTGGATATAGCTCGAAACCTCAGAGAGTATTTGTTGAGTCACACTAAAATATCTTGATCTCAGTATCCCATACAGATTAACAGGACTACTGCATGTAGAAAACTCCTGAATGCCAGGGCAGTGTTGATCATTTCCTAGCTCAGTTCCAATGCCCAACTGCACATCATGCAAAGAATTGACAACAAGAGAGTATTCTCCTAACTCGTCAGAACAGTATCTCACCTGATTTATTCCAGAGCAATTAATTTCCGAGAACTGGTCAGAGATATCTAGCATTTTGCTCATAGAAGGTCTGGAGGCACCAAGACTAAGAGACAACTCATTAGAGGGAGTATAGTAACTAAGAAATTTTGGAGCAAGTATATCCAAACACAACTCAGGCTTTGAGAATTCCTTGATATAACAAGAAGGATGAACTATGCTTGTTGTAGAAGGAACCTGACGATTAAGAGTTTCATCAGAATACCTTACATAGTCAAATTGCTTATTCAAGCTACCGCCAGTTCTGGATGCTAGAACATCAGTAACATTTTGCATGGCCAAAGTGTTGAAACTGCTTCTGGGCAAAGAAAGTTTCATCTCTTGCAATGGAAATGATGCAGAGGAAGAGAGATTGACAGTCGAAGAATCTTCCTCTAAGCCATTTGTGTCGGCCACATTGTACTGAAGTGGCATAGATGATAGAAGAGGCACTTCAGTTTGCTCCTCAAGTTCATTCTTCCCCACACAGTCATCAATCATAGCATATCCAACCGGTGTCAAAAAACCACCATAGTATGCTGGAGAAACATTGTTCTGGCTTTCTTCCTGCAGTGATGGAAACAAAGTATTGCGGCTCATTATCTGTTCATGGCAGTTTGGATCTTTGATACCTGGCTGACTTGTTGAGCCTGAAAAAAAGAGTGATGCGATTGTGTCCATGGAAACTTGATTATGATCTGTCATTGATAAGCCAGCATTCATAATATCTTTCTCCATCTAACAGGAAGCTTAAAAATTGCAGACTGCTTAAACACAACCAACAGGAGCCTATTGATGCAAAACTTGGTTCAGCAGTACCTAATTCTCATCTCTAGTCTCATTACCAGTACCCATGTTATACCAAGACTTGGATCATTTGTGCTTCTCGTTACATAATACTGGATATAACCGTTACGCTGCAACTCTTTCATAATAATCCGTCCATTTAGTAAGAGATTATAATTCAAGGTTTTAAATCATCCTGACTTGTAGCTGCTTGTTGACAAAAGGATTAAGGCATCCCTCTCAAGATACGGGGATCTACTAGAAAGAGCCAATAATCTATTGTTAAGCTCTTCAATGCTTTATGACATAGAGATGTAAGAACTTAAAGTTGTTAATACTAGACATAAAAATTAGTATAAACATAGAATCTGAAAGATATTTGCATCAAATCAAGCTATTACTCATCGTCATGGTATTAATGCATCTAGAACAATGCTCTGGTACAGATACAATATAAAGACAGCAAAGAGTTTGGGTCAAACATAGCATGCATATCTGTGACTCGGAGAAACCTTAGCTAATGATAATACAAAATATACCAGCAAAAAACATAAATATATAGATGTACCACAACATACCAGTCTAGGATTCAAGGGGCCAAAGTTACACCAAAACACAAAAAAGAAGGGAAACGAAAGAACAATTTTGCTTTATATAAGCAAGATGGCTCTTGGTTTTAATAGACTGTTTCTCTGAACCAAATATCTATGTCAACCCATTCAAAGACAGAATGGTATATGATGAGAATTAAAATGGTCCACCTTATCATTCAACACCTCCCACGGGCACAGGCATATATATTGTTCCAATAAACAACATAACCCGGCCATGCCATGCATCACTATTATTAGCCACTAGTTTGCAGCATATTCACACTAAAAATAGTGCCAGAGTTGGGCCAAGCAAATCTTGCTCTTGGTATCTGCAGATTGCCAAGGAAATCATAAGCCACAACACAATATTCCAAATCATGAAAGACTAGTGAAGGCATGGTAACTTCGGTTGACTGGTAAGCTAATGATACAAAACTTTTATCTTTTAAAGGACATGAGATCTTCAAGGAATCAACTACTTTAAGTAACAAGTGGTTCCTGTGACAACCATGTATATATGTATATTGTTTTTCTTTTTCTGGGGAATGGAAGCAAGGATGTACTGATAGTATTCTGTAAAAATTTGAAAAAAAAAAAAAAAAAGATGGCATTATGTAATTTTTTGCACATCTAAGTTCAACATATGCATTCAATGCAATAAAGAAGCAACAGCAACATGGAGGCAGCACATATGATAATAGATAAGGAAACAAACACAACACTCAAAGTTACATAGCTGACTGAATATTTAAAGAGCTTGCAACAATTTTGAGAAGAAAACACTTCAACAGACTGATTGAGAAAGTTATTGTGAAATAACAAATGAAAGAAAATGATCCAATTGGACATAACCCTTTTAAGATAAATGCAGCACAAAGAACTAGTCCGCTAGGATATCCAAATTTTAAAGAAAATATTCAATCATGATGATATTTAAGCCATTAATGAGAAATTTCATGTGGATTCAAGATTTAACTCAAGGAACTGACCTCCCCTATGCATATAACGTGCATTAGCCTGCTGCCTAATGGTAAGGCACAACCAATTTCTTCGCAGATCCTGAGCAGAATAAGAGAAGCGGAAGACTAAATTAGATTAATCCATTTAGATTCCATAAATATAAACCAAGGGAACCATTCTCTAACTAAAGAAGGAAAAAGAGAAATCCAATAAAAAAGTCTATAGGAGTGAATCATCTTACAAAGTAAACGATCGACACAACTCATATAAATAGAGACCAGGAGTTGGCTTTTCTTGTTTCAGAGTGTTCAGATAATTGTTTCACCATACACCTCGAAGAACCAAAAGGAAGGGTACCGAAGCAGAAGAAGATTCACTGATGCATTAGGAAAAAGGCCAAAGGAAACACTGCACCAAGTTGTATTCTCTGTTTGATTGATCAACTAGGGTATTTCATAACAGTATATTTCCATAGGCATGTACGAGGCTTGGTCACGAGTTTTTACTTCGAATTAGTGGTCTAATAAAATGAAATAAATCAAAAGGTCAATACTAGTAAACTTGAATCTTGTTTTGCAAAGAACAAGCACTTTCCTGTAAAGCTTGAGATCAAACCAATCATACCCTCTTCACTTTTACAGCAGAATAGAAAGGGAAGTGCTATAACCTGTTCTTGTTATGTAAATCTTGAGAAACCAAACAAAACCATCAGATGAATCACGGGCTCTCCCTTCTATTCACCCGGCCCACGAAATCTAACCAGAAGTTAAAGATGGGAGATTTAAAGAAACTCCTTTTGGAAGACAAAACGTGCACACTAAAGCGATCCATAGCAGGGAAAGGCAACCATTTGAAGGTAAGTCGGAGCAGAAGTTAAAAGATGAGAGGTACGTACTCATCAAAAATGGAGATATTAGAAGAAAGGTATAGAGTAGGAGAGGCAGAGGGAAGAAAGACAAGGCAGAAAAGAGGGGGCCATGTGGGAGAAAATCCATAGAGGTTGGGACCGCGGGAGGAGGTGTAAGCCTTACCTTTACTGCAGGCTTTTTAGGACCCATCCCCATTCTTCCCTCAACTCCTTTGTCTTCCCTTCCACCACTTCTTCTCTCTGCAATAACCATCTCAGCCAAGGGGTCTCCGGAAGCAGCTCTTGACCAAATGCTGTGAGTAAGAGTACCACTCCTTTGGCTCAAGGAAGAAATGCTGAGCATGAAAAAGGAAAAAAAAAATGGAAGGTGAATCCAACCAGTGTTTACAGCTTCAGAAGATCATATTCGTGAAAGGATAGAACATTGTGATGTCAGCCCAATCTAGTAGGCACATAGCCGACATCGATTAAATATGAACTTTAATTCTTAGGCATTGAGGCCCCACATTATGATCATACAGGTGCTATATTATTAGTTTCAAGTGGTCCCTATAGTCATTGAGATTTTGTATGATCTTTACTTTTTCGATTTATATATATTCGATATTGCAATAAATTGATCAAGCAGTAAACTTTTAGTGTTATTTTCTATAAAAGAAATACCAGTAGGTAAACCGAGACAAGCCAGGGATCATGCCATCTCCAAGTTGAAATGCCATGCTACAGCTCGAGTTAGGAACATGTTGCTATCTTTTGGAGGAAAAGCTTGCCATAACATGGACGAGTGTTGGTCACAGTGATGAGGAAAAAATAGAGATGCAGGGAAGCTAAGTTGCAGGGTATGTTGGGTTAGGCAATGACTTGAGTTGAGATCAATCAGCATTCGGTCCAAAATAAAGCATAATTCTACAAACTGAGAGATTGATATGGTGCAGGATATGCAGCTTGTGTATGGACGTAGAACATCAAACTACAACATGTCATACAGCAATTTCATCAAACAAATAAAGTGCATCGTGATGGTTCATGGAGTTCTGCCTGGCAGGTGCAAGTTTCTCTAACCTTAAACGAAAAGTGCCATTCTGTCATGCAAAAATGTAGTAAATTGAATTCATGTTCAGTGTCTCAATCAAATCAAACATATTGCATTTCCACCGAAAGAAGTAGAGGACAAGAAATACGTATCAGTCGTCCAATCAAGACAGTTTTCGTCATGTTGAATCGAATCACCAGTCTTCTCCTCGAGAGTACTCAGATGCGTTAACTGCCAAATCTTGCTCTGTTTCCATGTCTCACTGCAAGACTGTTCCTTTCTGTTCTCCTGGTCCTCTTCTTGGAACTAGTTTTGGTAGTGCTGCGTGTCTTCTTCCCCTCCTTTTTATGCAGAGTGCCGCCAGATTACTACAAGTGGGCGCATGGGAGCCATGTCCAGCCAAGTACCTGATGTGTGATCCATCACGCGTCAATCGTCGTGGCCGCATCCGATTTAGGTAGAGTCACATCTATCACATTAGGGAAATGAAGGACATGATTGCTGTGAAGTGGTGGAGCAAAGAACCGAGAACATATCCTTCACATCAGAGCACGAAGCACACTGTGAGATTCCCCGTCTGCTTCAGCTGTTCTGATCTTTGCAGGGAAGACTCGAAGAGGTCACGGGAGAGAAACATATGGAACTGCAGATCCTGCATCAAAATGTGCGTCATCCCCAAGATTCCGGTCCGAACTTATGAAAGCCGAAAGATCGAATTCCAGAATCTTTATATGATTTCTTGATCTGAGATGGTGTAGTATATTCATCAGGGGTTCTGTTGCGAGTTGCAATTACAATTGCCCAGAGATGGAAGTCGAGCTGCATCCGGGGAATTGAATCTGATCAAGAACACTACGTCTTGAACATGATCATCGGTAGGCCATGGTCTCAACAGATGACAGGTGGTAAGAGGAGCAACAGTTTTTTTGTCTCCTATGAATCAGCCGAGGGTGAGCCTCGTCAAATGCCTCGGCGACCGCCATGCACGCATGCATGGCGCGTGTACTCCTCCTTCGCCTGTTCCCGCAACCGCCGACGACGGAAATGGATTCGCCGGTCTACGGTCCTCCTCCACCCATCGCTGCATCTGAGTGTGATTCGATAGACAGATCGAGGAAGCAAGCGAGGGGCAATGGATCAGCTGGGTCAAGCCGCAGGCCAAGCTCGGGTGAGCACAGACGTGCAAGGTCTCTTGTGCGTAAAAGTTAAAAGACTGCTGTCATTCGCGGACTGCGGTTGGTTCTACTCTTCTCTTTTGGTGTGCAGGCGAAGAAGGATGAGACGATGAACCAAGCATCCGAAGCCGGTCAACAGGGCATGCAGCAAACCACAGGATTCGTGCAACAGGTAGATTTCCTATCCATTTTGCACTCGTTTATCCATCTGTGAATTTTCTACACTTTGCCTTGAGGAATCGTGTGCAGACTGGGGATCAAATGAGGAACATGGCACAAGGGGCTGCTGGTGCTATGAAGAACGCTGTGGGCATGGGAGGAAGCGACGCCACCACCAGGCCATGATCTGATTGATTCCAGTTCATTTGCGCCAATAATGTAGTGGTATTTCGACCTACTTAATAAACATCTGGATTTCTAAACCACATATATGTATCGAACATTACATATGAAACAAGTTTGTCTCTTCAGATCAACCGACACAAATGGAACAAGAATGGGAAACACTCTATGATCAAGAAGTTTAAGAACCTTCGAAGTGTAAGATGTTTTGGACTGAAAGCATACCTTGTGAAGTTGCTTCATCAAAATATATATGAACATGAAGGGCATGTGAATACCCCTGGCCTAATGGTATCAAAAGCACACCATTGACTATAATAATGTCTCTTCAACTATGGAAGAAGCATATATATTGGTAAAATCCATCAGCATTGGAATCATATCTCAAAATCAACACATGGTGGTGATCTTTCTTTCTGTATGGAAGAACTTTGGAAAGTAGTGCTCCTTCAGGAGGTGGAGTCAGGTGATCCATATCCCCATGGGTTCTTTTTGGCCCAGTTCCATTGATCCCGACACATTTCCTCGATGCCGTACTTTGCCCTGCATTGGCACTTTCATTGTTGAATTAAAAATACTGGTCGTTAAGATGTAAATAAATAATCTTATCTACAGCAACTCAGGCAATTACGTACTTCCACTTAAGCTCCTTCTCTGCTTTTCTGGTAGATGCATATAAAATTTCAGCATCACCATGTCGTCTTCCAGCTTTAACCACAGGAATTTTCTGAGAGCATCTTAATGTCAAAAGTTGCAAAAAGAAGAAATAAAGCTTATATCATCATCGCCTGGAATCATCCCTAAACTTAAAACAGTTGATAGAAAATTACGAGGCGTGGGTTGATGAATACCTTTCCGGAAGTCTTCTCAAATGCTGCCACCATTTCCAAGACAGATGTTCCCTTCCCAGTTCCTAGATTATAGACTTCACAGCCTGCTCGTAGGAAAAACACTTCATAATAACAACATAGATAGCATGGTCTTAACTAGTTACAATAGATGGATTGGCAAATATCCCAAGAAGGCCTACAGATGCATTAATGGTTTGGTAAACTAGTAGTGTTGTTAAGTGTTCATTTGTCAACTTTTAACTCCATGCTGATGATACAATTGGCTTCTTCTTTCTTTGGCCTGTAATTCGCATTTTTCAATCCAATTTGATTAAAATATTCAGGTGAAAATGTGAAAAAAAAAATAAAGTACAGAAGATCCATCACCATGCAATACATATAATTTATAGTAGTCAGCACATGATAAATTGCCCATTCATGAGACCATGCTCATAAGAATAGAATTCACAATGTAAAAACCTAGTAGATACTCTAGTTAAATTGCAAGGGAACATTTTGTGCAACCTTTCCGTTTCTCCTAAAACATTGCAACTTTTTTTTTTTTGTTTTGTTTAGTTAATATACATGACAGAGTTCTAATATATAAATTATAGAGAAAATAGTATTAACGAAAATGAGAAAAATTAAGTGTAATGTGAAATTTTGCATACGCACCAAGATTGGAGGCCTCGAAGAGCTTCTGCAGGGCTGCAATATGTCCATCTGCTAGATCCACAACATGAATGTAATCCCTTACCTGAGATAATCATTTAACGTTGATAAGAATACAAATCACTAAAACAAACATTAAAGCCCAAAGAATTATGCCTATTAATCCTAATCAAAGTGCCTTCAAGATCAGTCATACAAGCAAAATGTTCATTTTACACAATACTAATCTTCAAATAAACAGCACTGTTAACCCAGACTGCTACGTTCCAACACTGTACGCTTCGCTGAACTATTTAAGGCACTCAAAAAAAAAAAAAAAAAGAGAAAATAAGAAATTTATTCACAATCTAAAATATATCTCCCGACGTAATTTGACAAAGAAATTCCAGTCAAGAACTTAAGAAGATGCTACATAAACTATGCAGGTTTCCACGAGACCGCCTATTTTTTTCCGATTAAAGAAACTTTATTTAAAGCCTCATGTTGCTGGTTGTGATTTTTGTCGAAACAGCGTCCACTTACAGCACAAGCTAGTTAGTATTTCTACTGCCTAATACATATACTACATACACATACATACATCACAAGGTTGAGTACCGTATATCCAACCACATCTACTATCTGACAAATGCAACATGTGAAACTTTTTTCATAAGCAGATAAAAAATGTTTTGATAATAGAATCAAAGACGGACGTGAAGATGAGCTGTATAGAATTGGCGAAGGATAGATAAAACCACAAATATGAGATCATGTTAATAAACTTAATCAAAGTCATATACATGGGCTAAATCAATCACAACTTGGAGCAAAATAGAGATAAGACAATACTCCTGTGCCGTCTTTGGTCGAATAATCATTTCCAAATACTGTAAGAGCAGGTCTCCTCCCAACAGCTACTTGTTGTACAAAAGGCATTAGATTATTGGGGAATCCACGAGGATCTTCACCAATATTTCCACTAGGATGAGCTCCAATAGGATTGAAGTATCTCAGTAATATTATGCTCCAATCCTTATCTGCGCGATGGATATCACGACAAATGTCTTCGATCATAAGCTGCACTCATTATTTAAAATTATTAGTCTTGAAAAAATTGGTACCCAAATTAGCCATGGTAGTAACAGATGAAGAAACCTTGGTTCTCCCATATGGGTTCATAGCACATAAAGGGGATTCTTCTGTACAGGGAACTTTTTTTGGCCATCCATAAACAGTAGCTGATGACGAAAATACAAGCTGCAACAACATTAATGTGCAGAAAATTTACGTAAGAAAAAACAAATTAAAAGAATCATTCAGGTAAAACAGATTAGTATCCTCACTAAAAGTAACAAAGTTAGAAAGCCAATGGCAACTTTTAACAATAATATATCCGTGAGCCCAAGGTAGAGGATGATGCTTGAAAGAAGAAAATTTGAAGAACACAACCACTAGTCATGTGAGCGCATGGCCAAATTTAGTTGCAAGGAAAGTGAAAACAAGAAGAATGATTTAGAATAGCTTAGCAGCAAAAAATCCTAAGAAATTAACCATACAAGTTATATGCCTAGTGATACACAGAAACTGATTTTCCAGGGATGTGCAGTAAAAGTCATACAGAGTACAATTATTTATCTTATAGTTGTGACTGTCTATTCAACAAAAAAGTAACTTTCTGCATATCATCACAAGAACTTCATATTCAAAGATTTTTATGAACTACTAATGTTCCTTTTACTATAAAGTTTTGGGCCACAAACATAATTTGAGAATACCTTTTTGCATCCGTGCCGAACCATTGCTTCCAAAAGCGCGATGGTGCCAATAATGTTATTATTGTAATAGAGCAAAGGTTTCTGAACACTTTCACCCACAGCCTTAAGCCCAGCAAAGTGAACAACAGCATCGAACCTGCAAAGCAGATTACGGGCATAAGTGACTATTTTAACACAATAATTCATATCACAAAAAAAAAAAACATAACAATGTCAAAAATAACAAAGTATGGTTATTTATGATGAAGTTTGTAAGAAGTTGTGTCCTGATAAAATTTTGGCCCTAATCTATATCAATAAGAGTATGCATAGAAATCTGTTCTTTATAATTTATTCACACGGATATGTAACTTCCAGCTCTAAAATTAATACAACAGTAATATGTGACACCCAACAAATAGAACTAAACTTAAATGCAACAGCTTGCAAATGAAGCTTGAATTCCTAATATTTTTGTGGAAGAGTGTCATCGTCCTATTTCTCGCAACCACATCATTTTCTTCCCTCTTCAGTCATGTCCTCAGTCATAGTTAGCTTTAAGCTGCCCTTTTTGGACGGTGGTTTGCTTTAAACTGCAAAGCAAACTAGTTAAGCAGCCTCTATAGAGGTCTACAGACGCCTCGCCACATGCAGGTTTAAGGTTGCACAATAAACACAGCGGAGGAGGCAATATTATGCTTTAAGCTGCCCTTACATTTAGTAGTATGGTGTAGTACATTTGATTTGATGTGCTATCATGGGAGCTCAGAAACAAAGTTTTGTTTCATCAAAAGACGGTGATTTGAATGTTGAAGGAAAAATGACATTAAGACAATCACTGAAGGTCACAAGCTAACTATGTTCATTTAGAAAACCTTACTTTGTTGAAGCAAAAAGTTTATCCAATGCATCCTTGTCTCGAAGATCAATCTGCAGAGGCATATAATTTCTTAAGAAACCAAACTCACATGATATGTCTTGGAATATGTTATTCAATATTGCTTGAACTAGACAGCAAAAAAAGAACATGGTTTATAGAAAATTTAATTGTCGATATCAACAAAATAAGCAGACAACACATATTCGTATTGAAGCATTATTTTCATTAATTTCCAAGGCTACTCAAGAATCAACACAAGCCAACTATACATTAAGCTTTAAATTAGGCAGGGAATAAGGACTATATTCTCTATATAGATGTACCAGGTAATAGAAGATATCAGGTCAGTTTGTTTATACTAGGAAAATGCCACCATGCAGAAACAACTACAGGAATGCACATAAATGTCAGCCAATTCTATATATGTGCAAAACAAGAAAAATATGGAAACTTGATCAAGCCATACAGAGAAGACTTTAAACAGCCTCCATAAAACATTCCAAAGTTAGAATTAGAAATGGTGGTAGAGGACCAATATTTTCGAGTTAAATCACAAGTCCTTACTGTGGATGCACCCAGATTGCTTATTGAAGAAATAATAAAAATAAAAATTAGCAAAAGTAATCCAGGTTTGATCTGGTCCTGGAATGGTCCAAATGCATCATATATTTAGAATTAGTGATGCATAATACATCAACCACTATAACGTATAAGCAAACTTGCTATGCGGTCATAGGAGATGCACAATTTGATTAGCAAGAATGGGTAATGACAATAAGGTAAGTGGCATGGGCATAGCAGTTCCTGACCATTAAAGAGCTTCCATGAACCATTTCAAAGTTAGAATTAGAAATGTTGGTGGACCACCAATATTTTCGAGTTGAATCACAAGTCCTTACTGTGGATGCACCCATACTGCTTATTGAAGAAATAATAATAATAATAATAATAATAATTAGCAAAAATAATCCAGGCTTGATCTGGTCAAAGAAGGAAAAGACTGGTGGTCCAAATGCATCATATATTTATAATTAGTGATGCATCATAATACATCAACCACTATAACGTATAAGCAAACTTACTATAAGGTCATAGGAAATGCACAGATTTGAATAGTAAGAATGGGCAATGACAATAAGGTAAACGGTATAGGCGTAGCAGTTCCTAACGAACTACAACCAGAGGCCGCAGAAATCATCCTAATAATTAAAGTTGAAGAAAACCGAAGCCATCAATCCAATAGGGTAAGCGGAATAATAGACAAACGTAACACACCAATTGGTTAACCCTTAGAAAAATTAATCTCAATCCATAGTTCTTAACAGAAACACGAATGTTCCGAGCACTCAACCCTTGAAACGACAGAGGACCAAATACGAAACAACTTCAATCGAGAAGACACGTACAAAAATCCAATCTTGCACAACCAGGTCCACAAGTCTCGAAGAACTCATCCATCCGAACGAGAAAACCTAAACTTCAGCGCCGAATGTTCATGGACGGAACAAGAGAACAAGGATGGTACCCGATGGAAGGTTAAGTTCTTGCCGTACTTCCCCGCGAGCGCAGTAACGCGCTCGACAGCGACCTCGGAGGAGTTATCGAGGTTGTCCACCACGACGACCCCGAACCCGGCAAGGAGAAGCTGCAGCACGGTGTGGCTGCCGATGTAGCCGGCGCCACCCGTGACCAGGATTCTCCTCGCCATGCCCGATGGCCCAAGGAGCGACACAGATAGAAAACCACGGGGAGTGAAGGAAAAATAAAGGAAGGGTTTTAAGGCCCCAAAAAGAGAAAGTCGATAAAAAGAAACGGCGTGGAAGGGAGGAGGAGGGCGACGGAAGCGGAGGGGAACGAGCGGACGCGATTGCGAAGCGAGGAAGAAGCGGGTATATATATACTCTCGGGTGATACTTGATGGCCACGTTCCATCGACCACGGCGCCTTACTCATTATTCTCTCTCCAAACCACTTGACTCGACTCATCTACGATTACTTGGGTTCACGGATTCACATTCGGTAGGTCAATTCGAGTTCAAATAATAGATACGTCGACTCGAGTTGGACTCGACGTACAATATAACCGCTCCATTTTGGGGGCGGATGGAGCGGAACGAGAAGTGTCGCCGTAGCTTTGGGGCTTCGGATCTCGAGCTACGTGTAGTGGTTAGGAAAATAACCGATCCATCAAGGCCACGACGTTAGTTTCGAGTATATTTTAGCCTGATGCAATTGTCATTGAAGGTGGGTCAGTCATTTCCCAATTGGCTCTTCAGTCGAGCATCATCACATGCATAACTTCCGTTAACTTGTAATCTCGCATCGAAATCAATCATGCTCGTGCATGCATGGCGTATCGATCTAAAAGAGCCACCGCATCCGTAGGAATGCACGTGACCGAACTTAAAAGAAAAGGAAGGCGTACGTTGTGATATCATCTTTCTCATCAAGCATACAAACAAAAAAAAAAAAAAAGGAACAACTAATAGTAATTGATAAGGTGATGAGTCTTGTGACGAATTCTGCTGCTGACTTGATTATTTGCTTCGCTTTTTGCCGTCTTAATTAAAGCTGGTAGGTGTCGGTGACACGTCCAGAACAAACCGTTAGGTTTCACATCCATGCATTGAACTCGGTACGGCGCTAATAGTTATAGCTCGGCTTCTCAACTGCACCGGGCTCCAAGAGGCATCCGCGCACCGCCCATCGGATCCTTGTGCGAATCACGAGGTGGTGGCCGATCAAGTTATATAGCAGGATACACTGACACCGGGTGATGCATTTGGGCCCCGCATATAGCAGATCTGTTCGTGGGCCGATCTAGAAGTGGTTGAACCAACGCATCAAGGAAATATTTGATTGACTTTGAATCCGACCCATTCCATAGCGGTGACCCAACTTGCAGTCGCTTGCGATGACCGCATTTGAATCCGAGGAAAGCAACCGTTCGGCCCGCCGAAATCGTCGAAATGGGGCCCCGTTCCTCATCGGTGGGCCCGGACCATCAGCCGCCATCCACTTCCCGCTTTACCGCCTCCAATCTCTCGCCCGGTGGACACACCGCCCCTCGTTTTCCACCAACCGCCATTGAAATCCAATCGGCGTCCGTCTCCACGCCCTTCTATTGATTTAAATTTCAAAAAGCCCCGTCCCGTTCGGCTTCACTGTCAGCGAACAAAACGCCTCGGCCGCTCCTCTCGTGTAAGACCACTTCGAGCCCCTCCTTACCGCAATCGAACAACGCATCCAATGGCGCCCGGCGAGCGTGCCCTCCGCCATCCGATGGTCCACGTCCCTCCTTGGCCTGTAACCGAGCACCCGATGGCCGGGATGCAGCAGTTCGACACCCTCCCCGTCAGCAACGTCGTCGGCCTCTCCGCGATGGATCACTTTATCCACGGCAACAGCGACGACCTGGACCTCGCGGCCGACGAATACGCCTTCGTCGAGTTCCGGATGTACGAGTTTAAGGTGCGGCGGTGCCCCCGCGGGCGGGTGCACGACTGGACCGAGTGCCCCTACGCCCACCCGGGAGAGAAAGCGCGACGGCGCGATCCCCGCCGGTTCCACTACTCCGGCTCCCCCTGCTCGGACTTCCGCCGGGGCGGGGGGTGCCGCCTCGGCGACGCCTGCGATCTCGCCCACGGCGTGTTCGAGACCTGGCTCCACCCGGCACGCTACCGGACCCAGCCCTGCAAAGACGGCACCGCATGCAGCCGACGCGTCTGCTTTTTCGCTCACTCCCCCGAGCAGCTCCGCATCGTCCTGCCCCCGAGCCCGACGTCGCCTGGCAAGAGCGGTGTGAACATGTTTTCCTCGCCCACGTCGACGTTGGCACTCCTGACGCCGTTATCGGACGGCTCCCCGCCGTTGTCGCCGGTGGGGGTAGACGATGTATTGGCGGCGATGAGGAACCTGCAGCTTAGCAAGGTTAGGTCGGCGTTGCCGTTCGGTACGCGGAGCGGGTTCGCATCCCCGGCGTCCCTCGAGAGCGATCCAACGACACGGGGTAGGAGGGCAGCGGCGGCCGTGGCGGACCAGTCTGCGACCCAACTTCTCGAGGACGGGTGGAGGCAGGAGGAGGCTGCGGAGCCGGGGCCAGATCTGGCATGGGTTTCGGAATTGGTGAAAGATTGAAGGAGTGATCTTGGACATTTTTGTTAATATTTGTTCATAAATAAAATGGAAAAAAGACAATAGCTGAAAAAAAAAGGGCGCAATTTTTTCTTTTTTCTTTCCCGTGAGGAAGTGAAGAGAAGATTCTCGATGTGTGTGTGCTTCTTGTTTATTTTTTTTTATTCTTCTCATTTGTTTTTTGATGTAACTCCTGCAACTTTTCGGTTTGGATATTAATGTAATCAATGTCAAATAAAGTTGGTGGTGTTGTCATTATCTTGCGAGATGGGGGATCAGATATGATTGAAGACAAAATCGTCACCTGGTTATTGAAACAGGTGCAGAACATGATGTGGAACTGTCAGCTTGAAAGATACAAAAGGGAACGAAGCAAAAGGTGTGCTGGAATTTGGTAAGTCAGATCTTTAGAAACCTTGTTGTCCCTCTCTGACAAGAACCTTTTGGTCTCAAATCCTTTTCCTCCGTTACTTTTGTTGCAAGTATCCAAAGAACCGACAATTTGTGGTTTCTACAGGTTACTGTTGAGTCACGGCGGTCGCAACTGGTTCAGCAAAAAGATCAGCTTGGAGAGAGAGAGAGAGGTTGACAGCTCGGGGATGTCAATTCGTTGACTCTTTCCATAGAACTTGGTAGCCAAATATGGATTTCGATGCCAGCAATGAATGACTAAACTGGGTTGGGTGATTTCATGAAACTTGAGATTAGGTTGGAACGGTTTGAGATTAGGTTGGAACGGTTGTTTGTGTTGAAAGAAATGAAAAGGTTTAATTGATTTATTAATTTATAATTTTTTTATATATAAAGAAAATTTTTTTTCCCAACTAATATATCATATTTTATTATTCATTTAGGGAAATCATATCTAAATCCTAACTAAATTCTATCTTCTATCATGCCCCTCCCCCCGTAAGATCGAGCTCTTGTAATAACGTCGATCTTGATCTAAGTACGTAGATCTTGAATTGATATTAATGAGTCTAAAGGAAGGTCGTTGTTGTGTTGTCAACCGCGGTAAAGATCTGACGACGATTGACTTCGACGGTGATGTCAGTCTGACTGAGAAGTTGATGCAGCACAAAGCAGTCACAACAAAATGAATGGTCGCTCAGATTACCGCAGCTCAGAGTGCTACCACTAATAGAGGAGAGAAATCGACATCGACGATAGAGAGCTAAAGTGGAGCTGTCGATAGTGTCGCTGAGGTCTCGACCTCTTAAAAGAGAGAGGACAAGAAAGAATAAAGAAGCTGTCGTTTGACAACAAAAAAAGATAATCTCTCTTAAAAGAAAAAGGGACTTTGATAATATGTTGAAACTAAGAGGATAGAATGAAAAACCTAATTGATTCATTAATTCATCGTTTATTTATACATATAAATTTTTTTTTTCCTCAACTAATTTATGAGATTTTCTCATTCAGTTTAAAAAATAATATCTAAACCCTAACTAATTATTATCTTTTATCACTTTCAAACACCACATTTTTCCTCTTTTAACATAATAGAATGCACTTGACTTGCTACCATGGAACAATTTAACTACGGCTGAGAGAAAGAATCTTTTGAAACGAGGAGGGCAAAGGTTGGACAGAGAGACCGAGTCCTTATGGCTGAAATCACTTCATCCATCGGTCCACCTGGTCAACCAGAAACCAGGCGGCAAATAAACAAAAGGATTGGGATTAGCTTCAATGTGAATGTCCAGAGTGCAGTTAAAATGGGGTTGGATCAAATCTTACATCTTATATACCAGAATGAAGATAATCTATTTGGAAGGCAAAAGGACAGCATAAGATTTAGCGTTGGAATGATGACTTGTCGGAGAGCAATAACAAGCACGCCGTGCCGTGCCGTGCGCTGCGCTGCGCTGCGCGGCAAGGCATCCAAGGAATTGTGTCGAGAATATACGACGGGTCTGTTTTCTCAAAACCATGGAAGACTTCGCCTCTGGTTTGGCATTCCTTAAAAGTTAAGGAAGGAAGTGGGGGCGTTGCAGTGACCAATAAGGCTTCTTTGCGAGATTATTCCTCTCCAATTATAGACACAAGGTATCTTAGTCAATAAAAAAAAATGATAAAAAAAAAATAATTCTGATCGATGCTCCTATTATATCAACGAAATTCGAATAAAAAAATATTTTTAAATATAAATATTTTTTATTATTTAAAAATTATCCTTTCAATTGGAACTCGACGTGTGGCATCTTAGTCAACAAAAAGTAAAAAAATAAAAAATGTAACCGATGCCCTCACCATGTCAGTGTAATCTAAACAAAAAATATTCTCCAAATATGACTAGTTTTTGTTGCATAGAATAATAATATGATCCATAACCTATAAAAGTCAAAACAAGGCACGATAATCGTTGATATTTCTTTTCACTCGCTAACCCATATTAGGCTGACTTACTCATCAAACTGGACCGCGTTGAGAATCCTATTTTCTTATTTGTATGAGTTTAGGTTTGATGATCCATTTTTTAATCTAATATCATCTCTCGGATGAAAAACTTTGATGGATGATAAAAATGTTGATATGAAACCAAGCGTAAAACAAAAAAGAAATAATAACTATTGCTCGTCAAATTAAAAGTGTCAACTATAAAGAGCTTAGCAATAGAAATAAAAGTGATAAAGGACTCTCGACACAAGGGACTTATTCTCGGTCTCGATATCTTCCTTATCTCTTATTGCTGGAACCTCTTCCTGAGGTTTTGATAACAAGCAACAAGCTTCGTAGTTTCTTTCAGCGGCTGGGTGAATAATGGACTTTAGGTGTTGGAATTGGGGGAAGAAGGAGCCGCGATTAGAAGAAACTTGACAGCACCTCCTCTTCTTCTTTTACTGTTGCTCTCACTTAGAGTCTCAACTCTAGGCCAACTGGTGGCTGGATACAAGGAATAAGGCCTACTACCTTTAGAGATCAGTTGGAACTTTGATGGCTATCAGACTCCACTCTCCTTCTCTTCTCTATCTCGACTAAAGGTTGCTACTCAGGTTTATATTGGCTTCTAGTTTTGCAATTGTTGAAGTACTACACTCCCTTAATTTTATAGGTAGAGTGCCCAAGAGTCTGACTCCTTTTTAAGGTTTAGAGAGTCCTAATACTTTTAAAGACTTAAGTGTTCTAATACCTTTAGGACTTCAAGTATCTTTATTACCTTGAGGACTTAGAGAATTCTAATACCTTTTAGGACATTTTAGGGTCTGTGCACCTAGCTATGCCTTATCAGTTGTTATAACAAATCTGAATCATACTCAAATTAAGATTTAGGCCAATGTGACGCCCAATAGGAGCCAACTTAGGCTACTCGAATTAGGATTTGAAGCTTGATCGATGACTTGACTTGAGTTTGGCCAGGTTGGGTGAGTTTTAGAGTTTATTCGAAACTCTGATTGAGTGAGATCATCTCAGATCACGACTCCCCAATTAGATGATTCAATCTTTGATGAATCTTTTCTTAATATTTCTTTTTTCGCCGCCATATGTAGGTTAGATGTTTCACTTTAGTTCGTAAATATGGTGAATATTGTTGTGCTCAATCATGCTATCTATATGCATTATTTTAATGAGATTCTCCTTGTTGTCAATCACTGTCGACTTGAGGATTTTCTTTCTATTCTGGGGCCTCAAGCTCACTATATCTTTTGATTTCTCCTCCTCTTTTATCATGTTAAAGGAAGGATTTGATCTCTTGCATGCTGAAGTGAGGGTCATGAGTTATCGGCATACATTCACCATCCTCTTTGCCAGGCCCATGGAGGTCAAATCTTTCATTGAACCAATCAGATCTTGGATGAGGAGAAACTTCCTTCCATCCTTTTGGAGTTGATACTCCTAGGCTCGATATAAGTAAACGACATCTCGATCCCATAAGTAGGGAGTCCCAAGGATGACTTGACATATATTAAGTGGAACCATCTCGTATATTACCTTATCGATGAATTCCTTTGTGATGATAATGGGTATCTTATATTATTGCTAAATCTTTATCTCAACATCATCGAAGTTATCCAAGATGATACAGGCATGGATAAAATATTGTCTCTAAGTCAAACTCCTTGATCAAGCTCCTCGAGATGAGGTTCTTTTGACATGTGATGTCAAAAATCATGCCAATGACTTCTTGATTCACATGATGTTGAAAGAACCCTTTTGGAACTTTTAATGGAGTCGTCGCCCACGGTCGTGGTTGATGTTCATCAGCTTCGATCGTTCTTTGTCCACTTCTTTGAGAAGAGTTCCAGGTGTTCTAATATTCATCTTTACAAAATTTTACTCTCCCAAAATTCACTTTAGCCGTCAAATGGCTCCTTTTGGTCTTTTCCGTAAGCTTCTCACTATGGATGTGATTCTTTCTCTCTATCATCATCATTATATTGATAGTGATTGAAATATCATATATTTTGAAGAGGTTCAACTCTGTATGAATTTGTGCATGGAGTTCAAAGGTCTATTTCATCATCATCGATTGATCATCGAGGGAGATTCGAAGCATCATCACTTATTGTCAAAATTTGATAGTATACTCTTATAAGATTAGTCCCATCCTTGGTGTAAGTAATGTTTCTTTCTTTATCTTTCTTTGGGATATTTCATAAAATAAACTTTTTCTTATATAATCATTTTGAATTGTGTCCATAACACATCTTCATCACCATTGATTTAAAGATAGGCTTTCCATTATATGAGTATACATTCCGTCAACTTTAATCATGCAAAGATCATCTTATTCTTATCGTTGTAATTATATATATCAAAATAAGTATGAAGTAGATCTATATATACATCTAGTACCTCAACATTGATTAATTATAGGAGGGTATGTCAATGCCAGCTTGAACTTGAAATAGTCGAGTTCTTACTATGATATTCCACTCGATAGCATCTTGTTCACTGCAACGTGTCTCGAATGGAGACGATGATCTCACCCTTACTGTGATGATCTTTACTCAATTGTTGGTTGTGGAAGGGTTAACTTGGGCTTGCATCTAACTCATCACAATCTTTATTCGCTAGGTTAATACCATCTGTATAGTAAGGTTGGCCAAGGTGTTGAGTGTTAGTCGGCGTCCCACTGGTGGTTCTTTATTCGGGTGAGTATGATTTGAAATTCAACTCTTATAATTTTTTTCTCAACTATTTACATCATTATCTCATGATCACCATCTAGAAGATTGTGGATGATCTGTCTATCTAATGCCACCTCTTGATAAAAAGTTTTGACAAAGAAGAAATATATCACTACGAAACTAAGCCTAAACAAAAAAGAAACAACATCGATTGCTCTTAAATTAAAGTGCCAATTCTAAGGGGCTAAGCAATGGAAATAAAAGACTCAAACGAAATCATTAAATGCAAGTAGTCATTGGACAACACCTTAGTGATTTTGGTAGGACTTACCACCGGTTTCGATCTCCTCCTATTTTGTTGCTATAACCCCTCCTGAGGTTTGAGCAACAAGCTTTATCACTGCTTTTAATAGTTGGATGAAGATTTGATGAAAGACTTCGGCTGTTGAAATTCGATGATTGAAGACTAGAAAGAAAGAAGAAGGGTTGCTACCTTTGTAGATCGGCTAGAACTTTGATGGTTGTCGGTCTCCTCTCCTTCTTATCTTCTCTATCTTGGCTAGGGTCACTTGGCTTCTAGTTTTGGAATTAAATAGTGTTGTGTGTCCTTTGTTTTATAGGTAGAGTGACGCCCAAGAGTCATACTCCTTCTAAGACTCAAAGAATCATACTCCTTTTACAACTTAGAGTACCCTAATGTCTCTAGAATTTCGAGAGTCTTAATGCCTATAAGACTTTCTAGGATGGCATCCCTACTTGTAAGTTATCAAGTAGTTGCATATTGCCGTAATATGAGTTATACATGGGATTAGGATTTGGGCTGATTTGACACTAAATAAGAGGTAGCTTAAGTTGGCCAAGTAGGGGTTTAAAGGTTGAGTGATAAATCAACTTGAGTTTGATCAGGTTGGTGAGCTTTTGAGCTTATTCGAGACTCTGATTATTATTGAGATCGTCCCTAATCATTTATAACATCAGTCTTTATATAGGATGACACTTTGGGACAATATTACTTTGGGAGTTGGGGGGTTTGGATGCATCCAATACCCCTCATTCAAATCAAGTCTAAATCAAGTTAGGGTTGGTCAACAACAAATCGACCATCGACATCTAGTCTCATCACAGAGCGATCATGGTTTTGATTGTCTAAGTTGAAGTCGATCCTCCATTTTGCTTCAAGCTAACATCCAAACCCCATAGTTTAGACTTGTCCTCATCTTTGATGTAAACCTTGTTGGAGCAATAATATTAAAATAATATTTAATTAAATTAAAATTTGGTTTAAATATATAAATTGAAATAAAAAGTTTAATAGAGGAACCCAAAGATATGCAAGTATCATCCTAAGTGTATTCCTTGACCTCATGCAAGTGTCATCAAGAAATCACCTAAGATATAACTAAAATGATTCTTCTATAAACACGATCATGAAATATGTAAAGAAAAATAAAAGTAACCAATGAAACAAGTGACAGTGGAAAACTTCTCTCTTTATCATTTCTTTCTCTATTTTTTTCATTTTTTTGATAAAATTAGTGCATATACTGTGCGGTCAATGATATGTCTTTTCAAATACTTAATCTCATGTAGTGAGGTAAGCATCCATCTAAAAGAAACACAGTGAATCAAGTCTTGAACCATATTTCTTTGATCTAAACTTTAACCAACTCATACAAAGTATAACATACATATTGTTGGATTACACATTGATAACGTGAGTATCTTGTTTATTCATGAAAGATTCTAGGATTGCCCAAATCCCTAACTGTGATCATTTATAAGTTCTTTCATATAGTAGAGAACCAATACCAGGAATGTATATAGAACCATATCTCACAAAAAATATCGTCAAAGCACTAATCATCGTATATCTGTATGCAGGAGCACGAATCTTCCTATACCTCTATGTAAGAGCACTAATTATTATAGGGATGAGGTTGGAGATAAGCTTCTTCATATCTATATACACTAAGGTGCTAATCATTATGCTGTTTAGCTAACCAATTAGTTTATTATTACCACTGAATCTCCTTCAAGGGATCTACTATCATTGAGGTTGAGTTTCCACCATTGAAAGGTTCATTTTAGACAAAAGACTCATACACTTAATGGAATTAGTTTTTAGTCATATTTAGAACTTTAGTAGGACAATCGGCTAAATTATTATTAGTTTTAATATAAAATATAAAAATAACAGAATGAGAAACTAGTTATTTAATATATTTTTATCTATTCTTTATGTGTCTACCTATTTTATTATTTATATTTCTTTATAAAAATCTATCGCAGCCTTGTAACTACAATGAATAGATTTAGTAGTAGGATTTGAGATCATTGGAAGAGTAGAAATTAGATTCTTAAGTCATTCTACCACAGTGCAAGTACTATAAACACAACTTCCATAGTATGTATATATGATAATAATAGTTTGTTTAGTTGATTACCAAGACATATTACTTCTATAATAAAGAACAACATATTCAGATGTATATTTAATATTTAAAAATTAGAAATATAGTTAGTATCACTGTAACCTTAAAGAATTGAAGGATATTATACTATTATTTAATATTGTTGAATTCGAGATTTTGATGATAAAATCAATTAATGAATTTATGAATTAATATACTTTTAAGATAAATGACATAGAAAAGACTTTGATCATGAACATGAAACATCACAGGGTAAATTATCGAAGTAAGAGAATCAGATGTTGGGTCGGAGAATTATTATGTTAGAAATTGGACGTTGGGTCGGAGGATTGGTCAATATGCTGAAGGATGGACTTCGTATCATGAGTTCGAGCATTGGGCGTGAAGGATCGAGTATTGTGTCAAAAGATCATATGTTATGCGAAGTCAATACACTGATAGATCGAGCGCTATGTCGAAGGAAAGGATGATGCGCCAGAGGTTCAAACAAAGTGTAAAATGATTAGATAACATGTTGGACAATCAAAAAATTGGTATTGGGTTAAAACTATGCCAACCTGATTTGGAGCCCATTTGGTATAAACTAGGGTAGAATGAGCCTGATGAAAGGTCAATTCAGTGACCTAGAATTGGCTTGGGTGGTGGTACTGTCCAAACAGCTAAAAAGTAATGTTTGTGCTTTTTCAAGCATTTCAGCGATGGTATCGCCACCTGCCGATGGTGGCATCGTCCAATGGCAGTGGTACTGCATAGACTAGTGGTAGTACCATCAGAGCCCTGATTCCTGGGCTTTGTTCAGCATTAGTACCGCCCGATGCTGGTGGTGGTACCACCAGTACCCTAAAAAATCAAGGATTTAAAATTTTTGCTCAAATTCTTAAGCCATTGTGGTTCTATAAATACCTCATTTATTTTTATTTGATGAAGCACAAATAAGGGTGAAAAAAGGTTGAAAAGGAGAAAGAATCATTAAGGTTAAAGTGTTATAAATTATTAAAAGTGTTTGAGTCCCTTCATCCTTCAGTTAGCAGTTATTCTAAAGAGATATGAGGCCTTGTGTAAAAGAGTTTGTAAATATTCTCTCCTTAACCTGGTAAAAGGAAAAGGGTTGTAACAAGAGTAGTTGATTTTCACTCATTAGAAAGAAAATTGGTAGTAAAAGCCGATAAACTCGAGAAAAGATAAATCAGGAGTGGACATAGGTCGAGACAATCGAACCATTATAAATCATTTTATATTTATTTCTTATTTTTCCTTGTTATTACTTACTGATTTACTTTACTCACGACTTCTACTTACACTTTCAAATTAAATGCATTTTTGATTCATATTCTCATTTGAACTTTTTCAAATTGGATCTTTTTATGATACACTAATTCACCCTCCCTTCTTAGTATCATTACAATCTTAACGGTTGGTACCAAAACCAAGTTCTCTTAGTTGGATTAATACCCAAGTGAGTTTTGATGGCTTTTTCTAATATTCACGAGGGTCACTCTATTAGTCGTCCTCCTATGTTTAATGGGATGGACTATACTTACTAGAAAACACGAATGAGAATTTTTTTTATTTTTATGGATTTTAATTTATAGAATGTCGTTAGAGTGGTTTTTAAAAATCTTCTAATCCAATAATGAATTAGATGATTTTGAAAAGAAAATATTTTCTCTAAACGCTAAAGCTATAAATGCTTTATTTTATACTTTAGATAAAAACGAGTTTAATCATTTTTCTACTTGTGACACTACATATGACATTTGACATACACTTGAAATTACTCATGAAGACATACATAGAGTAAAAAAAATAAAAATTAATCTTTTGGTATATAGTTATGAATCATTTAAAATGATGACAAGTGAAACCATTGGTGATGTGTACAATGGTTTAAAAGCTCTTGGTAAATGTTATCCTAATCTTGAATTAGTAAATAAAATTTTAAGATCTCTTATAAAATGTTGGGATCCAAAAGTAACAAATATCCAAGAAGGAAAAGACTTGAACAATTTTTCTCTTAAAGAACTCATAGGATCTTTAATGACCTATGAAATGACTTGCAAAATATATGACGAGTAAGAGAAGTACCTTCTAAAGTACAAGAAGGATATTACACAGAGCATCAAAAAAGATTCCTCGAGCGAAAGCTCAAGTGATGATGATGATGACATAGAACTCCTTAGAAGACTTAAAAAAATTCATGAAAACAAATAAAACTCATAAAAATAAAAAATATTCTGAAATGTTATAAATGCAAGAAGCTGAGACACTTCAAAAAAGAGTGTCCATAATTGAAAAAGAAATTATCAATGTAAAAGAAGAAGAAAACATTCAAGACAACTTAGGATAAATCAAGTACCTCATAGGATGAAGAGCAAATCAACAAAGACAAAGTGACAAACTATACATTGATGATATTTCAATAATGAGGTATATGACTCACTTGAAACATCTTTTTCTTATGATGAATTATTTAATATATTTCATGATTTATTTGATGAGCTTAAAAAAATTAGTAATAAATATAATTTGCTAAAAAAAGTATCATGTATCTCCTCTCTCTAATGAATTTGATAAATTAAAAAATAAGCATGACAATTGTATGTTAAAATCTTACACTAAATATAAAGAGTTAGATTCACTGAAAAAAATATATTATTATAACAAACTTTTAAAAAAAATTTAAAATTAAAAACAAATCATTAAACATAATTCTTATTAGCAAAAGTTGTGTATATAGAATGAAAGAAATCAGCTTCATAAGTAGTAACACTCATCAAAAGCTAATAAAATTTGTAAAAGGATCCACAATACATATTCCCCCTAAAAATAAATATATTTTTTTTTATGAAAGATTTGGTTATTATGCTTATACTTGCACTTTCAAGAAATATAACTCTCACAAATTAGTTTGGGTTTCTAAAAGAATAATTAATGATTTGATGCTAAAAGTCAAGAGAAGTATATCTAACTATGAATAACCTAAAGTTAAATTGGTACCTAGAGCAAATCCCTCTTTCTTGTAGGCATGTCTCCATCAAGAACTAGGAGTAAAAGATGATATCTTGATAGTGGATGCTTAAGACACATGACCAGAGATCAAACATAATTTTCAAAGCTCACTAGCCAAAATGGAGTATATGTCATCTTTGGAGACAACAACAAAAGAAAGATTATCAGTATTTAAAAAATTGATAACAAATTAAATCTTTTGATCTTTAGTAGATGATTTGAAATATAACTTGTTAAACATTAGTCAATTGTATGACAAGAGATATAATATTAAATTTGAATCTAATGCTTGTATCATAGACATACCAAATAAGAAAGAAGCTATGATTACTTTAAAGAATAATAATGTCTATACTATTAATCTTGATAATTTTCACGATGAAACTTATTTTTCGATTTTAAACAAGGATGCATGGCTTTGAGACAAGAGATTAAGACATGAAAGTATCAAATTAATCTCATAAATTATAACTAAAGAATTTTAGTTATTTTCTATCCATATTATTTTTAATAAATTTCCCAAAGGTACGAAAAATTAATTTTGATAATAATTTTGAATTTGATTAGATTTTAATCATGATCTTAACTTCTCAATATTCATGATTTGAGATTTATTTTGTATTCATTCTCCTATTATTCTTCTTTTTGCTAATGATTAAGAAGGATATTTATTCAAATAAATCAGGATCTTGAGATCTCGATATTTATAACTTAAAATTTATTTTATATTAATCAAAATCTTTTACTATTTATTCTTCTATATTTATTTTTTTCATTTACAAAAGAGAAGATTTATCTCATTGGATCATTATCTTGATGTATATGATGTAAAATTTATGTTATATAACTCCTTTGTATTAATATCATTTATATGATATCAAAAGTAGCTTTACAATTAGCACATTGATATAATCAAAGAGAAATAGCACTAAGTTAAAATGATATCATTCTCTTCTGTTTTTATAATAAAAAAGTGGGAGAAAAAAATAGTGGCATACATATTTCCTTTTTCTCTTTTTGTTGATGACAAAGGGGAGAAGTAATAGTAAATTTTTTGGTGACGTAGCACTCACATGCATATTATATTTGATAACATTAACTTATGATATTTGTTTGAGATGTATAACTATTTCTAATAATGGATATGAAATGTATGATTCTTATAATAATTAATATTAAAAGTCGTTATGATTTATGATTTGACTTGAATTCAAAGAGTTGAAAGGTTATCATTTTCTTTAAAAATTTAAGTTCATTATGAAATATAAATAGGGGGAGTTTTGTTAAAACTTCACATCAATTAGTTGCCATTATAAAAAATGGGAAGATTATTGAATCCTAAATTTCGATGATAAAATCGATTGATGAATTTATGAACTAATATGCTTTAAAGATAAGTGATGCAGAAAAGATTTCGATTATAAACACGAACCATCACAGGGCTAATTATCAAAGCAAGAGAATCAGACGTTGGGATGAGGAAGCATCATGTCAGAGATTGAACGTTGGGCCGGAGGGTTGGTCAACATGCTGAAGGATAGAGTTCATGCCATGAATTCGGACATCGGGCCGAAAGGTTCGAGTATTGCACCAAAAGATTGGATGTTATGGGAAGCTAACATGTAGATAGATCGAGTGACACGTCGAAGGAAATGACAATATGTTAGAGCTTCGAACGAAGTGCCAGATGATCATACGATATGTTGGAGTGCTAGACAATATGCTGATTGCTTCGTGATTGTATTAGATTTGTGATTGAGTGATTAAGTCTTGATCATGGTCATTTATAGTCAAATTAAGTTAGTATTAGGTCGAAACTATGCCAACTTGATTTGGAGCCCATTGGGCCTAAACCAAGGCTGAATTGGGTATGATGAAAGGTTAATTCAGTGACCTAGAAATGGCCCGGTTTGTGGTACCGCCAGGCTTAGGCATTGTTACCACCCAGATAGCCCAAAAACATTGTTTGTGTTTTTTTGAGCATTTCATGGTGGTAATGCCTAGCGATGGTGGTACCGCTAGAGCTTAGATTCTTAGGCTCTATTTGGCGGTAGTACCGTCCGGTGCCGATAGTGGTACCATTAGTATCCCAAAAAATCAAGGATTTATAATTTTAACTCCAATTCTGAAGCTATTAGAATCCATAAATACCCTAATCATTATTACTTGATGAAGCACGAATAAAGATGAAAAAGAGAGATTTTTTGAGATTAAAGTGGTGTAAACTTTTGGAAGTGTTTGAGTCTCTTCCTCCTTGAGTTTAGCGATTATTCTAAGGAGGTGTGATGTCTTGTGTAAAAGAGTTTATAAAGATTCTCTCCTATACCAAGTGAAAGGAGAAGGGTAGTTAATCTTCGCTTGTTAGAAAGAAGATCGGTAGTGAAAATCGATGGTCTTGAGAGAAGAGGAATCAAGAGTGGATGTAGGTCGGGACGATCGACCTACTATAAATCGATTTGCATTTCATTTCTTTCTTTTTCTTTTTATTACTTACTGATATACTTTACTGACTACTTCTATTTACACTTTTAAGTTAAATAGATTTTCAATTGATATTCTCGTTCAAATTTTTTCAAATCGAATCTTTTTGTGATAGCACTAATTCACCCCTCCTATTAGTGCCATTACAATCCTAACATAGTTAGTGTCACTATAACTTTCAAGAATGGAAGGATATCATACAAAGTTAAGTCCATAATCACAAGTATTCTTAAGGTATCTAAAAACTCATTCAATAACATTCTAGTGAGCCAAACTTAGGTCGCTACTATATCTACTAAATCTGACTATAACATAAGAAATGTTAGGTCTAGTCTTATCTGAGAGTATCTTTCTTGATTTACAAGATTGTCAGAATATCTAAGTTTTTAATTAATTTTTTATTATAATGATATTGAGACAATGATATAAAATTAGAAGAATTCTAGAATTATAGAATTAGAAGAATTTTCATTCGACATCAGCTTCACCAAGATTTTTCATATCAAGGTGGTGAGATAAAAATAATTTAATCTCCAAAATCAAATCTATATCGAAAGTAAGAATTAAGATAGAATCAACATAAAGACATAAAAGGATAAATTTATTCTCTATCCTTTTATAATAAAGATAGTTATCAAGTTTATTGATTTGAAATCTAAAATATAGAATTACATAATCATATTTTTTGTCTCACTAGTTAGGTGCTTGCTTCATTTTGTATAGGGATCAAATAAACTTGCACACTTTTTCTTCTTGTCCAAGCACGACAAATCCTTTGACAAATCCTTTGATGCATACCTCTTCTTCTAGCTCTTCATGTAGATCTGCAGTCATCCATTTGATGAATAAGAAATTTATGAATGAAAGCAAAAACAAGTAGGACTCAAATGATAGTAATTCGCACTACAGACATATATGTGTCAAAATATTCAATACCAACATTTTACTAAAAATCTTGAACAACAAACCTAGCCTTGTATTCTTTAATTATACCATCAGTCCTAATCTTTTTTTAAAAAATCAATTGCAACTAAAGGGTTTAGCTCCAAGAGGCAAATAACTGAGAATCCAAGTGTGATTGCTAATTATATATTCTATTTTACTATTAACCACATATTTCCAAAAAAAAGAATCAAGAGACCACATAGCTTCTTGAAATAAACTTAGTGCATCTTATAACATATAAGAGATAAAATTATCGAAAAATCTATGATCGGCATCTCATGCATAGCGAAAAACAAAAAAAAACTCAGATTCCCAAAATTGAGTATTTGACCGTTATATGATGATTGGTATGCAAAAAATCATTAAAACCCAAAAACTACACGAATCATAAGAGATGTGTTACATAGGGAGATCGTATATCCCTGAAAATTTTCATATTTGATAGAGAAGATGAAGGAGCACTTGCGTACTCCTCTCTAGTAGTAATCCACATGGCAGATGCGGCAACGAAGCTCCTCAACTAGGGATCAACTTCTCCACACTCTTATGCTAAGGAGGAGGAGAAAAATACTTAGGAGAAAAAGGAGGCAGCTTCACTATATATATATATATATCTCTCTCTCTCTCTCTAGCCTATGAACCAAGGAGGTCTTATATTTATAGATGTGAATGAGCATATTCCTGAATGAATTTCATTCACATTGAGAATTGGATCTCTATCTAATTACCTAATCATATAGGATCTCATCCATAGGATCCAAACTAGGAGCTCCGCGGATATCTTATACCCGCACCTATACTCGTCGCAACATATACCATATGTGTGTGACCATTTAGGTTCAAAGTCAAGGTAGCTAACGGCCAAATTCTGAAGTGCAACCAGAAGTGCCCGCAAGTAAAACTGATCCTACAGGAGCAAGATGTAGTTGCTAATTTTTTCCTCCTCCCTCTTGATGGTTTTGATATAGTGCTTAGCATTGATTGATTGTCCATGATTAGAGATGTTTTCTAAAATTTTTCGAAGCTAACCATGAAATTTTTCAGAAAAGGAAAGCAGTTGATTCTACGAGGGAAACCAGCGACAACAACCACAACACAACACTTAGAGGGGGTACCAAAAGAAAAATCCAGTGGTTTCCCAATTCAAGTTCAAGGATTTCATAAGATTGAGATAAGAACCCTCTCCCATAGCTTGCTGAAATTTTGGGCATCTCCACCAAACCGAGCCGATTACCTCCTCTGAAGTTGTCCGACCCCCCTATACTGAATAGGTCGAAACTTCTACCAGTTGTTGCTCGCTAATATTGCTTCCTACAACCTCATAAGGTCGAAGAGAAATGGGTCATCCAAGAGATGATAGAGACATAAATTGTTCGGTAATACTTATTTCCCACTATGACACATCCCTACATCCTTTTCCCTGGAGATAAGCTCCTTCTAAAGTGTTACATCCCGTCGAATTCACCATGGTTGCTGATCTCAAGTGACTTTCATGACTTTTCCTAGGATCGCACCATGATGCTTAAAGACTTTCTTGATAATGAGCTTCGATCTACGGCCCAAGACCATAAGAAAATTAAGCCCCTCTAGTGGTGAAATCAGAAAAGGGGAAGGATCATTCGTAGGACTCAATGAAGCATGAACATCATCCTTCTTATTATAAAGAAAGATGCACCACCTTGGCTGAGTGAAACTATAGCCCTTACGACCATGATGTCGTCCACACCAAATTGTGGCCAAATGTTTATTATTAGAGTAGACATATCCAAAGTAGGGGTCGGCACCATTCTCATGCAAGATGGTCAACAGCATGAAGAAGTGAAAATGAGCCCCAAAAAATCATCGCTCCTACCCATCTCAGACTTAGATCAGGCTTACACCATTAGAGATTTTATCATAGGACAACCCTCATTCCAAAAGAAGGCACGACTACTATTACAGAGCAATCACATGGCAGCCCATGTAAGGAAGAAACTTTCCCTTGACAAACACTGGAGCAGAAGAAAGTTTCTTGAGAAAGATCAGGTCCCCTTTCATCTCTAACTCCACCAACACAAAATTCAAAGCCTCAAGAAAGTTATCTCCCTATTTTTTTGGGCCTTGCAAAATTGGGGATCACATTGAGGCCTTAACATGGAGGTCAGATCTGTGTACCAAATCAAAATTACAGTTAATCCTCCAGGTATTCCACCTCAAATGAAAATTTAAAAACGACGACTTAGCTCAAATTCTTCTAACTAACACCTAAGCTGATGAGGAGCTGAAGATCCGGTTCCCAGAGTTCATGGACCCTCAGTCTTGAGGATAATGCTAATTGTAAGATGACGGGTTTGATAGGACTCCAGTAGGATTGAGTTCTAATCTCCCTAGAAGTAGTCAATAAAACCCTGTAAGATTATAATAAAACTCTACCTAGCCACTTCTATCCTATAAAGAAGTGTGGTTATGATTTAGATTGGGGCCTTAAGGTTTAGTCGCTGTCCCATTTACTGGGCTGGTTAGCCTGGGTTTCCCCCCTGCTTAGGTTGGCTATAGAGCCAACCTAGCCGACACCTGTTCCCTCTAAGACAGGTAGACTATAAAAGGGGAAAAAGGATAATTTTAGTTAATTAAACACCCCCTAAGGTTAGGATTTGGAGCCCTATATAAGCATGTACCCTCCACCTTTTTTTTTCAAGTAATTATCAACTTTATTTTAGCCTTGTGCCGAGTCTAGGAGGGAGGAACCCCTATAGCGTTCCAAAGGTTGATCCCCCTCAATGGTCAAAATCTATAGAGCTCCTTCTGGGGTTCTATTAGGCTCCTACTCCATGAAGACTCCTCCCTAATAGAAGACTCCAACTCCTAGTGAAACTCTTACTCCAAGTAAACTAAGACTCCAACTCCTAATTTAACTCTTAATCAACCATAGAGAGAGTCCTAACTAAATGAAACTTTCCCTTTCTTACCTTAGCCACCTCTTCTCAGCCCTAGTCGACTTCCCCTTATCAATGTGGGCGGCCAATTAGGTTGATTACAAGATTGACTTGGTTGACCTAACCCGAATCCAACTTGACTCCTAACCCAATTCTAGTTCAATTGAATCCTAACTCTACTTGGATTTAGGATGATTTATTATAATTGACTCTAATCTCCTCCTAGTCGACCTAATGTCAAGTCTAGGCTAATCAACAAGGCTCAATCTAAGGACTCAACTCAATTGACTGAGACCTGACTTAGCTAGGGTCCTAACAGACCTGCCCTCTTTAAATTAGCCTTATCCTCAAGGTTGAGACTCCATGACTCCGGATACTGATTTGTAACTCTTCATGAAGCTCTATTATGGCTCCTGTAGTGGGTGTATCATGATCCTACAGTCCAGCATTGTCTTGAATCTTTTTATTAGTAGTATTATCTAGACGGTGATGCATCACGATCCCACGATCCCATGCAATCATCAGCTAAACTTGGGCCTCCTCGTCAGCCAAGATGTCAGGTGGGTGGATCTTGGCTAAGTCATCCTTTCTAAACTTCTATTTGTGGTGAGATACTTGGAGGATCAGTTGCATTTTTAAATTGGTGCACAAATCCAATCTATAAGTCACGGTTCTGATGTGATCTCCAAGATATCAGGTGAGTTGAGATTTTCCCAGACTTGTTGTCGTCTCTCTTTTGTGTCGTTGATCGGTATCATACTAAGCCACAAATTCAAGAATGGTCAGTATTTTCTTATCGTAGATTGATAGCTTCAACTGATATAGAGAGAGGGCTTTGGTGATGTAGGCTAGGGATCGACCATCTTGCATGAGGATAGTACCAATTCTGACTCCCGATGCGTCAGATTTGATCATGAACACTTTATTGGAGTTAGGTAAGGCTAGCACCGATGTAGATGGAATTATAGTGGTAAGGGCATCAAAGGTTGATGTAGCTTTATTCGGCTAGAGGAAGATATCTTTTTTCAATAATGTCATGAGGGGAGCACTAATCTTGTCATCGTCCTCCATGAACTTATGGTGGTCATGTAGTCGGGTAGGGGTAGTTTTGTTAGTTCAATAAATACATCTAAAAATTTAACAAGCAATGAGGGGAGGTTTGGATCTTCAATCTTCGTGAGTTGACTGTCGATGTTCTCATATTCAAACTGTCCAAAGTAGATCAGCAGCCCGCTCTTGAATTGTCTCTATGTCGAGACTCCTTAGGTGTGCTCAAGCCAATTGGACTATTGTATTGCATCTCCCTCGAGGTGGATGGTAGTGATGTCCACCATAAAAACCTCTAGTGTTCGGTGATAGCGGAAGTAGCATTCTGCGCTAGAAAGCCATATTGTCGGGTCTCCTTCTTCCCATTGAGGGAAGTCCACCCTTATACATGGCCACATAAAATCAGTAGCTTGATCTTCCTTCTCAGGAGACCTCGCTGAACTGCCACCTTGTTGTAATTTTGTCAGGCTTGGAGATTGTCCAATTCTGAATTCTACAAATAAAGTGCACAATTTGTTCTCCATGCGCGATTCAAACACCTCCAACTTGGCATCGATCAAATCTTCAGATGTCATTACGTACATATCCAAATCTGAGATGTTACGATCTTTCTTCTATTGATGAGTTAAAGGTATAGGTTGGTGGAAGGTTTGGTTGCTATAGAAGATAAAGATCAGTGGTGAAGGGTTACGGCTGCGGTAGATCGCTGTTTTGGCTACGATTTGGGTTGGCTATGGATTCTAGAAATAGGTTATAACAGCTGCATCTTAAGGCTAGAGGGGTGTCATAAAGATGATGTAGTTGGTGGCAGTAAGTTCAGTAGGATCTAGTGGTTTGCTAGAAAAAGAATGGCAAAAGTTATAGCGGCAAAATTTTTCATCGAAAATTTCAGTAGTATCAACGTAAAATTTCTAGCAGTTCATAATAAGGATTTAAGTAGAACTCAATAGAAATTTGCTGGTAAGAAAAGGTAATATAATTGAAAAATTCATGGGAGAATATGGCAGTAATAAATTTAGTAAGATCAAGGAGTACAAGAAGGTGCTGCGGTAGATTTTTATGTATGAAATTTAGCAATTTGGACACAAATGTTTAGCAGTTGGTATCAATGATTTTTTTACATAACCCAAAGGAAATCAACTGATAAGAAGTGTCAAAGCTGTCGTAAAAAATTCATAGAAGATAGGGCAACAAAATAGAGGCAACAAGATCAAGAAAGGACAGTAGTATGCGGCTGAAATCTGTCGCGTAACTTTCATCGTAACGATGGCAACTTTATAATGATAAGTTTGTGCAGTATAAAAGAGGAACACTTTTTTAGTTTTTTGGGTTTAGGATAACTAAATTGCAGTAGCAGTGAAGTAGATTACTAGAACCTGATGCAATTTGCAAGGGGATCTATGGTAGTGGTGATGATGGCAGAGTTTGGCAATGATCTTAGTAATTATGGGAATTGCTTGGGTGGCTAGATGAGGATGATGGGCAGTTATGGAAGGACAAGGAGGCACCAAGGAACGTTGCTCTGATACGATGTGTTAGAACCCCGCAGGATTCTAACTTGGGGTAGATCTCTATAGGGGATCAGCCTCTTGGAACTCTGTAGGGGTTCCCTCCTCCAAGGTATTTAACACAATAACTGAAAGAAATATTGATCTTATTCATGATCAAATAGTGGTGGCTATATAGGGACTTAAAACTCTAACTCCTAATATAACTACTCTGTGAAGACACCTCCTTAATGGAAGATTCCAACTCCTACCGAAACTCCTAATATAAGTAAAATAAGACTCCAACTCCTAATTTAACTCCTAATCAACCTTAAAGATAGTCTTAATTAAATGAAACTCTTCATTTCTTACCTTAGCTGCCTCCTCTCAGCCTTAGCTGATTTTCCTCATCAAGATGGGTGGCCAATTAGGTTGATTACAAGATTGACTTGGTTGACCTGACCCGAATCCTACTCCGACTCCTAACCTAACTCCAATTCAGCTGAATCTTAACCCTACTAGAATTTAGGCTGAGTTATTATAATGGACTCAAATAATCTCCTAGCTAACCTAATGTCAAGTTTAGGTTGACCAACAAGGCCCAATCTAAGGACTCAACTCAATGGATTAGGACCCGACTCAGCTAGGGTCCTAGCATGTTCACCTCGTCTTGCTTCCTCTCAAACACATTAATATTCATGATTATACCTAAAGCTCCTCTATGCTTCTGTTTCATCTTTTCTACTAGGTATTCTTTGTTGTTCCTTTTCCAATGCCTGTCTTTGCTACAGTGGAAGCATTAGCCTTTATCCTTTGCTAGATCCTTCTTAGCAACATTTGCTTTTTCTTATTTGCCCTTGCCCTTCTTAAAGGACTTCTTTGCCTTCCTTTTCTTTTTGATCTCACAGCATAGAGAACTAGCTTCTCTTTCTTGATGGTGCTCTCAACCTCCCTCAATATATTAAGGAGCACATGGAGAGTCACCTCAGCTTGTTCATGTTAAAATTCATAATGAACTGTGAAAAGGAATCTGGGAGGGACTAAAATACGAGATCCACACATGTGTTTTCATATGGGACTATTCCTAGATTCGTGAGCTTCTCAATCTACTCAATCATCTTAAGGACATAGTTATGAACCGATGTCCCCTCAGTCATCCTAGTGCGGAAGAGATGTTTAAATATCTCATATTGTCGAGTCTTTCTCTATTCCTCAAACAATTTACAGAGATGCATGAGAATAGATCTGGCATCTATGTCTTTATGCTGCCTTTATAGCTCAGGAGTCATAGAGGCTAACATGTAACACTAAGCAAGAGTGGAATCATCTAGGTACTTCACGTAGCGAATGATCTCATCCTCATTTTTTTCCTTCCTTAAGTACAGGCATATCCATGTCAAGGACATAGGCGATTTTCTCTACTGTGAGAATGATTCTTATGTTCTAGAGCCAATCCATGTAATTTGGACCAATAAGGCCTTTTGCATCAAGTATGTCATGTAAGGGATTTGAAAGTGATATTTTCTGAAAATAAGAATACAATAGAAAGTAAATAACATGTAAATTATATATTTTTATAAAAATAACTAAGATATGAACTATTATCCTCATCTATTCACACTATTTTCTTTAAAACACAACACTTTGTGGTATATGAATCAAAAATCTTCGATAGATTCTTAGTGGGGATCGAGATCCAATCGGTATTTTAACAGGACCTCGAGAGACTCGACCAATCACAATAAGCCCAAAAGGTAGGTAACTCTTGTCAATCATAATTTCTTGTCATTGTTATCCTATTCGGCTCTGAGCCATCATGGCCTCGAGGGACTCAACCAACCATGATGTTCAATTAAGTCAACACCATTATTATAAGATAAGTCTGATTCGATGATATACTATTGGGACTCGACCAAGCATGCAATGTCCTCAAGTTACCGGTAAAATCTCTATATCATAGGCAATATCTCAAATCCTAAGATAGGTGAGCCTCGAAAGATTCGATCAACCCAGCTTACATCAAAAATTGATCTCTGCTTATAATAATGGAAGGTCACATGGGTCAATCTAATTATCTCACATTTACCAACTTAATATTATTATTGAAAGGGTTTTTTATTTGGTCTTGTAGTTACCTATAATATGTCATATACATATATTTAACATATATTTACATTGTATGTAAATATATATATATATATATATATATATATACCTAGTAGGTAGAGATAAACATATATCACATATAAGCAATCACACCAGGTGATCATGGACTAAAGTCTAATGTGATCAGGCCTGAGCTAGACAGCTTGATCACTCACAAAAGAGTCTATGTGTGCCTCGATGTATCTTCATACCCTACAATCAATCGTCTCATCCTTATCGGTCCTGTCAGCACTTCGGCGCTTCTCCATGTGTGATGATCATCTGTCTCGGCCTCATGGGTCCTATTGGCACCTCCACACTCTCGTCATGCCTTCTCATATAATTACAACTTAATTATAAGCACCCAGGCCCAATAATATACATATCATATAAATAAGAAAGAGAGAGAGGCTAACAGGCCCTAATAATAATCACATATACACATACACATCACATAACCCATGATTATATGCCCATATCATATATCACATATACACAAACAAATAGGTGTACTAGGTAATAATTATTATATTATTTAATTAATTATATAAGATTTAACTTTTAAACCTGGTTGGGACCCCTACCAAATCCTCATGGCAGGATGTCCCTTACGGCTAGGAAACCCTGGTCGCAAGGCTACTATTGGTAGTCGGGAAACCTAGCTGCCTAGTTACACCTCCTAGTTGAAAGATTATCTCAGGCAGTTATGAAACCCTAGACGCTAGGTTTCCCCATGTGACCAAGACTCCTTGGCGACATTGGGGTTCCTTAGCCTTCCAATTATTGGCCAGGCCGAGAGCATCAAGGTATGCTCTCAACCAAGGATGCAATAGTCCTTGGCCAAACTGTAGGATAGCAATAGTTGCTGCCCATTTTCTCTTATTTTGTGTCAATTAATTTGAGGAGATAGTGATAAATGACTAAACCTTTCAATTGCAAGAAAGGATGTTGTCTGAGATCAATGAAAAAACTACAACAAAATGTAGTTAATAACCAATCATCACACAATGAACCTATCTCTGATATCACTATTGGGAAATCTTAGAGAACATCACATGCATAGTGAAAAAATAAAAATAAAATAGATTTCCTAAAAAAATTATATTGGATCCTCGTGTGATGATTAAGAGCGAAAAACTTGATAAACTAAAAATACATAGAGAAGTGTGAGATGATCTCACCTAGGGGAACTCATATATTCCCATAGAAAGCAGATTTAAGTCCATGGAGGAAGGGGCTCTCGTTAACTCATCTCTAGTGGTAATCCACATAATGGATGAAGCGGTGACACACCTCCTCTTGTAGCACATATTTTTCCTCGCTTTTGCACACACCATAGGGTAGCAACAATTCAAGGAGTCGGTCCTTCTTGTTCCCAAGTAAGGCTAATGATAGGGGAGGAAAGAGAGGGAGGAGCATAGGAGGTGAGCAATCAAAGAAGTTAGCCCATGACGCTTTGGTCCCTCTCCTATTTATAGAGAGCCGTTTCAATTTAACCCTAATAGATCCTGCCCTATTAGATGTTAGATCTCATTCTAATTACCCTGGTATAATGGATACTGGATCTCCATTCAATCATCTCTAACTTAATAAAAATTAGATCTCTATCCAAATATCCACTCTAAGCTCTTATTGGATTTCACCCAATAGATTCAATAAAACAGGAGTTTATTGGATATCTTATACCAATCCACTATTTGTCATTGTCCTTCATATGTGTGTGATCATTTAAGTGTAATACCGAGTTGACCATGAGTTGCATCTATCAGAACTTCTTATGACTTAGTGAATTATCATCTCATAATAATTCACTCAACTCATCAACTATAAACGTACTAGGCCCCCAAACTGTATAAAGGGATCTAATCTATTGGACCTATTTGTCTTTAGTTACTATATATCTATAGTCCCTCTAGAGACCATATATCATGTATGGTACTGTCAGGCTTATAAGGAATCCATCAAAGTCTACTCTAGTCAGATTCTCCCGAAGAACTCGTTTCCTTTTAATCTGAATGACCCTGGCTATGATTTGCTTGAGTAAGAACACATGGGATATTCCTATCGTGATACTGAGAGTAGATGATCATATATTAACACTCAATTGCCTTCACAAGGTTGGCTACCATTCTCAATAACTGAATATACTAAATCTGGAACTTCCAAACCTATAAGTCCAACATCAAAGAATGAAGTACTCAAACAAGACATCTTTGGTGTCTTAAGTCTAAGGACCAAATGTACAACTAGAACTACGAAATTGCTTTCTAATGTTGGGCATCATTAACCATCCAACATTCTATAAGCAGATCATTCAGTAAACTCATTCTCTAATAAGCATATGCACTATATCTCTAGTGTCCCTACACGAGCAGGTATCAGACCAACTACCTCCATGATATGAACCAAAAAGAATACATAGTATAATAAATTGGTCACATTATCATGATCTTATAATGATCTAATTCTCATTGCATAGATCCAAGGATATCAACATATATTAATCATACAATATAAAATAAGAAAATATCATAATAACAATAATAAAAAAGAATATATATAGTGTATCACATATGTCATCACTCACATAATTGGCTTATTGAGCACCTGTAACTAACAAAGGCAATGTCATCAGATGACCCAAAGCACGCTCAGCGGAAGGTTCTAGGGTAGGAATTGTACATGGAGACAAGGAGGCTGCATTGGATGGCTCTAGGGCTGGCTCCGCTAATGGCCCCGAAACTGGCATGTCGAATGGCCCCTACTGAGCCCCTAGACACCTCTTCCGAGGACATAATGGCATCGAGTTAGGCTCATTAGATGACTCTTGTGATGGCACTTTAGATAAGCCCAAGCATAGCCTTAAATCATTTTATTTTTATTAGTCAAAATGATTTATCATTTTATTTTTATTAGGCACTTCAGACGACTCCTGGAGCATAGTGGCCCTGGGGTGGGCTCTACAGAAAGCCCAAGGAGGGAACTTTAGATAATCTCATAGGGTACCCTATAGTTAGGTCACTTTCCACATGAACACCTTGGGAAGTAGAGGCCCCTGTTGGAGGGCCACATCTCCTCAAATCCTGGAAGTCTATATCTACAGATCAAGAGACCTCCAAATAATGTCAGTAATGACAAAAAGAAGGGAGCAGTAGGGAACCAAGCCATAACCTCCAGGTTTAGGCTGAGACTGGTCTCGACTAGCCAATCGTCGTTCATCCATCTTATGGTATCCAAAGCGAAAAGAATCTTCTTTAAGCGCATGACGCTAGTTGTCTCCTCATCCGATAAGGGGGAAACCTCATTCTCAATGAGCATTAACAAAAAAGAACCTTGCCCTCCAACCCTAGTTGTTAGAAGGGGCCCCACTATTAGAACCGCATAGGATTCTAAGCTTGGGGTGATCTCTATAGGGGATCGACCTCCTTAGAACTCTATAGTGATTTCTCCCACCTTGATTTTCTACTACATAAGCTGAAAGATAATTGATCTATTGATGATGAAAGAGAGGAGAATACAAGACTATTTATAGGGCTTCTAAACCCCAACTCCTAATATGATTCCTTCTTAGGACTCCTCCTAACAACTCCTAACAACTCCTACTCCAACTCTAAGAAGCAACTCCTACTTCCAACAAACCAACTCCAACTCTAAGAAGCAACCTCTGAACTAATCCTAATCTTATTCTAACTTAACCCCTCTTCAACCAACCCCTCTTTAACTATGATAAGGGGTGGTTAATTAGGATGACATATATCTTATTCTTCCCTCAAAATATCTTCCTTCAAACTAATCGTAACCTAGTCGGCCTCCTCACCCCTTTAATAGGGGTCGATTAGATTGAATTTACATTAATGCCCTTAGGATTTATATGTTTGTCCTCTTAAATGAAACTAAATTAGGACTCCCTTAACTAGAGTCCTAATAGACCCCCCCCCTCCTCCTCCTTCAAATCAACCTTGTCCTTAAAGCTAAGCTCCACATCTCTGGGTCTTGATCTGTAACTCCTCATGAGGCTCTCTCGTGGCCCCTATGGTAGGCATATCCTGCTCTTGTGGTCCAATATCAGTAGTAGTGACTGGACAGTAATGTGTCGTAATTCTACGATCCCATATAATCATCAGCTAAATTTGGGCCTCCTCATCAACTTGGATGTTGAATGGTCAGATCTTAACTGAGTCATCCTCTTTAAACATCCATTTGTGGTAAGATTCCTGGATGATCAATTACAATTTTAAATTAGTGCACTGATCTAATCCATAAATTATGGCTTCAATGTGATCTCCAATTTTATAGGGCCCAAAGAAATTGGGAGACCACTTCTGCGAGGCTCGAGTCTTTATAAATTCCTATTGGTAGGGATGGATATAGAGAAAGACTCGATCTTTAATAATAAACTTCCTTCTACTCCGGCATTTGTCGAGCGATTGTTTATTTCTTGTACGAGCTGGCGTGTAGTTATTTTTTAATGATAGTCAAGCCTTTCTCTGTGATGGTAGCTACCTTCTAGTAAAGTCCATGGTAGGGTGAGCTCGATCTGAGTTTAGAGGAAGTAGAAGCAGTAATTTTTCAGGACTTACTTTCATCTCCTCTTCGTGTTGTTGTCTTGTATCATACCAAGCCACAAATTTAGCAAAGGTTAGCATTTTCTCATCATTGATTGGTAGCTTCAGGTGATTTAAAGTGAGGACTTTGCTAATATAGGCTAGGGATCAGCCATCTTGCATGTGGATAACATAATTTTTAGCTCCCGATGCATCAATAATAAACACTTTGTCGAAGTCGGGTAAAACTAGCACTGATGTAGATGGCATCATGACTGTAAGGATCCTATAGATGGTGGATGTGTGGATGCCTTCCTTCTATTCCTTTAAAATTTTGATTTTCATCCAGTAAGGTTTGGTGTCACAGATTCCATGTTGGTATTATCATTGGAGGGACTCAATCTTCTTGCGATCATGGGCCATGGATTGGTGGTCATCATCAGGAAAGATTTTGAGCATCATGGTCCACTCCTTAGAGAAGCCATAGAAGTAGCCCGAGATCTGGGAGTGCTGCTTCAGAAGCCATAACTGGTTCGACTGGATGTGGCACTTCAGGAAGAGTTTATACCTATAAACAAAGAGGTAAAGTTTTTGAAGATAAAGTGTCATTGCAAGGGAAGGTCGTGGCCGAATGATCTATGTCTCCTACATCTCTTGGACGATCCTTTTAGCTTCGGCCCTCTGAATATGTGGACAGCAATATGACCAAATATGTGCTAGTGGTTCCTTCTACAAGATTAGTGTATGAAGATCATATAGCCTGGTAGGAAGTAGTCGACTCGGTTCCACGGAGGTGCCTGAAATTTCAAAAAGCTTCTGTAAGCATTGTTTCGAGATCGTCATTACTTCACTCCCATGTTTCTCATATAAGATCACTTGTTCTCCCTTTTCATTCATAAAATTGTTGGTGAGGGCTGTGACGGGATGTTGCTTAAAGGATTTTTCAACTTTTGTTGCTTGTGGATTCGCATGGCCAGCTAAAGCATGAGTCGTGCAATCGGTCGACTGCAGGTCCTCCTTCGTGTTCTCCTCCTCAGGTTCCTGGACCTCTTCTTCAGATTTTTTAATAGATTTTATCATGAAAAGATCCCTTTTTTTGCAGTGATGGTTGTGGCTTTAAAGTTCGTTGTAATGCTAATAAAGGCTCTTCGCCAATCTGTCGTGGAGCTCTTCTCTTGTTAATTTTTTTAGTAACAAAGAATGGCTAGGAGTAGAGAGAGGTTTATATGCTGCTAGTCTAAGAGTGATTCTTATCCTCCAAGCATCTTGGTTCAGCCATTCCTCTTGGATTTTGGTGAAAGAGATTGTGGCCTTTATGGTGGGGGGCTACCGTGCTTTAACCTCTCCTTTAATTTTTGGCTTGAGTCTTTAATGAACGTCCCTAATAATTACCTATCAGACCAATCATGAGCAAAGTAAGATAATTCCTCAAACCTGATTTGGTATTCTTGGATTATCGAAGTTTATCGGATCTTGGCAAGTTGTCCATTGATATTTTGTACTTAGTTGACCCAAAGTGGTTCAGCATCGCATACTTGAATTGTATCCACGTCGAAGTTTCATAGTTGTATTCAAGTCAATTGTACCATCATATAGCATCTCCTTTAAGGTGGATGACAATGCCATGAAATCCTTCGATGTTCGGTTATGACAAAAATAACGTTCGAGGCGTAAAATCCATCTTGTCGGGTCTCCTTCTTCCCATCGAGGGAAGTCCACCCTCATGCATGGCTACCTCATATCAGTGGCTTGTTCTTTCTTTTTTAGAGGTATTTCTGAACTTGCACTTCGCTGGAATTTTGTTGGGCTCGGAGAACACCCCAATCTGAATTCGACAAATAAGGCATGCAATATGTCCTCCACACATGATTCAAATGCCTCCAACTTGGCATCGATTAAACCTTGAGATACCATTGCATGTGCCTCCAAATCTAAGATTTCAATATCCTTCTCCTACTATTGGGTCAGTGATTTGAAACGGTTGGGTGAATTGATGATCGAAAGAGATGGTGGGTCAAAGGGTAGATGGCTGTGGTTTGGGGCTGAATGGTTACTATTTTTTTGTTGTTGTTGGAGCTATAAGGGGGGTTTGGTGATAGAGGTTTAGGGTTAGAGGGATGGCTTAGGGTTGCTATTGATGGTAGCAACCAATTTTGTAGGATTGGTGGCTACAGAGAGTAAGGATCAGTGGAAGGTTTGATGGCTGCGGAAGACCACTGTTTAGGCTACAGTTTGAGTTGGCTACAGATTCTAGAAATAGGTTATGATGGCTACATCTTAAGGATAGAGGGGTGCCCTAAAGATGATGTGGGTGACAGCAACAATTTTGATAAAGATCATATATGGGCATATCAAAAAACATCGAAACATAGTGCTATAGAATTCTGCATCGGTAGGCTGCGATAGGTCACTGTTTGGAGCTACAGTTTTGGGTGTTGTTTAGTTTATAAAAATAGGTTATGATAATTGCATCTTAAGCCTAAAGGATGCCCTAAAGAAGTCTTAGGTGGTGGCAGCAAGATGGTTGGGTTTCGTTGGGTTAAGAAGAAGAAGAAAGACAAAGGTGCAGCAGTAGATTTTTCATCAAAAAAATTCCAGCAGTGAAGACGTAGTTTTTTCCAAAAATTCTCAATGAAAATTCAAGTGAAACTTAAAGTGAATCTACTGGTAAGGAAGAGATAATTTTGTTAAAAATTTCATGGAATGAAACAATAGCAAAAGTTTTGGCAAAATCAAAGATTGCAAGAAGGTGCTGCTGTAGAATTTTTTTAGCGAAATATTTTAGTAGTATAGTCAAAAAATTTTGCAGCAGTTTCTAACAAGGAATTAAGTAAAACTTAATGGAAATCTACCAGCAAGGGAAAGATAATATTATCAAAAAATTTATGAAAGAAATCGGCAGTAAATGTTTTGGCAAGATTAAGGAATACGAGAAGGTACTACGGTAGAATTTTTTTGTCGAAAGATTTCAATAGTATAGATGATAGTTCTTTCTAGCAATTCAAAACAAGGATTCAAGTAAAACTCAAGGAGAATCTACTAGTAAGAGAAAGTTAATGTTGACAAAAAATTTGTGGAAGAAAACGGTAACAAAAGGTTTGGCAAAATCGAAGATCACGGGAAGGTACTATAGTAGATTTTTACGTCTAAAGTGTAGCAGCTTGGACATAAAAGATCTGTGATTTATATTGAGAATTTTTCAATGAACCAAAAGAAAATCCAAATATAGGAAGTTCTAAAGCCATGGTAAAATTTTCGTAGAGATTTTATCAATAAAAATGCAGCAGCAAATCAAATAGTCAAGGGTGTGCAGTTGGAATTCTATAGCATAATTCATCGTAAAGATGAAAACTTTACAATAAAAAGTTGGTGCAGGAAATAGTAAAAAAAAATAATTTTTTTTAAATAGGGATAACTAAATTGTAGCAGCAATAAGGTAGGAAACCAGAACCTCTTGCAATTCACGGGGAGATCAATGGATGATATGCGGTAGTGGAGATGACGATGAAATTTGATGATGATTTTTAAGCATTTGTTGGAATTGCTTTAGATGGCTTTGGGGGACTGATGGATGGCTGTGGAAGGGCAGTGAAATACCAAGAATGTTGCTCTAATACCAAGTGTTAGAACCCCATAGGATTCAAAGCTTGGGGTGATCTCTATAGGGGATCGACCTCCTTGGAACTCTATAGGGGTTCCTCCCTCCTTGATTTTCTGCTACATGAGCTGAAAGATAATCAATCTATTGATGATAAAAGAGGAGAGAATACAAGGCTATTTATAGAGCTTCTAAACCCAACTCCTAATAGGATTCCTACTTAAGACTCCTACTCCTAACAACTCCTACTCCAACTCCAACTCTAGGAACTCCAACTCCAACTCTATGAAGTAACCTCCAAACTAATATTAATCCTATTTTAACTTAACCCCTCCTCAACCAATCCCTCTTTAACTAAGATAAGGGGTGGTTAATTAGGGTGACATGTATCTTATTCTTCCCTTAAAATATCTTCCTATAAACTAATCCTAACCTAGTCGGCCTCCTCAGCTCTTTAATAAGGGTCAGCTAGATAGGATTTACATGTTTGCCCTCTTCAATGAAACTAAATTAGGACTCCCCTAGCTAGATTCCTAACACCCACTCACCTTGAATCCCCCCTCGAATGGCTAGATAATAATAGCTCGACCCTCTGCATAAGCAGAAATAAGAGCTGAACAAGGCACGACGGGGGTGATACTTGCACCCCTACACTCGCCAATAAAGGCCACCAAATAACACCATGAGTTTAGTGCTATCTGCAATGGGAAAATCTACCACTGTTCAAGGCAAGAAATAATAATGAGGTGAAAGGGAAAGTGCAACCCCGCCTCCAAAGCATCACATGACAGGTAGAAGCTCCCAAGGACTAAATAGAAGGGACACTACCCGAGCTTAGGAACGAACAGTGTGTACTTCACTAGGATGCGGTAACAAGACCACATATCTTCCAACTGGGGCACCATTATAACTAAATCATAGTTATGGGCATCCTACATCGACCTCAAGTCATGTAGAACTCTCAGGTTGCCTCGTGGTGTGCCCCTCGAAGATAAGGAACTAACTTGCACCACTTTCCAAGGTAGCCCGAAAGCCCCAATTGATGGCAACATGAATTGAAATCCGAGGAGGCAAAGGAAGACATCTTGACCTGAGCAAAGTGTAATTGAACGAAGGAAGGAGAAAACTATTATGACCCTTATGGATTCCAAGCTTGGGTGATCTCTATAGGGTATCGGCCTCCTTGGAACTCTATAGGGGTTCCTCCCTCTTAGGATTTCTACCCAATGGCTGAAAATAATATTGATCTATTGATGATGAAAAGTGACTAATTAAAAGACTATTTATAGGCTTCTAAACCTTCACTCCTAATAGGACTCCTACTCAGGACTCCTACTTCTAACAACTCCAACTCCAACTCTAAGAAGCAACTCCTACTTCCAACAATTCCAATCCCTTCTCTAAAAGCAACCCTAGCTGACCTAATTAGGGGTGGTGGCTGTCATTGACTCTTAATCCTCCTCCAACTTAACCCTAACCATAGCCAGCCCCTTTTACTAAAGTAGGGGGCGGCTAGCTAGGGTTTGCATACGCCTCAACTCCTAACTCAATCTCTCACCCTAGTCGACCTCTCTTAAGAGGAGGGGCTAGGAGACTCCCATCCCATAAGGACTCCTCTCTAACCCTAGCCAACCACTTCTGTATTAGGGGGTGGTAGCTAGATTAGGGTTTATGACATTCATGATATAATTGTGTGTACCCCGTATCCAACTCCGATTCCTAACCCGACTCTAGATCAGCTGAATCCTAACCCTACTAGGATTTGGGCTGATTTATTATAATGAACTCAAATCTTCTCCTAACTGGCTTAATGTCAAGTATAGGTTGGCCAACAAGGCTTAATCTAAGGACTCGACTAAATTGACTAAGACCCGACTCAGCTAGGGTCCTAACAGACCCATCCTCTTCAAATTAGCCTTGTCCTCAAGGCTGAGCTCCATGTGTCTGGATCCTAATCTGCAACTCCTCATGAGGCTCCCTTGTAGCCCCTATAGTAGATGCATCTTGCTTCTGCGATCCAACGTGAGCAGTAGTGACTGGATGGTGATGTGTCATGATCCTGTAATCTCAGGCAATCATCAGTTGAACCTGGGCGTCCTCATCAGCTTGGGTGTTAGGTGGATAGATCTGGGATGAGTTATCCTCTCTAAACTTTCATTTGCAGTGAGATTCCTAGAGAATCAATTGCAATTTTGAATTAGTGTGTCGATCTGATCCACAAGTTATGGCTCCAATGTAACATCCAATTTTGTAGGGTCAAAAGAAATTGGGAGCCACTTTTGTGAAGCTCGAGTCTTCATAACCTACTAGTATGGATGAAGATGAAGGAAGACTCGATCTTTAATAGCAAACTTCCTTCTGCTTTGGTGTTTGTTGGGCGGTTGTTTCTTTCTTACGCAGGCTGGCATGTGATTATTCTTTAATGGTAGTCAGGCTTTCCTCTATGATGGTGGTTGCCCTCTAGTAGAGTCTATGGTAGGGTGAGCCCGATCTTAGTTTGGAGGGAGTAGAAGCTATAATTTTTTAGGACTTAATTTTATCTCCTCTTTGTGTTGTTGTCATGTATCATACCAAGTCACATATTCAACAGTAGTCAGCATTTTCTCATCGTAGATTGATAGCTTCAAGTGATATGGGGAGAGAGCTTTGCTGATGTAGGTTAGGGGTCAACCATCTTGCATGTGGATAATACAAATTCTAGTTCCCAATGCATCAATCACAAACACTTTGTCAAAGTCAGGTAAAGCTAGCACCGGCAGAGAGTAGGGGCTGCAACTTGACCGGATGACCCTTGTTTCAAGCATCTCTTCTTCAATTCTCTCTATTTCAGCTTTCTAGAGATGAGGATAATGACATGGCCAAGTGTTCGCTATTAGTTTACTTGGGAGAATCAGAATTCGGTGGTTATGTCGATGGGTAGAAAGTAGGTTACACGGTTCGGTAAAAATGTCTTAAAATTTAGCAAGTGGTTGGAGAAGGTTTGGGTCTTCAATTTTTGTTGGCTCCCTCATAGAATGCTACTAAAGTTGCATCAAGAAGCCACTATTCACTTTGTTCAAAAACTTTCTCCATTTACTGCGTGCAAATCGTTGTTACGTCGCTCCCGCGTTTCCCGCGAAGGATCACCTATTTCTCATGGCTGAAAATTTTCATAATAAATTTAGAAAATTTTCAGGGAACATCATCTAGCGTAGTCAACCATTTGATGTTAAGCATAGCCTCATAATCATCAAGAGAAAGGAGGAAGAAATTAGCAAGTATCTCTTGGTCCTATCGTAATAATTTTACCCACGGGCATCTTTGGTCGCACTTTAAAGTTTGGTCGTCGACGACCTCAACATTAAACCTGCTATAATCTTTATTTTGAAGCATCAATCGGTAGCAACCTTTCTATTCATAGAGTTTTTGGTGTTCCTAGTCTTGAGAAGGATGGTGACGGGATGTTGCTTAAGATATTCTTCAACTTTTGTTGCTTGCGGGTTTATATAGTCGGCTAAAGCATGAGTCGTGCAATTGGTCGGCTGCGGGTCTTCATTCATGTTCTCCTCCTCAAGTTCCTAGACCTCTTCTTCATATTCTTCAATAGATTTTATCATGAAAAGCTCCCTCTTTTTGTAATAATAGTTGCAACTCCAAAGTTCATTGCAATGTCAATAAAAGTCCATCGATCTATTGCATAGCTCTTCTCTTGTCAATTTTTTTAGTAGCGAAAAATGGCTAGGAGCTGCTACTAGTTTAGAAGTGATTATTATCCTTCGAGTATTTTGGTTCAGCCATTCCTCTTGGACTCGGGCGAAAGAGATTATGGCCTTCACAGTACAAGGCTGTCGCGCTTTAACCTCTCCTTTAATTTTTGGCTTTAGTCCTTCAATGAACATCTATAATAATTATTTATCAGACCAATCACAGGTAAAGTAAGATAATTTCTCAAATCTAGTCTGGTATTCTTAGATCATGGAGGTTTGTCGGATCTTGGCAAGTTGTCCATTGATATTCTCGTACTTGGTCGGTCCAAAGCAGTTCAACAATGCGTTCCTGAATTATATCCATGTCGGAGCCCCATGGGTGTAGTCAAGCCAATTTTACCACCGTATAGCATCTCTTTCGAGGTGGTTAATAATGGTATCCACCATTAAATCCTCCAATGTTCAGTAATTACAGAAGTAATGTTTGATAATTACGGAAGTAATGTTCGACGCACAAAATCCATCCTGTCATGTCTCCTTCTTCCCATCGAGGGATGTCACCCTCATGCATGGCTGCATCATATCAGTGGTTCTTTCTTCCTTTTTGGGAGGCCTCTATGAAATTTCACCTTGCTGAAATTTTGTCGGGCTCCGAGATTAGCCTAATCTGAATTCGACAAATAAGGCGTGCAATCTGTTCTCCATGCGTGATTCAAATGCCTCCAACTTGACATTAATTGAACCTTGAGATGCCATTATGTGTGCCTCCAAATCTCAGATGTCAATATCCTTCTCCTGCTATTGGGTCAGTGATATGAAACGGTTGGGTCGATTGATGGCCAAAAAGGATGGTGGATCATGGGTAAATGGCTACAATTTGGAGCTGACAGGTTGCTATTTTTTTCGTTGCTATTGTGGCTGTGATTTAGGGCTATTATAGAAGCTATAAGAGAGGTTCGATGATATAGGTTTAGGGTTATAAGGGTGGCTTAGGGTTGCTGTTGATGACAACAATCGGTTTGGTAGGGATTGGTGGCCAAAAGGGTGATGGATCAAGGTTGTGGTTTAGGGTTGATAGCTTGCGGTTTAGGTTGCTATTGGTGCTGCGGTATGAGGGTGCTATGGAGGCTACAAAGGATTTTTATAGTAGTAGTTTGAGGTTGGGAAGAAAGGTTTAGGGTTGCTGTTGGGGGTAGCAACCGGTTTGGCAAGGTTCGATAGCTGTGGAAGATAAGGATCGATAAAAGGTTCAGTGGCTACGAACGATCGTTGTTTGGGCTGTAATTTTGGCCATGGATTCTGAAAATAGGTTATGATAGTTATGTCTTAAGGCTAGAGGGGTGCCCTAAAGATAACATGATTGGTGGCAGTAAGATGGTTAGGGTTTGATGGGTTTAGAGCAAAAGAAAGACAAAGGCACAATAGTAATTTTTTCATCAAAAAATTTTAGCAGTATAGATGTAATTTTTGCTAGCAATTTGAAACAAGGATTTGAATAAAACTCAATGGGAATCCACTAGTAAGGGAGAGTAATACTGTTAAAAATTTCATAGAAGAAAATGACAGTAAAAAATTTGGCAAGATCAAAGATCACGAGAACGTATTGCGGTAGATTTTTACGACTAAAGTGCAGCAGTTTGGACATAAAAGATTAGTGGTTTATATTGAGAATTTTTTTGATGAAACTAAAAGGAAATCTATCATTAAAGAGTGCCAAAATTTTCATAAAAATTTGTGGAAGATTGGATAGAAAAATCATAGTAGTAAGATCAAATAGGCAGTGCTATGCGGCTAAAATTCTGTAGTGCAACTTTCATCGACGAAAGGCTTATGTAGAAAGATAGAAACAAAGTTTTTTTTTGAGTTTTTAGAATAAGGATAACTAAATTACAGTAGCAGTCAAGTAGGAAACCAGTCTATTGCAATTCACGGGGAGATTAAAAGATGATCTGCGGTAGTGGAGATGACGGTGAAATTCGACAATGATCATTAAGTAATTGTGGGAATTGCTTAGGCAGCTGTGAAGGGATGATGGATGGCTATAGAAGGGCAGCAAGATACCAAGAACACTGCTCTAATGCCAAGTGTTAGAACTCTTGCGGATTCTAAGCTTGGGGTGATCTCTATAAGGGATCGGCCTCTTTGTAACTGTATAGGGGTTCCTCCCTCCTAGGATTTATGCCCAATGACTGAAAATAATATTGATCTATTGATGATAAAAAGTGGCTGATTACAAGGCTATCTATAGGGCTTCTAAACCCTAACTCCTAATATGACTCCTACGCAAGACTCATATTTCTAACAACTCAAACTCCAATTCTAACTCTAAGAAGCAACTCCTACTTCCAACAACTTCAATTCTTTCTCTAAGAAGCAAATAATAGAATCTCAGAATAAGCTCTATAGATTTTGATCTTTTAGGGGGATCAACCCTTGGAACGTTATAAGGGTTCCTCCTTCCTAGTAGTCGGCCATATGACTGAATTGTAGATTAATCTTGCTTGCTTGAAAAGAGGTGGACGCTACAACTTATATGGGGCTCAAATCCCTAGCCCTAGGGGGTGCTTCCTAAATGAATTTATCCCCTTGCACCTCCTATAGCTGACCTTCCTTAATAGGGGTAGGTGACGCGATGGCTTGGTTGGCTACATAGTCGACTCTAGCATGTGGAAACCCTAGTCGACTAGCCCAGTAAATGAGACAATGACTACTAAGCCCTAAGGCCTAAATAAACCCTAATCACTCTTTTTTATAAGATAGAAGTGACTTGGTCGGGGTTTTTATTACATTTTACAGAGTTCTATTAACTCTACTAAGGTGAATAGGACCTAACCCTACTACGGTCCTACCAAATCTGCCCTCTTTGAATCAGTCTTGTCCTCAGGGCTAAAGGTCTATGAACTCTGGGAACTGGGTCTTTAGCTCCTCATATAATTATCATGCGATCATCAATTGAACTTTGGCCTCCTCATCAGCTTGGGTGTAAATTGGAAGGATTTGTGTTGAGTCATCTTCCTTAAATTTCTATTTAAGGTGGGATACCTGGAGGATCAACTGTAATCTTGATCTGGTGCGTGGATCTGATCTCTAGGTTAGGGTCCCAATGTGATCCCTAATTTTGCAAGGCCCAAAAAAATAGGAAGACTACTTTCTTATGGCTCGAGTTTTCTGCTGATCTGGCTGGAGGTGTAGGGAAACTCTATCTTCAATTTTTCATTCATTTTAAAGTTTATCGAGAGGCAATTTCTTCTTTGCATATGCTGCCATATAGTTGCTCTGCAATAGTAGTTGGGCCTTCTTTTGGAATGAGGGCTGCCCTCTAATAAAATCTCCAGTGGCGTGAGCCTGATCCGAGTTTGATGTAGGTATGAGTTGTGATTTTTGGGGCCCATTTTTATTTTTTCGTGCTGTTGACTATCTTGCATGAGAACGATGTCGACCCTAACTCCTAATATGTCTGCTCCAATTATGAACACATTGCCATGTTCGGGTAATGCTAGCACTGATGTAGATGGCATCGTGGATGTGGGGCTCGTGTGGATGCCTTCCTCCTGTTCCTTCTTGCGATCGTGGGCCATGGACCACAGGTCATCATCAGGGATGACTTCTATCATCATGGTCCACTCCTTGGGGAAGTCATAGAAGTAGCCTGAGATGTGGGAGTGCTGGATCAGAAACCATAGCTGGTTCAACTAAATGTGACACTTCAAGAAGAGCTTATCCCTATAGACAAAGAGGTAAAGCTTTTGGAGATAAAGCGTCATTGCATGGGAAGGTCATGGTCGAATGATCCGTGTCTCCTACATCTCTTGGATAATCCTTTTAGCTTTGATCCTCTAAAGATGTAGATAGCAATATAGCCGAATACGTGCTAGTGGTTCCCCTTATAAGACCAGCATACGAGGGTCGTGTAGTCTGGTAGGAAGGAGTAAGCTCGATTCGGCAAAGGTGCCTGAGATTTCAGCGAGCTTCTCCAAGCACTGTGTCAAGATCATCTTTTCTTCATTCTCTCCTCTCCCACATAAGGTCACCTATTTTCTTTTATCATTCATAAGGTCGTTGGAGCTTCTGGTGTTGACAAGGATGGTGACGAGCTAATGCTTGATGAAACCATCAACGTCCATTATCTATAGTGAAGCATGAAAGGTGCAGGCGACTGCCTGTGGTTTTTTCTTTATATCCTTCTTCTCAGACTCGAGAGTTGTATTTTTAAGTTTGGGTTCTTCACTAGGTTCAATTAACAGAGGTCTCTCTTTTTTTACAATAGTGGTCTTGGCTCCATAATTTATTACAATGCCCACATAGGCCCTTTGCCGATCCATCATGAGGGTCCTCTTGTTAATTTTTTCAGCTGAGGGGGTCGGTTGACAGTAGGAGGAGATGAAAGCTTTGGTGCTGCTGGTTGGGGAGTGACCCTAGTCCTCTGGGCTTCATAGTTCAATCGCTCCTCTTAATGTCGTATGAAGGAGATGGCTGCCGTAAGTGTGTATAGCTGTCATGTTTTAACTTCTTCTCGAATCTTCAGCTTTAAGCCCTCAATGAAAGTCTTCAATATCTATTTTTCAAACTAATCTAAATTTAATTAAATAACCTTTCAAACCTGGTTTGACACTCTTGGATGGTGGAGGTTTAACAGATCATTGCTAATTCTTCGTCAAGGTTCTTATATGCTTTTGGTTGGGATATGGCTCTCATGCTCTAAGTATCTTGATTGAGGTGCCCTTCTTGAAGTTGTGCCAAGGAGATCGATGTTATCAAGGTGTAGGGCTATTATGTCTTATCCTTGCTTCTTATATCCGATAGGTTCTTTTTATAATCTGAATTTGTACCACGTCGTGATCTTATTGGGCTCGATGATCAACTCAATCTAAACTCCTCGAAGAGAGCATGTAATTTAGCATCTATACGCGTCTCAAAAGCCTCCAATTTGACTTCAAATAAGCCCACCAATGTCATGATGTAAGGATCTCCTGTCAAATAAATCGGTTGAAGATTGTAGCTACAATCTTTAGGTTGAAGGTAGCAATGGCAGCAAAAGGATGAGAAAGTGTTGTTGTGATATTGCTGCAAAAATTGTTGGGGCTGCAGTGGTAAAGTCTCCACGTGGTTGCTACGTTGGTAGAGGATGGCAGCTAACGGTAGCAGTAATGGTAGACAAAGAAGATGATAACAGTAACGTCGACTGCGGTTCTGTAGTGATGTTGCAAGGTTATCGAGGCTACAATTTTTCAGGTGGCTAATATATGTTGGGAGATGGCAACCAAGATATTTGAGTTGAAAGGTAATAGCAACGTTGACTATGATTGCGCTGCGACTTCGTGGCTGTAGGTGGCGTGGTTGCAGCAAGGGTGCGACTGCAATAGGAGGAAGACAGGGAAGCGTGTGCATGGTTGTTGCAGAGGAGGGCAGTGGCGATATGGAGTGAAAGACCACTACTGGCCAGGTTCAATTCGTTGCTGGTCATGATCAAAATAGTTGGCAGCGAAAGATTGATACGGGCTACGATGTAGACTGATTACAGTGAAAGATCGCTAATGGTAGTATTTTTGTCACAAGGGATCGCTGCTGGCTACGATCAAGGAGAATGGCAACGAGTGGTCACTGTTGATAGCATTATGCAGCGAGGGATCACTGCTGGACGTGATCAAGTTGCTACAGGTTACGATTAAGGTAGATGGCAGTGAGAGATTGATGCACCTGCGATGAAAATAAATGGTAGTGAAAGATCGTTGTTGGTAGCATTTGTGCCATAAGGGATCGCTACTGGGTGTGATCAAGGAGAATGACAGCAAGAGATCACTGTTAGCAGCATTGTATAACGAGAGATACGTGTTGCAGTTAAAGGGATAAAGGGATTAGGTGGCTGAAAGGTTGGTGGACCAAAGGCTACGATTTTTTGGGCTGATTTTGTGGTTGTTTTGGTTACAGTTTGGGGCTATAGTTTTGTAGGGTTTTGGCTACGATTTGGTATGGTTTTAGGGTTATGATAGCAGTAGATGATGGTTAGGAAAAGGGATTTTGGATCTGGGATAGATGACAGTAAAGGCTTGATAGGGATCGGTGGAGGTATGCTGCGAATAGGTGCTGGTTGTAGAAGACTACAGTTTTAGGCTATTTTAGGGGCTGATTGGGATGAGAGGTTTTGGAAGGTTGTTGAAAAGGTAGGTGGTTCAGTAAGGAAGGTTAGCTGAAAAGGTAGGTGGATCAGTAAGGAAGTTGGCTGAAAAGGTAGGTAGATCAGTACTGAAGGTTAGCTGAAAAGGTAGGTGGATCAGTAAGGAAGTAGGCTGCGGTTAGAGCTATTTTTGGGGCTGATTGGGATGAGAGGTTTCAGAGCAAGGGTGGCTGAAAAGGTAGGTGGATTAGTATGGAAGGTTGGCTAAAAAGGTACATGGATTGGTAAGGAAGTAAGCTACGGTTAGAGCTATTTTTGGGGCTGATTGGCAATGTTTTTGGCTATGGTTTGATAGGTTTTTTGGGTGATAGTAAGGATTGAAGATGAGAAAGATGGTTTCAGATCTAGAAAGATGGTAGCAAAGGTTTGATAGAATTTGATGAAAGATCGATGCGTATGTGATGTTTTGTCGAACAGAATTTACATCAAAGAAGCAACAAGTTCTTGATGTAAATCCCATAAGAGAATCTAAGGAAAATATGCAGAATTTTGATAGCCAAACCTCGGTTCAGATGTGGGTAATATCATCAAATAAGATCGATAAAATTTTGATAGCGTAACAGTAGGAAAATAGATGAAACGATGGAAGGCAGATTCTTCATTGTAAAATTTTAACAATGTGCGACGAAGAATTGCAGCACTGTAAGTCTGGTTTTAGAAAGAATTTTTTTCAGAGATCAATCTTGGATGAAAGATAAGATGATCTATGAATTTGTATAAAAGTTTCAATAAAAAAGGATGAGTAATAGTTCAATTTTGAGAAGCAATAATCGATTAAAATTTTTCTATAGCATTTCTCCTTCATAATGATGTTCATAATTGCTATAATAGAATTTTGTAGCAAGGAAAATATGAACGTATAGGGCAAAGGAATAACAGTAGTAAATAGGCATGAGTGATGAAAATATATCTTATCTTCAACTCAAACACAAGGGGGCAATAAAAGATTAGTTTGATCTACGGCTTAGGTGGAAGGTGGAGATGCATGTTGCAATAATTGTGGGAATTGCTTGGAAGGATAGAGGAGGCAAAGATGGCAATAGAGGCAGCAGGAACACTACTCTGATACTAAATGATAGAACCCCAGAAGGAGTTCTATAGATTTTGATCTTTAAGGGGAATCAACCCTTAGAATGCTATAGGGGTTCCTCCCTCCTAGTAGTCGGTCATATGGCTAAATTGTAGATTGATCTTGCTTGTTTAAAAAGAGGTAGAGGCTATAACTTATATAGAGCTCAAAAGCCTAGCCCTTAGGCGGTGCTTTCTAAGTGAATTTATCCCCTTGCCCTTCCTATAGCCAACTTGCCTTAATAGGGATAGGTGGTGGCTTGGTTGGCTGTATAGTCGACTTTAGCAGGTGGAAACCTTAGCTGACCAATCCAATAAAGAGGGCAATGACTACTAAGCCCTAAGGCCTAAATAAACCCTAGGCACTTTTTTTTATATGATATAAGTGACTTGGTCGAGGGTTTTATTACATTTCATAGAGTTTTATTGACTCTACTAAGATGAATAAGACCTAACCCTGCTAGGGTCCTATCAATATCCTCTAGCAGGCCTAACTAGGGATGGTCGACCACCATTAATTCCTAGTCCTTCTCTAACTTAATCCTAACTCTAGTCGGCCCCTTTTACTAAAGTAGGGGGTGACTAGCTAGGGTTTACATGCGCCTCAACTCCTAACTTAATCCCTTATCCTAGTCGGGCTCTCTTAAGAGGAGGAGGGGCTAGGGGACTCCTATCCCATAAGGACTCATCTCTAATTCTAGCCAACCACTTCTTTATTAGGGGATGACAACTAGATTAGAATTTATTATATTCATGACATAATTGACTTTAACCCGTATCTAACTCTGACTTCTAACTTGACTCCAAATCAGTCAAATCCTAACCTATTAGGATTTGGGTTGATTTATTACAATGAACTCAAATCTTCTCTTAGCTGACCTAATGTCAGGTCTAGGTTAGTCAAGAAGGCTTAATCTAAGGACTTGACTCAATTGACTAGGACCCGACTCAACTAGGGTCCTAATAAGAACAAGCGTGGCCTCGAGGCAATAATGAAGGATCGAACAAAGACAAAGAGATGTAAGGAAGAGGTTATGGTACAAATAAAGCCCTCCCTCAATAGCTAAAGAGACACACAATCGACACACTAGCGTAAAAGCATTGAACAGATGACTCACCCCAGTCATGGGCTACCACTTTGAGTCAACACACTAGCGTAAAAGCTCGTGTTGCCCCTAACATGGCCACCAACCAGAGCACAATCCTTAGGAAATTTGCATAAGTCGACCATCAGTACATGGCGACCAAACCCATCCTCCCGTCTTCCCCTCGATTGCATAGTTGGTCACTAGTGGCCCGACACCCTCACTTATGATTTCAAAAAGGCTTGCATGCTTAATCGCAGAGGAGCATTAATACTAGATAGCACAACTCGGCTCTCCTCTCCAAGCGCCTCATACTAAGCCTTATCCCCTATTTGTTTCAGGTGTGATCATGCCTTGAGAAACGATGCACTCTTAACCGTCCGTACCTGACGCACCCGTTAGGAAGATGTGTTCACTAGTCATTGACATAAATGAGCCCTTGACGATACGAGAGACTTGAGGGATGACAAATGTCTAGCCACCATCCATCGACGAATCAGGTATAAAAGTCAGCCCCCAAAACCAGATGGGGAGGGCAAGCTCAATCTAAACTCTTTAAAGTTCTACTAGAAACCCTCTCTACTTACTCTATTGACTTAAGCGTTGGATGAGTTGGGTCAAGATATCCCCTCAACATTGATCGCTTATGCAAGACTCTAGCACACCTAAGGAGCACCTCGGGGCAACGGTGAGCACTTCCAGATAAGGCTAAGATGCATTTCGAGATTGTCTTGAGCATCCTTCAACAAACAAGCCACACGTCAAGACGATCGTGGGTCTATCGTTGTGAGCCAGCAACACATCGGGAGACCACATGTTACCTGAGCTTCTCGTTCGGATCGTACCCATGTGACCCATAAGGTTTTCTCGGATAGGCTTACGCTTTCGGGACAGAATCGAGACTCTCCAATCCATGGAGCTAAAGCAACATCAATATATATATATATATATATATATATATATATATATATATATATATATATATATATATATATATATATATATATATATATTACTTGAGCTAGCAACACCTCAGGAGACCACATGTTACCCGAGCTTCCCGTTCGGATCGTACCCACATGACCCGTAAGATTTTCTCGGATAAGCTTACGCTTTCGGGATAGAATGAAGCAGTGTGTGTGTGTGTGTGATGGCCAAGTCCATGACTTCGAGGTGCCACTAATGTGGTCGTAGTGCACGACGTTAGGGTTCAACCGGCCGGAAGAGCTTCATGTTCCCTCAGCGCAGGTGTGGAATTCGTGAAAGAAGGGCATTGGAGGTGCTATGTATAATTGAAAAATCTAAAATTATATATATATATATATATATATATATATATATATATATATATATTCTCTTAAAAGATAGTCTTTGTTTGTTTAAATATTAAGTATGAAATTTTCTTCCAGAGCTGCAGATATGATCTAATTTGAGATGAGAATAATGTTTGAATGATTGAGAATAGTATTTTTTTGTCTGTATCTTCTTCTCTTTTTCGGATCTCTTGTTTTTTTACTCTTTATTGTCAATCGACTGCTTCCTTTTTCTCTCTCACATTTTCAATCGTCATTGTTCATTTTTCCTCAACTTAGTCATCAAAACTAAGGTTTTGATTAAGAGAAATCAATATTAAGATTGTAAATTTTATTCAAATTTATTATAAATTAAATCTGAATTATCTGCTGAACAAATTCACACCATCACATCATCTAAATACTATAGTTATGAGTTCAAACACTTGCGCCTCCATGTAAGCCCTTCAAGCATGTGATGAAACAATGATGATTCAAAGGCTCCATGATGATGTAGGTAACAAACAAACAAGAACGCAAGCGAGCCTCGTCCTCCATGAACAGCAAAAGGTGCTGCTTTTCAAAGGGGGATAAAGCTGGGGGTTTTGTCCCGTTACTCGCGATTTGGAATCGACCCCGCGCGTCGGCGTAGGCGTTTGCTTGGGGTGGAAGCGCTCGCCTCCACGGACAGACTCCACACGCAAGCAAAGCACAAGCCGATTCCCCTGCGCCGTCGCTGGGTCCCGCTGGGCCCGGGGATGTCTCTCCACTCGGCTCCGCTACTCGCGAGACTGCGACTGCGACCACATGTAGTGAACGTATGTCTCTCCTCGGAACCCACACCAAAAAAAAAGACGCAAAATGCTTGGCTCGCCATATTCTCACTCCCGCAACCACCTACGATACCATTGGAGAATCCATGGGTCCCAGAATTAATTATATGCACGGTGCAATCGAAACGGTAGAGATTTGTTTTCCGGACTCCAGACGCTCCTCTCAAGCCGATTTCATAAAACACGGTTTAGGATCCGCTCGCACCGTCGCTTCCGTCCTCTTGGCCATGCTCGCCGCTCAGCTGTCAACTGTCATCGGGAATCGAGCTGCGAAGCCCAACGGTTGGGGAGGTGGAGATGAGTCGAGGGTAGGGTTAAAAATGACAGCTTTGGGTTGAGGCCAGTCGAAAGGTGAGAAAAGAGGAAGCATCTCGAGAGGTTCTGTAGAAGAAATCTTGACCCAGTTTTTTGATTCGATGGAGAGAGACCTGCCGGTGGTTCCTTCGCTCCTCGTCCTCCTCCTCTTGCACTTCGCTGGTCAGTATGTTGGATGTCAATGTTATTCTTTGCTTAATGTTTCTCGTCTTTCTCTGTTCATTCTACATTTCCTTGTTTCGAGGGGCAACAGAAAAGGTTTCTTTTGATTTCTTCTCTTCTGCATTAGGAAGGTCTGTGCGCAGATGTGACCATGTCATCTAAGTCTAGTTCGTGTGGCTTCTTTGCGGTGTTTGGAAGGGGGAACAACCCATTCTGCCTGCTGTTTTGGACTTCTTAGAGTTGTCTTTATGACTGGTTCTGTAACCATTAGAGATGTTGAATCTGATGTCAGTGGTTTCTCCCATTTCAACTTCTTCCACATATGCTTTCCGTCGCTTAAAATTCATCTATTTAGTCCTTTCCTTGCTTCAAGTTAGCATCTTTAACATCATCCATATGCGAAATGCATTTGGGTGGTGAATGCACTAAAATAATGGCAGAACTACAAGCCCCAAAGAAAAGGAATGTTTTTTTTTAAATCTTTTTTGAACTAAAGAGTGGTAACTTCCTTTCTTTTGATTGTTTTTGACGCGTCCTGCCAAATCTTGTCACAGTTGATTGCAATGGAAGCAAGGTTGGTGTCTGCTATGGCCGCAACGCCGACGACCTCCCGACCCCTGACAAGGTCGCCCAGCTGGTTCAGCTGCATTCCATCAAATACCTCAGAATCTACGATTCCAACATCCAGGTGATCAAAGCCTTCGCCAACACTGGCGTGGAGCTCATGGTCGGGGTGCCCAACTCAGACCTGCTCCCCTTCTCGCAGTACCAATCCAATGTCGATACTTGGCTCAAGAACAGCATCCTCCCCTACTACCCGGCCACAATGGTCACCTACATTACTGTGGGTGCTGAGGTCACTGAAACCCGGGACAATGTCTCGGCCCTTGTCGTTCCTGCCATGGTTAATGTCCTTGCAGCTCTGAAGAAGGCTGGATTGCACAAGAGGATCAAAGTCTCTAGCACTCATTCGCTTGGAATCTTATCCAGATCATTTCCACCGTCCGCAGGGGCTTTTGACAGCAAATATGCCTACTTCTTAAAGCCCATGTTGGAATTCCTTGTGGAGAACCAATCCCCATTCATGGTGGATCTTTATCCCTATTATGCTTATAGAGACTCTCCTAGCAATGTCTCTTTGGACTATGCACTATTTTCACCATCTGCCTCGGATGTAATTGATCCAAATACTGGTTTAGTCTACACAAACATGTTCGACGCTCAGCTGGATTCTATATTTTTCGCTCTAATGGCACTGAACTTCAGAACACTGAAGATTATGGTCACCGAATCAGGATGGCCTAACAAGGGTGCTGCTAAGGAAACTGCTGCAACTCCTGATAATGCTCAGACTTACAACACCAATCTGATTCGTCATGTCATCAATGATGCGGGGACTCCAGCAAAGCCTGGGGAGGAAATTGATGTCTACATCTTTTCATTGTTCAATGAGAATAGGAAGCCTGGGCTGGAATCAGAGAGGAACTGGGGGCTGTTCTATCCTGATCAGACTAGTGTGTATAGTCTTGATTGGACTGGTAGAGGAAATGTCGACATCGTCACTGGTGCTAACATAACAAGTTCTAATGGTACTTGGTGTGTGGCTTCAAGCAATGCTTCAGATGCTGATTTGCAAAATGCATTGAATTGGGCTTGTGGTCCAGGCAATGTTGATTGTTCAGCTATTCAACCTAGTCAGCCTTGTTATCAACCAGACACATTGGCTTCTCATGCATCCTATGCTTTCAATAGCTATTATCAACAAAATGGTGCTACTGATGTTGCATGTAATTTTGGAGGTACAGGGTTAAAAACTACCAAAGACCCAAGTAAGTTTGTAGTATTGTTAATTTGGCAATCTTTGCTGACACATTTTTTAAAGCTAGACTTATCCAATCATCTCTAGTTCTTATAACTTATACAGGTCTTTCTGATCTGAAAATGAAAACAAAACACCATGACACCTAACCTTATTTTAGTGAGCATCTTCCTTCTTTAACAATCCATTTAGTTGGATCACAAGAATTCTTTCACCTCAATTTAGTTGGATCACAAGAATTCTTTCACCTGATTGAGCAGCATATGAACAAATACTAGAGGTAAACTGTTGCATTTTAGCATATGATTTTGTGTCGTTAAGGTAAATGCCAATTTTTGATGAATATCTGTCACCACAATTGTGCACTTTATGGTTTTTGATATCAAGACAGCTGGGAAACATGTGATCTTCATCTCAGAAGATCTCCAAGTCGCCTTTCTCAGGTGTTGTTTTTAAGTATTATGCCCATAAGACAAGTTGCCACTTATGGCTTGTGGAGATCAATACGGCTGAGAAACATTTGATCTTCATCTCAGAAGATCTCCAGGGCACCTCTCTCTGGTGTTATATTTTGAGTATTATGCCAATATGAACGTTAGAAGATGAGCCTTGGCACCACATTAAGTTTTCAGTTGAATGAACAGTGTTTGTCACGGAAACTGCCTCACTTCTTACAATTAAAAGCCGCACATGTTGACCCTCCTAGACTGCACACCGGTGAGACCTTTTTTGTCCCTTTGTGTGCTTTCCTGTTTAGTTTGTGTAATTTGAAAAAAGAGTCTGACAATGTAATTTACAATTCTGGACTTTGAACTTAAACACATTCCAATCATTATGAGCTCCACTGTGCTCTCCCAATACTTCTGAACAATGCAACAATCCATTGTTCCACTTCAAAATGAAATCATATTCCCTATCTATAGTTTCATTTAAACTGTTTTTTGTTGGATTCTTCATTGAGAAGAATATTTTTGAATGATCTCACATCTGTTTTGTTGTTTCACAGAGAGAAATCTGAGTATAAATATTTCATAGTACAAAGTTGCTACATTCATATCGTGCAACAAAGAGTCTGACAATGTAATTTACAATTCTGGACTTTGAACTTAAACACATTCCAAGCATTATGAGCTCCACTATTTTCTCCCAATACTTCTGAACAATGCAACAATCCGTTGTTCCACTTCAAAATGGAATCATATTCCTTATCTATAGTTTCATTTAAACTGTTTCTTGTTGGATTCTTCATTGAGAAAAATATTTTTGAATGATCTCACATCTGTTTTGTTGTTTCACAGAGAGAAATCTGAGTATAAATATTTCATAGTACAAAGTTGATACATTCATATCGTGCATCAATTGAGCTTCCTGAAGAAAATGAACCAACTGGTTGCTTAAGTTTGTGATCATTATATTTGTTCCTCATTAATAAGTTACCCATGCTTGTTTAGAATTTCCTAAACTTTTGTGCCTCAAAGATTCTAAATCTTTCTGCAGGCTACGATGCTTGTGTTTACACGACATCCAGGTGTGTTGACAACTCTTACTCGGTTCATATTATCATATATTTTGCAAACCATTTTGACTAATAGTCTCGGCTTGTATTTTTACAGTAAAATGGGCACTGGAAATTCTACTTCTGCGGCTTCAACATCAAATGCAGAGGATACCACCACATGGTTAACAAAAGGCCTGCCTTATGTGTCGTCTCTTTTGCTCATTGCCATTTTAGGCATTGCCTTGTAGGATAACTCCTCAAGCTAGAGTTCTGATGAGTTCATTGGTGTGAGAGATGAATGGATAGAGGAGTTGTCTCTGAGGGGAATTTTGTTGGTGCCCGCGATACATTGCAGGAATGCTGTATCTACCTTAGATTTAGTCTCAAACTAGAATTGCTTAATGGTAGATTTACATTTTCTTATGTTTGCATTCTTGGATGTGTTTTTATTGGAATTACTTCCTTTTTAACTATAGATTGAGTAGCTCATATTTTGATGCTCTGACTTAACTACATTCACTAAAGATAAAAGATTGCAGAGGCCCAGCTGGATTTCCTTGAGAAAATTTTCCGGTATTCCACTGTTTCTAATAGGAATAAATTCTTCAATGTCTCACATGAACTTCATTTGACTCATCTCAGTGATGGAGATACAACATTCCAGTGTATAGGCTTATTACCTATTCAACTTGTGTCGTTCATGAAACACTGATGTAGACTTCATTTGATCTACGCTTTTTTAGATGGAACAGTAGCAACCAAAAACGTAACATTGTATCATAATCACCAGACACTACAAAAAAAAATATAATTAGGGAAATTATACATGTTATAAAGCTAATTTTATGAATATTTTAGGTGGTACCAATAACAATAAATATCTATAGATGAATTAGAAGTGACCAGATTAACTGCAGACTACAGCACAAGTTAGTTTCTAAATCTAAAATATGCAGCACAAAGACAATTAGGTTACTTGTAATTTTAAAAAGATTACAGAATTAAAAAATGTTTAAGTCAATATTTGTCTTTTTATTTAATTGCCATTTTAAAAGTTTAAATATCTTGTAATTCTAAAAAATTATATTAGCGGGGATAGCTCAGCTCGAGAGTGTAAGATGTGAAATTGAGCGTTTTAATTAAATTAAGTATTTTTTTAATTATTTTTAACGTTTTAATTATTGGTATGTACCGGCGTATCTATATTTTATTGGTACTAGTATGGTATCGGTATCATGATGGTACATACAGTGCATACTATTCGGTATTATTAAATTAATATAACATTTATATAATATAATATTTATATAATTATAATATTAAAAATATTAGAAATATTAAAAAAATAAAATGGGTGACGTTGCCTCGATCTCTCTCCTAGCGTAGGGAGACGAAACGTCTCCCCGTGCAGGGACGATAGTTGTCCGTGGGTTGCAAGGGTGGTGATGTCTTGTGGACGACCCATGGGCGGCGAGGGTGGCGATGGCTCGCGGTCGGCAAGGGCGCACAGGTAACGCGCAGGCGAGGACGACGGTCAAGTATTTCTTCTTTCTTCTTTTCCTCTTTTTTTTTCTTTTTTTTTTTCTTCAATCAATCATCGACGATCGATATCTTCATTAATCGATTGTCGACGATCGAAATCGATTATCGACAGCTGAAATCAACCGTATACGATCGAAATCAATCGTCAACAATCAATTTTAGTGGTACCGTTCAATAATAGCTGGTCCACATATCGATCAACTGTCTAACCGATATGTACCAGGCGGTACGGGGCATTACCGTTCGGTAAAAAAAATCTTGATTATTATTATTTTATTGATTTCACTGTTATTTCCTTTTTTTTTTTTTTTTCTTGTTGTTACTGTTTTCACTGTAATTTTTTTGTTGTTGTTGGTGGTGGTGTTGTTCGCCTGCCGCAAACAATAAGTTTGGTCTGCAGCAATATAACATAGAACTAATCCATGCAGGTGAAGTAGAGGAGATGTTTATCTCATCAACATCCAACCTCGGCCCGCAGCTCCTGCGCTCCGAGATCTGCCTCGCTATTTCGGAGAGAAGGCCAAGTAGAGGCTGGGGTTGAGCCTGACGGTCCCGTCGAACCACTTGCACAGAGAGACGTGTGGGAGTCCCCCAAGGCGTCTTCCTTCGTCGCCGCTGGTAGTGTACTTCGCCTCATCTGCTCCTCCACCGCCTCCGCAGACCCACCACTTCCCGTGGAAGAACTCCTTTATCCGCCTTGTGGACGTCGGGGGCTCTCCGCCTCGTTCTCCTTCGAATACTCCATCATCATCTTGCTGCTCTTCATGGCCTGTTTATGTTACCATCCCATTGCAGCTGAGGGTTCACCTACGTGAATGTGTTACATAGCCATGTGCCTACTGTTACGTAGGGTAAGTAAGATGCTTGCATACATTTTGTATGGGATGGGTTTGTAGGATCAGCAGCGGGTGTCTGGGATCACGAGGACACCCATATCAATGTGTTTATATATCTGCCCCATGTGAGACTGCCTCTGTGGGTGCCATGTCGGTAAGTTACCGTGCCGGGAAGTATTTTTATGGCACCGAGTACGCTGCACAGTAAGTGATGCGGTATTCCAAGGCGGCTTGTGGTCTGATGCTGCCCCCACCCAGGCGGTGCACTGTAAAGAATGGAAGGAAATGACCTTTTGTTCTCTTTGGTAAAATGACCTTGTGTTCCTTCCCGTGGATTGGACACAACCTGGTTTGAGATATTGGAAAACTGTTCCTCCATCACCGTACACTCGACAAGTATTGATTATCCATCGACTGGTGGCTGTGATGAACGTTTCATGTTGTAAAGGGCATGCGACCACGTTAGAGTATTTTTGAATTGAACGAGGCTAATGATATATTAAATAGAGGGTAATTCTCACTATTTTCACTCGAAAAATATTTTTTTTTTTTCAATTTTTGCTTAGAGAAGAAAAAGGCGTCGCGGATTGCGCGTGCTACAATTTAATTCTTCCTAGGGAAAGAAAATCCACCAAAAAAGACGCCTAAATTCCACCAACTTAACACCTACGAGGATTAATTTCACCCGGAAGTGGGATCAGTTTACTTCCGAGACATCAAGATCAGATGAGATGTCGGATATCGGGTCCGTGGATCAAGAAGTTGGCGGCGACCACCGGCGTCGATGCGTCGTAGAGAGCGCCGCTGCTGGCGGCCTGGAGGAGCTGCTTCTGCGGCTGTTGCTGCTGGAGCTCCTTCTGGCGGCGGAGCTCGAGGACTTTGCGGTGGGAGTTGGAGTGCTTGGAGACCACGAAGGTGGGGCTGGCCGCGGGGCGATACTCCGGCACGAGACGGCCGGATTTGTAGCGGACGCCGCAGGCGTTGCACAGTGTCTTGGGGCCCATCGGCCCCGTCCGCCACTGCGGCGTCTTGTCGGTCTGACAGTGGAGGCACTTCCGCCCGTCTGCCGCGGCTGCTGCGGCGGCGGCGGGTGGGTCCTTCTTCCTCGCGGCCTTCTTGCCTGCGGCGGCGCCGGGGGGCACGATGAGCTCCGACTCCGAGGATGAGGCGGCCGTCAAGGACGGGTAGAGCACGAGCAGTCGGGAGGACCAGCTGCAGGGTGCGCCGCGGGAGCGCTTGCTCCGCGTCTTGCCGGTGACGGGCGCCTCGGCGCGCAAGGAGGCCACCTGGTCGGCGCGGCCTGATGCAGCGGCGGCCGTAGTGGAGGAGGCGGTGGAATTGGCGCCAGAGATGAGGTGAAGCTTGTGGAGGTCTTCGCTGGAGAAGGATTGCTCAACAAAATTGGACAGCCACTCGAGCTCCGCAAGCTCTTCGTACTGCTGCATCCAAATACCAATCACAAAAGAACGCAAAGATGAAACCCTTTCTATTTCACAACTCGGTGGGGGCGTTTCGTTTCCTCTCCTCTTTCTTCTCAGTTTCAGCGAAGCTCTTAAAAAACTGAACTAGAATTAATAATTCAAAAAATATCAAACACTAATTCACTTACAGTTTTGATAGAAATCCAAAACAAGGAATCTGATTTAATATTTTAGACATTTTTGTAACCAAAAGGCAAAATATATTAGACGATGCATTTGAACACAGCTTGGACAGGTGAGATTACCGGTTCGCAGAGGTCGCCGGAGAGGCTGGCGTCGGCGAAGCTCCGGCAGACGATGTCGCTGGAGGGATGCGGCTCAGGGCCCGAGGAGGAGTTGCTGCAGCTGTCCACGGCAGTGACGGTGGAGGAGTCCGTGGAGCTGCCGGCGACGCCGTCGTCCCCGCCGCCGGCGAGTGCCTCTGCTTCCTCCTCCTCCTCCTCCTCGTTGGAGAAGTCGAGCAGGTCCTCGACGACGAACTGGTCCCCTCCTGCTCCGCCGCTGGCCTTCCTCTCCGGCGCGCACTGTGGGTTCCCGGCACGGCCGATCCCGCAGTGGCAGTTCTCCGGTGCCTCCATTGCGGGCTTTCTTCGTGCTCAAACTTAGGGTTTAGAAAGAAGAGAGAGGGATGGAGAATTAGAAGCCAAGAGGAACGACAAGGCGAGAGAGAGAGAGAGAGAGAGAGAGGCGAAGCGAGTTATGGTTTATTCGGAAGGTGAGGACTGCGGTCGAGTAAATAAAGTTAAAAGGGAGGGGGTTAAAGATAATTATTTATACTGGCGAATGAAAGGGCACATCTTTTCTTTACCTCGCCGGGAAGCGTTTTACTCCCCAAACAACCCCCTGCCATTAACTTAATTTGAATTCACACCCTTCTCCGCGAGCTGCCTTCGCGCGCGAAGCGATGGATAACTCTTCTTCTGGACCCCTCTAGGCTTCAGTTGCTTGCAAGTCAGTTATCTGACCGCTATGTCCTCCCACATGACAGAAAATAAGGGATAAACAACCGCGTCCGTTATCAAGTCACGAGGGTAATTTAGGAATTATACTCCAACGAGCGCGTAAATAATGAAGCGAGGATGCGCATTAACTGCGCCGTTAAATCCTAAGGAGAGGAGCAAAAGGGTGGGAATGTAGGGATTAAGGATAAGGGTTTTTTTGGATGTCAATTCAACCCTCCTCCTAAGGAATCGATCCACAGCGCTTTGTCGCTGCGACTCGTGCATTAGCGTCCAATTTTACAGCCGGATTCCTCTGCCTCGCTCCTCTTCTAATCTCTCTCTCTCTCTCTCTCTCTCTCTCTGGCCTTGGGAATCGCGTCCCCTTCTTTAAGAATTCTCCTCCTTCCTCGCTATTTCTTTCCCTCTTTCTGTTGGTATGACTTTGGTTCCCCGTTTCGCAACCCCACGTTGGAGCATGACGGTTACAGCTCGGCTTCGGACCGTTCAACGGATGGGATGTCGCCACGCGGACAGCTGCAGTGGTCTCTGCCGGCTTGCAGCCCTTTTTACCTCTAATTTTCACATCATGATGCGTGAAATTTGAAGCGCTAAGAAGAGGAGCGAGTCCACCGTTGGATTCCTTTCTTGACGGAAGCGTGGGAGAAGGGGACCGTCGTTGATAAAAGATTTATCCTTGCAGCAAGAATCGTGCGATTCTGATCGAGTTCGCAATCCGATCAACTGGGCCTGATGCGATTGGTCTTATTTCACCTTTCTTTTGTATTTTGCTTTCTCTTTTTATGCAATGGAAAGAAGTGAGTTGGGAGTAAGCCAGAGCACCAAAGTGACGGGGTGCGGTAGAGGGCGTTAGTTTCCAGTTTCTTGTTTGATTTGGGTGCCAAATTCTACCCTATTCTTATTACTGGTTATGTCACTACGTTGGCATCTTTGCTCGTGACAGGCACGTGATCGGGTGTCAGCGATCATGTGGTTGCTTCACTTGGTGTTCGAAGTCCGGGGCGCGCCGGCGGAACTCCAAGTCCGGCCACAGCACGTGTTCTCTGTAGCCAACACGTGCTTGATCATACGAGGCACGTGCTCTGCACGGGGAACGAATGGTGGCGTCCTAAGCAATAATTACTATTATCGATCAATCGGAATTTGAGCAAAGTGTTAACTGACGTGCTACTGACGAAGCATCGATGGGATATACCACGTTACCATTAGAAAAAAAAAAGAAGAAATCTTTCCTTTTAAGACACTTCAGTTTTTTGGTTGGTGATGATTACAAAACCAACACTAAGCAGTCTTCCTAAACCCTAAAATAGTTTTTCTAAAAATGGTTTCATTTTAAATTTACTAGACTTTTTGAACACTTTTCCTACTAACCTTTTTAATCTTATCAAATGAACGTGTTGTAACGTTTTATAGGAATGAATTAAAACACGATATGAATTAAAACACTATAGAATATAAGATTCCTTCATGATCGTTAAAATTTTTAATTATCATCTAAACGTTTTGATCTTAAATTAATTTTTTAATTTTATAAATTTAATAGTAATAAACGTTCTTATGAGAGAACGTCTATATATATATATATGAGTTTTTTTTTTAATCCTTCAAGTTAATCTCTTGTCTTAAATATTTTCTACACCATTGATAATGAGAGTTCTGAGTCGAGAATTGCTAAAATACTAAGAGAAATTATTATTAAAATTCTTGACAACAATGGTTTGTGGTACTTAAATTTTGTTTCTGCATTAGTTTCATTATGTTTCTATTATAGTAGTTTAGAAACACATTTTGGTTTCAAATTTGTTCTTACATTTGGTATCAAGATTAACCTCTATCTTGATATGAAAAATATTTTCATTATTATACTATAAATATAACTTAATTTCTTTAAAATTTTTAATATTTTTGGAGTTGAAAATCATGAGAATATTAGATTTTCAGTGTTATAGTGAAATGAAACATTCATTATTGGTAATGCTCATATTTTGAATGAATATTTTATTATATTAATTCATCCTTATTAATCAATTCTATATATTCAAAATGTCTATTCAAAATGTCTAGTATCTATATAATCTTAATTAATTAGGGATTAAAAGTATCTTTAATTAATTAAAATTATATATAAAATTAAAATAAGGATCACATGAAATTAAACATAATACTGTGATTGATTATATTTAATATAATAATTATGATATTATATATTTTTTTATTATATTTATATAATTAATCAGGATAAAATATCAAATTATTTTCATAATTTGATTATAAATTAATATTTAATTTGATAGTTTTATCATAAAATCATTTGAATCTATTTAAATTAAAAAATTTAGCCCATAGGTAATTTTTTGTCACAAGATTCATTTTTTGATATGTTTTATATTGGTAAAACATGTATTTTAGACTATTATGCCACAAATAAGCATTTTAAGTTTTATGTAGGTTCTCATACTGTTATTTTCTTTATTATCTAGTGTGACATTTCAAAATTAAAGGTGATAACTAGGTATAGAAGGAGAGAATTATTCTCCATCTAGGGTGGTTGGATATTGATTATGCTATTAGAAAATATAAATCATCTATAGTCGCTAATACTAGCACTCCAACTGAGGTCGCACTATATGAATGATGTTTATCAAGACTAAGATAACTATTAGTATATGTGGTTTTATTGAGCAGCATGATAAGGTCCGAGATTTACTACAAGTTATTGATGAGCAGTTCATCACTTCGGATACGGCACTAGTAAACACCCTAATAATGAAATTCTTATCACTTAGACTCACCAACATAAAAGGTGTGTATGAGAATAGAATGTCAGAATAGGGAACATTACAGCTCAACTTAAGAAACTTAAGGTTGATATGTCAGAATCTTTTTTAGTGCACTACATTATGAACACCCTTCCACATCAATGTATGCCTTTTAAGATTTCATACAACATATGTAAGGATAAATGATCAATTAATGAATTAATAACTATTTGTGTTCAAAAAGAAGAGAAATGACCTTTTGACAATCGATCTTTATCTACCCACACTTAGGTCACATTTGGATGAAGTTAGCTCTAGGATAGTCTATTGCCTAGCAACTCTTGAAGCCCAACTTCATAAAATTAGCACATCATTTTCTGGATCTTAGGTCTTTGCCCCCTAGCACAATATCTAATGTGCACCACTTTCTTCACGATAAATCGAATAACAGCACTATGACATATTTTTTGAGAGTACCCATCTCAACTTTGACTTCACAAGTTGAGTCATCTTAGTTCCTCCGTCAAATACTTCGCCAAGATAAGGTGCATATGCATTGAAGCTCTCTTCAACTTTACCATAATGCAAATTAAGTTTGCTCTATCAGAATGAGAGACTCATGAAAAGACATGATCTTACTCTTACTTCTACAAGAGTTTATGTCCTTAAACTCTATCAAAGAAAAGTTTTGTAATTTTGTTCCATGTTTCATCTTCTATGTCAACTCCATTCCTGCAGCTTGGGCACTTCACTAAGTTTCACCTAAGTTACTCTGCTTCTTTGTTTTCATTAAGTTAATGGTGGCCCTCATGCTCATCCCTCCATGGGTTAGCCCTCCGTTGAGTCCGGCTTAAAGTGTGCCTTCATTGAGTGTATCTTGGTTGCTCCCCCACTTGATCTTGCAATGCATTACCTCATGTAAGATCATGAAATAACTCTTAGTTGATCCATTTAAGTCTTATGAAGTTGTTGTCTTGATGTATCCTTTCTTAATGTGCAATTCACTGCATAAGATTCTCCCTCTAGAGAATTAGGACTTGTACCTCCTAGATATCTATTTTATTGGAGTAACTTTTCTATTTGTATCATTTACTGTAGAAGTTTTGGAGACCACAATCCCCTTAGATTACTCTACCTTACTAAGCAAACTATGCATTGCTAATCCCTCACGAACCCACTTTCTAGTTTATGAACTTCTCTAATATAGCCTTTGTTGGTTACAAGTGCCCTGCAAGCCAATCATGTGAGTGATGACGTATGAGATATACTGTGGATCTTTTTACTTATAATTATTATTGACATATTTTCATATTATATTATTTGTTATATATATATATATATATATATATATACACACACATACACACACATTGTGATGTCCTTGGTTCTGTGCAATGAGAATTGGATCGTGATGAGATCATGACAATGAGATCGATTCACCTTTAAATAGAGATCCTAAATAATCTCAGTCATAAGTTACTCGAGAGGGATATCGAGATAACTAGACAGACTGATGTACTATATACCTATTCATATAATGGAGGTGGCTGGTCTCATAGCCACCTGTGTGGAGACACTAAGGATATAGTACTGGTGCTCATTGGAGAACGAGTTCACTGTTTGATCCACTTATAGAATATTATATGGTTAATAATACCTAATGTCAGACAGCAATTTCATAGTCCTAGTTGTCCATCTGGTTCTTAGACTTGAGACACTAAAGATGTCTTGTTTTAGTATTCCTTCTTTGGTGCCAGACTTACAAGTTTGAAAAGTTCTAGATCTGATACAACCGGTTATCGGGATTGGTAGCCAACCTTACAAAGGTAATTGAGGGAGTAGAAGCTACAATTTTACTTTTATCTCCTCTTCGTGCTGTTGTCCTGTATCATGCTAAGCCACAAATTCAGCAAAGATTAGCATTCCCTAGTCATTAATTGGTAGCTTCAGGTGATTTAGAGTGACATAACATAATTTCTAGCATGGCCTAATAACCACTTTGTCAAGTAGGGTAAATGAATATCTCTTGGTTTTCTCATCTTCAACCCTTGGATATGGTTCGTAATTTGGTCATGACCTCAAATAATTATCTAAAAATTTGACAAATAATTGGAGTATGTTTGGATCTTCAAATTTTGTTGGCTCTCTCATAGAGTGCTGCTAAAGTTGCATTAGGAAGCTGTTTTTCTTTATTCAAAACTTTCTCTCACTTCATTCTTTGCTTTCTCATAGGATCTCCTATTTCTCATGGCTGAAAAATTTCATAATAAATTTAGAAAAATTTCATAATAAATTAAAAAAAATTTCAAGGAGCATTACCTAATGTATTCACCCATTTAATGTCGAGCATGGCCTCATAATCATCAAGAGGAAGGTAAAAGAAATTAGCAAGTATCTCTTGGTTTTGTTGTAATAATTTCACCGTTCGTCATAATACCAACAAAGACCCTTCGTCGATCGATTGCATAGTTCTCTTGTCTATTTTTTTGATAGCAAAGGATGGCTAGAAGTGGAAGGAGGTTCATATACCATGGGTCTAGAGTGGTTCTCATCCTCTGAGCATCTTGATTGAGCCATTCTTCTTGGATTCGGGTGAAAGAGATTGCGGCCTTCACGGTGTAGGGCTGTCGCATTTTAACCTCTCATTTAATTCTAGCTTGAGTCCTTTAATGAATATCCCTAATAATTATTTGTCAGACCAATCACGAGTAAAGTAAGACAATTCCTCAAACCTGATATGGTATTCTGGATCGTGGAGGCTTGTCGGATCTTAGCAAGTTGTTTGTTAATATTCTTGTACTTGGTCGGCCCAAGGCAGTTCAGTAGCGTATACTTGAATTGTATCCACGTCGGAGCCTTATAGTTGGATTCAAGCCAATTGTACCATCGTATAACATCTCCTTCAAGATAGATGACAGTGGTGTCTACCATGGAATCCTCCGGTGTTTGGTGATGACGGAAGTAATGTTCGATGTGCGAAATCCATCCCGTCAGGTCTCCTTCTTATCATCGAGAGAACTCCACCCTCATGCATGGCTGCCTTATATTAGTGACTTGTTCTTTCTTTTGAGAGACCTCTGAACTTTCACCTTGCTAAAATTTTATTGGGCTTAGAGATCGGCTCAATCTAAATTTGGCGAATAAGGTGCGCAATTTATCCTTTATACATGATTCAAATGCCTCCAACTTGGCATTGATTAAACCTTAAGATACCATTATATGTACCTCTAGATCTAAGATATCAATGTCCCTGATATAGAACGGTTGAGTGGTTTGGTGGCCGAAAGGGATGGTGGATCATGGGTAGATGGCTACAATTTGGGGCTAACAGGTTGTTGTTATTATTTTTTTTGTGCTATTGGGGCTATGATTTAGGATTGCTGTAGGGGCCATAAGGAGGGTTTGGTGATAGAGATTTAGGGTTAGAGGGATGGCTTAGGGTTGTTGTTGATGGCAGCAACCGATTTTGTAGGATTGCTGGCTACGGAGGGTAAGGATCAGTGGAAGGTTCGATGACTATAGAAGGCCGTTGTTTTGGCTATGATTTAAGTTGGCTGCGGATTCTAGAAATAGGTTATGATGGTTGCATCTTAAGGCTAGAGGTGTGCTCTAAAGATGACATAGGTGGTAGCAATAATTTTAGTAAGAATCAGATATGGGTGCAGCAAAAAACACCGAAAGCTAGTGCTGCAGAATTCTGCATTGATAGGCTGTGATAAGTCACTGTTTTAGGCTATGGTTTTAGGTGCTATTTGGGTTATGAGAATAGGTTATGATGTTTGTGTCTTAGGGCTAAAGGGATGCCCTAAAGATGTCTTGGGTGGTGGTAACAAGATAGTTGAGTTTCGGTGGGTTAAGGAGAAGAAGAAAGACAAAGGTGCAACAATAAATTTTTCATCAAGAAAATTCCAACAGTGAAGATGTAATTTTTTCTAAAAATTCTCAATGAAAATTCAAGTAAAACTTAAAGGAAATCTATTGGTAAGGGAAATGTAATATTGTTAAAAATTTTATGGAAAGAAACGACAGCAAAAGTTTTGGCAAAATCAAAGATTGCAAGGTATTGCTGCATAATTTTTTTAGCAAAAGATTTCAGTAGTATATTCAAAATTTTTTGTAGTAGTTCATAACAAGGAATTGAGTAAAACTTAATAGAATTCTACTGGTAAGGGAAAGGTAATGTTGTAAAAAATTTCATGGAAAATTACGATGGTAAAAGATTTGGTAAGATCAAAGATTGCGAGACAATACTGTGGTAGAATTTTTTTTCATCGAAAGATTTTAGCAATATAGACAAAATTTTTTCTAGTAGTTTGAAATAAGGATTTGAGCAAAACTTAAAGAGAATCTGCTAGTAAGGGAAAAGTAATTCTAACAAAAAATTCGTGGAAGGAAACAATGGCCATAGGTTCAGCAAAATCAAAGATCATGGAAAATACTACAGTAAATTTTTACATCTAAAGTGCAGTAGCTCGAACGTAAAAGATCAGCAGGTTATATTGATAATTTTTCAATAAAACTAAAGGAAAATCCAAGGATAGGAAGTGCTAAAGCTGTTGTAAAAATTTTGTAGAGATTTGATTAGTAAAAACATAGCATTAAAATCAATTATGCAAGGTTATGCGGCTGAAATTCTACAGCATAACTTCCATCGTAAAGATAGAAACTTTACGATGAAAAGTTTGTGCCGCAAATAGGAACACATTTTTTTGGATTTTTTGAATAGGGATTACTAAATTATAGCAGTAGTAAGGTAGAAAACTAGAACCTGTTGCAATTCACGGGGAGATCAAAGGATGACCTACGGTAGTGGAGATGACGATATAATTTGGTGACGATCTTCAAGCAATTGTGTGAATTGCTTTGGATGACTATGCGGGGGCAGATGGATGGCTATGGAAGGGTAGTGAGATACCAAGAACACTGCTCTGATACTAAGTGTTAGAACCATTATGGATTCTAAGCTTGGTGTGATCTCTATAGGGGATCGACCTCCTTGGAACTCTATAGAGGTTCCTTCCTCCTTGATTTTCTGCACTATAGCTGAAATATAATTGATCTATTAATGATGAAAAGAGATTTATTATAAGTCTATTTATAGGCCTCAACTCCTAATGCAACTCTAAGTTAGCAACCTCTAAACTAATCCTAATCCTATTCTAACGTAACCCCTTCTCAACCAACTCTTCCTTAACTAGGATAAGGGGTGGTTAATTAAAGTGACATGTATCTTATTCTTCCCTCAAAATATCTTCCTCCAAACTAATCCTAACCTAGCCGGCCTCTTCACCTCTTTAATATGGGTCAGCTAGATAGGATTTACATGAATGCCCGTAGGATTTATATGTTTGTCCTCTTCAATGAAGCTAAATTAGGACTCCCCTAGCTAGAGTCCTCACAAGCCCATATTCTTATTAGATAAGACCATACATTGATGGGCTTCTTGCATGAGGCCCAATTAGAGGCTAAAGGAGATTATTAGATAGAGATCTAATAATGCAAGTTTAATGAATAATTAGATGGAGATCCAATACCCACTAAGGCAAGACCCTTAGGGTTTTTGGTGACTCTCTATAAATAGGAGGGGAGGCTTATAGTTGATAGGCTGCATCTTTGGCCACCTCATCTTATTCTCCTCCCTCCCTTTGTGCAAGAGTCGCAAGACCTAGGATTGCAACTGGAGGAGTATCGCTGCAGCGATCCATCATGTGAATACTACTAGAGAGGAGGACGTTTGATCTCCTTCATCCTCTTCATCAGGATCTGGGAAAATAGGGATATACGATCTCCCTAGGTAAATAATCTCTCATACGATGCAATTTTTTGATTTTGCTGCTTTCTCGCTACCCAATCTTTTGTATAATGATTTGATTTACATAGGAAACCTATTTTGTTTTGATCTTTTGTTGTGCATGTGAGGCTCCTACTTGGTTTCACAATAATGGTATCAAAGCCAAGGTTATTCGTGTGAAAGATTAATTTTAAATTACGTGTGATAAACTTTAATCGTGTAAAACTATTCTACATGTCCTTCCTGCATTTTTGTAGCGAAGGTAGCGAGGAAGGTGGCAGCCACTTGCAGGCAGGCCCCATGTAGGGGTGGCCGCGTGCGACCAAGGTTGCCTGTAAAGACGGCTGCACGCGACAAGACCGCAGCAAGGGCTGCCCACAAGGGGCAGCGCCCACCACAAAGGGCTGTGCTCTCCAACAGGGGTAGCACTCACCCAAGGGCAGCAGCACTCGCCTGCGGGAATGATCACCCTAGGACAGAGGAGACCACTGGAAGAGGGCAAATGGCTTAGGGTTTCTTTTTGGTAAAAGGATGATACTACTCCTCGAAATTTAGGAAATTCTAAGTTTTATCCTCCTCTACAGAATTCCAAAAAACTCTCAATAATATAGAAATTATGAAGTTTGTACTCCTGTCCAGAATTCTGAAAATGCCCTTGACAAATTTAAAAATTTCTAGCATATTCGGATTTCTAAAAAAAATAATTAATTAAATTAATTAATTAATAGTAATCCTACATGTGATGCGATATGTACATGTGATGTATGATGTGGATGGATAATCATAAGCCATGTGTTGTAATATGTGTAAATATGATTATTATTATTATTGGGGCTTGCAAGCCTCTAATTTTTCTTGTTTATTGTCGGGCTTGCGTGCTTATGTTTATTTTGTAATTACATGAAGAGATGTCGTAAGAGCGTGGAGGTGACAGTAGGACCACGATGTCATGATAGGGAGATCATGTCACATGGTGATGCAGCAAGGTTTTGACATAATCGATGACAACGAGATTAACGATCATAGGGCATGAAGATGCACGGATGCAGACATAGATCCTATTGTGAGTGATTAAGCACATTGGCTCGGGTTAATTATATTAAGTGAAGGCTGATGATCATACTATGTAGCTTGCATATATGATCTATGTTATACACCTACTATATATATATATATATATATGCATGTGATGTAGATATATATTTAATATGTATATGTGTGATATGATATATTACAAGATCGATACAAAACAAAAACCCCTCCTGCGATAATATTAAGTCAGTAAGTGTGAGGCAATAAGATTGACCCACATGGCCTTCCATTGTTATAGGAAAAAATTGAATAATAACATAGGTTGAGTAAGTCGAGTCCCTCGAGGCTCACCTATCTATGTGATTGAGATCTTACCTATAATATAAAGATATCACTAGTGACCTGAGAACATGATATGCTTGGTCGAGTCCCTCAAGGGCATATTATCATATTAGTGTCATCTTGTAATGATGGTGATGACTTAACTGTACATTATGGTTGGTCGAGTCTCACGAGACCATGATGGTTCGGAGGCCAAACATGATAGAAATCATAAAGAGTTGTGATTGGCAAGAGTTGCTTACCATTTGGGCTTAGTGTAATTAGTCGAGTCCCTCGAGGTTGTAATAAGATAGCAATTGGATCCCGATCCCCACTAGAAGTCTGTCGGAGACTTCCGTCTCATGTGTTGAGGGTGTCGCGTGATTCGCTAGGAAAATAGTATGAGTACATTAAGATAGAAGTCTATATCTTAATTAGTTTTTTCTGTAAAATCTACATGTTATTTATTTGTGTTATATCTTGTTTATCAAAAACATATTGCTCGTAAACCCCATATGTGGCATACTTGATGCCAACCGCCTCACTGGTCCTAACTACATGGATTGGTTCCATAATTTGAGAATTGTTCTCATGGCAGAGAAAATCATGTATGTACTTAACATGATTGTGTCCACACCAAAAGAAGGGGCAAGCGATGATAACTTGTGTGTTAATCTTATACTTCAGTTCCTACTAGATTTCTTTTCTCACTATTTCATAAATTTTAACATTAACAAGTTTGAAGTGACTCTACCTGAGCTCCTTTATATGTTGAGGGAAGCTGAGAGTACTATCAAGAAAGAGAAGTCAATGCTCTATATCAATGAGACCAAGAAGAAAAGCAAGGCCAGTAGATTGAGCTTTGTTGGCCAACCTAGCTGAGTCAAGTCCTATTCGATTGAGTCAAGTCCTTAGATTATGCCTTGTTGGCCAACTTAGACCTGACATTAGGTCAGCTAGGAGGAGATTTGAGTCAATTATAATAAATTAGCCCAAATCCTAGTAGGATTAGGATTTGACTAAATTGGAGTTTAGTTAGGAGTCGGAGTTAGATACGGGTTGGAGTTAACTAAGTCAAGCTTGCAACCATCCCAATTGGCTACCTGCTTTGATGAGAGAAAGAGTTCCATTCAGTTAGGACTCTCTTAAGGGTTGATTAGGAGTTAAATTAGGAGTTGGAGTCTTAATTTACTTGGAGTAGGAGTTGCTTCTTAGAGTAGGAGTTGGAGTTGTTGGAAGTAGGAGTTGCTTCTTAGAGTAGGAGTTGTAGTTGTCATAAGTAGGAGTCCTATTAGGAGTTAGGGTTTAGAAGCCCTGTAAATAACTTGTATTCTCCCTTCTTTTCATCATTAGTAGATCAATTATTTTTCGGCTATTGTGCAAAAAATCGAGGGAGGAACCCCTATAGAGTTCCATGGAGGCTGATCCCCTATAGAGATCACCTCAAGCTTAGAATCCACAAGGGTTCTAATACTTAGTATCAAAGCAACATTCTTAGCATCTCACTGCCCTTCCACAGCCATCCATCATTCTTCCATAGCTGCCCAAAGAAATTCTCATAATTGCTTAAAGATCATCGTCAAATTCCACCGTCATCTCCACCACTGCGGATCATCTTTTGATCTCCCTATGAATTGTAATAGGTTTTGGTTTCCTACCTTATTGCTGCTATAATTTAGTTACTCTTATTCAAAAAAATCATTCCTATCTTGCTGCACAAACTTTTCATCGTAAAGTTTCCATCTCTATGATGAAAGTTGCACTGCAAAATTTCAGCGGATACCACTGCTTATTTGAACTTGCTGCTATATTTTTTCTGTCCAAATCTTTACAAAATTTTCATGATGACTTTGGCACTTCCAAAAAGCAGATTTTATTTTGGTTTTATCAAAAAATTATCAATATAAACTACTGATCTTTTTATGTCCAAACTGCTACACTTTAGAAGCAAAATTCTGCCATAGTTTATACCTGTGATCTTTGATTTTGCCAAACATTTTGCTTCCATTTTCTTTCACGAATTTTTTGTTGACATTACCTTTTCCTTAGCAATAGATTCTTCTTGAGTTGACTCAAATCCTTATTTTGGACTACTAGAAAATAATCTCATCTATATTGCTGAAATCTTTTGATGAAAAAATTCTATCCTAGAACCTTCTCATAATCTTTGATCTTGCCAAATCTTTTATTGCCATAATTTTTCATGAATTTTTTAACAGTATTACCTCTTCCTTACTAGTGGATTTACCTTGAGTTTTACTTGAATCCTTATTTTAAATTACTAGAAAAAATTACATCTATAATGCTGAAATCTTTTTGACGAAAAAATATACTGTTGTGCCTTTGCCTTTCTTCTTCTCCAGACCCACCAAACCCTAGCCATCTTGCTGCCAACAATGCAACATCTTTAGGGCACCCCTCGAGCCTTATGATGCTACTGTCATAAGTTATTTCCAGAACCCAAACAACACCCAAAATTATAGCCCAAAATGGCGACCTATTGTAGCCTATCGACACAGAATTTTATAGCACTATCTTTCGGTGTTTTTTGCTGCACCCATATCTGAGTTACCAAAATTGTTACTGCCACTCACATAATCTTTAGGGCACCCTCTAGCCTTAAGATGCAATCGTTGTAACCTATTTTCATAATCCACAGCCAACCCTAACAGCTCCCAAAAAACCACAGCCTAAACAGTACCCTAAAATTGCAACCTTGATCCATCACCCTTTTGGCCACCAATCCCTAACAAATCAGTTGGTGTCATTAACAGCAACCCTAAGCCATCCCTCTAGTCTTAAAAATAGCAATCATAACCTATTTCTAGAATCCACAACCATCCCAAATAGTAGCAGCAACTGCAGCAAACAACAACCTACCGCAACCTTTTTCCTTGAGCCATCTACCCTTTTTAGACAATAATCCACCTAACCAATCCATATCAGTGATCCAGCAGCAAGAGAAGGACCTTACCACAATAAATTTGGAGTTTTAGATCATGTCATCAAGAGATATATTCGGAGTCAAGTTGGAGGCACTTAAATCACGGCTTGAATCACGCATGGAGGACAGATTGCACGTCTTATTCATCGAATTCAGATTCGGCTGATCTCCGAGCCTAATAAAATTTCAATAAGGAGAAAGTTCACAAAGGCCTTCAGATAAGGAGAGATAGTCTCCGGACATGATATAGCCATGCATGAGGGTGGACTTCCCTCGATGGGAAGGAGACCCGATGTGATGGATTTCGTGCGTCGAACATTACTTCCACTATTACCAAACACTAGAGGATTCCATGGTGGACACCGTTGTCATCCACCTCGAAGAAGATATAATTCAATGGTACAATCGGCTTGAATATACCCTTGGGGCTCCGATGTGGATACAATTCAAGAATGTGCTGCTGAACTGCTTTCGGTTGACTAAGTACAAGAATATCAATGGACAACTTGCCAAGATTCGACATATATCCACGATCCAAGAATACTAGACCAGGTTTGAGGAATTATCTTACTTTGCTTGTGAGTGGTCTGACATACAATTATTAGGGACGTTCATCGAAGGACTCAAGCTGAAAATTAAAGAGGTTAAAGCACGACAACCCCCCACTATGAAGGCTGCAATCTCTTTCACCCGAATCAAAGAGCAATAGCTGAACCAAGATGCTCGAAGGATGAGAACCACTCCTAGACTAGCAATATATAAACCTCCCTCTGCTCCCAACCACTCTTCATTGCCAAAAAATTAACGAAAGAAGAGCTATGTGACAGTTCGATGAAGGGCCTTTGTTGGCATTGCAACGAACTTTGGAGCTGTAACCATCATTGCAAAAAAAGGGAGCTTTCCATGATAAAATCTATTAAAGAATCTGAAGAAGAGGTTGAGAAACCTGAGGTTCCTTTAGTCGGCCATGCAAACCCGCAATCAACAAAAGTTGAAGAATCCTTTAAGCAGCAACCCATCACCGTCCTCACCAATAATCTTATGAATGGCAAGGGAGAACAAGTGACCTTATGCGAGAAACATGGGAGCAAAGTAATGATGATCTCGACACAGTGCTTGCAGAAGCTTGTTGAAATTTCAAGCGCCTTCGTCGAATCGAGCTGACTACTTCCTACCAGGCTATACGATCTTCATATGCTGATCTTGCAAGAGGAACCACTAGCACATATTCAGCCATATTGTTGTCCATATCCTCAGAGGGCCGAAGCTAAAAGGATTGTCTAGGAGATGCAGGAGACACAAATCATTCGGCCACAACCTTCCCTTACAGTGACACTTTATCTCCGAAAGCTTTGCCTCTTTATATGTAGGTATAAACTCTTTATGAAGTGCTATTTTTAACCGAACCAGCTATGGCTTCTGAAGTAGTGCTCCCAGATCTTGGGCTACTTCTTTCTCTAAGGAGTGAACCATAATTTTAAAAGTCTTCCCTGATGATGACCATCGATCCACGGCCCTCGACCACAAGAAGATTAAGTCCCTCTAGTGATAGTACCGGCATGGAATTTGTGACAACATACCTTACTGGATGGAGATCAAAATTTTAAATGAATAGGAGGAAGGCATCCACACGTCCACCATCTACAGGATCCTTATAGTCACGATGCCATCTACATCAATGCTAGCATTACCCGGTCATGGCAATGTGTTAGCAATTGGAGTAGACATATCGAGAATTAGGATCGGCACTACCCTCATGCAAGATGGCTGAGTCCTAATATACACTGAGGCTCTCCCTACATTTCACACGATGCTTTTAATTTATAAAGGGATACTAATTACTACTAAATTTGAAGTTTTACATGATATAAGTCAACAGCATAAAAGAGAGATAAAAATAGGCTCGGTAAAATTATAGCTCCTACCCTCCTCGGACTCAGAATGGGCTCACACCATAAGGGACCTTATCAAAGGGCAATAATTATTCTAAAAGAATGCTCAGTTACTATTAAAAAATAACCAAGTGACAGCCCATGCAAGAAAGAAACTACCCCCCGATAAATCTAGAGCAAAAGAAATTTTGCTGTTAAATATCAAGTTTCATTTCATCTCCACCCTATCAGTAGAAAATTTGAGCCTCAAGGAAGTGGTCCCCCTGCTACTTTGGCCCTTGAAAAATTAGGCATCACAATGGAGTTGTGACTTATGGATCATATCAGAACATCAATTTAAAAATACAATTGATCCTCCAAGTATCTCACCATAAATGAAAGTTTAAAAAGGATGACATAGCTCAAATCCATCCACCTGACATCCCAACTGATGAGGAGGTTCAAGTTCAGTTGATGATCACATTGGGATCGCAGATCGTGATGCACCACTGTCCAGATATTCCTGCCCCTGATGGAGAGATAAAAGATAATGTTGGACCGTCGGACCACAGTGCACCTATGGTAAATGCTACAAGGAAGCTTCAAGGAGAATTGTAGATCAAGACCCAAAATTCATGGAGCCTCAGCCATGAGGATAAAACTGATTTAAAGAGGGCGGGTCTGTTAGGACCCTAGCTGAGTCGGAGCCTAGTCCATTGAGTCGAGTCCTTAGATTGGGCCTTGTTGGCCAATCTAGACCTGACATTGGGTTGACTAGGAGGAGATTTGACTTCATTATAATAAATTATCCAAAATCCTAGTAGGAATAGGATTCAACTGAACTGGAGTCTGGTTAGGAGTTGGAGTTGGATACGTGTTGGAGTTAACTAAGTCAAGCTTGTAACCAACCCAATTGGCGACCCACTTTGATGAGAGGAATAGCTCCATTCGGGAATCTCTCAAGGATTAATTAGGTGTTAAATTAGAAGTTGGGGTCTTAGTTTACTTGGAGTAGGAGTTGCTTCTTAGAGTTGGAGTTGGAGTTGTTGGAAGTAGGAGTTGCTTCTTAGAGTTGAGTTGGAGTTGTTAGAAGTAGGAGTCATATTAGGAGTTAGGGTTTAGAAGCCCTATAAATAGCTTATATTCTCCCCTCTTTTCATTATCAATAGATTAATTATTTTTTAGCCATTATGTGAAAAACCAATGAGGGAGGAACCCCTATAGAGTTCCATGGAGGTCGATCCCCTATAGAGATCACCCAAAGGCTAGAATCCACAAGGGTTCTAATATAATACCATTAAAAAATTTATGGAAGAAAATGACAGTAAAAAATTAGCAAGATCAAAGATCACGGGAAGGTACTATGGCAGATTTTTATGTTTAAAATACAGTAGTTTGGACGTAAAAGATCAATGGTTTATATTGAGAACTTTTTGATGAAACCAAAAGAAAATTTGCCATTAAAGAGTGCTAAAACTATCATAAAAAGTTGTAGAACATTAGATAGAAAAATTATAGCAGTAAGATTAAATAGGTAGTGCTATGCGATTGAAATTCTATAGTATAACTTTCGTTGTAGAGATGGACACTTTGCAATGAAAAGTTTATGCAGCAAGATAGGAATAATTATTTTAGATTTTTAGAATAAGGATAACTAAATTGTAGCGGCAGTAAGGTAGAAAACTAGAACCTATTATAATTTATGGGGAGATCAAAGGATGATCTGTTGTAGTGGAAAAGATGGCAAAATAAGGTGATAATCTTTAAGCAATTGTGAGAATTTCTTTAGCGGTTATGGATAGCTGATGGGCGATTATAGAAGGGTAGCAAGACTCCAAGAATGCTGCTTTGATACTAAGTGTTAGAACCCTTATGGATTCTAAGCTTGGCGTGATCTTAGAATCCTTGTGGACTCTAAGCTTGGGGTGATCTCTATTGGGGATTAGCCTTCTTGGAACTCTATAGGGGTTCCTCTCTCCTCGGTTTTCTGTACATATGCCTAAAATTAATTAATCTATTGATGATCAAAAGTGACTAATTACAATGCTATTTATAGGGCTTTTAAACCCTAACTCCTAATAGAATTCTTACTCAAGACTATTACTCCTTACAACTCTAACTCCAACTCTAACTCTAAGAAGCAACTCCTACTTCCAACAACTTTAACTCTAACTCCTAATTTTATTCTTATTCTACCCTAGAGAGAGTCCAAGCTAAGTGAGACTCTCTCCCTCTTCCCCTGGCTGACCTCTCTTAAGAGGAGGAGGCGGCTAGGCGACTCTCATCCCATAAGGACTCATCTCTAACCCTAGCCAACCACTTTTTTACTAGGGGGTGGTGACTAGATTAGGGTTTATTATATTCATGACTCAATTGACTCTGACTAGTATCCAACTCTGACTCCTAACTAGAGTCCAGTTCCACCGAATCATAACCCTACTAGAATTTGGGCTGATTTATTACAATGGACTCAAATCTCCCATAGTTGAACTAATGTCAGGTCTAGGTTAGCCAACAAGGCCTAATCTAAGGACTCGACTCAATCAACTAGGACCCAACTCAGCTAACACACACATATGGTGGATACTTCTGTGAATAGAGGATTGGGTAGAGATCCAATTAGCCCCTATTTTCATTAGATGAGACCCTACATTGATGGACTCCTTGTATGAGGCCCAATTATAGGCCAAAGGAGATTATTGGATAAAGATATAATAATATAAGGTTAATAGGTAATGGATGAAAATCCAATACCCACTAAGACAGGACCCCTAAGGTTTTTGGTGGCTCTTTATAAATAGGAGATGAGGCTCATAATTGATAAGCTGCATCTTTGGCTACCCCCTCATATTCTCCTCCCTCCCTCTGCGTAAGAATTATGAGACTTGGGATTGTGACTAGAGGAGTGTCGCTGCAGTGATCTATTGTGTGGATATTGCTAGAGAGGAGGACGCTTGACCTCCTTCATCCTCTCCAATAGATCTAGAAAGACAGGAATATATGATCTCCCTTGGTAAACAATCTCTCACACGACATGGTTTTTTAGTTTTGTGGTTTTCTCATGACGTAATTGTTTGCACGATAATTTGATTTATGTAGGAAACTTATTTTGTTTTGATCTTTCATTGTGCATGTGATACACCCGCTTGGTTTCCCAACATTGTATACCCATCCATATAATAGAGGCGGCTGGTCTCATAGGTACTTCTGTAGAGACACTAAGGATATAATACATGTACTTATTAGAGAATGAGTTCACTTTTTGATCCGCTTATGGAATGTTATATTGTTAATGATACGTAATATCAGACAATGATTTCATAGTCCCAATTATGTATTTGGTCATTAGACCTCGAACTTACAGGTTTAGAAAGTTTCAAATCTGGTGCAATTGGTTATCTGGATTGGTAACCGACCTTGTGAAGTCAATTAAGTGTCAATAAAGATCATCCACAGTCGGTATCATGAGAGGAATATCCCATGTGTGCTTGCTCAGACAAATCTCTGGCCATGGTTATTCAAATTGAGAGAGAAGAAGTTTTCCGAGAGAATATGATTAGAGCAAGACTCAAATGAACTTTATATGTAGCCTGATAGTACCATGTCCAATATACGGTCTCTAGGATATTAGTTAGATGAGGGACTATAAATACACGATAACTGTGGACAAACAAGTCTAATGGATTTGATCCCTCTGTACCGTATGTGGACTATAATGCAGTGGCCTAGTACATCCATAGTCGACGAGTCGAGTGAATAATCATAGGGATAATAATTCACTATATCAGAAGGAGTTCTGATGAGAGCGACTCACAATCAGCTCAGTATCTGGCCTAGAGGGTCATACACATATGGTGGATACTTCAGTGAATAGAGGATTGGATAGAGATCCAATTAGCTCATATTCTCATTAGATGAGACCCTTTATTGATGGGCTCCTTGCATGAGGCCCAATTAGAGGCCAAAGGAGATTATTGATAGAGATCTAATAATCCAAAGTTAGTGGGTAATTGGATGAAGATCCAATATCCACTAAGGCAGGATGCACTATGGTTTTGGTGGCTCTGTATAAATAGGAGGTAGGGGTGGCATATAGATGATATGCTGAACCTTTGGCTGCCTCGTCCTATTCTCCTTCCTCCCTCTGCGCAAGAGTTATGAGAACCGGGACTACGATTGGAGGAGTATCACTGTAGCAATCTATCATATGGATACTACTAGAGATGACACTTGACCTCCTTCATCCTCTCAATTTGAATTTGGTAAAATAGGAATATACAATCTCCCTAGGTAAATAATCTCTTATACGATACAGTTTTTGATTTTGTGATTTTTCTCGCACCAATCTTTGCATGACAATTTTGATCTACCTACGAAACTGATTTTATTTTGATCTTTCGCAGTACATATGATGCTCCCATTGAGGTTTCCCAGTAGTGGTATCAGAGCCAAGGTTGTTTATGCAAAAGATTGATTTTAAACTGCATGTGATGAGATTGAATTATGTAGAAGTGTTCTATGCGTTCTTGCTATGTTTTTACAATGAAGGCAGCAAGGAAGGGGGCAGCCACCTATAGATAAGCCCCTGTGGGAGGCCACCCACGCCAGCCACCTGGGTGGTGCCACGCCAAGGCCTCTGCAGGGCAACCGACGATTAGGGTCGCCTGCAGGCGACCTCGTGGCTGCCCTGCGGGCGCCACCACAGCTCACCGACGCGACTAGGGCTATTGCAAGTAGGTGTAGCCACCCGTGGGCATGGCTACCGCCTGCAGGTGCGGTGCCTATGGGCATGGTGCTTGCTCGCCCGTTGGGGCAGCGGCAATCACTGCCTATGCTGGGGCGGCGACGACGACGACAAGAACAGGGGAAAGTGTTAGGGTTTTCTTTTCGATAAAAGGATAATACTGCCCTTCAGAATTTGAGAAATTATTAAGTTTATTTTTTCTATATAATTTCAAAAATATCCTTAACTTTTCTAGAAATTTTGATGTATGTCCTCTTATCCAAAATTCTTAAAATATCCTTGATAATTTAAAAAATACTTAGCATATCCTGATTTTAGAAAAATAATTAATTAAACAGGTTAATTAATTAATTATTATCTAGTAATCCTACATGATGATGTGTACATGTGATGTATGATGTGAATGGATGATCATGAGCCATGTGATGTGATTTGTGTATATGTGATTATTATTATTATTAGGGCCTGTGAGCCATCAGTTTTTCTCATTCATTGTCAGGTCGTATGCTTGTGATTATTTTGTAATTACACGGAGAGGTGTGATGAGAGCGTAGAGGTGACAACGGGACCTATGATGCCATGGTGGGAGATAACAACGTATGGTGATGCAGCATGAATCTGATGGAACCGATAATAATAAGATCAATGATTACAGGGCATGGAGATGCATCAATGCACATATAGATCCTATTATGAGTGATTAGGCCCATTGGCTCAGGCTTAATCATTTTAGGTGATGGCTCATGGTCATCTAGCGTGGCCTGCACATGTATTATACACCTACTATATATATATATATATATATATATATATATATATATATATATATATATATATATATATATATATATATATATATATATATTAAAGATGTATGTGTGACACGATATATTAGGAGATCGATATAAAATAAAAACCCCTCCTACAATAATATTAAGTCGGTGAGTGTGAGGTAATAAGATTAACCCACGTGGCCTTCCATTATTATAGAAAGAAATTGAATCACAACATAGGTTGAGTTGGTCGAGTCACTCGAGGCTCACCTATCCATATGATTGAGATCTTGCCTACGACATAAAGATGTCACTGGTGTCTTGAAGACATGGTATACTTAGTCGAATCACTCGAAAGCATATCATCGAATCAGACTCATATTGTAAAGATGATGATGACTGAACTAAACTTCATGGTTGGTCGAGCAATTAAGACCATGATGATTCAGAGGCCGACCATGATAGGAATCACAAAGAGTTGTGATTGACAAGAGTTGTCTATCTTTCAGGCTTAGTGTAATTGGTCGAGTCACTCGAGGTTACATTAGGACATTGATTAGATCCCAATCCCCACTAGAAGTCTGCCGAAGACTTCCGTTTCATGTGTCAATGGTGTCGCGTGATTTATTAGGAAAATAGTGGGAGTATATTAAGATAGAAATCTATATCTTAATTAGTCTTTCCACAAAATCTATATTTTATTTATTTATGCTATATATTGTTTATAAGAAATATGTCACTCGAAAACCCCCTACGTGGCATACTTGATGCCAACCGCCTCACTAGTCCTAACTATAAGGATTGGCTCTGAAATTTAAAAATTATTCTCACGGTGGAGAAAATCGCGTACGTCCTTGATATAATTATGCCCATGCCGGAAGAAGAGGCAAGCGAGGATGAGATCGCTCGCTATGTGAAGTATATAGATGATTCCACATTGGCAAAATATTACATGTTGGCCTCAATGACTCGTAAGTTACAGAAGTAATATGAGAGCATGGATGCCAATTCTTTCCACTAGTTGTTTGAGAAACAAGAAAGAACTCAAAGATATGAGATATCCAAGAGACTCTTCAAAGCCAGGATGACAGAAGGAACAGAAAACCATGTCCTAAAGATGATAAAGTGAATCAAGAAACTCATAGGTCTATGAATGAGTAGAGGATAACTTGTGCATTGATCTTATACTTTAGTCCCTACCAAAATCCTTTTCTTACTTCATCATGAATTTTAGTATGAGCAAGTTTGAGATGACCCTCCCTAAGCTCCTCAATATATTGAGGGAAGTTGAGAGTACCATCAAGAAAGAGAAGCCAGTTCTCTATATTGGTAAGACCAAGAAAAAAAGAAAAGCCAGTAAGACCCATAAGAAGGGCAAGAGCAAAGAAAGATCGGGTAAGGCAAAGGTTACAAAAAAAAAACTCGGCTAAGGATAAAGGACAATGCTTCACTACGACAAAGACAGACACTAGATAAGCTTTAGGTATATTTATGATCAGTATGCATTTATCAGATTTTTATAATAATACATGAGTATTAGATACCAGGAGTGCTTATCATATCTATAATTCATTGCAGGTTCTAACAAGACCTAGGAGATTGGCTAGAGACGAGATGGTCCTCAAGATAGGCAATGGAGCAAGAGTTATTTAGTTGCGATTGGGAAGACCACCCTACCTCTGCTTGGTGGAGCTATCGTTGATTGAATGCATGCTATTTTGTTCCCTCTATTATCAAAAAAATTATTTTTATTTCTTGTTTGATAATTAATGGATATAAATTATTTTTTAAAAATAATAGTTGTTTAATAATTATAGATGATGAGATCATCACTAGAGGGACCTTAATAAATGGTTTATATGTGTTAGATACTTCTCCACACATCATAAATATAAATATATCTAAGAGGACAAGAGATGACGTGAACAATGCATACCTATGACATTATAGGCTAGGTCATATACATGAGGGAAAGATTCAAAAGTTACTAAAAGATGTATACTTAGATCTAATTGACTATGAGTTGTATGTAACTTGCTTTCATGGGAAAATGATTAGCTCTCCTTTTAGTGGAACTGGAGAGAGAGTCATTGAGTTATTGGAACTCGTATATAGTGATGTATGTGGTCCCATGTCGACTCAGGCTATAGGCGGTTACTCATACTTCATTACCTTCACTGATGATTTCTCCAACTATGGACACGTGTACTTAATGAAGTATAAGTATAAGGCTTTTGAGAAATTCAGGGAATATAAGAATGAGGTAAAGAACCAGATTGGAAAGAGTATTAGGACTCTTTGATCAGATCGAGGATGAGAATACTTAAGTACGAAGTTTACCCAGTTTCTTAGGGACTATGAGATTCTATCATAGTGGACACCTCCTTATACACCTCAGCTTAATGGTGTATCAGAAAGGAGAAATCGTATATTGTTAGACATGGTGCGATCTATGATAAGTTTCACTGACCTACCCATCTCATTTTGGAGATATGCCCTAAAGCCCGCAGCTTATCTTCTGAACAGAGTTCTATCAAAGTCGGTAGTTTCTACACTATATAAGATATAGAAATAAAAGAAGTTTGATCTTAAGGTGGTTAAGATTTGGGTTGTCCTGCCTATGTTAGAAGACACAACCTCGACAAGGTAGAATTAAGGACAGAATGGTGCATATTCATGAGGTACTCTAACGAGACTTTGGGGTATTATTTCTCTTATACTGAGGACCAAAAGGTCTTTATTGCCAAGAGAGTTGTATTCCTTGAGAAGGAATATATTCTTGGTTGAAATAATAGGAGTGAGATAGAGTTAAGAGAGGTTGGAGAACCTAGCTCAAGCACCGTTCTAGAGTTCAATTTTATTCAGGTACCTAACACACAAGTTCTTAGGATGTTGATCCTCAGACCTACAAAGAGGCTATTATAAGTATAGACTCCGAGAAGTGACAAGAAGATAAGCTGAGGGTATCGTACCCATCAGTTGCAAATGGATCTTCAAGAAGAAGATCGGAGTGGATGGAAAGGTGGAGACCTATAAGGCAAGGCTAGTAGTTAACGGATATCGTCAAAGGCAAGGAGCTGACTATAATGAAACCTTTTTCACCCGTAGCCATGCTTAAATCCATTAGAATTCTTTTGGCCATTGTAGCACACTATGACTATGAGATCTAGCAGATAGATATAAAAATGATATTCCTCAATAACAACCTTGAGGATGAGGTGTATATAATACAACTAGAGTGATTCGTATCGAAAGAGATTTCAGATAAAGTGCACAGGTTACTCAGGTCTATTTATGGATTGACGCAAGCTTCCCGAAGTTAGAATATAAGATTTAATAAGACGATCAGATCTTATGACTTCATTAAAAAAGAAGATGAGCCTTGTGTGTACAAAAATATAAGTAGAGGTGCTATCACCTTCTATTTGTGGATGACATCCTAATCATTAGGAATAATATAGGATTTCTCTCTACGGTAAAGGCTTGGCTATCCAAAAACTTCTCCATAAAGGACTTAAGGGAAGCATCATATATTTTAGGAATCAGGATCTATAGAGATAGATCAAATAGGATGCTTGGCTTGTCTCAGTCTAAGTACAAAGACTCCATTATCAAAAGGTTTGGCATAGAGAATTCTAAGAGAGGTCTTATACCAATGAGATATGGAATCACTTTCTAAGAGTATGTCCCCAAGGACTCCTAAAGAAAGGATAGATTTGGATAGGATACCCTATGCCTCAGCGATAGGGTCTATCATGTATATTATGCTATGTATTAGGCCTGATATATCACATGCTCTGAGTGTCACGAGTAGGTATTAGGCGAATCCAGATTTGAAACACTGGAAGGCAATAAAGTATATCCTCAAGTACTTGAGAAGGACTAAGAATCTTACTAGTATATAGAGGAGGTAGCCTCTAGGTTAAAGGCTATAGAGACTCGAGTTTTTAGTCCAACATTGATGATAGCAAGTTGAACTCAGGGTATATTTTCACCACGAATGGAGAAGCAGTAAGTTGGAAGAGTCTAAGTAAGATACTATTATTGACTCAACCATAGAGGCAGAGTACATTGCTACAACAAAAGTAATAAAGGAAAGGGTGTGGATGTAGAAGTTCATCAGAGATATTAGAGTCATACCGAGTAGCGTAGAGTTGATTCCCATATATTGCAATAACAATACGATGATCGCTCAAACGAAGGAACCTAGGTTTCATCAGAAGTCTAAACACGTTTTGAGGAGGTTCCATCTGATTAGATATATCATAGCCCATAAAGATATAACAATAGAAAGAGTTCCATATGAAGATAATATTACAGATCCACTAACAAAGCCATTGGCTCATATTGTGTTTGAGGCATCATAGGGGTCTGGTGGGGATTAGACACATAGGTGATTAGCTTTAAGTCAAGCGGGAGATTGCTGGTTACAAGTGTCCTGCAAGCCAATCATATGAATGATGGCACATGTAACATGTTACACGATCTTTTTGCTTATAATTATTATTGGTATATTCTCATATTATATTATATGTTGCATATATATATTATGATATCCTTGGTTCTATGCAATAGGAATCGGATCGTGATGAGATCACGATAATGAGATCGATTTACCTTTAAATATAGATCCTAAATAATTCCGGTCATAGGTTACTTGAGAGGGACATCGAGATAATTGGACAGGCTAGTGTACTATATACTCATCCATATAATGGAGGCGGTTGGTCTTATAGCTACTTGTGTGAAGACACTAAGGATAAAGTACAGGTGCTCATTAGAAAATGAGTTCACTAATTGATCCACTTATGGAATGATGTATGATTAATGATATATAATATTAGACAACGATTCCATAGTCATAGTTGTGTATCTGATCCTTATACTTGAGATACCAAGTATGTCTTATTTGAGTACTTCTTTCTTTAATGTCGGACTTAGATGCTTGAAAAGTTTAAGATCAGGTACAACCGATTATTAGGATTGGATGATTTATGGGATATTAGTTGGATGAAGGATTATAGATACATAGTAACTATAGATAGACAGGTTCGATGAATTCGATCCCCTTGTATTGTTTGAGAACTATGATGCAGTAGCCTTGTACGTTCATAGTCGATGAGTCGAGTGAATAATTATATGGATAATAATTCACTATTTCAGAAGAAGTTCTGATGGGAGCGACTCACGACCAGCTCGATATCGAACTTAGAAGGTCACACATATATGGCGGATGCTTCAGGGAATAGAAGCTTGAATATAGATCCAAGTAGCCCTTATTCTCACTAGATGAGACTCTACACTGATGAGCTCCTTACATGAGGCCCAATTAGATGCTAAAGGAGATTATTGGATAGAGATCCAATAATCCAAGGTTAATGGGTAATTGGATATGGGTAATTATATGGAGATCCAATTCCCACTAAGACATGATGTACTATAGTTTTGGTGGCTCTCTATAAATAGGAGGCAAGGTGATATATGGATGATAGGCTATACTTTTGTTCGCCTGCTTCTATTCTCCTTCCTCCCTCTACGCAGGAGTTGCGAGACCTGGGACTATGATTGGAGGAGTATCGCTACAACAATCCATTATTGGATACCGCTAGAGAGGAGGACACTTGACCTCCTTCATCCTCTTCATCTAGATTGGGAAAAATAGAGATATATGATCTTTGCACGATGATTTTGATCTACCTGGGAAATCGATTTTGTTTTGATCTTCCACTGCGCATATAATGCTCCCGCTAAGGTTTCCCAATAGTCGTTTGCTCCTTCAAGGTCTAGTAATATGCTGAACTTACTGCATACTTCAGTCTCCTATGGATGTCCTTCCCATGTCGAAGAAAAAGTTTTAATACTCCATGGCTTCAAGTTTGGATTGCCTTAGGATGGCCACGAACAATCCATTATCTATATATAAGCTCTTGTATAAGTATCAAATTCTTTGAATTAGTAATTTTCCTCACTTTTATAAGCTTTGTATAACTCTTTTAGTCACCAAGCAACTCATCCCTCCTTGCATAGTCTCATCCTTTGCCAAGTGCCCCACTTACCTTAAGCACCATCAAGTTTGGCTATTAAGTCATAACTTAAACTCAGCCATCCCAACCTTTGTATGCTATGCATTCTTCTTTGCTCGCTTATCCTTGTGGTACCTCTCATGTGAATGGTTGACCATTCTTCTAAATATCAATCTCATATGTATGCTCCTATGAGTGACTCTTTTCTCTATGTCAACACCTATATTCCTCAATAGTCACGTGTGCTAGTTGCCCTCAACCTATCCCTACTAGGCCCCCTATGTTTGCATGTCAAGTGTTTCTATGTGTGCTTGTCCTACTTTGATATAATCTGTCATAGACTTAGTTGGTTTTGCCTGTCATGTGACATCCTCGTATATTCATTTGTAATAGGTCAACCTCCCTGAAACCTCTTATGATCCCTTAAGAACCTGTAAAAGAGAAGATAGGTTAAAGGAATGTTTAACTTGAGATCTCACAAGTATTCATTTCAGTAAACACTTGATAGACAATACAAATTATAAATATAGACTTTGTAAGCTCCAAATGATCGCATGATAAAGGTGATAGAATAAAATAGATTAAGAAAAGCTTTGATTGTTTTATTGTCATAAGCTATATTTATATAGGTTAGAGGGTCTATCAAGATTAGGTAAAATCATTATCTAAATCTTCAGTTGGTTGGAGATCACATCTTCTATTCATATCTTCTAGAGATCTCTATCTAGATCTTCTATCATGCCCTCATAAGATTGAACTCCTGTCAAGAATACTGATCTTAGATCGATGTAAAGAAAATACTTTATGGGCGAGCGGCTTTGTGAGAAAGTCTGCTAGTTAATCGATAGTATATATGTGAGAAACTCGTAGTTGATGTCTGACAATTTGATCTCTAACGAAATAAAAGTCTATGACAATGTGTTTCATGTATGAGTGGAACACTGGATTAGCACATAGGAAGGTGGCTCCGATATTATCATAATATATTATTGGAGTTATGGTAGAGTTGATGTCTAATTCTTTCAGTAGATTTATGACCCAATTGAGTTTTGCAGTAGCGGTAGTAATGGCTTAGTATTCAACTTTAGTTATAGACCTTACGACTATCTTTTGCTTCTTTGAACTTCAACTGATTAGATTTACATGAAGAAAGATAATATATCCCAATATAGAGGTTCTGTCTTTAATGTTTCCTGTCCAATCAGTATCGATAAAGACATGAAGATGAAGTGGTGAGTGTTTTCAAAGAAAGAGTCCATGACCGAGAGTCCCTTTGAGATATCGCATGACTCGTTTTACTACAAACCAATAGATAGTAGATGGTCGATGTATGAATTGAGATAATTTATTAATTATAAATTAGATATATGGATGAGTAAGAGATAGATACTGTAAGGAGTCAACTATTTGTCGATATTTTATATGATCCGTAGTAGCACTGCCATTATATACCTTAAGTGATTCAGCAGTAGAGAGTAGAGTGGCAACCTCTTTGGTATTTTATATATTTGTTTTCGATATTAGATCTTGAATATACTTTCTTTGAAATAGAAGGAGTCCTGAAGATAGAAAAAGTCCTGAAAATATACTTTCTTTAAGATAGAAAGAGTCTTGAAGATGTGTAAGTAGCTTCCACTCCTAGAAAGTAACTCAGGGTTCCAAGATCTTTAATGAAAAATCAATCTACCAATTGCTTGAGGAATTTGTTGGTCTCTATAGCATTATTTCCTATAACAATAATGTCATCTAGATCACCAGTAGATAGATTGTACCTTCATTTTGCTTTCTTAAAAATAACAAAGTTCTAACTTAAAGTTGATGAAGCCAATTGATGTAAAAAATGATCCAAGTTTAGTGTACCAGGCTCTTGGAGCTTGATGAAGTCCATAAATAGTTTTTTATAATTTACAAACATGTTTTGGATATTAAGGATGCTGAAGCTTGAAGGTTGCTACATAAAGATTATCTAATAAAGTCCCATGTAAGTAAGTATTATTAACATCCAATTATCATAATTTCTAGCCTCTAGTGATGGCCAAACTTAGGACAAGTTAGATCATTGTTAGTTTAACAACGAGACTGAATATTTCTATGAAGTCAACACCAAGCTATTGATAAAAATTTTTAGCCACTAGATGTGCTTTACATCTAGCAACAGAACCATTTGGGTTTCACCTAATTCGAAAAACCTATTTACACCTAATGATATTTTGTATGTGATGAAAGAGTACAAGGGTCTATGTAGAATTATGGAGTAAGACATCATATTCTTCACACATGGCTTTATGTCAGTGTAGAGAATTTTGGGCTCGAGTGATGGTAGTAGGTTCAATTGGCTCTGGAAAAAGATTTGTTGCAGCATGAAGGTCAAGTATTTAACGTGGTCTGAAAATACCACTTTTGGAATGTGTGGTCATTGGATGGCCAAACAAAGGTGCAGGAGAAGATAATGGTAGTTGTTGTGTTTCTAAGGGTAGTGTTTCATTAATAGGATAAATTTGTAAAGGAGTAGTGGAGGGAATTAGGAGTTGTTGAACTGGAGGAATAATAAAATGTGTACCTTGATAGACAGAACTGGATAGTGTGATGAGAGGGTTGTCAAATAAGGTGGAAGGAATGCTCCAGTATTGTATGTTTATTGGAGTAACTCTCATGGCTGAAGACCCATATTTTTGAAAGAGAAAGGTAGACTCCACAAAAATGACATGATGTGATATAAAGACTTTCTGATTTTGGAGATCATAACATTAGAAGACAATATGTTCAAGAGAGTATATAAAGATACAAGGCTTAGATTTTAGTATTAACTTAGCTATGAATAAAATAACTAAATACTTTGAGTTTTTGAAGATTGGGGAGTTGATGAAATAGTTTTTAAAATGGTGATTGAATTAGAGGACTGGAGTGAGCATATGGTTAATAAGTTAGACAACAGTTTGAAAGGCTACTCACTAAAAGGTTGATGGCATGAAGGCCTGACGTAAGAGGCCAAGACCAGTTTCAAATATATGTTGATGTTTTCATTTGGTAGAGTCAACTAGTTGAGGAGTATATGATGATGATTTGAGGTGTTGTATACTATAAGTTGAGAGATAAGATATTAAGGCTTGATATTCACCTCCATATTAGAGTAAACTATTTTAATTGTAGATTGAAAGAAGTTTTCACCAACTATCTAAAATGAGTAAAGATTATGAAAACTTCATATTTATGTTTGAGAGGATATAACTATGTATATTTAATAAAATAATCTATAAAAATAACATAAAATCTAAAATTATTTAAAAAAGCGGTCGCGGTAGGGCCCCAAACATCAGTGTAAATTATTTCAAATGGCATAGAACTGGAAATGAAGAACAAAGAGTAGTCTATGACTTTTATTGCTAAGACAAGCATTACAATGAGTCATAATACTACTGGTTTTCATAGTTAGAAGAGAATATGAGGAAGTATTTTTTATTGGATAAGGGATAAGGGTTGACCAAGACGACAATAACACACATTAGTTGAAGCTGCAACTGAAGAGGGAGCAGTAGGCTGGGTGATTTAGGAAGCTGATGGCCACTCATAAATATTGTCTTTATTTAGGCCTTGGACTAAAGATGCCCCCGTGCTCAATTTTTTTACCAAAAAAGAGTTAGGAAAGAATTCAATTGAGATGTTATTTTGTTTACAAAATTGAGAAACAGAAATGAGGTTCCTTTTCATTTGAGGTGCACACAGAATATCATCGAGTATAAAAGTGGTAGTGTGTGAAGTAAGTATTGTGGAACCAGTATGAGTAATAGAAATTCTGTTATTGTCACCGATGATAATATCATCATTACCTCCATAGTCATTGTGGATAGATAAATTATGAAGGTCAGATGTGATATGATGAGAAGCATCAGAATCCACAATCCAATTTGTTGTACAAGTAGTTGAAGTAGTCATAGTATTCGCTTGAGGCCAATTGGATGTAGTAGGAGGGCTGGGTCGAGATCGATAGACTTTTGCTGAGTGTTTGATTTTATCACATAATTGACATATGACTCTTTATTAGTTTGGATGGTTGGGATGCCGAGGCTATTGATGGGTATTGAGGTTGCCACCCTGATAGTTGTTAAAGTTCAGATTAAAAATATAATGAGGATATATTTGAGTGTTACCCATATGTCCAGGTCGCAGTTTGGTTGATCCTTTATTGGCATTCTTGAAATTTTGGTGGCTCCTTTTCTTTGATTTTTAACTGACTTGAACTGTGATGGTGGGTCCTGTCATCTTATCCTTGCATTTCAAATATATCTCATAGTCAGTTAGTTTGTCATAAAATTCTTCGAATGTTATCGGTGAGTTATGTGCCCGAGTTACTGTTACCGATTCCTTGTATTCATCTCTGAGTCCATTGAGAGTATGGATTATGACTTCTTCATCAGTGAGAAAATGACCTATCAAAGCTAAATCATCAATGATAACTTTTATTTTTTTTATAGATTATTAGCGATAGTACTTCCTTCTTGTTTTGTTTTCATCAACGTGGAGAGAAGACTGAGCATACGAGTATGGGAGCGATTAGCTAGTGTGGTTTGCAACTTGGACCATGCTTTAGCTGTAGTGCTACATGAAAATATCAATGGGGTGATAAATCCAACGACTGAAGCTTGAATTGCCTAGAGGATAAGATGATCTTGATGTAATCATAGGTTAGAGATCAGGTTCTCCTAGTATTTGGATCCTTTCTGGCGGACAATTGAAAGTCACTAATGTAACATATGAGGTCATATCCAAATAGAAGATTAGAGAATTGTGCTTACCAAGATGCATAGTTGCCACCCTTAGATAATTTGAAAGGTATTAGAGTTACAGCATTGATGGAGATTAGTCCTATATGCTGATAAGAACTATTGTTCCTTGTAGGAACAATAACCAGAGCATCAGATGTAGATTATATAGACATTATGAGGATATGTACTGATTTGAAGGATCCAGATGTGCATATACAATAAAAGAGTTGTGATTCCTAGGCTGAGTTGTTTGCTGATAATAGAGTGATAGATTAGGAAGGATCTTGCCGAGGGACGAAAGGAACCCACGCCTTGCTGTCGTTGCTACTCGGCTAAGAGAGACCACCGATTTCAAGTAGTAGAGCAGCTGGATCTAGAAGATTTGGACTGTGGCATAGGGACTACAGAGCATAGGACAACAATTTGCTACAGATCTGCATCAACCAAGTTTAGCGATTAAAAGGCCGAGCAAGAGGTGTGGGGAGTTACAGTAGGAAGACATGGATGGGGCCGATGGGGTGCAAACCCTGGCGAGTGGAAGCGAGGGATAAAGGGAACAACAGGGAAGAAATGCCTTCCCCATGGGTTGAGGGCTACGACAATGGCAAAGGAGGGGCAACACCATCCTCTCCGGTGGAGGTGTAGGAGATGACAGCAGTAGGGGACGAGGACGTTGGTGATGAAGAAGGGAGTAGCGCTCATGGTGGGAATAGCTAATGGCGTGGCTGCGTGGGCTGCAGGCATCATCAGAAAGGCTGATGGAGCTCTTGGGGCTTGGGTTCCAAGTGACGCAGAGCTCACAAGCAGTCTGGAGGCTGTAGTAGCAAGGAGAAGGAGCTACAAAAGGCGTCGCTGGTACTGGTGGGTTGGGCAATGGAGAGTTCGACGTAGCTGGCGGTAGAGAGAGAGAGTAGTGCCTTTCTTATGGAAGAACGAGGGTGATGGAGAGGGGGATCTGCATCGATGAGGAGAGGGAGGAGGAGAGGTGGCTGAAAGGGTGGCGATGGTCAAGAGAGAGGGCCCTCCGGAGAAATAGAGGTTGCGACAATAGAGGATTGTCCTCCATTGCCAGAGAGGAAGTGACGGAGGAGGGTAGCCCAATAACAGCGGCAGTGGCTACATAGAAGCAAAAGACCCTGCTGTAAAAGGTCAAGACCGCCAGTTTGCAACTTGCAAGAAGCGTTTAAGATGGAGTGCCTAAGCTGTGCAGAAGCAGATGACCCTATTGTATAGGGGTTGTGCAGAAGCAGAAGATCCTACTGTAAAGGGTCAACACCCTCAGTTCGCAACTTGCAAGAAGTGTTGTAAGGATGGTTCAGTTCAATCGGCTAGAGGAGAAGCATAGGTCGATGGATGGTCTCATCAGGGCCAAAGATAGAGAGGTCCTCGAGGAGGGGGTAGCCACAGAGGGTGGCTTCTATGCAAGCGGGGCAAAAGGAGCAAGAGGCGCAGGAGAAGCAACAAAGGGAGGGGCAGTGGAACCGTCATTGAGAGATAGCTATCATTTGATAATAAAGAAAGAAAATGAATCTATCTTAAAGAGAGAGTGGCTCTAAGACTATGATAGATTGAACAGATTGAGAAAAGCTTAGATTATTTCATTGTCATAAGCTTTATTTATATAGGTTAGAGGGTCTATCAAAGGTATGTAAAATCATTATCTAAATCTTCAGGTGGTTGGAGATCATATCTCATATCCATATCTGCTATCAAAAGAATCCAAGGTGGTCTGCCATAGCTAAAAGTCCTCACAAGTGCTCACATGATACTGTTACAAAATAAGACAATAAACCAATCCTAGACACTACCCCAAAGGCCCATCCAGCCATGTGCTACTCAGGTAGCTCCTCGGTGATGTTTTGGTTAATACTTCGCACTACTCTGTGGAGCTAGAAAACCCTCTAAATGGTTACTTGAATGAGTAGTTTTGCCTCTACACAATGACTACATAAAACCTTTGTTTATAGGCCTAAAACAACCATAGAAGTCAACAAAAATAAAGTTGTTAAACCTACTGCAAGCTCTCTATATGTTGTGTAAAGCATGAACAAAATTAAAGGATACAAACATACACAAGAATTACATCAAACACCTTATCTATAGCTTTGTTCATCATAAAACGTCGAGAGCGTACGTCAAATGTCTCTAATGTTGGGATTCAAAAATTAGTAGGGACATGCTCTTCTTGGATCTTCTGAATGAGTGATGACCAACCTGAGTTAAGGTCAGTCAAGTCTTCTCTCCTAGATAGTTGAAGCTGTCGATGCATGTCCTCCAAGTGCTGGCCCATATGTTGCAATTACACTAGAAGGGTGTCCTTCATGTAGTTTATGGACTATGCCTCAGACTTAGGTATGGCAAACTGAGAATGGTAATGTGATAAAATCCTAGAAGGAGCCCTATAGATTTTCATCCTTGAGGAGGATCAACCCTTAGAATGCTGTAGGGGTTCCTCCCTCCTAGATTTGGCACAAGACTGAAATAAAATTGATAATTGCTTGATTCAAGAGGGTGGCAACTACATCTTTAAATAGGGATCAAAACCCTAGCCTAAGGGGGTGCTTGCCTAAGTAGAATTATCCCTTTGCCCCTCCTATAGCTAACCTGCCTTAATAGGAATAGGAGGCGACTAAGTGGCTCTATAGCCGACCTAAGCAGGGGGAAACCATAGCCGACCAACCCAGTAAGAGGTGTGACGACCACTAAGCCCTAAGGGCTAATCTAAATCCTAGTCATACTCCTTTATAACATATGAGTGGCTTTATTATAATCTAACAGGGTTTTTATTGACTAGTACTAAGATGATTAGGACTCAACCCTGTTGGAGTCCTATCAAGTCCGTCCTCTTCAGATCAGCCTTGCCCTCAAGGCTGAGGGTCCATAAACTATGGAAACTGACTCTGTAACTCCTCATGTGACTCCTATGCTATTATTAACTGAACTTTGGCCTCCTCATCAGCTGGGTTGTTAGTTTGAAGGATTTGGGCTGAGTCATCTTCTTTAAGTTTTCATTTGAGGTGGGATACCTGTTGGATCAACCGCGATCTTGATCTGGTGCGTGAATTTGATCTCTAGGTTAGAGCCCCAATGTGATCCCCAATTTTGCAAGGTCCAAAGAAATAAGGAGACCACTTTCTTGAGGCTTAAATTTCATACTGGTGGAGCTGGAGATGAAGGGGGACTTAATCTTTCTCAGGAAACTTTCTTCTGCTCCGGCATTTGTTACAGGGAAGTTTCTTTCTTGTATGGGTTGTCACGTGATTACTCTGTAATAGTAGTCGTGCCTTCTTTTGGAGTGAGGACTGTTCTCTGATAAAATTTCTAGTGGTGTGAGCCCGATCTGAGTCTGAGGTAGGTAGGAGTGGTGATTTTTCAGGGCCCATTTTTACTTCTTCGTGCTATTGACCATCTTGCATGAGGATAGTACTAACCCCCACTCTGGATGTGTCTGCTCCAATAATAAATATCTGGCCATGATTTGGTGTGGATGACATCGTGGTCGTGAGGGATATAGTTCCACTTGGCCAAGGTGGTGTATCTTTCTTTATAATAAGAGGGATGATGTTTGTGCTTCGTTGACTCCTACGAATAATCCTTCCCCTTTTCTGATTTCGCCACTGGAGGGACTCAATTTTCTCACAGTCTTGGGCCATAGATCAGAGGTCATCACCAAGGAAGTATTTAAGCATCGTAGTCTGATCCTAGGGAAAGTCGTTGAAGTCACTTGAGATCTGAAAGTGCTGTATTAGCAACCATGGTGAGTTCAACAGGATATAACACTTTAGAAGTACCTTGTCTCTGGGGAAAAAGATGTACAAACATGTCATAGCGGGAAATAAGCATGGCCAAATAATCCATGTCTCTGTCATCTCTTAGACAACCCTTTTATCTTCTACCTTTTGAGGTTATATGAAGCAATTTGACTAAGCGACGACTGGTAGAAGTTTCGGCCAGCTTAGCATAGGAGGGTCAGACAACTTTAGAGGAGGTAATCGGCTCAGTTTGGTAGAGATGTCCAAAATTTAAGCAAGCTGTGGGAGAGGGTTCTTATCTTCAATCTCATGAAATCCTTAAATTTGAATTGGAAAACCAATGGATTTTTCTTTTAGTAGCCCCTCCAAGTGTTGTGTTATAGTTGTAGTCGTTGGGCTCCCTCGTAGAATCACCTACTTTCCTTTTCTAAAAAATTTCATGGTTAGCTTCAAAAAATTCTAGAAAATATCTCCAATTATATACAACCAATCAATGCCAAGCACTATATCAAAACCATCATGAGGGAGGAGGAAAAAATCAGCAACTATGTCTTGCTCCTGTAGGATCAGTTTTACCTGTGGGCACTTCTGGTTGCACTTCAGAATTTGGTCATTAACTACCTTGACTTCAAACCTATTGTAATCTTCTTTTTGGAGTATTAAGTGGACAGCAACCTTACTACTCATGAAGTTGTGTATGCTCCCGGTGTCAATGAGGATGATGATGGACCACTGCTCAAGAAACCCTTCGATCTTCAATTTTTTCAGGTTGGTATAGCCGACTAAGGTAGGGACCGTACGGGTGGCAGGTTGTGGTGTATCCTTCTACTTGGGCTCGAGAGTCGTATCTTCAAGTTTGGGTTCTTCAGTGAGTGTAATCATAAGTGGGCTAGAATAGCCGGCCAATGCATGCACTGCGTAGTCGGTCGGTTAGGACTCTTCCTCCATGACTTCTTTAGATGTTTTATTGTCCTCATCCTCCATTGGTTCAATCACGAAGAGTTGGCCCTTTTTGTAGTGATGTTCGCGGCTCCACAGTTTGTCACAATGGCAACACAACCCCTTGGTCGATCGTTCGCGAAGCTCATCTCTTGTTAACTTTTTTAGTGCGAGGGCATGGATGGCAGTAGAGGGGGCAGTAGACCTCGGCATGGCTGGTCGGGGAGCGACCCTTGTCCTTCATATCTCATGGTTTAATTGTTTTTCCTAGATATGCGCAAAGGAAATCGCCATCATAAGAGTGTATGGTTGTCGCACCTTTAATTCTCCTCGAATCTTCGACTTTAGGCCCTTGATAGAAGTACCTAAAAGTTGTTTCTCAGACCAATTCTAAGTTTAGTTAGATAAACACTCAAACCTTGTTTGGTATTCTTGTATTGAAGAGGTTTGATGAATCTTTGTTAATTGTCCGTTGATGTTGTTAAAATCGGTTGGTCCGAAGCAGTTTAGTAGTCCTTCCTTGAATCGCTACCAAGAGAGTCCTCCATGGGTGTGCTTAAACTAATTAAATTACTAAATAGCATCTCCCTCGAGGTGGATGGCAACAATCTCTACCCATCTGGCATCGGCGGTTCGGTAGAACTGAAAATAGCGCTTCGCGCGCGAGATCCACCCGATCGGGTCTCCTTCTTCCCATCTAAGGAAGTCAACCTTCATGTGTGGATTATTGAGATAAGAGGTGATGTAGCCATGTTATAGAGGATCGTCTCACTGATCTAAAGTTTCTCTGTGTTGTGATTTCCTTGGGCTTGATGGTCGGCCAATGCTGAATTCGGCGAAAAGGGATCGCATCTTCTCTTCCATACAGTTTTTAAAGGATTCAAGCTTTGCATCAATAGCCTCCTTTGATGCCATAGTATACGCCTCTAGATTTGTAATATTAAGATCTTTTTTTCTATTGTTGGGTTAGTGGCATGGGAATTTTAGAGAAGGTGGTGGCCGATTGGAAGGTGAATCAGTTTGGATGGAAGTAGATTGTGGTTTAAGGTAGATTTGGGGCTATAGTTTTGTGAAGTTTAGACTACAAATTAGTGTGGTTTTAGGGCTATGCTAGCAGCCAATGAAGGTTAAGAAAATAGATCTTAGATCTATGATAGACGATAGCAAAGGTAGGTGTCTCGATAAGGAAAGTTGGCTAAAAAGATAAGTGGATCGATAACGAAGTAGGCTGATTTGAGAGGCTATTTGGATTCAGTTTAGGGCAATATTTGGAAGGGTTTTTTGTATAGATGGTAGGGTTTGGTGACGAGGAAAAGAGAGTATGAAATCACCTAAAAAACAGCACTAAAATCTAATAGAATTCGATGAAAAGAAGTGTTGCGATGTATTGTCCTGCTGAACCGATTTTTACATCAGAGAAACGATGACTTCTCAACATAAATTCCAAAGGAAAGTTTAAATAAATTATGAAAACACTTGGTTTAGATGTTGTCAATACCAGTAGAGAATTTAACAAAATTTTGGCAACATAACAGTAGGGAAATAGGGCAAAATATGCAAGGTAGATTCCTTCATCGTAAAATTCCAGATTCCTTCAAGCTTTGCATCGATAGCCTCCTTTGATGCTATAATATACGCCTCTAGATCTGTAATATTGAGATCTTTTTTTTCTATTATCGAGTTAATGGCATGGGAATTTTAGAGAAGGTGGTGGCCGAATGGAAGGTGAATTAGTTTAGATAGAAGTAGATTACGACTTAGGGTAGATTTTGGGCTACAAATTGGTGTGGTTTTAGGACTGTGCTAGCAGTCGGTGAAGGTTAGGAAAATAAATCTTAGATCTGGGATAGACGACAACAAAGGTAGGTGTCTTGATAAGGAAAGTTGGCTAAAAAGATAAGTATATCGATAAGGAAGTAGGCTGATTTGGGTGACTAATTTGGGGGGGCTATTTAGATTCAGTTTAGGGTAATATTTGGAAGGGTTTTTTGTAAGGATGGTAGGGTTTGGTGATGAGGAAAAAAGAGTCTGAAATCCCCCAAGAAATAGCACTAAAATCTAATAGAATTCGATGAAAAGAAGTGTTGCGATGTGTTGTCCTGCTGAACCGATTTTTACGTCAGAGAAACGATGACTTCTCAACATAAATTCCAAAGGAAAGTTTAAATAAATTATGCAAAAACACTTGGTTTAGATGTTGTCAATACCAGTAGAGAATTTGAGAAAATTTTGGCAGCATAACAGTAGGGAAATAGGGCAAAAGATGCAAGGCAGATTCCTTCATCGTAAAATTTAAGATTCCTTCAACGTAAAATTCCAGATTCCTTCAAGCTTTGCATCGATAGCCTCCTCTGATGCTATAGTATACGCCTCTAGATCTATAATATTGAGATCTTTTTTTATATTGTCTGGTTAGTGGCATGGGAATTTTAGAGAATGCGGTGGCCGATTGGAAGGTGAATCGGTTTGGATGGAAGTAGATTGCGGTGTAGGGTAGATTTGGGGCTACAGTTTTGTGAAGTTTAGGGTGCGAATTGGTGTGGTTTTAGGGCTGTGCTAGTAGTCAGTGAAGGTTAGGAAAATAGATCTTAGATCTGGGATAGACGACAGCAAAGGTAGGTGTCTCGATAAGGAAAGTTGGCTAAAAAGATAAGTAGATCGATAAGGAAGTAGGCTGATTTGGGGGGCTATTTGGATTCAGTTTAGGGTAATATTTGAAAGAATTTTTTATAAGAATGATAAGGTTTGGTGATGAGAAAAAGAGAGTCTTAAATCTCCTAAAAAATAGCACTAAAATCTAATAGAATTCGATGAAAAGAAGTGTTGCGATGTGTTGTCCTGCTGAACCGATTTTTACATCAGAGAAACGGTGACTTCTTAACATAAATTCCTAAGGAAAGTTTAAATAAATTATATAAAAACACTTGGTGTAGATGTTGTCAATACCAGTAGAGAATTTGATGAAATTTTGGCAGCATAATAGTAGGGAAATAGGGCAAAAGATGCAAGGTAGATTCCTTCATCGTAAAATTCCAGAACTGTGTGATGATGAAAGATCATACAAGAAAACCATTTCCAGAAGGAGCTTTTGTGTGAAATCAAATCCAGATGAGACCTACTTGATCTTGAGAATTGTGTAAAAATTTTGGCTAGAAAGGAGAAGGAATAAGCTGGTCTCAAGAGACAAAAACATGGCTAAAAATTTCTAGAGCATTTCACCTTCGCAACGATGATAACGTTTACGATGGTAAAAATTTGCAGCAAAGAAACTTGGAAAACTTCTCTCACATATAATATAAAGGATCTTGTAGTATTGAAGAGGCGTGAGTTATAAAAATATACCATAATTTTAGATCAAAATGTAGGGGGCAGCTGCAGACTGATTTGATCTGCTACTAGAGTGGAAGGTGGTAGCGCATGTCGTAGCAATTATGAGAATTTCTTAGGAAGGTGGAGGCGTGGATGAGGGCTACAAGGGCAGCAATATCGCTACTCTAATATCAGATGATAGAACCCCAGAATGAGCCCTATAGATTTTAATCCTTGAGGGGATCAACCCTTGAAATGCTGTAGCAGTTCCTCCCTCCTAGATTCGGCACAAGACTGAAATAAAATTAATAATTACTTGATTCAAGGGGGAGGGGAGGCTACATCTTTAAATATGGATCAAAATCCTAGTCTAAGGGGGTTCTTGCCTAAGTAGAATTATATGTTTGCCCCTCCTATAGCCAACCTGCCTTAATAGAAACAGGAGGCGACTAAGTGGTGCTATAGCCGACCTAAGCAGGGGGAAACCCTAGTCGACCAACCCAGTAAAGGGTGTGGTGGCTACTAAGCCCTAAGGGCTAATCTAAACCCTAGCCATACTCCTTTATAAGATAGGAGTGGCTTTATTATAATCTAACATGGTTTTTATTGACTAGTACTAAGATGATTAGGACTCAACCCTGCTGGAGTCCTATCATAATGTCTATTGAACTCTATGATTAAGGGATTAAGGTGCCCCCTCTGTTAGGGGTTCAACAGGGCTTGAGCATTCTTGGGGCATTGGCACAATGTTAGGCCAAGAAATCTCAACGAGTGTCAATAGTACTATGTACTACGATGGGGCTAGAGGCACGATCAATTGGACTAACTAAGGCAGGAGAAGGGCCATAATCTATATCATTCCTATTAGTGAGTGCCTACACTTGTTGAGTGAGGTTTAGAAAGACTCTGGTGGGGATAAGCATATGAATTGTGTTTGTCATTAGAGGAGAGAGGCTTGGATCGTTGAAAAGAATCTAGTACCTTATTAGAGTCTACGTCAATGTGGAAGCATCAAGGTTCATAAATACTAATTGCTATCCCCTATAAGTGAAGGTACTATAAGTTGTGGGTGGAGCCAACTAACCCAGACGCTTGCTAAAGGGGTCAGCAAGCTGACGATCATACGATATGACTCTCTTTCTAGCACTAAAATATTAGAAAAAATATTATTGACATTTAGATTAACCTGATATGGTTCGACTACATGTGCATAGGAACGATGAGGTGCCATTGAGGTGACGCTAGAGGTCTCACAAAAGTTAGTGTGGGTGCAGTCAGGTGCTCCGATGATGGCTTACATGAAAGCCGAGGTCAGAAGTGAGTTTCTCGACTTGATTCCTATAACGTCCAAGTTAGCCCCGAGGAGAGATAAAGTAAGATGAAAGTGATAAAAATATGATTAAACTCGATTTATATGGGAAAAAAATATAATATTTCATAAGAAGATAACCGCTAATAGTCGCTCTTGGACGATAAAAAAGGAAAAAATAGATCATAACCATCTATTTTGAACTCATGTAGATACGAGCAAATCAAGAGGGCATGTTTTATCTCCTAATACTAATTGGACTATCATGTGGTGGTTGGTAATTGATGAATAATATTTTTGTTAAATATATTCTTTTTCGCCACGTTAATTTTTTATTACAAAATTCATTAGACAATATTTCAACATGATGTGTCAGTACTTCAGATGAAACATTATCATTTTTTGCAATCATTTTTATACTTTTGCACCCGTGCAAATCACAATTCACATACTCACATCTTCATTTATTGGTAAAATAGGTTTCCACTTGCAACCCTCCCTTTTCATCCTTTCTGTCAACTTCTCTCTGAGCTCAGAGGCGACCATTAAGAGTGCGTGGAGAGGTTTGGGAGCGGCGGTGGTTTTTTGCATGCCGAAGCAAAAGCTATTCATTATGGGCGTAGCATTTCCAAGTACCACTTAGGAACCTAATTATTCTTCTCACAAGCAAGTGAGAGGAAAAGCTCTCATGGCTCTCAACCCAGCTTTTTAATATCATGCTGTGAAGTACCCCTACATCCCTTTGATTTCCGAGTCCAAACTGCCGGAACAGAGAAGATTCTGAAACGAAAATAGAAATTTGATATTTAAAGATCATCAATCAAAAAGCAGCATACGTTTGACACTGCAAAACTATTTTTTTTTTATTATATAAGATCGATTATAAAAATCAGAATAATTTTTTACGGATTTGGTTCTTATACTTCCTAGATCGCTTAGAGAAATTCGTAAGCACTTCTATTTAGATGAGCATTTTAGTTATTTTGATGACGAGGTGTTATTTATAACTTAAAGCATTTTAAGTTAAGGCCATATAAAGGGAAAGAGACATTTGAGTCCACATGTCAATCTTTCGATTTGGATTACACTAACATCATCCTCGCTCTACCATTTCATGTAATCCAGTGAAAGTTCCAACTGGTCTAATTAAGCCTATGATTTAAAAGATCTACGACAGATTTCTGAACTATCAATCGATGACTCGTATCAATCGATGACTCGATTGGCAGCACTACCAACAGTGCATATTGAAAAGTACACGTAGCGCCGTCAGTGTCTCGTTTCCTCATGTGGCCCTATGTTTCTCTTCTCCCCGACTTTAATTCTCCTGACAAAAATGGCAGCTTATAATCTATCATCACGCAACTTGGTAGTGGCAATGTTGACAGTGGTAAGAGGTGATAATACATCTCCGGTCTCTGTTTTTTTTTTTTTTTCCAAATCGGAAAGAAGTTTTTATTACATTAAACAGCATATAAAACGCTTAAATATAAATTCAAATATGAAATCTGTTACTTGTGTAATAATGCATTAATCGTTAAGATCTCTTTATAGAGACAAACAACTTTACTATCAACAAGTGACTCTTGATGTTAGTGAGCCACCGAGAATATGAATCTGAACATGTGCCTTCTGTTGGTTTAATCTTTAAAATATACTGGTATTCATAGAAAAATTAAGATGATATTATAGAAAAAGATCTCGTGTTTATTTAATATGAACTATTTTTTTGGATGAAAGTCTAAAAGCTTAAGTTATTAGGAAAGCTTCTGATGTTATTATGTCTGTATGAAAGTCTGAAAGCTCATGATAAAGGAGAAAATTTACATGAGCATAAGACTCACCTCCTTGTAAATAAATGATATTATGCTTGCAATATTCATAACATCATTAATTTGGTAAATTCTTTATATTTATTTGTATTGATCAAAGGTCCAAAACTAATGAACGGAGATTTAAGAGATTCTTCAATTGAAGTAGTCATCTACCAACCCAAACTTGAAAAGATTCTTCAATTAATTGCATGGCCCAGTTTAAAGCTAAGTTTGTCAGATATCATCTTCGATCAAAATCCCAAACCCATTTACGTTGACAAAAACAATCCACCTAATTCTCCACGAAACAACTGAAAAAGATCATTGGCATTGCATCAAACTTGGATTGGAAATGAATTATTGGTCTATTTTCATACCGGAGCAACAAACCACATAAACTTCTGAGTTGGATCAACCATCTTATTAATTCTTCTACCACAGGAATGTCATTTGATGGGCCACGCCCATGCATTTTTCCCTATTTGATTTCACAAAAGAATGAAGCTCGGGATCAATTCTTGACTAGAAACATTTATGTTACAAAGTGGACTAAGGACTCAATCAAAGATGCAACTTTCCGAACCAAAATGTTGAGATTGATGCACCGACATGCCAATGCTCTACTTATTGTTGAACTGGTTACTTATAACAAAAAATTGAATCACTATTAACAGTTCCTTGCAAAAATAATAGAGCAGTATACTCAATAATGGGTCCTCTAGGAGGCAATTAGTCCTGAATTGGCAGACCCATGGCTAATAATACTGTAGGAACCTTGAAAAAGAATCAATGTGCAAAATCTCAGACCGAATTGTTATCTTTTCCAGCGGCAGCACGAGGGTGATGGCGCCTTGAACCTGATTTTTTGTCCCTCCCACGCTTCACGGATATCTTCCCAGGCAGCTTCCTCGATGGTGGAGCTCTTGCAAGCCTGTCTGGAGTCACTGTAATTAATTCTCCCGGTGATTTATTAGACACCACAGGAGGTGGTGGCTGGATCAAGGAGACAAGTTCTTTCCGTTGTTCCAACAAGTCTCTGTGGTATGCCTGGACAACAAAAAAGAAGTGATTATAAGAAATGTATTCAAGTTGACAGAAACCTCTGTGGTCGTATCCTACGGGAAGATGTCAGACATCAGAATAAAATGAAGTGTATAGACTCCACATGACAATGTCAAGGATAAAAAGGAAGGTCACATACATGACACGTCATGATAGATGCAAACAAAGTAGGAGCAAGGTTAATGTTAATGCAACCCATGTTTCTAACTGTTGGATATTTGAAAGTGAGTAACCCTTGAAATCAGCAAAGCCATGGTTGAGATTGCTGTACCTGAACAACAAAATTGCGTCTTTCACAGTCCATAAACATGTTGATTGTCCAATTCACTTGAGACATTATCTTATCTCTTACAGTGCTGAAGCTGATCTGATCCCTAGAGGTAAAACGATCAACTTCATTGAACCACAGACACGTGAACAGATTGGTGATAGGGATGTGCTCTTTGATGATCACACATCCCTCGGGGACATCTGTGATTTACAATAAGAAGCACACTCTTAGAACCAGCTACTGAGACATGCGTCGATAGCATCTTTCTAAAACAAGCATAATATAGACACCCAGCACTCACCACTTGTAATTGGAAGCTTGGACAAAGAATAAGGCGTGAGACCCTCTTTCATATAAAACTCAATTTGACTATCTATGGATGCATTGTCATATTTTCCAGCAGCTTTGTTAGCCTCTGCTTCCTCAAAAACATCGAAGCGCCTGTAATGCCTGGAGATTGCAAAAGTGTAGTTCTTCCGCCACAAGAATCTGAAAGCCAGTCAGTTTAGTTTATGCAACAGATACTGCAATCCCTATTGTGCTGTTAGTTCAATAGAAGACACTTTCAAACATCACACTTCAACATAAACTATAATCCAACAGATTATTTTCCTCAAAACTCTTCATTGAACACTTCCAATCCAAGTTTCATGCAAGTTATATAAAACACATGAAGTGTAGGATAATGCAAAAATCAGAGATCACTGCTCTAATAGGAAGCATTACGAGTCACATGGATGGAGAAATGATACATCAAGAATGTCCATGTATCACTTTACCAACAGAACAAAGATGTTCTGGGGTAGCATCATTCTCCTCCTGCTAGTGCCAAAATAAAAGGAAAGGGAGGAACAAACTTAGTGCAAAAATTCTAACCTCCATGTACTAAGCCTCAACAATCTTATGAATGCATAGTTTCCTAGATATTAAATCGTAACAAAAGACATCTGCTGTTTGATGTGCAAAAAATTCTTCCAACCAAAGAATCCTAGTTTGCTAATCAGCAGCTGAATTTCTACGTCTAGGCACTGTACTAATGTGTAAAGAGCAGAAACTTGTCTAAATTTTGATGATTTATTTTTATAAACCACAAGAAGATAAAGGATGCGACTCCCAATAATTCAAGATCCAAATAGAACCAATGTATGCACTATGCACAAAAAATACATTATATTCAACCTTTCCATGGTACAAAAGCTCATTCTTCAAATAAATATATGCACAAAAAAATATACATTTAACAGTTAAATTACATTTTTCTAGATGTGCAACTGTACAAGTTACCTAGTTATATATGAGATGGTTTGGTGTTAATTATGTACAATGATTTTGTCTATACAAGATACCATTGCCATTATTTAAAACATAATCGTTCAGCATATAGCAATTAACATTAGTTATTTTGTCAAAGAAAAACTCATATAATTTAGTTACAACTATTTGCTAAGTTGGGACTCCACAAGATTGATCTCCACTAATGGCTCGAGACAACCCACTCACTTCTATTTATGACAAAAACTAGTTAATCTAGTCCTTGGAACCAATGACAAAAGTTACATCATGATCGTAACTCACAAGTGCTAATGTTCTTTAAATATTTAGACTCTCAAGATAACTTAACCACAATACTCTTCAAATAGAAAAGTTGAAGATGTAATGGTAGTTGCACTTGATAAATTTAAATGGATGTATAAAAAACCTAAGTTGCATCTCTGCTTCAAGCGCATGATACAGGAAGTCCAGAATATGTCCACAGTTATTTTTAGATGGATTTAAACATAACGAATTACAGTACAATGTGCTATCAGCTAGGTCATTGGAACCTACTTAATATACAAGTTTATGCATGCATGCTAGCAAATATGGATAGGAGGGAAGCTCATCAATGAATTATACCTCTCAAGAACTTGATAAGGATCCATGACAAGCTCAAGTTTTCCATCAATCCAAAGAGAAAACCGGGCATTTGGGAAAAGCCTATGGAGCAGAAGTTTAGGAACCTACCAAAAATAAATAGGAAGAATCCATCTATGAAATGTCCTGAGCATTACAGAAGATAATTAAGATTGTAACTGCTAAAGATCATCGCATTGAGAATCAAAATAAAATTTTAATCAAGTAATTAACACTAAACAAATTCAATCAGTCAGTTGCTGATGGCAAAATTAATTGCAATATAACATATCTACATCCAGAAGCTTCATTCTGGGTCATGTCAAATACAGCCAAACTTATTCTTGGAATCATGGAATAGATGACTGCATTTGCATCATGTTATTTCCATACTCCAAAGATATAAACTCTCAGGAATAGGTGCTGAGGACTTGGAATGAAAAATGGACGATTCTTGTCAAACAAATTAGTGGAAACCCTTTTAGATATTGTCTAAGGTTATGTGTTTTTTGATTATAACATGAAATACACACTGCCACTCCAAAATATGTTCTCTCTCTCTCTCTCTCTGATGTATGTGTGTGTGTGCCAATTATCTCTCCACACTGATGAAAACTGAAAGTTGCAAGGTCAATTAATATAAAAAGATGGAAACCTAGGATCCTCAAAGTTGCAAGCTCCCTTTATGAATGATAGCCCATGAGTGGTGTCTAAGTGTGAGATTCAATAACTGAAAGCCAACTGTGACTGATGAATTATCTAGAAATATCATGGAACAACTTGTCCAACTAAAGTCTACACTGCACAGAGCAAGGTTTGATGTACTGCCCACAATGATACAAAAGGACGGTACTTACCAGGCTGCCAGCTGACTGGTACGCGGATCAGCCCGTTTCAGGCGATACGTAGAGAAGTGTCAGGTATCGACCATTACGAGTGATGTATCGGCCGATATGATCAAAACTCATGCTGTATTAGCTGATTCGGGTCAGTTCCAGTCGGAATTTGACTAACACCAAACCAAACGGAGTCAGGTTTCACCCCAACGGTCAAATTGACCATTGTGGCCTCTTTTAGGGGCTTTCAATCCCCTCCTTCCCCATCTTTCATTTGCTTTCACTCACTCTTTCTTACACTCTTGCTTTTCGTTAAATAAAAGACAGCTTGGAACTTGAGATCTAATGGAATTTCTATCCAATTTGAAGGTATTTAGCTTCTTTCTAAGTTGTATTTATCATTTCATATAATTAGAGGTGATTAATACATTTTTACAAAGATTAAACATGACTGAGGTCATTATCTAGTGTTAGTCCCACTTAGGTCTATTTTCTTACAGTTAGGCCCAAATTGGGAGTATTTAGGGTTAATTACAGCCTTATGCATTATTTATGCCTCATATACACTCTATTCTTAATTAAATATAATAAAACAACCATTAAATTAGGATAAAAAACCTAAGGATTATTTTTTGAATTTTTAACCATTTTTCAGCCTTTTTCCAAAACTTGATATGTACCAGCATACCAACATATGGTACATTGGTATCAATCATTACATACAGGTACGTACCAATCCACCCATAGACCAATAACACCAGTCGACACGAAGAGGAAAGGAAAGCACATTGCATTTGAATAAAGTCTTCTTATATAGGTCATTGGGTCATTAGCCACCATAAAGGACATCCTAGTATTATGACAGTGATCATTTTGTGCAAGTTGTTTGATTTCCTTAAATAGTATTCTAATGTAGGAAAGTTAGAAAGATAAATCGGTTGATAAGGGTTGGATGTTGGAATTTGAAATCCCTCCAATTAGCATATACAAATTCAAATATTGATACTAAACAAGGAATATTTTATAACCATAGATATCAAAGGGAGCATTAATCAGGTGCAACTTCGAATTTAAGATAGATATCAAAATGCTTACCACATGAATCAGCTACATCAACATCATATGACTAACGTTTTAATAAAATTTCAGGATAAAAAGAGTTTAAAGAAAATGTAAAGGAAAATTAAAAAAAGGAGAATCTGCAGAATCCCTTTCTGAGTGGTAGCCAACTTCTGGTGTCAAGTATGTGTCTTAGAGCCACCTGTGACTGGCACAGTTGCCTCTCAGCAGATAGTTGTCTAGATATATAATGGAACAAATAGTACAACTAAAGTCTACAAAACACAGAGTGAAGAACATATCTATGAATAAAATATAAAGTCTTCTTATACAGGTTGGTTGGGACATTAATCCTTATAAAAGACATCCTACTAGTTTGTCTCATTTTGTGTAAATCATTTTATTCCCTCCAATTAGAACTTTATCATAGAAAGATTAGAAATGAAAATCGATCGATATGCACTCGTTATGAGGAGGACTAGTTATACAATTTCATCAATCTGCGGGGTAGAATACATTCAATTCAAGAAAATTCAATAGTTGCTGATTATATTTACTTTTATTTCTCTCAGACTATGTAGCTAAGATATTTTGAACAGTTACAAAGACAGAAAATGCTAGTGATTTTTTATTGACAAATACAACAAAATTTGGCTGATTGACTTGCTGATGAAAAAAAATCTCCTTCAAATAAGATGATGTTAACTGCAGTTGAACTGACAATAGAAATGTAAAAACAAAGATATACCTTCCCATTGCGCCTTGCGTCATCATAAGGAAGGTTTCGAACGATCACCACTCTCCATAGACCAACCCTTTTGGTATCAACTAGGCCACTAGAGTTCTTTACGTATGCTTCAGTTTCTTCATCAACAAACATATAAAAGCAGGCATTCCTCTTTGCATATTCACTAATATTCTTTGGTTGTTGCATTATATCATAATTTCCTGACAAATGAAATTAACAGTAATAAAATCCTTAAAATGGACCAGTAGATGCAAAGGTCAGGGGGTGAACAACACTAGCAACAGAGATATGGGAAGCAGCACATTAATACCAAAAATAGCAGAGGCAATGACCACATCATGGCATTCCTCCATCTCAAGAAGATCAGTGTCATTTATGTCAAATCCCGTCCCTTGACCAGGTTTCTTTCCTTTCACGAATCTGAAGAAGAATAATAAACATGGACTTAGAAAATAACAGCAGAGAGAATATATTGAATCCACCTATTTAAGCATATATACAATGAAAGTGAAAAAATGTCGATCATAAATATATTTCAGACTAAAAATCTATGCATGATTGCTCACCTACTGAGACAAAAAATTAACTGACAAGAAGAATAAACCATACCCACAGTGCACCATCATCGATTCTTTGATATTGAAAGATTCATTCCTATGTATCAGAGATGGATGTCCCCCAAAGATAGAGCCTCCATTTGACTCATTGGCAATCAAGTTATCTTCTGAGTAGTAGCTTAAATCCTTAAGAATGGGTGATGCCGATGGTGAAGGTGGCATGAGTAGCACAGCCTGCTCTACAGGGACATAACAAACAGGACATGCTACAAAAAAGGGAAAAAAAAATGAGAGTCGGTGTGAGTATTAGTTTGAACCCAATAAACAAACTGTTGCAGTCCAAAGAGTCAAGAGTTTGAGACTTACGACGTGGACCGGTGCGCTTCTTATCAGCCGGTGGAGGAGGAAGGGTGAAACTTTCACAAGGATGTGGTCTTGGAGGAAGAATGGGAATAGAGAGCTGTGTTTTATTATGAGTATTTGCAGACTCATGGTTTGAATAGGAAGTGCTATTGACCTCAGTTACTTTTGCAGGTGCAAAGGGAGGCTTGAAATTGTTAAATGATGGTCTACTAGGGTTTACAAAATTCCGGACATGGTCTGTGAAACCCATGCGAGATTCAGGGCTCACCGATGTGTCTTCATCTGAAATAGCAACCAAAGAAATTATCACATCTCATGATGATAGTCAATAGACCCAGTAATTGCTATTAAAATTAAAGAGAATAAGGTTGGAATCATGGATTTAAATGAATGACACATATGAGACTAGCAGGATATAATTCTGTGGAACAGGCATTTTCTGTGACACCAATCTATGTTGTTTCATTACTCTGTGGTAATTTGTTTAACAATTAATGAGATTCTAGCAGTAGAAACCTAATCAAAACTCATAGCTTATATGTTAGACAAACTTAAACATGTCTCCAGAGTTAGGAATTGCCTGCTAATAATTCACATATTCATTTCCTGACATAATTGGTTATACTTGGTACCAAGCATAACCATGGTAGTGTTCCTAGATGGCTTGCACCAAGCTAATTCTTGCACATATCTATGTGAAAACAGTCAAGTAAGACTGATTGACAAATAATAAGCTTTTAAAGCTAGTCACCAAGATCTACTACTAAAGCCTCTAGGAAAAACATGGCAAAAGCAACTGATTCTCTGGACCTAAAGAGAAATGGTAGACGTGTGCAGAAGACTAGAACATTTAGCTGGTCTTGCCATTGAAGCTTAGAAATGTTGAGAAGGGTCCTGTGGATCAGCAAATGTTGATCCCATCGAAACTCTGAGATGTGACGATACGACCGTCAATCAATTGTTAGACGTAATGCATGACTGAGTTTATAGATGAGAAAGAAAAGAAGAAAGGCCAAACCTTTAGTGACGGCCGAAATGAAAGACAGCACTGCAGCTGAGGCGACGAGCAAGAGCAACATCCCGACCTTCCTCCTCCCTGCAAACTTGAAGATCCTCGGCAAGATCCTCTCCTTTTCTCTTGATCCGGAAAGTGACATTTTCGAAGTCTTGCGGGCTGGGAGGGGCGGCGACTGAGTCGGCAAAGCAGCACCGCTCTGCAGCTGTTGCTGCAGCGATCCATAACTCCCCGATCGTAGACCCAATGACCCTCCAGTCATTGTCCCTCCCGCCCCACAGGCCGCCGTCTCATCTCCTTTCCCCTTTTGAGATCCCTCTCATCCAACCTATAATGAACCAAACAGCCACCAAAAGACACAAATGAACCAAACAGCGCCAAGGTCTCTAAATCCCCACTCTTGAAATAAACAGACCCAAACGAACCATAAATAAGAAGATCTACATGTTCCAAACATACCTATTCCAATTCTTGAATGATGACCAGCTTAAATCCAGCTTAGAACAATGACATCCGTCCAAAACCGCGTCTTCCACACAAAAAATCAGAGGGGAACTCTCAAATCTAGAACGAAGATCGATTTCTGTTTGATGTATCAAATTTCTTACAGATCCACGTCCCTCGTCATCATCCCGCGGGCACAAACGACTAATGGGAAGCGAAAGCAATTAACGAAGAAGGGATTGGTTTGCAAAGGGCTAACGAGGTCGGATCTTGCCTCTTCTAAGCTGGAATTCACGTGATAAAGTCGCAGATTTGGGCTTCCGGTGCGGAATCGCCGATCGGGACCCTTTGTCTTCGTCTTCGAGCACCAGATTTGTTGCGGGCTCGAAGTGGTTAATAGCGAGCGGGGCGAGAAGGAAGACGGAAGAAAACGTACACTAATTAAGCAATTATCTCTACACAAAATTAAGTGAGTAATTATCTCACTGACGTAATTATTTAGAGGATTTCATTCAGATAACTGGGAGGTTAATACCAGCCAAAACATTTCTCCTACTACTTTGTAAATTACCCTATATGCTTATCACGTAATTTGAGGTTGGCCTTGCCTCATCATCGTGGGCCCGGCACCAGCACCAACTTGCATGGCGAGTAGCTGATCCGGAAAGGAAATCGTTGCTCTTCGACTGGCCGGCTACAGTCTACCGTTTGCAGTGCAGCCGGTGACTGCCGGCGGGGCTACGGGTTATGTCCGGTTGACGATTTACGACGCACCGAGGGGCACCCCCGCCTGACAACGATCGGCTGTTCACACTGCTTGACGATTCGTGCAGACGTGCATCCAACTCAGCATGGTGGAAGGAAGCATGGAGGTATGTACATGCATCTCACAATAAATGATTTGCTGCATTCATCATTTACCCAATTTGAGACCATGGTGATTGCCATAACCGACGACATTTTTTTGTGTAAGCTGTACACAGAATGAATACGAATATGCCACGTCAGGTATTTGTATTCATATAATAAATACGTTGATCATAATGATTAAGAATGAATACGTGGATCATACTTTCATTTCCGCACCCGCTTAGATCCCATAATAAATACGTTGATATGACTTAAATGGGTCGGATTGAAGTATACAGGAAACAATCAAAAAAGATTTTTCTCTGGGAATGATAATTATAAATTTCTTTTAACCCTTTAAAAAAAACTTACCACATGTATAAAAACAAAAAAACAGGACGGTACCTTGAATTATGAACATCCGGCTCATACCTCATGTTAGTAATTTGAGCGTCATAAAGATTAGATTGAAAAATCTCTTTTGACCTCGATCTTCATGCAGGAGATATCCCCGGAGTTCAACATTATCACCTCAGAGATATGTCGGACAATCATATGTATTTGGGTCTAAAAAATATCAGACTGACTAAGATGTTAATAATATTTTCTTTCTAACATTTTAGCATTAAAAGAAGAGCTCGATGTTGTAGGAACGTTCGTATGTCAACCCTCTTAATAGCTCGAAAGACGAGGTCTTGCCCCTAAGGCACAATACTTTCATTCAATGGGGTAACAATCATCCCTTCCGCGTGTGGACACATTTAACTCGATGCATGGATGCATCTACCTTGGCCCAAATGGCGATGTAATATTTACATTTGTTTAACGATCTAAGGGTGACCTCACGTCACATGCTCATCCCCACTGAGATATTTCTAAACCTCACCCAAAAGGTGCAAACGTTAATTGATATGATATGAATTGCCATTATGTTCTTGCCTTAACTAACTCATCAAGTAATGCCACCATCTCGGTCATAGCAAGCAACTTAATCGACACCGACACCAAAGCATGTTGAGGTTCCCCAACCCGATGCAATGCCAATATCTCAAGAGCGTCGGAAGCTCGTTGAGCTATCAATCGAGTAAACACCTCGCTCCCTAACTATAGAATTCAATGGATTGCTATACCATCATCTTGTTCCACTTGAATCCTAGACCCAATCAACAAATTTAACAAATGATTCCCTGAGAATCTAACTACAACAAATGGATCAATATGCGAGAAAAATACTATAAGAATTTCAATAATCCAAAGAAAAAAGGTCAACCAACCCCACTTTTGGGCGGTCACCGTTCATCAACAACATCCAAGAGGAACCAATCCTAACCAATTTCTATCTCTGATCATTGGAGGTGTTTGATAGTAATATTGCTCCATTGATGTATTGCTACTTTTCACACCTATATGTTATTATACAGCACCTCGGATGTCCCAATGTACCACACCTTCCCAACTATGTTAAGAGGCTCGACACAAGAATGATACACTTATCTAAAGTCACTCTTAGTGTAAGTGTAAAAATAACTTATTTCAAAAAAATTACTTAAAGTAAATAATAAATCAGAAGCGTTTCTTAAAATTCGTGAAAATCGAATAAGTGAGTAATTTAAAATAAATTTGAAAGAAGAATCTTGATTTAGTTAAGGACTACTTAAATGAGAAAACAAGTTTAAAGGAGAACAAATAAAGGAAGACTCATAAATTTATAGTGGTTCAGTCACCAACTTGACCTACGTCCACTTCCTAAGTCCTCTTTCGTCGATGCCCATTGTTATCTATTAATAATCTTCTTCTATAGGTGAAGATCAAAACTCTTTACACGTTTTTTCTTTTTACAAGTTCAGGAGAGAAACTTTTTACAATTTTTTTCTCTATTCCCTTATACTCACTTTACACTTTGAAATACTCAAGGAAAGCTCTCAAAATTTATAGAATTTTAACCAAGATTACGATCATTTTTCTTATACTTTGTTACTATCTAATGCAAGAATACTTAGTGTATTTATATAACCCAATTGACTTCAAAAAATAGAGCCAAATTTTAATATTTTCTGAAAAAATTGAGTACGGGTGGTACTACCGTCGACACTGACAGTACTACCACCAAAAGTGCCCCAAAAAAAGGGACGGCTATGGTACTACCACCACCCACTGGTGGTACTATCATTGCATCAAATTGATTTCTCTCAACTTTTATAAATAAAATAGAAGAAGAGTAAGGGAGGGCAGGGGGTGGGGGTGAGGGAGTGATGCGTGGCTGTTAAAGATCCAAAAATCAAGTATATAAAAAAAAATCAAATATCAAGAGGGAAGATACATCTGAAAACATTTTATCAAGGATTTAAAAGATCCATGAATTGAAATAATTTTTGAGAGAGATGAAAAAAATAAATCTCATTATAAAAAAAATATTACATTTTCTCTTTTATAAATATCAATTTCAAAATGAAAAAATCATTTCAAAAGAGAGTTCAAAATGTCGAGAAAAGAATATAAGAGCTACTCATTGCATTATAAAATATTGTCTCATGTAAATATCAAGAAGAAGCTTAAGAAATTTAAAAAATAATATGATTGAAAATTATGTATTTGGACTTAATAAGAAGCTTAATTTATAAAAAATTAAGAAATCCAAAAAATATGATAGCAAATTAAGCTCAATTTGAAAATCATGCATTTCTCATTCATTTAGAAAATTTAAAATTTCTAATTTTTTCTATGTAAATTATTCCTCATTTAATGATTTTGTTGTAAGATAGCAATTTTATAATATCTAATTCTCTTCTTGATTTACCATATCTAATTTAATTATTCCTCATTCAATGTTAGAGGATTTATCATATCTAATTATTTTCTTATAAAATTAAATTGTTCTTCATTTAAAGGTTTTGATGTTAAGATATTAATTTAATCACCCCCTTGATCATTGTTAAATAGAAAGGAAGAATATGATAATAAAAAATTAATTTTTAAGTCATTGACAAATATATATAAAGGGGTTATATAATAAAAATTATGTCATTAAGGATATAATATGAAAAATCAATTCGCAAGTATCAAAGATATGATTTATTTTAATAAGCATCTCCCTTTTTTTGTAAAAAATAAAAATGTGTCTTAGGAGAGTAAATAATTTTGATTCGTTCAAGATAAACCTTAAGACATACAATTCATTTAGATAATTCTTCTTAATAAAATAAAAAATGATCTTGATTTGAAACATCAAACTATAATTGTTAAGATTATAAATCTTCTTTTTATTGAAAAGAAGAAATCATAGAGGTTAAAAATTATTTCCATAAAAGATAAGTCAAGTGAAGAAGTCAACGGAAAGTTCATGAAAAAAATCTCATTCAATTTTCAAATCATTACAAATTTAAGAAATATTAATTTGGTGATAAGGTATACCATTCATGAATATAAGAAAGTTATAAATAAATCATATTATAAAGGACATTAATATCAATTCATGAATATCAAAAGACATAATTTAACTTTGACAAATCTTCTCTTAGATGACAAAAAAAATCTTAGGAGATGAATTAATAAGAAAGTTCTTGATTCATGTAAAATTAATTAAGTTATAAGAAGTCAAGATCATGGTTAGAATGAAAAAAAAAACTTCTTTATAGTAAATTATAAAAAGGGACATAGGAGAACAAATAAAAGATCAAGATCATAGTTCATGATGAAAATATCAAGTTATAAGATCATAAATTTTCTCTTTGGTAAAAAGAAAATTATAGAAGTACACAAGTTAATTCCCATAAAAGATACCTTAAGAAAAAACATCATAGGAAAGTTCATGATTTGTTTGGGAAAAATATCTCATTCAAATTTCAATCATCAAAATCATCTTTGTAGTTTAATAGATTCAAGATAGTGATATTTTCAAGAAAAAATTTTCTCTTTTTTTATTTCAATTTATGTGATTTATTTTATACAAAAAATCCTTTATCTTTTATGTCAAATTCAAGCATTGTCATTTAAAACCAAAAATCTATTTTTTAAAAAAATCATCAATATCATTATAACAAAATATTTTGAACCAAGTAAAATATTTTTAAACATTTCAAAACTGAAACTAAGTAACATTTTCAAAGAAAATCATCAAGATTATTACAATAAAATATTTTCAAACTAAAGCTTTGATTTAGTTTGATTCCAATGATTTTTCTTATTATTGTTGTTTAGGCTAGTGAGCCGGAAAAGTATTTTAGATCTCATATCATGTGCTTTGAGTATCCACTATCAAGTTATCATTTTTGCTCCTAGCCTTTGTTCGGAGACAAATCTACAATATAAGGGGTTTTGATTTGATACCAATTTGATTTTTGGGTCTCTTGTGAATAGCTTTACCTAATTTAACTAAAGTTATTTGGTCATTTATGGTTTCTTTAGAAACCAAAATCAACTTGTGTGGAATGTACTTTCTAAATAGTCATCTATAGGTAAATTATCAATATCCATCATAAAAATTATATTTGTTTTAGGGTGAAAAATGCAATATGGGTCTTCTAACAAAAATTATTGGTTTTTGATGAGTATTACTCATAAAGCTAATACCTTCCTTATGAGCATGACCCTTATTAACAAGAATCTTGTTTAGAGATTTATTGTCTATGTTAAATCCTTTTTAAATTTTATTTTAATATGGTATTTTTCTTTTTAATTTCATCTAACATTTCACATTTCAATCAAGAAGTACATGGTGTTGATGCATCATTCAAAGTTTCAAGTTTACTAGAGAGTAATGCATAATTTTTTTTTAGTGATTTATAAGTTTTGCTAATCTTTTTATACTCGTCAAATAATTCAAGAAAGGTATTTAATAAAAAGGAGGCTTTAGGTGAGTTAATTATCTAGTCATTAATAGCCATAAGTGGGAGATTCTCACTTCTTCTTTGTTGTCTTCGTGATCTTCGGAGTGTCTCGGCTTCTTGCATTCATAGCAAGAAATTGTGTCCTTTGTAAGTTCATTTTCATATATTTTATGTTCTTTTTTATGAATCTTTTTTGTTCTTTTATCATGAGTTCAAGATCATAGTCATCATCACTCGATGAGTCATTTGTTATTCTAAATCCAATTTCCTTCCTGTTCTTTGGAAGGTGTCATTCCTGTATTCTCAGTTCAGTATCTTCCTGTTCTTTAGAAGTTGTTCTTATTTATTTTTGCAAGTCATTTCATTTTTATGCTTTTGTGTGTGATTTCTAACGTGTGTCATATATCAAAAGTCAAATCACAAGTAAAACCTGATTAAATTTGTTTTTATCTAAAGCATAAAATAAAGCATTCATGGCTTGAGTATTTAAGGAAAACATTTATCTTTTATGATCATTGGAATCATTTATAGGATTAGACGACTTATGAAATCTATTTTTGATGATGCTTCATAAATCAAAATCCAACAAAATATAAAAGATACACATTCTAGTTCTCCAAAAGGTGTAGTCCGTCCCATTGAACATAGGAGGATGTGTAATGCAATGACCCTCGTTAATACCAAAAGAGACTATTTACTCGCTTGCGTGTTAATCCAATTAAGTGTAACTCGCGTTGATACCAACTATTAGGATCAAGTTGGTACTAAAAGAGGGGGTGAATTAGTACAAGTGAAAAAATAACTTATTTTAAAAATTTTACTTGAATTAAAGAAGAAACCGGAAGCATTTATTGGAATTCGTTGAAAGCAAATAAGTGAGCAATTTAAAATAAATTCGAAAGAAGAATCTTGATTTAGTTAAGAACTACTAAAATGAGAAAATAAGTTTAAAAGAGAATAAGTAAAGGAAGACTTACAAATTTATAGTGGTTCGTTCACCAACTTGACCTACGTCCACTTCTTGAGTCCTCCATCGAGGCCCGTCGGTGTCCACTAATAATCTTTTTCTATATGTGAAGATCAAAACCCTTTACACTTTTCTTCTTTTCAAAAAATGAAGCCAAAATTTAACCTTTTCTTTAAAAATCAGGTACATGCGGTACTACCATCGACACCGAAAGTGCCTTTAAAAAAGGGGTGGCGACAGTACTACGACTATCGCTTAGGCGATACTATCGCTGCCCACCCATGGTACTACCACCATGAATCCCAGAAACTATACTTTTTGTACAGTTTCATACCCAGCTTGTACCTCATGTTGACTCCTTTCCAGGTTAACAAAATGAGCTCAACCTGAGCTCAAATCCTAACCCAAAGTGGACCCGGTTGCCTCTTATTGAGTTCATTTAGATTTCTTCAAATCTAACTTAATTAGGAATCAAAACACATGATGCTAACTATGACATACTAGGACATAATTATAATTGTTCTTATTATCTGGCATGTCAATCGATCTTTTGAACTCCTAGCAAACTTCCCGGCATCCTCCGACGAACTCCCAATGAGTCTCTCGATTATCTTCTAGTGAACTCCCGACGTGCTCCCAGCGACCTCTCGATCACCTTCGATGAACTCCTGATAAACTCTCGGCGAGCTCCCACTGCATCGTCCGAATCTTGGCTCGATGCTCGAACTTGACTCTAGCCCAACTTCAGATTATATTACCTTTTCACTGTCATAGTTAATATTGCATCACTTTCTCTAACATACAAGTTAGATCATAAAACTCATCAATTGATTTCATCATCAAAATATGAGATTCAATAAATGTTTCTTAGACTTAGGCTGGGAGAGGAGGAGATGCTCTTGGGCTTTGTCACTTAATTTACCAACCAAAGCCAAGAGGTGCAAGATGTATGCCCATCACTTATTATATAGACCTTTATGATGGAACTCAAACTCTCTCGTCTTTTATGGTCATTCGTAAAGAGGCCATCGACGAGATATTCGAAGTATTCTAGTGGGCTAATTACTACATAGTAGCAGAGATAATGGTCTCAAGTAAACATGAAGAGACATACAAAAGGCTGAGATATAATCAATTACAATCTCCACTAATCCCAAGGTCATTGCATGAAGAAGAAGCGATAGACCTGAATTGCCTCACTCAAGATCCGAGTCAACCCCATTGAATATGACTAGGACCGAAGTCTTTTTACAAATAAGAGCGAATAGAACTCTTAAAAGACCCTCAACCAATGAAATTTCGTTATATAAGAGAGACTAATCTAAATATTATCACTTCCATTGAGATTATAGCCACGATAAGAAAGACCATCGTGACAGCTTGGGTGGTTCATCCAAAGGCATTGGGAACCTTCACCCTGAACCCAAAGAATACTAAAAAGATAGATTAACATCATCATTAGTGGACTAGCCTCAAGAGGAGATATCTCCTCGGGTCATAAAGCTTATGCGTAAGCTACCATTGAAAAGCACTCACGGATGAAGGATGGCTCGAGATAATCTCTAAAGAAGAAGAGACGAAGGACATCGATCCTAACCACGATACTACCTTGGTCATCATTGTGAGGATGGTCAATGCCTGAGTAAAGGGAGTCATGATCGATACAGGTAACTCTGCTGATATCCTTTACTTTGATGCTTTTCAAAAGCTCAAGATCTCGACCAATGACCTCTTTTTGATAGGGTTCACTAGCAACTCGATCTCCCCCCTCAGGACTATGAACCTATATGTCACATTTGGGGATGAGACGTATTTTAAAACAATGATGACTAAGTTTATGGTAGTCAATATTATCTCACCATATAATGCAATCATAGGATGTCCCATGTTTAATAGGCTAAGAGCGATGGTGTCGACCTACCACATTGTCACGGGCTTAACTGATTTTGCCTAAGCCGTGCGGCACCCATGCGTGTCCGTCCGCACAGGTCAGCCCTCCCCGAGATCTCCTAAAGTCCCATAGACATATAAAAAGAGAAACGGGCTAAAAGAAGCAATTCCCATGGGATCCACAAGCAACTGCTCAAGAAAACACTTTATAAAACCAAAATACAAATTACACCCATGGACATTACAAACTCAGAGAGGTTGCACACAAAGGATAATGGTCCACTACAGACCGAAGTCCCCACAAGTGCTTATAAGACACTTGCATTTACAAGCCAAACTTGGCTATAAAGCAAATCAAACTAGGGCTACTAAGCCTCTTGCAAGCCCGCTTCTTGTTGTACAAGATATGTACCTAAACCGAAGGATACAGACTAACACAAGCATTTCATCGAACACCTTGTTTACATTATTATCCGTGACATTCTCCCCCACTTATTCCTTCGACGTCCTCGCCTCGAGACGCTGCATCTCCTCGCATTCTGCTGAATCTTTAATCTTCTGCTTTGGCTGCAACATGCCGCTTTGGCTCCTAGCCGCTCTCTGCCGCTGTTGTTGAGTAGTCGAACTCTAATCCGCCATGCTGCTTCAACTCACCAATGACTGAATCTGGTGTGGGGTTAGCTGAGTTATGCTGATCCTTGTTGGTTCTCGCGGATCCCTCTGATGAAGGAAAAGACCTACCTTATTATGTGCCGATCGCAGTATACTCATATTACTTGAACTGGGTAGATGCTTGTTGGAGCTTTAACGAGCATCGCCTCACAGACTTTGAAGTTTTTAAGGTCCTTTCTCCATAATGTTTGCCCATTGAACCTTCTTTCGCTGTTAGTTGTCACTTCCAAGTATGTTCGCATCACTCCCTCTTAGTCAATTGGGAAATGAAGTGAAAAAACTACTCTAAATAGCACTGATCACCAACTGTGAGGATTTGACAACCATTGTCTTCCATAAGCTTTCTTTGAAGGGTCACTGAACTTGTGCAGAGCTCCCCTGCTTGGATAAGTAAGAGAACTGGGATACTTGACTTCACCCATTCTCTTCGTAGTTGAGAATGTAAGGTTACTTGGCTTCGCTCACCTCCTCGAGTTAAGAGAATTGGGGTACTCGGTTTCACCCATTCTCTCGAGTTGAGAAAGCAAAGGTTACTCAATTTCACCGCAAAGGTTACTTGATTTCGCCTACCTCCTCGAGTTTGTACTTCATGTATTAAGCTGGGTACTAATATTCGCCTGCTCTTTGCTCACACTTATAAAGCACTTGAAGTGGTTGCACTCCTTGCGTTGGGTTAGCTACTGTGATTCGCCTTCCCACTGTCATTGAACTTCTGGAATGCAACAAGTTTTACCCGAAAATAGCAAAAAGTTTACCCCAACTTGGAGTCTCCCAACTTGGAGTAAGTCTTTGATAGATCTGGTTGCCTTTGGGATTGTACCGTCTTCTCCATCACCTTTGTCGCCTACTCCTCTTGAGTAGAAAGGTACAGTACCATGTACTGCCTACTTTGTTCCTTGGTCGAGCACTCCTGCATCAACCCGAAGTCCCTTAATTTTGGCTATCTGGATGAGAAGCCCATCGACATCGGTCTTATGAAGTTTCTTGGCCTCTGCCCTTCTGCCTCGTCTTGGTACTTGGAGTTTGCCTCTGCATTCTCTACCTCATTGGCCCCTTTTACGATCAATGTTGTCCCTTCATGAGAGCAAGGGATCGATGACTTCACGGAAGTCCCGCATCTGCGGTACCATGGCGTTGCCAAGCCCATAACACTACTATTTATTACCTTGCATCTTCATCGCTTCCTTCGCGATCAGTAGGTCTGCCTCTGTGGCACTGTGGAGCTCCTCCGAGTCCACCACCTCTTTAACCGACGCTTTTCTTTTGGGTAGCTGAGCCCCGTTGGACTCGTCGTTGCTTCCTCGCCCCTTTCGACTAGCTGCTTCGACACCACTGTGTCCTCCTAGCAGTTCTCCTTGGTCGATGGAGAGACAGACTGCAACTCTCATGCATGGCCTCCGCCATTTTGTTGCAGGGCTCACGATTCTGTTCTCCTTAGCTTCCTTGGTAGCAATGTTCGCCACTCGGCCTTGTCCTCGACACGGGCTCCCTTAGCGAGCACAAGCTCAACTCTCCAGCTGCTCCGATTAATCAAGTCCCCTCTATGGGACTTATTGGTACTTGCAATCCGACTACTCTCTCGGTGGTACACAGCTCCCATATGCTGACGACTAAGGCTTTCATCCAATGCAAGCTTTGATGCATACACGAAAACCCGCCTCTGCGGTACTACGACATTCACTCCTTAAATCCATAGCACTTCTTCTTGTTGTGTTGTACACCAAAGTGGAGCTCCCAGTAACTCCTGATCATACCTCTGCATGATCTTTGTCCCTCACGGGACAAGATTGCTGTATTGCATTGCCACGAACTATTCCACCATGATCCGCTGCACCATGTCGCCTCCTGGTGACATCTCCATTGCATACAAATTCTCATGTGATGAACTCGGACTATGACTTCTCCACGTGTGGCCTCTGCCAACACATCGTAGGGCATCTGCCATCTGTAACTTTTAGTTCGCTCCCTTGGCAATTCCCCTTTGGCCGCCCACTTGGGTTACACCTGGACGAAGCATAGCTCTAGGACAGTTCGTCGCCTAGTAGCTTCTGAAGTCCCTTGACTTCACTAGAGTTGATGCACCATTGTCTGGATCTTGGGCCTCTATCCCCTACCAACACAATCTTGCTATGCACCTCCTGTTCCTGACAACTCGAATGGCAACACTGTGACATATTCTTCAAGAGTACCCGCCTCTGCGTCCTCTTGCCTCGTACTAAGGTCTCATGATCCTAACTTTGCCTCCGCAAGTTGAATCACCTTAGTTACTCCATCAAATGCATCTCTTAGGTAGCTTGCATGTGCCTTGAAGCTCCCTTCATTTTTGGCACCATGCAAAATAAGTCTGTCCCATCAGAATGAAGAACCCATGGAACGACATGATCCCACTCCTGCCTCTACAAGAGTTCATGCCCTTGACCTTTGTCTAAGGAAAGCTTTGTGCCTCCGCTCCATGTTCCATCTTCTATGTCGACTCCCTTAATGCAGCTTGGATACTTCACCGAGTTCCACCCAAGTCGCTCTGCTCCTCGATTTGCATTGAGTTGATAGTGGCCCTCACATCCACTATTCTACGGGTCAGCCCTCTGTTGAGTTCATCGCCTCGACTCTAAGTGTGCCTTCATATGATGTTGCCTTGGATTGCTCCCCACTTGATCTCGAAATGCATCCACCAATGCATTACCTCCTTCGAGATCATGCGATAACTCTTCGCTCACGGCATTGAGCTTTATGGACATATAACCTTGAGAAACTCTTCCTCAATATGTGCAGTTCGTTGCACATGATTCTCCCACTAGAGAACTAGGACTTATCCCTCCTGGATATCTGTCCTGCTGGAGCAACTTTTCTCTTTACATACTTCCCACTGGAAGTTTTGGAGACCATCATCTCCTTTGGACTAATCCGTCTTGCGGAACTCGAGCTTTGTTCTGCCCCCACAAATATACTTGCTAGATTGCGACCCTTCTCCAATACAGTCTCCAATGCACCCTTCAATGTCTAGTAACATGAGGAACTTGTTGCACATTTCAGCCGCCTACGGACATATCCTTTCCATGTCGAAGAGAAAGTTCTGATGCTCCATGGCGCCGAGTTCTAATCGCGCCTTGGGATGGCCACGAACACTCCGTCATCCGTGTACAAGCCCTTGCATGAGTTCCGAATCCTTCGAGTTAGCAATTCCCCTCACCTCTGTGAGCTTTGCACAACTCTTTCGGTCGTTACACAACACCTCCCACCTTGCACGGTCTCATCTTTCACTAAGCGCCCTGCTTTGCCTTAAGCACCGTCAAGTTTGGTTGCCAACATCGAGCTATAGCTCAAACTCAACCATCCCAATCTTTATGTGCCACGTATTCTTCTTCGCTTGCTTGTCCTCGTGGTGCCTCTCGCGCAAAGGGGTTGACTATTCCTTGAATGCCAAACTAGGATGCCTGCTCCTCTGAGCGACTCCTTTCCCTATATCTCAATGTCCATTTCCCCCAAACGGTTGCACGTGCTAGCTGTCCTCCACATAGCCTAGCTAGGTCCCCCACATTTGTATGGCAAGTGTTTCTGCGTGTGCTTGTCCCGCTCTGATACCACATTGTCACGGGCTTAGCTGATTTTGCCTAAGCCGTGCGGCACCCATGCGTGTCCGTCCACACAGGTCAGCCCTCCCCGAGATCTCCTAAAGTCCCATAGACATACAAAAAGAGAAAACGGGCCAGAAGAAGCAATTCCCACGGGATCCACAAGCAATTGCTCAAGAAAATATTTTATAAAACCAAAATACAAATTACACCCATGGACATTACAAACTCAAAGAGGTTGCACACAAAGGATAATGGTCCACTACAGACCGAAGTCCCCACAAGTGCTTATAAGACATACTTACATTTACAAGCCAAACTTGACCATAAAGCAAATCAAACTAGGGGCTAAGCCTCTTGCAAGCCCGCTTCTTATTGTACAAGATATGTACCTAAACCGAAGGACACGGACTAACACAAGCATTTCATCGAACACCTTGTTTACATTATTGTCTGTGACAACATGGTGATGAAGTTCCCGATAAGGACTGACATTAGAAAGCTAAGAAATAACTTGAGGAAATCATGCCAATCCTATTTTATGGTAGTCTCCTTACTGAAGAAGGCATAATCAGAGGCACCACCTATGGATCCTCAATGTTTCATGAAATCCCTCCTACACCTGTAGCCGGTGGAATCACTATTTGAGGCACCCTTAAATAAAACCCATCCTAATCTAGTTGTTAAGGTTGGGGCGACACTTTCTAAGGAGGAATGAGTACAACTTATCAATTTTCTTAAGGAGAATATTGAAGTGTTTGCATGGTCGTCAAAAAATATATCGAGAATCAACCTATATGTGGCCCAACATCGCCTAATCATTTCCCCTGAGGCACGACTAGCAAACCACAAGTCTCATAAGTTTGCTCCTAATTGATAGCAGGCGATCAGCAAGGAGATAGATAAGTTGCTAGGAGTAAGGCTTATTACTAAGGTACAGTATCTTTAGTGGTTCGCCAATGTTGTACTCATTAAAAAATATAATTGAAGCTAGAGCATGTGTATTAATTATACCAATATCAACAAAGCATGCCCGAAGGATAGCTAACCTCTTCCTCGTATTGATTAGTCGGTCGACGCTACCTTAGGTCATGAGCTCCTTACCTTTATGGATATATTCTTGGGATACAACCAAATAAATATGACACTGAAGGATTGGGAACACACTTCTTTTATCACTAACCGAGGTAACTTGATGGGGATGGGCTTAAAAATATAGAGGCAATATACAAAAAAAATGGTGAATAAGATATTTAAGCACCAGAATGGGAGAAACATCAAAGTATATGTAGATGATATGATAGTCAAAAGCAGAATGACTTACTTACATTTGACAAATTTAGACAAGACATTTCAAGTTCTAAAAAGTTTTAACATGTGCCTTAATTCAAATAAGTGCGCTTTTGGAGTCTGCTCGGGTTTCTTGAATTTATTATTCACCGAAGGGGAATTGATATAAACTCTGAGAAAGATCAAGCCATACTAGAGATGTACCCACCTTAGTCAACAAAGGAAGTCTAACAATCAATAGGACGAATAGCTACGCCCAGTCAAGTCTTATCCCAATCAAATGATAATGTCTACTGATCTCAATCATATGTAGATGCTATGATAGTCAAAAGTAGAATGACTTACTTATATTTGACAAATTTAGCAAAGATATTTCAAGTTCTAAAGGAGTTCAATATGTGCCTCAATCCAACCAAGTACGCTTTCGGAGTCAGCTCAGGAAAGTTTCTCGAGTTCATTATTCACCAAAGGGGAATTGATGCAAACCCCAAGAAAGTTTGAGCATTACTGGAGATGTGCCCACCTCGGTCAACAAAAGAATTCTAATAGTTAATAAGATGAATAGCAATACTCAATTGATTCCTATCTCAATCAGGTAATAAGTGTCTCCCTTTCTTTCTGATATTTAAGAACTTAAAATGCTTCCTATTAACCAAGGTGTGTCAGGAGGCTTTTGAAAAGTTGAAGCACCATCTCGTCCAGTTGTAGAACTCTCTTCCTCTACCATACGTGAAACTCTGAATCTCTATCGAGCCACCACTAACTTAGTTGTTAGCTTGGTGTTAGTTCAGGATGACTGGGGAATTCAGAAATATATTTATTATGCCAATCATATTCTAATTGGGCTCGAAGAATGATATCCCCCTATTGAGAGGCTTACGTTTGTTGGCAAACCACATAGGAGTATCATATACATAGTGAAAAACAAAAACAAATTGGTTTCATCCATATGACCCAATAATATAGGAGCTTATTAGATATCCAATAAAATAGGAGCTCCACTGATATCTCATATCTGAATCTCTACTCGTCACAACATCACCATATGTGTGTGACATTCTAGGCCCAAGACTGAGCTGGTCGTGAGTTACATCTATCAGAACTCCTTCTGACTCAAAAGTTCTTCTAACATAGTGAATTATTATCCCATAACAATTCACTCAACTCATCGATTATGAACGTACTAGGTCACTATCTATTGTATTTGTCTATCCTCAGTTACTGTATATATAGCCCATCATCTATCTAATATCCTAGATATCATATATCATGTATGGTACTATCAAGCCTTATACGAAATCCATCCAAGTCTCGCTCTAATCAGATTCTCTTAAAGAACTCCTCGCTCAATCTAAATGACACTAGCCAAAGATTTACCTCAGCAATAACACATAGGATATTCCTCTCATGATATCGAGAGTGGGCGATCCTATGTTAACACTCAATTGCCTTTGTAAAGTTGACTACCAATCCCAATAACCAACTACACCAAATCTAGAACTTTCAAATTTGTAAGTCCAGTGTAAAAAAAAATTACTCAAATAAGACATCATTGGTATCTCAAATCTAAGGACCATACATAAAATTAGGACTATAGAATCGCTATATGACTTCAGATATTAATAACAATCCAACATCTGTAAGCAGATCACTTATTCTCCATTGAGCACCTGTACTATACCCTTAGTACACCTCTATTATATGGATGGATATACAGTATATTTACCTGTCTGGTTATCTCAATGCCCTCTCAAGTAACCTATGATTAGGATTATTTAGAGTATGTGTTTAAAAGTGAATTGGTCTTGTTATCATTATCTCATCATGATCCAATTCCCATTATATGAATCCAAGGACATCACAATATATGCAACAGGCAACATAAAATGAGAAAATACTACTAATAATTATGAAAAGATTATGCAGCATGTCACACGTATCATAACTCACGTGATTAACTTGTATGACACCTGTAACCAGTAATATTTGCACTGATACTAGCAGTAAGGAAGCTTCCCCTCTTTTCAAGCACACACTATATAGGCATCATAGACCAACCACTCAGACAGGTCCTTTCTTGGCTCAATGTTGTAAGACAACTATTGAAATGGTTAATAGTACTATGAGAGTTCGATATTTGCTATGTGCTAAAGACTACCATAAAGGTTCAAGTATTGGTTGATTTTATCTAAGAGCTAATTCCCTCATCGAAAGTTGATAATCGCACCCCCCTCAGTATAGATATTATTTTTTGATAACTCCACCACGTCAGAAAGAGGTAGTGTTTGACTCGTCCTAAATGGCTCGAATAAGTAGGTATGCTAACGAGCCATTCGATTCGAATTCAAGATATCTAATAATGAAGCAGAATATAAAGCACTCCTTTCAGTTCTCTAATTCACTTTGGAGCTTCAAGTCCAAGACTTGATAGTATTTAGCGACTCACAACTAGTCGTGAGCTAGGTGAAAGGGAAATCCCGAGATGCAGCCATAGCAAAGTACTCCATCGAGGTGCATAAATTGACTTTCAATTTTTCTTGACTCAATGTATTATGGGTTTTCCATAAAGAAAATGCCCAAGCCGATATATTTGCTAAACTAGCATCCGTTCAGGCTCTGAAGAAAGGTTGGCCTTTGGTCGAGAGACTATTGACTCAAACAATTGAGAAGCATGACATATCTTTGGTCAAGGGGGATGAGCTGGATAGACAAGATCCTATGCTATAGAATATATAGGACACTCCAGATTGACCCCAAGATTACTCAAAGAGTTAGGCATCACTAAGCATAGTATTATTACATAATTAACGATTACATATATTACAGGTCATTTAGCTAACTACTCTTTAGATGCTTAACACCCTAAGAAGTCGAGAGAGTGCTCGTCGAGGTGCATACAGGTATTCGTGGGGAGTATATTGGTGGATGAATCATAACCTTTAAAGTGCTTTGAAGGGTTCTACTAACCAATATTACATAAAAATACAATAACTTATGCCCAAGGATGCTATAAATACCAAAAGTTCACTCGTATATGACATCAACTCGAAGTGCCTGTAAAAGCCTGATTGACTACTGATGGCCCTTCATCTAATGAGGATGGATCTCCTTGGACCCTTCCCACTAGCCTTGGGCTAACGAAGGTTTCTTATCATGAGAGTGTACTATTCCATGAAGTGGGTAGAGGCAAAACCATTGACATCAATCACCAAAAAATAAATCAAGAAATTCACATAGAAAAATATCATCACTCACTTTAAAATCCCAAGAGCCCTCATAAACAATAATGAGACATAATTCAATAATGCGAGGTTCAAGAAGTTATATCAATCTTAGATTATTCAATTTAGTCATTCTCGAGAGATTAAAGAAATGGGTTGCTAGGGCTAAAGGTGCCTAGACAAATGAGCTACTAAGCATCCTCTAGGCCTCCCGAACAACACTTAAGACTAGATCGGGAGAATCATGATTCACCCTAGCCTTTGGTACTAATCTATTCTACCACCCAAGATAGTCTTCCCAACATCTCAGGTCGAGAACTTTGACAAGAAAACATCCGAAGGACATCGAGTCGGGCTTGATTTAATCAATGAAGTTCAGACAGAGGTATATTTACGAGTATTAAGATATCGAAAGGTAGTAGTTGAGCTGTATAATCGAAGTGTTCGCCCTCGTTGAGTTAGATTGAGAGACCTGGTGCTTCGTAAAATTGGCAACAACTCGATCGACTCTCAGGAAAAGTTGGCACTAAACTAGGAAGGGCTGTATTGACTCAACGAGGTCCTTCGAGATGGAATGTATCATCCTAGAACAACATAATGTGTGACATTATCGAGAACATGGCACATTGCGAATTTAAAAATGTTTTATCGCTAAGGCTTCTCTTAGGATCAAGTTAGGAAAAACTACTATACCTTGAATAATAAATGTCGATATGCATAACCTAAGGCACCGATGATAGTGTACATTCAAGACACCATCATTGAAAATTAAGAAAAAATTTATTACTTAAGAAAAATTACATTAATTCAGTCTCTACATTCAAAATGAGATCCTGACTTATCAAAATAAAGAATTAAATAGGTAGACATACCTGACACAATGAACAAGTCATAGACTAGCCTAACGACTCCAAAACAAGCAACTAGCCCAACAAAAGATATGGCTTAGGCATCGAGACAGCTATCATCGAAAGGCACTTTAGCTGCCATCGAGATATTTTGATCCTCAAGGTAATTAGTAAACAGGTCCTCCTTGAGCTCCAACTTGGGATACCTCGCTTTAAAACGAGCTAAGATAATTTGATACCCGAACTAGTACAAGATGATCATCCTCCTCTCTAGACCCTTTTTGAATCCTATAGATGCCTTGTAATTAATGATTACCTCCTCACACTTTGATACATGCATATGCTCAACCTCAAGTACATCCTTTAGTTCTTAAGCCTAATCATTGACCATCACAGCCTGCTCACCAAGCTCCAAGTTATGCACCCTCATTGAATCTAACTCTCGAGTGAGCTACAACATATCATCCTCCATGGTCTAATTATTGCTCTGAACTTCCTTCAACTGTTTATCGAGATCAATAAGGTATAATTCAGCATCCTCAAGTTATCACGCCAACTCGGCCCCTTGAGCCTTTGCCCTTAGTAATTGCAACGGGGGCTCCATTTTTTTAGCCCTTCAATCTCTTCTCAAATATCATCAATCATGAGGGCCTATTAGTCAATAAAGAACCAGCATCACATACATAGTTGATAAGGGCCATAATGTAGTGATGGTACTATAAATTAGAAATAAACGGATGAGCAAAATAAATCCAGAGGGGCTAGCCATAAACTAACTTACAAGCACTTCATTGTAGAAGCATATGTCGATCAAAACCTCATAATGGAATAATAGATCTACTTCACCACCTCTGGATATAATGATCCATGATAGTACTACTCCGAGACCACACTATCACTATATACCTTCTGCCCCTCATGCAAACTTTTCCATCTCAGTTGCAATGGTGCTCTCGGAGCCGAATCTTGCAGGTTGGCTATTTGAATAGCCACAAAGGGTAGGGATTTAGCCCTATATAAGTTAAACATAAATCTTAATTTATCTCCTCTCTTTCCTGAAGAAGGCTGAAAAGTTTTGTGACCTATAGAATGTCCCAACGCTACAGAGGTAGGGGCTCCTTATCAGGAACTAGCTCCTCGGGTTCTATATTCCTTCGAAGGCAAGGCAACTTCCTCATGATAATATTTCATTTCTTTTTTAGCTTGTTGGAACTAGTGTGGTGGCCAGACCTAGTTGAAGAGGCTAGAGCTAAAGAGGCCACTATCGTGCCTAAAGATGAGCTAGGCACCTTCCTCTTCAAAGAATGAAAGTTCATGTCTATAAAGAATCACAATCACAAAGCTGAAGAAATTTTTTATTAAAGACGAAAATAAGATAAAGTGATGGGAGGTTCGAGTTGTACCTACTAGTTACAGGTATCCAACAAGTCAATTATATGAGTGATGACACGTATAACATGCTAAATAATCTTTTTGGTTATTAATTATTATAATATTTTTTTACTTTATATTGGATGATAAATATATGATATCCTTGGATCAGTATAATGGGAATTAAATCATGATGAGATCATAAAAATAAGACCAATTCGCCTTTAACACAAACCCTATATTTTTTCGATCATAGGTTACTGAGAGGGACATCGAGATTACTAGACAAACTGATATGCTATATGCCCATCGATATGATAGAGGCAGTTGGTCTCATAGCTGCTTGTGTGGAGACACTAGGAATATAGTGTAGGTGCTCGTTGGAGAATGAGTTCACTGAATAATCTCCTTATGGAATGTTGAATGGTTAACGATACCTCATCGTCAAACAATGATTTTATAGTTCCAATTATGTATTCAACCCTTAAACTTAAGACACCAAGAATGTCTTATTTGAGTATTTTATTCTTTAATATCAGACCTATTGGTTTAAAAGTTCCAAATCTAGTTTAACCGGTTATTGAGAATGGTCACCAAATTTATGAAGGCAATTAAATATCAATAGAGGATCATCCACTCAGTATCATGAGAGAAATATCTCGTATGTTCACTGAGGCAAATCCTTGGCCAGGGTCATTCAGATTGAGAGAGAATGAGCTCTTCGTTAGAATCTAATTAGAGTAAGACTCAGACAGATTTTGTATGGGCCTGATAGTACCATGCCCGATATATAATCTCTAGGATATTAGATGAATGAGGGATTATAGATACATGGTAACTGGGGGCAAACAAGTCCATTGACTTAGATCCCCTTGTACCATCTGGGAAATATTATGTAGTGGCCTAGTACATCTATAGTCAATGAGTTTAATGAATTATTATGAAAAAATAATTCACTGAGTTAGAAGGAGTTTTGATAAGTACAACTTACAGCTAGCTCGGTATTGAGCTTAGAGAGTCACACACATACCAACATGATGAATAGAGGATTGGATATGAGATGTCTAATAAGCTCCTATTTTATTGGATCTATTGGGTGAGACTCAGGGATAATTGGATGAAGATCGAATACCCACTGAGGCATGATCCATTATGGTTAGTAGCAGAAGCTCTTTATAAATAAGAGAGGGACTTAAAAGGACATAGGTTGGACCCCTATAGCCACCTGTCTCCTCATATCCTTCTCCCTTTACCTCCCAGTTGTTAGCCCCCTCTCTGGTGTGAGAGGACAACAAGAAGGGCTGGCCCCCTTCTTATTTTGTTGTCGCGTGGTGGTGCGCAATTGAGAGGAAAGATTATGCTACGCGATGAGGTGTATCATTGCGTCCACCATGTGATTCACTGCTAGAGAAGAGGTTGCAAGAGTTCCTTCATCCATAGACTTAGATCTATGATATTAGTGGATATATGATCTCCCCTATGTGAGAATGTCTAAAACGCCTATGTAGTTTTTGACTTTTCATATTTTTCGCTCCCGATCATCGCACGATGACCCGATATAATTATTTTTGAAAATTAGTTTTGTTTTTATTTTTCTGGTGCACATGTGATGCCCTCCAAGACTTTTCAACAGTGGTATCAAAGCTAGGTTCTTCGTGTGATGATTAGTTATTGCATATATGTTGTGTAGAATTAGTTTCAACATAAACTAGTTGCATGTTTTTCCCCAATTTCATATTATAACAGTAAAGTTCTGGCATATGAAGTATGTAAATGTTCAAAAACTTATTGATGTCCAAAGGTTACTAAAAAGGATCAGGTGAAGGACAAAGGTCAATGCTTCCATTGTTGAATCTCGGATTTTGATGATGAAATTAATTAATGGATTTTATAATCTAATTTGTGTGTTAGAGAAAATAATACAGGATTAACTATGACAGTAAAGGGTAGTACAATCAGATGTTGCACCAGAGGTCAACAAAGATTCATATGATGTTGTCGGGAGCTCGCCGAGTACTCACTAGAAGTTTACGGAGAAGTTCATCGGGAGTTCATCAATAGGTTGTCGAGAACTCATTGGGAAGTTCACCGCATGAATGCTGAAAGTTCATTGAGAGTTCACCGAAAGAAATCGGGAGCTCGCCAGGGGTTCATCGGAAAGATGTCAGGAGTTCATCGAAGAGACAATCAAACAATGAACATTGTATGTTGAGTGTTGTAGTTAGTATCGTACTGAGAGTTAGTTTTACTAAATCTATTAAGAGGTCATTAAGCTTTAATTAGAGTTGATTTGGACTTATTATAAAAGTCATTTTAGTAACCCAAGATCAGATGAGACATGGTCTTCGAAGACACGGTCTCCAAGATGACACAACCTTCAAAGGTATGTCAAGTGGTTGAACCACCCAGACACAGTCTCCCAGACTGTCAAGTGGCTGAACCGCCCAAAGCACAGTCTCCCAGACTATCAGGTGGCTGAACCACCCAGACACAGTCTCCTACTGTGTCAGGCGGTGGAACCACCCAGAACATAATGTTCGAGACTATCATCTCGGAAACACTTAAAAATTAATTTTTGGCTCCACTTTTAAAGCCACTTGAGGCTTATAAATACCTCACTCATTCTTGCTAAAGTAAAGCAAGCAATCAAGAGCAAAAATCTTATGAAAATGCTATTATAATTGAGAGCTTTCTCCTCATTTTATCTTGTATAGTTTTTTATTTAAGAGAGAGCTTAGAGACTTGTAAAGGTTATCTCTTAAACCTATAAAAGGAGAATAGAGTTGTAAGAGGGTGGTTGATCTTCGCCCATTAAATAAAGATCTATAGTGGAAGCCGGTGACCTCAACGGAGGAGGAATCAGGAGTGGACGTAGGTCACAAGACCGAACCACTATAAAATCAGTTTGCTTCCTCTCCTTTGCTTTTTACGTTAATTGCTTAATTGTCTACTACCTTTGTTTGTACTCTTACACACATCTCTACACTTAAACATATTTTCGATACGATTTTTATTAAGTGAATATTTAAATCGACGTGAAATTTTTATAAGCATTAATTCAAACCCCCCCCCTCTTAGTGCCGCTTTGATCCTAACAATTGGTATCAGAGCCACGTTTTCTCTATTTTGCTTAAATCCAAGAGAGATGACTTTTGTTGGTAATCAAGGGGGACTTTCTATCACTCGTCCTCCCATATTCAATAGAACAGATTACACATATTGGAAAACTTGAATAAGAATTTTTGTACTTTATATGGATTTTGAATTATGGTAAATTATTGAAAGTAGTTTTGAAAAGTCTTCTAAATCGATGAACGAATGGAATGATTCAGAAAAGAAGACTTTCTCTTTGAATGCTAAAGCAATGAATGCTTTATTTTGTGCTTTTGATAAAAACGAATTTAATCGGGTTTCTATATGTGAAACTGCGCATAAAATTTGGCACACACTCGAAGTTACACACGAAGGCACTAGTCGAGTCAAAGAGTCAAAAATTAATCTTTTGGTGCATAATTATGAGTTGTTTCACATGAAACCAAGTGAGACTATAGGAGACATATACACTCGTTTTACGAATGTCGTCAATGGTCTAAAAGCACTTAGTAAAAGTTTTTCTAATTTTGAACTTGTTAACAAAATATTAAGATCTCTTCCTAAAATTTGAGATCCTAAAGTAACGGCAATACAAGAAGCAAACGCTCTAAATAATTTTTCACTTGAAGAACTAATTGGATCTTTGATGACTTATGAAATGACATGTATAACACATGATGAACTCGAGAACAACCTTCCAAAGAACAGGAAGGACATAGTACTTCTAACCAAGGAAAACCACTTGGGAGAAAACTCAAGTGACAATGATGATGATGAGGACTTCGCACTCTTTACAAGAAAATTTAAGAAATTCTTAAAAACGACTAAAACAAGATGAGATGCAAAGAACAAAAGTGAACTCAAAAAGGACTCAATAATATATTACAAATGTAAGAAGCCGGGACACTTCAAATATGAATGTCCCCGAGTGAAGAAGAAGCAACCAAAGAAGAAGAAGGTGATTAAAGCTACTTGGGATAACTCAAGTTCATCTGAAGATGAAGAACTAACCAACAAGGAAGAAGTTGCAAATTACGCTTTAATAGCATTTGGCAATGAGATAAGTAATCTAAACAAATCTTCTTTATCTTATGATGAATTATTTAATGTATTTAATAACTTGTTTGATGATCTTAAATTAGTTAGTAATAAGTATTAATTATTAAAGAAAGATCATGCTTCACTTGCTAGTAAGTTTGAAAATTTAAAAAAGGAGTATGATGAACATAGGATAGTTCCTTGCACTATGAAGAATTAGATATACTTAAGAAAGAAAATGTTTCATTACAAGAAACATTAGAAAATTTTAAAATATGTAACAAATTTTTAAATATGATTCTTGCTAATAAGGGTCATGTTCATAGAAAGTAAGGAATTGACTTTGTGAGTAACACTCAACAAAAGCTAACCATCTTCGTTAAATGAACTACATTATATGTTTCACCTATAAATAAATATAATTTTTATGAAATAATTAGACACTATGCTTATAAATATTTATTTAAAAAGTATAGTCCATAAAAATTAATTTGGGTTCCTAAAGGAACCATAAACAACACGACGTCATTAGTAAAATTAGGTTGAAATTTTCATGAGGAACCCAAAGGCAAATGGGTACCTAAACCAAAACTCTCTTTCTTGTAGGTATATCTCCAAACAAAGGCTAGAAGCACTAAATAGTACCTTGATAGTAGATGCTCAAGACATATGACCAGAGATGTAACTCATTTCTCCAAGCTTACTAGCCTAAATGAATGATTTGTCACCTTCGGAGATAACAAGGAAAAAATCATTGAAAAAGGAACCATAGGTGACAAATCAAACCTCTTGATTGAAGATGTATTATTTAGTTGATGATTTGAAACATAATCTACTAAGCATTAGTCAATTGTATGATAAAGGATACATTATCAAATTTAAATCTAATGCTTATATAATTGAAATAAAAAACAAAAATAGTTCTATGATTACCTTAAGAAGCAATAATATGTATACTATTGACATTGATAATTTTTATAATGAAATATATTTTTTGGCCTTAAATGATGATGCATGGATTTGACATAGGAGACTAGGACATACTAGCTTTAAACTATTAAACCAAATCTCAACTAAAAATCTAGTAAGAGGAATGCCTAGCATCAAGTTCCTAAAAAGATAGTTTTTGATGCATGTCAACTAGGAAAACAAATAAAAAGTAGTTTCAAATCAAAAAATCAAATAAACACCTCTAGGCTACTACAATTAATCCATTTGGATTTATTTGAATCAATTGATACTACAAACTTAGGAGGTAACAAATATGCATTTGTTATTGTAGACGATTATAGTAGATTCACTTAGACATATTTCTTGGTACACAAAAATGATTCTTTTAAATATTTTTTAAACTTTTGTAAACTTATTCAAAACGAAAAAGGTTTTATGATTTCATCTATACGTAGTGATCATGGTGGTGAGTTTAAAATTCATGATTTTTAAAATTTTTGTGACTCAAATAGGTATAATTATAATTTCTCTACTCCTAGAAATCCGCAACAAAATGGAGCAATGGAAAGAAAAAAAAGGAGCTTACAAGAAATGGCTAGAACCATATAAAACAAATATAGCCTACCCAAATATTTTTGGGCTGAAGCCGTTAATACGACATGCTATGTCATGAATAGGGTTCTCGTAACCATTACTCTCCAAAATTCCTTACGAATTGTAGAAAATTAAAAAACTTAATATTTTGTATTTCAAAGTATTTGGTTATAAATATTTTATTTTAAATAAAAAAGATGCCTTAGGAAAGTTCGATGCAAAATCCAATGAAGGCATATTTCTTAATTATTCCTCAATTTCAAAAGCTTATCATGTCTTTAATAAAAGAACTCTTGTAATTGATGAATTCATCCATATTGTTTTTTATGAGGTTTCCAATTTGAAGAAAATTGACTTTGATGATGATTTTGATTTTGATAATTTAAATTTGAATGATAAATCTCCTCTCCAAAATAACTTGGATGCATCTACTTCCAAGAAATCTTTATCCAAGGAATGGAAGTATATAGATACTTATCCTAAGGAGTTAATAATTAGAGATACATTAAAAGGTGTTCAAACTCATTCATCATTTAACAATTTTTGTGCTAACGCCACATTTTTATCTCAAATTAAACCAAAATGTATTGAGGAAGCCCTAAAAGATGATTTTTGGATTATTTTAATGCATAAAGAGTTAAACCAATTTGAAAGAAATGAGGTGTGGGAGCTTGTTCCTAGACTTAATGACCGTTTAGTGATAGGTACTAAATGGGTTTTTAGAAATAAGCAATATGAAAATGGTATCGTGGTTAGAAACAATGTTAGATTAATGGCCAAGGGTTTTAACCAAGAAGAAGGGATCGATTATGAAGAGACTTTCGCTCCTGTGGCTAAACTTGAAGCCATAAGGATGCTCCTTGCTTTTATCTCTTTTAATAATTTTAAATTATTTTAAATGGATGTCAAAAGTGTTTTTCTTGATAGTTTCATTTTCGAAGAAGTTTATGTTAAACAACACCCGGTTTTGAAAATGATATTTTTTCGAATCATGTTTTCAAATTATCTAAAGCTCTTTATGAATTAAAACATGCCCATAGAGCTTGGTATGAAAGACTTAGCTCTTTCCTTATTTCAAATAATTTTTTGAAAGACAAGGTTGATACCACATTATTTTCTAAGTATTTTAAAAATAATTTTATAGTCATTCAAATTTATGTTGACGATATTATTTTTGATTCAACAAATGAATCCTTATGTGAATCTTTTGCCAAGAGTATGAGCCAAGAATTTAAAATGAGCCTAATGAGTAAATTAATATTTTTTTAGGCTTATAAATAAAATAATTAAATGATGGTATCTTCATAAGTCAAAGTAAGTATACATTAGATTTGTTAAAACATTTTAGTATAGACAATGCTGAGGTCATCAATACACCCATAAGCACCTCTACAAAATTAGACTTGGATAATGAAGGTAAAAATTTTGATCAAAAAACATACAGAGGAATGATATATAGTTTATTATATTTAACTGCTACTAGACCGAACATAATGTTTAGTGTCGGATTATGTGTAATATTTCAATCTAATCCTAAATCTTCTCATTTTAAGGTAATTAAATGAATGTTTAGATATTTAAAAGGAACTTCTAATTTAGGAGTATGGTATCCTAAGTCTAAAATATTTGATTTGCTTGCCTATGCGGATGTCGATTTTGAAGGTTGTAGAATAGATAGGAAGAGTACAACCGGAACATACCAATTCTTAGGACATGCTCTTGTTTCTTAGTCTTCGAAGAAACAAAATTTGGTTGCATTATCTATAGCCGAAGCTGAGTATATAACAGCTGGTGCATGTTATGCACAAGTCATTTAGATGAAAAACACCTTAGAATATTATGAAATTCACTTGAAAAATATTCCTATCAAATGCGATAATACTAGTGCAATATGTCTAACTAAAAATCTCATTCAAAACTCAAGAACTAAACATATTGACATTAAACATCACTTTATTAGAGATCATGTAAATAATCATGATATATTTTTAGAATTTATTGGCTGATATCTTCACCAAGCCATTAAATGAAGGTCAATTAGAAGAGAGTTGGGAATGTTAAACTATTCAAATGCATGATTTACTATTTTTTCGGACTTATTGAGCTTTTGCTTGAAATTTACATGAGATAATCTTTGAATACATGAGATAATCTTTGAATACATGAGTAGCTCTTATAATCTTCTTGACTTTCCTTGACTTTTGAGATATCTTTCAATATTTTGATTCTTAGATTCATGAATATGTTTTGTGATACTTGGTTTTGGATCTTTGACACCCCCTCTCCTTCTTCTTCTTCTTCTTCTTCTTCTTCTTCTTCTTCTTCTTCTTCTTCTTCTTCTTCTTTTATTTTATTTAAAAATGGGAAAAAATAATTTGATACTAAATAGATTAAACTCTATTTTTTTTACTAGGAGAGAATGGATTAGATTTCTTTCTTTGTGTAATAAATATTTATGATAAATATGTTGACATATGTATTGAATACTTAGTATTCATATGTGTAGTGAATATTTCTCCTTTTTTATAACAAGGAGAAATGACATGATTGATAACATATGATAAATGTTGTGAACATTTGTTTTGAACAATTATTTAAAAAAGTTATGATGATAAAAGAGGGAGAGATAGTATATTGATGACAAATGATAAATGGTATGTTTGAATATTTTTAATAAATATTCAAAAATGATAAATGTTTAAATGATATATATTTGTTATATGAATTGAGCATTTCTCCTTTTTATTGATGATAAATGGGAAGAAATAACACAATTGATGACATATTAGAGATATTTTGAGATCTTTGAAATAGTTGAAATGAATGTTATATCGTAATTGATGACATGATTATATTATGAATGTACTGATTGAAATTTTTAATGTGATACCAAGAAAATGAATCTCTAAAATTTATCTTTATCATGTATGGTTACATTGTGTAAATTGTCAAAATGCTTAGATTCAAAAGTGTTAGGTTCTTTTGAATTCAAGTTTGTTATATTTATCCTACGGCATATACAGAGGGGGAGTTAAGGTTAACTCCGTTATCAATTGGCTGTCATCATCAAAAAGGGAGAGATTGTTGAATCTCGGATTTTGATGATGAAATCAATTGATGGGTTTTATAATCTAACTTATGTGTTAGATAAAATAATATGAGATTAACTGTGATAGTAAAGGGCAGTATAATCAGATGTTGCACCGGAGGTCAATCAAGGTTCAGATGATGTTGTCGGGAGCTTGCCGAGAACTCACCAAAAGTTTACCGGGAAGTTCGTCGAGAGTTCGTTGACAGGTTATTGAGATCTCGCTGGGAAGTTCACCGGAATAATGCTAGAAGTTCGTTGGGAGTTCACCGAAAGAAATTGGGAGCTCGCTAGGGGTTCATCGGAAAGATGTCGGGAGTTGGTCGAATAGATAATCGAACAACGAACATTATACGTTGAGTGTCGTAGTTAGCATCGTAATGAGAGTTAGTTTTACTAACTCTATTAAGAGGCCATTAAGCCTTAATTGGGCTGATTTAGACTTATTATAAAAGTCATTTTAGTAACCCAAGGTCAGATAAAACATAGTCTTCGAAGACACGGTCTCCAAGATGATACAATCTTCGAAGGTATGTCAGGTGATTGAACCACCTAAACACAGTCTCCCAGACGGTTAGGTGGCTGAACCACCCAGAACACAGTCTCCCAGACTGCGTCAAGTGACTGAACCATCCAGACATAGTCTCCTAGATCCGTGGCTGAATCGAACATAGTCTCCTAGATCGTCGTAGTGAACCAAAACATAGTGTTCGAGACTAGCATCTCAGAAACACTTAAAAATTAATTTTTGGCTCCACTTTTGAGGCCATGTGGGGCCTATAAATACTTCATTCATTCTTGCTTAAGTAAGGCAAGCAATCAAGAGCAAAAACCTTGTGAAAATGATGTTGTAATTGAAAGTTTTCTCCTCATTTTGTCTTATGTATTTTTTATTTAAGAGATAGTTTAGAGACTTATAAAAGTTATCTCCTAAACCTGTAAAAGGAGAATAGAGTTGTAAGAGTGTGGTTGATCTTCACCCATTGAAGAAAGATCTATAGTGGAAGCCGATGACCTCAATGGAGGAGGAATTGGGAGTAGACATAGGTCATAAGACCGAACCACTATAAAACTGGTGTGCTTCCTCTTCTTTGCTCTTTATGTTAATTACTTAATTATCTACTATATTTGCTTGCACTCTTACATAAATCTCTACACTTAAACGTATTTCTAATATGATTTTTATTGAGTGAATATTTAAATCGACATGAAATTTTTATAAGCACTAATTCATGATGGGAACTACAAAGAGTGTCTTACAAAGAAGATGAAATAGAAGCTTAGAGAAGCTTCGAGTAAAATCAATAATCGTAGTGTGTCTAAGAGGAAGCGAGACGAGATGAACAATGCATATCTATGACATTGTAGGCTAAGTCATATCCATAAATGAAGAATTTAAAGGTTGATAAAGGATGGATAGTATTTCCATTCGATTATAAATCATATGCAACATTTGGGTCTTGCCTTCAAGGAAAATTGATCAACTCCTCATTTAGTGAAACTAGCGAGAGAGACATTAAGTTGCTACAACTTATACATATTGATGTATGTGGTCTTATGTCAACTCAGGATATGGGCGGTTACTTATACTTTATTACATTTAGTAAATATTTTTCTAGGTATGGACATGTGTACTTGATGAAATACAAGTCTAAAGCCTTCAAGAAATTCAGGGAATATAAGAATGAGGTAGAAAACTAGACTAGAAAGGATATCAAGACTCTTCGATCAGATCAAAGAGGAGAGCACTTAAGTATAGAGTTCACCCAATTCTTCAAAGACCATGGGATCTTATCCCAATGGACTCCTCCTTACACACCTTAACTTAATGACATATCAGAAAGGAGGAAATGCACGCTATTAGATATGGTTTAGTCCTAATGAGTTTCGTCAACCTACCTATCTCTTTCTGGGGATATGCCCTAAAATCCACATATTACCTTCTAAACAGAGTTTCAACTAAAATAGTAGTATCTACACTATATAATATATAGAAAGAGAAGAAGCTCGATCTTAAAGTTGCTAAAATTTGGGATTGTTATGCCCACATTAGAAGATACAACCCCAATAGTTGGAATCAAAGATGAGATGGTGAAAGTTTATGGGATACCTCAAGGAGACTTGTGGAAATTATATACATCACCCCTTATTATTAAGAGGGTGATTTTCTTTGAGAAGGAACACATTATTGGTGGAAACAGTAGGAGTATGATAGAGTTGAGTGAGGTTAGAGAACATAGCTCAAGCATCATTCGGTAGGACAAGCCTAGGAACCTAGCATACATGTTCCCATTTTATGTAGGTCTAACAGAGTATCCCATCTTCCTGAGAGATATATAAGATATATCAAGGGAGATGACATTGAGGATATCAATCATCAGACCTACGATGAGGCTATTACTAGCATAGATTATAGGAAGTGGCAAGAGGATATAAATTAAGAGATGGATTCAACGTACTCCAATAAGGTTTAGAATCTGATTGATGCACTTGAGGGTATCGTACCCATTGGTTGCAAGTGGATCTTCAGGAAAAAGATCAGAGTATATGAAAAGATAGAGACATATAAAGCAAGGCTAGTGACGAAGGGGTATTATCAAAGGCAATGAGTTGACTATAATGAAACCTTCTTACTCGTAGCCATGCTAAAATTCATCTGAATTTTATTATTCATTGTAGCATACTATGATCATAAGATCTAGTAGATAGACATAAAAATTATGTTCCTTAATGACAACTTCAAGGAGGAGGTGTATATGATACAACCTAAGTGATTTGTGTCCAAAGAAAGTCTACATAAAGTGTGCATATTACTTAGGTTCTAAAGACTAAAGCAAGCTTTCTAAAATTAAAATATAAGATTTGATAAAGTGTGCATATTACTTAGGTTCTAAAGACTAAAGCAAGCTTTCTAAAATTAAAATATAAGATTTAATAATGCAATCAGATCTTATGACTTTATTAAGAATGAAGATGAGTCATGTATGTATAGGAAGGTAAGTGGGAGTGCTATCAACTTCTTAGTGTTATATGTGGATAACATCCTAATTATTGACAAATCGAGTTCATGGTATGTGTTCATCATGAATAGAGGAGCAATAAGATCAGAGAGTTCTACTATTGACTTGACCATAGAGGCAAAGCACATTGCTGTGATAGAAGCAACAAAGGAATGAGTTTGGATAAAGAAATTTATCATACACTTGGGAGTCGTGCTAGGAATCTAAGAGTTAATTCCCTTATATTCCGAAGCGGGGTGATTGCTTAAGAGAAGTAACCTAAGTCTCATATGAAGTCTAAGCATATTCTGAGAAGGTTCCACTTGATCAAAGAGATCGTAGCCCATGGTCATGTAGTAGTGGAAAGAGTTCAATCCAAAGATAATATCACAGATCCATTGACCAAGTCATTGTCTAAGATTATCTTTGAGCAACACCGAGACCTAATGGGGATCAGGCATGTGGGTTATTGGTTTTAAGTCAAAGTGGAGATTGCTAGTTACAAGTGCCCAATAAGCCAATCATATAAGTGATGGCATGTGTAACACGCTACACAATCTTTTTTATTATTAATTATTATGATATTTTTTATTTTATATTAGATGATAAATATATGTGATGTCCTTAGATTTGTGCAATGGAAATTAGATCATGAGATTAATTTATCTTTAAACACAATCCTAAATATTTTCGATCATAGGTTACTCGAAAGGGATATTAAGATAATCGGACAGACTAATGTGCTATATGCCCCTCCATATGATGGAGGTAGTTGGTCTCATAGTTGCTTATGTGGAGACACTAGAAATATAGTGTAGGTGCTCATTGGAGAATAAATTCACTGAATGATCCACTAAAGAAATGTTGGATGGTTAACGATATATCATCATTAGACAATGATTTTATAGTCCAAATTATGTATCTAGTCCTTAGATTTAAGATACTAAGAATATCTTATTTGAGCACTTCATTCTTTAATGCTAGACCTATCGGTTTAAAAGTTTTAAATTTTGTATAGCCAATTATTGAAAATAAAATCCAACCTTACAAGGCTAATTGAGTGTCAATAGAGGATCATCTACTCTCAGTATCATGAGAGGAATATCTCATGTGTTCTCACTTAGGTAAATCCCTGACCAGGGTCATTCCGACTGAGAGAAAAAGAGTTCTCTAGGAGAATTCGATAAGAGTGAGACTCGGATGGATTCCATATAAGACTGAGAGTATCATGATAGATATATATCTTTATGATATTAGATGGATGAGGGACTATAGATACACGGTAACTAAGGGTAGATATATCCATTGGATTAGATTCTCCTGTACTATCTAGGGACTATGGTGTAGTGGCCTAGTATCTCCATAATCGATGAGTTGAGTGAATTATTATGGGATAATAATTTACTGAATCAAAAGGAGTTTTGATAGGTATAACTCACGGTCTTAGGCTTAAGGTCACTCATATATGGTAGACAATGCAACAAATAAAAGATTAGATATGAGATGTCTAATAAGTCCCTATTTTGTTAGATCCATTGAGTGAGACCCAATAGGGTTTAGAGTGATATTGGATAGGGATCCAATATCCATTAAGCCACGGATACTTGGATGGAGATCCCACTAAGGTAAGATCCATTAGGTTTAGTAGCGGGAGCTCTCTATAAATAAGAGAGGGACTCAAAGGGTCACAGGCTAGACCCTTATAGTCGTCTGCCTCCTCATCTCCTCCCTGCCTCCCCTTTTCCTCAAAACTCAAGCGTTGGAAGGGGCTCCACTGACTTTAAAACCCCCTTGAGCAACCAAATATAGTCACTTTTCCCTTGCATAATAAAAAATAGGCCAAAAGAAGTTTATGGGTCAGAACTATGTTGGCACCAACATTACCCAATGAATACTGTTAGGTAGCATCACGAGTTAGACACTATCTAAGAAGGAGATATCTTTCGATATTGTATGTAAGACACTATCAATAGGTGAAGGGGAAGATGAAGTCCTGCCTCAAGGGCATTATGAGACATGCAAAGAGAACCCGACGCGAGATCAAATGGACGTTGATTGATCGAGAAACTTACAAGTTGAACTCGATTAGGATGGAATGCTTAACTCACAAGTGATTCAAAAGTGATGCACTCATCACTAAATCATAGTCATACGAGTCTTTCATAGACTCTAAATCCTAAAGAACTTTCAGGTTCATGGAAACTACCTCTCCCAACGAATAAGAGGTCAGAACTTCCTCTGCCATTGGTTTGTCTAAAGGCAAAGCATAGACTTTGACCTTCTAGTACTCGGTAGATTGAGAGGAACTTGTACGAGAAAGGAGAGACATCTCGACCTAAGGAGATAAAGAAGCAGAATAGTAGAAGACCCTATATATTGTTGAACTATCTCTTGGATTATGAGAGGCTTAAAGAACTAGCTTACCCTTTAGGGAATTAGGACAAGGCAAAAAATATTCTAGCTCTGGAGGCTCAAATGGAGGAATGAACCTCCCCCTAAGATGAATAGGGATTTGTAGGGAGAAAGTCGATCTCTCTCCTCCCACAATTGAGATAAGTGTCGCTTTGGGACACTTCCCAAGAAACATCAACAAATTAACAAATCAAAAAGCATTAAATAAAAGATTTGAAAAGCACTAATAATGGACTCGAACATGTCAAACAAAGAAGTTAAAATGCATCAAATGGAGGATTTAAGATGCATGAGTCAGGAAACTCAACCCGTGTGAAGAGAAATCCACCACGATAAAGGCACAATATCAAATGCACTTGAGATGCATGAGCGAGAAACATAACCCACGTAAAGAGAAATCTATTATGACAGAGGCACAAAGCTAAATGCACCCAAGACGCATGGTCGTGGGAAGAGAAATTTGCCATAATAAAGGTGCAAGGCCAAATATGCCCTAGATGTATGAGTTAGGAAACCTAACATGCATGAAGAGAAATCTATCATGACAAATGTATAAGGCTAAATGCACCCGAGACACATCAATAGGAAAACCCAACCCTCATGAAGAGAAATCTATCACGGTGGAACTGTAAGTACTTGAGATGCATGAGTCGAGAAACTTAACCTGCATGAAGAGGAATTCATCACGGTGGAGGCATAGAGCTAAATGTGATCGAGACACGTGAATCAGGAAAATTTGACCTTCATGAAGAGAAATCCATTTTTGACCGAAGCACAGGCCAAATGTGCTCAAGATAGATTAGTCGAGAAAATTCGACCCACATGAAAAGAAATTTGCTATGGTATAAGCATAATACAAAATATGCACGAGGTGTATGAGACAACCATGTGATAAGAAATTCATCATGATGGAGTTAACAACCTAACCTATGAAATCAAATCCCAAAAGCTAATATATCAAATGAACTAAACATCACACTTCAAACCTCTACCAAAAAAGCACCGAGACGACGGAGCAAATGATAAGAGGATATACTGTTATCTGACACACCACCCATAGTGAGAAGAGAAAATAAAACTCTTTTCCCATAATTATAGTGAGAAAGATAATCATGAAATAATCATAAGCTTCTTTTATTATTCATGATGAGAAAAATAAATAATCATAAATTTTCTTCATATCCTTTGCAATTATATATAAAAATTCACTTTAAATATAAAAAAATAAAATAATTCTTTAAACTATTAATATTTATATTGTATCTTAGATTACTAATTTAGGCATAATGACTAGTTCAGAAAATCTCTTTCAACTTTCATTTTCAACCTCTTTTGTGTGAGTACAATTACAACCGTTATCTCAGTGGAGGACTCCATGGCCTGATCACATGAAGTTGGCGGATGAGAATCTATCACCATAAATGGAGGATGTGTTCAAAATCGAGATCAGTACGAAGGACATACAATCTGCTGATTGAAATGTTCCTACTTGTTGCTTTATCATATCTTAATGAGGTTGCAAGTGCACATACTATTCTTTTCTCTTTTTTTTTTATTTCTTCTTCTGTGCATCAATATTTGTGCTAATCATTGATATTTATTTTTGAAAAATCATGCAAATTCTTTATTTTTAATTAAGTTTATTTTCTAAAAAAATTTAAAAGCAAGGACGGTAATTTTCTTTACAAATATTATCTAAAAGCAATGTTAATTTTATACTCTTACAAATAGATAATTAAAAAGTAATTTAGGAGTCTGTACCAAGTTGTGTTTAGCATGCCTCCTTGCAAGGGCCGGTTCGATCGAGAGGAAATGGTGCGGTAGCCCAGCCCGACGATGATCCATGTAAACCGCTTGCAACCTAGTGTCCAGCAACCATAAAGTCAAATCATCTCGATTGTTTGTGACCTTGTGCTCCTCGGCGTCCATCATCCATGCTACCTACCCTCATCATTGAGCATGTGGCTGCGTTATGTCACATGCATGCTACGCCTATTGTACCCATGCCACTAGCGGAGGGTGCCCCTTCTCAGTAGCTCACTACCTAGTCACCACTTCCAATGCCGACACCCTAAATGCGTACATGTCTATCATCGTTGTCACTCGCCAAGTGCACACCACATCTGACGCTAGGTTACCCACCCCACTAAACCCACTACCCGCATGGTCCCCAGTGATTAAAGATGCGATAGATGTCATGAAGAAAATATGATGAAAAAGATGATTAATTTCATTAAAGAGAGTATTCATTTACATAAGTAGAGGGAGAGATTTCAAGAGAGATTTTCTTAGTTAGTTGATAAAATCCTATCTACTATTATGTCCACGTAAGATTGAGCTTCTGTCAAGAATATCAATCTTGAATCAATGCTATAAAAATAATTTATGGACGAGAGATTTTATGAGAGAGTCTGCTAATTGATAAGCTATATATACGTGAGAAACACATAGTTGATGTCTGAAAACTTGATCTCGGACATGTTAGGATCAAGTTGGCACTAAGAGGGGGGGGAGTGAATTAGTGCAAGTGTTTAAATCTTGATTTAAAAAATTTGCTCGAAGTAAAGGTCAAATTATAACTTCTTTTCAAGTAGTTGAGAGTGATAAAATTTAAGAGCAAGAGAAAACCAAAAGAAGATAATTGTGCCTTTCTTTAAACTAATTAAGAATAATTAAATTCAAATACAATAGAAGAGGCAAGAGTAGAGATACTCACAGATTTTATAATAGTTCAGCCAAAGCTTGACCTGCATCCACTTTTTGGAGTCCTCCTTCGTCGAGGCCCATTAGAGTCCACTAAAAATCTTATTCTATAGGTGAAAACTAAACCCCTTATACTTCTCTTCTTTTTACAAGTTCAGGAGTACCTTTATAAATTTTTCTCTCTTCTCTTAGACTCACTTTACACTTTGAATTACTTAAGGAAAGAACTCAATTTTAAATAATTTCTAACCAACTTTACTTTACACTTTCTTATTCTTTTTATTGCTACTCAAAGTAAGAAAACTGGGGGTATTTATAGACATCAATTGGCTTCAAATTGGAGTCAAAATTTAAAACTTTTCATAATACAGAGGTATTAGCAGTACTACCATCGAAAGTGTCCTAGAAACAATAGTGGCGATGGTACTACCACTGCCTGGGTGGTACCATCATTGCCCACCGATGGTACTACTACCAAGAATCCCAAAAATAATACTTCTCATATTGTTTCATACCCAACTTATACCTCTTATTGACCCCTTTCCAGGTTAACTAAATGACCTCATCCTAAACTCAAATCCAACCCAAAGCGGACTTGATTGCCTCATATTGAATTAATTTAGACTTCTTCCAAGTCTAACTAAATTCTGACTCAAAACAACTGATGCTAACTATGACACACTAAGACATACAAAGACAATCACCCTTATTGTCCAACACATCAATTGATCTTCCAAACTTCTGGCTAACTCCTGGTGAGTCTCTCGATCATCTTTTGGCGTACTCCTAATGCACTCTCGGCAAACTCTTGACTTGTACTTTCTCATATTATTTCATACCCAACTTATACCTCCTGTTGACCCATTTCCAGGTCAATGGAATGAGTCAACCTAAACTCAAATCCAATCTAAAGTGGACCTAGTTGCCTCACGTTGAGTTAATTTGGACTTCTTCCAAATCTAACTCAAGTAGGACTCAAAACAATCAATGCTAACTACGACATACTAAGACATACAAATACAATCACCCTTGTTGTCTGGTACATCAATTGATCTTCTGAACTCCCGGTAAACTTTTTGGCATCCTCCGACAAACTCCTAATGAATCTCTTGATCATCTTCTAGCGTACTCCCAACGCACTCCCGGCAAACTCCTGATTACCTTCGGTGAGCTCCTAGCAAGCCCCTGATCACCTTCGATGAACTTCCGGTGATCTCCCGTCGAGTTCCCACTATGTTGTCTGAACCCCGACCCAATGCCCGAACTTGACTCCGACTCAACATTAAATTGTATTGCCTTTTCACCATCGTAGTTAATCCTGCATCACTTTTTCTAATACACAGGTTACATATAAACACATCAATTGATTTCATTATTGAAATCTAAGATTCAATAGTCTCCCCATTTTTAATGATGATAATCAATTCATAACGAGAGTTAACCTTAACGCCCCTATGTATATACCATCGAACAAATAGAACACACTTGAATTCAAAAGAATCCATCACTTTTGAATTCAAGTATTTTGTAATTATTAAATTTATATCAATGACAAAATTTTCAAAGCATATAATTTTCATCTTAAAATTTTTGGCATAAATCATACATTCATTCATCATAACTTACATTCATTCATCATGATAAAATATAAATTTCAAACATTTTAAAGATCTCCAAACATTTATTCTCCTTATGTCATCAATTGTTATTTCTCCCCCTTTGTCAGCAACAAAACAAAAAAAAGAAAAAAAATACGTAACTTATATTTGAACATTTATCATTAATATTCATCATTATCATTAATATATCATTTCAAAAAAAGTTCAAAATAAATGTTCCTCACATTTCAAATAAAACATTTAGCATTATATCATTATGTCATATCATTTCTCCCCCTTTGTTATCAATAAAAAGAAAAAATATTTACACATATTAAGAGATGAATTTATTTATCATTTCGCCCCCTTTGTAAAATGAGAACAAGAGGATCATAAATGTCATATCAAAATTTTTCTTCTCTTTTGTAAATATATAGAAGTCGAAGGAGAAAGTAGGAGTCAAGTATATCAAAGAGTCCACCAATCAAAGATTCAAAAGAGAGCTCATGAATCTAAAAATCCATAAATCAAATGTTAAGAAAGATGATTCAAAAATAAGCTCATGATTCACATATCAAGCATCACAAAAGTTCATGACACATATTTTCTTTTGTAAATTTCAAGAGAAAAGAATGATGTGAAATCATTTTGAAGAATCAAATATCATATTTCTACTTTTAAATTTCAAGAGGAAAGAATCATCTCGTACATTCGAAAGATTCATTTAAATTTCAAGAAGAAACTTATTTTGTAAAAGTAAAAATCTAAAAAATATGGTAAAACTCATGCATTTAGAAGTTAAACATTCCTAAGTCTCTTCTAATAAAAGTAAGTTGTTCCTCATTCATTTATTTTGTTAAGATACCAATTTTCTCTCCCCTTGTTATTGTTAAAAAAGAATATGATTATATAATTTTTCTTTTTACATCCATGTTCTAATTACAACCATAGATACAAAGGAATCATACCATTAAAGACGAAAGATCAAATCATAAGTACCAAAAGATATAATTTAATTTTGACAAATCTTCTCTTAGATATCAAAATAGAATCTTAGGAGATCAAATAATAAGAATTATCTTAATTTATATATAAATAATCAAGTTATAAATATTGAGAATTCAAGATCATGATTAGGATAAAAATGTTTCTTTAGTAAGTTGCAAAGGAGACATAGGAGAACAAATAAAAGATCAAGATCATGGTTCGTAATAAAAAGTCACGTTATACCCTCAAAAGATTAAAAATATAAATCATGATTCATTTAGATAATTCTCTTAAAAGGAAGGGTCATAATGAACAATCTTGATTTATTTGAATATTTCAAATTAAATTTTCAATATGTCAAGGTAGACAATAACTTTTTCAAGTTTAAATCATCAAATTATTTTTGTAGTTTAAGATATTCAACAATAATGATATCATTTTATCTCTTATTGAAGGCTTAATAGGATAAAGATATTTTTCAGAAGAATTTTTCTCCTTTTTAGTTATTCTTCCAAATCCATACATGATCATTTGAAACCAAAATCCGAGCTCTATAAAAAGAAATCATGAAGATCATTATAATAAAATATTTTCAAACAAAAGTTTCAATTTAGTTTAATTCCAATAATTTAAGTGAGTATAACTCTTTACATTTAATGCAAGGAGTTGACAAGCTCATTTCTAATTTTTTATTTATTTTAAGTCCCAATTCAAGAATGATCTAACATTCAATCATACAACATATTTTAAGTCAATATACAACCTATTTAATATAATATTCAAATCAATTATTAAACATACTCGCCAATAATTTTTAAAAGTTTATGGTTTATTATGAAAGATATTTCCTTTAGTCAAAACCATGATGAAAAAATTTAGACTCATATAAAAAGGGTTTTGTTTGGATAAATATATTTGTGAATCAAGAGCGTTGTTTTATATAAAATACCTCTCAAATCATAGAAAATAATATATCAAAAAAAATAAAATCATACATAGCACATCTAAGATCATCATCAAAATCATTTTTTTGGAAGTTTCAATGAATGCTACATTAATAGTTTCCTAATATAATATAGCTAAGATTATAAGTTTTAATTTTTATACTAACATGTTCTAGTTTTTCATATAAAGTCCTCTCATCATATATAAGCAATTATGATTAATTGTATAACTATAAACCATCAAGAGATTTGTTGTCAATAATTTTAATTCTAATAATTTTCTTATTATTATTGTTTTGGCTAGTAAGCTTGAAAAATGTGTTAGATCTCAAGTCATGTGCCTTGAGTATTTATTTTCAAAAGATCATTTTCTACTCCTAGCCTTATTTAGAGTCAATCATATAATATAGGTGATTTTGATTTAGGTACTCATTTGACTTTGAGTCCCTCATGAAAAGCTCTACCTAATTTAACTAAGGGCATCGTGTTGTTTGTGGTTCTTTTAAGAACCCAAATCAATTTATATGGACTATACTTTCTAAATTAACATTTAAAGGTTAAATGTCTTAGTCTACCACAAAAATTACATTTAAGATTTGGTGAAAAGTTTAATATATGTCTTCTAACAAAGTTTAATATATGTCTTCTATCAATTCATCAAAAGTTAGCTTTTGATGAGTATCACCCACAAAGTCAATACCTTCCTTATAAACATGATACTTATTAGCAAGGATCATATTTAAAGATTTATTACATATCTTAAACTTTTTTTAAGGTTTATTTTAACATGAACATTTTCCTTTTTAATTTCATTTAGCATTTCATATTTCGAGCAAGAAGTACATAGTGTTGATGCATCATTTAAAGTTTTAAGTTTATAAGAAATTAATGCATGATCTTTTTTGAGCAATTTATAAGTTTTGTTAAGCTTTTTATACTCAACAAATAATTTATGAAAAACATTTAGCAACTCATCAAAAGTAAAAGAAGTTCAGGTGAGTTACTTACCTCATCATTGATAGTCATAAGTGCGAGATTCTCCACTTCTTCTTGGTTGTGCTCTTCATCTTTAGAATGTCTTGGCTTCTTGCGTTCCTAGCAAGAGGTTTTATCTATTTTAATTTATTTATTAATTTATTTGATTTTTTTGTCATAAGTTCAAATTCATCATACTCATCACTCAAGGTTCCACTCGAGAAGTCATATGTTATTCTAAGTTCAAGTTTCTTCCTATTCTTTGGAAGGTGATGTTCTTGTGTTCTCAATTTAGTATTCTTCATGTTCTTTGGATGGTGGTGTTCTTATGTTTTTAAGGTAATTTCCTTTCTGTTTATTAGGTAGTGTTCATCAAGTTTATTTTTATAAGTTATTTAATTTAATTATACTTTCATGTGTGATTTCTAATGTATGGCATATATCAAAAGTCGAATCACATGTAGAAACCCAATCAAACTCATTTTTATCTAAAGCACAAAATAAAGTATTCATAGCTTTTGCATTTAAGGATTTATAGGATTGGATGACTTTAGAAATCCATTTTGGATGTTTCATAAATCAAAATCCAATGAAATAAAAAAAATTACATTCTTATTTTCCAAAATATGTAACTGTCCCATTAAACATATAAGGTCGTGTGATGCATTGACCCTCGTTAATGCTAAAGAAGCCATTAACTCGCTTAGGTATTAATCCAATAGAGTATAACCGACTCTAATACTAATTGTTACGATCAAGTTGGCACTAAGAGGAGGGGGTGAATTAAGTCAAGTGCTAAAATCTCAGTTTAAAAACTTTACTTGAAGTAAAACTCAAATTATAAGATCTTTTCAAGTGGTTGAAAGCAACAAAATTTGAGAGCAAGAGAAAACCAAAAGAAGATGCTTGTGCCTTTCTTCGAACTAATTAAGAACAATTAAGTTCAAAGACAATAGAATAGGCAAGAGTAGAGATGCTCACAGATTTTATAGTGATTCAGCTAAAGCTTGACCTATGTCCACTTTTCGGAGTTCTCCTTCGTTGAGGCCCACCATAGTCCACTAAAGATCTTCTTATATGGATAAAGACCAAACCCCTTATACTTCTCTTCTTTTCACAAGTTCAGTAGAGGAACCTTTACAAATTTTTCTTTTTCTCTTAAACTTACTTTACACTTTGAAGCACTTAAGGGAAGAACTAAATTTTACATAATTTCTAACCAACTTTCCTTTTCACTTTCTTACTCTTTTTCTTGCTACTCCAAGCAAGAAAACTTGAGGTATTTATAGACCCCAAATGGTTTCAAATTGGAGACAAAATTTAAAGCTTTCCATAAAATCAAGGTACGAACGGTACTATCATTGGCACCAATGGTACTACAGCCAAAAGTGCCCCAGAAACAAGGGCAGCGGTGGTACTACCATCATCCACTGACGGTACTACTATTGGGAATCTCGAAATAGTACTTTCCTATACTGTTTTGTATCCGACTTGTACCTCTTATAGACCCATTTTCAAGTCAATAAAATAAGCTCAACTTTGAGCTCAAATCCTACCCAAAGTGGATCCGGTTGCCTCACATTTAGTTAATTTAGACTTATTCCAAATTTAACTCAATTATGGCTCAAAATAACTGATACTAACTGCAACACACTAATGTATACAACTACAATCACCCTTGTTGTACGGCACATCAATTGATCTTTCGAACTCTTGGTAAACTCGTCATCCTCCGATGAATTCCCGGTGAGTCTCTCGACCATCTTCTGGTGAACTCCCAATGCACTCCCGACAAGCTCCTGATCACCTACAAGCTCCCGGCAAGCCCCTGATCACTTTCGACGAGCTTTCGACGATCTCTCGAAGTTCCCACTGCATCGTTCGAATCCCGGCCCGATGCCCGAACTTGACTCTGACCCAACATTAGATTATATTACATTTTAACCATCATAGTTAATCATGCATCAGTTTACACATAGGTTAGATAATAAAATTCAACAATTGATTTTATTATCAAAATCTGAGATTCAATAAGACGAAGTGAAAGTCGATGGCAATAAGTTTCATATGTGAGTACATTAGATTGGCGCATAGGTAGGTAGCTCTGACATCATTATAATATATTATAGGATTGTAGCAAATTAGTGACCTAGTTGAGTTTTATAATAGTGGTGGCGATGGCCCGGTATTCAAATTTTATTGTAGACCTTAATTGTCTTCTACTTCTTGGAACTCCAACTGATTGGATTTACTCCAAGAAAGATAATATACCCTGGCATAGATGTTTTATCATCAAATTATCTTACCCAATCAGCATCAACAAAGGCATGGAGATGAAATGATGAGTATTTACGAAGAAGAAGTCCATGATTAAGAGTCCCTTTGAGAAGTCAAGATTCATTTTATTGCAGGCCAATATATAGTGGATGGTTGATGCATAAATTCTGATAATTTATTAATGGCAAATGAGATATTTGGATGTATAAGAGATAAGTACTATAAGGAGCCAAATAATTATCGGTATTATATAGGATCTGTAATAGGGAAACCATCATATAATTTGAGTGATTTAGTAGTAGAGAGTGGAGTGGCATCCTCATTGGCGTTCTATATATCGATCTTCGATAATAGATCTTGAATGCACTTTCTTTGAGATAGAAAGAGTCTTGAAGATGTGTATGTTGTTTTTACCCCTAGAAAGTAGTTTAAGATTCCTAGATCCTTGATGTAGACTTAATTTACCAACTAATTGAGGAATTCCTTGATCTCTATAGGATTATTGCTTGTAACGATAATGTTATCTACATACATCAGTAGATATATTAGACTTCTATTTTATTGTCATAGAAATTATTAAATCTCATATTTTGATAATGAAATCAATTGATAAGTATTTAATCTAACATGTGTGTGTTAGAGGAAGTATTACAGGTCTAACTACGATGGAGGAATTGAGTTACAGCCAAATGTTGGGCTAGGATCAAGCTTGGGCATCAGGCCAAAGTTCGGACGATGCACTGGGACCTCACAAGGAGTTTGCTAAGAGCTCGCCGAAGGGATCAGGAAGCTCGCTGGGAACACGCCAGGAGATTACCGAAAGAAAATCATAAGACTCGCTGCAAGAATACCAGAGGCTACCAGATTAGCACGAGTTAGGTCATTGTTTTAGCTTGATGGTCATTATAGTTGTAATCATTAAGTTGTATTTAGGGATTGAATCCTAATTGAGTTTGATATAGAAGAAATCCAAATTAACTCAATGAGAAAACCAGGTCCACTAAAGGGGTTTGATTGAGCTTAAGTTGCGCTCAATTAGTTGACCAGAGAATTGGTCAATATAAGGTTCAAGTTAGAATTCAAAAAGTAGAGGGAACCACTTTTTTGGAAATTTCGACGGTTGAACCGTTGGTGAGCGGTGAGTGTACTGTTTGTGCCCAGGTTTTCGGGCGGTTGACGATAGCTGAACTGCCTAGACCGATGGTTGAACCGCCCATACCCTATTTTCAGGGTGCTTTCGGCAGGTGCCCCATAGGCACTGGCGAGTGAACTGCTCGTACCCAGATTTTTCGAGTTTGTTTAAATTTTAGCTCCAAATTTTGAAATCATTTGGGGCCTATAAATACCCAAGTTTTCTTGTATTCCATACAATAATGTTTAGGATTAAATCTCTATGAAAAAACTTATATTAATTATAAAAAAGAAAATGGGAAGGGAGTAATCTTAGAGTTAAAAGAAAATTCTTGTAAAGAGTCTCCCTTGTAAGCTCGAGTTATAAGTGTTGGGAAATTTCAGCGGGTGCATCACATGCACAGCGAAAATCAAAACAAAAATTGGTTTCCCACGCAGATCAAATCATCATGCAAAAGATTGGGGTAGCAAGAAAAATCGTAAAACTGAAAAAATTACATCATGTGTGAGAGATTGGTTACCTAGGGAGATTATATATCCTTGTATTCTAGATCTGGATGGAGAGGATGAAGGAGGTCAAGCGTCCTCCTCTCTAGCGGTATCCAGACGATGAATCTCTAAAGCAAAACTCCTCCAATCTGATCTCGCAACTCTTGCGCAGAGGGAGGGAGGAGAATAGGAGGGGGAGGCCAAAGCTGAAGTCCATAAACTATGAGTCTCCCCTCCTATTTATAGAGAGCCACCAAAAACCCTAGGGCTCCTGCCTTAGTGGGTATTGGATCTTCATCCAATAACCCACTAACCTTTCATTATTGGATCTCTATCCAATAATCTCCGTAAGCCTCTAATTGGGCCTTAAGCAAGGAGCCCATCACCATAGGGTCCCATCTATGAGAATAGGGGCTAATTGGATCTTTATCCAATCCTCTATTCGCTGAAGCATCCACCATATGTGTGTGATCCTCTAGGCCCGATACCAAGCTGGCCGTGAGTTACTCACATCAGACCTCCTTCTGATATAGTGAATTATTATCCCTATAATAATTCACTTGACTCATTGACTATGGACGTACTAAGCCACTACGTCATAGTCCCCAAATGGTACAGGGGTGAACGAATCCAGCGTACATGTTTGTCTATAGTTATAGTATATCTATAATCCCTCATCCAACTAATATCCCAGAGATAGTATATTGGATATGGTACTGTCAGGTCATATACGAAATCAATTTGTCTTGCTCTAATCGAATTCTACTATAGAACTTTTTCTCTCTCAATCCGAATGACCCTGACTAGGGATTTATCTGAGTAAGGACACATGGGATATTCCTCTCGTGATATCGAGAGTGAATGATCCTCTATTGACACTCAATTGCCTTCGTAAAGTTGGCTACCAATCCCGATAACCAACTGTACCAGATATGGAGCTTTCCAAACCTGTAAGTCTGGCGTCAAAAAAAAGAGTACTCATACAAGGCATCCTTGGTGTCTCAAGTCAAATGACCAGATATATAACTGGGAATATGGAATCGTTGTCTGACATTAGGTATCTTTAACTATACAGCATTCCATAAGCGGATCAATCAGTGAACTCATTCTCTAATAAGCACCTGTACTTGAACAATCTGTATATTTTATCTGGCCTCTCTCTGGATATGAATCCCTATGGTTGCATCATATGTACCTTCTCCTCGAGGTTGCCATTGAAGAATATCATTTTGACATCCATCTGCCAGATCTCATAGTTATAGTGTGCTACAGTGGCCAAAAGAATTCTAATAGACTTTAAGTATACCTACAGGTGAAAAGGTTTTGTCATAGTCAACTCCTTGTCTTTTACGATATCCTTTAGCTTCTAGCCTTGCCTTATAGGTCTCTACCTTTTCATTTATTTTGATCTTCTTTTTAAAGATCCACTTGCAGCCGATAGGTACGATATCCTCAAGTGCATCCACAAGGTTTCAAACCTTGTTAGAGTATATAGAATCCATCTCAAAATTCATGGCTTCTTGTCACTTCCCGGAGTCTATACTCATAATAGTCTCCTCGTAGGTCTAAGGATCAACATCCTTAGAGTCTTCTCCATTGATATGTCCTACATATCTTTCAGGAGGGTGAGATACTTTGCTAGACCTATGCAAAGTTTAGAATTTATATGTTAGATGCCTAAACAGGCTCAAGCTCCAAAATGGTGCTTGAGCTAGGTTCTCCAATCTTGCTCAATTCTATCTCACTCTCACTGTTTCTATCAAGAATGTCTTCCTTTTCAAGGAATATAGTTTTCTTGGCAAAGACCTTTCGATCCTCGGGATGATAGAAATAATACCCCAAAGTCTCTTTAGGGTATCCCATGAACGTACACAATTCCGTCCTTGATTCCAACTTATCAGGGTTGTGTCTTCTAACGTGGGCAGGACAGCCCCAAATCTTAACTACCTTAAGATCAGGCTTCTTTCCTTTCTATATCTCATATGGTGTAGACACTACCGATTTTGATAGATCTTTGTTCAGAAGATAAGTTGCGGTCTCTAGAGGGTATCTCATATGGTGTAGGTCAGCGAAACTTATCATGGATTACACCATGTCTAATAGTGTGCGATTCCTCCTTTCTGATACACCATTGAGCTGAGGTGTATAAGGAGATGTCCACTGGGATAGAATCTCATTGTCCCTAAGGAAATGAGTGAACTCCGTACTTAAGTACTCTCCTCGATCTAATCAAAGAGTCTTAATACTCTTTCCAATTTTGTTCTTTACCTCATTCTTATATTCCTTGAATTTCTCAAAGGCTCCGTACTTGTACTTCATCAAGTATACATATCCATATCTAGAGAAATCATTAGTGAATGTAATGAAGTATGAGTAACCACTTATAGCCTGACTTATAGTATGAGTTCTAATATCTCAGTAGCTCTCTCTCAAGTTCCACTAAAAGGAGAGTTGGTAATTTTCCCATGAAGGCAAGGTTCGCAAGTTGTATATGACTCATAGTCAAATGTATCTAAGTATCCATCTTTCAGCAACTTTTGAATCCTTCCCTCGTGTATATGACCTAGCCTACAATGTCATAGATATGCATTATTCACCTTATCTTTTTTCCTCTTAGACATATTTATATTCATGATGTGTAGAGAAGTGTTTAACATATATAAGTCATTTATAAGGGTCCCTCCAGTGATAATCTCATCATCCATAATTATTGAATAACTATCATTCTTAAAAACTAATTTATATCCATTAATTATCAAACAAGAGATGGAAATAATATTTTTGATAATGGAATGGACAAAATAGCATGCATATAATGCAATAATATCTCCACCAAGCAAATGTAGGATGACATCCCCAATAGCAATTGCAGCAACTCTTGCTTCATTTCCCATCTTGAGGTCCATCTCGCCTATGGCCAATCTCTTAGGTCTTGCCAGAACCTGTAATGAATTACAGATATGATAAACACTCCTGGTATCCAATACTCATGTGTTATCATAAAAATATGATAAGTGGAGATTGATCATGAATATACCTAAAGCTTCTCTAAGCTTCTGTTTTGCCTTATCTGTAAGGTAGTCCTTACAGTTCCTCTTCTAATGCTCGTCTTGGCCGTAGAAGCACTATCCTTTATCCTTTGCCGGGTCTTTCTTAGCAACTTTTGCCTTACTCGATCTTCCTTTGCCCTTTTCCTTCTTAGGGGTCTTGCTAGCCTTTCTTTTCTTTTTGGTCTCACCAATATAGAAAATTGGCTTCTCATTGTTTATGGCACTCTCAGCTTCCCTCAACATATTGAGGAGCTCAGGGAGAATCACCTCAGACTTGCTCATGTTAAAATTTATGATGAAGTGAGAAAAGATATCTGGTAGGGACTTAAATATAAGATCAATTCATAGGTTATCCTCTAGGACTATTCTTAGACCTGTGAGTTTCTCGATCCACTCTATCATCTTTAGGACATGGTTCTCAACCGATATCCCTTCTGTCATCCTGGCTTAGAAGAGTCTCTTAGATATCTCATATCTTTGAGTTATTCCCTGTTTCTCAAAAAGCTGACGAAGATGAAGAAAGATAGAATCTGCATCCATGTTCTCATATGGCCTTTGTAACTCCGGAGTCAAAGAGGCCAACATGTAACATTTTGCTAACGTGGAATGATCTATATACTTCATATGACGAGCGATCTTATCCTCGTTTGCCCCTTCTTTCGGCCTGGTCACAAATGTACCAAGGACGTATACAATTTTCTCCCTAGTGAGAATAACTCTCAAATTACAGAGTCAATCCATATAGTTTGGACCAGTGAGGCGATTGGCATCAAGTATGCCATGCAGGGAGTTTGTGAGTGACATGTTTCTGACAAAACAAGATATAGAAAAAATAAATAATATACAGATTTTACAGAAAATACTAATTAAGATATGGACTTCTATCTTAATATAATCTCACTATTTTTCTAGCGAATCATGCGACACCCTCAACACGTAAGATGAAAGTCTTTGACAGACTCTTAGTGGGGATCGAGATCCAATTGGCGTCTTAGTGCAACCTCGAGGGACTCGACTAATTACACTAAGCCCAAAAGGTAGACAACTTTTGCCAATCACAACTCCTTGTGATTCCAGTTATGTTCGGCCTCCGAATTATCATGGTTTTGATTGCTCGACCAACCATAAAGTTCAGTTAAGTCATCACTATCGTTACAAGATAAGTCTGATTCGATGAATATGCTCTCAATTGCTTAACCAAGTCATACCATATCCTCAAGTCACTGGTGACATATATATATCGTAGGCAAGAACTTGATCACGTAGATAGGTGAGCCTTGAGTGACTCGACTAACTCAACCTATGTTGTGATTCAATTTCTTCCTATAACGATGGAAGGCCACGTGGGTCAATCTTATTGCCTCACGCTTACCAACTTAATATTATCGTAGGAGGGGTTTTTGTTTTGTATCGGTCTCCTAATATGTCGTGTCATACACATACATATTTAATATATATCTACATCGTATGCAAATATATATATCTATACATATATCTAGTAGGTGTATAACACATCACATATGCAAGCCACACCGAATGATCATGAGCCGTCACCTAATATGATTAAGTCCGAGCTAATGGGCCTAATCACTCACAATAGGATCTATGTGTGCATCGGTGCATCTCTATGCCCTATGATTGTTGATCTCGTCATTATCGGTTTCGTCAAATCGTCACATCACCATGCGTCGTAATCCCCCGTCACGACATCGTGGATCCTGCTGTCACATCCACGCTCCCACCGTGCCTCTCTATGTAATTACAAATAATCACAGACACGCAGGCCCAATAATAAACGAGAAAAAACGGAGGCCCACAGGGCCCCAATAATAATAATAATCACAATTACACACATCACAACACATGGCTCATAATGATTCATCCACATTGTACATCACATCATATGTAAGATTACTAGATATATAATAATTAATTAAATTATTTAATTAATTATTTTTTTGGAAATCAAGATATACTCAAAATTTTCAGAATTGTCAAGGGCATTTTTATAATTCTGGATCAAAGGACAGTCCTCAAAATTTTTAGAATTGTTGAGGGTATTTTCAAAATTCTATAAACGAGGATAGTTTTCAGAATTTTCTAAATTTGGAGGGGTAAAATAGTTCTTTTTTAAAAAAAGAATGCCCTAACCCCTTTGTCCCCTTTGAATGGGTATATAGTATACCGGTCTGTCTGGTTATCTCGATATCCCTCTCGAGTAACTTACGACCGAGATTATTTAGGATCTGTGTTTAAAGATGAATCGATCTCATTATCATAATCTCATCACGATCCGATTCCCATTGCATAGAACCAAGGACATCACAATATATATGCAACAAATAATATAATGTGAGAATATGCAACAAATAATAATCATAAGCAAAAACATCGCACAACGTATCACACATGTCATCACTCATGTGATTGACTTTCAGTGCACCTGTAACCAGTAGTAAGAGTTTGGTCTTTACCTAAAGGAGATCGATAATGAATGTCGATGTGCCTCAAGGAGGACTTGGTGAGTGGATGTAGGCCGGTTGAGGCCGAACCACTATAAATATAAGTGTGTTTTAATTGCTTTACTTATTATATTTGATTGCTCTTAATCACTCTCTATTTAGATACGAGCCTCAATCTCTCTATTTCTTTCAAATCGGTTTTATCAAAATATAAAGAAAAACTTTCGTTGTTCACTCTCTACTTTACGAAAGAAAAGCACTATTTCTCTTGCACTAATTCACCCCCCTCTTAATGTAAATTGATCCTAACAATTGGTATCAGAGTAAGGTTACTTACTTATTAGATTAACACCTACTTGAGTAAATGGCTTATTTTGGCATGAACGATAGATATTTTATTTCATGTCTTCTTATGTTTAATGTGACGGATTACACGCATTGGAAAATAATGATGTATATTTTCTCATTTCTTTATACCTTGATTTATGGAACATTGTAGAGAATGGATTTGAAAATCTTCCAAACTAATGAATGAGTGGAATGATTTGGAAAGGAAAAAAATTTTCTTTGAATATAAAGCCTATGAATGCTTTGTTTTGTACTCTTGACAAGAATGAGTTTAATCATGTTTCTGTTTGTGAATCGGCTTTTGATATTTGGTACACTAGAAAATACACACGAGGGGACTAGTAAAGTAAAAGAATCTAAGATTAACATTTGAATTCATAATTATAAGTTATTTTGAATAAAATCAAGTGATTCCATTGGAGATATGTACACCTATTTTACGGATGTCGTCAATGGCCTTAAAGCACTTGGAGAATATTTTTCAAATTTTAAACTTATGAGTAAAATTTTAAGATCTCTACCTAAAAATTAGGATCCAAAGTAACCGCTATACAAGAGGCTAACAATTTAAATAACTTGCCTCTTGAAGAACTTATTGGCTCATTCATGACATATGAACTAAACTGTAAAGCTCAAGATAAGCTTTATGAACTCCTTCCAAAGAACAAGAAGGAAGTAGCACTTCAAACGATAAATGACTCCTTGAGTGAAACAAAGAGAGGATTATGATATTACACTATTATCAAGAAAGTTTAAAAAAATTATAAAAAAGAACAAAAACTATAAAAGTAAAAATCTGAGACATTTCAAAAATAAATATCCTCAATTGAAGAAGAAGTCGACACACAAGAAGAAAACACTTTCGGCCACTTGGGATGATTCAAGCTCTTCGGATGAAGAAAGACCACTCCAAAGAAGAAGTTGCTAACTATATGTTAGGATCAATTGATACTAAGAAGGGAGAGTGAATTAGTATAAATGTAAATTTTAGTTTTACATAAAAACATTTTAGTTTAAGCACAATAGGAAATCAAAAGCTTTTCGTTCTTAGTGAAACGAGTGAGTGATTGAAAGAAAGTTGCTAAGTAAACCAGAAAGATAAACAACGTTTGAAGGAAAGAACTTATCATGAAAACTTTGCTTTCAAGGAGTTGAGTTAAATTGAAAGCATTAATATAAGAATATATAAGCAATTGAAAGCAAAGAATCACTCATAATTTTTATAGTGGTTCGGCGTTAAAGGCCTATGTCTACTCCCGAGTCCTTCTTCTTGAGGTACACTGACATCCACTATCGATTTTCTTTGGGTGAAGACCGAGTTAACACCCCAAAGTACCCAAATTCCTAGGTACAGGCTGTTCAATCACCTAATATGGGCGGGTCAGCCACCGTCAGACACACGAAAACCTAGGCGGCAGCGGTACACCCGCTGCTCACTGGTGATTTACCCACCGAATTTCTGTAAAAGTGGTTCTCTCTACTTTTCGAATTCTGGCTTAAACCTGATGTTGACCAACTCTCTGGTCAACCAATTGAGCTCAACCTAAGCTCAATCAAATCCTAATAATGGACCTGATTACTTTATTGAGTTGATTTGGATTCCTTCCAAATCTAACTCAATTTGGACTCAAACCCTAACTATAACTCAATGATTACAATACTTAATTACTAATCAAGATAATCAAGACCTAACTCCCGCCAATCCGGTAGCCTCTGGTATTATTGCGGTGAGTCTTCTGGTCTTCTTTCAGCGATCTCTCGGCATATTCCCAATGAGCTTTTCGATCCCTTTGGCGAATCTCTTAGCGAACTCTCAGCTAGGTCGCATTGCGTCATTCAAACCTGGCCCAATGCTTAAGCTTGATCTTGGCCCATCATCTGATTGTAACTTCATTGCTCCTATCATAGTTAGTCCTGTATGATACTAATTATGACTTAATTAAATATAATTATAATTACCAAACATCCATTATAAGACCATCCTAACTCCCGGCAAGCTTTTCGGCTACCCTTGACAATCTTCCGGTGAGTCTCGATCTTATTCTAGTGAACTCCCTTGTGCCATCTTGCCAAACTCCTGAGACCCTCGGTGAGCTCCCGACGCACTCTTGGCGAGTTCCCAACCGCATCGACCCGATGCATGGACTTGACCTTGGCCAATCCCGATTGTAATAATCATTCTATCATAATTAATCATACATCAATCAATTCTAACAATTCTATTAGATCAATAATCCATCAATTGATTTCATCATCAAAATCTGAGATTCAACAATCTCCCCCTTTTTGATGATGACAATCAATTGATAATAGGAGTTAATCCTAACTCCCCCTAAATCTATATTACTTAAATTTAAGAGAAGCACACACTCTTAAATTCAAGCAATCAACATTCTATACAAACATAAATTTGCTTTAAGTCATCAATAAGTAAAAATGAATGAAGCATCTATATCCAAGATGTCCAATTCATATCCTTATCCAAGAAATCCATGAGTTTCAATAAGATCATGTGTCATCAATGTATTTATCATGTGTCATCAATATATTTCTCCCCCTTTATCATCAATAAAAAGGTAAAATATAGCTAATAATTTCAAAGCATAGGATGACATTACTCCCCCTTAGTATATGCATTATGAAATTTTCTTCCCCTTTAATAAGGAGAGAAATAAGGGAGGTGTTGTTGAATCATTTCATCATAAAGAAGAGCTCTTAATAAATTTTAAAAGTAATAATAAGATGAGCTCAAAAGTTTAAGAGATTTAAAGATTACTTATGTATTTCAAATGTAGCAAAAGTTATATATCAAAAATTTTCTCATGTAAATTTCAAGAAAATGTAACAAATAAATCTAAACAATAACAAATCATTATCTTTATGTAAATTTTTAAAATCATCATTACATGCTTGATCATCATATATGATTTCATATCATTATACATTTTCCCTCTTTGTCATCAACAAAAGGAGAAGTGCAATTAGCAAGTTTTTGATATATATGAAAGCTTAGCAATTTAATAAATTTTTTATTATTTTAGAATATACAAGATAGTGAATTCATTCTTCCCTTTTGAGAAGTATAAGCTAGTAAATATTTGCTTCATTTGCATTATTCAAGCTAGCAATTTTATAAGCTAACAAGTTTTGCTTCCCCTTTGTCATTGTCAAAAAGAAGGGATGGTTAGAATAGTATAAAACTTTTTCCATTACATCATTTTTCAAGAAATAAATCAAGAAATATACCAATCATCACATGAAATTTATCTAGAAAAATTAACATGGTGATGAGATATTCAATTTATGAAAATAAATTATGAATATCAAGAGACAAGTCATAGAAGAAACAAATAAAATCTCTTGATTTATCCATAAGAAATCTTAAGTTGTGAAGTTCATGATTTGTATAAAAATCTCCTTTTAAATAATACGAAGACGCATAACAAAATATTTTGATTCATAAAAGATTTCAAGTTATAATTCCAAGAAATCAAAACCACGATATAGATAAATCACTCACTCAATTTTAAAATTATCAAAATCACTTTCAAAAGATTCAAAATATAATCATTGACTTATTAGTCTCTTGAAATGCTGGTGATTTCATTTCTCCACATGTGTGAGTAAGAAGGTAGAATCAAGGTAGAGAAATGAAAAATATCATATCACAAAAATGCTTAATTTTAAAGATGTAAATTTTATAGATATAAATTTCAAAATTAACCTTAAAACTTCAAGATATTTAAAGAGATTCAAAAGTTTAAGAGCTACTCATGCATTTAAAATCATATCATGTAATTTCAAGTATAGCAAAAAAAATCATCTATTATAAATTTTGATAAAAAGCATCAAGAATTTCATAAGAAGGCATGATAGTAGATCAAGCTCAAATTGTAAATCAAGTATTTTGTATATATTTAGAAAGTCCTAATTTTCTTCTACACAATTGTGCCTCATTCAATGTTATTATATCTAAATTTCTTCTAATCATTGGTAATTAGATTTTTCCCTTTTTATTCATTGTCATGAAATATGATGGCATAATTTCTTTACATCCATGTTTAAAATACTCCCAAAAGTATAAGGGGTATTATGTCATTAAAAATAAAATTCAAAAGACATGATTGAATAATTCTCTGAACAACCTTGATTGAAAATTTTATGAGATCTAAACAATCTTGATCTAATCATCAAAATCATAGATCTCATTTTTACTAAAACAAATAAATCATGTTCAAAATTTAGATTTCCATTGAGGATATGACTAGTTTTAGAAATCAAGAGAATTTTCATTATAAAACAATTCTCATTAAATTTTCATGATAAAACAATTCTCATTAAATTTTTAACTTATCATAAATTTAATAAATATTAATTTTGATGAGAAGTATAATAATAAGAAAGTCATAAGTAATCGTGTCAAGAAGAATATTATTATCAAATCATAAGTGCCAAGAACATGATTTATTTTGGCACATTTCTTCCTAGATGTAATTTCAAAGCTTTTGAAATCTTAGGAGATCAACTAAGAAGGATATTGATTCTTATAGAAATATCAAGTTATAAATATTAAGAAGTCAAAATGATGATTAGGATGAAAGCTTTTCTTTAATAAAGGGAAGGAATCTTAGTAAACAATATTGGTTTATATAAAGTCTCAAAGTTTAATTTTTAAGATTTCATGGTCATGATTTAAGTTATCAAAATATCGATAATGTTCGATAGATTTAAATATATTCATTCTTTAAAATAAAATCATTTGAAAATATATCCAAAATCATAATCAAAAATCACTTTTCGAAAAATTTCAATAAAGTCATCATAGATTGTTTTCCAAAAGAAAATAGCTAAAGTTATTTATTTATTTTTGTAGTTAAATAGATTCAACAATAAATGTATCATTTTATCTTTATTGAAGGATTCATGAGATAAATATTCTTTCAATAAGAATTATCCTTCTTTTGAAATTTATTTCAAGAATGCAATGGCATTTAATATCAAAAATAAAATTTCATTATGATCATTACAAAAATATTTTTCAACAAAAGCTTTGATTCATTTTAAATCCAATGATTTTTGCATGTTGGAAGATTTTATCATGTTATCAAGAAGTTTTTCTTTTAAAGAAAGATGATTTAATATATGATTTTTAGGTTCAAAAATAACATACATCATCAACACAAGTTAATACACATCAATGCAATAATCATCATCAAAATCTTTCTTTCATACATATTTCTTTTATTTAAGTTAACTACACTTTCTTCTTTCTAATTCTAGCATGCTCTAGCTATGCATCATCAAGATTAATTATATAATGATAAACTATTTTTATTATTATTAATTAATTTTATTAATATTTAGGCTAATGAGCTTGAAAGAATGTTACATCTCAAGTTATATTATCTTGATATCTAAAATATTATTCGGGGCTCCTAGCTTTAATTTTGACACAAACATACAAGAAGGACATATTTGATTTAGGCACCCATTTAAATTGGGTTCTTCGTAAAAAAGCTTTATCTTTCGTTTCTAATTGGTTTTCATTGTGTAAAGTTTTCTTTGGAACCCAAACAAGTTGGTGTAAACTATATTTTCTAAATAGGCATTTGTTTACCTTATGTTCTATTTTTTATAAAAATTAGACATGATTTTTTATGGTATATTTAATATAGGTCCTTTTGTTGAATCTCATATTTTGATGATGAAATCAATTGATGGGTTATTGATCTAACATAATTATTAGAATTGATTGATATAGGATTAATTACGATAGAATAATTATTATAATCAGGATTTACCAAGGTTAAGTCCATGCATCGGGTTGATGCGGTTGGGAACTCGCCATGAGTGCGTCGGGAGCTCACCGAGGGTATCGGGAGTTTGCAAGGATGGCATAAGGGAGTTTGCTAGAAGAAGACCGAGACTCACCGAAAGATTATCGAGGGTAGCCGAAAAGCTTGCCGGGAGTTAAGATGGTCTTGTAATGGATGTTTGACAATTATGATTATATTTAATTAAGTCATAATTAGTATTGTGTAAGACTAACTATGATAGGAGCAATGGAGTTATAACTAAATAATGGGCCAAGATCAAGCTTAGGCATTGGGCCGGGTTTAGACGATGCAGTGAGACCTCGCTAGGAGATTCGCCGAAGGGATCGAGAAGCTCGTTAGGAACATGCCGGGAGATCACCGGAAGAATACTAGAAGACTTGCCCCAAGAATGTTGGAGGCTGTCGGATTGGGAATGCTAGGCAACATTAAAGAAGAGAATTATATGCTTAAAACAATACTAGAGAAATTTGAGATAGGGAATAAATCTCTAAATATGATCCTTACCAATAAGGGTCATATTAATAATGGAAATGACATAGGCTTTGTTGGTAATGTTCAACAAAAAGCCAACCATCTTTATAAAAGGACCTACATTAAATATGCCACCAAAAATCAAAGTATAATTTTTGTGGAAGATTAGGACATATGACTTACAAATGTCCACTTAAAAATTATAGTCCTTACAAGTTAGTTTGGGTCCTAAAGGAACCATAAACAATCTTATACCATTAGAGAAAATGGGAAGAACATGTCATGAAAGACCTAATGTTAAATGGGTACCTAAATCAAAACCTCCCGTAAAGTTGCATCCCAACAAGGCTAAGAGCACTAAGTAATATTTTGAAAGTATGCTCAAGGCACAAGATTTGAGATCTAATACTCTTTCAAAGCTCACTAGCCTAAGTAAATAAAATAAAGATTATTGAAAATAAAATTATTGATAATGAATCTTAAAGATGATTCTTTGTTATAATGAATTTTGATTGCTTTCAATGATACATAATCTTTGCATAGCTAGAATAAAAGAAAGATTTTGATGATGATTATTGTATTAATGTGTATTAACTTGTGTTGAAAATTTGTATTATTTTTTAACCTAAAAATCATATATGAAATCATCTTCTTTTAAAAGAAAAAACTTCTTAATAACATGATAGAATCTTCCAACATACAAAAATTATTTGATTCAAAAATAAATCAAAGCTTTTGTTTGAAAAATATTTTATTGTAATGATCATAATGAAATTTTGTTTTTAACTTTAAATGTCATTGCATTCTTGAAATAAATTACAAAAGAAGGATAATTCTTCTTAAAAGAATTTTTATCACATGAATCCTTCAATAAAGATAAAATGATACATTTATTATTGAATCTATTTAACTACAAAAATAAATTAGAAAACTTTAGCTATGTTTTTTTAGAAAATAATTTATGATGACTTTATTAAAATTTTCTGAAAAGTGATTTTTATGATGATTTTGGATATATTTTCAAATAATTTTATTTTAAAAATGGATATGTTTGAATCTATCCAATATTATTGATATTTTGATAACTTAAATTATGACCATAAAATCTTAAAAATTAAAATTGAGATCTTTATATAAAATAAGATTGTTTACTAAGATTACTTTCCTTTATTAAAAAAAACTTTCATCCTAATGATCTTGACTTCTCAATATTTATAACTTGATATTTCTATAAGAATCAAGATCCTTCTTTTTTATCTCCTAAGATTTCAAAAGCTCTGAAATTACATCTAGGAAGAAATGTATAAATAAATCATATTCTTGGCATTTATGATTTGATAATAATATTCTTCATGACATGATTACTTATGACTTTCTTCTTAGTATAACTTATCACTAAAATTAATATTTCTTAAATATGAGATAAGTTGAAAATTGAAAGAAATATGTATTACCATGAATATTCCCTTAATTTCTTGACTTGACTTATATGTTATGGTAATCACGTTATTGATCTCTATAATTTTTTCTTTTAAATAAAAATATGATTTATGATCTTAACAATATTAATTGAAATTATTATCAAGATCATTTTTTATTAAAAAATTTATCTTGGATAAATTGAGATTATCCCCTAAAACTCATTTTTATTATTCACAAAAAAAAGGGAGAAAGAAACTTATTAAACAAAATCATGTCTTTTTATATTTAAAATTTTGATTTTATCTTTAATGACATGATCTCCTTATACTTTTTGGCGTAATTTGAATATAAATGCTAGAAATAAATTATGTCATCATATTTCTTTCTTTACAATAACAAAAGGGGAGAGATCAAATTATTAATATGATTAGAAGTAAATTGGATATGATAACCTTGAATGAGAAACAATTTACTTAGAAGAAAATTTAGAATTTTCTAAATGCATGCAAAATAATTGATTTACAATTTGAGTTTAATCTACTATCATGCCTTCTTATGAAATTTTTTATTTTTTTATCAAAATTTACAATAGATAATTTTTTGCTATACTTGAAATTACATGAGATGATTTTAAATGAATGAGTTTCTCTTAAACTTTTTAATCTTCTTGAATATCTTAAAGTTTTGAGCTTAATTTCAAAATTTACATCTATAAAATTTACATCTTTAAAATTAAGTTTTTTTGTGATATGATATTTTTCATTTCGTTACCTTGATTCTACCTTCTTGCTCACACCTGGAGAAAGAAAATCACTAGCATTTCAAGAGACTAATAAGTATATTAATTAAATTTTGAATCTTTTGAAAGTGATTTTGATAATTTCGAAATTGAACGAGTGATTATCTATATCGTTGTTTTGATTTCTTAGAATTATAACTTGAAATCTTTTATGAATCAAAATATTTTGTTATGTGTCTTCGTATTATTTAAAAGGAGATTTTATACAAATCATAAAATTGACAACTTCAGATTTTTTATGGATAAATCAAGATATTTTATTTGTTTCTCTTATGACTTGTCTTTTGATATTCATAATTTATTTTTATAAATTGAATATCTCATCACCATGTTAGTGTTTTTTAATATATTTCATGTGATGATTGGTATATTTCTTGATTTATTTCTTAAAAATGATATAATGCGAAAAGTTTTGTATTATTCTAACTATTCTTTTTTTGACAATAATAAAGGGGGAGCAAAACTTGTTAGCTTATAAAATTGCTAGCTTGAACAATGCAAAGAAAGTAAATATTTGCTAGGTTACACTTCTCAAAGGAGAAGAATGAATTCACTAGTTTGCATGTTCTAAAGTAATAAAAAAAATTATTAAATTACTAGGCTTTCATATATCATAAACTTGCTAATTGCACTTTTCCTTTTATTGATGACAAAGAGGCAGAAGGTATAATGATGTGAAATCATGTATGATAATCATGCATATAATGATGATTTTGAAAATCTATATAAAGATAATAATTTATTATTGTTCAGATTTATTTACTATATTTTCTTAAAATTTATATGAGAAATTTTCGTTGAGCTCATATTCAAAATTTTATATATACAAGATTGAGGTTGAGACCTAGAAATGTTAAATCATAAAAATTTAAATTACTAATATAGATTTCATGAAATGAAGCCTTTTTGTGATTTTTTTTTGAAAACTTTCTCCATGATTTTGTCTTCTTATTTTCAAAAAGGGAAAAAAAATGCATGAAGATGTGCCACATTTAAAATTTACAAGAGATAATTTTTAATATCAAGAGATGACTTTTGCTATATTTGAAATATATAAGTAATCTTTAAATCTCTTGAACTTTTAATCTCATCTTAGTATTGAGATCTTATCTAAGATGAAATAATTCAACAACACCTCTTTTATTTCTCTTCTTATTAAAGAGGAAGAAAATTTTATAATGCATATACTAAGGGGGAGTAATGTCATCCTATGCTTTGAAATTATTAGCTATATTTCATAATTTTGTTGATAACAAAGGAGGAGAAACATATATTGATGACACATAATGAATACATTGATGACACATGATCTTGTTGAAGCTTGCTGGGAACATATCGGGAGATCGCCGGAAGATGACCAAAAGACTCACCGCAAGAATGTTGGAGGCTGTCGGATTGGTAAGAGTTAGGTCTTGATTTTCTTGATTGGTTATTAAGTATTGTAATCATTGAGTCATAGTTAGGGTTTGAGTCCAAATTGAGTTAGATTTGAAAGAAATCTAAATTAACTCAATAAGGTAATTGGATCCACTATTGGGGTTTTATTGAGCTCAGGTTGAGCTCAATTGGTTGACCAAAGGCTTGGTCAATATCAGGTTCAAGCTGAAATTCGAAAAGTGGAGGGAACCACTTTTGTAGAAACTCCGACGGGTAAACCGCCGATGAGTGGCGGGTGTACCGCCATCGTCCAGGTTTCGGGCAACTGATAGCAGGTGACCCAGGCTGGGCGGTTGAACCACCCGTACCCAGGAATTTGGGTACTTCGGGCGGCTGAGCCACCCAAGGCCGATGGGTAAACCGCCTGTACCCAAGTATTCGAGCAGCAAAGTCGCCCAGGTCGACAAGTGAACCACCCATACTAAGATTTTTCGGATACGATTGGATTTTGGCTCTAGTATTGAAGCCAATTTGGAGCGTATAAATATCCCAAGTTTTCTTATATTCAAGATAACAATTTTGGGGATTATATTCTGAGAAAATATTGTGTGATAATTGTAAGAAAAAGAAAAAGGGTAAGGGAGAGAGGTTAGAGTTAGAAATTTTTTCAAAGTCTCCCTTGTAAGTAAAGTGTAAGAGTTTGATCTTCACCCAAAGAAAATTGGTAGTAGATGCCGGTGTGCCTCAAGAAGGAGGACTCGGGAGTGGACGTAGGCTTTTGACGTCGAACCACTATAAAAATTATGAGTATTTCTTTGCTTTCAATTGCTTACATATTCTTGTATTAATGCTTCCGATTTAACTCAACTCCTTGAAAACAAAGTTTTCATGTTAAGTTCTTTCCTTCAAGCGTTGCTTATCTTTCCAGTTTATTCATTAACTTAGCAAATTTTTTTTAATCACTCACTCGTTTCACTAAGAACGAAAAGCTTCGGATTTTCTATCTTAGTTTAATTGAAAAGTTTTCATCTAAACCTAAAATTTATATTTGTACTAATTCAACCCCCCCCCCCAATTGATCCTAACACATTTTACAAAGATGGTTGGGTTTTGTTGAACATTACCAACAAAGCCTATGTCATTTTTATTATTAATATGACCCTTATTAGCAAGGATCATATTTAGGGATTTGTTCGCTATCTCAAATTTATTTAGTGTTGTTTTAAGCATGCAATTTTCTTCTTTAATATTATATATCATATCATATTTAGAACATGGTTTAAGTGATGCTAAGGAATTATACATTTCATCAAGTCTTTTAATTAACAAATCATGATCAACTTTAAGTAATTTAAAGGACTTGCTAAGTTTTCTATACTCATCAAACAAGTCATAGAACATATTTAATAATTCTAAAATAGAATATTTAAAGGCTCACTAACCTCATCGTTGATAGCCATAAGAGCAAGGTTCTCCACTTCTTGGTTGTGCATTTGATCTTTAGAGCTCCTCGACTTCTTGCATTCATAGCAAGAGGTTTTGTCTATCCTTATATTATTTTTAAGGTTTATGTTCATTAATTTTTTCGGTTCATTTGTCAAAAGTTCAAGGTCCTCATCACTCGAGATTTCATTCGAGGAGTCATGTGTTTTTCTAGGTTCACATTCCTTCCGGTTCTTAGGAAGGTGTTCTTCTTATTCATTTTTAGAAGTACTTTCATTTAATGATTTATTTATATTAAGTATGCTTTTATATGTTATTTCTAATGCATGTCATATATCAAAAGTCGAATCAAAATAAGAAACCCGATCAAATTTATTTTTAAAGCATTCATACCCTTTGTGTTTAAAGAGAAAATCTTATTCTCAAATTCATTCCAATTGTTCATTTGAAGAGAATACTTTTCAAATCCATTTTTAACAATAGTCCATAAATCAAGGTCTAAAGAAAGCAAGAAAACTCTCATCCTAGTTTTCCAATAAGTAAACTCTCATCCTAGTTTTCCAATAAGTGTAGTTCGTCCCATTAAATATGGGAGGATGAAATATAGAAAAACCCTCTTGAAAGCCAATAAGAGCCATTTCTCTTGGATGTTAAATTAAATAAAAAATATCCAAGACTCTAATACCAATTATTACGATTAATTGGCACTAAGAGGGGGGTGAATTACTGTAACTGTAAATTTTAGTTTTAAACCAAAAGGAATATCTTGAAGAGGATTACACGAGATCAAACATTTAAAAAGGTAAAAAAAAAAACAATCCAAGAAAAATAAGGAAAGAGAACTAGATTTGTTCCTGAAAATTTTTTTTCTTTTTCAATTAAGATGGGATGACCCCTTGAATGAAAAAATAATTAATAATGTTAGGATATATTGTCTCCTACTTAGATTGATAAATCCAAGGGAAATTGCTATATCCTCGATTCAAAGAGGAGAGATACATTTGGATGTAATGCCGATTCAGAAAGATCTAACTCTTACAGAAATAATAAAAAAGAAAATATTGATTATCGAACCAATTCGTCTATCTTTAAGAAGGGATGGAAAATTCATTATATATCAAACCATAAGTATTTCATTGGTCGATAAGAGTAAACACCAAATTAATAGAAAATACACAAAGAAAAGATATGTTGATAAGAAGAACTTAAAAAAAATCCACTGGACGACATGGCAATATATTTGTGAATGGGGATCAAGATCATTATAATTTTCTTGTTCCTGAAAATATTATATCTCCTAGACATCGTAGAGAATTGAGAATTCTAATTTGTTTCAACTATTATAATTGGGATATTGTGAATAGAAATCCAGTATTTTGCAATGAAAACAACATAAGAAACTCTGAACAATTTTTGAATGAGGACAAACGTCTTAATACGGATTTAAATAAATTAATTAAAGGTAAATTATTTTTTGGGCCCAATTACCGATTAGAAGATTTAGCTTATATGAATCGCTATTGGTTTGATACCAATAATGGTAGTAGTTTCAGTGTGTCAAGGATACGTATGTATCCACGATTCAGAATTATTTAATAGTATATTTCCTATAGATCACATGCCATTTTCAGTAAATAAAAACCCAAAGATGAAAGATGTACGCATATGGTGTGTTAAGTTCTGGTACATGATAAGTATTTACTTGTGTATCAATTCAATTGAATCTAGAAAGAAATCTACAGAATCTTTTTAGGTGCAAATAAATCATTCTCTTTCGTAAATGCATATGTGAATCGCTGATCTTAAAAAATTCAAAAATTGGAAGTCTTTCGAGGTATGTTAACTCCAATTATTCCAAGACTTTATTATTTGTTTGTTGCACAAAAAAACTTTTTGAACGTCCGGTGGAAACCGATTTCGCTAAAGAAAAAGCCTTTACTGCAGCTAAAAATCCTTTTTTTTTCCAAATATTTTTACGAATACGTTTTTTTGACATAGAAGTACGCTTTTTGGGGACTGCCATTCAAAAAGTGTTACCAATTTTTATCGTTGTATGTGGAAGACATGTATTGTTTTGTTCAAAATAGATTGTTCCTTTTAGTCATTATCTATACTTATTCCCTGGTAGAATAGTTTTTTGAAAAGCATTTTAAAATATATTAAAAACCTATTAAAACATATAATATTATTAAAACATATATTATTAAAACGCATTTTAAAATATATTAAAACCCTATTAAAACATATAATATTATTAAAACATATATTATTAAAACATATTGTTAAAACATAAACCATATATATATTAAAACTAAAACAAACATATAACATATGTATTAGTTACGCATATGTATGCATTACATATCACATATATAACAAACACTAGGGACAAAAAATACAAGTAGAAGAGGGGGGGAGTTTTTCCTATTAATTGATTAAGCTCAGAGTGCTATGTTTGTCATTTAAATTACAATTCCAACTAGTAGTTAATCTGTTAAACAAAATATTTCATTATCCAATAAAGGGAATCTTAGTCATCTTTATTTCAGTTCTATACGAAGTAAGGAGTGTCGTCCGATGAACATAAGTTTTCCTATTTTTATTGGAATCCAATCAATTAGTTTCAGAAGGAGTTACAGGAGGAGTTAGGGAATTACTATAAAAAAAATGAACAAATAGGATAACTAGGTCTTTTTTGTTTAAATTCAAAAATACGATCATAGTACCCATATTAAAATCGGGTACTCCTTTTGGTATAACTCTTTTTTCTTATTAAACTATTTTTCTTATTATACTATATAATATGGCTATAAATTACCAGAATAGAATATTCTACTAAGACTAGACTAGAATAGTAGAATGATTAAAGATTTCATTTTGTTTTCTTATGGAACATACATATCAATATGCATGGATAATACCTTTTCTTCCGCTTACAGTTACTATGTCAATAGGATTTGGACTTCTAAAAAATATTCGTCGTATATGGGGTTTTTCCTAGTGTTTTAATGTTAAGTATAGTTGTAGGGTTTTCAGTCAATTTATCTATTCAACAAATACATGGAAGTTGTATGTATCAATATCTATGGTCTTGGACCATCAATAATGATTTTTTCCTTAGAGTTGGGATACTTGATCGACCCACTTAGTTCTATTATGTCAATACTAATTATTACTGTTGGAATCATGGTTCTTATTTATAGTGACAATTATATGTCTCATGATCAAGGATATCTGAGATTTTTTTGCTTATATGAGTTTTTTGAATGCTTCCATGTTGGGATTAGTTACCAGTTCCAACTTGATACAAATTTATATTTTTTGGGAACTAGTGGGAATGTGTTCCTATTTATTAATAGGATTTTGGTTCACACGACCGGCTGCAGCAAGTGATTGTCAAAAAGATTTTGTAACTAATCGTGTAGGGGATTTTGGTTTATTATTAGGAATTTTAGGTTTTTATTGGATAACAGGTAGGATTTGTTCGAAATAACTAATAACTTGATCCATAATAATGGGGTCAGTTCTTTTTATTATTCATTGGTGCAGTTGCTAAATCCGCACAATTCCACCTTCGCCCACCCCTATCTCGGCTCTTATACACGCTGCTACTATGGTAGCAGCAGGAATTTTTATTGTAGCTCGGCTTCTTCCTATTTTCATAGCCATACCTTACATAATGAATTTAATATCTTTAATAGGTGTAATAACAGTACTACTAGGAGCTACTTTGGCTCTTGTTATATTATGTTAGCTCTAGGTATAGGTTCTTATCGAGCTGCTTTATTCGATCACTCATGCCTATTCTAAAGCTTTATTGTTTAGTGAGTGAAGAAATAAAATTATTAAGTAAACCGGAAATATAAATAACGTTTGAAGTAAAGAACTTAACGTGAAAACTTTGATTTCAATAAGTTGAGTTAAATCGGAAGCATTAATATAAGAATATGTAAATAATTGAAAGAACTTACCGTGAAAACTTTGATTTCAATGAGTTGAGTTAAATCGGAAGCATTAATATAAGAATATGTAAACAATTGAAAGCAAAGAATCACTCATAATTTTTATAGTGGTTCGACGTCAAAGTCAAAGGCCTACGTCCATTCCTAAGTACTCCTTCTTAAGGCACACCAACGTCCACTATTGATCTTCTTTGGATAAAGACCAAATCCTTATACTTTACTTACAAGGGAGATTTTGAAAAAATTTCTAACTCTAACCTCTCTCCCTTACCCCTTTTCTTTTTCTTACAATTCTCACACAATATTTTCTTAGAATATAATTTCCAAAATTATTGTGTTGAATGTAAGAAAACTTGGAGTATTTATAGATCCCAAATTAGCTTCAAAACTAGAGCCAAAATCCAACATACCCAAAAAAAATTAGGTACGGGTGATTTACCCGCTGACCTGGACGGCTTAGCCACCCGAACACCTGGGTATGGGCGGTTTACCCGCCGGCCCTGGGCATGTCAATCACCCAAAGTACCTAGATTCCTGGGTATAGGCAGTTTAACCACCCAACATGGGCGGGTCAACCGTCATCAATTGCCCGAAAACCTGAGCGACGATGGTACACCCACCGGTCATTCACTGACGATTTACCGGTCGAAATTTTTGCAAAAGTGGTTCCCTCCACTTTTCGAATTCTGACTTGAACTTGATGTTGACTAAACTTCTAGTCAACCAATTGAGCTCAACCTAAGCTCCATCAAATCTCAATAGTAGACCCGATTGACTTATTGATTTGATTTGGATTCCTTCCAAATTTAACTCAATTTAAACTCAAACCCTAACTATGACTCAATGATTATAATATTTAATGATCAATCAAGATAATCAAGACCTAACTTTCACCAATCCGACAGCCTTCAGCATTCTTGTGGTGAGTCTTCTGTTCTTCTTTCGGCGATCTCCCCGCGTATTCCCAGTGAGCTTCCCAATCCGTTCAGCGAATCTCCTAGCAAACTCTCGGTGAGATCCCACTATATCATCCAAACCTGGCCTGATGCCTAAGCTTGACCTTTGCTCATCATCTGATTATAACTTCATTGCTCCTGTCATAGTTAGTCTTGCATGATGCTAATTATGACTTAATTAAATACAATCATAATTGCCAAACATCCATTACAAGATCATCCTAACACCCAGCAAGCTTTTCGGCTACCCCCGACAATCTTCCATCGAGTCTCGGTCTTCTTTTGGCGAACTCTCTTGCGCCATCCTAGCAAACTCCTGATACCCTTGATGAGCTCTCGATGCACTCCTAGCAAGTTCCCAACTGCATCGACCCGATGCATGAACTTGACCTTAGCCAATCCTGATTGTAATAATCATTTTATCATAATTAATCCTACATCAATCAATTCTAATAATCTTGTTAGATCAATAACTCATCAATTGATTTCATCATCAAAATTTGAGATTCAATACTATACACTAATTGCTATCCAAGATAACGTTAGTGATTCATTAAGTATTTTTTTCAGAGTTATTAAATATGTTATATGATTTGTTTGATGAGTTTAAAAAAATTAGCAAATCTTTTAAGTTGCTTAAAAATGATCATAATTTATTAGTTAGTAGACTTGACAAAATGCATGATTCATTAGTATCACATAACTCATGTTCTAAATGTGAGATGCTAGACAGATTTAAAGAAGAAAATATCATGCTTAAGACAACATTAGAAAATTTTGAAATTGGGAACAAATCCCTAAATATGATCCTTGCCAATAAGGGTCATATTAATAAAAGAAATGATATAGACTTTGCTGGTAACATTCAACAAAATCCAACTATTTTTATTAAAGTCTACCTTAAATTTACCACCGAAAATCAAATGTAATTTTTATAAAAAATTAGGACATAAAGTAAATAAATGTCTATTCAGACAATGTAGTCCACACCAATTAGTTTGAGTTCTCAAAGGGACTTCAAACAACAAAATATAATTAGAGAAGAAACATAAATTTCTTTTTGAATAACTAAATGTAAAATGGGTATATAAATCAAAAATATATTTCTTATAGATTTGTCTCTAAACTAAAGCTAAGAGCACTAGATAATGTTTTAGACACTTAAAATATATTACTTTAGATCTAACACTCTTTTAAGCTCACTAGCCTAAGTAGTAATAATAAAATTATTTGAATTAAAATTATTGACAATGAATCTTTTGATGGTTCATTATTATACAATTAATATTGATGATGCATAGCTAGAGCATACAACTATAAAAATGAACCAGAACCAAAGAACCTTAGTTATTAAAAAATATATTTATATTAAAACTTACAAAAATAAGATTTTTGATTAAATGTTAACATTAAAATTATTGATTTGAATATTTAGAAAGGCTATTGTTGTTTGACTTAAATGTTGTGGTTATTGAATAATTGATTTAAATGGTTAAATAGTTGTATGTTAAGATTGAATATGTATTGTTAAAAAAAAAGATTACTTTTGAATTTGAAATTGAAATATACATGACAAGTGAATGACAACTCTTTTAACTAAAGTCTAAAAGAGTTACACACACTTAATAAAGAAACATCATTAGATTAAAGATAAACCAAAGATCATGTTTCAAAATATCTTATTATAATATTTGTGATGATTTCTTTTGAAAGTTGTTCAATCTCTATCTTATTAAGATTTCAATAATAGATTGGTGAATCTATTCATGATTCTTTTTTAAATATTAATTTTGATAATTTGAACATCATGATTTTGGAAAGTTTAGAAAATGAAACTTGAAATCCTAACATAAATCAAGTTCATCTGAAGAAGTTTATACATGAATCATAAGTTTATCTATTTGGAACTATAACATAAATCTAAACAATAATCTTGATGATTTTCATATTACCTTTTGATTTTGATTAAATATGCTTTATGTTCAATGAAACTATGCTTGATGATTTAATGATACATAGTGATCATGCTTAATAAGTTTATATTTCAAAATTATACATGATGAATTTTGTGATTAATGGCTTATTGATCTTTACTATAATGAAAGTTTTTTTGATTTTAAATGATAATACATGTTTTTATTTGGCTTAAAAGATAAAAGGCATGTGTGTATGAAATAAAAAGAGAATGCATTTTTCCTAAAAATTTCTCTATCTTATAAATTTTTCAAAAGAAAATTAATGAACCGATTATATTATTTTTTATATCTTAAACCTTCAAAGTGATTTTGATATTTTTGATTATTTGAAATTTAATGAGTTTTTAACCAAAATCATGATTTTGATTCCTCGGAATTATAACTTGAAATCTTTTATGAATCAAAATCTATTTTTGCGTGTTTTCGTATTATTTAAAAGGATATTTTTATATAAATCATGATCTTGACAACTTGAAATTCTTTATGCATGAATCACGATATTTCATTTGTTTCTCTTATGATTTATCTCTTGATATTCATAATTTGTCTTCATGAATTGTAAATCTCATCACCATGTTAATTTTCTTGATATATTTCATGTGATAATTTGAAAAATGATGTAATAGAAAAAGTTTTGCACTATTGTAACTATCTCTTCTTTTTTATAATGACAAAGAGGGAACAAAACTTGCTAACTTGCTCATCTCAAAAGAGAAGCAAGAAGTGATATCTTGCAAATCTCAAGAGAAGCAAAAATTTTGCTTGACCTCACATTCTCAAAAAAAAAGAAAAAACATACTAAGAGAAGTAACATTTGCCAACTTGGTAGCTTGCATGATGTAAAATTGATAGCTTAAACATTGTAAAGAAAGCAAAAATTTGCTAGCTTGCACTTTTCAAAAGAGAAGAAAGAACTCACTAGCTTGCATATTCTAAAGTAATGAAAAATTTGCTAAATTGCTAAACTTTCATACCTCAAAAACTTGCTAATTGCATTTCTCCTTTTTTTGTTGATGACAAAGGGGGAGAAGGTATGATGATATAAAATCATGTATGATGATCATGCATATAATGATGATTTTAAAAATATATATGATGATTTAGAATAATACTCATAATTTTATTATGATGATATAATGTATTGCATATGATGCTTTTCAAAACCTCCTCCTCGATTCTATCTTCTTGTTTATAAAAATGAGAGAAAATCTATATTAAGATAATGATTTACTATTTTTTGGATTTACCTGCTATGAGAAAAAATTTTAAGCTTATATTCAAAATATTTTTTAAAAAAATTTATATCTATAAGATTGAGGTTACGAGTTAGGAATGCCAAATCATGAGAATGCATGAATTACTTGATTTACAAATTTTGAAATTATATGGATAGTTCCTAACTATCTTAAGATCCAAAATTTACTAGATGTATTTTGTGATGATGTTTTTCAAATCCACATCTTATTTCTACTTTGTTATTTTCAAAAAGGGGGAAGAAAGTTTTCATGAGAAAAATAGGTTTTTATCCTATTAAGGGGGAGCAATGTGAAATTTATTTTTTAAGGATATGAAAATCTTAACACATGATGACCTTATGTATCATAAAGTTACTTGCTAGTTATTTCAACCCTTTTTGTTGATAACAAAGGGGGAGAAATAGTAAATTGATGACATAAAAATGATACATACATGTCAAAATAAAAATTTTTCAAGAGAAAGTTATTGACACAAGTGTCGTGAAATCATTTGCTCTAATATTTCACTTTTTTATTAATAACAAAGGAGGAGAAATGGATATTGATGACACATGAATATTGATGCACATACTTGGATATTGATGCATAATTTTTTTAAATTCATGCTTTGATGTAAATTTTTATTTGCTTAGAATATTGATTGCCTCAAGATACTTGAATTCAAGGGTGTGTGATTCTCTTGAATTTAAGTTTTCTTATTTGAAATATGACATGGATTTACGGGGAGTAAAGTTTAACTCCCGTCATCAATTGATTGTCATCATCAAAAAATGAGAAATTATTGAATCTCAGATTTTGATGATGAAATTAATTTATGAGTATTTAATCTAACATGTGTGTATTAGATGAAGTATTGATGGTCTATCTATGACGAAGGACTTGAGTTACAACTAGATGTTAGGCCAGGATCAAGCTTGGGCATCGGGCCAAGGTTCAAACGATGCAATGGGACCTCGCCAGGAGTTCGCTAGGAGTTTGCTGAAGGGATCAAGAAGCTCACTGGGAATATGCTGGGAGATCGTCGGAAGAAGACTATAAGACTTACTGCAAGAATGTCAGAGGCTATCGGATTGACAAGATTTATGTCATTATTCTAGCTTGATGGACATTATGGTTATAATCATTGAGTCATAGTCGGGGATTGGGTCCTAATTTAGTTTGATTTGGAAGAAATCCCAATCAACTCAATGAGACAACCGGGACCACTAAAGGGGTTTGATTGAGCTCAGGTTGAGATCAATTAGTTGACCAAAGAATTGGTTAACATAAGGTTCAAGTCAGAATTCGAAAAGTAGAGGGAACCACTTTTCCGAAAATTCTAGCGACTGAATCATCGATGAGCGACAAGTGTACCGTCACCACCCAGGTTTTCAGTCGGCTGACGATGGTTGAACCATCCGTACCCTGTTTTTAGGGTTCTTTTGGCGGGTGCATCGCCAGCACCGACTGGTGAATCGCCCGTACCCAGATATTGTGTATATTGTAAGAAAAAAAGAGGAAGGGAGTGAGCTTAGAGTTGAAAAAATTCTTTAAAAAATTCTTGATTGTGGTGGGTTCAATGGGCTCAGGTGGAGATCAAGCGACGATGATTATGATTGATGCAAATCGTAGTGTTTAATTGAGTTCAACGGTTGAAAGGGCGACAGAGCTCGAGGGAGAGGAGCCCTCGGCAAAGGAGGTAGATGACAAAATCACAGAGCCAACTTGGAGAAGGCCTAAAGGAGGCTTCGACGGAGGAAGAAGTAGAAGGTACCTCCAACTGAAGGCTTGGACTGAAGGAGGAGGCCAAGCTTCGGCTAGCAACGTAGCAGTGGTTGTGATAGAAACAAGGGCTACAACCGTCAAGCAGAGTGAATATTGTAGACTTAACAGTCGACCCCAATGAGTCGCAAGGAGGAGAGTCAGCAAATGATCATCCTCTACTATCAGAGATGAGTGACATTAGTTGGAAATGGGTGAGAATAGCGATTTGAAGGCCATCTAATGCAGATCAATAAAGGAGGAGGTAAGGGAAGTTTGTTAGAGTTCCCCCGAAATGGAAGGAGAAGACAGACAAGAAGAGCATGATAGAGGGGCTGATGCGCGAGGTGCCGTAAGATGGTGGGGTTCCAATGTCGGAGAAGGTCCACCTACTCGATTTCAAGGAAACCGACCATACAGGGAAAAGACTTGCTATCACTGAGAAAATTAGAGTAATCATTTTTACTGGATAACGAGGAAGGAAGAGAAAATCTTACGTAAGACAAGAGATGCTCTAACGAAAGATATGATAAATGTGATGAAGAAAATATAATGAAGAAGATGGATTAATTTTATTAAATAAAACAATCATTTACGCATATAGAGAGAGATTTTTTCTATCATAATAATTAATCTGTTGAGAAATTTTGTGAAAGAGAAATTTTGTATTATCTTCAATCACCCAGCGCCCGCCCTCGCGGGTGGGTCCGCGCCAGGTACCCCCAGCCACCCGGTCATCTACTCGTCTAACATCATGTTGCTCACCTGGACATCACGGTGGATCACCCTCGTGCAGGTCCAACACCGCCGCCAACACGTCCCGGAGGATCCTCACCCTCGACTTCCAATCCAATGGTATCGCGATGCCGAACATCTCTTGGTACAGGCTCCCATTCTCCATGTTGTCGTACACCATTAACATCACGTCGCCACCTCCCGCTCATCGGAATCTACACCATCCCCGGAGGCCGACCTGGTACCGGTGCTTTAGCCTTCCGAGGGTGCAAACCTCCACCACGAATTGCTTCGCCTCCTCCTCGTTGGTCTGAGAGAAGAGCTTCACGGCGACCAGGGTACCACCGAGAGCCCCCTTGTAGACACTACCGTTGCCACCGCGGTCGATCAGGTTACGCTTGGAGAAATTCTCTGTGCTGGCGACTATCTCTTGATACCCGATCCGATGCGGCCAATACTTCAATTCCCATTCCTCAATCTCCTATTGACTTACCTCTTCCTTGTTTCCTTGTATTTTCCTCGTCCTGCGAAACACCGCCATCGATACCCTTGTCGCCGCTAAGATGGACATCAGAAGTACCATCGCTGCCACAGAATGGCTGAAAATTAGGTGTCTTCTCGAATTGTCAATGGATTGGGGCGCCAGTGGGATGAAATTGGGGAGGTCCGAGGTAACTAGGTTGTCATCGGCGGAGAAGTTCAAGTTACTGAAGCTCCAGGCGAGGACATGGTGACGCTCCACCAGTTTTCTCGTGGCGGCACAGAAGCCGATGTACATCTCGTTGAGGAAGACGTCGGACAAGTCCATCTCAATGGAGATAAGGGGGCGGCGCAGCTTCCAACTGAGAACCGCTGGAGTCATGGTGACGTTAAACCGGCGGTAGTCGTAGTCCACCCATGCCTGATTGTTCGACCCATCATTCAGGGTGCGACCAACGAATGCAGCACCGGCGGTATCGTCATCACGCCAGTATCCGACAGCGACTGACGAGACGGAGGTGAGGAAGTTACGGTCGACACCGATGTGGTTGTCGTTGATGTCGTGGAACTCCTCGTTCTGGAAGACATCGAACTCGATGACGAGGATGGGGGAGACGGGGCCGCCCGTTGGCAGAGATTGAAGACGCTAAGGTGCTCGGAGTGGGTGGCATCGACGATGCATGCGGCGGGGGCGAAGAGGAAGGCAAGGCCATGACCAGGTAGGGTTTCGAGAATGGGTGAAATGGAGAAAAGGAACGAGGCGGCGAAAGGCAGTACGGTGGAGTTGGAGGACTTATTGCGGATGGGGACTTGGGAGAAGGGCTCGGCCGAGGGAAAAAGACTCGGCGGTCAAGGAGAGGTAGCGGCGGTCGTGGCTGTGCATCTCCTGGATGGAGGGAAAGGACTCAAGGGTGGCGTTGTCGTAGAGATTGAGGCCCGAGGATTCAAATCCGTTGAAGATGAGGTGGGCGACTACGGAGTGAAGAGCAATAACTGTTAGAATTGATTCATGCAAATTACATAAGTATTAAAAGATATTTAACATGTGTAAGAGTTGTGGAGTTAGTGACTCGTGATTAAGAATTTAGTGGGATATTGATTAATTATAGATGAGATATTAAAATAGTAGGATAAGAAAATAGGATGAGATAGTGACTATTATATATTATTTATAAGACCTTAGTTCATGAACATAGATTGTGATATTTTGAAGATAATTTTGTAAGTGTTTTGGTAACTCCTGTTTAATATTATGTCATTTTCTTAATTAAAGGATTTTTTTGTAGATGTTATCATAGTATTTTTTTTTTTTTTTCGTTTCCTTGCTCTTTCATCTCCAACATTTGTGGTATTAAAGGTGTGTTTAAATCTGAATTGGACATTATAATTTTTAATGAAAATTCTATGTTTCAACCTCTTATTGTCATCTTCTCGAGCAAATACTATGAATTTTGGAGTATCAAGATGAAAACATGTTCAAGTCTCAAGATCATTGGGACTTGATAAAGAATAAATATGCGGATCCAGATAAAGAAATTAGAAAGGACTCAAGGGCATTGTTTTTCATCCAACAAATTATACATGAGACAATCCTCTTAAGAATTTCAACAGTGACAATCTCAAGACAAGCTTGGTTGATACTTCAAAATGAATTTCAAGACTCATCGAGGGTGATTACGGTAAAACTTCAAACCTTTTGTCATGAGTTTAAAATTTTGTTTATGAAAATCAATGAATTAGTGTAAGATTTTATTTCTCAAGTGATTTAAATTGTTAGTCAAATAAAACCCTATGGTGAATATTTTCATGATCATATAATTGTTAAAAAAATTAAGAAGTTTAACTCCAAAATTTGATCATATTATTGTCGTAATTGAGGAGTAAAAGACTTATCTACTTATTTATTTGATAAACTAATAGGTTCTTTATAAGCAAATGAAGCAAGATTAGACATGTCACCTTAAAAAATAAAGAAAAAACATTTCAGGTTAATGAGGAATCTTATAATTTAAAATAAGATAAAAAATCAACAAGAAGAGGATATGACAGAGAAGGATTTCGTGATAGAGGAAATTGAAGAAGAAGAAGAAAAAGATGACACTTTGATAGACATGATGAACAAAAGCAATCTAACTATGATTAAAAAAATATAAGAGTGGAATTCAATGTCACTATTGTAAGAATTTGGCCACATGAAGACAGATTACTGGAAAAGAGAAAAGAAAGCAAGCAATGTAGAAGAAAATGAAGACAATAATAATTTGTTTATGGCTCATTCACATGTTAATGGTATCCCAAATGATATTTGGTTCTTTGATAGTAGATATCATAATCATATGTCCGACATCAGATCAATATTAGAGATATTGATGAGAATCAAAAGTTGGAAGTTAGACTTGAAGATAACAAGCAAATCTAAGTAGAAAGAAATTGAATAATTGAGGTGAAGATAAATCAAGGGAAGGTAAAACACCTTGATAATATTTTCTTTATTTCTAGTTTATCACATAACTTGTTGAGTATTAGATAATTGATGAATGATAAATATTCAGTTATATTTGATAATGGTTCATGCATTATTAAAGATAAGAAATCTAATTTGATTATAGCAAATATTTACATAATGTAAAATAAAATATTACTAATTAATATTTTAAATATTGAGAAACATGCTTTGATTACAAATCAAAAGAATGAGTCAAATTTATAACACTTGAGATGTAGACAACTTAACATTAAGGGTTTGAAGTTGTTACATAAAAAAAAAGGTTTATAAATTATCCAAAATTAATATACTTAATGTATATGAAGGATTATAAATTATCCAAAATTAATATACTTAATGTATATGAAGGATGTATATATAAAAAGCATCTAATTATCTTTAATTAATTCATATTAATTTATATGAATCTATAAATACAAATTGTTTATCATATCAGAGCAGCGACAGTGTTGGTTTGGCTCGCTTGCTCTACTTCGACATGAGAACGGAGCAACGAGCTCAAAGGCATAGAAAGTAGCACTGCCTCGTGCTCTCCCAAAACCACCAGCAAGCGTTGGTGGATTCATTCCACCACCGACTTGGGAAGGAAGAATTATGTACTAAACACAGAAGACGACGCCATTTGCGGTCGATGTCGACAAACGAATACTTGTCTACTCCGTTGATTTACGGCCTCACTCATCTCACCCGCTCGCGTGGTGTAAATCGCATGGGACCCACTCATGATGTGTGCTGAGTTGTGAGCTGCGTCGGTGGGTTCTGTACTTCGACTTCCCGACACGTTCAAGGTCTAATTCTCGTTGTCATGATAATGAATAAAATTCATTACCATGAAAACGAGTGATGTGAAAAATTAAGACGAAGCATTCATCTTTAATCACCCAAGCTCAATGAGTAAATTCAGTATAATGGGTCCAATTGAGAGCTAAACCACACGTCATACTGAACTCTCCGGTCTCATCGAGACAAGGTTTATGTACTGATGAGTGCTTACGGGGTAGGGGTAGGGGTCGGTGCTTATGTGGCATGCATGCTACGTGGTCGACTTCAGCCGCAACTTAAACTCTTTGGCTGAGAGAAGCATTTCTCCTTCAACATTGAGCTTCGAAGTCACCATCGACTATTCCCTCTCCTCTCCTTCGTCCACTCGGTCGGTCTGATATGCGAGTGAGTGCTCTATCGCACAACTCAAAAAATAACGATCGACATCGAGACTCTCCTCTTCATGGCATGGCGTACAAGTTCTGGATGACCGCGAGGGAGACTGGCGGTTATGGAGCATTGGCCCATGAACTTGCCACTTTGTCCTCTTCTTTTCTTGACCACAATTCCCTAAATATCCGTAAAGAGGATCACCCTTGCTATTATAAGCTTATGGACCGAGTATAGACTTAAGATGTGTTTATAGTCAATCAGCATATAGATACACCAAGAGAACACGTTTTTGCGTTGTCTTTTACTTTTATCTATTGTCACTGGAGAGATAGATATACTCACCAGATGTAAAGAAGTAGAGCCACCAAACACGGAAAAGCTCGACCAATATTGGTTCGTAACGGGTGGGTCCCAGGAAACGTTGTCGAGGGCAGCCTCGATCGGGCCTCGGCCGAGACAGCCGAGCCTCTCACTGGGTGGAAGGGGATAAGAGAGGCCAATCCGGGGCAAGCAGACGCGACTTCCTGATGTGGATCCACGTTGTGTTGGGCCCGACGGACCGGGTTACCCAATGGCCGATTCCCACGTGGAGGGTCAAGCTGTCTCCCTCGTTCTCGCGGCGACCCGTTCGTTCGTCCCAAGACTCGTATAAATGTGGTACCGTCAACGCCATTACAGAGCACCAATCAAGCTTGGCGGAGGAAAAGGCCAAGGATCAGTTCAGGAGGAGGAAATGGGAATCGAGGCGGTGGACGGCCGGATGAGCTTGTCGGACACGGTGTTCAGCTTCTCGGAGGAAGGAGAAAGGGGAGCCGAGACATCGTACGGGAGCAGTTGTGGTGGTTACGGTGATGATGGCTTTGACAGTGGCGACGAGGGAACAAGCGAAAGCTCCGCCAAGAATGAGGCCTTTTGGGAGTCGCAGAAGCAGCTTCTTCAGGTAGGTCGTCCTGGATTTGGCGATTCCTTACTCACTTTTTGACCTTAAAAACGTGTATATACAGATTTATATGATCAAAAGGAGAAGTTTCTTGTATATAATGTATGCTGAGATCTTCCTCAAAGAGGTTGCTTTCAAGCTGTTCGCAGATTTGAGGGAGGGGTGAATCGTCTAATTGATCTTTCATTTTGCCGCTGATGGATGCAGGAAGCTTTGTCTCGCACGAGCTCAACGGAGGCGAAGCTGCTACAGAGCACAAAGGATGCAGTGAACAAGATGCTGCAGGCCCATCCTGTTGCTTGCACTTGCTCGAATCGCATGGCGAAGGAATGCCGGAATTGCGCACTGGCATGCATCGCACTACAGCTTCGCGAGCTCGGATACGACAGCGCGCTTTGCAAGTCCAAGTGGAGAAGGTCGCCGGACATCCCTTCAGGTAATGAGGGACATCTGCTTCTCCCACGTACAGACGATGTGGAGCACCTAAACAGGGCCAGGGTCTGATACTGTTTGTAAAAATTCCACAGGGCAACACAGCTACATCGATGTGGTGATGGAAGCAAGGACCAGAATGAAGGGCACCATTAGGTTGGTGATCGAGCTAAACCTCCGGGCGGAGTTCGAAATGGCGAGACGCAGCCGGGAGTACAACAGCCTCGTGAGCTGCCTGCCGGAGATCTTCGTGGGCAAGTCGGAAAAGCTGCGTGGCCTCGTCAAGATCATGTGCGCAGCGGCCAAGAAGTGCATGAAGGAGAATAAGATGCACATGGCGCCGTGGAGGAAGCACAAATACATGCAATCCAAGTGGTTCGGCACGCTGGAGAGAACGGGGCCGGGCGCATATTCTCCGGCCGTGGTCTCCGACAGGCAGCCCAAGCTCAGGGCTTCCATGTTGACGTTCGATTTGCACCGCACAGAGGTGGAAGTCTCGTGATCTGAGATTAGGGATGTTCCTGAGATCGAGCTCTCCACCTCTCTTTGAGCTGTGTATACGAAGCAGTAAATAAGTAGTATCGGAAGAGGTCAACATGCGCCATGTTAGAGGAAAAGAAATCAATTGCGTTTCTACCTCCACCGATTTCTTTTTTTGTGCAGAGAACAAACCAGAAATCCCAATTCAAGAAATTATAACAGATATGAGATCTTCAAAAACCTAAAATTGAAACCAAGAACGATCGAACAAACTCGAAGGGAAAACAGACGAAACGAAAGAAGCTATCGAACTGGTGGCGGCGGGTGTCGCGGGAGAAGACACGGAGCGGTGGGAAGGAGGCGACGAGGAAAAGCGTTGTCCGGTGGGTTGTGTCGGCTTCGATTTTAGGGATAATTACACGTTAGTATCGTGATTTTTATATTTAAATTAATTTTTTTATAATTATGGAAGTAAAATAAATAATTTTATTTTTTTTAATTATCAATTGTACCGATGAAAAATAAGACACATGATATCACATGTTCTATTATGCCAAACGGGTAAAATGATTTTTTTTTTTTGTTTCCTTCTATTTTGCCTAAATTAATTCACATATCTTATCTTTTTTTTCAAAGAAAGAATCAAATATATGAGACTTTTTTTTTAATCTTAGATTAATACCAACATTAATTAGTTTAAATATTAAAAATGTTTGATCTTTTCCCATCTTTAGGATTTCTTAATTAAAATTTTTTTCTTATTTTAATAACAATTAGAAGAAGAAGAGAAAGCTATCGTCACATCTCAAAGGAACCTCATCCTCGATCCCCAGTCCAATGGTTGCTCGATGTCTAAAATCCATTGGTCGAGCCTCCCATTCTCTATGTAATAATATACGTAGATCATCGTGTCGTCATGACCAACAGAGCCCCCACTCGTCAACCTTGACACCACCTACAAAGATTGATTAGATTTTGATGCTTCAAATGACTAATAGTTGAGATCTTTGTTGTGAATTACTTTGCTTCCTCCTCGTTGGTGGTCTAGGGGAAGAGCTTCACAACTACTTTAGAATTGCGAGAACTCTTTTGGAGACCCTTTCATTGTCACCACGATGGATTAGGTTGCTATTGGAGAAAGTCTCTATGGTGATAATGATCTCTTGGTAACTAATCAATGTGACCAATACTTAGATTCCTAATCCTCAATCATCTCCTCACCTACTTCTTTCTTTCTCTGTTTCTTATTTCTCTTATGGCAGATCGTCATCCGTATCTCCAAGATCACATCACAAGGACGATTGCAACCAGGAAGAGATCGATAACGAGGTGCTTGTTGGAATTGGTATCGAATTTGATCATCAACTGGATGAAATTGGGAAGATTGATCATGATTAGTCCATTTGCATTTGAGAAGTTACTTGCTGAAGCTCTAGTAGCCAAGGATGCACTTTCGCCAATTGAAATGATTATTTTATCCATTGGTTTGACGTAAATCCAATATGTGATATCACGTATTATTTATATATATATATATATATATATATATTTGTGAATGTTATCGACAACGTGAATATAATTATAAAAAAATTATATAATTTTTTTTTAAGTATACAAACCGTAAGGCTAATCGGGTTCAAAGTACCAAGATAATGTCACCGTCGGTAGCTCTAGTGGGGGATAGTGTACGCATACATATCCGACGGCAGATAGATTTCGAAAAGAGGCGTGGAGTCTCCGTCTCATACAAGACAGAGTGCGCTGCATACAGACGGGCGGCGGGTATGGCTGCTGCGAGCTTCTCGGCCGTCGCAGTTCCCATCAAGAGCGGCCTCACTGCTGTGACCATCCTCCGGCGGCTACTCGCATGCGCTCGTCCTCTTCATTTCCTGCCTCAATCCCAATCCCCTCGCAGAGGTCTCGTTCTTCTCTACCTCTCGCCCCCAAATGCAAATTCCACTCTATCTTAGCGTGTATGACCCATAACTGGAACAACTTGCAGGGCTGTGCCAGGTCGCGCATGCCGCGAAGCCGGTGGTCGTGGACTCGACGCTCAAAGGAATTGGCGACAGAAATATAGCCGAGGCCGTAAATAACATTCTTGAAATGGTATTTGTCCTTTCTTTGTGCCTTAATAAGAGTTACGAGACCATGTTCTCGATACTATGTTCTTATCAATCAAATTTGGGGTTTTTCTGGTTGAGATTAACCATGTCGAATCGAGAAAATTTCCCCCTTGCACCAAATTCCTGTAAAAACCCTAATTTTAGGGCTATTGGGGACTCAATATTCGAAAAGGATCGTCTTTCTTGGACGACTGTATGCGAGTGATATTTCTCATCATCGTATCGGTGGATTGTCTCTGTTGGTGACAAGGCAAGGCGAGCTACGACAAGAAGAGAGGTGCTTCATACAGACTTTCTGACTCCACCTGTTGTTAAGGAGTCAATTTTGGCGCTAGAAAAGCTGGCCAATGTCAAAGCAGTAGCTCAGGGTGGTTATCCACAGGTAAGCAACTAAGGATTTGCTTCATTGTTCTTAAGACAATACTACGTGAACTGAGAATTTCCTGCTGATCTTGGTAGGCAGAACGTTGCCGCCTGTCTGTTGGACATCCAGATGACATGCCAACTGATCCAGATGTTGTTGCTGCTTTGAGGTCTTTTTTGAATTTTATTTATATGAGTGTCCTCATCCTTTATTTAAGTTGGCTGAAGAAAAATGATACCTCCAGCATCACAGGGAACTTCACGTTTGATGCTTGTTCTCATGGTGATTTCCTTGGTGCAATTCTGGGCACAGGGATAGTAAGAGAAAAGGTTGGAGATATCTTGTTGCAGGTACAATGCCAATGGCCAATGTGCATTATTATCCCTCTTCTTTTTAAGAGTTAACACATTGGAAACTTCTATTAAGATCATTTTGATATTATGTCCAGGGAGAAAAGGGATCCCAAGTCGTCGTTGTTCCAGAACTTACTGACTTTCTTATGTCGACATTGGATAAGGTGCAAGGCCCTTTCGTTGCTCTTCAATTTCCTTGCAATGTGTTAAAACCTCAAACCTGTTTGGTGGATTGTATTATATATACATATGTGATGGGATCCCAATGCACTGTTATGCCATCGTTGCCAACCTTGTCTGATGATATCAAACGACTCAGACTTCCAGGAGATTGTAAAGTTATGTAGTGATGTAGAGAGTATATATTTTTCATGAATCAAACCTAGATGATTGGGAAATCTTCTAATGTTGTCATATTACTAGAGAATGAACAATCAAGTAGTTTAGAGTAATGATGTCGAACAGAGAAGGAAAGTAGAGAGAAAGAGAGGGGAAGAGAAATAAAGAAAAGTGTGAGACAAGAGAGGAGAGTAAGAGACCAGAGAAGATGTAATTCTTTTCATCAAGATTTGCAATTTTGATTCGTACCGGTGTACTAACGAGGTGTAGGTATGATATGTACCGAGGTGTATCAACGGTACGCAAGGGCATACTGATGATACACCCAAAAAAATTGAAAATATTTCCAAAAATACCTGAAAAATAGGAAAAGTTAGATTAGGGTTATTGAGTTGGAAATAAATATAAATATAGTATAATTTTAGCCAAAATAATCTAAATTATAATAGAATAGTGACACATATCTTTTTTGAGCTTTGAGGAGTAGCTTTGTGATACATTTCGGATCGTCCTTCTGTTAATATTGAATTATTTACAAAGAAATGATTTGAATTATTATATTTTTTTAAAACAAACTTAAACTTTAAGATTCAAGTGAATCAAGTAATCGATCAATTAATATACCTTGTTCTACCACCAAAAAGAACGATAGGACTCCATTAGCAGTGGATCAGGGTCCTTGATCCTATGTATCTATATATTAATTTGATATGTTTGTCAGACCCAATCCTGAGATTGATCTCACGACATAATATATTGATACATCATATTCCATTGGTGCATCAATGTGGTGACGATCATTGTCTGATCATCGTGAATCATACGTGTTTGAGGCGGCTCTTGAGGCAAGTACGATAATTGATGCGAAGCATGAAGAATGTCAGAACTTCTACTTTTGCCATTGATTTGCTGAATAATATCATAAGATCGATCACCATATTACTGCTTGGAGAAGGATGACCAACAATCATCGTACTGTTGTTGGTCATAAGATTCTTTATGATACGATTGTTATGACTACGATGAGTTTCGCTCTGTGTCTATGTCGTGTAGGTTCTGTTGCATCTGCTCAAAATCATCAGCTGCCTTCCCCTTCCCCTTCTGTGTATAAATTTGACCAGTACCTTGTCAAGTTCTATGATCTAAATCTTGGGTGGCATGTGTAAGATACTGCTCCTTAGTCCATGCGCTACCTCAAATTGTGTAGATGGGACCATCATCCCCCCAATGTCATCGCCATCATTGGTTGAGTTACTGCTGTCCACGTCGCGCTATGATTATGAACTGGGCGGGTTGTTGAATGCGATTGAAAAGGTGTTTCATAGCCCGACTTATTCCCCTAGGGGTGCTTCCTAAGTAAATTTACCCCTCCTAGCCGCCCGCTTAATAGGGATTGCATAGCCACCTTTACTAGAAACCCTAAGGCCCCATAGTAAACCCTAGCCACACTTCTTTATAGGATAGAAGTGACTAGGTGGGGTTTTATTACAATCTCTCAGAGTTTTTATTAACTACTACTAGGGTGAATAAGACCCAACCCTGCTAGGGTCCTATCAAGCCCGCCCTCTTTAAATCAGCCTTGTCCTCAAGGCTGAGGTTCCATGAACTCAGGGAACCAGATCTTCGGCTCCTCATAAGACTCCCATGTGGCATCTTCAGGTGGTAAGTTGTTCTAGTACACTAATACTTCGGTCGAAGGGCATTTGCAGCGTTGGTCTTCGGCTCCTCATGATTAAGGACAAGCCATGTAATTTAACCACCTCTTGAAAGAATAATTTAGCAATGTATGAGGCATCGTTGGCCTTGTTTCATGGGGTCATTTTTTAAAATTGATTGATAGCAATCATAATAGAGTCATGGCCACGAGCTATCTTTGGGAAGTGTAAGGACAAAATCTAAACTCGCATCTTGCCATGGTGAATGCAGAATGAGTAATGGGGTGTATAGGCCAGTATTGTGTTTGCAAGTTTTGGCAATTTGACAAGTACGACACTACGACACCACTCGAGCAACATCTCTCTTTAGGGAAGGCTAGTAAAATCTATCCTCGACTAATGCAATGTTTTTGTCTCGGTCTAGGTGACCTGCTAATCCACCCGTGTGCATTTCCTAAATAAGGAGGTCTTGAAGGGAGGATCGAAGAACACACAATCTAGTAGATTGAAAAAGGTAACCATCCCTAAGAATGAAGTCCGAATGTTTATGACGGTTTCTATCTTGGACTTCTTGATATATGTGACTGAAGTCTAGACATTGGATATACTCTTCTTTTAATCGCTTGAATCCTATGACCTTGACACTTATAGTAGATAAGATTGTAAAAATTCTATTAAGGGCATTAGCAGCTTTGTTTTGAGTGCCAGAAGAATGCTTAATTATAAAAAAAACATTTGTTGAGAAACTCAATCCACTTAGCATATCAAACATTTAACTTTTTTTGGGCATTTAGGGCCTGTTGGTCAGTAATAAGACAAACTCATTCGGTAGAAAGTAATATCGCCAGTTCCTTGCACAATCGTATAAAATTTTTGGTTGTAGTTAGAATAACATTGTTTTGCATCATTGATTGAGTTTCTCACTGAAAAAAGCGAAAGGCTAGCCTTCTTGACTAAGAATTCCTCCTATGCCTATACCGGAGGCATCATAAGTGACCTCAAAGGATTTACTAAAGTTCGGATGTTTAGGAAAAAGAGCGGTGGTCATGTTCGTTTTAATGTCACTAAAGGCTTTGGTAGCAACCAGGGTCCAAGAAAATCCACCTTTCTTTCGGCAATCAGTGATAAGTGTCATGATAGAACTAAACCCTCTAATGAATCTCCTATAGAAAGAGACTAATCCATGGAAACTTCGAACCTCAAAAATGGTTTTAGGCTCAGGCCATTCTAATATAATGCAAATCTTTTTTGGATCGATGGCATCACCCTGAGCAAAAATGATGAAGCCTAGAATAGGACATTAGTTTGTATAAATTAACATTTTTTCAGATTGACATAGAGCTTAGCAACTCGAAGGGTAATAAGAACCTGTTGTAGGTGTTCCAAATAATTCTCTTTGGTCTTACTAAAGATCAAGACGTCATTAAAGTACACTACAACACATTTGTCTTTGTAGGTTTGTAAAACTTGGTCCCTAAAGCACATGAAAGTGCTTAGGGCATTGGATACACCAAAGGGCATGACTAGTCATTCGTATATGCCATCTTGAGTTTTGAATACTGCTTTCCATTCGTCACTAGGTCTAATACGAATTTGGTGGTATTCGCTTCTCATGTCAAGTTTCAAAAACTAACTAGATCCAGTGAGAAGGCCTATCATATCCTCAAGTTGAGGAATCGGGAAGCGATATTTGATTGTTATTTTCTTGATCACTTGGCTTTCCACATACATCCTCCACGACCTATCTTTCTTAGGGGTTAACAAGGCAAAGACAACGCAAGGACTGAGGCTATGTTGTATAAAGCCTTTAGCCAAAAGCTCTTCAACTTATTTGTTTAATGCCACTCTCTCCTTAGGATTCATTCTATAATGTGGGAGATTAAGGAACTGCGATCTTGAGTGAAAGTCAATGACATGTTGGATTTCCTATAAGAGTGATAGCTCACTAGGTAATTATGAAGGTATGACCTTAGAAAATCCACCTAATAAGGATTTAACCTGAGGAGTTAGGTCAAGAATAGTGCAAGGGCTAGGATTTCTCTAGCAATGATGGTCACACAAAATTTGTTGTCTAGACTCTCTATTTCAAAAGATTTAGGATCCAATAAGTAGAGTCCCTTGGTGGTTGGGACTTGTGGAAGGGACTTGAGAGCAAGGTTTGATATACCAGTCCGTACCGACATACCGAGATTATCTCGGTATGGTATGGTACACGGTACTAGGTGGTACATATAGTGTGTACTACCCAATATATTAAAATATAATATAATATTTTATTTAAATATAATATTAAAATTTAATATATTAAAAAAAAGAAGATCTTTCTCCCGCGCGGGAGACGTTCCGTCTCCTCACGCGAGAGAAGAATCGCCCGCGTGCGAGGATGGCGCACGGGCGACCCACGGGCAGCGACGACGCGTGGGCGAGGACGACACGGGAAAAGGAGGTCTTCTTCTTCTTCTTCTATCTTCTTCTTCTTTCTTCTTTTCCACTTCTTCTTCTTCTTCCCTTTTTCTCCCTCAATCGATCGCCGACGGTCGATTTTGGCAGTATTGCCCGGTAGCGGGCGGTCCACGTACCGGTAACCTGGTGGATTGATATGTACCGCCCGTACCAGGCAGTACAAATCGAAATTGCAAACCTTGCTTGAGAGTTCTTGTTTTGTCCTTTTTTGACGGTTTTGCTGGTTGCAAGATAATGTTTTTGCCTTTCTATCTAAATAAATGTATACGTGTTTTCTCTCCCGTGATTGGTAACATCAAGGTCATATAGCCAAGGCCGACTTAAAAGAATGTGGGCAATGTCCATTGGTAGGACGTCACAGTAAATCTCATCTTGGTAATCGCTCATTTTAATTGGTACCGAGCGTCTCTCGATCATGAGTAGTGTGGTTTTATCAAACCTAGGCTACTTTGAACGGGGTCAGATGTGACTCTACCTTGAGGTTTTGTCTTTTGATAGCAGATTTTGGGACTTTGTTCATGGTGCTACCCCCATCAATAACCAATTTGTAAGATCCTTCCTCGTTTCAGATGGAAGTATCGAAGATACTTGCCCTTATCCGTTCATTGGAATCACAAGTAGAGAGAATAATGCAAACAACATTAACATGGGCATCTTCAATTTTTAATTAGTTTTCGTCACCTGAGTAGGCTTCATGTTTAACTACTTGGTTTGCTGCCTCGATTTGATCATCTAGTTCTTGTTTTAAGGTAAGGGTAGACAATAGGAGGCAATATGACCTCTACTATAGCGATAATGACACTGGATTGAAGATGAACTAGTTTAAGAATTAGTAGTTAAACGAGTTGGACAATTCATGGTTAGGCCAGGATTGTTACTAATAGTGGGGATTTTTGGCATGACAGAGCCACTACTTGGGGTAGATTGGGAAATAGTTCTATTGTCAAGAGATTGAGAAGATGTTCGACGAATTGGATAAAGATTGAATGTACTTCTCTATCTCAAGGGCTTGTCGGGAAGCTTCCTCCATGGTGTTAGGAAAACTAAGGGAGACTTTCTGTTGGATGTCATACCTCTTCTATTTCACACCTAAGTAAAAGTTCTTCAAATCGAGCCAAATACTCTGTCACACTAGAATTCAAGTGTTTAATGTTTAATAATTATTCAATCAGTTGGCTTCAGAAGTAGGTCGTAAATATTTTTCCTTAAGTTTTTGTTTCATGACTTCCAATTAAGTGATAGGTTGCTCTTGACAGTGTTCAAGACTGCATTGGACATATTGCCAATATTTCCTAGAGGACCTTGCCAGTTTCATTTTTGCAAATCGTACACATTTAATATCAATCATTCTATACCACTCGGAGTAATCTTCCATGCCATCTAACCAGTTAATAAACATATTTGGTCAAACATACCGTTATAGTTCGGCACATCCACTTTGGCTCTTCTAGCCATTTTCCCTAGATTGTTAGTAAACCGAACTCGTTGGCTCATTACTTGGGTTTGTGGATTTCTAATAGGTTTTAGGAATTCATTGTTAAGGCTAAAAGCTTGGTCATCAAGAATTGTTGCAATATGATTGTGAATAGGTGCCCTATAGGTGGACCTAGGATTTGTTTAAACTGGGTCTTGGGGAGTAGGTAAAATTCTTTGATTTGAAGCTATGGATTGTGGAGAATGAACATGTTGTCTAACTGACTCATCAACCTCTTTATTCAAGGTGTTGGAGAGCTCCTAGGACTTGAGGCATTTGGTTACATAATTGGTTCAATATTGTGTCATGATCTGCTAGCTTGGTTCTATAGGCGTCTACCTTATGTTGGTTTCGGGATTCTTTAGGATTGGTTTGGTTTTCACCTCGCCAAGTCATGATTCTAATGCTATCGACAAATTACTTTTTGGTAATGAGGTTGTTAATTATTGCAATCCACAAGCTAGAAATGCAATGTTTTAAATGTTTCTCACTATTTGTTTTTTTTTCATTTGGGACAACTTTCAATGGTCCGAATTTTATTGTGTTAGGACTCTAGCTAGGAGAGTCCTAATTTAGTTTTATTAAAGAGGGCAAATATGTAAATCCTAAAGGCATTTATATAAATCCTGTCTAGCCAACCCCTAATAAGGAAGTAAGGAGGTCGGCTAGGTTAGGGTTATATGAGAGGAGTATATTTTGAGGGAAGAATAAGATACATGTCACCCTAATTAACCGCCCCTTATCTTATTTAAAAAAGGGTTGGTTGAGGAGGGGTTAAGTTAGAATAAGATTAGGATTAGTTTGGAGGTTGCTTCTTAGAGTTGGAGTTGTTGGGAGTAGGAGTTGCTTCTTAGAGTTGGAGTAGGAGTTGTTAGGAGTAGGAGTCTTAAGTAGGAATCCTATTAGGAGTTAGGGTTTAGAAGCCCTATAAATAGACTTGTATTCTCCCCTCTTTCACCATCAATAGATTAATTATCTTTCAGTTCATGTAGCAGAAAACCAAGGAGGGAGGAACCCCTATAGAGTTCCAAGGAGGCCGATCTCCTATAGAGATCACCCCAAGCTTAGAATCCACAAGGGTTCTAACATATTGGTGCTGTAGTTGTAGCTAAATGGGAGAGATAGGGTGATAACGAGGGGAGAAGCGATGAAAACCACAATCTAATGAAATATGCAATTTTTCTTTTTGACAAAAAAATATTAGTAAAATTTTAAAAAATTTACTCGTCATTGAGAGCTATGTGGTCTACCAATTCCGTAGGGATAGTCGCCCCAAACTCGCACTCCACATGCAAGGGGTTGACATTGGAGTTGCAATGATCCTTGAGTATTGATCGAAGCCTTTGCTGCCAGTTGGAACCTAACGGGGTACACGACAGGTTTCTTGATACCAAACTAATGTAGAACAGAGTAGGAAAGTAGAGAGAGAGAGAGGAGATGAGAAAGAAAAGAAGTGTGAGACAAGAGAGGAGAGTAAGAGACTAGAGAAGATGCAATTTTATTCATTCAAATCTGAAGTCATCCATTAACAAACTCCCTATTTATAGGGGTTTAGGGGCCTTTGTATAATCAGTGAAGATTAATCTCCTAGGGAATTAGTGTGCTTTTTAGAAATTCAAAATGTGACTTTTAGGATACCTAAATAGTAAATGATTGCACTTAGTACAAGAGTGCATTTAATATAAAATGAGTTCCTGGAAAGACCAAAGGACTTTTCAATTTTCAACACAACTCTTATAATTTCTAGGCCAACTAATTGATAACCTTTTATTGATTTCTAGAATAAAATTTTCTGAAATCCTTTGTAAAACTAGATGATTCTCCATCAAGTAATTATCAATAACATCAATTACTTTTTCAGTTAACTTTCTTCATTGTATCATAAGAGTTTGACTAAGTTATGAGAAGCATTCTTTTTTTCATTAATATATATGAAGTTTCATGTTTCATGCATCCATTATTAAGCTTGCTTCTTTCTTGTTCAGGACTAGTCCATGGCAAACAAATATTGGCACTAAATTATGTTGCTTCTTGTAGGTTGGTAATATTTCTGTGACTTGCAGGCCAATACCATTGCTCGCTTTAGAATATGAGCCACCGAAGTAAGGGATACCTGTCTTATTCTATCATTTTTATATTTCTCACCATGGATTCTGATCTCTTTTCATATCCTAATACAAAATTTTCTGCTTATACAATCATAGGACTAAAACATTAAGAACTGTTGAATCATCGTTGAGGGTTGATGCACTGGCTAGTGCAGGCTTCAAAATATCTCGCTCAAAACTTGTTGACTTGATCAGGTGCATCTTTTTGAAGTTATATAAGACTCTCCATAAGCTGTAGAATTTTGCTATATCTATAATTTTTTACTGATTGTCATTATCTGCTGTACTTTGAAGTAATTTATTATTGGTATTTTCTGTCATTTTCAGAAATTTGTTCCTATATTTAACTAATGGTGGAGCATAAGAATTTTCAACTTAAAAAAATATTATGGAATATTTTATCCATACAAATTGTACCTTCAAAGTTCAGATATTCATTCCCCTCAGGCATATGCAAAGAAGGATTTTCCACACACATGCTTCTGCTTTGCGTTTAACCTTGCTATCTTGTACTTTGCATCAAAAAGCTGATGTCATCCTTGTCTCATTCTTGCTTAGGGTAGTACCTCAACCAACATATGGTCTATTTGAGTTTATTTTAATGATCTTATGGAAAACCTAGGTTAAGACTTGAGTAGTGCAATGGCTTAACCTCTTGTTTGGAAAGTGTGCAAAATAAATGACATAATGCTGGATAATAAAAGGGTGGTTTAGTTGACGAGGGTCTAGGGAAGGTCAACATATGCTGCCTTAGCCCTTGAAAACATAGAGGCTGTTTAGGTGACTTATTTGTGGTTAAATTAAACGTTTAAATTGTTATCTCTTAAATCGTATCCTTTTTATCTATGATTCTTTAATATCACGTACTTATTGACAATATATAATTAACACAAGCTTTTATATTTAAATCAGCAATGGAGATGTGCGGGTTAACTGGTCACCAGTGATGAAAAATGGAACCACACTCAAGACAGGAGATGTTGTTTCTGTTAGTGGAAGAGGGAGGTTGAAGGTCAATTATAACTTTCTTTTCTTCATCTTTTGAGCTTTTGACAGTCTGAGACATTAATTATCTACTACGCCATCTGTCTGCTAAATTATCAACTTTTTTTTTATACAACACTTTGTCATGATCAGTAAGTAAATTATAGTTTAGTGAAATTATAGCTTCTTTTCTGAACTTCATTATGCCATCTGATTTAGGATATGGTGTAATTTTTCTTATTATAATTGTTCTTTATAAATACTGAATCAATTTGGATTTCTGAAGAACTGGAGATACTTTAATAAGACAGCAAAAGGCTCTTGATAAACTTCTCTGAAATTTGTACGTCATTGAATAATTCATTGCAGATTGGTGAAATAACAGCAACAAGGAAAGGGAAATATGCCATCGAATTGATCTGTTATCTGTAGGCTCTGTGGAACCTGAGCTTATCCGCCAGAAGTTTCTGTTGTTGGGTGAAGACGGTCACCGACACTAGGACATGAAATAGCAAGATGAATCAGAAAACCATGATTTCTCATCGTCCAAAGAGCATGTTCTGACAGATTTGGACAGCATAAACAGCCAAAATTATTGGTTTAATTGTTTTTGTCCTTGAGCCTAATATGTTGATTATGTTTGGTAAAGGAATGTGTGGATATTTTATCTTTTGATTGAAATGTGAGAAAAAAATAACTGCTATGATATGAGTTTCTTAATATTGAAGGTTTTTAACCTGGTAATTTACTAGGGGTTTCAGGGCCCTTAGCCTTTTATTGAAATTTTTTTTGGCAGGTCAGGTACTGGGGTTGATGTGAAGACGGATCCTCCTATGGTGGGGTGGGTTTCTTTAATCGTCTAATGTGGTTCGTGTCATATGATTTAGTAGAAAGCAAGGCAAATGAAATATCTGCTAATGCAAAACTTCACAACCATGCTTTTTTTATTTCTCTAAATCATAATATCATCTGCATTCCCTGATTCCAAGCTCACTAATTTCAACTGGTGCAGCGGGTTCGATTCAGGCTCCGAATAAAGCATCTTGTGCAATGAAGCGTCACATGGGGCTACGGAAGGTACCACCATTTTTTAGGTGTTTTTTTTTTTTTTTTTTGTTCTGTGCACGCACGCTATAAGCTTAACAGCTGGGAACAGGAGGACTTGGTTGGTTGTCCCCTTACAAATACTGGGTCTCACTGGTGGCCTTCCTTGCAGTTTCAGGTTTTTGGATTTGGTATATAGTTTGAGATTTCAGATGAGAAAGTTGGATTCTTCACATGTGACTTTTGTCTTCTTCATCATTAAAATTGTCATACGATTTGCCTAATTGTTTATGTGCTATGAGTAGTGCCCAAAGTTAGCGCCTCAAATTTAATTGTGGTGAGAGATTTTGGGTGATGGAGTCAATGTCTGTTCCATTTGTTTGTTCGTCGTCTTTACCGTCATTTTTTTTTTTTTTCCAAGGCGGACTTGGTCAACCTCTTAATTCCTACGTCATGACTTAAAGAGGCGGCTCGGTTGACTCAGTCATGCATGACATAAACGCATGCAGTAGTGATACAGTAAATGTGCATTGGGGGGCGCTATGAGTCCTGTATTTAACATCCACAGTAAATATATGTGACATCGATCGATTGTTTTGTGGGAACATTTACGTATTATTGACTCGAATGTCTTATCATTTGTGCAGCAGATGCGAAGACTGTTGATCACAAGCAAAAGGGCGAGGGAGAGGATCATTGTCTTCCTCAAAGTCTCATGGGCTGTGAGCACACAAGTACGTGCCCTCGGTCATCACTGTACTCCCCTGACCATGGAAACCCTGGTCGTTCACGGGTTCTCAAGGCAAGGTGCCCACCTTTTTGTTGTTTCTTGCTCCACCCTGCCTCTTCTTCCTTCCTGAGTGGTGTGGAATGGAGAAGATATCCCTCTTGACATTTCTTGGAATCAACTCCTCAACCAGAACCAAAATTGTTCCAACTAGTGGACTATTATTCTACGATGCTTCAATAATTATTTGGATATTCTTTCGCTTTCACTGTGCAAAAAATTCTTCCTTTTGATCATAGGTTGACAAAACAAGGAGGAAAAAAAGCGAAGGAAGAGGAAACAGAATTTGCAGAGGGATGGATCACATTCCCCATCTCTCTCTCTCTCTCTCTCTCTCTCGTCTTCTCTCAGGAGCAACAATTGGAAGTATCATCTGAAATATGATTGAAATTTCTACTCCATAACTTTATTACTCTTTAAGGCTTTTGCTTCCTTTCCTCTCAGACCCTGGTCCGTTTGCATCACATAGAGATCACAAGAACCGAGGTCATGGAAAGAGCTCAATTTCTGCACATGAAGCAGACAGATTTCCCCCAACAGTGCCATCTCCCTCCCCCCACACACAAAAGAAACGACAGCTGCAGCTAAATTAACCAAGGAAAAGAAAGAAGCCCACAATTCATCACGAAGCCTCAGGTAGAAGAACCAGCAGCGGCTGAAGCGGGTGACATTTTCGGCGAGGTGACGGGAAATAGTGGCAACAGCCGAGGTGGCTGCGCATCTCTTGGCGTGGTCCTCGGTGACGGGTGCAGGTAGAACCCCTTCTCGGCGATGGCCCGGTCCTCGGCTGACATCCCTGCAGCTGGATTTGGGTGCGGTGGTCGGTTGAAGAGGTCGGGGATCAGCGGCGTGACGGGGCTAAGAGCCAGCGACGGGAAGTCCAACACGCTGGGGGACAAGATCTCCGGCATCTGGTTTCGGGACGGCGAGAACGGCTTGCCGTTGCTGACGGGGGAGCTGGGGTTGGATCCCAGCAAGGTCGGTATCAGAGGGCCGATCACCTTGAGATTCTTGAGGCTGCCCCGGCGCTCGTAGAGCTTGAAAGCCGGCTTCTTGGGGGCGGTGGCGGCCTTGGCGACTGGCGGCGGGGAAAGTGGGTTCTTGGCAGGTGCTGTGGCCGATGCTACGTGCTTCGCGGTGGTCACGGCGGAGCCGGTCAGCATCTGGACCACTTGCTTGAAGGAGGAGGTATCAGCCTGGATGAAGGTGGTGGGGTACGGATTGGAATCGTTGGATCTTGAGAGGGGTTTCGGAGTTAGAGGTGGTGGCGGAGGAGCTAAACCAGCAGTAGCTGCTGCTGCTGTTGCTCCGTTGTTGTTGCTGATGCAGCTGCTACTGGTGGTGGAGTGGGGGGAGTTGGGATGCGCGGACTGGATTTCTCTCTCTTGCAGATGCAGATGATGGTTCTCCATTGACAGACTCCTCTACAACAAAGCAGAACCAGCCTTTCAAACAGATTGAATGTGCAGAGTATATGGAAAGAAGAAGAAGCCGGAAATGACTAGAAAAATGAACGGCAGGCTAAAATCTTCCTCTCTCTCTCTCTCTCACCCCCTGCTTGTCCTTGTTGGGCTCTTCGAAAATGCCCAACGGTTTCCGGGCAAATTGCTGTGGCAGAAGATGAAGTCACGCAGACTGGCCGAGTCAGAGAAAGGCTGAGACGGCATTGACTTCAGAGCCGCTCGACGCGCAGGCCACCGTAATCTATTGCCTGCCATGGGGCCTGGAATCCCCAAAATCTCCTTCTTCTTGTGGTGGTATCGTTTCGGCCCCGCAAAATAATCATACTGGTCTGCGCAAAGTCAATGGTATATGGTAACACCAGAAAGTTGCCAAAGGTAGCATCTTTTTCTCGCTCGACCGTCAAATTGGAACAAACACAATGATGAAAAGCAAAAAGGAGAAACACCAGCAGAAGAACAGAGAAGAAAAAAATGCCAAGGAAAAGGTGTGTTTCAAACGTGACTAATCAATCTAGTCACCTGAATGGCTTTGACTTTGAATCATTCATGCACGAAGCCAGAAACAGATGTGGTTTGACTTTGGAAATGAGCCACAGAATTGATTTGATAGCTTGTTAATCCTCATGTTTTACCATGTCAGCTTTATCCAACTAAATACCAACCAGCAGTGGGGTTCATGCGGGGGCAGTGGGTGATGGACAGCTTTTGTGGTCACTACCTCCTCCATTATCACAGCGGCAGTAGCAGGGTTACTTGAGCTTGTCTTCAAGCCGTCTCTGGCTGCAGTGGTTGCATGTGTTGTTGGGATGTGGACAAGCCATGCCTGGAAAGGCCTTTGACTCCTGTTCATGACTCGAACGAAGACATTGGTTTTTCTTGTCCCCAAGCAATTCATCTGGGTTGGTAAATTCCCAAGCAATTCATCCTCTTCGATCTGCAGTGGAGGAGAGAAGCACAGCTGATTGATGAGAGTTTTAAAAGTCTGGCTCACATAAACCTTTCTCTTGCTTTTGTGGAGCTCGAATCCTTATCAGCCATCAGAAGAGCAGGGTGACAATAGTCCACCACATCCTGATTTGTATCCTTCTCCACTCCATTAATTACTCCGAGTTCGGCACTATGAGATCTTCTGGTCAATGAGGCAACTGTGGGCCCCAAAAGGAGGGTGATGGTTATGGGTCACGCTGTAAGCCACCCACCACTGTCGGCTTGCCCAAGACTCTGCATCTCCCTCCGGGATGTTCTTGACCAATCCCTCCCTCCCTTGGTTTGCTTCCAGGAGTTGGATTCATGTGTGCGATCTCTTTTATTTGTTTTTTTTTTTTTTTTTTTTTATACTGGCAACCAGCGACTGCACAACCAACCCAACCAGAACTGAGCTGCATGTAGATGGAATCAAACAGAGCTTTCTCTTTCAAGGAATCAACATCCAGACCGCTGTCATTACCATGAAGTTTCTGAAAGATTGTGATTAAACATGACCAGTTCTGCAAATCTACAAGCAGAGACAGAGTCTTACAACTGTTCCACAGCCACATGGAAGCCTCGATTGGTCCTCTCATCCCTTTTCCACTGTTTAGGGCGGAGTTCCGGGAAGATCCAAGGACTTGTGAAGGCAAATAGGGACGGTGGCCACCCACCTGCTGGCTCAACACGCCCGTAGGAATCGCACTGTAAGAGGAACAAGACACGACGACAATGGCAGAGAAGGTTTCTGCCAATGACAACATAGAGCCCTTCCTTCGCGTACGCTTTCCAGGTAAACGTTGCCCGTCCCATCCACCTCTGGCTGCAGTGTTCCAAGTCACAGTCATGTCCAATTGAGTCATCTGACTCACTATTCATCATTGTCATTTTAATCTCATAAATCTAAACTCCCACGACTTGCATAATTAATACCTTATATCGTCATAGGAAAATCTTAATAATACCCTCACGACAAACAAATTGTTAAAAATGCATGTGATTATTTGTAATAAAAAAAAGAAAATCCATCAAAAAAAAAATGCTAGTTTACTCAGAAGTTAAAAAGCCTGTTTAATCAAAAATTACGCACGATAGACGGAATATTATGGCATGGCTTCATTTACCAGACAGAGGAATTGGGCCTTTTCTCTTAAGCCTCCAGTTAGTAATGTGGGCCGGGTCGAGATGGTGTCTTGTCGGCTCGGCCTGAGTCGGAAAAGACACCGATCTACAATGCTGGGTCAGTCCTAAGGTCAGGATGACACAACTTTAATCAACTCACATCAGATTCCAACTGGACGAACAATGCAATACTTATGATTCTCGAGTAGTGGAGATCCAGTGAGATATGATCTGTAAAGCCACAACACCAGTGAGTGAATGCACCACATCTGTTTCAAAGCCTAGAGGTGTTGGATTTCTTTCTATTTTCATGCCTTCTTGGTATTCCGATGCAGTCTACTCTCACTATCTTATTCCTGGGAAGCTTTAATTCTAGCTACAACAACCATTAACAAAGTCTAGATGTTCCGTATACGTAATAAGCTTTGGCTATACGAGCTGTCCTCATGAGAGAGAGAGAGAGAGAGAGAGACATGGTGAGTGAGAGAGGGTAAGTCGATCGATGTATACAAGAGGACGGCAGGCTTCTGTCAACCTATCCATATCACACCTACGTTGATTCAAATAACCTTCGTCTTCCTACGTGTTCAAATGTTTCTTCTGTGCTACATGCAAAGCTTTAATTGTCATTAATGCACCCTGCAGCATATCAACTAACCCTCTGCTGTGTTCCTCTCGCCGTATTAATGGTCGTGTGCAGTGCTCTCGCTCCAGCTCTCTCTTTCATGTGTGTGTGTTTATACATATATATATATATATATATACACGCTCGCAGTTACTGCCTCCTCCCACTTCCACAGAGATTGACTTCCCTTCCTCTACCTCTTGAGCTCGGTCGGCATGGAGAGCGAGAAGAAAGGGAGGACTCTTGAACTCGTGCGTTTTGTGTTAATGGTGCTGTTCTTCCAGGAAGTCGTCACTCCAGCGACGAGTAGGAAGCCTGAGGGTGGGTTTGTTTCCGGGAAGAACTGCTACTCTCCTGACCCGTACACCACTCCGCCACGTAAAATGCTGTGACCTCATGGTTTCTGTCCCTTCCTTCTTCTATGGTACGTTGATGTTGTAGTGGACTCGTGACTTGCACGGTGCAGCTTCACATGCGACTCCTTGCCCGACCCCGTCCGGTGGTGGCGGCCATGGTGCACCGTCTCGCAGGCAGCCGACGCCATCTCACGGTGGTGAAGGATGCTACGCTCCGCCTTCAGTTCCCGTCGTCACCACCCCTCCTAGTCCAACATACGGCCCCGTCACTCCTGCTCCTCTCGTCCCTCTCGTACCGCCAACTCCGACATACCCGGTGATCCATTCGCCCCCTGCGACGCCGCTGCTTCCCTTGGACCCCAACACCTTTCCCTTCACTTGCGAGGAAGAGTATTGCTCCACTCTCGGCCTACCTTTTCTTCAGCTCACGGTAACGTCATGTGGTTCCGTAGTTACTGGAGGACGCATTCAGCGGCGATATGGGGGTTGATCAGCTACTGGGGCACCGTCAGCCACCTCTTCGGCCCACCCGCTGCTGCAGCTTTTGGGAGGAGCCTGAGCTTGCCGGAGGCACTGGCCAACACGCGCGCCGACGGGATCGGAGCCCTTTACCGAGAAGGAACGGCGTCTTTACTCAACTCCCTGGCGAGCAAGAGCTTCGTCTTCAGGACGCAGCAAGTGAGGGACGCGTTCAACGCCGCGGTCGTCTCCGACAAAGCTGCCGCAGCGCAAGCCCGGGTGTTCAAGAAGGCCAACGAGGGCCACCTGAAGCACCACTAGGCATTTAGAAGCATCGTTCGTGTACTGCTGCTTCCTTTCCTCTTTGGTTGCTGCATGCTTTCGCAGTCTAGTTTGAGATTGGAGTCCTCCTGAGGAGATGCTGATGTTAAAGTATGTGATCTGATGGTTTGTTTATCTGATGCTTTGATGGGCAAGAAATTCCATGGATGATGTTCATGGACTTGTTGTGACTCATGCACACTGCATGACCCATTTCCCATGTTTGCTTGAAAGCAGCAGAGTCACAGGATACTAAAAATAAGGTTAAGATCCTCATAATCTATTTTGTGAATAGAGTTAGTTCTATTTAGAAATAACCAAAATTAAGACAGAGATCTAAAATCTAAACTCTATCCGTAAATAAATATATATATGCACGCGTGTTTCATACGAAATCACAAGATTCGTATGAAAACACGCGTGCGCCCCCTTTCGAAACGAGAAAGGGTCCCACGGTGCTCCCACCGCCCCCCTCCCCCCCTCCCCCCTCCACCACACCCAGGGTCCCACCGTGTCCTCCTCAAATCTCTCCATTATTTTCTTAACCCCTCATTAATTAGTCTTCCTGCCCCCTTTCGAAACGAGAAAGATTTCCCCTGTAATCCCGCAATAAATTGACACCTCCCCCCACCAACTCGTCCCTGGTCGGTACAAGTCTTCCCACCCGCCTTCTCCGCGTTCTTCCCAATCCACCACGCATTCCTTCTCCGCGACGAAGCTTCCCAATTCCGCGTCCTCTTCCTCCTCTCGAGATCCTCAGCTTTATCTTCGGATCGATCTATTGTGAGCTGCCACCGGAACCTGACATTGGATTGCCGCTACAGCGATCGCTCTGTTCTTCTGCAAAAGGTGCGATTTTTCTCGCCTTTTCTTCTCGGCGCTTGCTCTTCCGATCTGGGTTTGGTTTTCGTGGACTTCGCGATAGGCGAGGGGATCTGAGATGGTTTTTGTTTGTTGACTTGCCGGGTTGTTTAGTAAGATCTCATCTTAGCTAATGGTGGACGATTTCCATGGTTTTGGGGTATATCTACCGCTGTTTGTGTTATTTCTCCTTGACATTTTGTTTGTTGTCCGCGAATTGAAGACCGATTGATTTGGGACTACCAATCGGCCAAAAATGTTTGCCTTTGTGATACCGTCGTTGGTGGATCTGCGAAAGATTTGTAGTCAGTCCTCTTTCGGTCATTGCTTGCTGTTTTTTTTTTTTTTTTTTTAGATCTTGGATCTGACTTGTGTGGGCAACTTGCGATCTGTTTCTGTGCAGAGTAGATGGCGGCGTACAAGCCGAAGAACATCCTCATTACCGGGGCAGCTGGCTTCATCGCGTCTCATGTCGCCAACCGCCTCGTCCGGAACTACCCCGAGTACAAGATCGTCGTCCTCGACAAGCTTGATTACTGCTCCAACCTGAAGAACCTCAACCCCTCGCGCTCCTCCCCCAACTTCAAGTTCGTCAAGGGCGACATCGGGAGCGCCGACCTCGTCAACTACCTCCTCATCACCGAGTCGATCGACACCATCATGCATTTTGCAGCGCAGACCCACGTCGACAATTCTTTCGGTAACTCCTTTGAGTTCACCAAGAACAACATCTATGGCACTCACGTCCTCCTCGAGGCCTGCAAGGTCACTGGGCAGATCAGAAGGTTCATCCATGTTAGCACTGATGAGGTCTATGGGGAGACCGACGAGGATGCTGTGGTCGGAAACCATGAGGCATCTCAGCTCCTGCCGACCAATCCGTACTCCGCAACGAAAGCAGGGGCTGAGATGCTTGTTATGGCCTACGGGAGGTCATATGGCTTGCCCGTGATAACAACCCGTGGAAACAATGTCTACGGGCCGAATCAGTTCCCCGAGAAACTGATTCCAAAATTCATCCTTTTGGCCATGAGAGGTCACCCGCTTCCGATTCATGGTGATGGCTCTAATGTTAGAAGCTATCTGTACTGTGAGGATGTGGCGGAGGCATTCGAGGTTGTTCTTCACAGAGGAGAAGTCGGGCATGTTTATAACATTGGAACGAAGAAAGAAAGGAGAGTGATCGATGTGGCAAAGGATGTCTGCAAGCTTTTCTCTCTGGAAGCAGATAGCGTCATTGAGTTTGTGGACAATCGGCCTTTCAATGACCAGAGGTACTTTTTGGATGATCAGAAGCTGAAGAACATAGGATGGTCGGAGAGGACCATATGGGAGGAGGGACTCAAGAAGACGATGGAGTGGTACATGAGCAATCCAGACTGGTGGGGAGATGTTTCAGGTGCTCTGTTGCCTCATCCACGGATGCTGATGATGCCCGGTATTGAAAGACATGTCGATGGAGCTGAAGAAACCAAGGTCACGGTTTCTCAGTTGGCAAACACTAACAGTCAGAAAAGGATGGTTGTTCCCACTCCAAGAACCTCTTCAAAGAAACCACATTTGAAGTTCTTGATATATGGTAAAACTGGATGGATCGGGGGCCTTCTTGGCTTGATATGCGAAAAGCAGGGCATACCATATGAATACGGTAGAGGACGACTGGAAGAACGTTCCCAACTCATACTGGATATTCAAAATGTGAAGCCATCTCATGTTTTCAATGCTGCTGGTGTAACCGGCAGGCCTAATGTTGATTGGTGTGAGTCACATAAGCAGGAGACAATTCGCACGAATGTTGTGGGAACCTTGACACTAGCAGATGTTTGCAGGGAGCATGGGCTGCTACTGATGAATTATGCCACAGGTTGTATATTTGAATATGACACTGAACACCTGGAGGGGTCAGGCATTGGTTTCAAGGAGGAAGACATACCAAATTTTACCGGTTCATTCTACTCGAAGACTAAAGCAATGGTATTTTCTGGCTTGGTTTCAGTGGCATTCTTCTTTAACTTCATGTCATATGCATATTCCTCGAAGCTAATGTATTAGTTTCCATGATGCAGGTTGAAGAGCTTCTGAAAGAATATGAAAATGTCTGCACCCTCAGAGTCAGGATGCCAATATCTTCCGATCTTAGCAACCCGCGCAATTTCATCACAAAAATCACACGTTACAACAAGGTTGTGAACATTCCAAATAGCATGACGGTTTTGGACGAACTTCTGCCCATATCGATCGAGATGGCAAAGAGGAATTGTAGGGGCATATGGAACTTCACCAATCCTGGTGCCGTGAGCCACAACGAGATCCTAGAGATGTACAAGAACTACATCGACCCCAGCTTCAAGTGGGTTAATTTTACACTGGAGGAGCAGGCCAAAGTCATAGTTGCACCTCGAAGCAACAACGAGATGGATGCCACAAAGTTGAAGCGCGAGTTTCCTGAGTTGCTTTCAATCAAAGATTCGCTCATCAAGTATGTCTTTGAGCCGAACAAGAAGGTCCTTTCTAACTGAGAAGCTTTTTACTCAAGGTCCCGGTGGAAGTAGACTTTTGTACTAAGCAGTAGCGCCTTAAATTCCACTTAATTATTAATACTAGCTGGTATTGGGAGTTTGACTATCTAGGCGGGTGGCAACTATTGGTTTCAATTTTATTAGTTACTCTTGATGTTTTTGTTTCAGTGCAATTTGCAAGAGGCCAATTAGTTACTCAAGATCTTTTTAAATCTGGTTTCTTGTGCAATTTATATATACATCATGGACACGTCACATTCTGGTTATCATGTATTTTCTCATTATTCTTTCAGAATATTCCAATGTCCTTATCAGCTACTCTGTAACCTCATGTTTATGTAATGTGAATTTTATATAATTTTAGATATTTCGATAAGTAATTGACGCATTGTACTCTGTATTTGTGATGGTTTTGCACAGTTGCAATACGTAAGCAACGAACCATATCATGGATTTGAGATCATTTTGCCCAAATTCAATATAATCGACCCATTATACTGCATATTTGTGATGGTTTTGCTCAATTGTGAAGTAGTAGTCATGGAGTGGAGTTTTCATACTGAGGACCCCTTCCTTCTCCGACACAGTGAAGAAAGCAAGAGATTCCTCTGATGTAGCAGATGCTATCGTAATAGTCCTGATTACAGCCACGAGGACAACATTACTGTGATCGGATGAGATGCAAAAAAGAGTTTTTGCCATCTGATGGCGGCTCTTCAAGCTCCAAGCACTGAACGGAGTGTGTTGCAGCCAATAAGCTTGGCTTTCACCTCCAGGTAAAGCAGGGAGGAGTCGAGTTGAAGCTATGGGTTGAAGTCCAACACCACCATGCAGATAAGTTACTGTTTTGGACAATTACTTATCGACTATCTATCTCACAAAGTAATAGTAAAAAAAAAAAAGAAAATAGCAATATAATTAAGGAGAAAGAAACTGTTTATGATACCACCTGCAACAAATTCCATGATGTTATTTTATATAGCTTTATAAAATGCATGATAAGTCCAACAAAAGTGAGATAAGAATTGAATTAGGTTATAAGAATGTATTATTATCAATTTAAATTTGAATATCTTATGTTAGTGGTTCAAGCTCAATATCACCATCAATGGTATCAAATCAATCTAATATTAAAGATGATGACGGACTTGTGTGAATTATCTTATAAGAATTTGATGATAGGCTCGCTAGTGGTCTCATAGCAGCTAAGGTTTCTTCAACTACAAAAAAAAAAAAAAAAAAAAAATCTGACTGCGCCGGTGGTACCACAAGCAGTTAGTAGTTCAACTAGTCCTCCTCGGTTGCCCCTTCCACCTCCCCGGCTACTGCCCCTTCCAAAAACAACAACAACAGTGGTACCAGAGGCATCTCTACACCGGCAGCTGCACCTCAGCCCAGCGCTGGCACGAAGCCCGTGTCTCAGGCGTTTGCTCTTTTTTTTGCTGTCTTCTCTATCGCCATCTACGAGCTCGCCCTCGTGCCACTCGACTTGTGCAGAACCACCAACTCCAAAACTTGGACGAAGGCTTTCACCGCCAGGCTTCCTCTGCCTTGGCTCACCTCCAGCGACGCTGATCTGAGCTGCCGCTTTCTTCCTCGCTAGCCTGCTGCGGTTGCTGCAGCAATAGCGTCTCCGAAATAAGCATGGCCCATCGCTCCTCGTCGCATTTCCATCCTCCTTTCTACGCTGGCATCAAGCCTTCTTGCTGTTACAGCGCTGTTCCTCCTCAATCACGACACGTTCACTGGTGCCGCTCTCCGGACAAGCAAAGGGGTTGAGCGAAGCAGCCCCACCATATCTGCACCTTCTCCTCCGGTGACTGCGATCCACTGGTGGCGGCCATCCTCTCCAAGCGGTTATCTTCGGTAAAGAATGGACAGAAAGAACGAGAAAGAGAGATCACATCACATTCCAGAAAAATCAGAGCTTTTCTTTGCTTCTTTGCTGATGTCGAAGATCTTGGGAACGATTCCCTCTACCGAAATGGAATGAATGAGACAGATATGTCATAGAATAGATGAATTAGTTTTATAGATTTCGATTTTTGAAGAGATTAATTTTTAAAATATTATAAAAGTTTTTTTCTCCTAAAACTCGGCACAATATTAAATAAAAAATAATTCTTATTGTTTGATAAAAAATAGGTAATGATTGTATCATTATATAGGTACTTGCCTAAGTAAATTTACCCTTTTGCTTCTCCTATAGTCGACCTAACTAAAGGAAATCCTGGCCGACCAACTTAATAAGCGGAGCGACAACCACTAAGCCCTAAGACCTTGATATAAACCCTAGTTATACTTCTTTATAAGATGGAAGTGGCTAGATGAGGTTTTATTACAATCCTACAGGGTTTTTATTGACTACTTTTAGGTTGATTAGGACTCAACCATACTGGAGTCCTATCAAGCCTGTCTTCTTTGAATCAACCTTGTCCTCAAGGCTAAGGGTATATAAACTCTGGGAACCAGATCTTCAACTCATCGTAAGACTCCCACGTTGCATCTTTGGATGACAAATTATTCTACTTCACCAGTGTTTTAGTTAAAGGATATCGATAGCGCATCATAATATTCTGATCAAGTATAGCTTCAGGTTGAGTTTGAATCTTGCCATCATTTGTAGTGCTTGGAAATTGACTCTGTGCCAATTCACGTTCTCCCAATTTTAGCTTTAGCAATGATAAGTGAAAGACGGGATGGATCTTAGCGTCATCTGGGAACTTTAATTTGTATGTCACGACCCCAATAAGTTATAGAATCTGATATGGTCCATAGAATCGTGGAGATAGCTTCATTAACAATCTGGTGTTGATTGACAGTTGCTTGTATAGTTGTAGGCGAAGGTAGACCCAATCTCCTATTGAAAATTCTCGCTCACTCTGATGAGTGTCTGCTTATTGCTTCATGCTAGCTTGGGCGATAGTTAGGTTTGTCCTTCAGCAGCTGCCGAAGCTTGTCCCTGTCAATTAAGTTTGTTGAATCTCAAATTTTGATGATGAAATCAATTGATGGTTTATTGATCTAACAAAATTGTTAGAATTGATTGATGCATGATTAATTACGATAGAATGATTATTACAATCAGGTCAAGTTTATGCATCGGGTCAATGCGGTTGGGAACTCGCTAGGAGTGTATTGGAAGCTCATCGAGTGTATCGGGAGTTTGCCAAGATGGTACAAGGGAGTTCACCAGAAGAAGATCGAGACTCACCAGAAGATTGTTGGGGGTAATCGAAAAGCTTGCCGGGAGTTGAGATGGTCTTGTAATGGATGTTTGGCAATTATGATTGTATTTAATTAAGTCATAATTAGCATCATACAGGACTAACTATGATAGAAGCAATGAAGTTATAACTAGATGATGGGCTAAGATCAAACTTGAGCATTGACTCGGAGTTTGGATGATGTAGTGGAATCTCGTCGGAGTTTGCTAGAAGATTCACCGAAGGGATCGGGAAGCTCGCTGGGAATATGTCGGAAGATTACCGAAAGAAGACCATACGACTCACCACAAGAATGCCGGAGGCTATCGGATTAGCATGAGTTAGGTCTTGATTATCTTAATTGATTATTAAGTATTGTAATCATTAAGTTATAGTTAGGGTTTGAGTCCAAATTGAGTTAGATTTGGAAGGAATCCAAATCAACTCAATAAGTCAATCGGGTCCACTATTGAGGTCTGATTAAGCTAAGGTTGAGCTCAATTGGTTGACTAGAGGATTAGTCAATATCAGGTTCAAGCCGGAATTCGAAAAGTGAAGGGAACCACTTTTACAGAAATTTTGACAAGTAAATCGTCGATGAGCGATGGGTGTACCGCTACCTCCCAAGCTTTTAGGTAGCTGATGACGGTTGACCCGCCCATGCTGGGCAGTTAAACTGCCTGTACCCAAGAATCTGGGTACTTTCGGCAGTTGACCCACCTAGGCCAGTGGGTGAACCACTCATACCCGGATTTTTCAGATACGATTGGATTTTTTGTTCCGATTTTGAAGCCAATTTAGGGCCTATAAATACCTCAAGTTTTCTTGCATTCTACACAATAATTTTGGGGATTATATTCTGAGAAAATATTGTATAAGAATTGTAAGAAAAAGAAAAGGGGTAAGGGAGTGATCAAAGTATAATCTTGTCTCCCTTGTAGGTAAAGTGTAAGGGTTTGGTCTTTATCCAAAGAAGATCGGTAGTGGACGTCGGTGTGCCCCAAAAAGGAGGACTCGAGAGTGGACGTAGGCTGTTGGTACCGAATCACTATAAAAATTGTGAGTTCATCTTTTTCTTTCCTTATTAACGCTTTCATTTACGATGTTTCTTATCTTTCGGATTTTCTTGCTCTTCTTATGTAATTAGTAATTAACTTAGTAATTTTCTTATCATTCACTTGTTTTATTTGAATAATAAGCTTTGGATCTTCCTATCATGCTTAAACTGAAATATTTTTATTTAAAATAAAAAATTTACACTTACACTAATTCACCCCCACCCTCTCTTAGTGCCAATTGATCCTAACAATTAGTATCAGAGCCTCGATTTTTCTCATTGGTTTAACACTCAAGAGAAATGATTTTTATTAGCTTTCAAGAGAGCTTTTCTATCATTCATCCTCCTATATTTAATGGGACATACTACACTTATTGAAAAACTTAGATGAGAGTTTTCTTGCTTTCTTTAGACTTTGATTTATGGACTACTATTAAAAATATATTTGAAAAATATTCTCTTCCATTGAACAATTGGAATAATTTGGAGAAGAATACTTTCTCTTTAAATGCAAAGGCTATGAATGTCTTGCTTTGTGCTCTTGATAAAAATAAATTTAATCGATTTTCTTGTTTTGATTCAACTTTTGATATATGGCATACATTAGAAATAACATATAAAAGCACACTTAATATAAATGAATCATTAAATAAAAATACTTCTAAAAATGAATAAGAATAACACCTTCCTAAGAACCGGAAGGAATATTAACCGAGAAGAACACATGACTCCTTGAGTGAAATCTCAAGTGATTAGGACTTTGAACTTTTGACAAATGAATCAGAAAAATTAACGAACTTGAACCTTAAAAATAATGTAAGGATAGACAAAACCTCTTGCTATGAATGCAAGAAGCCGAGGAGCTCCAAAGATCAAATGCACAATTAAGAAGTGGAGAACCTTGCTCTTATGGCCATCGACAATGAGGTTAGTGATTTATTAAGTAATTTTTTTAAATTATTAAACATACTTTATGATTTGTTTGATGAATTTAAAAAACTTAGTAAATCTTTTAAGTTACTTAAACATAAACATGATTTGTTAATTGGTAAAGTTGATGAAATGCATGAGTTATTAGCATCACACAATCCTAGTTCTAAATGTGAAATGCTAGATAACATTAAAGAAGAAAATATCATGCTTAAAATAATGTTAGAAAATTTTAAAATTGATAATAAATCTTTAAATTTGATCATTGCCAATAAGGGTCACATTAATATAAGAAATGAAATAGGCTTGTAGGCAATACTCAACAAAAGCCAACTATTTTTGTTAAATACCAACAAAAGCCAATTATTTTTGTTAGAGGACCAATCTTAAATGTGTCACCAAGAATTAAGTGTAATTTTTATGATAGATTATGATATATGGCTTACAAATGTCTATTAAAAAACTATAGTCATCACAAAGTTAGTTTGGGTTCCTAAAGGAATCATAAACAATCTTATGCCATTAGAGAAAATGGGAAGAACATATCATGAAGGATCAAAACTCAAGTGGATACCTAAATCAAAACCTCCCATAATATAAAGTTACATCATAATAAGGCTAGGAGTACTAAGTAATATTTTGAAATTAGATACTCAAGACTTAAGATCTAATACTCTTTCAAAACTCACTAGCCTATGTACTAATAACAAAAAAAAATATTAAATTAAGATATTTGAAGCTTAATGAACCTGTCTCTATTATAACAAATCTTTTTATTGAAAATAGTTCATCATTATATAATTAATCTTGATGATGCATAGCTAGAGCATGCTAGAATTAGAAAGAATAAAGTATAGTTAACTTAAATAAAAGTCATATGTATAAAAGAAAGATTTTGATGATTATTGTATTGATATGTATTAACTTGTGTTGATGATTTATGTTCTTTTTGAACCTGAAAATCATATATGAAATCATCTTTCTTTAAAAGAAAAACTTCTTGATAACATGATATAATCTTCCAACATGTAAAAATCATTAGATTTAAAATGAATCAAAACTTTTGTTTGAAAATATTTTTGCAATGATCATAATGAAAATTTATTTTTGACTTTAAATGTCAATGCATTCTTGAAATAAATTTCAAAAGAAGGATAGTTCTTCTTGAAAGAATATTTATCTTATGAATCCTTCAACAAAAATAAAATAATATATTTATTATTAAATCTCTTTAACTACAAAAATGGATTAGATAATTTTAGCTATTGAAAAATAATCTATGATGTTTTCATTGAATTTTTCGAAAAGCAAATTTTGATGATGATTTTGGATAAGTTTTCAAATGATTTTCTTAAAAAAGATTAATGAATCGATTATGTTATTTTTATGGCTCTCTTGAACTATAAAAGTGATTTTGACGATTTGATGATTTGAACTTGAATACATTATTATCATAATTTCGACAAGTTTAGAAAATAAAACTTGAAAATCTTCTATTTTATCATCTAAGAAGAGATTTATTAAATTAAATCATATCTTTAATATTCATGAATGTCTTTTGATATCAATATTTATTTTGACATGATTTATTTTAAAACTCATGAATGACATAACTTATCACCAAAATTAATATTTCTTAAATTTGTGATAAATTAAAAATTGAAATAGATTTGTATTATCATGAATATTTTCTTAATTTCTTGACTTGACTTATATGTTATGGTAATCACGTTATTGATCTTTATAATTTTCTCTTTTAAATAAAAATATAATTTATGATATTAATTGAGATTATTATCAAGTTCATTCTTCTTTATTAAAAAGATTTATCTTGGATGAATTGAGATTATCCCTCTAATATTCATTTTATTATTCACAAAAAAGGAAAGAAACTTATTAGATGAAATCAGGTCTTTTGATATTCAAAAATTGATTTTATCTTTAATGACATTATCTCCTTGTACTTTTTGACATAATTTGAATATGAATGCTAAGAAGAAATTATGCTATCATATTTCTTTCTTGACAATGATAAAAAAAGGGGATAGATAAAATTATTAATATGATTAGAAGTAAATTTTGATATGATAACATTGAATGAGGAATAATTGATTAGAAGAAAATTTAAAATTTTCTAAATACATGCAAAATACTTGATTTACAATTTGAGCTTAATATACTATCATGCCTTCTTATGAAATTCTTAATGCTTTTTATCAAAATTTATAATAAATGATCTTTTTGCTATACTTTAATTGCATGAGATGATTTTAAATGCATGGTAGCTCTTAAACTTTTGAATCTCCTTGAATATCTTGAAGTTTTAAACTTAATTTCAAAATTTACATCTATAAAATTTATATATTTAAAATTAAGCATTCTTGTGATATGATATCTTATATTTTTCTACCTTGATTCTATCTTCGTGCTGACACAAATTGGAGAAAGAAAATCACTAGTATTTCAATAGACTAATAAGTCTATTAATTATATTTTGAATATCTTGAAAGTGATTTTAATATTTTGAAATTGAATAAGTGATTTACATATATCGTCATTTTAATTTATTGGAATTACAACTTGAAATCTTTTTTGAATCAAAATTTTTTATTATGTGTTCTCGTATTATTTAAAAGAAATATACAAATCATGAACTTGACAATTTGAGATTTCTTATAAATGAATCAAGAGATTTTAGTTTATTTATTTATCTTATAATTTGTCTCTTGATATCCACAATTTGTTTTTATAAATTGAATATCTCATCACCATATTAATTTTTTTTCTATATTTCATGTGATGATTGGTATATTTCTTGATTTATTTATTAAAAAATGATATAATGCAAAATTTTTTTGTACTATTCTAACCATCCCCTTTTTGATAATGACAAAGGGGGAGCAAAACTTGTTAGCTTATAAAATTGCTAGCTTGAACAATGCAAAGAAAATAAATATTTGCTAGCTTGCACTTATCAAAAGAGAAGAATGAAATCACTAGCTTGCATGTTCTAGAGTAATAAAAAATTTATTAAATTGCTAAGCTTTCATATATAAAAAACTTACTAATTGTACTTCTCCTTTTGTTGATGACAAATAGAAGATATAAGATGTGAAATCATGTATAATGATCATACATATAATGATAATTTTGAAAATCTACATAAAGATAATGATTTGTTATTTTTAGATTTATTTGCTATATTTTCTTGAAATTTATATAAGAAAAATTTGTTGAGCTCATATTCGAAATTTCATATATACAAGATTGAGGTTGAGACCTAGAAATGTTAAATCATAAAAATATATAAATTACTAATATAGATTTCATAAAATAATTTTTTTTTTAATTTTCTCCATGATTTTATCTTATTATTTTCAAAAAAAATTGCATAAAGATGTACCACATTTTAAATTTACAAGAGATAATTTTTGATATCAAGAGATGACTTTTGCTACATTTGAAATATATAAGTAATCTTTAAATCTCTTGAACTTTTGAGCTCATTTTAGTATTGATTTTAAAATTTATTAAGAGTTCTTTTCTATAATAAAATGATTCAATAATACCTCCCTTATTTCTCTCCTTATTAAAGGGGAATAAAATTTTATACTGTATATACTAAGGGGGAGTAATGTCATCCTATGCTTTGAAATTATTAACTATATTTTATTTTTTTATTGATGACAAAGGGGAAAATATATGTTGATGACACATGATGAATACATTGACGACACATGATCTTATTGAAATATATGGATATCTTGGATAAGGATATGAAATGGATATCTTGGATATAGATGCTTAATTCCTTTTTACTCATGAATTAATGACTTGATGCAAATTTGTGTTGAAATTTACATAGAATGTTGATTGCTTGAATTGAAGAGTGTGTGCTTCTCTTAAATTTAAGTGTCATGGATTTAAGGGGAGTTAGGATTAACTCCTGTCATCAATTGATTGTCATCATCAAAAAGAGGGAGATTGGTGAATCTAATATTCTTAATGATGAAATTAATTGATAGGTTATTAATTTAATATGGATTATTAAAAATTGATTGATGCAGGATTAATTATGACATAATGATTATTATAATCAGGATTGGCCAAGGTCAAGTCCATACATTGGGTCGATGTGGTTAGGATGATGGTAACATGGTTTAGGGTACGATTTAGAATGGTTCTTGGTGAGGATGGTAAGATTTGAGGATGAGAAAAAGAGAGTCCAAAAACTTGCAAAAGACAACACTCAAATCTGATGGAATTCGATGAAGAAACGACTATGTACATGCTGTCTTGCTGAACAGATCTCCAATTTCAAACACGAGGGCTGTAGTAGATTGATTTGATTTGCAGCTTGGGGATGATAGTGGAGTCACATGCTGCAGCAATTGTGGGAATTGCTTGAAAGGGTGAGGGTAGCAGAGATGGAAGCAAGTGCAGCAGGAACGCTACTCTAATACCAAATGATAGAATCTCAGAAGGAGCTATATAGAAATTAATCTTTGAGGGGGATCAACTCTTGGAACACTATAGGGATTCCTCCCTCCTAATATTCAGCCATATGACTACATTATTATATAGGATTATAAACCATAGCCCTTGGGGTGCTTGCCTAAGTAAAATTATCTTTTTGCCCCTCCTATAATCGACTTAGTTGAAAGAAACACTAGTTGACCAGCCTAGTAAAAGGGGGCGACAACCATTGAGCCCTAAGGTTCCAATCTAAACCTTAGCCATACTTCTTTATATGATAGAAGTGGCTTTTATTTATATATATATATATATATATATATATATATATATATATATATATATATATATATATATGGTAGAAGACTTATTGGGAGTTGGGAAGGTCTTGAAGTAGATTTGTGGCCATATTGATCGTATTTAATCAAGTTGTAGTTAGCATTATACAAGTTTAACCATGACGGTGAAAAGGAGTTATAGATCAGACATAGACCATGATCAAGCTTAGGCATCGGCCCATGGATTGGACGATGCGGTGGGAGCTCGTCGGGAGTTCGCTAGGACTTCACTGAAGATATCGGAAAGATCGCTAGGAACATGTTGGGAGAGCATCGGAGGAAGCCCGTAAGACTCACCATAGGGAGTGCCGGAGGTTACAAAATTGCAGGAGCGAGATCATTAAGCTTGGTGGTCATGTATGGTTGTAATTCTTAAGTCATATGTTAACATTAAGTCCTAGATGAGTATGATTTAGAAAGAATCTAAATCAACTCAATAAGGCAACTAGGTCCACTATGGTGTGTGATTGAGCTTAGGTCGAGCTCAATTAGTTGATCAGAGGATTGGTCAACATCAAGTTCAAGCCAGAATTCGAAAAGTGGAGAAAACCACTATTCCGGAGATTTCGACGGGTAAATCATCGATGAGCAAAAGTTGGATGGCCCGTACCCTGGAAACAAGGCGATTGTTAGCGCTGTTAGCGGCTGAACCACCAGGATAGGTGGGTAAACCTCTTGTACCAGATTTTTGGGTGACTGATGCCCAGGACCGATGGGTGAACCACCCGTACCAGGTTTTCGGGTGGCTGAACCACCGGCACCGGCAGGTGAACTGCTCGTACCCAGATTTTTTAGATATGTTTAATTTTTGACTCTAAATTCTAAAGTCATTTGGGGCCTATAAATACCCAAGTTTTCTTGTATTCCATATAATAATTTTGGGGATTACATTCTATAAAAAAATTATATGTGAATTGTAAGAAAAAGAAAAGGGGAAGAGAGAGAGATTAGAGTTAGAAAATTCTTGAAGTCTCCCTTGTAAGCAAAATGTAAGGATTTGGTCTTTATCCAAAGAAAATCGGTAGTGGACGCTGGTGTGCCTCAAAGAGGAGGACTCGGGAGTGACTGTAAACTTGTTGGTGTTGAACCAGTATAATTGTGAGTGTTTTATTCTTGTTGCATTTACTACTTGCAATTGTTGAATTCTTAATCGCTTTGAACTAAATATCAATTAGATGCTTCTGATTTTTACTTGCTCTTTGAAATCAAAGTTTCAAGTTAAGCATTTCCCTTTGATGTTGCTTATCTTTCAGATTTGCTTATTCTTTCTTAAATAACTTTTAAGCAAGTAACTTAGTAATCTTCTTTTAATCACTCACTTTACTTAAACAAAAAGATTCAGATTTTTTTATTTTGCTTGAAGCCAAAAGTTTTTTTTAAAATGAGAATTTTAACTTGCACTAATTCATCCCCCCCACAGTGCCAATTGATCATAACAATAATCACATATAAACAATCACATTATATGATTATGGATCAAAGCCTAATGTGATTAGGCTTGAGCCAAAAGGCTCGATCACTCACAAAAGTCTATGTGCACCTCGATGCATCTCCATGCCCTGTGATCCTCCATCTCATCCTCATCGGTCTTGTTAGCACCTTGGTGCATCTTTATGACTGGTGATCATCCGTCTTGGTCTCATGGATCCCATTAGTATCTCTATACTTCATCGTGTCATATCACATAATTATAATATAATTACAGATATGCAGGCTCAATCACATGAATGAGAAAGACAAGAAGGAGGCTGTCAAGCCCCAATAATAATAATAATCATATACACATATACATCTCATCACACATGACCCATGATCATCTATTCACATCAAACATTATATGTACACATCATGTAGGGCTACTAGATAATATAATTAATTAAATTATTTAATTAATTATAATTTTAAAATCCTGTGATACCCTCATGGCAAGGTGTTCCATGCGGTCAAGAAACCCTAGCCACTAGGATTGCCCCATGATTAGGAGTCCCTGGCCATAGGGTTGCCTTGGGCAGCTAGAAAAATCTAGTTGCCAAGGTTGCCCTTACAACCATGACTCCCTAGTCACATAGTTACCATAAGCGGCTAGGAAACCCTAGCCACTAGGGTTCCCCATGCGGCCAGGACTCCTTAGCCATGTGGGGGGAAGGAGTTGCTTAGCCAGGCTGAGAGCTGTAAGAGTTGTCGTGGGCAGCCAAGAAACCTTGGCCACTTGGTTGCACCTATGGCTAGGACTCCTTGGTCGCATAGGGGGAAGGAGTTGCTCAGCCAGCCATTGGCCAAGCCAAGAGCAGTAAGGTGTGCTCTTTGCCAAGGCTGCAAGCAGCCTTTGACCAAACTGCAGGCAAGTAATTGTTGCTGCCCTTTTTCTCTTATTTTGTGTTAATCAATTTGAGGATAATGATGATTGACTGAACCTTTCAACTGCAAAAAGGGTGTTGTCCAAAATAAAGATTGATGACAAAACCACAATAAATTACGTAGAAAATGATTCTACACGATTCAACAACACATGCAAATTATAACCAATTATCTTACGATGAACCTGGCTCTGAGACAACTGTTGGAAAACTTTATGGAGCATCACATGTATAGCAAAAAATAGAAAATAAAATTGGTTTCCCAAAAGAATCATGATTGTCATGTGATAATTAGGAGCGAAAAACTCGTGAAAATAAAAATTGCATAAGATTCATGAGACGCTTACCTAATGAGATCATATATCCCGAAAATTATAGATTCAAGTCCATGGAAGAAGCAGACTTTGTGCTCTCCTCTCTATGGGTGATCTACACAGCCGATGAAGCAACAACGTACCTCCTCTCACAACACGATATTTCCTTGCTTCTGCGCACCCCAAGGCTATGTCAATTTCAAGAAGGGGCAAGCCGTTCTTGTTGTCCACATGCTCCAATCTTACAAAGGAGGAGGAAAGGGAGGGATGAGATTAGGTAGTGGGCGACCAAAGAATCTAGTCTATGACCCTTTGGTCCATCTCATATTTAAAAAGAGTCATTACAACTTAACTCTAATGGATCTTACTTTATTATATATTATATCTCATATCCAATTACTCTAATATATTGGATACTAGATCTTCATCTAATTATCCTTATTGGAATTTGGATTTCTATCAAAATATCTACTCTAAGCCCTTATTAGGTTTCACTCAATGGATCCAATAATATAGAGGCTTATTGGATATTATATATTCAATCCTCTACTCATCACTCATCCACCAAGTGTGTGACCCTTTAGGCCTAGTGCCGAGTTGGTCATGAGTCACACCTATCAAAACTCTTTTTGACTCAATAAATTATTATATCATAATAATTCACTCAACTCATTGACTACGGACGTACTAGACCACTAGCCATAGTCCCAAGATGGTACAAGAGGATCTAATGTATTGGACCTATTTGCCCTTAGTTACCATGTACTTGTTAGGAAACCAAACGGGAGCATCACATGCGTAGTAGAAGATAAAACCAAAACCAGTTTTCTCTGTAGATCAAAATCGTCGTGCAAAGAGTGGTGCGCGAAAAATCATAAAACCAAAAATTACAACGTGTAAGAGATTATTTACCTAGGGAGATCGTATATCCCTATTTTTTAAATTCGGATAAAAAGAATGAAGGAGGTCAAATGCCCTATTCTCTAATGGTATCCACACAATGGATCTCTATAGTGATACTCCTCCAATTATAGCCACAAATCTTGTAACTCTTGCGTAGCTTCTCGTAAGGAATATAGAAAAAGATATTTTATCTTCTTCGCTACCCTCTCGCACTAGAGAGGGGCTGGTCGGCTATGAGGGAGAGGAGGATAATAGGAGGGGGTGGCCACCCCTATCTCTTATTTATAGAGAGCCACCAAAACCCTAATGGATCCTACCTTAGTGGGTATTAGATCTCCATCCAATTATCCACTAACTTTGGATTATTGGATCTCTATCTAATAATCTTCTTTAGCCTCTAATTGGGCCTTATACAAGGAGTCCATCAATGTAAGATCTCATCTGATGAGAACATAGGCTAATTAGATAGCTTATATCTAATCCTTTATTCGTTGAAGCATCTACCATATGTGTGTGACCCTCTAGGCCCAATACCAAGTTGGCTATGAGTCCTGCATGTCAGAACTCCTTCTAACTTAGTGAATTATTATCTCATAATAATTTACTTAACTCATTGACTATGGGTGTATTAGGCCACTGCGTCATAGTCCCCAAACGGTATAGATGATTTTATCCATTGGACCTATATATCTTTAGTTACCATATAATCTTTCATCCATCTAATATCTCAAAGACCGTATATTGGGTATGGTACTGTCAAGCCATATACGGAATTTGTCTGAGTCTCTCTCTAATCGGATTCTCCCGGAGAACTTCTCTCTCAATCCGAACAACCTGAACAGGGATTTACTTAAGCAAGAGCACACGAGATATTCCTCTTATAATAATATGAGTTGATGATCTTTTATTGACACTCAATAGCCTTCATAAGGTTGGCTACCAATCCCAATAACTGGTTATACCAGAACTGAAACTTTCTAAACATATAAGTTTGGCGTCAAAGAAAGGAGTACTCAAACAAGGCATCATTAGTGTCTCAAGTCTAAGGACCAGACACACAATTGGGATGACAGAATCGTTGTATGACATTAGGTATCATTAACTATACAATATTCTATAAGCAAATCAATAAGTGAACTCATTCTCTAATGAACACTTGTATTGTATCCTTAGTATATCTATATAAGTGGCTATGAGACCAACTGTCTTCATTAAATATATGGGTATATAGTACATCAGTTTGTCTTGTTATCTAAATGTCTCTCTCAAATAACCTATGACCGAGATTATTTAGGATGTGTGTTTAAAAGCGAATCGGTCTCATTATCGTGATCTCATCATGATCTGATTCCAATGCACAAAACCAAAGATATCACAATACATATTGAATAGATAATATAATGTGAGAATATGCCAATAATAATAATGTAAAAAGACTGTGCAATGTGTCATGTCTGTCGTCACTCACGTGATTGGCTTATAGGGCACCTGTAACCAGTAGTACCTATAGTCTCTCATCCATTTAATATCCCAAATACCATATATTAGGCATGATACTATCAGGTCCATACGAAATCCATCTAAGTTTTACTTTAATTAGATTCTACTGAAGAACTTCTTTTCTCTTAATCTGAATAACCATAGATAGGGATTTGCCTTAGTAAGAATACATGGGATATTCTTCTCATGATACTGAGAGTGGATGATCCTTTATTGGCACTCAATTGTCTTATTAAGATTCGATGTCATTCCCAATAACTGATTGTATCATATCTAAAACTTCTAGACTCATGAGTCCAGTATCAAATAATGAAGTACTCAAATAAAATATCATTGATATCTCATGTCTAAGGGTTAAACGCATAGTTGGGACTACGAAATCATTATCTGACAATTAGGTATCTTTAACCATATAGTATTTTGTAAGCGGATCAACTAGTGAACTCATTCTCTAATAAGCACTTGCACCATATCCCTAGTGTCCTCATACAAGCAGTTACCAAACCAGCTATCTCCACCATATAGATGGATATATAGCATACCGATCTATCTAGTTATTTCGATGTTCCTCTCGAGTAATATATGATTTGGATTATTTAGGGTTTACGTTTAAAGGTGAATTTATTATTATTATAATTTCATTATAATTTAATTCTCATTACATAGATGTAAGGACAACACAATATATTGACAATACAATATAAAATAAAAATATTATAATATTAATAATAAAAAAGAATGTATAATATATCACATGTGTCATCATTCACGTGATTGACTTGTAGGACACCTATAACTAAAGAGTCATTGACACGTACTTGATAAGGCCTAGGTACTTCAATTTTAGTAGGCCAAAGATAACAAATAAGAAGAGTGTGATGGAGTGGTAGAGTTGATGTGTGAGGTGCCACAAGAGGGTAGGGTTCCAATGTTAGTGCGGGTCCACCTACTCAATTTCAAGGCAGCCAGCCATGCAAGGGAGAAGGCTTATTATCGTTGAGGAGATTAGAGTAATCGTTGTCATTAGACATTGAGAAAGAAAGAAGAAATCTTGCTTAAGAGATGCTCTAATACCATGATAAAAGACGTGATAAATGCAATGAAGAAAATGCTACGTAAAAGATAGATTTGTTTCATTAAAGTAAGCAGTTATTTATACAAGTAGAGGGAAACTATTGATGTGAATAAAAGGAATAAAATTTGTATACAAACAAATACTAGTAGACCGTCACACATAGTGGAATTAAACATAAATCACAATCAAATGAACACCAAGATTTACATAGAAAACTCATTTAACTCGAAGGGTAAAAATCACGAGACAAGCCAGAGAAAATCCACTATCAAAATAATGAATATACAAATCTTAAGGCTTCTTGCCCAAACCTAAGTAATAGCCACAAGAGAATCACAATAATACAAGGATTGTATTACTATGCATAATATCTAAAACCTTCTCAAGTGATAGCAATAAGAATCTACTGTAAATTGATCTAACCTTAGATATGGATGATTGAGAATAGTCATTCTTTGTCCTTATCTTATTTCCTTCCGAGATCTCTTGTTTCTTACCCTCTACTATTAATTTGTAGCCTTCTTTCTCTCTCGCACGTTTTCAATCGTCATTGTCCTCTTTTCTATAACCCTAGCCACCTAATCTAGGGGTTTGGGTTAAGAAATGAAGATTAAGACTATGGACTTCACTAAAACCCATTATGGGCTGAATATTAGTCATCTGTCTCATGACTCCTTAATGTGAAGTCATGTCGATCAGCAATCGACATATCTCCTATCTTTCTTTCGGTAAAGTCTTGGTCAATATGTCTGCCCCATTATTATCTATGTAAATTTTCTGAAGCTGTAACTACTTCTCTTCAAGCACACTTCTGATCCAATGATATCTAACATCTATATGCTTTGACTTGGAATGAAATATTGGGTTCTTGCATAAATGGATGGCACTATGGCTATCACAATGCACCACATAATTTTTTTGTTTCAGCCATAATTCTTGTAAGAATCCTTTTATTCATACTGTAGCAATAATATATTCTACCTCTGTGGTGGAGAGAGTAATACACCTTTGTAATATGGATTGTCATGACATAGCTCCCCCTGTAAAAGTAAGTATAAAACCTGATGTGGACTTTCTTGTGTCAATATCTCTTGCTATATTTGCATCTGTATAACCTGTTAACACAAGTGGTCCACCTTCAAAGCTCAAACAAACTTTAGAACTACCTATATATAAAAATCTACTTCACTGCTGCCCAGTGCTCTTTGCCTGGATTTGCAAGAAATCTACTAGCAACACTCATTATATATGTGATGTCTGGCCTCGTATATATCAGTGTGTACATTAAACTTCCAACTACTGAAGCATAAGAAACTTTTTGCATTTTCGCCTTTTCCTCATTACTTAATGGACTCTGATCTAAGCACAACTTGAAGTGACCTATAATAATCATTAAACAATCATATGTACTCACCACCATTATATGATCTTATGTATTTAAATTATTTTTTTGTCTCCCTTTAAACTCTGGCATGAAACTCTTTGAAGATATTAATAACCTAATATTTAGTCTTCAAAGCATAGGCCCAAACTTTTCTGGAAAAGTTATCTATAAAAGTGACAAAATAAAGTACACTACTAATACTAGGAATATTAACAGATCCACTATGAGTTTTTATCCTCAAAGGACCATACACATCTGTATAGACATGGTTTAAAGCATGCATTTTTCTAGATAAAGTAGGACTAGTAAAGGAAACTTTATGTTGTTAGTCAACCAAACAATCAATACAAGGGTTCAAATGTGTATCTCTAAGGTCTAACAATACCTCTCTCTTGGAAAGAGCTTGCAGTCTCTTCTCGCTCATGTGTTCCAATCGCCTATATCATAACCCCATGCTGGAATTTTTCTCTATAGCATTCAACTACTCACCACAAGCTTTAGCCTACGATCTATATAATATATGACATTTCTTCCCATTAGCTATAGTAAGATAACCCTTACTGAGCTTTTATTTCCCTCTATGAAATCTGACATCAAAGTCTTCATCATCTAGCCTTCCAACTAAAATTAAATTTAGCCTTAATTCAACCATATGCCTCGCATCCTTAAGCACCAACTTATAGCCAAGGTTGGTCTTTATATGGATATCACTCATGCCAATGATGTCTGTTGTGCCATAGTTGCCCATTTTGATAATACCAAAATTTTCAGACCTATAAGTAGCAAAAAACTCCCTCGGTGGTGTAGCATGATAAGAAACATCTATGTCAATTATCCACTAGAGATCCTGGCACACACAAGAAAAAATATCATCAGAAGTAGACGAAATCAAATAATCACTACCTTGCACTATAGCTGTGATATTCTCTTTTGACTCTATATGCTCTACTTCTTTCCCCTTTTTTTTGTTCTTCTTAGGTTGCTTACATTGATTCTTATAATGTCCTTTCTTACCATAATTGTAGCAAACAATATCTTTTCTTGATCTTGACTTACTTCTACCCATGCGTAAACCACTTCTATCCTTTAACTTTGACCTTCCTTTGTTCTTTGAGACAAGTACCTGCGAATCAATTTGAGAAGTTACTAAATTTTTTCTCCTTAACTCTTCGTTCAACAAACTGCTTGTTACTTAACTCATAGTGACAATACTATCTAGTACAGAATTACTAAGGGAAACCATTAGTGTCTCCCAACTTTTCTAGCAATGAATTGAGAAGTAATAATACCTGCAACTCATCATTAAGAGATATTTTCATAGAGGATAACTGATTAGTAATACTATGCATTTCATTCAAATGCTCAGCAATGGAAGTGCCCTCTTTATATTTTAGGTCCACAAGTTTTTTGATCAAGAAAGCTTTGTTGCCAGTAATTTTTCTTTCACAGAGACCTTCTAACTTTTTTCAAAGAGAGTATGCAGAACTTTCAGTAGAAACATCGCAAAATACACTGTCATCAAGCTACTGTCGAATAAATCCAACTGTTTTTTGATTTAATATCTTTCACTCATTATCTGTCATAGTTGTAGACTTTGCACTATCCCTTTGCAAAGGTCCATACAAGTCTTTGTAATACAAGAGATCTTTCATTCTTGGTTTTCATATCATCCAATTGTTTCTGTTCAAACTAATCATGCGAGAAATATTACTGGCCTCCATATTCGAATACAAAAGTTAAATACTACTAAAACCCTGCTCTGATACTAGTTAATGAGAATAAAGGAATAAATTTTATATATGAATAAATACTAATGAACCATCACACACAACGAAATTAAATAAAAATCATAATTAAATAAACACCAAGATTTACATGAAAAATCCCTTCAACTTGAAGGTAAAAACTACGGGACAAGCCAAAGAAAATATACACTATCAAAATAATAAATATATAGATCTTAAGGCTTTTTGCCCAACCCAAACAATAGCCACAAGAGAATCAAAGGGATATAAGAACTATATTACTGTGTACAATATATAAAACCTTCTCAAGTGATCGCATTAAGAATCTACTACAAACTGATTTAACATGAAATATGGATGATTGAGAATAGTCTTTCTCTGTCCTCGTCTTCTTCTCTTTCCTGGATCTCTTATTTTCTACCCTCTATTGTTAATCTGTAGCCTTATTTCTTTCTCCCACGCTTTTAGTCGTCGTTGTCCTCTTTTTCACAATCCTAACCACATAGTCTAGGGTCTATGTTAAGATAAATGAAGATTAATACCGTGAGCTTCAGTAAAACTCATTATGGGTTGAATCTGGATCATTTGTCCATCTACCCAATAAATGTTAAGAGAGATTTTCTTAATTAATTGAGAAAATATTATCATCTATCAGATACTAAGTAATACTCTTCAACTCAAATGATAAAACCACCAATAGTTTGGTATAAGCTAAATACAAATGACTCTACTCTTCAACTATTATGTCTTAAGATCGCAATTAATGTGCAACAAATCTCATGTATCTGAAGACTGTTATGTCTGATGATCACCAAAGGCATTTGCTGTCAGCAAATCTCATGTATCTAAAGGATAAATCACCATTACATTGTGAAGAAGGCGGTAGAGCTGTGAGTGCAGTACGTTATCAACAATAGGAAGATGCTAAGTCTTCATGGATTATGAAGCACTTAATAGCTGACATCAAACAACTTATAGTGCAACTTCAGTCGATTACTATCTTACATTGTTTTAAGAGAATGTAACCCGACAGCACATTGGGTTGCCAAGAAATATAGACTACATAGAGTAAAATACTGTACGGGTAGATCAGTTCCCCCAAGAGTTTAAGTCTAACTCTCCAAAATGACTTGACCAGGTCTTTTGGTAGAGCTGTGAAGCTTCACTACATTTTTCTTTTCAAAAAAAGATACAAGTAGGGGTATGTTTGCACCGAGATTTTACTAGGTCAACGTCCGATCTCGATAATAATATGATTTTGCTGGGGGTATGTTTGCATGCACACTTCCATTAGAAGATTTTTTTGTTTCTTGCATTCATATGGCAGGTGTTTGGATTTATTTTTTGATCATCAAATTTCTAAAATTCATTCCGCAATCTGATCAATAGACCCACTGTTCATCGATGAATTACGAATGATCGGATCGACGTCTAATATCAATAATAATATAAAATTATTAATATTACTTGTAGATGCTACTGTACATGATAGACTATAAGGAGAGTGACTGCAGTTGTTTGTTTGGGGGGTATCTTTTTGTTGGATGAAGGTGAAAAAGCAGAGACTTCAATGAGGTAGAGGGAGTGGGATGCTGATCTACCAACCGGGCTTGGGGAGGAGGACTTTGAATTCGAGGATGCAATCATTTTAGATTCACCAGTGGTCGGACATCTCCTCGCCATCGTCATCTTATCAAGTTGGCACTTCTGATCCATGGGGTCCCCTTCTCTTCTTCTCCTTTTGCTGGGTTCAATGCTACTGGGAATCATAATAGGTAGGCTGTTCATGAATTAAATCTTATTTTATTTTTGAATTTCTATTTTTTTTATATATAGCCTGTACAAGGCTCTAACAAAATGACAAATGACACTTAACCTCATTTATACGTGTATTCGTGAAGATTTACTTATTTTTCTAGAGGATTTATGAAACTGTGATAAGGAAATTCGTGAAGATTTACTTATTTTTCTAGAGGATTTATGAAACTGTGATAAGATTCCTTACGTTACGTGCAACTGGACCACATGCTTCGTATCGATTGGGTATATCCTGAACTAGATCATCATAATAAAACTAACTAAATATTATCAAGTCAAATCATAAAGTAACCTTGGGACTAGTTGTCATTTTATCCCACCATCTAAGAAGCACGGTAAGATTGTTAGACAATCCCATCACCCAAGAAATGCGACAGGGCACGACGTAACCCAATTGACATCGACGTCAAGGTATGGTCCAATCATTCCAAGGCGCCAGCACGTATTAACATCCACATATGGTGACACCACCAACTATTAAACATCCTCGTATGATGACCCACCCCCGATAGGAGTATAAAAGTTACCCCGATGAATAGAATGAAGAGAAAAAAATACACACAAAAAGACATTAGGAGAAGATCCTCGAGACCTCAGGTTTCCAACTAATTTAATTATCAGAGGGATCGAGTCAAAAGGACCCTCGGCCTGGCCCTGACCTTTTGTGTAGGACAAGACTGATGAGGAGGAGACGAACCCAGTCCCACCCCAAGGAGCTAGTCCAAAGCTCCCGTAGCATAGTCATAATTCCAATGCGCTCTTTCCCTATAACATATGAACTGCATGGAGTCCCTTGCACACTCGGATCAGACCAGGTCGAGACACCATCATAAACTAGAAATAAAAGAACGTAAATAATTATTTATGTGGATCTTTATCAATTTCTCTTAGTTTCATTCTTGAAATAATTATTTTAAATTAATTACCAAATATTTCAGTTTAAATGAATCGAATAGTAGAAAGTGAATCCTTATGGATTTTCATGCTTACACGTTTTATTTGCTTCAAAAAGCCTCCAATGCAACTCAACTATGGGCACATCAAAACTCCAAAAGAGAAGGCATTTGCTTGTTGACATTACTAGCAAAGAGATCTGTCATCGGTGCAACATCAAGAAGGCAATTGTTTATTTTATTGATGCACATATATAATGAACACAAACGCGCACTTTAATATGAGTTGAGGCTAGTGCAGGACTCAAAATGTCCTATTATTGAATCTAAATTTAAAATCATAATACGTATTTTTTGAAAGTAAAAAAAAATTATATTAAACTATCTATTAATATGTGAAACATAAGCATCTGAAGGAAAAACCAAAGATGAGAAAGACAAAAGGTCCTACAAGGATTGGTGAGCCTATGAGCCATAGAATTAATTAAGAGATCTATCCAGATGTGTTAGAAGATAATATTGAGTAGAATGTCTAGTATAATTATATGAACTAAAGAACTAAAGAAAGTCCGAGTCAAGTCTAAGATGGTATATGTTGTGAAGATGGACCCTTCCAAAATCGCATAGCCTTTCGCCATGAGGGGGAGATGAAGCCTGATAAGAAAAAATACCTTCAATTTAATTATAACCCGATCGTCTCAATCCTTGATCACATACCCTCCTCCTATAAGTCCAGAGACAAAAGTCAAAAGGAGCATCACGTTCATGGCTTAGAGAAACAAATATGTGTTCTATTCTTCATGAGTATTCTGTACCAACTTGGGCCGCTCAATTATGTTAATGGGATATAGAATGTTTGTGTTAGCAACAACATTACAAAACAAGGAAAACCCGTTGAAATTGTGGTTACAAAAGCAATGACCATTTAATTAGGCCAAAGAAGGTACCAAAAACAATCGACAATGAAGCTCCTAATTCAGTAACAATTATATTTTAAGAGGTTGTATCTCTCATTTAAACAAGTTCGAGCCCCCCAATCATGGAAGAACTTAAATGAGTAGGGGACCTTCTCTTTGACTAGGCTCCAAAATGATAAAGTAAAATTATATTCGAAGATGATTTGTGAGGGAGAATCATTGAAAAGATGGTAGACATGGCATGGTTATGATTGGCTATGAAAGAGGTTTTCAAAGAGATTTACAGTAGGAAGATAATTTTTTTTAAAAGAATTCAAATAAAAATTTTGACATTCGCATGCAATTGAGAGCTACCACAACATTGTTCCACCATTCAAAGTTTGATCCTCATTGTATTTGTTATCTTTGACATATATGTATGCACTGCTAGCAATTAGAGATCCTCTTGGGATAAAAGTCCAAGTCCAAACATCATCATAGAGAATCATCTTCACATGAATCTCAAGGATATGATTGATCAATAAAGGATGAAAAACATTCATATATACTTTCCAAGTCTTAGTAGTCTATAATAATAAAATCAATCCTTGGATAAAAGAAGGTAGAAACAAAAATAACATTGTTATCCTTTGGGTTAATCCAAATGTTGATATAAGTACATGATAGAACCCCAAAGGAATTTTATAGAGATTTGATTTTTAAGGGAGGTCAACTCTTAAAATGCTATAGGGGTTTCTCCCTCCTAAAAGTCGACCACAAAGTTGAATTAAAAGATGATATTACTTATTCAAAAGAGGTAGAGGTTACAAGCTTATATAGAGCTCCAAACCCTAACCCTAGGGGGTGCTTCCTAAGCGAATTCTCTCTTTTACCCTTTCTCTAGCCGACCTAACTTGTTAAGGGTGGCAGCGGCCTAAAGGGCTGCATAAACCATGTTCCCCTGTTAGAAACTCTAGCTGACCAGCCTAGTAAAGGGGGCGGTAGCTAGGAAGCCCTAAGGGCCCAAATATAAACCCTAACTACTCTTCTTTATAGGATAGAGGTGGTTGGGTGAGGTTTATTATAATCTCACAGAGCTTTTATTAACTGCTACTTGGCTGAGTAGGACCCAACCCTACTGGGGTCCTATCAAGCCCGTCTTCTTTAAATCAGTCTTGTCCTCAAGGCTAAGGTTCCATGAACTCAGGGAACTAGGTCTTCAGCTCCTTAAATGATTCTCATGTGACATCTTTAGGAGGTAAATTGTTTCAATGCACCAGTACTTCAATAGAGGGATGTCGGCGACGCATCACAATTCTTCAGTCAAGGATGGCTTGTGGTTGAGCTTGAATATTTCTATCATAAGTGGTGTTCGATAGTTGAGTCTAGGCTAACTCATGTTCTCCCAACTTAGGCAATTTAAGTTTGTATTCCACAGCTCCAATATGCTCCATGATTTGATAAGGTCCATAAAAATGAGGAGATAGCTTCATCGAGGCTCGTGTATTAATGGATAATTGCTTGTACTGTTGCAGGCGAAGATAAACCCAATCTCCTACTGAAAACTCCCTTTTCGCCTCGATGGGTGTCAGCTTGTTATTTCATTCTGGCTTGAATGGCAGAGAGATTATCCTTCAGCAGCTATAGGAGTTTGTCCCTGTCAATTAAACTTTGGTCGACCTGATCCACTTTAGTCGCACCAATTACATACTTTAGAATCACAGGGGTCGATCGAAAATACAATATCTCATATGGGGTATATTTTATAGATGAATGATGTATAGTGTTGTACCACCATTTGGCCCAAGGGAGCCACTTCGTCCACTTCTTTAGCCGATCACTAGCGAAGCACCAAAGGTATGTCTCCAGACACCTGTTTACTACCTCTATTTGGTTGATGATTTATAGGTGGTATGTTGTGCTCATATTGAGTTTAATGCTATGTAGTTGAAATAACTTGGTCCAAAATTTACTTGTAAAAACCCTATCATAGTTAATCACAATGGACCTTGGCATCCCATGCAGTTTAACAATATTCTGAGCAATAGTAGCAGCGGTATAGAGATATCACACAATATAAAAATGAGCATATTTTGTCAATCGACCAACCACCACGAGAATTGTACTTTTACCTTGGGAAGGTGGTAGTCCCTCGATGAAATCCATAGAGATGTCGGTCCATATTGACTTTGGTATAGGTAGAGGTTATAGCTTCCATGGACTTACCATCATTTCACCCTTTTACTGTTGGCATACATCACATTGTGATGCATATTAAAAAATAATTCTTTTCATCCCTCTCCGATAAAAATTTTGCTTCACCCTTTTATATATTCTCAAAAATTCGGAGTGCCCTACTGAAGGTGTGGAGTACATTTCATGCAAGATGACTTTGATGCAAGGAGAGTTGGGTATAAGCACAATGCGACCTTTATAGCAAAGATCCCTCGAATCCCAAGTGTAGTGGGCTATTTCACTTGGATCCTTCTCCAATTTTTCTGTAATGTTGCTAGTCTCTAGATCCTTCTTCCATTCCTCCCTAATGTCCTCCAGGAAGCCGGTGGAAGGAAGGGAGATAGCTGTAATTTTAGCTTATTCGGGTAGCCAAGAGAATGCATCTGCAACAACATTTTCTTTCCCCTTTTTATAAACAATTTCATAATCAAATCTGAGAAGTTTGGTTACCCATTTTAACTGCTTAAGAGATGATATCTTCTACTCTAAAAAATACTTGAGTCTTCAGTGATTAGTTTTAATCTGGAAGCACTGACCGATCACGTAGGATCTCCACTTTGTTATGACATACAATGGCGAGCATCTTCTTAGCATATATTGACATTCGGTGATGGGAGGGAGATAAGACCTTGCTAGTATATGCGAGTGGTCGACCATCTTGTATTAGAACGGCTCAAATTCTGACTCTAAATGCGTCGGTCTCAATGATGAAGGGTTAGCTAAAATCTGGCAGTGCTAGTATCGGTGTTATCGTCATGGCTACCTTAAGTTTGTCAAAGGTAATGGAGGCTTCATCCGACCATAGGAAAGTATCATTTTTTAGTAAAGAGGTGAGTGGTGCACTGATCTTCCCATAGTCCTCCGTAAACTTTCGGTAGTAGCCTGTTAGTCCAAGGAACTCGTGCAGCAACTTCATATTTGTAGGTTTCGACCAGCCTTGCATTACCTCAATTTTTGTCGGGTCGACTGCCATTACTTTTGATATTATGTGCCCAAGACACTCTACTTTTTACTAGAGGAAGCTACACTTTGATTATTTAACAAAAAGAGTATTCTCCTAAAGGATCATTAGAACAAATTACAAATGCTAAAAATGAGAATATTATTAAAACAACACCAGTACAAATTTATATAGAAAGCTCCAGAAAATATCGTTCATCAAATTTTAGAAGGTGGAAGGAGCGTTAGTGAGTACAAAAAGCATTACCAAGGATTCATAATTTCAGTTGTGCGTTCGAAATGTTGTTTTTGGAATGTCTTCTGCACATACCTAAATTTGATGGCACCCGGATCGGACATCCAACTTCGTGAAGACTCGAGCTCCTTTTAATTTATCCAAGAGTTTATCCACCACTAGTATTGGGTACTTGTTCTTGATGGTGATGGCATTTAAAGCTTGGTAGTCGATGCACATTCGTTAAGTTCCATCCTTCTTACGTACTAGCAATAGCGACAAGGAATAGGGGCTGCAGCTTAGCCGAATCACCCTTGTGTCAAGCATCTCTTTTACAATATTTTTAATCTCATCCTTCTGGAGGTGAGGATAGCAATACGGTTGAGAGTTCATTGGTGGTTTGCTTGGGAGAATTGGAATTTTGTGATCATGTTGCCGGGTAGGAGGAAGATCGCATGGTTCAACAAAAATATTAACGAATTTAACAAGCAGTTGAGCGAGGTTTTGATTTTTAATTTTTATATTCTTCTCCTCTGATTATTATTGTAGATGCATCGGAAAACCACCATGTACCTTATGTAGGACTTTCTCCATTCGTTGCATCGAAACAATGGAGATGTGGCTTCCTCGCTTGTCGCATAGGGTAACTTGTCTACCTTTGAATATAATTTCATCAATTTAGAAAAGTTCTAGGAGATGTCACCTAGCGTCATCAGCAACTCTATGCCGAGCATGGCTTAATAATCATCAATAGATAGGAGGAAGAAGTTGGGAATGATTTCTTGGTCTTGTAGCATTAGTTTCACCTACGAGCACCTTTGGTCGCACTTGAGGATTCGGTCGTCAATGACATTTACGTCGAACTTGTTGCAACCTTTAATATAGAGTGTCATACAAGCAATAACCTTATTGTTTAGGAAATTATTAGTGTTGCCTGTGTCGATAAGAATAGTGATCGACTGCTGTTTGAGAAGGCATCCAACTTTCATCGTTTCTGGATTAGAGTAGTCGGCTAGCGCATGTACCATAAAGTCAGTCGGTTGGGGCTCTTCTTCTATAACTTCTTCTTTGTATTCGAGGCTCTCTTCTAATGATTCAATGACTTCTTCTTCCATTGGTTCAATCAAGAGAAGTCACCCCTTCTTGTAGCAATGTTCGCGGCTCTACGGCTTGTCATAGTGCCAACACAAACCCTTCACAGATCACTCTTAAAGCTCTTATCTTCAACTTTTTGGGTGCGGGGGATTGGATGACAGTAGAGGGTGCTGAGGGCTTTGGTATTGCTAGTTTGAGAGTGACCCTAGTCCTCCGAGCTTTATTGTTTAATCACTTCTCTTGAAATCACACGAAAGAGATAGCCGCCATAAGCATGTATGGTTGTCATGCTTTAACTTCTTCTCGCATCTCCAACTTTAAGCCCTCAATAAAAGTTCCCAATAGTTTTTTCTCGGGCCAATCATGAGTTTGATTATATAATCTTTTAAACCTTATTTGATATTCTTGGATGGTAGAGGTTTGTCAAATCTTTGTTAATTAGCCATCGATGTTCTCGTAGTCAATTGGTCTGAAGTGGATCAACATCCCTTCTTTGAATTATCACCATGAGAGGCCTCAATGGGTATGTTCAAACTAATCAAACCACTGTATGTCATCCCCTTCAAGATGAATAGCTATAATTTTCACCATAGAAGCATCTGCGGTTTGGTGGAACCAAAAATAACGCTCCACGCACAAGATCTAACCAATCGGGTCTCCTTCTTCCCATATAGGGAAGTCCACCCTCATGCGTGGATTGTAAGGGTTAGTCATAGAGCCTCCCTTCTCTTGGAAGTCCTCTCTTTGATAAAAGCTTTCTTCTTGTTGTGATTTCCTCGGGCTCGGTGGTCAGCCCAAACTGAGTTCAGCAAAGATCATTCATATCTTCTCCTCCATTTGGGTCTCGAAGGCTTCAGATTTTACATTGAGGGCCTCCTCTGATGCCATAGTATAAACCTCTAGATCTGTAATATTAAGATATTTTTTTTTGTTAATGGGTTAAGGGCATTGATTGTTTCAGAAAAGTTATAGCCGAAAGGGGGTGGATCAATGGATGTGTAGGCTGCAGTTTGGGGTTGTCTTGTAGCTGATTTGGGTATGGTTTTAGCTATGGTTTGGGGTTGTGATTGTAGGGGGTGAAGGTTAGGGAAATAAAGTTTCAAATCTGGAAAAGATGACAATGAAGATTTGATAGAATTTGATGAAAGATCGCTGCGGTATATGTTATTTTGCCAAACAGAATTACTGTCGAAGAAGCAGCAATTTCTCGACATAAATTCCAGAAAACACCCAAGAGAATTATGGAGAATTTTGATAGCAAGATCTTGGTTTAGATGGTGGCAGTAATAACAATTTGGATCAAGAAAATTTTGACAACGTAACGGTAAGAATACTGGTGCAAGATAAGATGGCAGAATTCTCATTATAAAATTTCAATAGTTTGTGACAACAATTCGTAGCATTATAAGAATTGTCTCAAAGATGAGTTTCACAGTAGATCAATCTTAGATGAAAGCCAAGATAATCTATAAAACATGTGAAAAATTTTGTCTATAAAAGATGCCAAATAGATCGATTCAGAAAGCCTATATGCGGTTGAAATTTTCTGCAGCAATTCTTCATTTGCAAAGATGATAACTTTTGCGACGGAAGGAATTCACAGTAAGGAAAAGATAGAAAATTCTTTTGGTACTTTGTAGATGGAAAATTGCAATAGCAAGAGGTTGGTGATAGGGAAATATCATATTTCTAGTACAATTGGTGGTGACAGTAATAGATTGATTTGATCTGTAGTAGGAGGATGACAGTGGAGGCGACGTCAAAAGCAATTATAAGAATTGCCTGTCTTGATAGAGGTGGCAAAGATGACAGTAATAGCAGCAAGATCGTTGTTCTGATACCAGATGATAGAACCCTAGAGGAATCCTATGGAGATTTGATCTTTAAGGGGGATCAACCATTGGAACGCTATAGAGGTTCCTCCCTCCTAGAAGTCGGCCACAAGGTTGAATTAAAAGATGAAATTGCTTATTCAAAAGAGATGTTTCCTAAGTGAATTCTCTCTTTTACCCTTCCTCTAGTCGGCCTGGCTTGTTAAGGGGGGCGACGGTCTAAAGGGTTGCACAAACTATGCACCCTTGCTAGAAACCCTAGCCGACCAGTCCAGTAAAAAGGATGACGGCTAAGAAGCCCTAAGGCCACGAATGTAAACCCTAATTATTCTTTTTTATAGGATAGAGATGACTAGATAAGGTTTATTATAATCTTATATATTTTTTTATTAATTATTACTTGATTGAGTAGGACTCGCTCTAGATCCGGTAATAACCATTTTATAAACACCCTCCTTGGAAGAGTTATTATACTAAGGTTTTACATTGTCATATTTGGCATGCTGAATGGTTATCCAAACAAAGCTTACCTTCATAATTCAAGAGGGACAAAATACGTCGACATTAATGGTCTGCTTCATCAACTTCATAAATCAACTACATTTGGAGCTAGCCACTCTCTCTCAACAAAGAAGCATACATTTTTTTTTTTTTCTTCAAGACAATCAACCCAAAAGAAAATAAACTTCTTATTATTCTGCCCATGTTTCTGATAGTCTTATCATAACCTAGGAATTTTTTAAAAGTAAGTGGGACTGGAGTTGATAACTGAGTTGCTTAGAACACGCTTTCCCTTTTACCAACCCTTGATTCTACCAAAAGCTTTATCAATTATTTGACTTTGAAATAATTCTACAGTTCCACCGGAGATATGAAGGTGCCAAGGTAGGCCCCACCTTTATATTAATCATTAGTCTATGAAAAGTATGTAGGGAAATGTTAGGTATATCACATGCACAGTATAAATTGAAACAAAGATCGATTTTCTAAGCAGATCAAATCATCGTGCAAAAGATTGGGATCACGAAAAAAATCATAAAAATAAAAAAAATCACGATGTATGAGAGATTGATTTTACCTAAAGAGATCTTATATCCCTGTATTCCATATCTGGATGAAGAAGATGAAGAAGGTAAAGCGTCCTCTTCTCTAGCGGTATCCATACGATGGATCTCTACAGCGAAACTCCTCCAATCTAATCTTGCAACTCTTGCTCAGAGGAAGGGAGGAGAATAGGAGGTGGTGGCTAAAGCTGCAGCCTATCAACCATGAGTCTCCTCTCCTATTTATAGAGAGTCACCAAAACCCTAGGGCTCCTACCTTAGTAGGTATTAGATCTACATCCAATAACCCACTAACTTTGCATTATTGGATCTCTATCTAATAATCTCCATATGCCTCTAATTAGGCCTTAAGCAAGGAGCCCATCAGCATAGAGGCTCATCTAATGAGAATAGTGGTTCATTAGATATTCATATAATCCTCTATTCGCTGAAGCATCCACCATATGTGTATGACCCTCTAGGCCCGATATCGAGCTGACTGTGAGTCACTCCCATCGGACTTGTCTATCCATAGTTACCATGTATCTATAATCTCTCATCCAAATAATATCCCAGAGACCATACATTGGATATGGTAGTGTCAGGTCATATACGGAATCAGTTTATTTTACTCTATTTGAATTCTACTGAAGAACTTCTTCTCTCTCAATCTGAATGACCCTAGATAAGGATTTATCTAAGCAAGCACAAATAGGATATTTCTCTCGTGATACCGAGAGTGGATGATCCTCTATTGACACTCAATTGCCTTGATAAGATTGACAATCAATCACGATAATCAATTATACTATATCTAGAACTTTCTAAACCTATAAGTCTGGCGTCAAAGAAAAGAGTACTCATACAAGGTATCATTGGTGTCTCAAGTCTAAGGACCAGATACACAATTGGGACTATAGAATCATTGTCTGACATTAGTTATCATTAACTATACAACACTCCATAAATGGATCAATCAATGAACTCATTCTCCAATGAGCACCTGTACTAAATCTTTAGTGTCTCTATACAAATAGCTATGAGACCAGTCGCTTCTATCATATGGACGGGTATATAGTACATCGGTTTGTCCGGTTATCTCGATGTCCCTCTCGAGTAACTTATGACCGGAATTATTTAGGATCTGTGTTTAAAAGTGAATTGATCTCATTATCATGATCTCATCACGATCCGATTCTCATTGCACAGAACCAAGGACATCACATACATATAATATAATGTGAGAATATGTCAACATTAATCATAAGCAAAAAGATCAAACAACGTGTCACACGTGTCGTCACTCACGTGATTGGCTTGCATGACAATTGTAACCAGTAGGGTAATACTTAGAAAAATAGAGATTGGAGTAAGGTTGGTGTGTAAGATTATGTGGCCCTTTATTAATTGAATAAGATATATTATGGATTATTTAGATTCTGATAAAAGATATTAGCCAATATTAAATAAAGTTCATATTATATTGAGATATTTTAGGGGATGCCCTTGATAGAAGGAACTCTCCTAATAACTTACCCTAGACCCTCTGCTATCGCCTATAAAGAGACAGGACCTACTCTAAACCTAATGCACGAGTAGCACGAATATGCAAAGGGTTGAATAGATCAAGAGATTACGGTTATCCTCTTGATCTCCTAAAACCATCAATTAAGGTGGTCCTGTGAAAAGATAGGAAGAGAGGAGAAGGGGTCTAGATCTATTCTAGTTCCCCTTGTAGATCGATATTCAGCGTCATTCAGATCTTCCGAGCGGTGCTCTTGAAGATCTAATTGGATCTCAACAGATGGCATCTAAAGGTACGTATCGTAAATAGATATAGTATTATTTGATTTCAATCATGGCATAAAAGTTTTTTCGCATAATAGATTGCATAATTATAGTTTTTATGCCAACAATTGGTATCAGAGCATAGGTTTTAGATCAAAAATATATTAGATCTATTATTTTTGTTTACGATGCATTGATCTGAATATTTTATTGATCTGTTTTCCTATATGTTAATTTTAATCGTTTGCTTGCGAACGATTCTTGATTGTTTTTGTGTGTTAAAGGCGCAGTAATCTTGCCGTATTTTTGGTCGGATCTGCCGCTGAAGCAAGCAGTGGTCAATGCTTGTGGCCGCCGAGTAGGACCCGCAGCGCAGTGAGCGGCAAGCAAGCAGGCCGCACACGAGGTCAGCCACGCCACCGGTGGCGAGAAGGAGAGGCTAGGGTTTTTCTCCTTGAGAAAATTACAATTTTGCTATTGAATCAAAAAATTATAGTTTTACTATTATGCTTAAATTATAGTTTTGTCATTCACCAAAATTATAGTTTTATCCTCGACTGAATAGGGTTATTTATATTTTTACCCTTGTGATTTATTAATCCTATAATTTAAAAAAATCTGTAATTCTTATATATATATATATATATATATATATATATTTAGAATTACAGTTTTATCATTATAAAATTGAGAAATTTAGGTTATTTTCTCAATTATAAAATTAATCAATATATAATCTAATAAAATTTAATTATGATTATATTTTTGATTATTCAATGATTATATTTTATTTTGATCAATTTATTTAATTGGACTTATGGGCTTCTCCAATTAAATAAAATTAATCAATAAAAAATATAAATTATTATTTCTTTATAGTTTTCTCATATAAATTATTAATTACATGTGTTAAATCTAATTATTGGTTTTTGGATATTAATTCAGTTATTTACATGCAAATATTAGTAATTATGAAATAATATTTATTTTTCACATAAATGCATGATTTATGTATTATCATGATTACAGTTATCATATGAGTTTTTTTTTTACTGCTGATTTAGTGTTCAATAATTATTATGGTTGTTATCCTATTATTGAATTGTCTCAGCATGAATTAGTTTAAATGAACTTGATGAATATTATTTGTAGTTCATCTCCTTGAGTTATATCTGACCGGTAACTACCAAAGTAGCTTTGGATGATACGCTTATAGGATATAAAATACAATTAAAGTCTTATCATTCATATGATAATTTAAATTATATTTTATATTACTATATTGGTCTTGTAGTTACCAAAGTGGCCTAGATCAATGATTTATAAAATTATATTAACGAACAAGTCCTCGATGACATTAAAGAAATAATATTCAAAATTATATGCATAATTAGGAGATTTAGATAATCCCAAAGGATAATCTATTTCAAATAATTATGTGATGGGGTAGGATGATACTGTTTTGGATATCCTTGCAGTTTAGAATTGTATACCTAAAGGTAGCAAAACTATTCCACAAGGATGGTATTAGTCCTCCATAAAAGATCTTGTATGAACACTAGATATGTCAATATTTTCACCCAAAGGTTAAATATTGATGATATCAATAGTTCATCATATTTTGGTAAAACTCAAAGCATTAATGTTATTTTATATTTTGCAGTGGTATTCCCGTCCATATATTCTCATGCTTCTAGTGTCCCTATACTCTTTGGATCAAATTATTCAGAATGGTTAGAGCATGTACAATTTACATTAGGCATACTAGATCTTGATTTGGCATTACTTGTTAAAAAGCCCACAGAATTAACTAATAAAAGTACTGTGGAACAAGTCAATGAAATGAAAGCTTGGGAGAGATCTGATAGGCTCAGTTTAATGTTCATAAGGATGACAATTGCAAATAATATAAAGACTTCATTACCGATTACATCTAGCGCACGTGAATATTTAAAGGTTATTGAAGATAGATTTAAATCTGCTGATAAGTCATTGGTGGCACATTAATGAAAGAACCGACTTTCAAGATGATGGTACTCGAGGAATTCAGGATCATATCCTCAATATGGCTGACAAAGCTGCAAAACTTAAGACGTTGGGAATGAATGTTGATGAATCTTTCCTTGTGCAGTTCATTCTTAATTCTATTCCTTCTCAGTTTGGCTCATTCAAGATTCACTACAATACAAATAAGGATAAGTGGGACTTGAATGAGTTAACTAGTATGTGTGTTCAGGAAGAATTTAGATTAAAGCAGGAAAGTTCATATAATGTACTAACAACTACTCAAGGAGTTGGTAACAAGAAAAGAAAATCGAAGTGTCATCCATCGAAGAAATTTGTCGGGTCTGGAAGTGTTAGACAAACTATTGAAAAGAAAGCTATTACAGTAAAATGCTTCTTTTGTAGCAAGAAAGGACATGTAAATAAGGATTGCATTAAACGTAGAACTTGGTTTGAAAAGAAAGGTATAAACTCAACCTTTGTATATTTTGAATAAAACATTGCAGAAGTTCCTTCTAATATATCGTGGATTTATTCGAGCACTTCAACTCATGTTACTAATAATATGCAGGGATTTCTTTCAATCCGGAAACCAAAAGAACATGAAGGATTCATAATTATGGGAAATCGTCTCAAAGCAAAAGTGATATCAGTAGGGACTTATCGCTTACGCCTAGAGACGGGTCATCTGATGGATTTGGAAGACACATGTTTTGTTCTTACAATTTCTAAAAATTTAATTTCTCTGTCTAGAATTGATGAGTTAGGATATTGTGTTTTTTTTTTTGTAATGGTAAACTCAGCATATTTTATGATTCAATAAAAATTGGTTCTGGAATTCTGTATGATGGTTTGTACAGAATTAATTTGAATCTTGAGTTTGCGAATACATTATTGACCTTGCAATCAAGTATTGGAATGAAATGTAATTCCAATAATGAAAGATCTTCTATATTGTGGCATAGACGTTTGGGGCATATCTCCAAGGAAAGAATTGAAAGATTAGTGAAGGATAATATTTTAGAAAATTTAGACTTCACTGATTTTAATGTTTGCATAGATTGCATTAAAGGAAAGCAAACTAAGCATACAAAGAAAAATGCCACAAGAAGTAAAGAACTTCTTGAAATTATTCATACTGATATCTGCGGACCACTCCATATTCTTTATTTTAGTAGAGAAAGGTATTTCATCACATTTATAGTTGACCTATCTAGATATGGCTATGTTTATCTAATACATGAAAAGTCTTAGGCCGTTGACATTCTTGAAGTATACATAAATGAGGTCGAGAAACAATTAGATAGAAAAGTTAAAATTGTTAGATCTGACAGGGTTGGTAAATTTTATGGCAGATATGATGAATCCGATCAGAATATTGATCCTTTTGCTAGATTCCTAGAACAACGGGGTATTTGTGCTTAGTATGCATTACCAGGTGTGCTATAGCAGAACGATGTTGCTGAAAGGCGAAATCGTACTCTTATAGATATGGTTAGGAGCATGATGAGTTATTCTTCTGTACCTGAGTTAATGTGGGGTGATGCTCTTAGGACATCTATGTATATCCTGAATAGGGTTCCTAGTAAATCAGTTCCATCAACTCTATTTGAGTTATGGACTGGTAGGAAACCCAGTTTGAGACATTTACATATTTAGGGGTGTCCTGTAGAGATAAGAGTATTCAATCCACATGAAAAGAAATTAGATCTAAGAATAATTTTTAGATATTTTATTTGTTACCCAGAAAGATCCAAGGGATACAGATTTTATTGCCCTAATCATAATATGAGGATAGTAGAATCGGGTAATGTAAAATTCTTAGAAAATGATGAAATCAGTGGGAGTCAAAAATCTCGAAGGATTAATTTTGATATTTAAGAGATTGAGGCTTCTTCTCCTATATTATCTCCTATTCGAGAAATTGTTATTCCTCAAATCAATGATAGAATTGATGAGGGTGAACAACAAAACAACATTGATGAATTCTCACATAATGTTGATGTCGCCGTTGATAGTCTTGTAGAACAATCACAATTGGTAGTTTTGATAAGATCTCAAAGAAAAAGGAAACATGCAATTTTTGATGATTATGTGGTATATCTACAAGAATCAGATTTTGATATAAGAATGAAAAAGGACCCCTTATCGTTTTTACAAGCTATAGAAAATAATGATTCTGAAAAATGGTATGATGCAATGAAAGATGAGTTAAAATCAATGGACCAGAATGGTATCTGGGAACTCGTTAAATTGCCCAATAATTGTAAAAGGGTCGATTGTAAATGAGTCTTTAAGACTATGACTCGGTGGGCAATATCAAACAATATAAAGCCAGACTTGTGGCCAAAGGTTTTTACTCAGAAAGAAGGCATCGACTATCATGAGACCTTTTCTCCAATTTCTCGAAAGGACTCGTTGAGAATCATCATGGCATTAGTAGCTCATTATGATCTTGAGTTACATCAGGTGGATGTGAAAACATCATTTCTGAATGGAGATCTAGATGAGGAAATTTATATGGATCAACCTGAATGATTCATAGAAAAGGGAAAGGAAAGTTTGGCTTGCAAACTTAGGAAATCCATTTATGGCCTTAAACAAGCTTCCAGACAATGGTATATAAAATTTCATGATACCATTACTTCCTTCGGATTTAAGAAAAATATTGTTGATCAGTATATATATCTGAAGGTTAGTAGGAGTAAGTTTATTATATTGGTCTTATATGTGGATGATATATTGCTTGCCAGTAGTGATCTTGGTTTGTTACATGAAACCAAGATATTTCTCAACAAGAACTTTAAGATAGTTGATATGAATGAGGCATCATATGTTATTGGCATTGAGATATTCAGGGACAGATCTCAAGGTTAGTTAGGATTGTCTCAGAAAGGTTATATTAATCGTATCTTAGAAAGGTTTAATATCCAGCTTTGTAAAGCCAATGATACACCTATTACTAGAGGTGAAAAATTCAGCCAAAACCAGTGCCCAAAGAATGACTTAGAAATGGATCAAATGAAGAATATTCCTTATGGGTGCACAATTGAAAATCTATTATATGTTCAAACTCATAAGGTCGGATATCGCTTTTGCAATCGGTAGATACCAGAGTAACCCAGGAATGGAACATTGGAAAGCTGCAAAGAAAGTAATGAGATATCTGCAAGGGACAAAAGATTATATGCTCATATATAGGAAATCAGATCAGCTTGAAGTAACGAGATATTCAGATGCTAATTTTGCAAATTACCTCAATAGCAGGAAATCCACTTCAGGATTTGTGTTCATGCTGGCTGGTGGGGCAATTTCTTGGAAAAGTGTAAAACAATCACTTATTACATCATCTACGATGGAAGTTGAATTTGTGGCATGCTTTGAGGCTACAAATCAAGCTTTATGGCTGCGGAATTTTATATCAGGACTCAGTGTGGTCGACTCAATTACCAAGCCGTTGAAGATATTTTGTGATAATACTGCAGTAGTTTTCTTCTCTAAGAATGACAAGTACTCTAGTGGTTCCAAGCATATTGAGATAAAGTACTTGGTGATTAGAGAAAGAGTCTAGAAACAATAAGTGTCAATTGAAAATTTAAGCACCACTATGATGATTGCTGATCCATTTACTAAAGCTTTGTAATATAAAATATTTAAAGAACATGTTCTTAGAATGGGGCTTATGAGCAAGCCGTAAAGGATATAGTGATGCATGTTTAAGTGGATGTTATTATTGACATTTCTTTTTGCATAATTAAAGTTATTTGTTTCTGCTATTCTGTTTGTGTTTATGTTTATGTATATTATGGTTGAATGCAATAAACAGGATTGTCTTGACAAGATAAATTACAGGGGTCATTATAGACTATATAAGGAAAGACTAACAGTGTTGTAGTACATAGAAGAAAGTGTGGCATTGATGATATACAACCGCTATAACTCACATTGATAGTTAGACTAAATATAATATAATTATGCTTATTGGACTTATTGACTTATTTTTATAATCATGGTCAATAAAATATTTTTTTCAAAATTTTTAGAATTTAAATATATAAAATTATTTTTAAATAAATTTTGTTTTGTTTATTTTGATTTTGGATATCTTTTATATCTTATCAATTAATGGGCAAAGTGGGAGAATGTAAGATTATATGGCCCTTTATTAATTGAATAAGATATATTATGGATTATTTGGATTCTGATAAAAGATATTAGCCAATATTAAATAAAGTTCATATTATATTGGGATATCTTAGAGGATATCCTTGATGGAAGGAACTCTCCTAATAAAGTTAGGAAGGGATGAGAAAGGGTCTACATCTATTCTAGTTCCTCTTGCAGATCGATATTCGGCGTCATTCAGATCTGTCGGACGATGCTCTTGAAGATCTGATCCAAGCTAAGCAAACAAATCAAGAGCATAAATAATGACATTGGAAGATTTAACATTGGCACAACAATACGATTAGAATGTCATTAGATTTTGCTGCCCTTCGGGACTGAGCTTGTTAGAGTTAACAAGATCAATAAGATGCTACGGAAGATAAAATCTATAAAACCAAAATGCACAAATTGGATTGGTTGATTACCCCCAATGACTACGAAACCAACTAGAGGTGTTCCTATTAATCAAACAAGCAAAAATAAGTTGGTGAAAGAGAAGCAGCAATCCAAGAGAAGAGATGAAGGTGAGTGGAAAGTTAAAGATGTGGTGTAAGATTTTGTGAATAGCTGAGCTGCCTAGGAGATGTTATTAAGGGTTTTCCTTAGATCGAATTTTTAACATGACCAGAGGAGCAAAAAAAAAAAAAACCCTTTAGAGGGGTCCATGGAATGAACAAGTTCATTAGCAATCAAAATATTATCATGGATGGATTTGTAAGGAATGAAGGTTGATTGTTCTTGTTGGATGACGTGGTTTAAGTTAAGATGGGGACGATAACGATTAATACTTAGAGAGGAGTTTGTAGATGATGTTTCACAGATCAATAGGCTTTAATCAATCCTCTTGGGGTTGTCCATTCTTTGGGATAAAAAATAGGAAGGTCTTATCCTGATTGGGAGGTACTTGACCATGCTAAATAAATGTTTATTTATTTATTTTTTGTTAAATAAATGCGATGCTTATTGAACATGCATATGATCTAAACAATATAATTTGATACCGAAAGATGTCTTGACCATCAAAACATCTAGTATATAAGAGAACAAGAAACATTAATGATAACAAGAGTATGATCACATGTGCATAGTTGCCCACGTATCATCTTCATTTTAGATGACACATTATCCTAATTGATCAACATGTTAGGTCCATACCTACGACGCTGATGATATGACATCAATTAAGAGATCGATTTAACTCCATCAGGATATATTTTTACAACAATCTAAAGTCAACAAATTGTTACTCCCATATCTTTTGGATTCGATAAATAATTTTCACTACGATCAAAATAGTACGTATAATCATCATTCGCCAGCATTAACTAAAATCTCAACAACGAACGAACAAACGAACGAACGTGTGCTATATTATAATTTTTTTTTAAAAAAAATTGAAATCCTTTAAATCTCTTATTAATTTAAACATCAAAAGAATCTTATCAGACACAGTCTCAGCTTGGATCGTCCTTAACTCTTAAATTAAATATGTTTTTAATTTATAACGAATTAAATCTTGATTGATTCTGAATGCCGGCTGTGTTGGACAGCCAATGGTGCCCAACCAACCAACCCAATGGAAACTTTTGGTTTCCACATCGATGACCTCCCACCCAAATGATGGAAATGGACGCACGCGGATTCCACATGCATTATTAACTTAAAGTTCTCATGTCCGCACCGACACGTTTAATCCCCTCCCATCTAATCTATTTGGCGTGGCGAGGAAGACCTCACGTGGGTCCAGCCAGATGTGCCATTTCTGATGGACCACCCAACCATACCAACCAGCGACTCCCATCACCTGTACGCCTCTCACCACTATCATTACCACAATTAAACAAACCATTATACTGCTACATAATTTAAATCACACCTCAACTGCTGTCGTCAATTGGCATCCCACTGATCCCCCCATATATATATATATATATATATATATATATATATATATATAATTTTAGACGAATAAAAATTATTATTACGTATTTTTTTTCTTATTATTGGTAATATATCAGATGTATTTTATCAGGGATTTGATTCGAATGTTTCAGTGATGATAGATTGATGTATTTATTCTTTTAAAGTTTCAACTGATATTTTTCTGATGATTTCGCCCCATGTCTTGATATAGTATGAGATCCACTTACCAAAAATTAGATTGATACACTGATTAGATTGAGATCTACTAATTAAAGGTTGAAAGTTTGACGACCGATTTGATAATCTATACATAGATACTGGATTCATCAAGTTGATCGTAAGATGTTTGGGTGAATTTTCTTTTCTTTTTTGTTATTTATTATTTAAAAATATAAGAAAATTTTAATATTTATCCATAAAAAATTTGAAATTTGAGGACTGTCACATAAAAATAATTATCACTTTCCTTATGGATTATTTTATTTTATTTTTGAAAAAATACGTCCCTTTTTAATGCTTTCCTTTCGTTGTTGATTAATTCGGAGATCAACAACGCAGCAGCAGCAGCAGCAGCAGCGCCAAAAAGAGGTCGCCTCAGCCCGCGGGGGAAGGATTTAGATCCGAGCTCCGCCCAAAGGTCTCAGCGAGCCTCTTCTTCCTCTTCCTCTTGTTGTTCTTGCGATGGCGGCATACCGGGCGGAGGACGACTACGACTACCTGTTCAAGGTGGTGCTCATCGGCGACTCCGGGGTGGGCAAGTCCAACCTGCTCTCCCGCTTCACCCGCAACGAGTTCAGCCTCGAGTCCAAGTCCACTATCGGCGTCGAGTTCGCCACCCGCAGCTTGACCGTCGACGGCAAGGTCGTCAAGGCCCAGATCTGGGACACCGCCGGCCAGGAGAGGTCCGTCCTTGTCTTTTCTTCGCTGTTCCTTTTCTTGATACCGGCCGAGGTTCTTTTGAATAGGGTCTGTAAGGTTTTAGTTGGTATTTGGGTGTTTGAAGGAGGGTTTTGCGGGTCGATGCAGTACTCGCATCTTGGCCTTGGGCGAACTTAGAAGGAAGGCTTCTTAGATCTAAATCCTAGGGTCATTCTCCTTTTTCTCTTGATTGGGCATGTTATTGATGCCAGAGAAGTGGGTATAGTGAGATTGGGCCGCAAATTTCTCCCTTGTCGTGGACTCCAAGGATTTGGACATTCCCAGATCGGAAGCTAACCCATTTTCAGTCGGTTGGTCTTCCTGGAGTTTTAGCCTTTCACCAAAAGATAGGCATTTTAGTTATCGAGCCATATCTTAGAACTGTGAGAGAGCTTGACGAGAGAGCAAAAGTCCCAGCTTTGACAAATCTCCAGATTCTACCTGATCTTTCGCCATGCCGGAGGCGCAAACGAGGAATACATGCATAACGCAAATGGCAAATACATTTATGCTTCCACGGATGCCGGGCTGTTGGCTGATGGGTTATTAGAGTTTTAGTCAGCATGCTATTCCAATTCTAGAAAGAAAGTTGGCAGACCTATTAAGGCTCTTGGAAAAAGCATCCATTTTCCAGCACCAAGGCTTTTCTTGGTATCTGGGGTGGTTTGCTGCACTAGTAAATCCATGAAATAAGCAATAATATCAAATGACTGTATAGGAACTATGAATGCTATTAAAAATCTACTCCTGCATGGAGAAATAAATATACCTGAAGATTATTAGTATTCTTCGTTTAATTTTGTACATTACTGCAAAATTCTTAGGCGGTCATACCTTGTGATAAGTTTGCTCAAGATTTATCTTCAATTTTGTTTTCCAAATCCTTGCATTGTTTATAAAACGTAATCAACATGATCCATCTACAGATTAGAATGCTGTAATCTACCTTTTTAGATTGTGTTCTAATTGATTATTTAAATCAAATTTGTAAATGGATGTGGTTAGTTCTTTTATAATACATCTATCTGTCAGTCATGCGTACTAGATTCCCACTTCAATGAAGGTCCGTCCATATGATCTGTTGAATTGTTTCTTAATGTGGTGAATAGTATTTATTTCCTTAGTTCAATTCAATGTTGTAACAACACGTTCTATATGAGGTTGTGGGCTGCCTCATGAGAGTATTTTCTAACTCACATGTTACAGAATGGCATCTTTTCAATTTTCTTTTTATTTCAATTTGGAGTCATTTTATGCAGCGAGCAGGTAGTGCATGTGCAGGAACATACATGTTTGCTTGCCAGTTGTTCATGCTAGTTTTGCTTTTCAATAGAGGTTCTTATAACTGTTCTACTTTCTTCTGTGTGATGAGAATTGTTTACTTTGTCTAGTATAATGGAATTCATTTGGCTGGAAGCAATATCTTGTGGTTGTGGCTGCCGTATTTTATCATTCCATGTCCTCTTTCTAGTTCCTATCATATTTAGCTGTTCTGAAACCTGAGTGAGAAATCCTTAGTAGGTAGGTTCGTCACCTTACATTTGTGGACTATCCCAAAATAGATAAGTTCACTTAACAGCAGCTTAGAAATGCCAGTATCTCTTGCTCTCTGGCTTGATCTATGGATCCCTTGTTTCTTGTTTATTTTACACCCTGCCAGCAGTTGTATCCTTTCATACTTTTACTCTGCTGAAGAATGTTATAATTCTTCAATATGGTCCTTTATTCAAGCTCATGGTTGTATCCTTTCAGAGATTTACTCTCCTTAAAGGGACTCAAATGCTTAATGTAAAAGGTAAGTTTTTTTGTTTAAAATAGAAGTCATCTGTGAGATCAATCTCTTTTCTAATCCCTAGTCTGCAATATATTGGAAGCAGTCAACTCTTCATGAAAAGAGGTTCAGGCTCCATATATATATATATATATATATATATGGTCCTGAACCTTTTGCATCTAAGTTATGTGTCAATGTCATATGGGTATTCTATTTTGAGAAATTTGCATGCTTAGAATTATTCATGGAAAGAAACAATTTCTTCATTGTATTGAGGCCACATCATCAGGCCATGTGACAGTAACTTGCACAAACTTTTACAGGTATCATATTGCATGATAATTACTGCCTGCCACACATTAGTCTTTGATATATGTCCATGGCAAAATGTAATGAGGGAAGTATTTTGTGATATAGCCAGTGCCGATCCATGTTGAGATCATATTACAAGGTCCACATTTTTCCTTCTGCTTCAAATGCTCTTTAGTGGAGATAATGACCATGAAACTTTCTATTGTCCATCACAAGCCAGACTAAATGGTAGTTGGTGCATAATCCTACCTTTAATTGCAGGTACCGTGCCATCACAAGTGCTTACTACAGGGGAGCTATAGGTGCATTGCTAGTCTATGATGTTACAAGGCATGCTACATTTGAAAATGTTGAACGCTGGCTGAAGGAGTTGAGGGGCCATACAGATCCTAACATAGTTGTGATGCTCATTGGGAACAAGTCGGATCTCCGTCACCTTGTTGCTGTACCAACTGAAGATGGTGAGGCTTATGCAGAGAGGGAATCACTCTATTTCATGGAGACTTCTGCACTAGAAGCAACAAATGTGGAGAATGCATTTGCAGAGGTTTTGACTCAAATTTACCGTATCGTGAGCAAGAAGGCTGTCGAGGCAGGTGATGATGCAACATCTACTGTCCCCAGTAAAGGTGAGAGAATAAATGTGAAAGATGATGTTTCTGCGCTTAAAAGAGTTGGCTGCTGCTCCAGTTAGGTAACTGTTGCGTTGCCACTGCTACTTTCTGCTCTTGATGCCTGTTGTACTTCTTTCCATGTAACCCTGGATCCGTTCCTTTCTTTGAAATTTAGACTATTATTTTTTCGATCACGCTATCGTGTTGTTTTGGAAATCAACATGGAATGCTTTATCGGATTGTTCCAGTGATCGATGGTGAAGAGAGATTAAGTAAGGTAAGATTCACTATGTTGTTCGGTTTGATGAATGAAATCATCAACCTAGCATTTTTCGTGCAGTTGGTGCAAACTTAAGCATCCATGAACTTGTGTAGTTTCTCACTGGCGCAATTTGAAAATCTTGGAATCAGCGAAACTATTGACATTTAGTCTCACTAGTTAGCATGAAACAGTCAGTTTTAGAATAATTCTTTATGTTAACACAAACAGAGATTTTTGTGTTTGATAAGATTATGTTAAGGGCTGCATGCATTATAGGCTGTAGAAATGAGATTGTTTTGGTGGATTCTGGGTATAACATAGGTAAAGTGCATAAGAGAAGAATAATCAGTACGGCATCATAAATCCTCAGAGAAATTTGTGGTAGTTGGAGATTTACTGATAATTCCCAGGGTATGTTCTTTTTGGCTATTTGAATCTGATGCTTTTCTTCCCATATAAAGTGAACGAGTTTTACATTCTGATATTAGAAGCATGGAGTTGTGGACAAATGGAGTTGTATTTGAACATTTCATACAATCTGAAGGTGATGTTGCAATGAGTTTTTAAGTCCACAATTCTTTTTCCATGAACGACATGGTAAAACAAAACTGTAGATATTAGGAAGACAACAAGTGTTATCCGTCCATAACCTGACCATACGACACTGTAAATTCCTAAATGGATTTTTCATAAACTTTTGTGCCGAGTGTATTATCATTAGTTTTGGGGTGAAAAATCTAGGGGCATTGGTTTAGGTTCAACGAAAATAATGTGTCAGCTATCTTATTAGATTCGTTCATGATGATACCAGAAGTGACATATTATTAAGCATAATTCAATGAGTTACTCGTAAACGGTATCCGTCATAGTTGAGGATTTCTCTCAATTGATGAAATAGATTTTTTCGTTCAATTACAGTTCTGTTCAGCTAACATGTCCTCGCAAGATCGAGCTTCTGTTAAGGATGTCGATTTTGGACTGATGTAATGAAAATAGTTTGCGGGCCTAAGACTTTGTGAGAGAGTTAGTAAGTTGATCGGCTGTGTAAACATGAGAAACACGAAGCTGCTAGCGGACAACTTGATCGCGCACAAAATGAAAGTCAATGACAACATGCTTCATGCGGGAGTAAAAAACTAGATTTGCACAAAGGTAAGTCGCACCGATGTCCATAAATGGCTTTTTGGAGTTTATATATATGCCGTGGATATTAAGGATGTATAAAGCTTAGAGGTTGTTCCATGAAGACACCTTCAGTAAGAGTCTCTTGTAAAGAGGTATTGTTGACATCTAATTGGCTTAAACACCAGTCTTTGGATATTGTCATATTTAAGATAAGCCAAATTGTAGTAGGTTTAACAACAGGACTAAATGTCTCAGTGTAGTCAATACTAAGGAGTTGATGAAATCCTTTAGCCATAAGTCGTGCTTTATAGTAAGTAATCGAATCATCAGGGTTTTGCTTAATTCGATAGGCCCACTTGCACCCGATAATGTTTTGTGTGAAATGAGAGGGGATAAGGATCCATGTACCATTATGAAGAAGAGCATCATAGTCCTCACACATAGCTTTACACCAATGTGGAGATTTTTGGGCCTGAAAAAAAAATGACGGTTCAGTAGAGTCGGGGGAAGGTTTGGTGCTAACATGGAGGTTAAGAACTTGACGGGGTTTAAAGATACCACTCCTGGAACGAGTTTGCATTGGATGCCGGGAGGGTATAACAGTATTGAAGGGTAGGGTTATCACTAGTGGAGTTAGACGGAAGGACGACATAATCACCCGAACGATGTGAGGACAAAGGTTGGGGTTCTAGAAGAGGAGAAGCTGGAGGAGCCGGAGGAGAGGAGGAAGAAAAAAGGTGTGAGGCATGTGGAGGGATGAAGATGTGTTAGAGTAACTCAGTGGGATGACAGATTGCCCATGATCTCGAAAGGGAAAGACAGATTCCACAAAAGTGACATGTCTGGAAATAAAGACTTTAGCAGAGTAAGGATCATAACATCGAAAAGTATTATGTTCAAGAGAATATCCAATGAAAATGCAAAGGCGAGAACAAGGTTACATTTTATTAGAATTATAGGGACATAACCACGGATAACAGAGGCAGCCAAAGAATTTTAATGTTTGTAGATTGGGACGTTTTTAAAAGAGTTTTTCAAATGGTGATTGATAGTGTATAATAGGAGTGAGCACGTGATTAATGAGGTAGACAGTCGTTTGAAAAGCTACGGACCAAAAGGTAGATGACATAGAAGCCTAATGGAGCATTATTAGACCAGTTTCAATAATATGATGATGTTTATGTTTGGCAGAACCAACCAGTTAAGATGTATATAGGGGGGACTTAAGATGTTGAATACCATAAGCAGATAGATGAGATGCAAGGGCTTGATATTCACCTCCTCCATCATAATATATAATTTTAATAGTAGTCTGAAAGTAGTTTTCAACTAAGTTTTTAAAGTTAGAAAAGACAACAGTGACATCAGACTTTTAACGAAGAGGATATACTTCATAAAATAGTCCAAAGATAATATAGTATCTAAACTTATCAAAAGAAACAACTGACGCAGGACCCCAAACATCAGTATAAACTATCTCAAACGATTTAGAGCAGGAAAGAGAGGAGGTATCAAAAGACAGTTGATGACTGTTATTGCTAAGACAAGCATTACAGTGAGTAATAACCTTACTAGATTTAGCAACAGGAATTGAATAGCGAGAAAATAATTTTTGTTGAAGAGAGGTAGAGGGATGACCAAGCCGATGATGTTATATGTCAACTGGAGCAACAGTGGATGAGTTGGCAGTAAGCTGAGTGAGAAATAGGGCTGACGGCCATTCGTAGATGTTGTCTTTATTCAGACCGCTAACTAGGGATGCCCCAGTGCTCAAGTCCTTGACAAGAAAATAATCAGGAAATAATTCAATGGAAGTATGATTTTGTTGACAGACTTGAGAGATTGAAATAAGATTTCTTTTGATGTGAGGTGCACACAAAACATTATCGAGTGTGAAAGAAGTGGTATTAGAATTAAACTTTGTAGAACCAATATGAGTAATAAGAATCCTTTTACCATCGCCGACGATGATGTCTTCATGTCTTCCATAGCCATTATGGAGCAACAAATTTTGAAGATCGAAAGTGATATAGTATGAAGCACCAGAGTCCACAATCCAATTAGGCTGACTGTCAAAAGGAGCAGTCATGACATTTGCTTGAGGCCAGGTTGATGGAGATGGGAGGCGAGGTCGAGACCGACAAACTTTGGCAGTGTGATTAATTTTGTCACACAACTGGCATACAATTGGTTATTGTAACGTAGGAGGAGGACGACGTGGCGAAAATGAAGCATTTGGACGATGGTTGAGATACGGAAGATATGGAGGAGGAAGCGACGGGTGGTTGCTCATAGAGGTGGTAGGAAAGTTGGCCACACCTTTTGAAGCATTCTTGTTATATTGTGATTATGCCTTTTGGATGTGTGGTTGAACTGAGCTGTGATGGGAGGTCCTAGCAGAGGTCCTGGCAGCTTGGCATCACGCTTCAGGTAAGTTTCATAGTTTATTAGCTTGTCGTAAAGTTCTTCAAAGGAAATTAGAGAGTCGCGCGCGTGAAGTGCTGTGGCCAGTTCTTTGAACTATGGACTCAGTCCATTATGCGTGTGGACGAGTACCTCTTCATCAGGAAGTGAACGACCTATCAAAGCTTGGTCATCGATCATTAGTTTGATATGTTGTAAGTAGTCGACAACAGTACTGCCCTCTTGCTTTTAGGTCATAAGGTTGGAAAGTAGTCCAAGCATGCGGGTTCATGAGTGGCTCGCTAATGTAGTTTGGAACTTGGTCCAAGCCTTCGTAGCAGTGGTACAGGATGACACAAGCTGGGCGATGGATCTAGCAACAAAAGCTTGAATTGCTTGAAGAATGAGCCTATCTTGGCGTAACCATAGCTTGTAAGCTGAATTTGGTACTAGGTTAGGTTCTTCGGGAACTTGAATCATTACTGGTGGACAGCTGAGAGAGTCATCAATATAACCTAATAAATCATAGCCAAATAAGAGATAAAGAATTGAGCACGTCAAGACGCGTAGTTGCCACTTTTGGATAACTTAAAGGGAATGAGGGAGGCAACATTAATGGAAATAAGTCATGTATGTGAAGAAGAAGCCCCGGTAGGTAAGAGAGTTGTGGCATCATAGGTAGACGACGAGGAAAACATATGGAACAAGTCAAAAGGAACTCAAGAGAAATGACAGGATAGTGTATAGAAGTAGATGGTATCACAGTGATAAAAAGTGATGAAAATAGGGAAGAAAGAATAAAAGAACTTCAAGTCGGAGTATAGAGACCTCAATCGATGGAGATTGTTGTTTCAAAAAGTTGCAATAGCCTAATACTGTAGTGTTAACTTATATGAAGTGGGTCTAGATGCCAAAGTCAACAAATGCAATGAAGTGGATGTGTGAGCAGTTTTGCTCACTACAAGTAGCGTAGGATTGAAACTGCTGCTGAAGAGGGAAGGAGTTGAGGCCAAGAGCACAAGCACATGGATCCTCAACTAAGGAAGGTCTGCTAGTAGCCAAAGTAACAGCAAGTGCTGGAGCGACGGGCTAGGAATGCAGCCACGGAAGTGTCGCTGCTCGTCAAGGCTAATGTGGCAGCGGTGAAGCACGAGGAAGACTGCCTCGTGCAGGACTCCACGCTGATGAGGCGAGACCAGGCAGCCGGAGGTGGGGGGAGGGACAATACTCCGCTATCGCCCACTACAGTAGGGCCACAAGCACCAATTGGTGCCATAACTACTGGAAGGAAGAGAAAGCGTCCGGATCAATGCATTGCCAATTCAAGTCGTCGGTGCTCGGACGTGCATCATGCCCTTAAAGAGATGAAGGCCAGGAATGCAATTCTGCAATGTTCTGTTTGATGGAGTTGTGGTAGTGGAGTTTGAGGATGCAGTGGCTGGTTCCTACACGAAGAAGACTATGACAATGTCTGTTGCATAGTTGGTGTTCTGCAATGCTCTATTTGATGGAGTTGTAGTAGTGGAGTTTGAGGATGCAGTGGCTGGTTCCGTGGAATCACTGGATTTTGAGAATGCGGTGGCTAATTCCTGTCGAAGAAGACCACGGCGAGGTCTGCTACAGCGAAAGAGAAGAGATACCATGAAATAGCTGAGGATGGTACAACAGCAATAGCAATAGATGTCCTATGGCCGACTTCAAAGTTGCAGATGGGGATGAGATCAATGATCACCAGAATTTGTTGGAAGTGAGGCATCTGTCTCCGTCGGAGGCTCTCGGAAGTGTAGCTTTTGGTGAAAGGTGCCTATGTCATCATCGGAAGCGCCAAGGGCATGGGGAAGAAGAGGAGGCAAGAGCTTCACTAGCAAGAAGAGGAGACATCGAGACTGAACAGGTCTCTGGACCTATTTGAGGCAAGCAGGTGCCGAAGAAGGGACGCCACAAGATGATGATGGGCTGTCGTTTGACAGAGAGGAGGGCGCTGCCTGTACAGGTGGAGAAGAAGAGGAAGCAGCCAGCAATGATGAGTGACGCTGGCTGTGAATATGGGTGGGACATCACAGGATGCAGGGAGACTGAAGGAGTGGGTAGCGATTGCGACGTGAAGTAGAGGAAGGGCAGCAATCGCGTCAACTTGTTGAGGAAGAAGGGCTGGCCAGCAGCTGCAGCAGGTGCAATAGAGAAGACTGACGGAAAGGGGCAACGGGTAGAGGAGCAACAGCGGGCAAAGAGGAGATGGGCTGTAGAAGCGCATCGCTGGCTGTGCACTACGGTATTATTAGGTCGATCTCAGCAAAACAGAGAAAGAAAAAAAAAAGGAAATAGAGTAATGGTTACTCTGTTTCGATGGATGCGATTGGCAGTGACGATTACAGGCGCCAGAAGGAAGAAGTGACTTGAAGAAGAGGGCTATGACCAAGATCTGTCGTTTGTCAGCGGGAAGCAGCAGGGCCCTGGGCCATCGCAAGACCCGGAGCATTCGTAGGCGTCGCGTTTGCGGGGCTGGAGACCGCGGATGCCAAGGTTCCTAGAGCGTTGGCAGGGTTGGAGACCCGGGAGGTGGCCAGGGTGGGAGCCGTGGTGGGGGATTTCACTGAAGAATGTGTCAACGCCGGTTGCTCAGTCTTATCATTGGGTTTCAGGAGATCTATTCCAACAAGAAGGAGAAGGTAGCAGTGCTCGCTGTGAGAAGTTGTCTGGCGACTGCGGTTTCGCATAAAAGGGATAGATGATGTCGGGAGATCGGTGTTGATCTCGTTGGTTCCGTTGGTAGAGGAGACAGATGTGTCGCGACAATAGGTAGGCAGGAGTCGATGATAGAATCTGCACGCGATCAAAAGCGATGAAAACTTGCTACCGTTTGATAGTGAGAAGAGAGCTTGCTCTAAGCAAGCTACTCTGATACCAGGTTGAAATACAAGTGAGAACACAAAAGACACACATTAATCATTGAGTGAGCAATTATTTATAAAGATTAAGTTGAGGATTTTTCTCAACTAATGAACGAGATCTTCTTGTTTAGTTATAATTATGTTCAACTAATAATACTAATCGACGATGAGGATTTTTAAGTTATTAAATAATGGAAGACTTCGTACAAAATCCCAAGTTTGTTCTAACATTTAAAACAGACGAAGACTTAAAAATGATTTATAAAAGTATGATGCAACATATTGTTATTAACTTGTACTGTTATATTTAAGGTTAACAGATCAAACTAGAAAAAGAAAAAGAAAAGGTTGGATCAAGTCCTAATAATCTTACTTGTACGTATATTTAGCATACTTTTCCTTCTTATATACGTCCCTTAGATCCCACGGAATTTTGCCACTTCAGCATGAGGTAAAATTTCAGAAGCTACTCATCAGATGTTCACCAAGGTTTCTCATCAGAGAATGTGTTCAGTCCACTGGGTTGGAAGTTTAATTTATGATATGAGAACAAGTTAATTTGTTTCAGGGTCTGTATATTTCTTATTTTTGTGTTGTAACATCTGATTGCCGCACCACCCAATTCTGGTGGTCAGCAAGATAAAGATTTCGATATGCTGTGTGGATTCTGTCCACTAAACTAAGCATGGCAGCAAAAGCTATTATGACTACTAAATACCAAAAAAGAATGACTCGGAAGTCTCGGGACTGAGACACTGGTGGATTATAGGATCCTCCGGTCTTTTACCTTCCATTAGCATCAGCGGATCACGCGCGAGCAATCCGACAAGCCGCACTTACAAAGGGCGAGAGCATTGGATTCGCTGTCACCGCTGACCACGCCGTCAAAGTATGAGCTCTCTCTCTCTCTCTCTCTCTCTCTCCTCTCCCAAGATTCTCTCGGATGAGAGGCAGAAAGAGACGGGAGAGAGAGAGAGAGAGAGAGAGAGAGTAGTAATCTTTCGCTAAAAAGAAGGTTGAAAGAAAAAGGCAGCAGTGGAGCTACCGGCAGTTGGCTTTTCTTTTCAGGAGTCAAAGCTTTTACTGTTTTGGTCTTTGTCTGTACACGTCTACTTCGTGTTCCAGATGATCAAACCTAATTCAGCCTCTACCAACGAGAGAGAGAGAGAGAGTATGTGAATGGCCAAAAGAGAAAGGCCGTAGAGCCCAAAATGTCGGAAAAAGAAAGCTGCAGCATTACATAAAATAACAAAAAGAAGGCACCATTTCCAACACCCTGCAATCATCCAACTCTTTCTCTTCTCAACCTTCTCTGTCTTCTTCCTCCTCGCCATCATCCTGCGACGTGACTCCGAAGCAGTCGCCTCCTCCTCCTCCTCCTCCTACTTGGTTTCTTTTAGAATTCTTCCAGTGGATTCAATTACAAGTAATATTACATGACGGATTTCGTCGAACAGTATCTACAAATGAAGCAAACAGAGACACGACAACCTCGCAAAAGCTAAAAAGAGTTCTTTCAGCTCCCTCTCCCAACAAAGACAGATCCGAAAGAGCTCTGCCAATCGAACATATCCTTGTTCGATCCTTCTCTATGCAATTTGATTTCGACATCAGTTCTGATAAGAATCCAAACAGAAAAGATCAAGCTTTGCTGACGATTGCTTCCGCCGATCTCCCCTCTCCGGGATCGCTCCTTGATCGCGTCAGCGGCGACTCCGAGTCTGCACACCGAGTTGACCCGGTCGTCGTTAGAATAGGTATTATGTGTACTGTGCACTGAGTGTGACCGAAACCGGAAAGCCATCTCACGTACCTCTGTTGAAGGACCGCTTGCAGTGGGCGATGGCGCTCTGAATCCCGTCTTGCTGCTCCAGGAGCGAGTCGTCCCGCCTCTCGAGCGCCAGTGTTGGCGATCGGACCGATGCGACGGCCGCCGATGCCGACCGGCTCTTTCTTAGGCTCCGGTACGCCACCTTCCTCCCCGCCGGGAGGTTCACGTCATGCGACTTTAGGGATCCCTTGAAGCTGCTCGCGGCTGAAGCCGGCTCTTTCAGCTGGTCTCCTCCCCCACCCGCCTCTCCGCCCTCCCAGGCCGGCCGAACCTTCCCGGCCCCGCCGGAGCTCCGCGGCCCGGAGAACCGGAGCTTCTCGCCGTACCGCCTCGATATCCTGATGTAAAGCGGCTTAATTTTGCTAAGACACCTGCGGAGCACGTCTCCGGGGAGCTTCTTCTCGTCCGACGCCGGCAAATCGTCGTCGGCGTAATGCCGCACAGATCTGCTGCTGCTGGAGCTCCTCCAGCTGTTGTTCCTGGTGAAGAGCGACGCCAGCGACACCTCCTCCACCTTGAACTTGACAAAGAATTTGTTTTGGTGCTGCTGCCGTGGTGACGCTGACGACGTAGCGGGTGAGGCGCCGGGGTTGAGCTCCGACGACGTCGACTTCGACCTCCTGTGAAAGCCCAGCTTAAAGACGCGGAACCTGGCAGCAGATTTGAGGAGGAAGGCAGGGGCTTGAGGCTTGGACGACTTGGGCAGCTCGGAGGCATCAAAGTCCCTCAACGAAGAAGGCCCAAGCGGGACCAGTTCAAAGAAAAGGCCGTCGGAAGTTAAGATTGAGGGGGCAGGGTCGCGCCGGAGGCTGCCGCCGTCCGGGGACGCTGTGAGGCCGAACCCCTCCTCTGCCGCCTTGCCCGCGTTGGAGGAAAACCGCCGCTTCTCCCGTCTGAGGACCTCGTCCCCCCGCAGTGGCACGGCGAACTCAATGTCGAAGAAGGGCCCATCGTCGTCATCACTGCCGCCAGGGACGTCGTCGGTGAATTCTTGATCGCGGACGTTGGTGGTGATCGTAGTGACGGCACCTCCGCCACCGGGCTTACCATGTGCGAGCAGTCTGAGGAGCTCCATGCAGCCTGCCCGTGTGATTTGTGTGAGGAGGTGTTTCTCCCAAGGCTTTTAAGGGGATGTGGGGTTTGGCTCCGAGATGGTCACGCGAAAGGGGAGTCGCCTGCCTTTGTGCCGCAAGCAACAGCGGTAGTAGTAGCCGTCGCGTCACAGTTTCCACGGAGGACCAAAAAATTGGAACCTTTCTCTGACTTGAGCCGGCGGTCTACTGAGCTCCTTACTCACATGGCAGAAGGCTCTCGTAAAAGCTTCTACACGCCAACATCATCCGCTCTCCATTTCTCCTCCAAAAGACGACTACGATGAGATCAAATCACAAGCGTGTCCAAATCTTAAAGCGAACAAATGGAATCGTACCGTAGGAGAAGGTGACGATAACCAGTAAGGAAGGACAGGGTCTCCGAAATCATGTTAGGATTTAAGCTCCATCTACACGTATCTAAACGAATCTGTACGGGGAGGAGAGGAGATGACAAAGTGGCGTTCCGAATACTAAATCTTCTGGCTCGTACATGAGCCTGATGACCGAAAACATAGATTATAGAGAGAGGGCAGTGCAGGGGAGGGAGCTCGATCGGCCTTCTCGTCGCGTGCGCTAAAGGTGGTGTGAGCAAAAGAGGACGGAAAGAAAGGGAGGGTGGGGGGAAGAGGGAGAGGAATGGTTCTTGGAAATGGGTGATGATGATCTGATCTGGGTGTGATGCATGTGCCGCAGGAAGCTTCGGCCAAAGTGGAGCGGCGGAGCGTCCGTATGCAGTGGTGGAGTGGGGTGGGGGGAGGGGGGAGGGGTTGCTTTGCAGCTTTCTTCTCCTCCACCTCTTCGTCCTCCTCCTCCTTCTTCTTCTTCTCTTTTCTTTTCCGGGTGGATGAGGAATGATGGCAGGGCAGCCGCAGCTGTTATCATCATGCCACTGATCTCCAGTTTCAGGTTTTGGTACGATTAGCGCACACTCAGGTGAATCCACTGAAGGAATGATGATGATGATGAGGAGCAATGGGCTGCTTCTTTCTTTAACGAGTTGTTGGGGACAGCAGCGGCGCTCTCTTAGTACTGAGATCATATGGACATGCATGTGTAGAGTATGTGTGTTGGTTGGAAGAAGGCAGCAGAGAATATGGATTGCTTCTTTTCTGTATTGGAGCTTGTAATTAAAAGCAGACTCCACCAACAACAGTTCAACGCTCCTTTATCTTCGAAAACTCCAACAAAAGCAGAAATCCATGGCTGCAGGCCTCTGTGAGAGAAAGAAAGAGAGAGAGGGAGATTACATGGACTGACTCAAAGTGAACCCCAGGTCTATGGGGAGTTCCACCACAAACGCTGCAGGTAATGGAGCGATTACATGGAGGAAGAATAAACTAAGCATGAGCATTTGTCCCTGTGGGGATCAACATAACTATGGGAACCAAGTGATGGAATTGAATACAGGAGGGATATGGGGGTGGGAGCATATATTAAATAAGCTACGAGACCAGAAAGAACGCTGTCATATGCTCATCAACTCCTTTTGAAAAGGTCTCATCAGAGCATCACACCACAATCAATTTAGCAATAAGCCCACCATTATCCCATCTCTCTCTCTCTCTCTCTCTCTCTCTCTCTCGCACACACACACACACACACACGCAAGAGAAGAAAAAAAAATAGCGATGGAAAAAAATATTAAACAAAAGTACGATCAAGTTTTTATTAAAAATCTTTTTTAAATTTTGATCATTAAATTTTATCCACTATGATACTCTGCAAAAGTCTAGTAATAATAAGTCTAGTGGAATCAGTCAAAATTAAAATGGTTAGATTGTAGATCAAACTTAGTATGTAACATAACTCTTTCAATTATTAGTGATATAAGATTATTCTTCAAGTCCATCTCATTTCACCTATACTTGCGAATATCTGGAACAAAATTGATCAACATTTTAGGACTTCTTATAAGATTATTCTTCAAATCCACAAAAAGCTTAACAAGTCTTCATCTCTCTCTCTCTCTCTCTCTCTCTCTCTCTCTATATATATATATATATATATATATATATATATATATATATATATATATATATATATATATATATATATATATATATAATAGTGGATGTCGGTAGCATCGACAAAGGAGGAATCAAAAGTGGACGTAGGTCATGTCAGTCGAACTAATATAAAATTGATGTACCTTCTCTTCTTTACTGTTTAATTACTTTACAAATTGATTTATTTGCTCATTACAGTCTTACAAACATTTTTAAGTTTAAATACTTTTTTGATATAAGCTTTATTGAATGAATCTTAAAATCAATGAAAGTTTTTCAAAAATACTAATTTAACCTCTACTCCACCCCACCCCCACCCCCCCCCCCCAATTATTAATGTCGATTCGATCCTAACACCAATATCAGGAGGCAGAAATTATGGGGGATGAGATTGTCTTAGATCTCTTGCACGAATAGGGATCCTACTCAACTACCTTCTCCGAGGTCTTCCTTTAACTTGACGAACTTCTACTGGGCTTCATCCGGGCATAACCCAACATAGTTATGCCCTAAGGGATTAAGTTGAATTTGACAATAGGGTATCTAGCTCGAGTAGGTTGAGGGTGGTCATTCGAGAGCTAGGAGCATGAGGTCCATAGTTGGCTCGAGGACTCCCGAGCGCACTTTAACCTACGAGTGAGGATCACTGGCATCGAGTTGTTGTGTGACCAGGGACATTTTTCGGTGTAGCGAAAGGGCTGCTCTAGGTTCTCGGGGAAGCCTGCTGGGGGGACGTCACCTACTGAGCTAATTGGGATATATATATATATATATATATATATATATATATATATATATATATATATATATATATATATATATATATATATATATATTCTTATTACAAATGCGTTGCGTTGCCTTATAGCCAGCCTGACTCCCTATTAATAACAAAAAAATGTAGCCCAACCAATAAGTCTTTAAGGACATTCTATATGTTTGTCACCACCTACATAAGCTTTCCTGGACACTAAAAGAAATCGATCGATTTCTAACTCAAAAAAAAAAAAAAAAGGGAAAACGAACGTGACATGTTTATGTTCAAAGAACAGTTGTCATACTTATAATTATAATTTAATGTTGTGCATCATAACTTTCTGGTCCGTCGTCCATTGAGAAATTTTAATGTCTCCTTGTACATGTAGCATCTTTTTAGTATGCCAAAATATAGAGTTTATAGTTAAACAATATTCGCAAGGCCTTTATGGCGCATGTCTTTGTAGTATAATAAATTACTTGTACTAAGACATTATTTGATCGTAGTTATTGGTTTGATCTTGATGATTAGTCAATTTATCACCAGGCTCCAAGTCTCCATCGAGATTAAGTATATCTTATATCTATCTTCCAGATTAGCTTTAGGTTAAATTTATATTGCTACTTGATCAAGCATTGCTCTCAGGTTAAGATATAATTTAGATACCATAGTAGATAATATTTAGATATAATTTTTTTAACTAAACGAGAAAATCTCGTAGATCAGTTGCAAAAAATACTCCTCTTAATTGATCATGAATCAATAAACTTAATTGGGTTTCTCATTCTCATATACTATTTCAACATAGTATCAGAGTATCTCTCTCTATAAGAGAGATCATCTTTCTTTATTCGTTGTCCAACGAGAGCTTCTATCACCGCTTGTCCACGACAACCCTTCTTCCTCGTCGAACCCATAGTTGTTAGTTTCCTCCTTCCCCGCTGGACCAACTATCATTGACTTCCTTCTCCTCGCGCTCTCTCTCTCTTTTAAGAGAGATTACTTTTTTTTTTCTTGTTGTCAAATGGCAGCCTCTGGCTAACGATTGAGGAATCGACAACACTATCCATCGTTGATGTCGATTCCCTCCTTTATCGGTGGTAGCCCTTTGAGGTCCAACAATCTGGACGATCATCCTCTCCAGTCGTGCATATGTGGAGAGAGAAGTATTCCTCACTGTCGAAGGCTGATAATGCCACCAAATCTGCGGCCACTACAATCCGCCTTTGTTTTCTCTGCCGAGAGCACCTGTAAGGGCCACCGCCTATCGTCTCTCGGTGATCCCCCCACCCAACATCTCTTTTTTTTCTCTCGTGAAGAGAAGTCTTTGCTATCTCTCTGCGACAACTATCCCAGCCACAACCGCGCCTCTGCCAATTGCCATGCCCCACATAGCTGCTTTCCACCCCACCGGTTGCATCGCTTCGGCTCCTGCTGGACCTCTGCTTTCTGCTGCTGGATCTTATCTCCTCAGCCTACCTACGCCCTTTGATGCACACACACCTTCCTTGGAAGGATGAGTCGTGTTGCAGCAATCGCGAGGAAAAAGTCGTCAACCTGACCCCACCTCAACGAGAATGGCCAATCGCTTCTTCCCCTCACTGATGTAACCTCTGGATCCTGCAATCCGTTGTGTCCCCTCCCAGCAGCCCCCTCCTACTATTGCCTAAACGCCTCTGCCACCGATGTTGCCCTCTTGCAACATCGCAAGTGCCACCCCACTAGCCCCTCTTCTTCTCCACATCAACGTTGATTCCATGGAAACCTCCATGCTCTACCCTCATGCATGATGCCGAAGTGTTCCACTTTGGTAGCAACCACCAGTTGTCGCTCCTATATTTGATCTCCACATCTCGTTGCTGCCGCCGCTCTCATCTGCCCCTGCAGCCTAGGCAGTCGTAGCAGCCTATGTTTCTATCTCCACAAATAATTGCATCCATTTATTCTACCGAGGACTCCACTTCCTTGCCGAGAATGGAAGGCATTTCTTGCCTGTGCAATCGTAGCTACTCTCTCAAGCCACCGTGGACCAACTCGACTTTTGGCTCTGACCATGGTCCATCCTAAGCCATGACATCTATATTCTCCTGTAGGGATCGTCGTGGCTCTCCTTCTCCTATGGGGTGCCCTTGCTGTGCACCCGAGTCCTGTACGCGACCCCGTGGCCCTGCCCTGGCGATTGAGGCCTCTACGCTCATAGCCTCTTTCGGTCGTTGTGTGTGAACCTCCTATCGTGCACCTTACGATAGCTTCGCCCATCCATTCGCTACACATCGCTACAGCTTCTACTCCACCAATTCTGCACGCCATGTGCCGCACCAGCTTCTCAACTAGGCTGACATCGTCACCAAAGTCAACCGCTGTCAGACCTTCACCGCGGTTGACAACACAGCGGTCTCCTTCCTTCAGATTCATTGACATCGATTCAAGATATGTGTCCTTTACAGAAGCTTGGTCTTGCGGGGGCATGATAGTCCGATCTAATCGGACTGTCGAACTTGGCTCCAATAGAATCATATGCTCCTTCTTAGCCAAGCTGACATCGCCACCGAAGTCGATCGCCATTAGATCTTCATCGCGGTTGACAACACGATAGCCTCTTTCTTTCAGATTCATTGATATTGATTCAAGATTGACGTCCTTGATAGGAGCTCGATCCTACGGGAGCATGATAGAAAATATGATTTAGATACGATAGTAGATAACATTTAGATATGATTTTCCTAACTAAATGAGAAAATCTTATAGATTAGTTGAGAAAAATTCTCCTATCTTCACGTGTATAAATTGATCATTAATTAATAAATTTAATTAGACTTTTTATTCTCACTTCCTATTTTAACAATAATAACATATGAAAAGAACGTATCTGATTTTTAGAAATTAAACCTAGAGCATAAGATTTTGAATAAGAAAATCTTGGGTAACTAGACAAAATTAATATGTCCCCTGACTACAATTAATATGTGTAACTAGGACATTTTTTTTTATGAAGGGAAATGGTAGGATTCCTCAATTCCCCACAAACTATTTATACGAGTCATGAAATGATGAATTATCTTTGTGACTATAACAGCTAAGAGATGGATGCGTCGTCCTTAACCATCTCATCAATTGGCTTCTTTCTCAATCACCTTTATTAGTTGGCTTTTTGTACGTTCCAAACGAAGTGCCTTATGTTTTTGACTGTTGACTTTTCTTCTTCTTGAATTGGTCGATTTGTCTAATATATTTGGACACTTTCCACATGTAAAATTCCAAATCATTCGCTCTTTTTGTAGCACTACTCTACCACTATCACTTTCTTTTCAAAAGCAAATTCATTATTGCTTGTATTATATATATATATATATATATATATATATTATAATAAATTAGTTCAAATTCTAGTAGGGTTAGGATTCGACTAAACTAGAATCTGATTAGAAATCGGAATTGGATTCGATCGGATCAATCAAGTTAAGCTTGTAATTAATCCAATTGGCTACCCACCTTGATGAGGGAAAGCCAGCTATAGCTAAGAGGTAGCGACTAGGGATAGAAAGGAGAAGTTTCACATTGATTGAGACTCTTTCTAGGGTTTGAGATGAGAGTGTTTCACTTAGAGTAGGAGTTTGATTAGGAGTTGGAGTCTTAGTTTACTTGGAGTAAGAGGAATTAGGGTTTTGAGACCCTTTATAAAACATATAGCAACCACTATTTTTTCAAGCAATCAATACATCTTTTTAGCCAATGTGGCTGACTACCAAGGAGGGAAGAACCCCTATAGAGTTCTAAGGAGAGTCGATCCCATACAGAGGTCAACCCAAGTTTATAATCCTACGGGGTTCTATCACTTGGTATCAGAGCAATGTTCTTGGTGCCTTGCTGCTCTTCCACAGCCGCCACTACCTTTAGCCACCACCTCCCAAGCAATTTCTACAATTACTATGATCATCGCCGACTCCGCCATCATCACCACTATCATAGAAACATCATCTGCAACCTACACCAAAATTGCATTAGGTTTTGGTACCTACCTTATTGTTGCTATAATTTACTTATCCAAAAACTAAAAAATAGTTACATCTATCATTGTTACAATCCTTGTCATACATTTATCTTGTTGAAAAATTACTGGCAAAAAAATTGCTGCAACGATCTTTCTACGTTGACATAATTTTTTAATAGTCTACTACTTTGCTGCCGTGTTTTTGCCAAAAAATTGATGTTATATTCATCTTCGTATTTTACGTTAGCTTGGCTTTTCTTACTAATGGATTCTCACTGAATTCTTCTTTAAATCTTTAACATAACTGTTGTAAACTTTTCGTTAAACTATTGCTCTTCGATATAAAATTTTGATGTTACATCTGCCGTATCCGATCTTGCTGTCATATTTGCCACCTTATCATTATCATCTATATTGCTGCTATCGTTGTTGATTTCGTGCTGCCATATTCTCAAAATACTGCTATAATATTGCTGGAACTTTTGTTGTAAAACTTCTATTTTTTGACAAAAAATTTGATTGCCATACTTTTCGGTGTTTCTTGCTACATACACAACTGATATATGTCGAACTTATTGCTACCACCCACATCAACCGTATGACACCCCTTTAGCCTACTTTTAATTTTTACAATCGGCCCAAATAGCAGCGTAAAAACTGCTACAATGATCTTCCGTCATTGATATAATTTTCCAAACGTATACTATCTTCTTACCAATCTTGCTACTATATTTATTACTATATTCTCATCAATATTTTGTAACGGCTTAGCTTTCATCGTCACCTGCTCTTGGTTGGAATCATCTATATATTATTGGCACATCGCTGAAACTTTTTGTCGCAAAGCTGTTATCTTTACAAGAAAAGCTATGCTACAAGATTGTCGATATTTCTTACTGCACATATAAACCATTTTTTTCGACTTTATTGCTATTGATATTTCTACTTATTTGTTGTCATCCTCTTATACTTCTTGTTGGCAAAATTACACCAAAACCCTCGGCATATGGCTGGAATTCTTCTGTCATAAAACTGTTACCCGTGACGAATAATTATACAGCCTTATTTCTGGTCACTTCTTGTTGCAACCACACCAAACTGATTGCTGCCCCAAACAGCAACCCTAAACCTTCCTTCTCAGCCTCAAACCAATGCCACTAAAACCCTTTCCAACCCCCACAACACCCTCAAACCATAGCACCAACATCAACCTAAACTGTAAACTACCAATCCAAAACCACAACCTTGATCCATCACCCATTCGGCCACCAATCTCCATCGAAACCATTGCTATCACCAACAACAACCCTAAGCTATCTCTCTAACGTTAACCCTTGGCCATCAAACCCCCTATATGACCCCTACAGGATCTCCAAACCATAGCCCCAACAACAATAAAAAATAGTAACCTATCAACCCCAAACCACGGCCATCTACTATTGATCCATGACTTCTTTCGGCCACCAATCCACCCAACTGGTTCACACCATTGACCCAGTAGTAAGAGAAGGAGCTTGACACCATAGATCTAGAGTCATATGTCATGGCATCAGTAGATCTGATCGGTACCAAGTTGGAGGCTTTTGAGACGCATATGGAGGATAAACTACGCGCTCTCTTCGCGGAGTTTAGATTGGGCCGATCACCGAGCCCAATAAGATCACATCATGGCGAGAGTTCTGATCATAAGGAGAACTCACCAAAGAAAGAGGAACAAGCAATGGACTCATCATATCCGTATAAAGGTGGACTTCCCTCGATAAGAAGATGGAGACCCAACGAGGTGGATTTTATGCGCGAAGCGATACTTTCGCTATTATAGGACCCCGGAGACGTCTATGGTCGATATTGTTGCCATCCATCTAGGAAGAGAAGCTTTTCAATGGTATGATTGGTACAAGTACACCCACGTAGTCCCCACATGGAGACAATTCAAGAGCGGGTCGTTGATCTGCTTTAGATCGATGAAGTACGAGAACACGAATGGCCAACTCGTGAAGATTCGTCAAATCTCAACAATGCAAGAATATCAAACCAGGTTTAAGCATCTTTCAAATTAAACTCAAGATTGGTCTGAAAAGTAGTTGTTAGGGACGTTCATTGAAGGATTAAAGCCAGAGATCATATGTGAAGTCAAGGCGCGACAACCGTATATATCGAGAACTACCATCTCCTTCATCTATATCCATGAGGACCGATTGAACAACGATGGCCGAAGGACCAAGATCATGAACCGACTAATAACCATCAAGCCTTCGGCCTCCCCTACTACCAATGAAACCTCTCAGCCCGAGGAACTTACCCAAGAAAGATCAACGAAAATGGGGTAGAGATCACCGCTGCAAATGGGGAAAGCTTTTGGTGATTGAACTGATCGAGGATCCAGAACTCGAAGATATAGATCCCGAACCTAAGAAGGAAGATGCGGAGGAAGAACCGTAGCCGACCATCAACACCATATATGCCATAGCTGGCTACGCCAACTCGCAATCCATGAAGGTCGATGAATTCCTCGAACACCAACCGATCACCATTATTATCAACACCGGAAGCATAAATAATTTTATAGACAACAAGGTTGTTGCCTAATTAACTCTTTGGTTGAAGATTGTAGCAGGTTTGAAATAAAAGTTGCAGATGGTCGAATCCTCAACTGCAACTGAAAGAGCCCTCAAGTGAAACTAGTTTTGTAGGGCCAAGAAATCACTACGAACTTCTTCCTCCTACCACTTGAAAATTATGAAGTGGTGCTTGGTATCGAATGGTTGTCCTTGTTAGGTGATGTTTTCTGAAATTTTTCTAAGCTAACATGAAATTTTTCAGCCAAGGAGAAAAGATAATCTTGCGAGGAAAACACGGGAGCGAAGCAACGACGGTTTCTACACAACGCATGGAGAATGTGCTGTACCAATCACACATCGGCTTCTTAATACAACTTCAAAGACTACAGATGAAGGAACATGTGGCAAATGAAGATTCAAAACCTTCCCCCGCTTCTTGCTGAATTTTCAAAGGTCTTCGCCGAATTGAAAGGTCTACCTCCTACCCGGCTGCACTACCATCACAAGGTTATAAATGATGATGACAAGATTATCATTCCCCTCACAACGTGCTAAAAAAAGATGTATTCTTTTAACCGAATGAAACTATATCAACTTCAATGTCCTCATAGCCTCGATTCCATCTACATTGGTGCTAACACTACCCGATTTTGTCAAGATGTTCGTAATTGAAGCAGACGCATCGAAAGTTAGAATTGACGTTGTCCTCATGCAAAATGGTCGACCCCTAGCCCACATCAGCAAAGTCCTCTCTCCACCTTAATGAAGCTTTCAATCCACAACAAAAAGATGTTAACCATGGTTGAATTTGTGGCTTGGTATGATGCTGGTTAACGGTACAAAGGATAGACAAAAATAAACTCAGAAAAATTACAGCTTCTATCCACTCCGGACTTAGATTGGGCTAACACTTCCATAGACTTTATCAAAGGGTTGCCACAATCTCATAAGGAAGCTTGGCTTACATTAAAGAACAACTATATGACCGCTCATGCAAGAAAGAAGTAACATACTAACAAACATTAGAGCAAGAGGATGTTTGCTATTAAAGTCCAAGTCTTCCTTTATCTTCAGTCCTACCAGCAGGAATCTATGAAGATTTGAGCCTCGAGGAAGTGGTCTCCTTGTTACTTTGGGCATTGCAAAATTGGAGAATACGTTGGAGCTATGCCCTACGGGTCAGATCTACATGTCGATTCAAAAGTCACATGATCCTCTATGTGTCCTACCTCAAGTGAAAGTTTAGAGAGAACGATTCAACCCGGATCCATCCACCCGACACCTAAGTTAACGAAGAGGCCTAGTTCCAGCTGGAGATCGCATGAGATCGTATGATCGCAACGTATCACCGTCTAGACACTACTATTGATACTGGATCATAGAAGCATGATGCGCCCACTACAGGGGCTACAAGGGAGCCTCATGAGAAGTTGTAGATCAGGACCCGGAGTCATGGAGCCTTAGTCTTGAGGATAAGACTGATTTGAAGAGGGCGGGTCTGTTAAGACCTTAGCTAAGTCGGCTCTTAGTCAATTGAGTTGAGTCCTTAGATTGGACCTTATTGGTTGGCCTAGACTAGACATTAGGTCGGTTAGGAGAAGATTTGAGCCCATTTTAATAACTCAGTATAAATCCTAATAGGGTTAGGATTCAACTAAACTAGAGTCTTGTTAGGAGTCGGAGATGGATTCGAGTCGGGTCAACCAAGTCAAGCTTGTAATCAACCCAATTGGCCGCCCACATTGATGAGGAAAAGTCAGTTAGGGTTGAGAGGAGACGACTATGATTAGAGAGGGGGAGTTTCACTTAGTTTGAGACTCAATCTAGGGTTTGAGATTGAGTGTTTCACTTGGAGTAGGAGTTTGATTAGGAGTTGGAAGTATTAGTTTACTAGGAGTAGAAGTTTGATTAGGAGTTAGAGTATTAGTTTACTTGAAGTAAGAGGAATTAAGGTTTTGAAATCCTATATAAAGCATGTAACCATCACTATTTTTTCAAACAATCAATACATTTTTTTCGGTCATTGTGATAGACTACCAAGTAGGAAGAAACCCATATAAAGTTTCAAGAAGGACTGATCCCCTAGAGATATCAACCTAACCTTAGAATCATGTGAGATTCTAACACCGTCCTCACCCGTTAGCCTTCTTCATAGTTGACTACGACCCTCACACAAGGAGGGGTCATCTATCGACTCTTGTACGGACAATTATAAATGATAAATAAGAGAGAAAAGTCCAGAACAAGAAAAGGCATCGAATAATCTACGATAGCCGTGACCCTTACGTCTCGTCTTATATTGTACGTGAATTGTGATCGATCATGAAGATGGTTGATAGGCCAAGCGATTAAGCAAGAGTAAAGGTACAATTAGATTTGGCTATCGATCAAAATTTTTAGAAGTTCTTATGAAAACTTTTAAAAGTTAAAATATTTAAAAAAAATAATCAAAATTGATGTTTTTCTAAAAATTCACCCAATAAAATAACTCTGCTATGCGCAGACAGACGCATGTGAAGTTTTGCTTGCGTCTACCCATCGTCTCCGACCTGCGTCCAAATAAGATGGACCACCAGAATCCTCTTGCGCCCTTCGTCTCTCCTCTTCGCGGACGACTGTGATGTCCTTGAGTCCTTCATTGCCAAACATCTGAACACGAGCCACATGTCACCTCACACACATATAATATTATAGCAAATAAAGCCGCCGTCACACTCGGCCTGCACCGACTCCGTCCCATCCGCCATGGCCTCCTCCCTTGGAGCTCCCATCCTCAACCTCCCAACCTCATCCAAAACCACACAGACCACCACGTCCTCCCTGATCTCACTGAGGCAAAGCCCCTCCCGTCCCAGGGGTAATCCCCCCAAACTGGCTTCGACGCCCGCTCGACGCCAACGCTCTCCTCCAACCACACGCATCAGTGCTACCTTCTTCTCTGCAAGGAAGCCTCCGAGTGATTCTGGGCCAAGTACTTTCCTCTCCTCCTCTTTGTGTAGGATTTGGGGTTCTCTTCGGTTTTAGGTCTTTGTTGACGAGGTGAAGACTTCAGATAAGGTACAGGAGCTGTGCGTGTATGAGATCAACGAGCGTGACCGCGGGAGCCCCGCCTACCTCCGCCTGAGCCAGAAGGAAGTCAACTCCCTTGGCGATCTTGTCCCCTTCAGCAACAAGGCGAGCTGGAGCTCCTCGGCCTCGTCGATTCCATGTGCTTTGGATCTTTGATATTGACTTCGTCTTCTGCTTGTGTGTGTGTGTGTGTGTGGAGTAGCTGTACTCGGGGAATCTGGAGAAGCGGGTGGGCATCACGGCCGGGATCTGCGTGCTGATCCAGCACGTGCCGGAGCGGGGCGGCGACCGCTACGAAGCCATCTTCAGCTTCTACTTCGGCGACTACGGCCACGTCTCGGTGCAGGGGGCGTACCTGACCTATGAGGACTCTTACCTGGCCGTGACCGGCGGCTCCGGCATCTTCGAGGGCGTCTACGGCCAGGTCAAGCTGCAGCAGATCGTCTTCCCCTTCAAGATCTTCTACACCTTCTACCTCAAGGGAATCCCCAACCTCCCAAAGGAGCTGCTCGGCACGCCGGTGCCACCTTCTCCCACCGTCCAGCCCACCCCAGCCGCCAAGGCCGCCGAGCCCCACGCCGCCGTCAAGAACTACACCAACTGATCACGGTCGGTGAGCGCGTATGCTGCAGACGAAATAGTGACCTCATCGCGACGCGAGTCGAGTGGAGGTGGCTGTGGGAGGGTGGAGATCTACCCTTTGGAAGTGTATTGTAAGTGCTGTGCTTTATTGCTCTCAGTTACGTTCTATATAATGTAGCTCATAACAAAACTAATAATGGTAAAAAAAATCCGCTTATTTAATATAATTAAAGAAGTCGTGATTTAATAAGCAAAAAAAATGCATCGCCGTTGCCGGGGATCGAACCCGGGTCACCCGCGTGACAGGCGGGAATACTCACCACTATACTACAACGACTTGTTGTTCCTGTTTTGTAAGAAAAAGCACTTATAATTACAGACACTAGTGTTTTCCTCATAGAATTCAGACGCTGACGTCCATCTATTACCAACTCTCAATCACGTCCTCCTTGTCTTTCATTCCCGCAACCATTTGCTGACACATGTATCATCTTTTACTACCGCCAGCCGACCATTTGAGAATTTTCAACGCATTTGAAATCCATCACCTGGTTGTTCAACAACCAGAGGACTATGGGGGATATCATCTTCTCAGTCTGCATCTTTACTCCGGTGCATATGAAGTTAAATACCGAATTCCTGATATCTCTCATTCGAACGCCCGCGAAGAATCCGTGGTCTCACTGCATGCATGGCTTCCCTATTCTTCCCTGGTTGTTCTCTCTCCATACTCTGTCTAGTCTTCCCTGTGATATACCATTGTGTGGGCGATTACGTACCTCTTGCTTCCATGCTTTTGGCCGGCGACAATCAATCGTGGGTCTCTGAGAAGAAAGTCTTCGCATTTGGATTCGCTCCGAATCCTGCAGGTACTGATGATGAATTCCTCTTGGCAATATGGTATGTCAGTCTTCCAGGTGATCCTACTATAGTGTGGTCTCCTAACAGGTAGCTTTATGATCTCGATATCCTCTTTCTTTTGCATTACACTTGTGGCCTGAGAAGATTTGTGCTGGCATCACTTGCAGAGATTTTCCGGTGGGGAGAGATGCGGTGATGAAGCTGGACTCTTCTGGGGAACTCGTCCTTGTCGATGGCAACACCTCGGTGTGGACGTCCAATACTTCCCATTTGGATGCGAACTGTGGGTTGATGTCGGACTCGGGAAATTTCATCTTGTACACAGGAGGCAGCAACGACCGCCGAGCGGTGTGGCAGAGCTTCTCTCATCCCTCCGACACCCTCTTGCCCGGCCAGCCTCTCTCGGTCGACCTTGAGCTCACATCAGCCATGTCTCCACTCGGTTACTACTCGCTCAAAATGCTTCAGCAGCGCACTTCCCTCAGCCTCGGCCTGACTTATGTGTCCCCCACTCCGTCATTAGCATCTCATACCAACTACTCTTACTGGTCCAGTCCGGAGATATCCAACGCCACAGGCGATGTCGTCGCTGTGTTGGATGAATCCGGCAGTTTTGGCATCAGCTACGGCACATCTTCAGCTGGTACGATGTACGTCCACAAGAACGACACCGGAGGAAGCCAATCCGTTCCGCGTCGAGTTACGGTTGGGATGGATGGAAATCTTCGTCTCTACCGATGGGACAGCAATGGTGTGGCGACGAACTGGGTGGTCGAGTGGTCTGCCGTGTCGAATCCATGCATGGTAGCAGGAATCTGTGGTAGCGGGATCTGCATCCTGGATTCCAACAAGAACAGCGCAAGTTGTAGATGCTTGCCGAGAACGTACCCGGTGGACGTCGGGGCCAAGGGTTGCTTGTCAAGCGTGCCGCCGTCAACACCAGGGAACTGCACTGAGAACAGGAAGACTCCTGTCAGGATGGAGATGATGGCGCAAACCAATTACTACTTCTCTGGAGCTTCAACGATCTCGAACTACAGTGGGGTGTCGAAGGCTTCGGAATGCGCTGAACGTTGCCTCGCAGACTGCGAGTGTGTAGCGTCAGTTTATGGGCTGCAAGAGGACAAGACATACTGTTGGACGTTGAAGAGCATGGTATTTGGAGGACTACAGGATCCGAGTTCAACTCTTTACGTGAAGGTTGGGATCAACAGCTCAGGGACAGAGGAATCAGGATCGGCAGGGCAAGGTCCTGGTGAATCATCGTCGGGCCACCATGTTCATGTGCTGCTTGTGCCTTTGCTTCTCTGTCTCACTGTTCTGATTGTGCTCTTAAGCGTGCTGTTATTTTACAGCATTCAGAGAAGGAGAAGGCAACGGCAGCAGAGAATGATCGGCAACTGTATGAGCCTCTCAGGAGCTCCTTCACATTTCAGCTTTCATGAGCTGCAGACTGCCACATCCAATTTCTCTCGAGTGCTTGGAACAGGTATACCTGCGCACTAGTAATGAATATCTCAATTCAGCATGCAAGGAGAGAGTGTGATGCTTCAAAGCTTTTAACCATGACATACTAATAATCCCTGTATGTTGCTGATATTTTTTTTCCACAGGAGGATTCGGAAGTGTGTACAAGGGAGTTCTCAGAAATGGGACTATGGTTGCAGTAAAGAAACTAGATAAGTTGTTACCTCACGGGGAGAAGGAGTTCATAACAGAAGTCACCACCATTGGCTCCATGCACCATATGAACTTGGTCAGCCTCTGTGGATTTTGCTCCGAGCAATCGCATCGGTGAGTGTCCCAACCCATCTTTTTTGCTTCAGCAGTAGAATTAGTGTTCAACAGATCTGTTTTTCTTCCTTCTTCTGGCGAGCAGGCTTTTAGTGTACGAGTATATGAGCAACGGGTCGCTGGATAAGTGGATATTTCCATCAGCGCAGGACAGGCTGCTGGACTGGCGAACTCGCTTCGACATAGCGATCGCCATTGCTCAAGGGATCGCATACTTCCATGAGCAGTGCAGGAATCGGATAATCCACTGTGACATCAAGCCGGAGAACATTCTGTTGGACGAGAACTTTTGCCCCAAGGTATCAGACTTCGGACTGGCGAAGCTGATGAGCAGGCAACACTCGCATGTAGTCACCACGGTGAGGGGCACGAGAGGCTACTTAGCTCCAGAGTGGGTGAGCAACCGGCCAATCACCGTCAAGGCTGACGCTTACAGCTACGGGATGCTGCTCCTGGAGATTGTCGGAGGACGCAGGAACCTCGACACGTCTCTGGACGAGAAAGAGTTCTTCTACCCTGGTTGGGCTTTCAAGGTACTCCCACTTCCAGCTTCCTGACACGACAAAATCAAATTACATTACCGAACTTGTGATTCAATCTTGCAGGAGATGATGAATGGGACGCCCGCAAACGCTGCAGACAAAAGATTCAAGGGGAATGTGGAAGAAGAGGAGTTACTGAGAGCACTCCGTGTGGCCTTTTGGTGCATCCAGGATGAGGCATCGGTAAGGCCTTCCATGGGGGAGGTGGTGAGAATGTTGGAAGGGGCGGTTGCTATCGTAGCGCCTCCCATGCCGCAGGCGGTGGTGGAGTTCGAAGAGGAAGGTCTGCACCGAGTCTACAGAGCAATGAAAGGAGAGTATTACTTTGATCTGCCACCGCCTTCGTCTGGAATGGCCAGCTACAGATCATCGAAGGCCACGTGTAGTCGCTCCACCATGTCACCCAGATAAAGGGACTCCAATATACTGGAATTATAATGAAATGAAAAGGAAAACGCACTGCGGTGTGAATGGGTCACCTGCACGGCACGTGACAGACACGTTAATCCTTTTTATAATTAAATAAATAGAATTTGCCCCTCTCCCTCTCCCTCTCTCTCTCTCTCTCTCTCTCTCTCTCTCTGCTGTTTGCCCGACAGCGTTGAGAGAGGGACGACACGGAGAGCGGCGGAGGAGAGGAATCCGAGAGTCTGTTGCCACAGGTAGCTCGAGTTTGGTTCTCCTGCGCTCGATCGCTCCTTTCAATGTATTCCTCTTTCTGTTTTCGTCGACCTACTTTTCGCCGTTCTCTTCTTTCGGGTCGGTAGTATTGCTTGGCGGGTTCAGGCCGAGGTCATCGGCCTGTTGGAATTAAACTTGTTCAAGTATCATAATGAGGTTCATTTCATCAAAAGAGGTTTATTACATCAAGAAGAAAAAATGGATTAAAAGACTATAGAAGGATAAGTCAAATTGGTTATTGGTTCTTGAAAGGGTTTCTTGAAAAAGAATGGTTCATCTTGAATACAATTAATATAATGTATCTTTGGGGACTATATAAACCCCATATGTTGAGTCATGAGAGAATCAAGGAGTTTCAAATTTGTAAAGAGTTTTTATTGAGAGAAATATAGAAGATTGAACCTTGTCCTACTCTTCCTCTGTTTATACCTCTATTCCTCTTCCTATCAACATCAACATCGGTATCGAGCGTAGGTTGCTATGACCTCTTCCTCAAGTGCCATTCAACTTGGATCCCAGATTAACAAAGAAAATTATGACATATGGTGCATCCAAATGAAGGTTCTTCTAGGCTCCCAAGATGTATGGGAGTTTGTAGAAGATGGATTCTTGAACCAACTCCGAAGAAGGAGCAATGAATGCGAAGGAAGAAAGCAACTCAAAGAAAGAAGGAAGAAGGAGAAAAGGCTTTGTTCACAATCTACCAAGGGCTTGATGATCTGATGTTCGAGATCATCGCTCCAAGAAATACTTCAAAGGAGGCTTGGGAAATACTTCATTGCAGTGGTGTTGATAAGGTAAAGAAACTTCGTCTACAAGTTTTGTAGAGTTTGAAAAACTACAACAAGGTATACGAAACTATTTCGATTACTTCTCAAAATCATTTCTATTGTTCATCAAATGAGACGAAATGGTGAACAAGTAAATGATCGAGAGTAATAGAAAAATATTGAGATCCCTAGACCAAATTTGATTTTATTGCTATTGCGATTGAAGAATCTAAAGATTTGGAAAAATGTCTTTAGAAGAACTTATGGGTTCCCTTGAGTTCATGAACAAAGAATTACAAAAGAGGAGAAGACAAAACTATGGAGCAAGCACTACAAGCTAAGTTTGCTCTTGAAAAAAGGAGAATCAAATTCTCAAAGAGGAAGAGGACGAGGACAAAGAGGAAGAGGAGGCGTAAATCGGACCAATCAAGAATCTCCATATAATGAAGAGGCTAAAGAAAATTCTAGCCAAAGAGGCCGAGGTTATGGTCGAGGGGCGTGAGGCGTGGGCGTAAACTCTAAAAGGTCCGAAATACAATGTTATGTTTGCAAAGGTACGGACATTACTCTTATGAATGTTATTATAATCCTAACAATCAAAGTGGTGAGGCAAATTTTGTTGAGGAAGAAAGAAGGAAAATCAAGTTTCTAATGAGTTATGAAAATTTGAAAATGATCAATCTATGACATGGTATCTAGATCAGAGCCTCAAATCACGTGTGGCATCAAAGAGCTATTTTAAATGGATACAAGTTATTAAACATTACATTTGGTGATTTGTCTCAAAGACCGATGAAAGGTAAAATTCTCCTTGAACTTAATAATGGCAAGGAATTATGCATTTCGGATATTTATTATGTTCACGATATGAAAATAATATTTTAAGCATTGGACAATTAATTGAAAAAGGTTATGAAGTTGAGATGAAAGATATGGCTCTCTCAATTCGTGATAAGAATAAAACATTGATATCACATGTGAAAATGGCAAGGAATAGAATGTTTCCTCTACATTTGAGTATTTTGATCAATCAAATTGTTTTAAAGGCGATATTGAGGATATTTCTACACTTTGGCATCTTAGATATGCTCACTTAAATTTTGAGGCTTTGAAACTTCTAGAAGTATAATATGGTGACAGAATGCCAAAATTGATCACAAAATTATGTGAAGTATGTGTCATGGGTAAACAAGAAAGAAAACCTTTCAAAGTGAGAAGAACAAAAGAGCATGGCATCGACTCGATCCGTGCACTCGGATGTTTGTGGCCCTATCAATCCAAAGATCACTTGGAGGGTATTTTCTTACATTCACGATGATCATAGTGGCAAAACTTGGGTTTATATGTTAAAAGAAAAGAAAGAAGTTTTAAGCAAATTCAAAGAATTTAAGGATTTGGTTGAAAGACAAAGTTGTTGTAAGATTAAATGTCTAAACGGATAGAGGTGGTGAATATATATCAAATGAATTTGAAAGTTTTGTAGAAATAATGGAATTCTACATCAATTCACCATACACACCTCAACAAAATGGTGTCTCGGAAAGAAAAATAGGACTATCCTTAATATGGTTCGTATTAAAGGAAAGAAAATTCAAAGAATTTTGGGGTGATCTTTGTTGTAGCTTTATTTTATGAGTTTAAAAGCGAATTGGTAATATTACACGGAAGAAGCATGGAGCTTACAAAACCAAGAGTTGATCATTTGAGGATTTTTGGAAGTGTTGCATTTGCAAGATACCGTAAGAAAAGAGAACGAAATTGGAGGATAAAAGCCAAAATGCATTTTGCTAGGTTATCCAGAGAATTCCGATTACAAACTCTACAATCCTATCACAAATAAAGTTGTGATGTCAAGAGATGTTGAGTTTGATGAACAACAATTTGGGCTGGAAAAGTGATGAGCGATAAGAAAGTTGTAGCTTAAGAAGATGATATAATACAAGCAAACAAGTGACTTTGCGAATCATCACCTAGATCCTAGGTCACATGATTCAAGAAGTCCAATTATAAGAAGGACAAGACCGATTCGGGACCTATGATGTGACTCAAGGATTGATACTAACAATGATGAACTTTCTTTATTTTGTTTTTGCGGATATGATCCATTAATCTTGAAGAAGCTTATAGAGATGAAAAATGGCGACAAGCTATGAATGAAGAGATTCATGCCATTAACAAAAATAATACATGGGAGCTTACTACACTTCCGAAGACCACCAAGCTATCGGTTAAGTGGATCTTCAAAACAAAAAGAAATGCAAAAGGAGAGGTGGAGAAATACAAGGCTAGATTAGTTGCGAAGGGATATAAACAACAATATGGAATTGACTATGAAGAAGTATTTGCGGTTGCTCGATTGGAGCAAGAAGATTACTTATCTCTCTAGCACTCAAATGAAATGGAAGATTTTACAAATGGATGTGAAATCAGCATTTCTTAATGGAGTTCTTGAAGAAGAGGTATATATTCAACAACCCCATGGTTTTATTATTCAAGAACAAGAAGACAAAGTATACAAGTTAAAGAGAGCTCTTTATGGGCTTAAACAAGCCCCACGAGCATGGAATTCTCGAATAGATACTTATTTTATTCAAAATGGTTTTTCTAAATGTCCACATGAGCGTGCTCTCTATACAAAATCTAACTCTCATGGAGATAACTTATTTGTATGCTTATGCGTAGATGATTTAATATTTACAGCAATAGTAGCTCCATGATTAAAGATTTTAAGCACTCTATGAAAAAGGAGTTTGAGATGACCGACTTGGGCTTAATGACTTATTTCCTTGGTATCGAAGTTATACAAGATAATGGAGGAATTTTTATCTCACAAGAAAATTATGCAAAGGAGGTTTTAAAGAAGTTTTCAATGGAAGATTGTCATCCTACAGATACACCTATTGAATATGGCACCAAGTTGACCAAGGAAGGTGAAGGTAAATACATTAATCCAACTTATTATAAAAGTCTAGTTGGATGTTTAAGGTATTTGACATGCACTCGACACGATATACTATTTGGAGTTGGTTTAATAAGTAGATTTATGGAAGTTCCAAAGACATCTCATTTAAATGTCGCTAAAAGAATTTTGCGATATATTAAAGGAACAATTGAGTATGGAATGTTCTATTCTTCATCTAAAAAGTTGGAGCTCATTGGATATAGTGACGGTGATTGGGGAAGCTACGATGATCGGAAGAGTACAACTGGATTTGTATTTTATTTTGGTGAAGCTACATTCACTTGGTCTTCAAAAACAACGGATCGTTGCTCTATCAAGTTGTGAAGCGTAATATATAGCAGCTTCTTCTAGTGTTTGTCATGCAATCTGGCTAAGAAGATTACTCCAAGAACTTCATATGCCACAGGAGAAGTCAACCAAGATTTATGTTGATAACAAATCAGCTATTGCCTTAGCCAAGAATCCAGTCTATCATGAAAGATCGAAGCATATCGATACAAGATTTCATTTTATAAGAGATCATATCAAAAATAAAGAAGTGGAGCTACATCATGTCAAGACAAGTGAACAAGTGGCTGATATACTTACAAAACCTCTCAAATTTGAAATATTTCAACAACTTCGAAAGAAACTTGGCATGCTAGATGGAACAAGTTTAAGGGGGGAAAATGTTGGAATTAAACTTGTTCAAGTATCATAATGAGGTTCATTTCATCAAAAGAGGTTTATTACATCAAGAAGAAAAAATGGATTAAAAGACTATAGAAGGATAAGTCAAATTGGTTATTGGTTCTTGAAAGGGTTTCTTGAAAAAGAATGGTTCATCTTGAATACAATTAATATAATGTATCTTTGGGGACTATATAAACCCCATATGTTGAGTCATGAGAGAATCAAGGGAGTTTCTGAAATTTGTAAAGAGTTTTTTATTGAGAGAAATATAGAAGATTGAACCTTGTCCTACTCTTCCTCTGTTTCATACCTCTATTCCCTCTTCCTATCAACATCAACACGGCCATGGCTTCCGAGCGGATTCTCAAGGAGCTCAAGGATCTCCAGAAGGATCCTCCCACGTCTTGTAGCGCAGGTATCTCGGGGTCCGAAGCCTCCTCCGCTCCTTCATCTTATCATCTCGATTGTGGTTTTGCTGTTGAATCTTTATCGAAAAGTTATCGTCTTGCTGGTTTCCAGTGCTTGGATTTTTTGCGTCATACAAGTCATGACTCGATTCCTCAGATCCGAAAGGGGATTGGTTTATATGTATGGTTATTTATGGTTGGGCTCATCTTAAATGGATATGAGCTATTTAATTTGCTTGGCAAATAGAACTAGGTTACTACGGAAGTTATCTAGTGTGACTTAGCTGAAAAGTCCATACATCTCAATTGAAATGGGGAAAAACACACAAAAGAAACCACGCAAGAGACGCAAAATGGAGAATGTAGGCTTCACCGCCGTCTAAGTGCAGCATGATAGTTGAGTTGTGGTGTGGAAAATAGAGAGCCCGATCATCAGTGTCTTCGGCATTTATCTTTGTCAAAATAAAAAAAGAAAAAGGTTCTTAAACAAGATATGTGTCTGTAAATGCCATACTAATTGTTAAAAGCTTGGTCGATTTTGTATTGTTGAAAAGGTATAAAAGATTTACTCTTAAGTTGGTGGAACTCTTCTTTAGGGATGCCTTTGTCAGGTCATATCTGTCACTTTTTGTGCAACTTAGTTCATTCTTTAATGATTGACTTGTAAAAACCAATTTTTTAACTTAATGTTGCTGCGTATACCTCAACTTATTTCTATCATCTTTGCTTTTCAGTGTTTGGGTGCTGTTAATTGTAGATTTAAAGTTGATAAAGCATGCTACGTATGCCACATATTATGATCTGCTAGCATACTCTGCAAATGTGATTGGTCAGTGAGCTTGTAAAGTTCTGGAATCATGCCATTGGCCTAAGCCTAACAACCTGTATCTGGATTTAGATGTTGATCCATTATCTGATAGCAATGTTTTGTTTGCCTTGGCATTTTACAGGTCCAGTGGCTGAAGATATGTTTCATTGGCAAGCAACGATAATGGGCCCACCTGAGACTCCATATGCACGGGGAATCTTTCTAGTTACCATACACTTCCCCTCCAGATTATCCATTCAAACCACCTAAGGTATAATTAACACTAAATTTGTAGAATTAGAGTGTTTTTTTTAATACTTTGTCGAGCCTGCCATAAAATTTTCTTTTAGCATTTATTAAATAGTTTCACTGTGTCAAGCATTATCCTATTTGACAACAACCTCATAAATATGAGCATATTCATGGAAAATTAATCAACAATTCAATTTGTGTATTAACAGTCTACTATGTTTGCTATTACATAAATGCAGTTACATCATCTGTACATTCAACCTATTTACTTCCATTCAACATATTGTTTAGTATGCGGTACTTGCCTGGAAGTTAATCAAGCTGCACTCAAATAAGCTAAGCCATGATCAAAACAACTGGAGATTCTGTTTAGAGAATTCAAGCTTTGGTTTAGCTATAATTTGAGACTCGTGACAAGTTCTAACATTAAGCTTAACCAAATGACTTCAAGTCAGATCCAAGCAGTTTGAAATTTTTTTAGCAGATGGAATGTGATATAACTAAATTCTTTAAGCAAGTATCAGTCACTAAATCATACTTTAATAGCTGAGTAAGTATCAGTTGTTAAAGGTTTCAACTGCTAATGAAATTTAATAGAATCTGTCTTATGTGAGAATCTGACAATGCCGTATGGTAGCAAAAAGAATCTGACGACACGGTGGTAGGAAGGAAAGATGATTATGTATGATACTGTTCAAGAAAAAAACTGTACAAATATAGATGACTTCTTTTAAGTATATGCTTTGTCTTTTTATTTTTCAGGCCTCGGATATTATCCCAGTAAATCGATTTAGAGAAGCAGAAAAATTATTGAAGGAGGACTTCTTTCTGTGGTTTGGATCGGCAGCCATCTCAGTGTAGCTTGTTTACACTTAAAAAGGTTACTTGCAGTGTACTCGAGTTCTTTGTCTTCATTATGAAAAAGAGTGACTTTAATTTTTGCAACTCTGAATTGATTTAATTTTTAATTCACTATGTCACCCGAGTCACCATGACTTAGGTGTCATTGAAGATATTTAAAAGTCTGGAGAAGGAGGAGGATTAGAGATTTGCCCATCATGTAAACCTGCTTATTTATTGTTTCTTGATTGACAGATGGGTTTAGGTGGGTTAACAGTAGTTGTGTTTGGTTGAAATTAGTATTATGCTAGATCATTTAAGGAAAATCTGCCTCAAATCTTTGAAAGTCACCCTTTGCTTGTTTTGGAATTATGGACGATGGCAAAGTTTTCATTTGCACTAGATAGAGAGAGAATGGAGAAGAGAGGAAGGCAGGTTGGGTATCCCTTTTCATTTCCCAGACTTTTTTCTGCAAACGTCAATTTTTTCTGAAATTTGAAAATAATTTTTCTACCTTGTTTAAAGGTAGAAAAATGATTTTAACATTTCCAACTTGAGTAACCAGATGTACCCTACTTGTTTAAAGGTTTAATTCGTTATTGGGATAATCAAAGAAAGTTTTTAAACTTTCCAACTTGTAAAAATTGGGTATAATATCAAATTTCCAACTTATCATGTTTGTGTTCTGCAGGTTGCTTTTAGGATCCATCCAAACATCAATAGCAACGAAAGCATTTGTCTTGACATCTTGAAGGAGCAGCAGAGTCCAGCTTTAACCATTTCCAAGGTTGGTTTTCCACCTTCCATTGTATTGATTTTATTTACCATGTTATATACTCAGAATGTGCAATTCATTTTTGAGTGGTCAGATTAAGAAGAGCTTTGTGCTAAATCAGACAATTCAAACGAACCCGTATGGCCAATTTTGCTAATTCACCGTATTAATGGAGAAAACTGCATTGGTCAAGTCACGGACTCACAAGAGCAACCTTGACCTTGACTAGGAGATGTCAAGTGATGCCAACCTTTGATATATGGTTGTGTCCCAATAAGAGATACCTGTCTGTGTGACCATCTGGTTGCTTCTTGTGCAAATCCATTTGGTCGATCTCTTCCCATTCAGTTGCTGATCAGAGTTGTCAAGTTAGGTCTGATGGGTTCATTTGAGTTGGTCAAGAAATTAAGGATTCAATGTCTTGTCAATTTGCATCTTTTGCTTGCATCGACTGAAATTAGCTATAAACTTGAATCCCTTTTGCCCTTTTGAGTTCTTTTCATAACCTTCTTTTTGCCCATGCAAGTTAAATTGAGCATTGTTGTTTCTTTCTACAGGTGCTGCTGTCAATCTGCTCCCTGTTGGCGGATCCAAACCCAGACGACCCATTGGTTCCAGAAATCGCCCATATGTACAAGACCGACAGGGCCAAGTATGAGAACCCTGCAAGGAGCTGGACCCAGAAGTATGCAATGGGCTGAACTGTTAAACATGTAAGGAGGCTGTGTTCTGTTGTTTGCGAGAGTGAAGTAACCCCACGTATCTGTCTGTCTTTTTAACCTTACCGAAACACCAGGAAGGATAGCGTGGATATTGTTTGCATTAATATATTTTATATGTGAACTGCAAAACTCTCTTCCTTAGCTTTGATTTTAGTCAAAAGAAAATTTGCTACTAGTGTGTTAGGCAATGGAATTAAGTGTGTAAAGAGATTGATTGATAGGTGCATAGAGCAAAGTTGTCCTTTGGATAGTATCTTAGTATCTCGGTGCTCTCGGTAGATTACATTTGGTTGTTGGTTTTGATCTCCTCCTCCTCCTCGTCTTTCATTATTGGAATCTTCTCCCCAAGGTTTAGACAGTAAGTAATAGGCTTTAGTTGTTGGGAGCAGAGGAAGAAGGCCACGGTAGGGAAGATTGGTCTTTCTCTCTTCAAAGGCTGGTGGAACAATTATGGCTAACTGGACACTTATTAGGGAGGGACATTCTTTAATTGCTTTTAGATGGGGTCACATTAGCTAGTACCATCTCTTATTTGGGTAAGATTGTTGTCCTAATTCGAATCCTATTAGGATTTGGATTAAGATAAATTACTTGTGTCAAACAGAGACTTGGAGGAGTCTTCAGAAAGCCCTTCGAATAGAAATGACTAAACTGGTTGAATGATGTTTATTTAAATCGTCCTTGAATCATGATGTCATGCAATCCAACCCTAGAAGATTCCTTTTTTTACTATAGCATTAGCAATCTTATATAAGATCTTTATGTCACCGCATTTTATTTTTTTTATTTTTATTAGAAGAAACAGTATATGTGGGCATAGCAATCTCTATGTAAGCATTGCCGTTTGTTTGTGCAATCCGACCTTGTCTTCTTCGTTGATACTATATTTATTTTTAAAAAAAAATAAAAAGAAATTATTACATTAAAGAATCCAAGACTCTTAATATATATGTGAAGTTGACTCCAAGACTCATCGCTGGTATAAACAATATGCTCTCATTTCCTTTTGGATGGTTGAAATTGCTTAGATCATATATCGAAGCCCGAATTAATTAGTATGAAGTGACATTGAGTTCAGGATTGTAAATTCATTCTAGTTAGTTTGAAATCACATTATGAGTTCTTAATTGTAAACTCATTATAAAACTCTATCAGCCATATTTTCTTTCAATGTATCTTTATTTTTTGAGTTTTTTTCTCTCTCTCTCTCTTTTTTTTTTTCTTCTTTTTCTGAGTCACTGCCAGTTTCTTCAGAGGTAAGAAAAATTCAGAATGTAGTAATGGTTTCGATTTCGATCGGTTCGGTTCCTGTCCTGATTTACAGTTGAGAATGTAGTTTATGGTTTCGATTTCGATCGGTTCGGTAGGGTGCCGATTTACGGTCGTCCGTCGTTTAAATCAAACCATGATCAAGTCTACTAAGATTATGGTTTGGTTCCGATTTAAATCAAACTGACCAAATCTTAGAAACATGAAAAATCATACTTTTTTACCATAGAAATGGAATAGAATGAATATTATATAGGTTTACAGCATCAGCTTTGTGCCAACAGAGACTGCTAACCAAACCTTCTTTGCATGAGTTATAGATTCACAGCAACCAATTTCTGCAGGGGAGTGGTGGGTTGCAGGAAAACTTTGCTAACTGTAGAAGAGGAATAATTATTATTTCTACCATGCACTGTAAAAGGTGCTGGTTTCACTCCATTATAGCATGAAACGAGTCTCGAGACTGGGATGAGGATTTTTTGTCATCTCTTAAACCTGACTGTAACACCGCTAATTCCCGAAGCTGCTGTCTCTTATAATAATCATGTGATTCATCCTGTAAAGCAAAAGATTTATGATAACCGAACAACTCTAAGAAGGCAAAAAGAACAAAGAAAATGGGTACCAACTTACGAAAGTACTGTAATCAAAACTAGCACCGTGAATCTCTTATTTCAAATTCCATAATATCTCAGGTCAGAACTTTTCAGGAGGTCATGATAGTTCCTTCTCATCCAAAATTCTCTTTAACAAATTTCAATCTGTATGAAACTTTTTTTGTGGACTAGCATAAAACACAAACCCTATGATGCTATGATTAATGCCTATATATATATATATATATATATATATAAAAGCTTCAAGTATAGATATTGTTTTAAGGAGTGTCTCTATGGAAGCTCATATGTGATATATATAACATGGATAAGAGATGCTAAACTTGGAGGGGAATGAAATATATTCTCACAAGTACCCACCACAGGCTTCAACAACTCTTCGATAATGTCATGTGCGTGTCGCAATCTTGTATCGATGACATTCGCAGGTAGCTCGGCTTCGATCAGGATATGCAATGGGTCATCTAAATGTTCGTAACCTGGTCTTCCCTGTAGTTGTTCCTCCTTCAAGACGAGAAGAATATGCAAGATAAATATTGGCAAAGAGATAGGAGGAGAAAAGAATTAGACCAGGTTGTATTAGAGGATTTCTTAGATTTGATCTTTTACTTGTGAAAGCCCATTGTGTTCTTAGTTTTTGCTATGTTTGTGAGTTAATATGAACAGAACTATCTAAGTTATCCCAATTATGCATGACTCATTATTCTCTTAGACATGAATAGTAATATTAAGCAAAGTCAGTATTCACATAATAAATATAAATAAATACCCTGTTTTCTGTGTTGGAATAAATGCAAATAATCTTGTAAGTAGCAGACAATATTATATACTTATATATATGTACACTTCACACACGCATAAGCATGGACACAAATTTCTTTCAAGTCTCTGATGACATATTTGATTTCAAGCAGTAATAAAACTGCAAAAGTCCAATATAGTAGTCATGGGATATTTTTCCCAAAGATAACTGATGCGAGAAAACATAGTGAGATAATTAATTGTCAAGTTCTTGCATCAAACTAACCATTTGTATTTACATACCGTATGGACCATCTAAAATCTTAGCTGTGAAGAAACCTAAAACTTAAAGAAATTAAAATCTATCTTTTGTCGGCGCTATTTGCCATGTAAACCAATTTATACTAAGAACAGAGAAGTTGCTCTAGTATTTGAATGCATTCAGATGCAGTTTAGACAAAAAACTGGGTGGCAAAGAGTGATATTAAAAACTCAAAGAAAGAGAATTAATTACCTGGCCAGGATCTTTTATTGAACCCTTTCCTCTAATGTAAACACGGCATCCGGTTGATGCTTCAACTCTTTTCAGTGAATTACCCCTTGGTCCGAGAAGGCGGCTGACAAAATTGAACTAAACGACACATACAAGAAGTGTGTTACAGACCAAAAAGAAACAGCACCAAAAAAGGCATCGCGAAGAATGACATACATTAGGGCAGGTATCTACTGGAATTTTTAAGCGCAATATTTTCTTTATAATGCATGAATTTGGACTTGTTGGTGCTCCTCGCCAATCCATTGTTACACCTTCTGGACAACCTAACATCTTCTCAAGGATAAATTGAATTTTTAGAGAAGCCAAAAGATGAACTAATAGTCAGCAAATGAAGACTAAATACAAACTTGAAAGAATGTATCATTCGCTGTAGTTATTCAGCCTAAAAACTCTGTAAATTAAAAGAAAATGGGGAATTGTGTAACATGAGTTAATCCAATGCTCATGAGATATATCTATTTGAGTGAGTAAGAAAGAAACCAGCAAATAAAATAGATTACATGTTACACTAAAGAAGCTATTTTTACCAATTGGAGACAGTCATCAACAAATCCATAGACACACATAACACATAGAAGCTATAGAATATATTCTAAGTCCTCTATATCTCCTCAAGAACCAAAAAAGGAGCAAATAGGAAACTTGTTAGACATCTGCATAAATTGCAAGAAGTGCACATTGTGCCACTACCTGATCATTATTGTAGAACAGCAATAAGACACAGCTGCAAATCTCTTCATCACAACGTAATGAGATCTAGTTAGATGTAATATAGATTCCAGCAATGGCTTGATACTTCTAAATAGAATGAACTGTTTGAAATATAATGGTGCCTCGAAAGAACACATTCCTTAGTAATGGGTGAATCTAGCTAGTTGTGTAATATTTATTATATTAGAGCCTTTAAAGATGTGAACAGGATTAACTTGATTCAGGTTAATGTACTTTGACTCTGATATCCAACTGTAGTTAAGAGGCATAGGAATCCATATTTGAAAAAGATACAAGATGTACTTCAATTTTTTTTCATCAAATGACAAAAATTAATAGGAACAACTGTTGAAGGAAAGAAAAATTATGAGATCATAAAATGTGATCGGGTTTTGTTGGAAACAAACAGAGACCAAGTTATCAAAATGATAAAACCTGTAAAGATTAGGTTATAAGGCCAGGAAAGATGATACCGAGTTCTTCGGAAAATCTTCTATAACCCGAGGCTCCAAATTTTGCAACTTGAAGTGGATAATAACACTGTGATGTTGATGATTCTTCTTCTTATGAGGATTTTGAATGAAGAGAATCCATCGATGTCTTCAGTCAACCAAGTGCTTTCATTCATCTATCATTTCTTACTGATTAATTGACTTAACTGTCGGTGTTCACCTCTAACAATCTCAATTATCAAACCATATCATATTTATAGGATGGATGACAAACTACCACAAAAGGAAATCAGTACTTGTTAACTGAAGTATAGACAACCCGACTGAACAAGCTTCGTCCAAATTGGAAGGTCAGGAAAATGATTAATACAAAAATTCACGAGACTTAAACTTGTAAAAGATATAGTACACATACAAATATGATTACTTTTGTGAAGCTAAGACAATATGTGTGTATATACCTCCTGTGCAGGTCCCCTCCATCCAGCAAAAGTAGTCCCTCCGGCATTAGAAATAAGGTTAGGAGTAGCCATGGCACTCCTACTTCTGTGCTTGAGCTGGTTACAGTCACTAAACCCTTGGTTGGAAACCATGCCTGAGACTCGTAGTATCTCTGTCAGTGAGTAGTTCATCAAAATATACATCAGATTAACAACATTCAAGATAGCTGCTGAACCATTTAAAAAGATTAAAGGAAAAAGAAGAGAGCTGAACTGTTTTCATATTTAATCCCACTCCCATTCATAAATAATAATCAAACATTGATATCTTAATTTACTTCAATAGCATATAATTTCCAGCAACAACAACAACCCGATAGAAGAAATAACTGTAACAATAAGAACAATGATGAGATAGATTTAAATTACAGAGTTGCAATGCATTACTTCAGAAAACTTGAATGTGGAAGCTTTCAATGAGAGAATCATTAGTAAAGGACCCACCAAAGAAACTTTGAACTAAACCAAGAAACACCGGGGCCTAATCATAAACAGCAAGAATAAAGGAGGGCAAAGCGGATTCACGGAATTGGGTTGCCAGTGAATTAAACAGGCCTATGTCGAGGAACACAAATGAGAGCAGAGCAGATAAAGAAAGAATGAGAAGATTCTTTAAATAATTTGACAGCACAATCTTCACCCAAGATGCCAATGTCATTATGTAATCGATCGAAACAACCAAGTATGCCTAAAGAAGGATCTATCTGAACCGATTGTGCAATTGAAAAGACCAATCTTGGTATGTCTCATCTGAATTAGCAATGATGAGAGGACACGGAGCACCAGCTTTATAAGCTGTGGCTTAGATGAAGGCATTCCTTAGAAAGCACTGACCTTGATTCAACAATCGGCTACATATGGGAAGAACCTGCATGAAAGGCCCAAGCTTTTGGTGTTCTGCCAACAGCTCTGCCAAGTACTGACTGTAACAGTATCAAGAAAGGAACCCTAAGATTTGCAATCACCAAACCATTGTCATGACAAAGCTGGAATCTTTAGATTTTTAGGCATTTGTATACCTGTCTGTATATGCTAGGGTTCCCGTCTGAGAGGAGGCAGTTCTAGCAGGGGAGAAGCTATAAGTATACAAACCTGACATGCTGGTGGAGGGAAGAATGGTGATTCAGAGAAAAGAGGAAAGCAAAGCAGAGACAAAGTGATGGGAAGATGAAAAGAAAGGTGCAGTTTTGGGTGTTAGAGGAAGGCTTCAGCCCCCCTCCCTCTCTCTCTCTCTATCTCTCTCTCTCTCTCTCAATGCGGCCAACCCTGCAACTCACATGAGATATAAATGGGAGTAGCAAAGGAGTTATTGGAAATGATTAACGAGTGGCCCCATGGATTCATTAGGATTCGCTTGTCTGAGGAAGCTTAAATAGGTGCATGGGCTTCAAGGATCATGTCCACAACTTTTGCACACCATGTTGGAAGAAGAGGTGGGGGGATTGGAACACAAACCATATCACCATTGAAGCAGAGAGTCTGCAACACTCAAATGAAGTTAAAGGGTGTTTATAGATAGACATAGCTCAGTCTCTTAACCTGCCCTACTTCACCATTATGATGTGCAGAGCAATCCAAGATTAACCATGAAGAACTTAGAGCATTGTCTGTGTCAGAGGAAGAACGAGATCATAGGATTCCCTGGAGGTGTAATAGAAAAAGCATACGGCACAGATCTGTGGCGATTTGGCCACAAAAGCTGCTGCCCTCCTTTTGGTCAAGCCACCCACGCATGTGCTCTCATCTTCTCCCCCTTCCCACGGTCACTCCCCCAAACTCCATCCTTTGCTGTCATGGCCGCACGTTGGTGGTGGTGGTGGACAGTGAGCACTACTGCCATTGTTTTAGGCACGAATTCAGGAGCAAGCTCGCAGAGGACAATACTCCCCACAGCTTTCAGACGGCAAGCCAGTGGGGGGAGGGGAGGAAGTGGAAAGTTCAATAGCACAAGAAGACGCTTCTCCATTCCATTGCACGTGTTGGGAGTCGAGCTGTGGGAGAGGGACGTGACCTGCGGCACAGAGCACGAGGTGGCACACGTGGGGCTTTGGTTCTTTGACAACAGCGCGCACGAGCGCTATTGAATTTTTTTTTTCACGAATATATTATTACTTTAAATGTCTAAAATAAACAATTCTCGATTGGGGGAGGGGGGGTTTCCGCCGAATCCAATGCAAACCCTACTCGACGCCCCTAGATTTGGACCAAGATTTTTCCGAGTCGGAATCTAACCCAGCTGTCATTTGGGTTCGCCCTCGGTGACTCAGCTAACTCGGCCCGAATTAAGCTACACCCTACGGGAGTCCCGACATGTAAAACCCCATTAGCTTGCTCCGATCTCCTAATTAGGTCGCTATAAACCCTAATCCCCAACTCATCAACTCAAGCCTATATATATATATATATATATATATATAATGTTAAAAGTATTGTGAACTTGAATTCAAAAAGGGGTAAATACAAAAATCACCAATTTATAGGAACATCTATAATTACCTTCAAGGTTATTATTGTCATTTGGAGTTTACCATTATTTTGTTAAGGAATAATTCAATTGACAGAGATGAATTAATCTGTAGGAGTCAGAAAATTCAGTAAATTGAGTCTCGACTAGGTCCTTCGTATTTTAAATGTGATGAATGAAAGATACATATAATGCATCTTTATAAAAGATGCATTGTGTATTGTGTATGTTGTAAAAGAAATATGAATCAAGCTATCAAAGAGAGCTTGATTACGCTAAACTAGTTGTGCATCTTATAAAAGAAAACTAAGATTATGTCGGTAAAATTTTATAACTCTTAAATTATAATCTTAATTATTGGGTTCGACCCATAAATTCAACGGTATATTTGAGTATTTAACTCAAATTTAATTTATTAAAAAATAAAAAGAGTATAACCTAATCTAACATGTGGCTGCGTAACTTTTGGGTGCAGTCGGGTAGAATCGCAGCAGCGGAAACGTGAAAAAAAAAACTGTAAAGTAAAAAAAAAAACAGAGAGAGAGAGAGAGAAAGAACAGAGAGACAAAAAATTTTGGTGAGAAAATGGAATGGTAAAATTTTATATGCAAATTTTATATGAAGAATTCTTGCAACTAGATTTATAATCATGATATTATTGATCTATGATTTATCTTCTCTATTATGATTTTATGATATATCCATTTAGTAAGTTTTGATTTTTTTTATTGTAAGATCCATCAATATTGATGATTTATGTTATTGATGAATCGAGATATATGTTCTTGATGTTATTGTGATCCTCAAGTTATTCTGGAAAAGTTTTATTATAAACCTATTATCCTATTTGATGATAGTAGAAGTTTGGGTGGATTATGGTCCCATGGTTTTTTCCACATTGGATTTTTCACGTTAAAAATCTAGTGTCTCACTTTATGATTGATCAATCTAGTGTCTCACTTTATGATTGATCTATTATTCTGTCATGTATCTTATTCTAATTAATATTTATTTTTTAGTAACAATTTGGTAATTTTGGTGAGGAATCCATTTTGATACACAAAGAGGAAAAAATATTATTCCACATTCAATAGGTTTTCCCAACAAGTGGTATAAGAGCATAGGTTATTTGGTACAGTTTTTCTTGTGTGATTGAAATGGAAGAATCAGATGGTATGATTAAATTAAACTGATCAAATTATTCCACTTGGAGGTGGATGACAGAAGATTTGCTCTATTGTAAAGATTTTTATAAGCCCATCAAAGTTAAAGTAAAATCATCTACTATGGATGATAAAGAATGTGAGGTACAATATAGAAAAGCTATTGTTTATATTAGAAGATGGATGGATATAAATTTGTATGAGCATATTTCTGATAAAACTAGAGCTGATGTTGTTTGGCAGAGGTTAGAAAATCTCTTTGCAAAGAAGATAATGGGAAATAGAATTTCTCTCGTCAGAAGGTTTGTCAATTTAAAATATAAAGATGGTGGTAATATTATTAAGCACATAAGTCTATTTTAGAGTCCTGTAAACAAGCTGGTTACTATGAAAATGAATATAAATGATGAGATGCAAGGATTGTTACTCCTTAGTTCTTTACTAGAAAGTTGAGAAACATGTATTGTGATAATTTTTAACTCCACACCATAGGAGAATCTAACTATATATATTGTTAAAAACAATTTGCTGAATGAAGATGTCAGAAGAAAAGAATAAGGAGAATCTTCTTCTGGTGTACTTGCTATTGAAAAACAAGAAAGACGTGAAAGAAGTCATAGTAGGAATCCACATGGTTATAGAGGAAGATCTAAGTCCAAAAGAGATATTAAGTGTTTTCACAGCAACAGGCCATGTTACATGAAGAAAGAGTATAGGTTCTGGAAGAGAGAACAAAATGAAAGAAAGAAAAATGAGAAAGAGACTAACACAATTACTGATGAAAGTGATATTGATATTATTTGTGATGATAGATGTGTCAGTCTTGTAACTCAAAACAGTAACTGGATAATTGGCTATGGTGATTCTTTTCATGTTACTTCTCATGGTGATTTTTTCAGGTCTTACACTGTTGATGATTTTGGTAATGTCAAAATGGGAATAGTGGTACATCTAAGATTATGGGTATTGGAGATATTTGCTTGGAGACCAGTATTGGGAATAAATTGATACTCAAAGATGTAAGACATGTTTCAGATATTCGTTTTAACTTAATATCTTTATGGAAACTTGATGATGAGGGATTTATGCACTATTTTGGTGAAAGCAAATGGAAACTCACTAAAAGTTCTTTGATTGTGGCGAGAGGAAAGAAGCAGAACTCTTTTTATGTCATGGAGGCTAAGCTACACAAAAGAGAGATTAATGCAATCACAAGAGATGGAAGTATAGATGTTTAGTATAAAAGGCTTGGTCATATCAACGAGAAATGACTTTAAACTCTTGCTAGAAAGTAGTTTTTACTAAAGTTACAAGGTACATCTCTTAAATCTTGTGATCATTGCTGAGCTGAAAAAACACATAGAGTTGTCTTTCATATTTATCCATTATCTAGAAGATTAAATATTATTGACTTGATTCATATTGATGTTTGTACTATGCAAAATAGAACTCTTGAAGGTGCTATTTATTTTGTTATTTTCATTGATGACAATTCTAGAAAAGTTTAGGCTTTTGCTTTGAAATCTAAAGATCAGGTACTCGATGCTTTCAAAGAGTTTCATGTCAGTACTGAAAGAGAAACATGAAGAAAATTAAAGTGTATTAAAGTGGATAGTGGTGGTGAGTACAGGAGTCCTTTTAAGAATTATTACAGGTTTCATGGTATCAGGCTTGAGAAGACAATTCCTAAACCTTCTCAGTAGAACAGTGTGGCAGAAAGGATGAACATAACCATTGAAGAAAGGATTAGGTGTATGTTTTCCTATTCTAAGTTACCTAAGTCATTTTGGAGGGAGGCTATAAGAACTACAATTAATTTGATAAACCTTTCTCCATCAGTTCCCCTGAATAGAGATGCTCCAAAGAGAGTATGAAAAGGGAAAGATATATCTTATGATCACTTGAGAGTCTTTGGGTGTAAAGCATTTGTTCCTATTCATAAAGATGAGAGGTCGAAGCTTAATAATAAGCCAAAAATATGTATTTTCTTGAGATATGGTCAAAAAGAATTTGGGTACATATTATAGGATCGACAAGAAGATTATTAGAAGCAAAGATGTCGTGTTTCGTAAAGACCAATTGTTTGAATATGGTGATAATGTTGAGAAACAAAATACTTCTATTTATATTCCTTAGAGTTTGGGCCTAGTTCCTTCATATATAGTTCATGATAATCAAGGGGGAGATGAACAAAAAGATGATGATGAGAATGTTAGTGATGATACTCCTATAGTTGATGAAGTCGATCCAACTGAACAAACTAAGCAAACACCTTCACCACCAGATGAGATTCCACTGAGAATATCTATAAAAGAGCGAAGACCATCTACAATATATCATCTACATTAGTATGTTATGTTGACTTATGGTGGAGAACTAGGAACTTACCAAGAAGCTATTTTACATTAAGCATAAAAATGAGTGGGTTAAAGCCATGCAAGAAGAGATGGGATCCTTGCTTGAGAACCATACTTATGACTTGATAAAGTTACCTACAGGGAAGAAAGCTCTCAAGAATAAATGAGTTCATAAATTGAAGACTGAAAATAACAACTCACAACAAAGATATAAGGCATGATTAGTTATGAAATGATTCAGTCAAAAAAAGAGCATTGACTTTGAAGAAATATTTTCTCTTGTGGTAAAAATATCCTCTATCAGAGTTGTTCTTAGTTTGATTGCTTGCTTGAATTTAGAAATTGAGCAACTTGATGTGAAAACTGTATTTTTACATAGTAACTTAGAAGAAGAAATTTATATGGAGCAACTAAAAGGTTTCAAAAGTCAAGGGAAAAGAAAATCTAGTGTATAAGCTTAAGAAAAACTTATATGGACTCAAACAGGCACCTAGACAGTGGTACAAGAAGTTTGATTCCTTTATGATGAGTCAAGGGTATAATAAAATCACATCTGACCATTGTGTATTTAAAAAAAAAGTTTTCAGATGATGATTTCATTATTCTCCTACTATATGTTGATGATATGCTAATTGTTGGCCATGTTGCTAGTAAAATTAAAAAGCTTAAGAGGGAACTAAGTAAGTCTTTTGCTATAAAAGATTTAGGATCGACGAGACAAATACTTGACATGAAGATTATTCGTGATAGTCAAAGTGATATTCACCTCTCTAAGAATTCAATATACCATTCTAGATTCAAGCATATTGATGTAAGATATCACTACATTCATGATGTGCTTGAGATGAAAGAATTAAACTTAAAAAAGGTACATACTGATGAGAATGGTTCAAATATGTTGACAAAGTCTTTGTCTAAAGAGAAACTTGAATTATATAGATGGAGATTGGGCTTAGTACAGCCCACCATATGAGCTGGAGAGGGAGAATTATTGGGTCCAACCCAATAAGTGGGCTTTGACTAGATATTTGGGTATTTAACCCAAATTTGATTTATTGAAAAAAAAAGAGGAAAACCTAATCTAAGAGGTGGCTGAGTAACTTTTGGGTGCAGTGGTATAGCAACACAGCAGCCGAAGCGTGTAAAGAAACTGTATAGTAGCAAAGAGAGATAGAAAAAAGAGAGAGAAAGTATTGGTAAGAGGATCGAATGATAAAATTTCATCACTTTTGACTTAACTTTTATATAAAGAATCCTTGCAACCAGATCTACAATCCTAACAGTATTGATCTATGGTTTACCCTCTCTTTAATAGTTTTCTGATATATCTACTTAGTGAGTTTTGATTTTTCCTATTATGAAATACATCAATATTGATGATGCTATGATATTGGTGAATCAAAATACATGTTCTTGATGTCATTATGATCCTCTAGTTATTCTGGAAAAGTTTCATTATAAACCTATTATCCTATTTGATGATAGTGGAAGTTTGGGTGGATTACGGTCCTGTAGTTTTTCCTGTAAGATTATGTGGCCCTTTATTAATTGAATAAGATATATTATGGATTACTTGGATTCTGATAAAAGATATTAGCCAATATTAAATAAAGTCCATATTATATTGGGATATTTTAGGGGATGCCCTTGATGAAAGGAACTCTCCTAATAATTTACCCTAGACCCTCTGCTCTCGTCTATAAATAGATAGGACCTACTCTAAACCCTAAGCACAGCATGACATAGCATTGATATGCATGACATAACAAAGAAGTGCAAAGGGGTGAATAGATCAAGATATTACAGTTATCCTCTTGATCTCCAAAAAACCATCAATTAAGGTGGTCCTGTGAAAGGATAGGAAGAGAGGAGAAGAGGTCTAGATCTATTCTAGTTCCTCTTGCAGATCGATACTCGACGTTATTCAGATCCGACTGGCGGTGCTCTTGAAGATCTAATTAGATCTCACGTAGATCTCATCTAAAGGTACGCATTGTAAACAGATCTAGTATTATTTGATTTCAATCCTGGCATAATAGTTTTTCCGCATAATAGATTGTATAATTATAGTTTTTATGCCAACAATTGGTATTAGAGCGTAGGTTTTGAGATAAAAAATATTAGATCTATTATTTTTGTTTACGATGCATTGATATAAATATTTTATTGATCTCTTTTCCTATCTGTTAATTTTAATCGTTTTCTTGCGAACGATTCTTGATTGTCGTTGTGTGTTAAAGACACAGTAATCTTGCCGCATTTTGGTGGATCGCTGTGGCAACGTAGGGTGAATCCGACCGCTGAGTAGGAGGTCGCCGGAGGCACCTGCCGCCTCGCCGCCGACGACCTGACCTCGTTGGGTCGCGCATGGCGGCAACGTATGCGGCCCAGAGCGGCGGCGATAGTGGCAAAAGGGGAGGCTAGGGTTTCTCCTTAAGAAAATTACAGTTTTACTATTGAATCAAAAAATTATAATTTTGCCATTCTGCTCAAATTACAGTTTTGTCATTCACCGAAATTATAATTTTACCCTTCGGCTGAATAGGATTATTTATATTTTTACCCTTATGATTTATTAATCCTATAATCTTAAAAAAATCTGTAATTCTTATATATATATATATTTATAATTATAGTTTTGTCATTATAAAATTGAGAAATTTTGGTTATTTTCTCAATTATAAAATTGATCAATATATAATCTAATAAAATTTAATTATGATTATATTTTTGATTATTCAATGATTATATTTTATTTTTGATTAATTTATTTAATTGGACTTATGGGATTCTCCAATTAAATAAAATTAATCAGTAAAAAAATTATAAATTATTGTTTCTTTATAGTTTTCTCATATGAATTATTAATTGCATGTGTTAAATCCAATTATTGGTTTTTGGATATTTATTTAGTTATTTACATACAAATATTAGTAATTATGAAATAATATTTATTTTTTATATAAATGCATGATTTATGTATTATCATGATTATAGTTATCATATGAGTTTTTTTTCTGTTGATTAAGTATTCAATAATTATTATGATTGTTATCCTATTATTGAACTACCTCAGCATGAATTAGTTTAAATGAACTTGATGAATATTATTTGTAGTTCATCTCCTTAAGTTATACCTGACCGGTAGTTGCCAAAGTAGCCTGGGATGGTATGTTTATAGGATATGAAATACAATTAAAGTCTTGTCATTCATAAGACAATTTAATTTATATTTTATATTACTGCATTGGTCTTTTAATCACCAAAGTGGCATATATCAATGATTTATAAAATTACATTAAGGAACAAGTCCTCAGTTTTGGATATCCTTGCAGTTTAGAATTGTATATCCAAAGGTAACAAAACTATTCCACAAGGATGATATCAGTCCTCCATAAAAGATCTTGCATGAACACTAGATATGTTAATATTTTTACCCAAAGGTTAAATATTAATGATATCAATAGTTCATCATATTTTGGTAAAACTCAAGGCATTGATGTTATTTTATATTCTACAGTGATATTCCCATCTATACATTCTCATGCTTCTAGTATCCCTGTACTCTATGGATCAAATCATTCAGAATGGTTAGAGCACGTGCAATTTACATTGGGCGTACTAGATCTTGATTTAGCATTGCTTATTAAAAGGCCCGCAGAACTAACTGATAAAAGTACTGTGGAACAAGTCAATGAAATGAAGGCTTGGGAAAGATCTGATAGACTCAGTTTAATATTCATAAGGATGATAATTACAAATAATATAAAGACTTTATTACCGGTTGCATCTAGCGCACGTGAATATTTAAAAGTTATTGAAGATAGATTTAAATCTGCTGATAAGTCATTGGCTGGCACATTAATAAAAGAACTGACTATAGCTCAGTATGATGGTACTCGAGGAATTCAGGATCACATCCTCAATATGGCTGACAAAGCTGCAAAACTTAAGACATTGGGAATGAATGTTGATGAATTTTTCCTTGTGCAGTTCATTCTTAATTCTCTTCCTTCTCAGTTTGGCCCATTCAAGATTCACTATAATACAAATAAAGATAAGTGGGACTTGAATGAGTTAACTAGTATGTGTGCTCAGGAAGAATTAAAATTAAAGCACGAAAGTTCATATAATGTACTGACAACTACTCAAGGAGTTGGTAACAAGAAAAGAAAATTGAAGCGTCATCCATCGAAGAAATTTGTTGGGTTTGGAAGTGTTAGACAAACTATTGAAAAGAAATCTATTACAGTAAAGTACTTCTTTTGTGGAAAGAAATGACATGTAAAGAAGGATTGCATTAAGCATAGGACTTGGTTCGAAAAGAAATGTATAAACTCAACCTTTGTATATTTTGAATCAAACATTACAGAAGTTTCTTCTAATACATGGTGGATTGATTCTGGCCTTCAACTCATGTTACTAATAATATGCAGAGATTTCTTTCAAACCGGAAACCAAAAGAACATGAAAGATTCATAATTATAGAAAATCGTCTCAAAGCAAAATTGGTATCAGTATGGACTTATCGCTTACGCTTAGAGACGGGTCATATGATGGATCTGGAAGACATATGTTTTGTTTATACAATTTCTAAAAATTTAATTTCTCTATCTAGAATTGATGAGTTGTGTTTCTTTTGGTAATGGTAAACTCAGCATATTTTATGATTCAATAAAAGTTGGTTATGGAACTCTGTGTGATGGTTTGTACAGAATTAATTTGAATCTTGAGTTTGCGAATACATTATTAACCTTACACTCAAGTATAGGAATGAAATGTAATTCCAATAATGAAAGATCTTCTATATTGTGGCATAGACGTTTGGGGCATATCTCCAAGGAAAGAATTGAAAGATTAATGAAGAATAATATTTTAAAAAATTTAGACTTCACTGATTTTGATGTTTGCATAGATTGCATTAAAGGAAATCAAACTAAGCATACAAAGAAAAATGCCACAAGAAGTAAAGAACTTCTTAAAATTATTCATATTGATATCTGTCGACTACTCCATATTCCTTGTTTTAGTAGAGAAAGGTATTTCATCACATTTATAGATGACCTATCCAGATATGACTATGTTTATCTAATACATGAAAAGTCTCAGGCCGTTGACATTCTTGAAGTGTACATAAATGAGGTCGAGAGACAATTAGATAGAAAAGTTAAAATTATAAGATCTGACAGGGGTGGTGAATTTTATAGCAGGTATGATGAATCCGATCAAAATATTGATCCTTTTACTAGATTCCTAGAACAGTAGGGTATTTGTGCTCATTATGCATAACCAGGTGTGCTATAGCAGAACGGTGTTGCTGAAAGGTGAAATCGTACTCTTATAGATATGGTTAGGAGCATAATGAGTTATTCCTCTGTACCTGAGTTAATGTGGGGTGATGCTCTTAGGACATCTATGTATATCCTGAATAGGGTTCCTAGTAAATCAGTTCCATCAACTCCATTTGAGTTATGGACTGGTAGGAAATCCAGTTTGAGACATTTACATATTTAGGGGTGTCCTGCAGAGATAAGAGTATTCAATCCACATGAAAAGAAATTAGATCTAAGAATACTTTTTAGATATTTTATTTGTTACCCAGAAAGATCCAAGGGATACAGATTTTATTACCCTAATCATAATATGAGGATAGTAGAATCGGGTAATGTAAAATTCTTAGAAAATGGTGAAATCAGTGGGAGTTAAAAATCTCGAAGGATTAATTTTAATATTTAAGAGATTGAGGCTTCTTCTCATATATTATCTCCTATTCGAGAAATTATTGTTCCTCAAATCAATGATAGAATTGATAAGGGTGAACAACAAAATAACATTGATTAATTCTCACATGATGTTGATGTCGCCGCTGATAGTCTTGTAGAACAATCACAATTGGCAGATTTGAGAAGATCTCAAAGAAGAAGGAAACATGTCATTTTTGATGATTATGTGGTATATCTACAAGAATTAGATTTTGATATAGGAATTAAAAGAGACCCCTTATCGTTTTCACAAGCCATAGAAAGTAATGTTTCTGAAAAATGGTATGATGCAATGAAAGATGAGTTAAAATCAATGGACCAAAATAGTGTCTGGGAACTTGTTGAATTACCTAATAATTGTAAAAGAGTCAGTTGTAAATGAGTCTTTAAGACTAAACGTGACTCGGTGGGCAATATCGAACGATATAAAGCCAGACTTGTGGCCAAAAGTTTTTCTCATAAAGAGGGCATTGACTACCATGAGACATTCTTTTCAGTTTCTCGAAAGGACTCATTGAGAATCATCATGACATTAGTAGCTCATTACGATCTTGAATTACATCAGATGGATGTAAAAACAACATTTCTGAATTGAGATCTAGATGAGGAAATTTATATGGAACAACCTGAATGATTCATAGAAAATGGAAAGGAAAGTTGGGCTTGAAAACTTAAGAAATTCATTTATAGCCTTAAGCAAGCTTCCAGACAATGGTATATAAAGTTTCATGATACTATTACTTCCTTCGGATTTAAGGAAAATACTATTGATCAATGTATATATCTGAAGGTTAGTGGGAGTAAGTTTATTATATTGGTCTTATATATGGATGATATATTGCTTGCCAGTAGTGATCTTGGTTTGTTGCATGAAACCAAGATATTTCTCAATAAGAACTTTAAGATGGTTGATATGAATGAGGCATCATATGTTATTGGCATTGAGATATTTAGAGATAGATCTCAAGATTGTTAGGATTGTCTCTTGGAAATGTTTATATTAATCGTATCTTGGAAATGTTTAATATACAGCTTTGTAAAGCCAATGATACACCTATTGCTAGAAGTGAAAAATTCAACCAAAACCAGTGCCCGAAGAATGACTTAGAAATGAATCAAATGAAGAATATTCCTTATGGGTGTGCAATTGGAAGTCTATTATATGCTCAAACCTGTACAATGCCAGATATCAGTTTTGTAGTAGCAATGCTGGGTAGATGCTAGAGTAATCCAGAGATGGAACATTGGAAAGCTGCAAAGAAAGTAATGAGATATCTGCAAAGGACAAAAGATTATATGCTCACATATAGGAAGTCAGATCAGCTTGAAGTAATGGGATATTCAGATGTTGATTTTGCAAATTGCCTCGATAGCAGGAAATCCACTTCAGGATTTGTGTTCATGCTGGTTGGTGGTGCAATTTCTTGGAAAAGTGTAAAACAATCACTTATTGCATCATCTACGATGGAAGCTGAATTTATGACATGCTTTGAGGCCACAAATCAAGCTTTATGGCTGTAGAATTTTATCTAAGGACTTGGTGTGGTCAACTCAATTGCTAAGCCGCTGAAGATATTTTGTGATAATACTGTAGCAGTTTTCTTCTCTAAGAATGATAAGTACTCTAATGGTTCCAAGCACATTGAGATAAATTACTTGGTGGTTAAAGAAAGAGTCCAGAAACAACAAGTGTCAATTGAAAATTTGAGCACCACTATGATGATTGCTGATCCATTTATTAAAGCTTTGCAGTGTAAAATATTTAAAGAACATGTTCTTAGAATGGGGCTTGTGAGCAAGTCATAAAGGATATGGTAATACATATTTAAGTGAATGCTATTATTGACATTTCCTTTTGCATAATTAAAGTTATTTGTTTCTGCTATCATGTTTGTGTTTATGTTTATGCATATTATGGTTGATTGCAAGAAACAAGATTGTCTTGATAAGACAAATTACAGGGGTCATTATAGACTATATAAGGAAAGATTAATAGTTTTGTAGTACATAGAATGAAGTGTGATATTGATGACATACAACCGTTATAACTCACATTGATGTTGGACTTAATATAGTATTATTATGCTTATTGGACTTATTAGCTTATTTTTAAAAATCATGGTCATGTATAAAATGCTTTTCAAAATTTTTAAAATCCAATTATATAAAAATATTTTTCAAATAAATTTTGTTTTGTTTATTTTGATTTTGGATATCTTTTATATCTTTTCAATTAATGGGCCAAGTGAGAGAATGTAAGATTATATGGTCCTTTATTAATTGAATAAGATATATTATGAATTATTTAAATTCTGATAAAAGATATTAGACAATATTAAATAAAGTTCATATTATATTGGGATATTTTAGGGGATGCCCTTGATGGAAGGAACTCTCCTAATAACTTACCATAGACCCTTTGCTCTCGCCTATAAATAGATAGGACCTACTCTAAACCCTAGGCACACCACGACATAGCACGACTATGCATGACATAACAAAGAAGTGCAAAGGGGTGAATAGATCAAGAGATTACAGATACTCGACGTTATTCAGCTCCGACTGGCGGTGCTATTGAAGATCTAATTGGATCTCACATAGATGACATCTAAAGGTACGTATCGTAAACAGATATAGTATTATTTGATTTCAATTCTGGCATAATAATTTTTCTACATAATAGATTGTATAATTATAGTTTTTATGCTAACATTTCCCGTATTAGGTTTTCCACATTAAAAATATGATATATCACTCTGAGGTTAATCTATTATTATGTTGTATATCTTGTTCTAATTAATATTTATTTTTTAATAAAAAATTGATAATTTTGATGAAAAACCTATTTTGATACACAAAAAAGAAAAAATATTATTTCGTGTTAGATAGGTTTTCCAACATTAATGACTTTGTCTAATCTAGGTTGTATTAATACTAGAACACTAAGATATTAGTTGGGCGTACAATTAAACCTAAAAGACTTTCTAAAACATCAATCCGTTGAAATCGGTCTAAAGCAGGCCTTTTTTTTTTCTCTCTTTTTCCAACGATTATAGAACGACTAAATGAAGAATTCATGTGCTAAAAAAATAAATAAATAGTATGCTGCAATTCTATATTTGGATAATAGTTAAATTAATTCTCTCGTAGACAGGTGATTAAAGTTTGGAGTCTGGATGAATAGAAGATGGAATAACGGACCATTTAATTTGTTAAGATTGAGCTACTGATATAAAACATGTAAGTCCAAGTTAATAATAATATATTCATTAATCTTTTGTGAATCAATTTAAATATTTAATTATTTTGATGTGAGGCTAATTTGAGAGGTTATATTTTTAGTGTAAGTTGATAAAATGTGAATAGTCACGATATGATCATCATAAAAGCGTCACGAATTATATCCAAAAGAAGAGTACCAATATGATGAGTTGTGACACATACTTGTAATATGAAGCACATTAAATGTTAAAGGATGAGTAGGCAGTGAATGCACATTACGATTCTTTCAAACCAAAAAAAAAAAAAAAAATTGTCCATAGACTAAGAATAGCTTTTTGAGGTAAAGGATGATTAGGTTGTGGAATATAAACATTTACATGCTTTTACATGCAATATTGAGTTGGTGGGTCAAAATAATTCCAACTCATCTTTCCTTCAACACAGATTATGTATAAAATAGTTGGAGTTAGAAATTATATAGAAGGCAGGTTGCAGAGTCAATTGTGTAAATCGTCATTATTGCTAATATTTATGCACTAGTGATGAATAATAAGTTGCTAATTAAACTGAGAGCACAAAATTAACCCAAATTTTGGTTTAATGTACTTGATCTGATCATGGAAGACCATATAGGAGCTTATGCTTGTCTAGTGTTAGAAGGTCAAGGAAGTTGATGACTTGATGATAGGGGAACCGACGATCGAAGCCTCGGTGAATGACGGTCGTAACTATAACGGTCTTAAGGTAGTAAAATTTCTTATCGGGTAAGTTTTGACCCGCACGAAAAGCGTAACGATCTGGGCATTGTCTCGGAGGGAGACTCAGTAAAATAGACATGTCTATGAAGATGCGGACTACTCGCACCTGGACGGAAAGACCCTATGAGGCTTTATCGTTACCTAGGATTGGCTTTGGGCCTTTCTTGTGTAGCTTAGGTGGAAGGCGAAGAAGGCCTCCTTCCGAGGTGGCCCGAGCCATCAGTGAGATACCACTCTGAAAGAACTAGAATTCTAAATTTGTGTCAGGATCTACGAGCCGAGGGACAATCTCAGGTAGACAATTTTTATGGGGCGTAAGACTCTCAAAAGGTAAGGGAGGCATGCAAAGATATCCTCGGGCTGGACGGAGATTGACCCACGAGTGCAAAGACTGCAAGACCCACCCGTCACTCTCGGCTCCAATGTAAGTGAAGTTATTGTTCCCACTCGGCTGATGGCTATTGTATTGAGATAGATTGGTTGCAAAGTCATTAAGCATGGAAACAATAGACACAATGAGGCGATAACGGTACTCAAGTTTGCTGTAGGAGAAGGAATTGATGTGTTTGTTGAATATAATTGAAGAGCATCCTAAGCAAACTCTGAATTAAAATTTTATATTCTCTTATATTTATAGACAGGCCAACAAATGTGTTCTCTGGGTTGGCTTCTCGGCCTATAATACTTTATGGTGGTTTTCAAGAGTGGAGGTTGTCATCGTGTTTTGAATTAATATATTTTTATTTTTTCTAAAAAAGAAAAAAAATCATATATATAAGAACTATTCCATGTTAATTAAATTTTGTTTGGACTAGTATGTGTTTTCACAACACCTGTTAAATTAGAAATATCTCGATAACAGATGAAGATTTTAAGTCAAAAAACTGGCACATGAAATTAATGGTTTCCAATATTCCAAACATAATTCCTTGTAGAAAAAAAATGGTAATTTAAAGGTTAAGGACGTAGCATTGTGCACCCAAGTATCGACTCCCTCCAATACTCCATATATATATATATATATATATATGGAGAATACGTATATATATGTACTTGTGTACATTGGAACAGATGAACAATTAATTAATTATACAAGAGCGTGTCATGGCATGATTGTTGTACTGAGAGAAAAATACTTTTGCATGGTGGGATGAAGAGGCGGACGTGACAGATTTATTGGATTGGTTGGTCCATTGCTATCGGAATCAACAAGATGATGCCATTGGTTGACACATTGCCATCTGAATCAACACAGCATTACAATTTTGATTGGAGGCACAGAACTTAATGTGTGAGACACAGAGGATAAATGCAAGAAAAGAAGCCCCACGCACCCTACCTCATCATCGACTACCTTTCAACTGCGGATCCATGCATGGCGACAACTCTCCTCTTACACACTCCACCATCAAATGCTGTACTCTTCTTGTCTTACCGAGCTCAAGTTCTCCACCATATCATAGCTGGATCTCTGTTTTGATGATACAGTGGTGCAACCTGTCGTGGGTGGACCAGTAAGGCACGAGTCATGGGGAGCTCAACCATTTCTTACGACTGTTTCACCCACCCAATCTTGGAGCGAGAAGAGGCAGTCAAAGGTGCAGTACACCCACACACTGAGAGCTGTGGCCTGCACCTGCTGCCAGTGCCTCCTTTTAGACTTTTGGACACACCCTCATTAGATCGCTGCCGCAGAGGCCAGATAACTCGAAGTGGTCGCTCAGATGAATCCTCTTCACATGTGTGTGGTTACTTTTGCCACCGCCTGCGTGCCGTCGCTTTCATCTGCTTCCAACTCCCATGAACTTAAGAGACGGCTTATCCTTTCTCCCCCTTGCCAACATGGTGAACAGCTTCTCATCTTTAAAGGGGATCCATTGATCCTTCCTCTCACAAATGTTCAGTTCAGCCTGCGACCAGTCTCCTACTCTCTATGCGTCTTCCGCTTAGTTTATGTTCTCTCTCTCTCTCTTTTCTTCTTCTTCTTCTTCTTCTTCTTCTTCTTCTTGTTTCTAGTACATGAATATGCAGGCTTGATTGTTGTGTTCTTCCATCTTTGATATGCTTCCTGATGATTTATGCAGGTTTTGTTCCTCAGCCGATTAAAGGAATTTATATATGTATGTATGTATGTATTTCTTTTTCCTTATTTTTCGGGACCTGCAGAAATGGGGTCTACTCTTTTCTTTTGCTGTTTTTTTCTCCGTTTCTCGTCCGATTTGTTTTTCTCTCAGTACTTACACTGCTGGTTGATGGATGGAACTATTTGAAAGTTCATCCTTTCTCTCCCAAAAGAGGCTATCAACATCGATACTGTTCTTTGTATCAAAGGCTAGGGTTTCTAAGAATCTTTGGAGGAGATGACATGCACTTAGTATCATGCCATCATCTATGATATCTCTCCTTGATTTGTGATCATGTTTTCGGAAGTCAATTTGCTGATCTACCTTTTCCCTGTGGACATCTGTGAACCTTTGTCTGATGGAGGATAAAATTAGGGTTTCCACGAGCCCCATCGACGGTATTCGCTTTCTGAGCTCTTTGTCTCTGTGACCTCCATTGCTGAGAAGAATTGTAGAGGTGATGCTACAATTTTTCCTCTCTCTCTCTCTCTCTCTCTCTCTCTCTCTCTCTCTGGATTTACAAAATAATTGCTAAAGTACTGCGCTTCTGAAGTTGATTATTGCAGATATATGATTAAGATCTTTGTTCTTTTTTTTTCTCTAACTAGTTGATTTTTCTGATAAAAATAAGATTATTCTGGTTTAATCTTTTGTTTCCTCAGTTGCTATTTAGTAATGCTTCCTAATCACTGGATATACAACAATCTTGCTGATTGTGAGAATTCATGTTGAATTTGTGAGTTACAGAGGCAATAGCAGATGTTCGAAATCTGCTAAACAAACATCATCTTTGCAACATGATTCTATTATTATTATTATTTTTAGATCTACATACAGTCAGCACTTAGGAAGTACTACATAATAGTTTGAAAAAAGTCACCTAACTTAAAACTTTATCTTTTGTTAGAAATGTTGTTTTTGTTATGTTATGCTCATCTGGAAATGTTATAATGCATAATCGAAGTATAACCGGTAGTTTATACTAGAAAATACTCCTTCAAAAGTTTCATATAGAAAGTTTTATCTTTCTGTATCTTCCCTTTCCTAATTCTTGTTTCTTCAGATGAAAAGATCAAGTGTTCGGTAAAACATCTTTGATGTTCTTAGTAAAATTAAGATATGTTTGTGAGGGAGAAATGACATCCATTAGCTAACACATAATATAAAGTTCGCGATTATGCCTGAAATTGGCCACTCGAAGAAAGCCACCAGTGTTTTGTGTTGGAACAAGCTCAGTAATGGGAAGGAAGACGAAAACTCTACTCTCACTATGTCATTTACCAGGAGGTAGTGAAATTATTTTGCGTTCATCATGATCGTTGCTTTACTTGTTCTTCTCCCTAGCAATGTGTGTTACCTAGATCTGAATTCAGAATATTAATTCTCCCTATAAGTTAGATACACAGATCGCATGCTTCTATAAGTTGTTTGCTAATCCATTTGTAAGTTCTGAAGAATCAAAAGCAAACATCGGCAGGTGTTATATGAGCAAACACTAAAAGATGGTTTCTTGTGTTATACATACACAGGGAAGACTGCAAGAAGATTCTGCTTTGCAACCTATGCACCTTGAATTTGAGTAAATAATACGGTAAGGCTGTGGTATTTTGTTATAAATTTTCTTACAATTTTATCCTTTATAACCCTACTATTTTTCATGATCCAATTCTATCTTTGCCTCTGCTAGAACCAGACAGAAAAATCTTTGGTTTTTTAGAATAAATATGGAAATTTTCTTTCAAAGAATTAAACTCTGAAGGTTTCATTTTTGAGGAAAACCAAGTAAGAACAAACTCAAGTTGATGATGTCTTTAACCGAGCATGGGAACACACATCAGTCTTTCTCCTTCTGTCTTCTGTTTGTGTATGTATGTGTGGATGACACAAAAGAGAACCTGGGAAATGTGCCTGAGAGAGCTTCCTTCAGTCCACTCATGGATGGCTCTGGGGTTTGAATCAACTGCCGACTCATTCATTCAAACACTCAGTAGAAGGCTGAGCTACTCTGTGAATGAGTGAATGATGCGGGAGATTATTCTCTCTCTTCCATTCCATACTTGGACTGAAGGGAGCTCCCTCTTTCTCATCTTCTAAACTCTTCTTTACCTCGTTGATCCTTCGATCCACTGACTCATTCCACCTCCTCATCATCTTTCTTTTGTTTTTGTGCTCTCTCCCTTTGAGTTGCAGGAAGCAACATTCCAGGAATTCAGCAGGTAGTGTGAGTGATAGAAAAGCAACATTTCATTATGCTTGAGTGGGAACTTGAAATCATACTTAGCGTTGTAGCTTTTTGCAGTCCCTCTCACGTATGGGAAACCTTCAGCGTGCTCCTGTGCCATTTGACCTCTACCGTCTTGAAACTTGCACCAGATATAATTAAAACCTGCACTTGCAGATTCTTTTTCAAGGCCTCGCACTGATGTCTCCACGACAGTAGCACAGATCTGAAAAGATTCAGGATGCTCCTCGTGGATCAACAGTGAAAGTACAGTTTCATTCAGATCTACAACTTAAATTAAATGCTATCAGTGCCTTCTGCATACGGTTCTTCAGAATATATATATATATATATTTCTATTACTACAAGATGCACACTTTTGTGGATGCTCTCTCTCTCTCTCTATATATATATATATATATATATATATATATATATATATATATATATATATATTTCTATTACTACAAGATGCACACTTTTGTGGATGCTCTCTCTCCCTCTGTCTCTCCTTCTCCATGTGGAAATTAAATGTCACTGCTCTCTTTAGAGCATTGCCTGGAAAGTTGGGGGTTGTTTCAGCCAGATCATGGCGATGGTATTTGTGATTGGAAGTGATGAAAGTACACATCACTTAACTAATTTATTCACTGGATACTGAGGTGTGCCCGCTGCAAAATTCACATCTTCCCTCGAAGACCAAAGGGATAGGGCTTGCAATGGCCGCGAGTGTGGTCCTTTTATATCAGGGACGTTGCCAAAGATAGAAAGAGTGGTCAATGAAATGCCAAATCTTGAAGGTGGTTTGCAATGGAAAGACTTACCCTTCTGGGAAAACGTCTTTATGTAAGTAAAGCTTATGTTCATTAGTCAATGCATGTCCCCTAGTCTTTTTTTTCTAATTATTCAAAATCAATTCGGGTTGTTTATAAAGAAAAGTTATAATTTTCATAAATTATAGAAAATAGATTTATTTTTACTAACTTTATCAAGCAGTGGCTTTTCTAGTTCAAAAACTAAGAAAATTTATTAGTTTCATCTCATCCTACATTCCAATTTACTGTGTGTATTATATATACATTTAAGCCCTGTTGGTCTCTGTGTTTTAGTGAAGTCCATAGTTCAAAATCTTACTTATATTAACCTAAAATCTAGATTAGGTGGTTAGGATTGAGATTAAGAGAGCAGCAACGATTGAAAATGTGGGTGAGAGAAAAAAGACTGCAAATTGACAGTAGAGGCCATAAAACAAGAGATTCAGGAAAGGGAAGAAGATAAAAACAAGAAAAGATTATTCTCAATCATTCATATCTCAGGTTAGATCAGTTTGTAGTGGATTCTTACTGTGATCTCTTGAGAAGGTTTTGGATATTGTGCTTAGTATTATAGTCCTTCTATCTATGTGATTCTCTTGTGGTTGTTGCTTTGGGCTTGGGTAAGAAGCCTTGAGATCTGTATATTTATTATTTTGATAGTGGATTTTCTCTAGCTTGTCTCGTGGTTTTTACCCTTCGAGTTGAAGGGGTTTTCCACGTAAATCTTGATGTTCATCTGATTGTGATTTATGTTTGATTCCACTGTGTGTGATGGTATGTTACTATTTGTTCGTATACAAAGTTTATTCCTATTTTATTCTCATCAACTAGTATCAGAGTAGGGTTTTGGTGGTATTTAATCTTTTGTATCTAAACATAGAGGTCGATAATATTTCTTGCATGATTAATTTAAATGGAAACAATTAGATGATATGGAAACTAAGAATAGAAGATCTCTTATATTACAAAGATTTATATGGACCTTTGCAAGGGGATAGTGCAAAGCCCACAACTATGACAGATAATGAGTAGAAGAGGTTAGATCAAAAAAATATTGGATCTATTTGTCAGTGGCTTGATGATAGTGTCTTTCACTATGTTTATACTGAATGTTCTACTTACTCTTTTTGAAAAAAGTTAGAAGGTCTTTATGAAAGACAAATAGCTAGCAACAAAGCTTTTCTAATCATAAAACTAGTAAACTTGAAATATAAAAAGGGTACTTCTATTCTAGAGCATTTGAATAAAATACAAAGTATTACTAACCAGTTATCCTCTATGAAAATGTCTCTTGATGATGAGTTGTAGGCCTTGTTACTTCTTAGTTTTTTGCCAAAAAGTTAGGAGACATTGGTGGTTTCCCTCAGTAATTCTGCACTAGATGGTGTTGTCACCATGAGTCAAGTAACAAGCAGTTTGTTGGATGAAGAGTTGAGAAGAAAGAATTCAGCTACTTCTCAGATTTATTCATAAGCACTTGTCTCATATAATAGAGAAAGGTCAAAGTTAAAAGATATAAGTGGTTCACGCGTGGGTAGAAGTAAGTCAAGATCAAGGAAAGATATTATTTGCTATAATTATGGTGAGAAATAACATTACAAGAATCAGTGCAAGCAACCTAAGAAGAATAAGAAAAAGGGAAAATAAATGGAGCATACAGAGTCAAAAGAGAATATCACAGTTATAATGCAAGGTAGTGATTATTTAATTGTGTCTACTTCTGATGATATTTTTTCTTATGTGTGCCAGGATCTCGAGTGGATAATTGACACAGGTGCTTCTTATCATGTTACACCACGGAGGGAGTTCTTTACTACTTATAGATCTAGAAATTTTGATGTTGTCAAGATAGGCAACTATGACACAACAGACATCATTGACATATGAGATATCCATATAAAGATCAACCTTGGCTGCAAGTTGGTGCTTAAGGATGTGAGACATGTGGTTGACTTAAAACTAAATTTAATTTCAGTTGGAAGGTTAGATGATGAAGACTTTGATGTCAGATTTCATAGAGGGCAACGGAAGCTCAGTATTCTCTTATTGTAGTTAATGGGAAGGAATGTCATACATCGTATAGATTGCAGGCTAAAGCTTGTGGTGAGTAGTTGAATGCTACAGAAAAAGACTTCAGCATGAAGTTGTGTCATAGACGACTAGGACACATAAGCGAGAAGGGGCTCCAAGAACTTTCCAGGAGAAAGGTATTGCTAGACCTCAGAGGTACACGTTTGAATCCTTGTATTGATTGTTTGACTGGTAAATAATATAGATTTTCCTTTGTTAGTCCTGCTTTATATAGAAAAATGCATATCTTGGACCATGTCTATACATATGTGTGTGGTCCTTTGAGGATAAAAACTCTTGGTGGATCTGTTAATGTTCATAGTATAAGTGGTACACTTTATTTTGTTATTTTTATATATGACTTTTCTAGGAAAGTTTGAGCCTATACTTTAAAGACCAAAGATCAGGTTATTAATGTCTTCAAAGAGTTTCATGCTAGAGTTGAAAGGGAGACAGAAAGACAATTTAAATGCATAAGATCAAATAATAGTGATGAGTACACATAATTGTTTAATAATTATTGCAGGTCATATGACATCCAGCATGAGTTGACAATTCCTAATACATCTCAACATAATTCAATTGCAGAGAAGATGAACCGCACAATCATGGAAAAGATCAGATGTATGCTTTCACAAGCTAAGCTACCCAAAAGGTTTTGGGATGAGGCTTTGAGGACTGTAGTTGATGTAATCAACTCATTGATAGTGATGTTTAGCATGTATGGTCGGAAAGATATGTAAGAGTGTTTGGCACATTTACACATATTCCAAACAATGAGAGGTCCAAGCTGGATGGTAAGACAAAAGAGTGTATTTTTCTTGGTTACTCATATGATCAGTTTGGTTATAGGCTTTGAGATCCAAAAAGTAGAAGGTGTTTAGAAGCAAAGATGTTGTCTTCTTTGAGGATCCAACCATTGGGGATTTGGAGAAGGAGGCACCAGCTAAGACTTCTGTGGAGGGATTTTCCTCTAGTTATTCCTCTAGTATATCAGCCAGATGTTGATCTACCTGCAAGACATGTTGAGCAAGAAGAAGAAAGAGAGCAAGTTTCTACAAAACCTCAGTTAAGAAGATCTTCTAGACCACATCAACCTTCCAAGAAATACTCTACAGATGAGTATATGATGCTTCGATGGTGAACCAGAGTTATCGAGCGAAAGTGAGCGAAAAAGAAGTGGTTTATTGCTATACAGGAAGAGATAGATTCTTTACAGAAGAACCACACATATGATGTGCAACTACCAGAAGGAAGTAAGGCCTTGAAGAACAAGTGAGTTTTCAGGTTGAAGACTCAAGAATATTGTTCTCAACCAAAGTACAAAGATAGATTGATCATAAAAGGCTTTGGTCAAAAGAAAGATATTGATTTTGAAGAAATTTTTTCTCCTGTTGTTAAAATATCTTCTATCCGTGTTGCTCTTGGTATTGCTGCTAACATAGACTTAGAGATTGAGCAGTTAGATATGAAAACAACTTTCCTTCATAGTGATTTGGAAGAGGAAATTTATATGGAGCAATCAGAAGGCTTCAAAGTCAAAGGTAAAGAAAATCTTATCTACAAGTTGAAGAAAAGCTTGTATGGGCTGAAGGAAGCTTAAAGACAGTGGTATAAAAAGTTTGATTCATTTATGATTAAAAATAAATACAAAAGAACAGCTTCAGATTATTGTGTGTACATCAAACAGTTTGGTGAATATTTTATTATTCTCTTACTTTATATTGATGATATGCTTATCCTCGGGAAAGATATGTCTATGATTGACAGGTTGAAGAAGGACCTGAGTGAGTCTTTTGCAATGAAGGACATGGGGCCAGTAAAGCAAATACTGGGCATGCAGATTTCTTGTGACAGAAGAAAAAGAAAGATTTATTTGTCACAGGAGAAATATATTGAGAAGGTATTGGATAGGTTCAGTATGAGCAATGCAAAGCCAGTTGGTTCTCCTCTTGCAGGTCAGTTCAAGTTGTGCTCAGATCAGAGTCCGTTAAGTGATGAGGAGAAGGAGAAAATGCAAAAGGTTCCTTATGCTTCAACAGTTGGAAGTTTAATGTACGCGATGGTATGTACGAGGCCAGACATCGCATATGTAGTGGGTGTTACTAGCAGATTTCTTACAAATCTAGGTAAAGAGCATTGGGCAGTAGTGAAGTGGATTTTTAGATATCTCAGAGGAAGTTCTAAAGCTTGTTTAAGCTTTGGAGGTGGACCACCTATATTGACAGGTTACATAGATGCAGATATGACAAGAGATATTGACACAAGCAAGTCCATTTCAGGTTTTGTACTTACTTTTATAGGGGGAGTTGTGTTATAGTAGTCCAAATCGCAAAGGTGTATTGCTCTCTCCACCACAAAGGCAGAATATATTGCTGCTACAAAGGTTTGCAAAGAAATGTTATAGATGAAATGATTCCTACAAGAATTGGGGCTGAAAAGGAAAACTATGTGGTGTATTGTGACAACCAAAATGTCATTTATTTGTGCAAAAACTAAATATTTCATTTCATTCCAAGTCAAAGCATATATATGTCAGATATTACTGGATCAGAAATGTGCTTGAAGAGAAGTAGTTACAGCTTCAGAAAATTCACACAGATGATAATGGAGCAGACATGTTGACAAAGACTTTACTGAAAGAGAGACATGAGATGTGCCGACAATTGGTCGGCATAACTTCACATTGATGAGTCATGAAACAACCTCCTTTATGGGCTGAAGGGGGAGTTTGTTGGGCAGATGACCCAGATTCAGCCTATAATCGGTTTTAGTGAAGCCCACATCCCAGAACCTCACTTATATTAACCTAAAACCTATATTAGGTGGCTAGGGTTGAGATTAAGAGAGCAGCAATGACTTAAAACGTAGGTGAGAGAAAGAAGACTGCAGATTGACAGTAGAGGCCAGAAAATAAGAGATCCAGGAAAGAGAAGAAGACAAGGACAAGAAAAGACTATTCTCAATCATTCATATCTCAGATTAGATCAGTTTGCAGTGGATTCTTACTTTGATCTCTTGAGAAGGTTTTGGATATTATGCTTAGTATTATAGTCCTTGTATCCTTGTGATTCTTTTATTGTTGTTATTTTGGGCTTGGGCAAGAAGCCTTTATATTTGTATATTCATTATTTGGATAGTAGATTTTCTATGGCTTGTCTCATGGTTTTTACCTTTCGAGTTGAAGGAGTTTTCCACGTAAACCGTAGTGTTCATTTGATTGTGATTTTTGTTTGATTCCGCTGTGTGTGACGGTCTGCTAGTATTTGTTCATATATAAAGTTTATTCCTATTTTATTCCCATCAAAAGGAGACATTAATCTCCTTTATGGCTCGTCTCTAAAGTATCAAAGCGTGAGCCTTGGTTAACATCCCTGATCCCTCCCCTCTGGCACCCACCACCTTCCTTGACAGCAGCAATTAATCCACCAGCTTGCCAGAAGCTGCCTTTAGTCGCATGGCATTGCACCTTATCTTCCGATAAGGTGTACCGGAGTTTGACGAAGCCCACGTACCCCATGGCCTCCATGAGACTCGGGAATCCCTTCTTCGACCTGAGGTAGCTATCGTCTGACCTCATCACTGTTAAAAATGTTGAAAATAATTTAAATAGTTAAGAAATTAGGATTAGATAAAGATTTAGATGAGGATGTGATTAGTTTATATGAGGGTAAGATTTATTTAGATGTGATAGATTTTTTAATATTTTAAAATATCTGTATTTTGTCTTTTAATAAATATAAATAGGTGCTCTTGGTTCATTCTAAAGCAATGCAGACTATTGATTGAAAGTATTCCTGGTGTCCTTTACTATTCTCTTTTCCTTCCCCCTGAAGTTATTCAGAAAAGCGGTATCAAAGCCTGATTCAAAGAAAATCAAAAGTAGTACATCAGTCAAAAATAAGGAAAGACTAGTAGATCCAAAAAAAAAAAAAAAAGAGAAGATGGTGGGGCTTGTAGTAAGTGTTCCTAATCAGCTATTTCCTATATTCAAAGATGATAGTTATCAGTTTTGGGCTATTAAAATAAAGACTCTGCTTATTTCACAAAGATTGTAAAATTTAGTAGAGAATAATTTTGTTGAGTATAGAATCCTAAGATTACTAAGGATCAAAAGGATTAGATGAATGAAAATATGCAAAGAGATGAAAAAGCCCTCTATATGCTATAATAAGTAATAGATGATTCCTTATTTCCCTAAAATTATGATGGCATCAACATCAACAGAAGCTTGAGAGATATTAAAAAATATGTTTGGAGGTATAAAGAAGGTAAAAATTTCAAAGCTTCAAATTCTTCATCGTGAATTCGAGACTCTTATGATGAAAGATTCAGAATCGATTGTTGTTTTATTCCAAAAGTTTCTTCTATTGTAAATCAAATGAGATCTTATGGTGAAAATATAAAAGATCAAATTTTAGTAAAAAAATTTTATGAAGTTTATCTTTGAAATTTGATATGATCTCTATTGCTATATAAGAAGCTAAAGATATAAGCATATTATCTATTGATGAATTAATGAATTATCTTTTAGTTCATGAACAAAAAGTGAACAGATCTTAATATGAAACCTTGGAACATATTCTTTAAATAAAGATAGATCAGAAGAAAGATCAAAAAGAGAATTCAGAAATCAGATCTCAAGGGAGATATCAAAAGGACAAAGGACGAGGCTAATTAAATGAAGGTAACAAAGAAACTCGAAAATATTTAATTACAAAAAAATATGGCATATTGAAAAGGATTGCTGGTATAAAAATAAAAATCTAAATATTCCTCTATGTTCTTATTATGAAAAATATGGATATCTTGAAAAAGATTGTTGGAATAAAAATCAAACAAACTATCATGAGGAAAATAATGATAACAAAAGAGATTAATAGAATATTTTCTTTATAGCACCTGATAAAAAATATTCTAGATCTGTTTAGTTTTTGAATAGTGGATGCAGTAATGATATGACAGGAGATAAAAGTTTGTTTCAGAAGCTTGATGATTCGGTCATATCTATTGTGCAGATGGGAAATAATAAAAAAGTTCAAGTAAAAGGAAAATGAACAATTACTGTGAACACAAAGTCTGGTAAAAAAATTATTGATGATATGTTATTTATTCCTGATTTAAAATAAAATCTCATTAGTATAGGACAACTAATGAGAAAGGATATTATATTATTTTATAATAAAATACCTGATTTATGATAAAAAAATTGATAAATTGATAGCAACTGCAAGGATGACAAAAAAAAAAGATGTTTGTCTTATTATTTTCGGATTTTGCTACTTCTACTGATTAATCAATATTATGGCATAAAAATTATGATCATCTATATTTGTGTGGATCTATGCAAATTATCTCAGATGATGCATGTGACACACATGTACAAAAAAGGGGTGAAGCTCTAGACTCTAAGAATAACAATGAAAGTACACACACAGGGTTAGTAGAAGTTTATGATGATGTGAAGAAAGCTAAAAGAAAAAAAAGAAAGAGAAAGCTTCTGCATACAAAGGGATTCAATCCTACAAATATAGAGTCTCCATCATATTATTAAAGATAGCTACCGAAGAGAAAAATGTCAAAAGAAAGGATAAAAAATTTTACGTCAGAAGTTCTTAAAGGATTTATGGACAGAGAAAAACATAAGACAACCGATACAACAACGAAGATCAGCTTGCTGACGTCTTCACAAAAATTTCAGCGAAGAAAATATTTCTTTAAAAATAATTTTAAATAATAACTACTTGAATTAAGGGGGTGTGTTGAAAATAATCCAAGTAGTTAAGGAGTTAGGATTAGATATAAATATAAATCTAGCTTAGATGAGGATATGATCAGTTTAGATGAGGGTAAGATTTATTTAGATGTGATAGATATTTTAATATTTTAAAATATCTATATTCTATCTTTTAATCAATATAAATAGGTGCTCTTGGTTCATTCCAAAGCAATAAAGATTGTTGATTAAAAGTACTCTCGGTGTCCTTTACTATTATCTTCTCCTTCTCCCTGAAATTTTGTAGAAAAGCCAACAAAAAATAGAGGTAAGAAATAAAAAGATGTATTTCATTCATTCATGTAACACTAATTTATACAGGATTGAGGGAATATTTCTCTCAACTGACGAATGAGATCTTCTTGTTCAGTTACAGATATATTCAGCTAACATGCTCCCACAAGATCGAGCTCCTGTCAAGGAAATCGATCTTAAATTGATGCAAGGAAAAGAGTTCGCTAGCCAGAGACTTTGTGAGGGAATCTGTGAGTTGATCAACCATGTGGATATGAGAAATATAGAGCTGCTGGCGAACGACTTAATCTCGCACAAAATGAAAGTCAATAGCAATATGTTTCATGCGAGAGTAAAAAACTGGATTGGCACTAAGGTAAGTAGTACCAATGCTATCACAATAAATAACAAGCATAGAAACATAGTGAATATGAAGCTCCTTAAGTAAGTTGGTGATCCAAATAAGTTCGCCAATGGCAAGAGCATGATATTCAGCTTCAATAGTAGACCTAGCAATTGTCTTTTATTTCTTAGAACTCCAATTAATTAGATTAACATCAAGAAAAATAATATACCCTAATGTAGAGATTCTATCATCAATATTACTAGCCCAATCTGCATCAACAAAGATATGAAGCTGAGAGGGAGAGTGTTTGTGAAAAAAAAAATACCATGGTCGATGGTCCCCTTAAGATAATGCAAAATGTATTTGACAGCAGTCCAGTGTAAAGTAGATGACCAATGCATAAACTGGGATAATTTATTAACTACAAAGGAGACATCTAGATGAGTAAGAGCAAGATATTGTAAGGAGCCAATTACCTGTCGATACTGAGTAGGGTCTGGAGCAGGACTATCATCACATAACTTTAGTGATTCACTAGCAGATAGAGGAGTGGTAACCTCTTTTGCATCTTGCATATTCATTTTCAACAGCAAATCTTGAATGTACTTTATTTGTAAAAGAAAGAGGTCAAAGGATGTAAATGTAGCCTCGACAACAAGAAAATATCTCAAGTCGCCAAGATCTTTAAGAGAGAATATGTCGGCCAATTGCTTAATAAATGCTTGAACCTTCATAGAGTTATCACTTGTGATAATAATATCATCCACATAGACTAGAAGATAAATAATGCCCCCATATTATTGGCGTAGAAATAGGGAGATATCGGATTTAGAGTTGATGAAGCCAACTGAAGACAAGTATAGACCAAGTTTAGTATACCAAGCTTGTGGAGCTTGATAAAGTCTATAAATAGCTTTTGGAGTTTATAAACATGCTATAGATATTGAGGATGTATAAAACCTGAAGGTTGCTCTATGAAGGCATCTTAAGTGAGAGTCCCTTATAAAAATATATTTTTAATATCTAATTGGCGTAAGCACCAGTCTTTGGAGATTGTCAAACTTAGGATAATTCAGATTGTAGTACGTTTGATAACAGGACTAAATGTCTTGGTATACTCAACACCAGGTTATTGATAAAATCATTTGGCCACAAGTCGTGCTTTATAGCGAGCAATCGAACCATCAAGATTCTACTTAATTTGAAAGACTCACTTGCACCCGATAATGTTTTATGTGGAGTGAGAAGGGGTAAGGGTCTATGTAGCATTATAAATGAGAGTCCCATACTCCTCGCACATGGCTTTACGCCAATATGGAGATTTTTGGGCCTGAGTAAAAGATGTTAGTTAATGGAGTTGAGGGAAGGTCTAGTGCTAATATATAAGTCAATAACTTGACATGGTTTAAAGACACCGCTCCTAGAACGAGTTTGTATTGGATGCCGGGAAGCAGTAATAGTATCGGGTGGTAAGGGCTGAGGATTATTACAGTTAGAGTCAGGCTGAAGGATGACAGAAGTACCCCAGCGAGGTGAAGATAAAGGTTGTGATTCTAGAGGTACTTGCATAGAAAGAGTAGGATCAAGAGGAGAGAAGGGAGGTGGAAGCTGCGAAACAGAAGTAACAAGAGAATGTGGATCCAGCAGAGATACATAAGAGGATGAAGATGTATCGTAGGAATCCAATGGGACAACAAAGTGCCTATGATCACAAAAGGGAAAAACAGACTTCACAAAAGTGACATGTCCAGAAACAAAGACTTTAGTAGTGTGAGGGTCATAACACTGAAATGTATTATATTTAAGAGAATATCCGATAAAAATACAAGGGCGAGATTGAGGCTGCATTTTATGGGAATTATAGGGACGTAACCATGGATAACATAAATAGCCAAATACCCTTAATGTTTGTAGATTAGGACGTTTGTGAAATAGATTTTCAAATAGTGATTGATATTGTAGGATAGGAGTAGGTAAGTGATTAATAAGGTTGACAACAATTTGAAATGCTACAGACCATAAGGTAGATGACATAGAAGCCTGATAGAGTAATGTTAGACTAGTTTCAATAATATGTCGATGTTTGTATTCAGTAGAGCTAACCAATTGATGAGTATATGGAGGAGAGATGTTGAATAGTGATTGATATTGTAGGATAGGAGTAGGTAAGTGATTAATAAGGTTGACAACAATTTGAAATGCTACAGACCAAAAGGTAGATGACATAGAAGCCTGATAGAGTAATGTTAGACTAGTTTCAATAATATGTCGATATTTGTATTCAGTAGAGCTAACCAATTAATGAGTATATGGAGGAGACTTGAGATGTTGAATACCGCAAGCGGACAGATAAGATGCAAGAGCTTGATATTCACCCTCGCCATCAAAATAAATAGTTTTAATGGTAGATTGAAAGTAGTTCTTAACTAAGTTCTTAAAATTCGAGAAGATAATAACGATGTCAAACTTTTGACGGAGAGGATATAACCATGAGTACTTTATAAAATAGTATACAAAGATAACATGGAATCTAAACTTATCAAAGGAACCAACTGATGCAAGACCCCAAACATAAGTATAAACAACCTCAAACAATTTAGAGCAGGAAATAGATGATGCACCAAAAGATAGTTGATGACTCTTATTGCTAAGACAAGTATCATAGTGAGTAATAACAGTACTAGATTTTAAAATAGAATAAAATAATGAGAAAATAATTTTTGTTGAATAGAGGTTGAGGGATGACTAAGACGTTGATGCCATATATCGATTGGAGTAGTAGTGGAAGTGTTAGCAATAGGTCGAGTAAGATACAAGGCTGACGACCATTCGTAAATGTTGTCTTTATTTGGCCCTCGAACCAAGGATGCTCCCGTGCTTAAGTCCTTGACAAGAAAATAATCAGGAAAGAATTCAATGAAAGTATGATTTTGTTGATAGAATTGAGAGACAAAAATAAGATTTCTTTTAATGTGGGGTGCACACAAAACATCATCGAGTGTGAGAGAAGTGGTATGTGAATTAAGTATTGTAGAACCAGTATGAGTGATAGAAATTCTTTTACCATCACTGATGATGATGTCCTCATTTTCGCCATAATTGTTGTGGATTGATAGGTTCTGAAGATCGAAAGTTATATGGTGGGAAGCACCAAAGTCCATAATTCAATTAGATTGACTATCTAATGGAGTAGTCATGAAATTTACTTGAGACCAGGTTGACAAAGCTAGGAGGCGAGGTCGAGACTGACAAACTTTTGTAGAGTGACCAATTTTGTCACACAACTGGCAAATGACCTGTTGATGAAATGCAGGAGGAGGACAACGTGGCTGGAAGGAAGCACTCTGATGATGTTTGAAGTTTGGAGGATGTAAAGGGGGAAGAGATGGGGTGGTGCCCATAGAAGTAGGAGGAAAGTTGGCCACACATTTTAAAGCATTTTTGTTGTGTTTATGATTTTATCGTTTGGATTTTTGATTGAACTGAGCTGTGATGGGAAGTCCTAGCAGAGGTCCTGGTAGCATATCATCATGCTTTAGATAAGTTTCAAATTTTGTTAGCTTGTTGTAAAGTTCTTCAAAAGAAATAGGAGAATCGCCTACTCGAAGTGATGTTGCCTGTTCGTTGAAATCTATATGCAGTCCATTAATTGTGTGGACGAGAACTTCTTCATCAGTGAGGGAATGACCTATCAAAGCCAAGTCATCAATAATCATTTTGATATGTTGTAAGTAGTCAGCAATAGTACTTCCCTCCTGCTTTAAATTCATAAGGTTGGAGAGTAGTCTAAACATATGAGTTCATGAGCGATTCACTAAGGTAGTTTGTAACTTGATCCAAGCTTCCGCAGTAGTAATACAAGAGGATACAAGTGGGGCGATGGATCCAGCGATAAAGGCTTAAATTGCTTGGAGATTGAGTCTATCTTAGTGTAACTATAGCTTATAGTTTGAATTTGGTATTGGATTAGGTTCATCGAAACATGAATCACTGCTGGTGGACAACTGAGGGAGCTGTTAATATAACCTAATAAATTATAACCAAATAAAAGATTAGAGAATTGAGCATGTCAAGATGCGTACTTGCCGCCTTTGAATAACTTAAAGAGAATTAGGGAGGCAGTATTAATATAAATAATTCCTAGATGCAGAGAGAGATTCCCAGTAGGAAAGAGAGTTGGAGCATCAAAGGTAGACGAGGAAGACATATGAGAATCACCAAGTCAAGAAGAAATCAAGAGAAATGATAGGATAGTGGGCAGATCGAGGAGTATAGTACTAGTGAGTGTCCAAGAAGAAGGTGGAAGAGAGAAAGAAAAAAGAACCTCAAACCAGTGCATAGAGACCTCAGTCGGTTGACACTGTTGCTTCTGAAGTGATACCACAGTGTCAACCTCTATAAAGTGCTCAAGCTGCCAAAGGAGCAAGCAGTTGTGATGGTCTCGAGGCCGAAGTCTATAATTTCTATGAAGTGGATATGCAAGCAGTTGTGCTCACTGCAACTGGCATAAGAGTGGTGCTTCTACTGAACGATGAAGGACTGCTGAAGCAGAAGAGGGAAGGAGTCAAGGTCGAGAGCACCAAACCAGGGTGTGTCCTAGTGTAGCGAGGAGCAAGTACTCCTCCTTTGGCAACTGCAGGAGTAGAAGAGTAGGAGAGCACCAGGGAGCAACAAGAGATGATGAGAATTGAAGCCACGCCTGTGGCAGTCGACAACACCCTATTTTAGGATGACGAAGGAGAGGACGCAACTATATGCTGCTAGTAAAGGAAGTCAATTGCTAGAAGCACTATCATATCAGGAAGACAAGGTTGCAAGTCTGAATGGGATAGGAGCAAGAAGCAGCAGCGACATTCCTTCTTTACAATCAACTGACGTTAGTCTGTCCTAGAAAAGTTGTAGTTATAGTGGAAGAATCTGTCTCTGTGGCCTATTAAGAAGGGGAGCAATCGCCAGAGGTGTTGAGAGCACAGACACAATAGAGATACGTAGAGTCAATCGCTCGGTGATGAGCGTGACAGTAAGGAGGGCGCTACTGTTATGGCTGTTGTTGCTGTATGGGCTACAACACTTCTACAGTAAAAGAAACAAGGGAGTGGATTCCTCATGAACATAGGTCATCGACTGAGGGAGATCTACTTCAGGCCAAGAGTGTGCAAGCAGCAGCAAGTGCTGGAGTGAGCAGCTGACACAGAGACACTAGTACAGGATAGACAAAAGCAGAATAGGACTGCTAAATGGTGCATCATATAGTGGTCTATGCCATAGATATGTAGACTGCTACTATTGGAAGATGCAGTGCAGACGACAGGTTGGGGAATACATCCACAGTTTGTGAATGACAATATCATTGACGACAACTTTCATTGTTGTGCACCACGCTGATTGTTGTAGCAACAGAGGATGTTGGTGTAGAAGTCATTGTCTGCTGTAGATGAGATAGGGAAAGTACCATTGCTCATTGAAGCTGATGTAATAGTGGTGGAGCACAAGGAAGACCGATTTATGCATAAGGACTCCTTACTGATGAATCAAGAGAGGACTAGGCAGCCGGAGGTGGGGGGAGGGCCAATACTTCACCTTCGCCAACTAATTGTAGGTTAGTGTGATGCTTCGAGATGTCACTACCGAGATACCATTAGAAAGGAGAATACGATGAGTTCAAGTTCCAGATCAATGGCTTACCGGATTCAATTCGTCAATGGTTGGATGTGTTTCATGCTCGTGAAGAGATTAAAGCCATGAATTCGATTTTGTGATGCTCTGTTTAATAGAGTTGTAAAAGTGGGTTTTGAGAATACGGCGGCTAGGCGATGCGCGAAGAAAGCCACGACGAGTTCTTCTACACACGCGATGTTCTAACCACAGGGTTGCCACAACAAAGAAAGAGAGGTGCCTTGGAATCACTGAGGGTGGTTCAACATCAATAGCAAGTGGAGAGCGACATGGTCGAGGGTGCAATTACAAACCCACGTCACTTGGGCATTAACGAAGGTGTATAGCTAGGGGAGACGGGTGATCACTGGTAAAGACTACCGTAGAGAAGGCCGAGGAGCAGTTGGCAGTGGGACACAACAAAGAGAAGTTAGATGGCATCATAGACCTAGACGATCGCCTCTGGTTACAGCTTGGTGAGGAGACACTGGCTGTGGGTAGGAGGAATAAGACACTGGTAGAGCCATCTTGAGTTGAATAAAGGGAGTGTTCTGCCAGTGCTGGTGGGCTGGGGCAAGTTCCACAGTAGACATTGGCCGCCAGGTGCCTAAGAGGGAAGTAATCACCATCACCGAAAGCGTCGAGGGTGTAACAGCGGGGAGGCAAAGGAGGAAGGTGCTTCACTAGCAAGAGAAGTGGTAGTTATGCCGCAGACTTCTTCTCTCGAGGATGAGTGAGAGGGAGATATGCCAGTGAGAACTGTCATGGGCTTAGTTGATTTTGCCTAAGCCGTGCGGCACCCATGCGTGTCCGTCTACAAAGGTCAGCCCTCCCTGAGATCTCCTAGAGTCCCTTAGACTTACAAAAGAGAAAACGGGCTAGAATAAGCAATTCCCACGGGATCCATAAACTGCTCAAGCAAACACTTTATAAAGCCATATACAAATTACACCCATGGACATTATAAACTCAGAGAGGTTGTACATAAAGGATAATAATCCATTATAGACAAAGCCCCTACAAGTGCTTATAAGACACACTTGTATTTACAAGCCAAATTTGGCTATGAAGCAAATCAAATTAGGGCTACTAAGCCTACTGCAAGCCCGCTTCTTGTTGTACAAAATATGTACCTAAATCAAAGGACACGGACAAACACGAGCATTTCATTGAATACCTTATTTACATTATTGTCCATGACATTCTCCCCCACTTATTCCTTCGACGTCCTCATCGAAGCCACTATAGATGTTGCATCTCCTTGCATTATGCTGAATCTTTAATCTTCTGCTTTAGTTGCAACATGCCCCTTTGGCTCTCAGCTTCTCTCTGCTGCTGTTGTTGAGTAGTCGAACTCTGCTCTGTCATGTTGCTTTAACTCACTAATAACTGAATCTGGTGTGGGGTTAGCTAAGTTGTGCTAATCTTTGTTGGTTCTCATGGATCCTTCTGATGAAAGAAAAGACCTACCTTATTATACATCAGTGTCATAGTGGACTTATATTGCTTGAACTGGGTAGATGCTTGTTGGAGCTTTAACGAGCATCGCCTCACAGACTTTGAAGTTTTAAAGGTCCTTCCTCCATAATGTTTACCCATTTAACCTTCTTCCACTGTTAGTTGTCACTTCCAAGCATATTCGCATCACTCCCGCTTTCGATTAGTCAATTGAAAAATGAAGTGAAAAATTTACTCTCAGTAGTACTAATCACCAATGGTGAGGATTTGACAATTATTGTCTTCCATAAGCTTTCTTTGAAGGGTCACTGAACTTATGTAGGTCTCCTCTGCTGGATAGATAAGAGAACTGGGATACTTGACTTCACCTATTCTCTTCGTAGTTGAGAAGGTAAGGTTACTTAGCTTTGCTCACCTCCTTGAGTTAAGAGAATTGGGGTACTTAGTTTCGCCCATTCTCTTGAGTTGAGAAGGCAAAAGTTACTCGATTTTGCCTGCCTCCTCGAGTTTGTACTTCATGTATTGAGTTAGTTACTAATATTCGCTTGCTCTTTGCTCACACTTCTGAAGCACTTGAAGTGTTTGCACTCCTTACGTTGAGTTAGCTACTGTGATTCGCCTTCCCACTGCCATTAAACTTCTGAAATGCAAGAAGTTTTGCCCGAAAAGAGCAAAAAGTTTACCCCAACTTGGAGTAAGTCTTTGATAGATTTGGTCACCTCTGGGATTGTACCATCTTCTCCATCACCTTTGCCGCCTACTCCTCTGAGTAGAAAGGTACAGTATCGTATACTGCCTACTTTGTTCCTTGGTCGAGCACTCCTGCATCAACCCGAAGTCCTTCAATTTCAGCTATCTTGATGAGAAGCCCATCGACATCGGTCTTATGAAGTTTCTTGGCCTCTGCCCTTCCACCCTGTCTTGGTACTTGGAGTTTGCCTTTGCATTCTCCACCTCCTCGGCCCCTTCTATGACTAATGCTCTCCTTCCATGAGAGCAAGAGATCGATGATTCCACAGAAGTCCCGCATCTGCGGTACCATGGTGCTACCAAGCCCATAGCACTATTATCTGTTATCTTGCATCTTCATCCCTTCCTTCGCGATCGGTAGATCTGCCTTTACGGCACTGTGACGCTCCTCTGAGTCCACCTCCTTTCTAACCGACACTTTACTTTTGGGTAGCTGAGCCATACTAGACTTGTCGTCGCTTCCTCGCCTCTTTCGACCACCTGCTTCAACACCACTATGTCCTCCTAGCAGTTCTCCTTAGTCGATGGAAAGACAGACTATAACTCTCATGCATGGCCTCCACCATCTTGTTGCAGGGCTCGTGCCGATTCTATTCTCTTTAGTTTCCTTGGTAGCAACGTTCGCTTACTCGGCTTTGTCCTCTGACTTGTCGGGCTCCCTTAAGCGAATGTGAGCACTAAAGTAATCCAACTCTCCAGCTGCTCTGATTATACTTTTGTATAATCAAGTCCCCTCCATTGGACTCACTGGTACTTGCAATCTGACTTCTCCCTCGGTGGTACACAGCTCCCATATGCTGATGACCAAGGCTTTTATCTGATGCAAGCTTCGATGCATATACATGGAAGACCCGCCTCTGCGGTACTGTGGCACTCACTCCTTAAACCCACAACCCTTCTTGCCGTTGCATTGTTCACCAAAGTGGAGCTCCCAGCAGCTCCTAATCATCCACATGATTATGTCCTCCTCCATGGGACTCACTAGTACTTGCACTTGGACTTTTTCCTCGGTGGTATACAGCCCCCATATGCTGATGACTAAGACTTTCATCCAATGCAAGCTTCGATGCACACACGAAGACCCGCCTCTGTGGTACTACAACATTCACTCCTTGAATTGATAGCCCTTCTTCTTGTTGTGTCATACACTAAAGTGGAGCTCCCAGTAACTCCTAATCATACCTCCGCATGATCTTGTCCCTTATGGGATAAGATTACTTGTATTGCATTGTCACGAACTATTCCACCACGATCCGCTGCACCATGTCACCTCCTGGTGACATCTCCATTGTATACAGATTCTTGTGTGATGAACTCGGACTACGACTTCTCCACGTGTAGCCTCTGCTAATACATCGTAAGGCCTTCGCGATATCTGATTTAGCAGTTCACTTTCGTCCACCTACTCTTGGGTCACACCTGGACGAAGCATAGCTCTAGGACGGTCCGTCGCCTAGTAGCTCCTGAAGTCCCCTGACTTCGCTAGAGTTAGTGCACCATTGTCTGGATCTTGGGCCTCTGTCCCCTACCAGCATAATCTTGCTATACACCTCTTGTTCCTGACAACTTGAATGGCAACACTGTGGCATATTCTTCAAGAGTACCTGCCTCTGCATCCTCTTGTCCCGTGCTAAGGTCTTATGATCCCAACTTTGCCTCCGCAAGTTGAATCACCTTAGTTACTCTGTCAAATATATCTCTGAGATAGCTTGTATGTGCCTCGAAGCTCCCTTCATCTTTGGCACCATACAGAATAAGTCTGTCCCATCAGAATGAAGAACCTATGGAATGACATTATCCCACTCTTGCCTCTACAAGAGTTCATGCCCTTGACCTCTGTCCAAGGAAAGCTCCATGCCTCTGCTCTATGTTCCATATTCTATGTCGACTCCCTTCATACGACTTGGATACTTTACCAAGTTCCACCCAAGTCACTCCACTCCTCGATTTGTATTGAGTTGATAGTGGCCCTTGCGTCCACCATTTCACGGGTCAGCCCTCTATTAAGTTTGATTTCTGCATCGACTCTAAGTGTGCCTTCATATGATGTTCCCTTAGATTGCTCCCCCACTTGATCTCGAAATGCATCCACCAATGCATTACCTCATTCAAGATCATGCGACAATTCCATATCACTCGCTCGGTCCGTTGAGCTTTATGGAGATATAGTCTTAAGGAACTCTTCCTCAATATGTGCAATCTGTTGCACATGATTCTCCCACTAGAGAACTAGAACTTATCCCTCTTGGATATCTGTCATGCTGGAGTAACTTTTCTCTTTACATACTTCCCACTGGAAGTTTCAGAGACCACCATCCCCTTTAGACTACTCCGTCTTGCCGAACTTGTTCCTTGTTCTACCCTCACAAATGCACTTGCTAGATTGCGACTCTTTGCCAATACAGTCTCCACTGCACCCTTCAGGGTCTAGCAACGTACTAAACTTATTGCACATGTCAGCCGCCTATGGACGTATCCTTTCATGTCGAAGAGAAAGTTCTGATGCTCCATGACACTGAGTTCTGATCGCACCTTAGGATGACTACGAACACTCCGTCATCGTGTACAAGCCCTTGCATGAGTTCTGAATCCTTCGAGTTAGCAATTCCTCTCACCCCTATGAGCTTTGCACAACTCTTTCGGTTGTTACGCAATACCTCCCACCTTGCATGGTCTCATCTTTCACCAAGCATCCCGCTTTGCCTTGAGCACTGTCAAGTTTTGGTTGCCAACATCGAGCCGTAGCTCGAACTCAATCATCCCAATCTTTGTATGGTACGCATTCTTCTTAGCTTTCTTGTCCTCATAGTGCCTCTTATGCAAAGGGGTTGGCCATTCCTTGAATGCCAAACCTGGATGCTTGCTCCTCTAAGTGACTCCTTTCCCTACATCTCAATGTCCGTTTCCCCCAAACGGTTGCGCGTGCTGGCTGTCCTCCACACAGCCCAACTAGGTCCCCTATATTTGTATGGCAAGTATTTCTGCGTGTGCTTATCCCACTCTGATACCACATTGTCATGGGCTTAGCTGATTTTGCCTAAATCATGTGGCATCCATGCATATCCTTCCGTAAAGGTCAGCCCTCCCCGAGATCTCTTAGAGTCCCTTAGACTTACAAAAGAGAAAATGGGCCAGAAGAAGCAATTCCCACGGGATCCACAAACAACTGCTCAAGCAAACACTTCATAAAGCCATATACAAATTACACCCAGAGACATTACAAACTCAAAGAGGTTGCACACATAGGATAATGGTCTATTATAGACCTAAGTCCTCACAAGTGCTTATAAGATACACTTGTATTTACAAGCCAAACTTGGCCATAAAGCAAATCAAACTAGGGCTGCTAAGCCTACTGCAAGCCCGCTTTTTGCTGTACAAGATATGTACCTAAACCGAAGGACACAGACAAATACGAGCATTTCATCGAACACCTTATTTACATTATTATCCGTGATAGAATGACAATAGCGCACGACTATTCATCAGATTCTGGCAGCTACTACACGCCGTCGAATGCGATGAGACGCAAGGAGCAGGTGGGAAGGGATAAGTCAAGATTTTTTTTTCTTCTGATATGTTGTCGTTTGATAGTGAGATGAGAGGGTTTTCTCTATGGCTCTGATACCATGTTAAAAATAGAGGTAAGGAATAAAAAAATATATTTTATTTATTGATGCAACACTTATTTATACAAGATTGAAAGAAGATGTTACTCAATTGATGAATGAGATTTTCTCGTTCACTTACTTACAGATCTGTTTAGGTAACAATCACCAACACACCCTCCTCCTTCATGCAATCAGAGTAAGAGCGTGTCGATGAGCTAATCAACCATTAGGGAAGTTTGGACACCGCAAGAGAGGGAATAAGATACAAACTTCGGAGCTTAAACTCCATATACATGCATCATATACAAACACAACATTCGTGCTATGTTATCAGCGTTGGAATAGTGAATACTTTGTGATCTACTTGAATAATAAAGCTTTTCATTTATTTCTGTTAGAAAATATTGATGTGAGAAGAGAAATAAAAAAAATAAAAAAATAGTTCACATTAATAAATGTCAAAGAATTAGTGATATATATATTGAGTTTGATACATAATTTATCACCATAAGCTTTTAGATTAAATTGATATTAGACCCAATATGTCAATACTAACTATGATTCACACTCATCGTTAATGGATTTCTAGCGTACTTTAAATTTTTTTTGAAAAATAAAAGAGTAAAAGAAAAGATAAAAACTGATATGAATAAAAAAAATTTGAGTCAAGATGAGCTTGATAACAATAGTCAAACTTTAAATTATGGATAAAGCTAATTTTATTAAATTTTAAATTTTGATGATAAAATCAATTTGATAAATTTATTGGACTAAATATATTTTAACATTGGAGATACTTCGATCACAGACTTGGAGTCCAACTATCGAGCATGAGAGTCGGACGTTATATTAAAAAATTATCTTGCCAAAAATTAGATACTTAGTTAAAGGATTAGTCGATGTATTGAAGATCGAACTTCGTGTTATAGGTTTAGGCATCATACCAGAAGGATCGGATATTACATCAAAAAATCGAATACCATGGGAAAGTCAACATACTAATGGAATCAACAATATGCTGAAAGAAAGGATAATATATCAAAGGTTTGAACGAAGTGCTAAAAGATCAGAGAACATGTTAGAAGAGTGTATAACATGCCGAAAGCTTAATATGTTGGATATGTAATTGATTTATTAAAATTTTGATTAAGATTATTTTAGATCAATTTGGATCGATATTAGATCGGAACCATGCCAACTTGTTAAGAAAGCCATTGGGCTTGAATTAGGACCAAATTGAGCCTATTAGAAGGCCAAATCTATGACCTAAATGAGGTCTAGGCAATAGTACCAGTAGGCCCAAATGGTATTACTAATTAAGTTAGTTGACAATCACTATTTGTGCTTTTTCATCATTTCCAACAGTAGTACCATCTATACTAGTGGTAGTACCACCTAGGGTAGTGGTAGTATCACTCAAGCCGACGGTAGTAACGCTAGAGTTGTTGGTTGAAGGGGTAGTATCAACCGGTGTCAATGGTAGTACCACTCGTACCTCAAAATTTTGAGAATTTAATTTTTTGTTTTATTTTTGAAGCCTTTTGGGGTCTATAAATATCATACTTTAAACTCTCATTTTAAGCATAGTTTTAGTCTTCTCCTCCTCATGAATTAGTTATAATTCTAAATTGTAGGAGATGAGAGATCTTGTATAAAGAAAGAGTATGAAGGTTATCTCCACAGCTTGAAAAAGAAGAAAGTTGTAATAAGAGTAGTTGATCTTCACCCATTAGAAAGAAGATCGATAGTAAAAGTCAGGAAAATAAGTAGGTCAGGAAGACTGAATCACTATAAATCAGTTTTTCTCTTTTTGCATACACTTTAGTTTGACTAAGTTTTATTATCTTTACTTGCGAATTTAACTTAATCAAAAGTTTTCAAAATGTGTTGATTTATCTATTGAGTTTTACAATAAGTTAAAAATGTTGTTACACTAATTTATCTCTCCCCTCTTAGTGTCATTAAGATCCTAACAATTGGTATTAGAGCGACACGTCATTGCATATTCAATAGGATAGATTACGCCTATTGAAAAACACGAATAAAGATTTTTTTATTTTCTGTAGATTTTGATTTATGGAATGTTATCGAGTTTGGTTTTTGAAAATCTTCCAAACTAATGGAAGAATGAGATTATTTTGATAAGAGAATGTTTCCTTTAAATGCTAAAGTTATGAATGTTTTATTTTATATTTTAGATAAAATAAAGTTTAATTGAGTTTTTACTAATGATATAACACGTGATATATGACATACATTTGAAGTCACTGACGCACAAGTAGATTAAAATAATCAAAAATTAATCTTTTAGTTTATAGTTATGAATTATCTAAAATAAAGTCAATCAAATTTATTAGTAACATGTACGCCCATTTTATAGATATTATTAATGAATTAAAATCTCTTTATAAAACTTATACTAATATTAAATTAGTGAGTAAGATCTTACGGTCTCTTGCTAAAAGTTGGGAGATAATCCAAAAAGCTAATTAATGAAGAAGTGACAAATTATACCTTCTTAACTTTCAACGATGAGGTATTAACTCTTTCAATACTTCTTTATTGCATACTAAATTATTTGAAACATTCTATGATTTATATGAACTTAAAAATATTAGTAAGAAAATATAATTTACTAAAAGGGGATCATGTTTCACTCACTAATGAATTTGATGTATTGAAAAATAAATATGATAACTATATGTAATATCTTCAATATGATAACTATATGTATTTTTAATGAACTTGAAAATAAAAGGGGATCCTGTAAATATTTAGAATCATCTAGCTCTTAAAATGAGTTAATTTAAAAATCACTGAGTTGCATGTCTTGAAAAATATAAAGAATGATTTACTTGCCATAAAAAATACTAAAACATTGCTTAAATGAGTTTCTTAATAGTAATGATGTAATAGAATTACTTAAAGAGAAGAACATATTACTACGATAAATATTACAAAAATTTAAAATTAAAATGATTATTTCTAAATAAGTCTATGGATTTAAAAAGGAAGGTATTGGTTTCACAAGTAATAGTATACATCAAAAGTCAACTAAATTTGTAAAAGAACCTACACTACATATTTCTCCTAAAGATAAATACAACTTTTGTGAAAAGTTTGATCACATGCCTACACATGCTCTTATAAGAAATATAATCATCATAAATTAGTTTGGGTCCATAAATGAACCATAAATAATTCAAAGTTAAAGGATTAAAAAAAAATCTAACAACAAAGGATCAAAAGTTAAATGGATACATAATACAAATATTTATTTTTATTATATGTCTTTAAAAAATATTAATAGCAAAAAATGATATTTTGATAGTGGATCCTAAAGACATATGATTGGAGATCCTATAAATTTTTTAAAACTCACTAATCGAGATGGAGTATATATTACCTTGGGAGATAACAATAAAGGAGAAATAATTGGCACTAGAAATATTGATAATAAATTGAATCTCTTGATTGAAGAATTACTTATGCTATTTAGTTTAAAACACAACTTAACAAACATTAGCCATTTTATGATAAAAGATATAATGTTAAATTTGAATCTCATGCATATAGATTTACCAAATAAAAATAAATCTATGATAGCCTTAAGAAGTGATAATATTTATATTATTGATCTTGATGATTTTTGTAATGTAACTTATTTTTTTCTTTTAAATAGTGATGCATGATTTTGGTATAGGAGACTAAGACATGCTAACATGATATTAATTTCATAAATTAGAATAAAAACTTATAAGAGGAATCTCTAAAATTAAATTTATTAAGGATAAAATTTATAATGTGTGTCAAATAGGAAAACATAAAATGATTAGCTTTAAACCCAAAAATAAAGTAAGTACATCTATACCATTATAACTGTTTCATATAAATTTATTTGGATCTATTGATATAATAAATTTATAAGGTAGAAAATATATATTTGTGATTGTTGATGATTATAATAGAGATATTTGGACATACTTCGCGACACATAAAATGACTTTTTTAAATATTTTATCAAATTTTGTGAATAAGTTCAGAATGAAAAATGCTTTATGATTTTTTCTATTCGTAGTGATCATGGTATTAAATTTAAAAATCATAAATTTTAAGAATTTTATGATTTGAATAGATATCATTATAATTCCTCCATTGTGTGAAATCTATAATAAAATAAAGTTATTGAGAAAAATAATAGAAGCTTATAAGAGATAGTAATAACCATGCTTAATGAACATAGCTTACCCAAATAATTTTAGACCGAAGATATTATCACGACATGCTATATCATGAATAGAGTTTTTATAAATATAATCCATCTAAAATTGCTTATGAATTATAGAATAACAAACAATTCAACATTACGTATTTCAAAGTTTTTATTATAAATATTTTTTAAATGATAAAAATATATTAGGAAAATTTGATGCGAAAAAAATATTTTTTTAGATATTCCTCTATCTCTAAAGCTTATTGATTTTTCAATGAAAGATCCTTAGTCATTAAATCTATTAATGTTATTTTTTATAAATCTCTCATAATTAAGAAAAATAATTTTGATGATAATTTTGAATTTTAATGAGGATTCTTCTCCTATAGATGCACATCTCTCACAATAAGAAGCTTTACTCAAGGAATGAAAATCTATAGATACACATCTTAAGGAGATATTGAGATATATTAAAAGATATTCAAACTCATTCTTTGTTTAAAAAATATTTATGCAAATACTATTTTATTATCTTAAATTAAGCTTAAATGCATTGATGATACGCTTAAAGATGACTCATGGGTCTTGACAATGCATTAAGAACTAAGTTAATTCAAAAAAATAAAGTTTGGATGCTTACTCTAGACCTAGTGATTATTTTATAATTGGCACTAAATGAGTTCTTACAAATAAGCAAGATGAACAAGGTGTCGTAGTTCAAAATAAAGCTAGATTAGTGACCAAAAGTTTTAATCAAGAAAAAGATATAAACTATAAAGAAACATTTGCTTCTATAGCTAGACCTGAAGCCAAAAGAATACTCTTTGCCTATACATATTTTAAAAATTTTAAATTATTTCAAATGGATATTAAAAGTATTTTTTAATAATTTTATTTTTTAAAAAAATATATTGAGCAACCACCTGGATTTAAGAATGATCTTTTTTCAAACTATGTTTATAAATTATGTAAGACTCTCTATGTGTTGAAGTAAGCCCCTAGGGCTTAGTGTGAGAGGCTTAGCTCTTTTTTTTATTCAAATTAAGTTTTCAAATGATAAGGTCAACACCACTTTATTTATTAAAAATTATTATTATTAAAATTTATAATGATGATATTATTTTTTATTATACTAAATCTTTATGTGAATCATTCGTTAAGAGTATGAGTCAAGAATTTAAAATGAGTTTAATTAGTGAATTTATATTTTTTTCTAAGATTACAAATTAAGCAACTAAAAGATGCGATTTTTCTTAGTCAAATCAAGTATACTCTTGATTTATTAAAATAATTTTATATGGACAATGCTAAGGCTATTAACACACCAATGATTATTTTTACTAAATTAGATATGTACAATGAGGAAATACTTTCATAAAAAAATGTAGCAAAGGCATGATAGATAATTTAATATACCTCATTGTAATTAGACCTAATATATTATTTAGTGTTGGGCTTTGTGTAAGATTTCAGTTTAATCTCAAATAATCTTACTTTAAAGTAGTAAAAAAAATTTATGTACTTAAAATGAACATCATATTTAGGATTATGGTATTCTAAATCTAATAACTTTGATTTGATTACTTATGCTGATGCTAATATTGCATGATGTAGAATAGATAGAAAAAGTATCTTTAGAACATTTTCAATTCTTAGGTTATGTACTTGTTTCTTGGTTATCTAAGAAAAAAAATTCTATTACACTATTTACAACTGAAGCTGAATATGTTGTGATAAGTGTATACTATGCATAGATAATTTTGATGAAAAACACTTTAGAAGATTATAAACTTTACATGAAAAATATCTTTATAAAATGTGATAATACTAGTGTAATTTATTTGACAAGGAATCCTATTCAACACTTTAGAACTAAGTATATTGATATCAAACATCATTTTATTAGGGATCATATTAGCAATCATAATATATGTTTAGATTTCAATGATATGAAATACCAATTAGTAGATATTTTTACTAAATCACAAAGTGAGGAATAATTTAATTTTATTAGAATAGAATTAGACATGTCGAATCTTTTAAATGCATGATTAAAGATCTTTTGGTATTTATTCTCGTATACTTTTTGCTTTTGCTAAAGAAGAGATTTATCCAAATCAATCATAGTGTTCATGACTTGAGATTTACTTTGTATTTAAGACCTATTATTTATTCTCTTGTTTTTTTCTAATTACTAAAGAGAAGATTTATTTGAATGAATCATGATCTTTCACTTGACGTTTTGAAGTTCATGACTTGAAATTTATTTTGTATGAATCAATACCTTTTACTATTTATTCTCCTATGATTTTTTCTTTTTTATTAATGACTAAGGAGGAGATTTATGCAAATGAATCATGACTTGAGATTTATTTTCACTATTTTGTATTTATGACTTGTATATTTTATTTTGTTGATAATAAAGGAGAATAAGTAACTCATATTTTTTGTTGATGACAAAGAGGGAGAAATAGTGATTCATGCTTAGCTTATTTGTTGAACAAGAAAAATTATGATGCTTTTATATCATTTTATTAGTAGTGACTCATGCCTAATTTTTATTAATTATTTTTTAAAATTTAAAATTTATTAAATATTTGGGTCTATAATGATATTATCAACAACATCGAATTTATCTCAATTTGAATTTATGATTATTATTAAAAAATATTATTTTAAATTCAAGTTCATTATTTTTTTAGGATGACATATAGATTGGGGGAGTCTTGTCAAGATTCCTTCATCAATTGACCTCTCAATGTCAATAAATTTAACTTATCTTTAATAACATAATATTGAGATCCTTCATGTTTATTGATATCAATGATATTTTTAGTTTTATATAATTGGAATAATGATATAAAGGGAGAGAAATAGTACCATAATATCATGATATCACTATCTTCTTTTTGCTAATGACAAAGAGGAAGAAGTAGTAACTCATGTTTTTTGTTAATAAAAGGGGAGAAATATATATTTTTGTTAACTAAGAGGGAGAAATGATGACTATTGATTTATGAAAAGGAAGAATTATAATGTCTTACTTATGATTTATTACTATTATTATTTGATTTATGTAAATGATTAACCTATAGTTATATTTTAATTGATATTACACATTGATAATTGTTGAAATTTAAAACTTCAAATAATTATGATTATAACTTGAAATTTAAAACATGAATATTAATTTTTGGACTTTAATGATTGAATCATAATGTTAACAAGATTAAGTTTCTTTCAACTTGAATTTAATATATGTATTTAAAATAATATATCATAATTTAAATTCAAGATTACTATGATATTTTAAAATGACAAATAAATAAGAGAGTATTATTAAAATCCTGTCATCAATTACTATTGTTGTTGTCCTTTATGTTGTGGTTTACTATTGCGAGGGCTTGGTCCGATCTGGAAGAGGTGAGAGCATCCATGTAGCTTCTCAAGGGAGTAAACTTCTTCCAAAGAGGAGGGAGCGATTATGGTCGTCACCTCCAGAGGTGCCTACAAGCAAATCCTTATAAGGTTTCTAATCTCGAATCCCTACACAATAGGCTAATGTTAGAAGGGAAATTTCGTCGTGACCTCTTTAAAGCTTAAGTCAGTTTTATGTGGATGCAAAATCTGTGTCCCCTATCTTTTACCTAGGGACGATTTTTATACCTGTCATAGGGCGTTTGCGTTCCTAAGCTTGTTGGCACATGTCGATATTTCAGGCAGGCAGTTCATCTATTTGGGGGAATCTTTTTGAGCCTGTGTTTTGTAAGGTTGCATCCTTGTTGGCAGATGGCATTTAATTTCAAACAGTGTAGATGCGTTGCTTCGGTCTCGAGCTACATCCCTCCTGAATTGGGTGCATTAGTTCAGGACACAATCATTCTCATATCAGTATGACGCTTCGATATATGCTTATTGTCTTTTGTTAAGGTGGCACCATGCATGATCAAAGGTGCCTTGCCATTGGATGATACCAAAATCTTCGAGGCTTATAACTTATTCCAATCAGGGGCGAACTTTTATGGTCTTTGCTTCATAGGTCGTGTTGTAGGTAAAATATTCAATTGATGTTGTGTGACTCTTGCATCGATTCCTGGCATATCTTTAGGAGACTAAGAAAATATGTCAGTGTTTTCTATAAGAAAATCGATAAGTTGAACCTAGTCATTTTTGGGAGGGTTGACCCGATTTTGATGACTTTATCCAGTCGACTTTTATTAAAGGGGACTTCCAACACCTACTCTATTGGTTCAGGATGGAGTAGTGCCTTCGTGGCATCTTGAGGATTCATTATGGGAAGCTCTGGTTTCAATTTTTTTACAATGGAGGTTGCCATCAAGTAGTATTACCTCGATTCCTTAGGGTCACTTCCAACTTCACCAATCTCGGATCGAGTTGGAAACTTTATTGCTCAATGGTAGGTGGATATGATTACCCTCAGCCAATTGAGAGTGGGGTGGCCAAGGATCACATTATATATGGGAGGCTAACCACCATGAATGTGATCATCATAGTCTTAGACCTTGGTTCTTTGCTGATGGTGGCAAGTATGGTTGTGGTCTCAAGGGGAGAGATCGAATCTCCTGTAAATCTGGTAAGAGCTGAGGCCATCAGGATGAGATTTTTCTCAGTTAATCCGAGTGTCTAGAATGCATCGAAGTATAGGATATCCGTGGAACTTCCTATGTCCACCATGATTCTTTTTACTCAACGTTAGCAATCTTGATTGAGATCACTAGGGCGTCATCATGATCATGATATTTAGCCTCTTCTACTTGGGAAGTGATTTTTCAGTCATCCCTTAGCTTAGGATGCATTTATATTATGGTCGTGCATAAGCTTTTTTTCCAGATGTGCTTTCGCCACCCGATGTTGGTCTGCCTATGATTATATTAATCTATTTCTCTATAGGGCCATGAGGACAAGTGGAGGGTCCTCGAGTTCTCTAAAGGTATTGCCCGAGGTGTTCTTTATGGATGAGATCCTCAATTTGGTACTGTAATCTTGACATTCTTTGGTATCATGGATGTAGTCATGGTGGTATTTGTAGTATCTTGTTTTATTTCTAGGTTTTGGTGAGGTCCTCATCAGTCTAGACTCCCTTATCTTTGATTTGGAGGGATGTCTCTGTCCTAAAGGCATTGAGAAGTAGCGGTGATGGCCATGGGATCGGGACTGTTGAATCTCTTCCTAGATGGTTCTACGGGTGGCATTCGAGACTATTCTATGCAGGGTCTTTTATTTATTTCCTTGCGTATTGCGGCCACTAGAGCTTCGACAGTAATAAATTGATGAGCCCTTTGGAACATTTTAGAGATTGTGGTTGTGGATCTTTTTACTAATAACCAGAAGACTCTTGTGGGTCATAATCCTGTTATGAATGCCTGTATAATCAGAGAGGGGTAAACATTAGTTACCCCTTGGATTTCTATTGGGAAGTGAGTGATGAAGAGAGAAAGAGATTCTTTCTCTTTTTGCCTTAGCCCAAGGAGATTTGCTACCAATAGATTGGGACATACATTGGCTAAGAAATGCAGCTCGAATTCCTTCTTAAGTTGATCAAAAAGATGCAATTGAAAATGGTTATAGTTGATAGTATAAGATACTCGGCACATTAGTGCATCGAAAGTATTGTTTAAGGCTATCTGGGCTCGAAAGTTGGTGATATGCTTTGTCAGGTCAGCTCCGCCTTCATAGGTTTCTTGTGTTGGGATCTTAAAGTTGAGAAGGATGGATTTATCCTGAATTTCTTAAATGAAGGGGGATCATTTACTTATATGGTCACCTTGATCCTTTATAGTTTTATGCACCTCCTTCTGGACCTCCTCTGGTTGTCGGTTTATCTTTTGTAGTTGGGTTTATAAGGAGTCTTCTACTAAGTTAGATTGTAGTGTATTTACTCCAGGAAGTGCGGGGATGGTTTGTCTTAACATTGGTCTAGCATTTTCTGGCAACCCCTTAATCATAAGCTCAGTATTGGGAACCATAGGCGATGGGCCTATAGGAGAAGTCTCATACCTTAGAAGGATATAAAATGACTGAGATACAAGTGAGGGCGACAGAGGAAGAGCCACTTCTTGGATAGGCTAAGGCAAATGAGGTGCGATGGTCGGCATTATCTTGTCAATTCTTGCACTTGATAGGTGAGATTAAGGAACACCTCTATAGGAACCACCATCTGCCCTATGCCGACTTTTGGGGGTGGGAACCCGGGATCATTGAAGTAACACTAATAACATGTGGAGGTCTAGGTGGAAGTGTTTTTATCAAATCATGGGGGCACAGATGGTTGACCTCTAGGGAGGTAGGGAAGGTGGGGAGCCGGCACCTCTTTGGGTGGGCGCTCTCCAAAGTCATTTACTGATGGTTGCTCCAACGTCATCACCCTCCTTTTAGCATAAAAAATGTACCTGTCCTTTATGCCGTGACTTGCTATTGCTAGGGCTTGATCCAATCTCGATGAGGCAAGAGCACCCACATAGCTTCTCAAGAGAGGAAACTTCTTCTAAAGACAAGGGAGCGATCGTGGTCGTCATCTCCTGAGGTGTCTACGAGCAAATCTTCGTGAGGTTTTCTGATTCATTTATTTAGAGGCATCTTTTTGAGCTAGCATTTTGCAGGGTTGCATCCTTGCTGGCCGACGGATGACATTTGGTTTCGAATGATGTGGATGCGTTGCTTTCAGACCCGAGCTACATCTCTCCTGAGTTGGGGTGCATCGACTCAAGACACAGTCATTCTCGTACTGATTTAGTGCTTCGGGGTATAATTATTATCTTTTGTTGAGGTGACACCATGCATGATCAAAGGTGGTTTATTAGCTGGACGATACTAAAATTTGCACTTATTACTTGTATTTTACTTAAGACTTAGCTTTATTCTATTTACTTGTAATTTTAATTTAATCAATCAAGTTTTCAAAAAATATTGATTTATCAATTGAATCTTAAAATTAATTAAAAAATATTATATTAATTCATCTACTCTCTTAGTGTTATTAAAATCTAAACAAATTATACCACCCAAAAAAAAAAAAAAAGTTAAGCTCGCGACTGAGCCACGCTACCTATCAAGCTACAGTAGGTAATCACACCCTTCAAAAAATGGGGAGAAAATAATTGAGCAAGCATGAATAAAGAGAAAATATTAATATATGAAGAGAGATTAAAAATAAATTAAAATTTAAAAATAATCATATTTTAATAAATATCATGAGAGAGGAGTACTGATCTCTATAACCTATCAATTTAAATTTATTGATCGAATTAGTGTCTATTGACACTCATGATTACTGGATTAGATGGTTGTAAGGTTAATACGATGTCTAACCGCATCTCTTCTCTTACTCCGTCGGCCGACAACAACTACACCTCCTGCCACAATTCCTTCACCTTCTTCCTCCTTCTCTTTTGCTATATTCTTATCGAGCATCGTCCTTCTCCTCCTCCTCCTCCTCCTCCTTCGTGGTAACTTGGAACTCTCTTATCATGACGACGTGTTCGTCTCCATGCAACCAGGGGTTTAAGGATCTTTATTTTTGTTTAATTATTATAAATGTATTTATTTGATGTTTTGAGAAGACATACGTACATGCCTTTCCGTTGTTAAGGATGAAAGAGAAGAATCTTTATTATATTCGTTCCTCTCTCCTTTCCTCACTCCTACCATCTATCTTATCACAATGTATTATATAATTTTGTTTTTGGGCTTTTACCTCTGAATAAAATTACCGCATGAAAATGACAGTGCATTATGTTATCTTTTTTTGCCTCAAGTTTGCCAAAGCAAGTGATCATAATAATAATATGATAGTGACTCTAATGATTTGTTATTCTGTTTATTAAATTTCAGGATATTCGTATTCAGATTTGGTACATTTTCAATATGATACGGCGTCTAAGTGTAATATAAATGCTCAATAATGGTACCTCACGTTTCTACGATCAAATGATAATAATGATTGTCTAATTTGTTGACTTCATTTTCGAATATTGAGATATTTGTAGTCAGATTTATCCCATTTTCATGGATGATAAGATTCCCTGTTGAACCGAAACCCAAATCGGATCAAATCGAACCGAACAGAATCGAATTCGACCGCAGGTACCGGCGGCATTTATATTCACATATCTTATTTCTCACGGCAGCATTAATCGTCGTTACTTTTCGTCCCCTTGCGATATCTTCCCATCGGATTCCGTCGTCCTGCGACTTCGATTCCCCGCCCGGTTCACAGATCTCCTCCAATAAGCAAATCTTCGTTTCCCACTCGGCATTCTGGTCGATCCGTTCCGTTCCTCTCTCCACTCCATGGTTTTCGGATTTATAGCGCGGCTCGATCGACACCCTTGCGCTTCATCCGGGGCGCTCTAATGGTGGCACAACCGCGCTGAGGTAAACTCTCGGATTTTTGGTGTCCGGCTGTAGTTTGTTCCCTTGGTCAAGTGTTTATTTGAGGAAAGGGATCGTATCCCTCGATCATTGTGGTCAATGTCTGATTTTGATGTTAGGGTTCAACCTCCACGTATTTCTTTGGTGTCATCGTCCTTAATGTTTGTGTTGCTGTTAGAAAAATATTCCTGAGAAGATAAGCAATCCTAGGGCGTCATTTTATTGGATCCCTATTTTGATTTGGCTCGGGTTAGCAGCTTTTATTCACTGCAAAGGATGCAAACGGGGAACTTTTGGCGTTTACACTGGGAATCTTAAGGCGTTTAAATTAAGAGCCAACTACCTTCGGGGTTTAAATAATGTATGGATGGGAAAGAGAATTTTTTTTTTTTTTTGTGTGTGTGTGTGTGCTTGTTATAATTTGATAAGAGCTAGCTTTTTTTTTTTTTTTTCGGGTCGGCTTAGTCTAAGAATCTTATTGTTGTATACAGTTCTCATATCTATGCATTCTATTGAGGATGATTCAAAAGTTCTGCCTGGAGTCCTACTCTGTTGGCCATGTCGCCAAGACGGTGCAACATGTTAACAGTGTGAAAGTATTATGCTGATTTTTGAATAGATTGTAAAGATGTAGTTTTCGTCGATCCTCAAGGTGCTTATTAACGAAGGATATAAGCCGAACAGTTTAAAATATTTTGTGAAAGAAAACTACTACGGAAGATGATGTCTTTTAGCCTTTGACAAAGATGCACTTTCTTAAGCATGCTAAATTGCAAGATTTAGAATTATTATGTTTGCCATCCATTAATGTTATATAACTTATCTGCTAAATTCTTGAGTTGATCTAAGACATTTTGAACAAGTGGAGCATCAGAACTTCCATGATCACCCTTCACCATTGTGGCTCAGTTTCGTTCATGTTGACATTTAAATACCTGTGTATCTTTTGCGGCAGAGAAGTTGAAAGAGATCAACTATAAGATGTTCCTGAAGTCGGATAGGAGATGCCTTTGCTACCAAACACTGATGTTATGTTTCTCTCTTTTTCTAGTAAGAGTGATTTTTGCATCATTCCGTTAGTTGTATGCTTTTAACAATCGTGAAGAATGAAGTTGTAGGCTTTTCTCTTGCCTAGCATTTAGTTCTTTGTCTTTCTATTACTGATATGTTCCCTAATTTTTGAATCGTGAGAATGTTTTTTTCCCCTTTTGCACTAGCATGTATTCCGTTTTCTGCCCTAGGGTATCTTGTTTTTCATAATAATTTTAGTTAATTATGGATGAAGTTTCTTATGAGAAATTCAGATATAGAGCTAGGATGCTTCAAATACTTACTATAAAGACTGAGGAGGACTGATGAGTTAAGAAGCCATGAAAACATGTGAATACTCAAAATGTTGGATCTTTTCTGGAAGAAAAGCAATGAGACAATCTTTCTCTCAGTTCTGCACTTTCACTAATCATGATTCTTTTAATAAGTAACATGTTTCTGAACATATAAGATGATATTCTTTTAATGCCTTCAAGAGGTAGAAAAGAAGAAGGTAGAAAAGAAGAGTGGTCTCAGGAGAAAAAGGACTAATCCTAATGCTGTAGTTTTAGACAATCTCAATTTCTTGCACCAATTTGGGGATTTATAAATATGCCAGCCATTTGTCTTTGTTCAATGGTTGATCTTGACATCAGGTGGATTTTACTTCTGAAAACCACCTTATAACTATGAGCCTACTGATTGACATTTGTTTCTGCAAGTAATGTATCAGATCAAGTACATGGTATTTGATATTTCATGAAAAGCATTCTTGTTAATGAAAGAGTCAAGTTTCTTTTCTCCTGTCTTGCTTCACAACTTACAAACTGAAAATTATATTTTTTGTTTTTATCCTTTGTTCTTTCTAGTCATTTGTTTCAACTTGTTACTAAGAATTATATGTGATTATCTGTCAGTCGAGATAATGGTTGATCCATATTTTTCCTCTTAAGTTGCTAATCTTGGTTAAATCATTCACAATAAATTAGCAGTTTATCTCAGCATTTCATACAGTCAGGTGCAGTGCTTGTTATACAGAAGAGCTTTTTTTTCTTTTTTTGGAGGCAGAGGTTAATGATAGTTTTGAAGCAACACACACTGATGGAGAGTGCTATCTACTTGGTGCTTACCAGACAAATATAACGTATGAAATATTTGTTGGATAAGACGACATAGGAGAGAGGTTTGAGAGCTTAGAGCCAATGGAGGATTCATTTTCTCGCAGATTTTCCCAACTGATTAATTTGGCCAACCAGAATAATGAAGCACAACTTGGGGGTGATACTCCTGCTCGTCGACGAGTGAGCTATTACGCAGCCCGGAGCAGGTCCTTGAGGTGGCACAATGTGTTATCCGATAATGACAATGATGCTCTTGATCAATCGGACTCGGTGTTTGGTGAAACTGACTCCAGTTTTAGTGGTTATGGAGGAGAATCAGATGCCTCCCTGGATACACATAGCATACTTGATAGAGAAATGTCTTTTCAACTTGAGAATGAGAGCTATGTTTCCACTGACACAGACATTGATCCAATGCATGCAGGACTAGATTCATTTGAATTTGATGCCCAATATGATGATGTTGGTGATGATCGTGCTTATGGTGACTGGATAGACACAAATTTGGTTGAAGCAAATATGTCTGTTCACACACATCAGCAATTCCAGGATGCTAATTTTGGTCCCAGTGCTAGTGGTATGGCAGGTGCCCAAGATGGTTCTTGGTTCCAGCGGACGGAAGGAGAAACTCAATCTCGACATTCTGACTTTTTTACTGATTTGGAGGAAGTGGAACTAAGACGAGCATATGTTGGGAACCCAGGAGATTATCTTGGTGATGAGCTGCTTGAGCAGCTTGCAGAGGCTGCTGGCTCGAGCGGGGCACCTCCTGCAGCAGTGTCCTCGGTGAGAATTCTCCCGTCTGTAGTCATTTCTGATGACCATGAGAATAATGGTATTCAGATTTGTGCTGTATGCAAGGACCCATTGCCTATAAGTACAGAAGCAAAGCAGCTTCCCTGCATGCACCTATATCATCCTTTCTGCATCTTACCATGGTTGAAAATAAGGAACTCGTGCCCAGTTTGCAGATATGAGCTTCCAACTGATGATCCAGATTATGAGGCGGCGAAAAGGGACCTGAACAGAAATGAAAGGCATGAGTCTCAGCCCCTAGACAGGGCTGAGGAATCCTATGAAGCATTTACAGATTTGGAGACCGATGAATCTCATGATTTTAGCAATGCAAGAACCGAGCATGATAGTGTAGAGGGTGCTGTGGAGGAGGCGAATAGATCAAGTGGAGAGAGCAGCAGAGGTAGATGGATATTTCTTGCTGCCACTCCAATTGTTAGTTTGGTCGGTTTCGTTCTTGTTGTCTGGCTAAGAAAACCTGCGGATTACGGGAGAACACAGGGAAGCAACTTTAGCGAGCGGCATCTTCACCAAACACGGGGCTCCATTTCCCCAGCAGATAGAAATAGAAGACGGTGGTCTATCTTTTAGCTACAATCATCCATTTTGCAGATTCTCGTTCCTGCTTGTAATGGCCTTTTTCTTGGGTCCTACAGGGCGTGCCTTTGCAGTCAGTTTCAGATTTCTTGTGCTTCTGTTGAAAGCTGCTGATATCAACATATGCTCATCGCCTGTCATCATCTCTATCATTTGGTTCTTTGTTTGTTTTTTTTGTGTTTCTGAATCCTTCAACATATGCTCATCGTCTCATGCAGGCGCGACCATGAAAGGTGTGCGTTTTGTTTCTTTACTCGTTGAGATCAATCAATTTGTGGGCTCATCCGCGTACATGAGTACATATGTACGTGCAACTTGGACTTGATTTACTGCTCAACTACAGTTGTCATCTCAGCAAACACCTCTCACCTCAACTGGTGATGTTTGTATTTGGTCATCCTACTGTGTTAATAGTGACCTTTTTCTTGCACTTGAGGACGGCTATTCTTGATGTTGAAATTGAAGTTTGATATGATATGGAATTAATTATTCCGGAACCTTTGATTAGAATCACAGGGATGACGTGGATTCTGAGCTCCGAGATTGGCGTAGGAGATGAAGTTACCCTCGTGCGGGACGGATGAAGAAGGATGGGGAAGAAGACCTGAGAAGCTTCCTCCAATAATAAAAATAAACCACGATTCATTTGTTGCCTAAGTTTCTACAAGTCCCATCTGTTGTCCAAGTCTAGAGAGAGAGTGAAGAGATTAGAGAATTATTCTCAGAGAAATATTCTCCGAATTATTTATTTTTGATTCGGTTATCTATCAAAATTTTTTTGCCTTTATCACTCAATAATCCAAGAAACTGAAACGTAAGTTCTTTTTTTTTTAAAAAAAATATTTTTATTCAAATGTTACATAATACTACGCGTATTATGTTCTTATGGCAGGGCTATTAACTTTTTGATCTCATAATTGTGCACACTATACCTTAAACACTAAAATGTTTCCTGAGCTACAAAGTTAAATCGCCTTTGCCTGCACGCTAAATGACAGACGTACCGAAGAAGTGGTGTGTTATGTACGCCGCATGTTACACCGAACAAAGGACTGGTAGCAGAACCATCCATCGTACATGGGGCCGTAACCCCATTTAACATTGATGATAACAAGTCGTACACATCAATCACTTCACGATGTCATTGCCTCACATGCATCTCCTCAAATCTCCCCGCATCGACCCTCTCTCTTCGACCTCATCGGATGACCCGCGAAGCCCATGCGACGATCTCCGTCATCCGAGCCATGGAAGTCGCGATCTCCTAACGATTACGGTTGGGTGATAGGTGGGTTGGCAGCGCCATTAAGGTTAGTGCCCAAGAGGCTATGTATGCTTTTGGTCTTCGCCTCCGCCTCCGCCTCCGCCTCCGCCTTCGCCTCCCGACCACCAACTGCAGTATTCAATGCAGCGATGGGGACTCATTTTTGGGAACGCAGCGATGTTCGAAGTCGATCATCGTCACATCAGGCTTAGTCGTCACCTCTGTCCCCGGCTATACTGCACCAGAAACAATGATGCAAGTAGCGATCACAGGCTGCTTTCATTTTGGATAAACACAACTTGACCGAAGAGTTATGCACAGTATCGACTTGGTCACCTCAAAGCATCGATATCACGCACAGTCTACGGTTGTGCAGGACGTGGCCTCATCATGATGCTGCAGCCATCGCAGAGACGACGACCTGGTTGCCGACGTGTCTCTGCTGGGATCATGTTTGACTCTACACTACCGTATTGTTTCGAGGGTAAAGTGGCAATCATACAATAAATAGATTGAGTTACACTGTGTGACTACAACCGGAAAACAAGCCTTCCAGTCAATGGGTGGTACCTCAGTATCGCCCACCGTTGCTACGACGCTACCGTAGACACGCGTCTCGGGGAGAGCGGTGGGCACCACATTGCCTCGCGAGTCCAAAAAAAAAACGCGTGTGGGTAGAAACATGCGTCGTACAAGTTTCAGCTTTTTATTGGATCGGCTCCAACACGATTTGCGTTGCAGTGGGAGCCACAACAAAACGCGGGACCCTCGTCCGATTCAAATCGACCATGCGTGCACCGACGACGGCGTGGACCCTGTCGACGCCAACGGCGGCGCGGGGGACTCGTTGGGTGGCGGCTGCGGCGGGAGGTGGCCGCTTCCTCGGCGCCCCGGTCCGCGCCTCCAGGTCGGCGAGCGCGGCTGCCAGCTCCGCCGCCGCCTCTCGCATCGTGGGCCGCTCCTCCTGCGCGGGCGCACGCACCGGCACGCCACCTCGAACACCGCCCCACCGTGGCCCGGTCCCAGCCCTCCCTAGCCTGGGATCCACCACCGACGACCCCGCGCCGTCGGACGGCCACCCAGCGGAGGCGCGCGCCGCGTGGATGATGGACTCCGCCCCGCCCGTCGGGGTGGGCACCACCGCCCGCATCCCGGTGACGAGCTCCAGCAGCACCACCCCGAAGCTGTACACGTCCGTGGCCTCCGACACGTGCCCCGCCGGGAAGCTCTCCGGGTCCACGTATCCCAGGGTGCCCACCACCTCCGTCGACATGTGGTTGCCGCCCGGCGGCACCACCCGCGACACGCCGAAGTCGGACAATTTGGCCAGCCCCGCGTCGGTGAGCAGCACGTTGGTGGGCTTCACGTCCCGGTGGATCACCGCCCCTTCGGGGAGCCCGTGCAGGTACGCGAGCCCCTGCGCCACGTCGACAGCCACTCGGACGCGCCGCCACCACGTCAGCTCACCGGAGGAGAGGGCACGCGCGAGATTGCCGCCGGCCATGTACTCGTACACCAGAGCGTGCTCCCGATCGCCGAAGCAGTAACCGACGAGGGTCGCAAGGTTGCCGTGGCGGAGCTTGGCGAGGATGGCCACCTCGGCATAGAACTCGGCCACCTTGTGCTCCCGGTAAATGCGCTTGATGGCCACGGGCTGCCCGCTGGGGAGCCTCCCCAGATAGACCTTACCGGACCCTCCCTCGCCGAGGAGGAGGCGGTCGTCGAACCCGTTCGTGGCCGCCCTCAGCTCCGACTTGGTGAAGATGTAGAGACCATCCGTGGGGAGCGGGGACGACGGCGGCGGCTCCTTCTCGTCCTTCATGTTGCTGGTGACCGCGGTGGACCGGCAGATCTTGAAGGCGAGAAAGACGATCGCCGCGACGGAGACGAGACCGGCCAAAGCGGAGCCGACGGCGACTTTGATGGATCTGGAGGCGGAGGATGAGGAGGACGTGGAGACGGGAGCTTGGGCGGAGGAGGGAGGTGGGGGCGAAGGGATGAGGTTGTCGGTGCCAAGGCCACCGACATTTTCGAGGACTTGGAGCATACAACGGGCGTAGGAGGCGAACCGGGGCGGGGACGGCTGGAACGGGGTCCAGACCGCGATGGTGGCGGCCACGCCGCAGGGGACAAACTCCTTGGAGTGGGTGGCGTTGAGCAGCGCGAAGGTGGCGGAGATGACGGCGTTCTGGCACGCGGGGCAGGCGGTGCCCACGTCGGGGGAGAGATCCCCAACGGTAGGGGAGGCGCAGAGGCGGGAAGCAAGGGTGAAGTCAGCGGCGGAGCGGATGCCACGGACGGTCGGGAACTGGCAAGGGCGGCCGGCGGCAGCGAGAAGGGACGACCCGAGGTCGCAAGAGGCGGAGGAGAGGAGAGAGGCGTTGACGAGGCCGCGGCTGACGAGGACGGCCGCGAAGGAAGCGGAGCAGGCGGAGGCGACGGCCGGGGGGAGGAAGGCGGCGCCGCTATGGTTGGCGTGGCGGACGGCGGCGAAGGTGTAGGCGGTGTAGACGTACCAGCAGCAGTTGGTGGCGGCGGAAGCAGCGGAGGCGTTGGCGTAGCAGGCAGGGGAAATCAGGTGGGAGGCGGAGTCCAAGTCGTATGGGCACGTGGCGGAGCGGGCGGGTGAAGTGGTGAGGAGGAGGAAGAGGAGCGAAAGGAGCAACAGGCAAAAGCTGTGCCGGCGGAGCATTCTATCACTGCTATCGAATCGATGAGTTCTGCGGAGGGGAGGAGTGGGATTTTTGGCCTTTGGGTTTTGTGGAGGAAGGATTGTTGACTGAATCAAGAAGTCAGAGGTTGGACTTGGGCTGGTCATTCATTTACTTGTTTATTTTTGTTAAAATGATTGATTAATTCACTTAATAATAAAATATTTTGAGTTTTGTTGGTAGTCAGTCTTTCGCCCCCATCAGCGAAGTCGTCGTCATATATGGTGATGCCGTTTGGCAATCGATTCATCATCGGACATGGTGATGCGTGAATCGTCTGACATCACATCAAGTTCTCTTTGCGATGCGTGCGGAACCTGATGATGAACAGAGCAGATCATCCGATTGGGTCAGGTTCCTTGGGTTACGCCACGTGGTGTGACGTTGATGGTAAAACGTACCATCGGGCATTGGTTCCGATATCAGATTCTGAGGATCTTAAATGTCTCTGGAAACTGAGCTGAAATATGAGAATATTTATGTAAATGTAATTTATAAGTTCATTGTAGATTCGTTTACAGTGAGTGTCGATACAGTTCCTTCAATTTTTACATATTTGTTCCCGTAAGTAATATAACCGCCATCTATTATTTTAATGACGATACAGCTGCAAAAATCCTAATTATGGCTTGCTTCATCGTTGTTATTTTTTTTTTCTTTCCAAACAAGGAAAAAAAAATATCTATCAAGACTTCGCAGCTCCACCAAAAGACTCTTAGTTAAATCATTTTGAGGAGTTACTGATAATTCTGAGAGAACTGATTCACCCATAATACAACATTGACTTTATTAACTTCAGATCTCCTGTCAACTAATGTGTTGTCGGGTTTGTTTCTCCAAAAACAATGCAAGATAACGATGAGTTGCAGCGTGAGCTGTTTAATGTCATCTATGATGAGATGCTTAACAAATCATGAAGATTGTTTATCTGATTGGAGCAAGCCGGCTAAAGTGAATGATTTCGATGAATGAGAGATTCGAGGTTTTGATGAATGAGAGAAAAATATAAGAAAAAAAAAAAAAGAAAAACTCTACTGCCTATAAAGTAAGTTAAAGTGTTAACTATATATAAGGCTCAAAGCAATATACTTAAAAAGTATGAAATATGACTTATAAATATATAATAATGCAAGTTGTCTTTCGATAACACCTGGGTGCTCTCAACAAATTATATATCATCGTTGATCTCGATATCCTCCTGGTTTGAACAACATAGCAAGCTTTAGAGACTTCTCACAGCAATTGAATGAAGCTTAATGTAAAGTTTCAACTACTGGAACTTGCTGAAAGAAGGAGCTACGGCTGGAGGGCAGAATCCTTTGTTGCACTCTTTTTCTTCTAGCTCTCAGTACAAGTTGGAAAGTTAGAGCCAGTGGGAGCAACCTCTTAGCTGTTATAGGAGGATCTTCCTCTTCTTATTGCTATTGCCAAAGGCTTTTCTTTGGATTATATCAAGTTTATAGCAGCTCAGAAAGGATCGTTGTAGTAAAGGGGTTGCAGAAGAAAGGGACGCAAAACTTACAAACCTATTCTCTTTCTCACTCTCTCCTCTTAGCTTAGCTTAGAGCTGGCCAGCTTCTCAAGAAGGGGCATGACTACAATGCTTTTTGAGATAGCTCTCTCCTCCTCTTTTTATGGCTGAGGTAGTTTAGCTATGTTAGGACCTGGAGAGTCATAATGCAATTAGGACGGGGAAAGTCCTAAGGTCTTTAGGACTTGGGAGAGAGAGTCCTAATGTAGTTATGACTTTGAAAAGTCCAAATGTTAGATATTTGTAGGGCCGGCGCTTGTTAGCTAACCCCTATTTGAGCTATTTTAAATCTTAGTCCTAGTTGGATTGAGATTGAACCAAATGGATTGTTGTGATATGAGTTTTGCTTGACCAAATAAAGCATTTGAAGCTTTAAGAATCTCATAGGTAGGGATCAACTAAACTAGTTTGAGTGCTGTTAAAATCATTCCTGACCATCAACTTCAGGGTTTCTGAAACTATTATTGATTGCATATTAAAGTCCCAATTCTATAGCTTTTGCTTCACATTACAGTGATGATTTATCCAGGAGATACATAAGACCTGTCGCACAGTACCTACCTCGGTTATCTCTGAAAATGAATCCAACTCTACCATCTTGAAAAGAAGTGGAGCCACCGTTATTAAATTTTTACCAGCTTATATGTGATTTTTGCCATTATAGCTGAAGAGTATTGCTTAGTATCATCTCTTTAGACCAAGTAGTTTTAACATAGTAGCTAGTGTGAGCTAAAGCCGGAGCCTTAGCCCTCTTAATGGAAGGTGTTAAGCTATTAAAAGGGTGTTATTTATCATTTTTTAAATGGACCAGAGTTGGTTTACAATAATGGCTGTATCTATAAGTTTTTCCATATCGAGGTTTAAACTTTATTTCATCCAATCACTTTGAATAAGGTGCATTTGAATCCAAAATTAAGTAGAAGTTTCCAACATAAATTTTGAGTAGTTTCTACAAACCATACCAACTATACCAACTTTGTATAGTAATTGTTCTTAAGGTTCTTAGAATAAATGCACACCCATAGTTTTTCTATGGCTTGAACCAAAGCAAGAATGCATATGATAATGCATAAATCCAATAACAATTGGTTGTTTTAAATGTTAGCATAAAATCGATAATATGTTATATATTATACAGAAAAATTTTAATGTCAGAATATGAAATCAAACAATAATAGATCTAAAAATATTATTACGTTGTATATCTTTACCTTTTGATGCTGCTATTTAGAAAAACATTTATTTGATCTACGAGGGTATTATCGTCGGATCTGTAATAATACAAATTTGCAAGGAGATCTAAACTCACCTTCCTCTCTCTTACTATCTTTTCACAAGACCATTATAATTAATGGATTCAAGAACACAAGAATATGAGAGATAAATTTTAATCTCACATTGATCGGTTCACGTGATAAAGGAAAATGGAAAAAAGATATTGTATGAGTAAAACACTGGATTAGTGTATAGGTAAGTGACATCGATATCATCACAATATATTATAGGAGTGGATTAGGAGGTAAAATCAAGTTCCTATAGTAGATTAATGATCCAGTTGAATTCTATAGCAATCAGAGTAATAACTTGGTATTCAGCTTCACTAGTGAATTTTACAACTATTTTCTATTTCTTGGAACTCTAATTGATTATATTTGCTCCAAGAAAGATAACGTAGACTCACATAGACATTCTATTATTGATGTTTCTTACTTAGTTAGCATCAATAAGGGCATAGAGATGAAGTGATGAGTATTTATGAAAAATAAATCCATGATTCAGAGTCCCTTTTAGATATTGTAGGACTTATTTTACTACAGAACGATACGTAGTAGAGGGTTAATGCATAAGTTATGATAATTTATTAATTATAAATGAGATGTCTAAATGTGTGAGATAAGTACTATTCGGAATCAAGTACTTATCATTATTGTGTGGGATGCATAGAAGGATTATCATCATAAAATTTGAGTGATTCAGTAGTGGAGAGTGAGGTAGCATATTCTTTAGTATTCTGCATATTCATATTAATTGATCTATATGGGATTATTATTTGTACTGATAATGTCATCCACATATATTAGTAGAAATATAGTATTTTCCTTTTGTTGTCGTAGGAATAACAAGGTCTCAGACCTGGAGTTAGGGAAGCTAGTTGACACAAAAAATAAGCCAAGTTTGATATATCATACTGGTTACAAGTGTCCTTCAAGCCAATCACGTGAGTGATAACACGTATGACATGCTGCACAATATTTTTATATTATTATTATTGATATTTTCTCACTTTGTATTATATGTTGCATAAACATTATGATGTCTTTGGTTTTATGTAATGAGAATCAGATCGTGATAAAATCACGATAACAAGACTGATTTACCTTTAAACATAGATTTTAAATAATCTTTATCATACATTACTCAAGAGGTACATTGAGATAACTAGATAAATTAGTATACTAATTTTCATCCATATGATGGAGGCAACTGGTCTCATAGTCGCTCGTGCAGGGCCACTAAGGAGGCAATACTAGTGCTTATTGGAGAATGAGTTCACTAATTGATCCACTTATGAAATATTATATGGTTAATTATACCTAATGTCAAATAGCGATTTCGTAGTCTCAATTATTAGTCTGGTCTTGAGACACTAAGTATGTTTTGTTTGAATATTCATTTCTTTGATGTCGGACTTACAGATCTAGATGCTCCAAATATGGTACAATCGATTATCAAGATTGGTAGCCAACTTTACAAAGATAATTGAGTACCAATAGAGGATCATCCACTCTCAGTATCATAAGAGAAATTTTATGTGTGCTCTCACTTAAGCAAATCTCAGGCCATGGTTGTTCAGATTGGGAGAGAAAAGTTCTCCGCGAGAATCTGATTAGAGCGAGACTCGAATAAATTCTATATGTAGTCTGATAGTACTATGTCTAATATACGATCTTTGAGATATTAGATGGATGAGAGACTATAAATACATGGTAATTAATGATAGATAGGTCTAATGGATTAGATCCCTTATACTATTTAGGGACTATGGCGTAGTGATCCAATACATTCATAGTCGATGAGTTGAGTGAATTGTTATGAGATAATAATTCACTGAGTCAGAATGAGTTTTGACAGGTGAAACTCATGGTCAAGTCGGTATTGAGCCTATAAGGCCACATATATGATGGATGTTTTAGTGAATAGAGGATTATATATGAGTTATCCAATTAACTTATATTCTCATTAGATGATGAGACCCACCATTGATGGACCCATTGCATGAGGCTCAATTAGAGACCAATTGAGATTATTGGATAGAGATCCAATAATTCAAAAAGTGAGAGTAATTGGATGGAGATTCAATACCTACAAAGGTAGGATTCATTAGGGTTTTGGTGACTCTCTATAAATAGGAGATAGGGGCAACCAACACAGGTGATAGGTTGCATCTTTGATCATCCCATCCTATTCTCCTTCCTCCCTCATCTTCTCAACCGACTACCCTCTTTCTATTATGATAGGACAGTGAAGAAAATAACAGATCTTCTTTCATGTTCACTACAAGAAGGTGCATAAGAGTTGTGGGGTTTTGGCTGCGATTAGAGAAGCACTACTGCAACAATCCATTGTATGGATACTGCTAGAGAGAAGGACATTTGACCTCTTTCATCCTATCCAATTAGATCTAAAAGTTTCAGGGATATATGATCTCTCTAGGTAATTAATCTCACACTAGTTATAGTTTTCAGTTTTTATGATTTTTCATGCATCAATCTTTACACGATGACATGATAAATGTGGAAAGCTAGTTTTATTTTATTTTTTCACTACGCGTGTGATGCTCTCTAATGGTTTTCCAACATATCAGGTTCTTAGAGCTTGGCGAAGTTCATAAATAGTTTTTCATAATTTGTAAACATGGCTTAGATATTGAGGGTGGATGAAGTCATGAGCTATTGCATAAAGACATCTTTAGTTAAGATCCCTTATAAGAAAGTATTATTAACGTCCAATTGACATATGTGTCAATCTACTTCCCTAAGATTTTGATCTAGAGTATGCTCCTATTCACTGATTAAAAGAAATGACTATCCAAGTGAATTAATCCTTTTTTTTGCTTTAAGTACCATCTTCTGAGATAGACTAACATGACCAAATGAAATGAAATGTAATAATAAAAAATAAAATGTAATAATCGGATGAATAAAAAAAGATATTTATTTATTCTTTTTTCCATCCATATGAATGGAATTCTTATCACGATTAATGGACTAATTCCTAATTCTTTAAATTCTTTACATTTATTGATATAATGAGTATTTTATTGAAGGGCTAAGCTATTACTGAACAAATAAAAATACATGTTGATCATAAAGGATGAGATTTCGAAAGCACTTTTTTTATTCTAGAAAACTGAATTCCATTAGTTAGTGATAGTTAAACTTAAAATGAGTTGGATTGTTATTGGTTTAACAGAATGTTTATGTGAAGTCAACACCTGATTCTTGGTAAAACCCATTGGCCACTAGACATATTTTGTATCTGATAATAGATTCATCTAGGTTTTACTTAATTCGAAAGATCCACTTACACCTAATGATATTTTATTGTGTGATAAAATAGTACAAGGGTTTATATGGTATTATGGAGTATATCATCATATTCTTCTTACATAGCTTTGAGCTAGTATGAAAATTTTTGGGCTTAGGTGATGATTGTGGGTTCAATAAATCCTGGTTGAGAGCTTGTTGTATCATAGAGGTTAAGGATTTGATTTGGTTTGAATATGCCATTTTTGAAGTATATCGTTTTGTGATGTTCAGGCAGTGTGATATTATTAGATTGTGTTGGAGGTATGAGAATTGGTGTAGAGTTATTGACATATACTTGATCATGATGATACACTTTGATGTCACTTGGTCGAGGAGAAGACAAAGACATCATTTGTGATGCTAAGGGTGTTACTTCATTGGGCATTGTAGGATGAATTTTTGAAGAAGTAGCAAAGGGGGTGAGGTGTTGTTGAACTAGAGCGATAAGAAAATATATGTCTTGAGGAGAACTACTAATTAACGTGATGAGAAGTGTGCTTGAAGGTGTCTAAGGTATATTTATATGAATCCAGTGATGTATGGTTGTTGAAGTGGCTCGCATTGCTGAAGGCCCATGATTTTGGAAGGAAAAAGTAGTCTTACTAAAAATAATATGACATGATATAAAGATTTTTTAAGTTTAAAGATCATAACATCGGAAAGTATTGTATTCATGAAAGTACCCTATGAAGATATAGGACTTAGATCTAAATGTTATTATCTGAAACTTAGGAGCATAGTCAACGATAACATAAACAATCAAATACTTTGAGTTTTTGAATATTTGAGATTATATGAAATAGTTTTTCAAATGGTAACTAGTGTTGTAGGACTAGGGTAACATGTAGTTAATAATGTAGATTGTAGTTTAAAAGGCTATTGACTAAAAGGTCAGTGGCATGGAGGCTTGGTGTAATAGGGTAAGACCAGTTTCAACTATATGTTAATATTTTTTGTTCAGTAGAGCCAACTAGTTGAGGTGTGTGTGGTGGTGACTTGAGCCAACTAGGTTTTTAGGGCTTAGTATTCACCTCCTTCATCAGATTAAACTATTTTAATGATAGATTGAAAGAAGTTATCAACTATCTTTATAAAGTGAATAAAGACTATGGCGACTTAATATTTATATTTAAGAGGGTACAACTATATATATTTAGTAAAGTAATATACAAAAATGATAAAATTTAAAATTATCAAAAGTAGTAAGTGTAGGGCCCTAGACAGATAATTTTAAATAGTTTAGAGTAAGATATAAAATATATTTTAAAAGATAGTGACTTTTATTACTAAAGTAAGCATCTTAATGAGTTATAATTATACTTGATTTGGAAGTTAGAAAAGAGTAACGAGAAAATAGATTTTATTAAATAGAGGATGATAGATGACCAAAGCAATGATACCATACATTGATTGGAGCAACAACTGAAGTATAGGTGATTTGTGAAACTGATGACCACTTGTAGATGTTGTTTTTATTCTAGCCTCGGAGTAAGGATACCCCATACTCAAATCATTTCCAAGAAATGAGTCAAGAAAAAACTCAGCAGAGGTGATATTTTATTTGTAGACTTGAGAAACACAAATAAGATTCTTTTTAATGTGAGGTACATATAATAACTCATTGAGTGTTAAAATATTAGTGTTTGAATTAAGTGTTGTAGAACCAGTATAAGTAATAGAGATTATATTACAATTATCAATGATGATATCTTTATTGCCTCCATAATCATTATTAATAGATAAGTTCTACATATCATAAATGAATGATGAGAAGCATCGGAGTCAACAATCTAATTGTTTGAATGAGCAGTCACATAGTCATGATGTTTGCTTAAGGTCAATTGAATGTATTAGTAGACATGGGTTGAGATCGATAGACTTTTATCGTATGTTCGATTTTATCACAGAGCTAATAGATGATTTTTGGTTGATTGTTATTGTTAGAATGCTAGAGCTACCGATAGTTGTAATGTAAGTTATTTACTAGTTATTTGGATTGAAGTTTCCACCATATTTGAAGGGTTGATAGTGTAATGGAAGATGATGACTTTTGCATATTATTCGTGTCTATGGACATCTTGTTTGATCCTTTGTTAAAGTTCTTGTTGCTTTTAGTGCTCTGTTTTTTAGATTTTTGGTTGAACTGAGCTATGATAGTCGGTCTTGTTATAAAAAAATCCTCTCTTCTCTTTTCAGATATATTTCATGATCAATCAACTTGTCATATAGTTTTTTAAATGACATTAGTGAGTCTCGTGCTCGAATTGCTACCACTAGTTCCTTATATTCATCTTTTAGTCTATTGAAAATGTAAATAATGACTTCTTAATCACTTAGGGGATGACTTATTAAAATCAAGTCATATAAAATAACTTTTATATTTTGCATATAATCAACAATAATACTTTCCTCTAATGTTATTTTCATCATAGAGATAAGGGAATTAGTAGACTAGTGCAAAAACAATTGGCGAGAGTGCTTTGTAACTTTGGCTATGCTTCTACTATAGTATTACATGAAGATATTAATAGTGCTATGGAGCTAGTGATTGAGGCTTGAATTGCATATAGAATTAGACTATCATTTTGTAGTCATAACTTATGATTAAGATTTGTTATTGAGCTTAATTCTCTTGGTATTTAGATCTTTTTTTACAGACAACTAAAAGAGTTATCGATGTAGCTAGATAGATCATATCTAAAGAGGAGATTAGAGAATTGTGTTTGCCAAGATACACAATTGCTATCCTAAGATAATTTGAAAGAGATTAGAGTCATAGTATTGATGGATATAAGTCATCTATGTTAAGAAGAACTATCATTTCCTATTAGAATAATAATTACGAGTGTTAGATATGCTAAGACTATGAACCGATCTAGCAAAGATCGATCTCGAAGAGTTAAGCATTTCTGGAAGGAGAGAGAAAGGCCCCTTATTACTACATTAGCATAGAGGATTGGTCGTTGATGGTGGGGCCCTTCAAGGGATTTCAGTCCTTGTCAACACTGAGTGATCCGAGGGGTGAGAAAGAAGAAGAAGAACTGAAGTGAGATGCGGTAGGAACACCACCTTCACACTGTTCATAATATATGGCTGGACTTTGGAGTAGTCGTCAACTTTGTCGTGGAGGCAATGCTTCGAGTTAGAGGAATGGAGGATTGTCCACTGCACAAAATGAGAGAAGGTGGAGGGCGACCATAGTAAGGTCCACCAGTAGAGTAGTCGCTTCTAATCTACAAACTGCTATGACAATATGATGAGATTCCCTTAACCGGTAGAGTAGTTAGCAATGATGGTTGTTGTTCACCATCAGCTTATGAGGAAGATGGCAAACTAATGGTTGAAGTTTGCCATCTAATAGGGAAGAATAGATAGGAAATAGAAGTACCCACGAGAGAAGGCAACCATAGTAGTGAGAGGTGATGAGTTATGGCATGCAGCCAAGAGGAGGAGGTTCGGCTAGGAAGAAGGGGATGCTCCTCTATTAGATTCGCACAAGAAGGTCGAGGCAGTGAAACCTTATAAGCGGAGGACTCCGTTGCTTCTTAGGGCAGACAACGATAGCAACCCCACATAGGGGACATGGGGAACCGAAAGGAAACCAATAGCAACCACTTCCATGGATGATGGCAGCAGATCTAAGTAGTTGTAGTGAGGAGTAGCAGCGGATATAAGGCAATGAATAAGCCAACAACCTTCACGAGGTGGATGGAGGGCAGCATTATCGGACTAGAAGGCGTTGAACCAGATGAAGGTGAGGGAGTAGACATGAGATCGATCAATGAAGAGAACAAGCCACTGAGCAAAGGAGAAAACCTGCAGCGGTAGATCAACGAAAAAGAGTGATTGTTATCGTCAGATTGCGAGGAAGGGGAAGCCTTGCTCGAGGCAAGAGGTACTCTGATACCCTATAATTGAGGAATATGTTATTAAATGGATGAATTTTATTCATTGAAGTAATGAGTATTTATACAGATTTTGAGGGAGAAATTTTTTACAATCAAGTACTCAAATCCGTGATTGATTCTCAAATCATAGATTGATGGAGGATGAAATATAGGGATGTCATCCCATATGTGCCTCTATCATGATCTTCTATCAATTATAAGAGTAAGAGTCTTAATTTTAGGTATAAAAATTAGATGAAAGATTAAAAAACTTGAGAAAATAATGAGAATAAATGCTATAATATGATTTATAAAATTCCTTGGTAAAATCATAATGACCAAAGCTTTTGCCTATGCCCATATATGGTAAAAGTAGAAAGTAATGAATCACCATCATAATTAGAGATTAAAGGAGTATTTGACTAAGTTTGATTAATAGTGTACCCATTAATAATATTATTATTCCAAAGATTAAAGTAACAAAGATGGAAGAGATCTAAAATTGGTTTAGTGTCTTGAATAAGATTGTTATTATTGTCATAAATACCTCTCATAAGTTTTCTACGTTTGTGTTGAATATAAAAGTATTTAATGGTTTTGTCACCGTCGTTAATATAATGATACTGAGCCTAGACTCATCATTTGAGATTTAATTACTTAACGAGGGCCGTTTGGTTGTTGTGAATGGAAGAGATGTAAGAGAACAAAAATAAAATGGTTAGTATTATCTAGATCAGATTTAAAATCAAGAATAGTTTTTTAAATGATCTCTAATTTAGTTTCTAGCATCCCTAAATTATTTTTATTCCAGTAAGAAAAACCTGCACGAGCCTTACAAAGATTAGAGTGAAAAGCATATAGAGATTCACTAGTAGCATTAGAATTATTCCAAACAGAAAAAACAAAATCATTGGTCTAAAAAATGTCAGTATTATTAAGAAAGATAGGTTTATAATTTAAATAGTATATTATAAAGCCAAAGGGTCTGGGAGGATAGAAATGCATGCCTATTTGTTTTAAAAATCCTTCACTTAAAAGCATGCATGGATTGAGTAAGTAATCTCTAACTCCAACTGGAATGATGATAGTTAGGAATATTCCAAGAACTTATAAACTAATATTTAGCATGAGTAATATTAGACTACATTATTTAAAAATCTAATGATATGAGAAGCTTGTGAAGTTATACATAAGGCGTTTGATGTGATGAATAAATACTAAGGCCAGCTAAATCAATAAGAGAAGTGATGGTTTTCCGATTAATAAGATGTAAGCCCCTTATATTTGATTTGTTCTGTCAAAAAAGAGAAAAATTAATTAATTTTATTTTTTAAGAATAAAATTATACATCTAAGTAACACTCAAAGTATGGATGGGTATAGAAGTAAGAACTGAATTAATATCAGCTTGAGACATATATTGACTATGTCAGGTAGTAAACATAGACTTTATTTTTTAAGAACATCATTCATGAGCACTAAGGGATAGCATCAAGATATTTAAAGGGGAAAGACCTTTCCTGAAAGCCTAATAAAGAGTAAATATATTATTATTTAGTGGATCTAGAAATATATTTTGGAATATATTTCAAAGGACTGATACGTTGGTGCATTGATTAGTAAGGATTCACAGGGTTGAGATATCTATTTCATAGTGGTAATTAACTCTTTTTTAAATTATAATAGAATATCATCGTTAAAATATTTTATGGCTAAGTTGGTGGTTAAAAGATAAAGTTTGGGCAACTAAAATGTGGAAGGGGAGATAAGGGGATCCCCTTGTCGAACATCATGTTTACTAATTAAAATTAGAGAAATTTTTTTTCATTAATAAAGCAAGTAAAACGAGGAGACCAAATGCAAGCTTCAATCCAAGCACTGTATTTAAAAGAAAATTTCATAAAGAAAAGAGTTTTGAAGATGGCATCCCTATCAAAAGTCTTTTCAAGATATAATTTAATTATTACGATAAGATTTTTTTTATCCCTTAAAAATTACAAAAAAATGAATAGCTTTATAAATAATTAGAATATTATCATGAATACTAAGCATAAGAATAAAAACAAATTGCTCACACACCGGGAAGAAAAGGTTTCCCACCATTTGAGGTTTCCCACCGGGAAGTTAATATTTTAGCCAAAAATTTTATAACTAATATTTAGCTTCAACCCACCATTTGAGATTTAATTGCTTAACGAGGGCGATTTGATAGTTGTCGATGGAAGATAATGATTAGTATTATCTAGATCAGATTCAAAATCAATAATACATCTTTAAATGGTCTCTAATTTTAGTTTCAATTATTGAAAATAAAAAGAATTAATGAAAAATACCCAATTGATTTATTGATTCATCGTTTATTTATACATAATGAAAAGAATGATTTTACTCAACTAACTTACGAGATTTACTAATTCGGTTGAAGAAATCATATCTAAATACTAACTAAATCCTATCTTTTATCATCAATCATACCTAAGTTATTCTTATTCCAGAAAGAAAAAAAGAAAGAGAAAACAAAAAACTCTACGAGGCTTACAAAGATTAGAGTGAAAAACTAGTAGGATTAGGATTATTTCAAATAGAGAAAAAAAAAATCAATTCACTTGGCAGTACAATGGGTACAAAATTTTTTAAAAAAAACCTGAAGAGTAACATATTAAATAGATTTTGCGTGGAGCATGATCTAAGCAAATTCCATAAACAAAGGAATCACCATAAGAATCAATCCATAAATCATTATAAGAAAACACACTATCTAATCCAATAGAGATTCAAGCAAGGGCACTTCGTCTATTATTGCACTAAGTATATTTAGATTCAAAAAACGTCCCAAATCAGTAAGATTGTAGTTTTTAAGTAAATAACTAAAAACACTAGTAGAAGCATTGACGGAAAATTGTATATATTGCCTAGTTGTTATCTTCCACATCTGCCTCAAGCCAGTTTGCAAGGTTGTCAGGAGAGAGATGCATCGTGCATTGGAAACCAAAATCCCAATAAACAGTAAGTAGGTAGGAGAGCTGTCATCGACGGAAGGATGCAATTCGAAGAGCTGTCATCCAGTATTTTTTTATTATTATTATTGGAGGTTAAAGGGCGTGTTCGAGGGGCGGCAGTTCACCACAGTTTGTATGTAGTGGGGAGACGAGACAGATTTCATGTTCTCCCTTTCCGCCTACTCTATTATTCGAATAAAAGTGACAACACATACATTATTCATTTAAGTAATTATTTATTTATCTAAGATTTAGTTTAGGATTTTTTTCAATTGTTGAATGAGATATTCTCATTTAATTATAATTTTATTTAGCTAACATGCCTTCGTAAGATCGAGCTCCTGTCAAAGATGCCGATCTTGAAAGAATTTACGGGCCAGAGACTTTATGAGAGAGTCAGCAAGTTGATCGCCTATGTGAATATGAGAAACACGGAGCTGCTGGCGGACAACTTGATCTCGCACAAAATGAAAGTCAATGGTAACATGATTCATGCGGGAGTGAAAAACTGGATTTGCATAAAGGTAAGTTGCACCGATGTTTGTCACAGTAAATAACATGCATAGAAGTAGAGTAAATGTGAAGCTCCTTAAGCAAGTTGGTGATCCAATTAAGTTCAATAGCAGTAGTGGCAATAGCACGATATTCAGCTTCAGTACTAAACCTGGCAACTGTTTTTTGTTTCTTAGAACTCCAACTAATCAAATTAGCACTAAGAAAAATAATATAATCTGATATGAAGGTTCTATCATCAATATTTTCTGCCCAATCAGCATCGGCAAAGACATGAATCTAAGAGGAAGAGTGTTTGCGAAGAAAAATGTCATGATCAATAGTCCCCTTAAAATAACACAAAATACATTTGGTAGTAGTCCAGTGTAAAGTAGACGGTCGATGCATAAATTAAGATAATTTATTAACTGCAAAGGAGATATCTGGACGAGTAAGAGCGAGATATTGTAAGGAGCCAATGACCTATCGATACTGAGTAGATTCCGTAGCAGGACTGTCATCACATAACTTTAATGAGTCACTAGAGGACAAAGGAGTGGTAACCTCTTTTGCATCCTACATATTTGTCTTTAACATCAAGTCATGAATATACTTTCTCTGTAAAAGGAAGAGTCCAGAAGACGCAAATTTGACCTCGACACCGAGAAAATAATTCAGGTGGCCAAGATCTTTAAGAGAAAATTTGTCGGTCAATTGCGTGATAAACACTTGAACCTCCATAGAGTTATCACCGGTGATAATAATATCATCCACATAGACCAGAAGATAGATAGTGCACCCATGTTATTGGTGTAGAATAGAGAGACATCAGACTTACAGTTAATGAAGGCAATTGAAGACAAGTATAGACCACAATATACCAGGCCCGTGGAGCCTGACGAAGTCTATAAATGACCTTTTGGAGTTTATATACATGCCATGGATATTGAGGATGTATAAAGCCTGGAGGTTGTTCCATGAAGACATCTTAGTAAGAGTCCCTTATAAAAAGGCATTGTTAACATCTAATTGGTGTAAACACTAGTCTTTGGATATTGCTAGACTTAGGATAAGTCAAATTTTAGTAGGTTTGACAACAGGACTAAATGTCTCAGTGTAGTCAATACTAGGGCGTTGATGAAATCCTTTAGCCACAAGTCGTGCCTTATAGCGAGTAATTGAACCATCAGGATTTCGCTTAATTCGATAGACCCACTTGCACCCGATAATATTTTTGTATAGAATGAGAGGGGATAAGGGTCTATGTAGCATTATAAAGAAGAGCATCATACTCCTCATACGTGGCTTTACGATAATGTAGAGATTTTTGGGTCTGAGAAAAAGATAATGGTTCAGTAGAGTCGGGGGAAGGTTTGATGCTAACCTGAAGGTTAAGAACTTGACGGGGTTTAAAGACACCACTCCTGGAATGAGTTTGCATTGGATACCGGGAGGGTATAACAGTATTGGAGGGTAAGAGCTGAGGGTTATCACTAGTGGAGTCAGACGGAAGGACAACAAAATCACCAAAATGATGTGAGGACAAAGGCTGCGGTTCTAGAAGAGGAGAAGTTGGAGGAGCCGGAGGAGAGGAGGAAGAAGAAAGATGTGGAACAGAAGTAACAAGAGAGTATGGATCTGACAAAGGCATATGGGGGGATGAAGATGTGTTAGAGGAACTAAATAGGATGACAGATTGCACATGATCTCGAAAGAGAAAGACAAACTCCACAAAAGTGACATGTTTGGAAACAAAGACTTTAGTAGAGTGAGGATCATAATATCAAAAAGTATTATATTTAAGAGAATATCTGATGAAAATGCAAGGGCAAGAACGAGGCTGCATTTTATTATAATTGTAGGGACGTAACCACGAATAACAGAGACAGCCAAAGACATTTAAAGTTTGTAGATTGGGGCATTTTTAAAAGAGCTTCTAAAATGGTGATTGATAGTGTAAAATAGGAGTGGGCATGCAATTAATAAGGTAGACAGCAGTGTGAAAAGCTACAGACCAAAAGGTAGATGGTATGGAGCATTGTTAGACCAGTTTCAATAATTTGACGATGTTTACGTTCGGTAGAACCAACCAGTTGAGGCGTATACGGGGGGGGGGGGAGACTTAAGATGTTGAATACCACAAGCAGATAGATGAGATGAAAGGGCTTGATATTCACCCCCTCTATCAAAATAGATAATTTTAATAGTGGTCTGAAAGTAGTTTTCAACTAAGTTTTTAAAGTTAGAAAAGACAACAGTGACATCAGACTTACGACGAAGAGGATATAATCATGTGTACTTCATAAAATAATCTACAAAGATAACATAGTATCTAAACTTATCAAAGGAAACAACTGATGCATGACTACAAACATCAGTATAAACTACCTCAAACAGTTTAGAGCAGGAAAGGGATGAAGTACTAAAAGGTAGTTGATGACTCTTATTGCTAAGAAAAGTATCACAGTGAGTAATAACCTTACTAGATTTAAAAACAGGAATTGAATACCGAGAAAATAATTTTTGTTGAAGAGAGGTAGAAGGATGACCAAGCCAACGACGCCATATGTCAACTAGAGCAGTAGTGGATGAGTTAGCAGTAGGCTGAGTGAGAAACAGGGCTGATGACCATTCGTAGATGTTATCTTTATTCAGACCACGAACTAGGGATGTCCCCGTGCTCAAGTCCTTGACAAGAAAATAATCAGAAAAGAATTCAATGGAAGTATGATTTTGTTGACAAAATTAAAAGACTGAAATAAGATTTCTTTTGATATGAGGTGTACACAAAACATTATCAAGTATGAAATAAGTGGTATTGGAATTAAACGTTGTAGAACCAATATGAGTCACAGGAATGCTTTTACCATTACCGACGATGATGTCTTCATGTTCGCCATAGCCATTGTGGAGCGACAAATTCTGGAGATCAGAAGTGATATGGTGGGAAGCACTAGAGCCCATAATCCAATTGGACTAACTGTCAGAAGGAGCAATCATGACATTTGCCTGAGGCTAGGTTGATGGAGTTGGAAGGCGAGGTCGAGACCAGTAAACTTTGGCAGTGTGACTAATTTTGTCACACAATTGGCATACAACTGGTTGTTGAAACGTAGGAGGAGGACGACATGGTGAAAAAGAAGCATTCGGACGATGGTTGAGATATGGAGGATATGGAGGAAGAAGCGATGAGGTCTTGGTAGCTTGACATCATGCTTCAGGTAAGCTTCATAGTCTATCAGCTTGTTGTAAAGTTCTTCAAAGGAAATTGGAGAGTCGCATGTGCGAAGTGCTGCGGCCAGTTCTTTGAACTCTGGACTTAGTCTATAAAGCATGTGGACGAGTACCTCTTCATCAGAAAATGAATGACTTATCAAAGCCATATCATTGATTATTAGTTTGATATGTTGTAAGTAATTAACAACAATACTACCCTCCTACTTAAAGGTCATAAGGTTGGAAAGTAGTCCAATCATGCGGGTCCGTGAGCAGCTCGCTAAAGTAGTTTGTAACTTGGTCCAAGCCTCCGTAGTAGTAGTACAGAAGGACACAAGCAGGGCGATGGATCCAGCAACAGAAGCTTGAATTGCTTGGAGAATGAGCCTATCTTGGCGTAACCATAGCTTGTAGGCTGAATTTGGTACTGGGTTAGGTTCTCCGGGAACTTGAATCATTGCTGGTAGATAGCTGAGAAAGTCGTCAATATAATGTAATAAATCATAGCCAAATAAGAGATTAGAGAATTGAGTATGCCAAAATGCGTAGTTGTCGCCTTTGGATAACTTAAAGGGAATGAGGGAGGCAGCATTAATGGAAATAAGTCCTGTATGTGAAGAAGAAGCCCCAACAAGTAAGAGAGTTATGGTATCATAGGTAGACGACGAGGAAGACATATGGAACAAGTCAAAAGGAACTCAAGAGAAATGACATGATAGTGTATAGAAGCAGATGATATCACAGTGATAAAAAGGTAATAAAAATAGGGAAGAAAGAAGAAAAGAACCTTAAGTCAGAGTAAAGAGACCTCAATCGGTGGAGATTGTTGTTTCAGAAAATTGCAACAGCCTAATACTGTAGTGTCAACTTCTATGAAGTGGGTCTAGATGCCGAAGTTGACAAATGCAATAAAGTGGATATGTGAGCAGTGTTGCTCATTGTAAGTGGTGTAGGATTGAAACTACTGTTGAAGAGGGAAGGAGTCGAGGCCGAGAGCACAAGCACATAGATCGTCAACTGAGGAAGGTCTGCTGGTAGCCAAAGTAATAGCAAGTGCTGGAGTGACGGGCTAGGAATACGGCCACAAAAGTGCTGCTACTCGTCAAGGCTAATGTGACAGTAGTGAAGCACGAGGAAGACTACATCATGCAGGACTCCGGGCTATTGAGGTAAGACCAGGCAACCAGAGGGACAATACTCCATCGTTTCCCACTACAGTAGGGTCGCAAGCGCTAATTGGTGCCAGAACTACTGGAAGGAAGAGAAAGCATTCGGATCGATACGTTGCTAGTTCAAGTCACTGGCGCTTGGACGTACATCATGCCCTTAAAGAGATGAAGGCCAGGACTATAGTTTTGCAATGTTCTGTATGATGGAGTTGTGGTAGTGGAGTTTAAGGATGCAGTGGTTGGTTCCTGCACGAAGAAGACCACAGTAATGTCTGCTACACATATGGTATTCTGCTGCTCTATTTGATAGACTTGTTGTTGGGAAACCTATAATGGGTGCATTACATATGCAGCGAAAATCAAAACAAAAATCAGTTTCCCACATAGATCAAATCGTCGTATAAAAGATTGGGGTCGCAAGAAAAATACAAAAATTGGTAAAACCACGATGTGTGAGAGATTGATTTTACCTAGGGAGATCGTATATCCCTGTATTTCAGATCCGGATGGAGAAGATGAAGGAGGTCAAGCGTCCTCCTCTCTAGCAGTATCTACACAATGGATCTCTGCAGCGAAACTCCTCCAATATGATCTTACAACTCTTGCTCAAAGAGAGGGAGGAGAATAGGAGGTGGTGGCTAAAGTTGTAGCCTATCAACCAAGAGTCTCCCCTCCTATTTATAGAGAGCCACCAAAAAACCCTAAAGCTCCTGCCTTAGTGGATATTGGATCTTCATCCAATTATCCACTATCCTTACATTATTAGATCTCTATCCAATAATCTTCTTAGGCCTCTAATTAGACCTTAATCAAGGAACCCATCAGCATAGGGTCTCATCTAATAAGAATAGGGGGTAATTGGATCTCTATCTAATCTTCTATTTACTAAAGAATCCATTATATGTATGACCCTCTAAGCCCGATACCGAGCTGGCCATGAGTTACTCCCATCAGAACTCCTTCTGATATAGTGAATTATTATCTCCATAAAAATTCACTCGACTCATCGACTATGGACGTACTAGGCCATTACGCCATAGTCCCCAGACAGTACAAGGGGATCGAATCCATCAGACCTGTCTGTCCACAGTTACTATGTATCTATAATCTCTCATCCAACTAATATTCTTGAGATCGTATATTAGATATGGTATTGCCAGGTCACATACGGAATCAGTTTGTGTTGCTGTAATTGGATTCTACTGGAGAACTCCTTCTCTCTCAATAAATGACCCTGGCCAGGGATTTGTCTAAGCAAACATATATGAGATATTCCTCTCGTGATATCGAGAGTGGATGATCCTCTATTAACACTCAATTACCTTCGTAAGGTTGGCTACCAATCCTGATAACCAACTGTACCAGATCTAGAGCTTTCCAAACCTGTAAGTTTAGCGTCAAACAAAGGAGTACTCATACAAGGCATCCTTGGTGTTTCAAGTCCAAGGACCAGATACACAACTAGGACTATGGAATCGTTGTCTGACATTAGGTATCATTAACCATATAACATTCTATAAGCGAATCAATCAGTGAACTCATTCTCCAATGAGCACCTGTACTATATCCTTAGTGTCTCCATACAAGTGGCTATGAGACCAGCCGCCTCCATCATATGGACGGGTATACAATACACTGGTTTGTCCGATTATCTCGATGTCCTTCTTGAGTAATCTATGGTCTAGATTATTTATGATATGTGTTTAAAGATGAATCGATCTCATTATCGTGATCTCATCACAATTTGATTTTCATTGCACAGAACCAAGGATACTATAATATATATACTATATATAATATAATGTGAGAATATGCCAATATTAATCATAAGCAAAAAGATTACGCAGTGTGTCACACGTGCCATCACTCACATGATTGGCTTGCAGGGCACCTGTAACTAGCAATCTCCCACTTGACCTAAAGCTAATCACCTATATGTCTGATCCCCATTAGACTCCTGTGACGCTCAAATACAATCTGAGCCAACGGCTTCGTCAATGGATCTGTAATGTTATCTTTGAATGTAACTCTTTCCATTGCTATATCTTTATGGGCTATGATCTCTCTTATTAGATGGAACCTACTCAGAACATGCATAGACTTTTGATGAGACCTTGGTTCCTTCGTTTGAGCTATCACCCCATTGTTGTCGCAGTATATGAGAATTGATTCTACACTGCTTTGTACGACTCACAAATCTTTGATAAACTTCTTCATCCATACCCCTTCCTTTGTTGCTTCTGTTGCAATAATGTATTCTGCCTCTATGGTCGAGTCGGCGGTAGTATCTTGCTTGGGACTCTTCCAGCTTATTGCTCCTCTATTCATGGTGAAAACTTAAGTCTGTATAGCCCTCAAACTGAAAACTTAAGTCTGAATTTGACTTGCTATCATCAATGTCAGACTGAAAACTTAAGTCTGTATAGCCCTCAAACTGGAGGCTACCTCCTCCATATACTAGTAAAAAATTCTTAGTCCTTCTCAGGTACTTAAGGATACACTTTATTGTGTTTCAGTGTTCTAAACCTGGATCTGTATGATACCTGCTCATGACACTCAGAGCATGTGCTATATCAGGCCTAGTACATAGCATCACATACATGATAGATCCTATCACTGAGGCATAAGATATCTTATCCATGTTTACCCTTTCTTCAGAAGTCTTTGGGGGCATACTCCTCGAAAGTAATATTCCATATCTCATCAGTATGAGACCTCTCTTGGAATTTTTCATGTCAAACCTTTTGACAATGGAGTCTATGTACCTAGATTGGGACAAGCCAAGCATCCTTTTGGATTTATCTCTATAGATCCTGATCCCCAAAATATAGGATCCTAAGTCTTTCATGGAGAAGTTTCTAGATGGCCAAGCATTTATTATAGAGAGTATTCCTACATCATTCCCAATGATTAAGATGTCATCCATATATAGCACCAAGAAGGTGATAGCGCTTTCACTTACCTTCTTGTATACACAAGGCTTATCTTCATTCTTAACAAAGTTATAAGATCTGATCACCTCATCAAATCTTGTGTTCCAACTTCGAGAAGCTTGCCTTAATCCATAAATGGATCTAAGCAACCTGCACACTTTATTTGAACTCTCTTTGGATTTGAATCCCTTTGGTTGTATCATATACACCTCTTCCTCAAGGTTGCCATTGAGAAATGCTATTTTGACATCCATCTGTCAGATCTCATAGTCATAGTGTACTGCAATGGCTAAAATAATTCTAGTGGACTTAAGCATGGCTACAGATGAAAATGTTTCGTCATAGTCAACTCCTTATCTTTGATGATATCCTTTAGCTACCAGCCTTGCTTTATAGGTCTCTACCATTCCATCCACTCTGATCTTCTTCTTGAAGATCCATTTGTAGCCGATGGGTACAACACCCTCAGGTGCATCTACAAGGTTCCAAACCTTGTTAGAATACATGGAATCCATCTCAGAATTCATGGCTTCTTACCACTTCTCGAAGTTTATACTCATAATAGCCTCCTCGTAGGTCTGAGGATCAACATTCTAAGAGTTATCTCCACTGATATGTCCCACATATCTTTCAGGAGGGTGAGATACTCTACTAGACCTACGTAAATTTGGAATTTGTATGTTAGGTACCTGAACAGACTTGGGCTCTGGAATGGTGCTTGAGCTAGGTTCTCCAACCTCGCTCAATTCTATCTCACTCATTGTTTCCACTAAGAATGTGTTCTTTCTCAAGGAACATAGCTCTCTTGGCAACAAAGACCTTTCGATTCTCAGGATGATAGAAATAATACCCACAATTTTCCTTTAGGTATCCCATGAATGTGCACCATTCTATCCTTGATTCTAACTTATCGGGATTGTGTCTTCTAACGTGGGCAGGACAACCCCAAATCTTAATAATCTTAAGATCGAACTTTTTCTCTTTCCATATCTCATATGGTGTAGACACTACCAACTTTGATGGAACTCTATTCAGAAGGTAAGCTACAATCTCTAAGGCATACCCCCAGAATGAGACAGGTAGGTCAGCGAAACTCATCATAAATCGCATCATATCTAACAACGTGCGATTTCTCCTTTCTGATACACCATTGAGCTGAGGTGTATAAGGAGGTGTCTACTGGGATAGAATCTCATTGTCCCTGAGGAAATGGATGAACTCTGTACTCAAGTACTCTCCTCCTTGATCTGATCGAAGAGTCTTAATATTCTTTCCAATTTGGTTCTCTACCTCATTCTTATATTCCCTGAATTTCTCGAAGGCCTCAGATTTGTACTTCATTAAGTACACGTGTCCATACATAGAGAAATCATCAGTGAATATAATAAAGTATAAGTAACCACCTATAACTTGAGTCAACATTAGACCACATATATCACTGTGTATGAGTTCAAATAACTCAGTGGCTCTCTCTCCAATTCCACTAAAAGAAGAGTTGGTCATCTTCCCATGAAGACAAGGTTCGCAAGTTGCATGTCTCATAGTCAAATGAATCTAAGTATCCATCTTTCAGCAACTTTTGAATCCTTTCATCTTGTATATGACCTAGCCTACAATGTTATAGGTATGCATTATTCACCTTATCTCTTTTCCTCTTAAATATATTTATATTATGATATGTGGAGAATTATCTAACACATATAAGCCATTTATTAGGGTCCCTCTAGTGATGATCTTATCATCCATAATTATTGAACAACTATTATTCTTAAAAACTAATTTATATCCATTAATTGTCAAACAAGAGATAGAAATAATAATTTTGATAATAGAGGGAATAAAATAGCATGTATCTAATGTAATAATAGCTCCACCAGGCAGATGTAGGGTGACCTCTCTAATAGCAACTGTAGCAACTCTTGCTCCATTGCCCATCTTGAGGTCCATCTTACCTCTAGCCAATCTCCTAGGTCTTGCCAGAACCTACAATGAATTACATATATGATAAATACTCCCGGTATCCAATACCCATGTGTTATCATGAAAATCTGACAAGTGGAGACTGATCATGAATATACCTGAAGCTTCTCCAAGCTTATGTCTCGTCTTCTCTGCAAGGTAGTCCTTACAGTTCCTCTTCCAATGTCCGTCTTAGCTATAGTGGAAGCATTATCCTTTGTCCTTTGCCGAGTATTTCTTGGCAACTTTGTCTTACCTGGTCTTTCTTTGCCATTGTCCTTCTTCTTAAGGATCTTGTTGGCCTTCCTTTTCCTTTTTGTCTCACCAATATAGAGAACCAACTTCTCCTTCTTGATGGCACTCTCAGCTTCCATCAACATATTGAGGAGCTTAGGGAGAGTCATATCAAACTTGCTCATATTATAATTTATGATAAAGTGAGAAAAAGGAATCTGGTAGGGACTGAAGTATAAGATCAACGCACAGATTATCCTCTATGACTATTCCTAGACCTGTGAGTTTCTCGATTTACTCTATCATCTTTAGGACATGGTTCTCAACCGACGTCCCTTCTGTCATCCTAGCTTGGAAGAGTTTCTTAGATATCTCATATCTTTGAGTTCTTCCCTATTTCTCAAATAGCTGGCGGAGATGAAGAAGGATAGAATCTGCATCCATACTCTCATGTTGCCTTTGTAACTCAGGAGTCATAGAGGCTAACATGTAACATTTTGCTAACATGAAATCATCTATATACTTCGTATAGCGAGCGATCTCATCCTCGCTTGCCCTTTCTTCCAATGTGGGCATGATTGTATCAAGGACGTATGCGATTTTCTCCGTCGTAAGAATAGCGGAGCCAATCTGTATAGTTTGGACCAGTGAGGCGGTTGGCATCAAGTATGCCACATAGGGGGTTTGTGAGGGACATGTTTCTGATAAAACAAGATATAGCAAAAATAAATAACATGCAGATTTTATAAAAAAACTACTAATTAAGATATTGACTTCTATCTTAATGTGCTCCCACTATTCTCTTAGTGAATCACATAACACCCTCGACATGTAAGATGAAAGTCTCCGGCAGACTCCTAGTGGGGATCGAGATCCAATTGGCGTTTTAGTGCAACCTCGAGGGACTCGACCAATTGCACTAAGTCCAAAAGGTAGGCAACTCTTGCCAATCACAACTCATTATGATTCCCATCACGTTCGACCTTCAAATCATCATGGTTTCAAGGGACTCGGCCAACCATAACATTTAGTTAAGTCATCACCATCATTACAAAATGAGTCTGATTTAATGATATACCCTCGAGGGACTCGACCAAGCATACCATGTCCTCAGGTCACTGGTGACATCTCTATGTCGTAGGCAAGAACTCGATCATATAGATAGGTGAGCCTCGAGGGACTTGACCAACTCAACCTATGTCGTGATTCAATTTCTTCCTATAACGATGAAAGGTCACGTGGGTTAATCTTATTACCTCACACTTACCGACTTAATATTATCTTAGGAGGGGTTTTTATTTTCTATCAGTCTCCTAATATGTCATTCACACACATACATATTTAATATATATCTACATCGCATGCAAATATATATATATATATATATATATATATATATATATATATATATATATACATATATCTAGTAGGTGTATAACACATCACACATGCAAGACACAGCAAATGATCATGAGTCGTCACCTAATATTATTAAGCCCGAGCTAACGGACCTAATCACTCACAATAGGATCTATGTGTGCATCGGCGCATCTCCATACCCTATGATTGTTGATCTCATCATTATCGGTTCCGTCGGATTGTCGCATCACCATACCTCGTAATCTCCCGCCACGGCATCATGGGTCTCGCTGTCATCTCCACGCTCCCGACGCGCCTCTCTATGTAATTACAAATAATCACAAGCATGCAGGCCCGACAAAAAATGAGAAAAACAAAGGCACACAAGCCCCAATAATAATAATAATCATAATTACACATATCACAACACATGACTCATGATCATCCATCCACATCATACATCACATCATATGTAGGATTACTAGATATATAATAATTAATTAAACTATTTAATTAATTATTTTTCTAGGGCATTTTCATAATTCTGGATGAGAGGACAGTCCTTAGAATTTTTAAAATTATGGAGGGCATTTTTAAAATTCTGCACATGAGGATAGTCCTCGAAATTTTTGAAAATCAGAGGGGTAGGATCATCCTTTTTCTTAAAAGGATGCCCTAGCCCTCTCCTTACCCCCATCTGCATCACCACCGCCACCGCCGCCTGCAGTGTGGCGCCGACACCGCCGTGCGGGCGCCGCCTGCGGCGCCGATACCTTGCAAGACGTGGTGACGCTCACGCGCGCCGCCGCCGACGGCCGCTCGCCATTCGCCATTGAAGGCGGCCCTAGCCACTAGGTAGCCTCTGTGGTCGTGCCGGCCCCGGCCGCGCACGGTGGCCACCCCTTGGGGGGTCGCACCGACCACCCCTTGCAAGGAGGCCTTAGCAATGACTTAGATGAGCCGCCTGCAAGGGGCGTGGCTATGCCCGATCGCCTTGCAAGGGCTTCCTTCGTTGTGAAAACGCAGTAAGAACGTATAGAATGATTCTACGCAATTCAATCTCATCACATGTAGTTTAAAACCAATCTTTTGCACGAAAATCTTGGCTCTGATACCATTGTTGGGAAACCTACAGCGGGTGCATCACAAGCGCAGTAGAAATTAAAATAAAAACTGGTTTCCCACGTAGATCAAATCATTGTGCAAAAGATTGGGGTCGCGAGCAAAATGTAAAAAATGATAAAATCGCGATGTGTGAGAGATTGATTTTACCTAAGGAGATCGTATATCCCAGTATTCCAGATCCGGATGGAGAAGGTGAAGGAGGTCAAGCGTTCTCCTCTCTAGCGATATCCACACGATATATCTCTGTACCGAAACTCCTCCACTATGATCTTACAACCCTTACTAAGAGGGAGGGAGGAGAATACGAGGTGGTGGCTAAAGTTGCAGCATATCAACCAAGAGTCTCCCCTCCTATTTATAGAGAGCCACAAAAAAACCATAGGGCTCCTGCCTTAGTGGGTATTGGATCTCCATCCAATTACCCACTAACCTTTCATTATTGGATCTCTATTCAATAATCTCCTTAGACATCTAATTGGGCCTTAATTAAGGAGCCCATCAGTATAGGTCTCATCTAATGAGAATAGGGGCTAATTAGATCTCCATCCAATCCTTTATTCGCTGAAACATCCACCATATATGTATGACCCTCTAGGCCCGATACCGAGCTGGCCGTGAGTTACTCCCATCAAAACTCCTTCTGATATAGTGAATTATTATCTCCATAATAATTCACTCGACTCATCGACTATGGACATACTAGGCCACTACGCCATAGTCCCCAAACGGTACAGGAGGATCGAATCCATCGGACCTATCTATCCACAGTTACCATGTATCTATAATCCCTTATCCAACTAATATCCCAGAGACTGTATATTGGATATGGTACTGTCAGGTCGCATATGAAATCAGTTTGTCTTACTCTAATCAGATTCTACCGGAGAACTCCTCCTCTCTTAATCCAAATGATCCTGGCCAGGGATTTGTCTAAGCAAGCACATATAGGATATTTCTTTCATGATACCGAGAGTGGATGATCCTCTATTGACACTCAATTGCCTTCGTAAGGTTGGCTACCAATCCCGATAACCAGTTGTACCAGATCTGGAGCTTTCAAAATCTATAAGTCTAGCGTCAAAGAAAGGAGTACTCATACAAGACATCCTTGGTGTCTCAAGTCTAAGGATCATATACACAACTGGGACTATAAAATCGCTGTCTGACATTAGGTATCATTAACCATATAACATTCCATAAGTGGATCAATTAGTGAACTCATTCTCCAATGAGCACCTGTACTATATCCTTAGTATCTCCACACAAGTGGCTCTGAGACCAGCCGCCTCCATCATATGGATGGGTATATAGTATACCAGTTTATTCGGTTATCTCGATGTCCCTCTCGAGTAACCTATGACCTGGATTATTTAGGATCTGTGTTTAAAGATGAATCGATCTCATTACCGTGATCTCATCAAGATCCGATTCCCATTGCACAGAACCAAGGACATCACAACATATATGCTACATATAATATAATGTAAGAATATGTCAATATTAATCATAAGTAAAAAGATTACGCAGTGTGTCACACATGCCATCACTCGCGTGATTGGCTTACAGGGCACCTTTAACTAGTAGTTGTGGTAGTGGAGTTTGATGATGGAGTGGCTGGTTCTATGGAATCACCGGATTTTGAGGAAGCGATGGCTGATACCTGTGCAAAGAAGACCACAGTGAGGTCTGTTTATAGTTACAGATGGGGATGAGTCAGTGACCATCGGAATTTACTGGAAGTGCGGCGTCTGTCTCCACCAGAGGCTCTTGGAAGTGTAGCTTTTGGTGAAAGGTGCCTCTGTCGTCACCGGAAGCGCCGAGGGCGTGGGGAAGAAGAGGAGGCAAGAGCTTCAATGGCAAGAAGAGGAGGAGACACCGGGACTGAACAGGTCTCTGGACCTATTTGAGGCAAGCAAGCATCGAAGAAGGAATGCCACAGGATGATGATGGGTTGTCATTTGGTAGAGAGGAGGGTGCTGCTTGTGCAAGTGGAGAAGAAGAGGAAGCAACCAGCAATGATGAGTGACGCTGGCTATGAATAGGGGTGGGATGCCACATGACATAAGGAGACTGAAGGAGCCGGTAGCGATTGCAACGTGAAGCATAGGAAGGGCAGCAATCGCATCAACGTGTTGAGGAAGAAGGGCTAGCCGACAGTTGTAGCAAGTGCAATGGAGAAGACTGACGGAAAGGGGCAGCGGGCAGAGGAGCAACAACGGGCAGAGAGGAGATAGGCTGTAGAAGCATGTCACTGGCTATGCACTGCAGTATTGTTGGGCCGATCTTAGCAAAACAGAGAAAGAAAAAACAAAGGAAATAGAGTAATGGTTACTCTGTTTCGAGGGATGTGATCAATAGTGATGATTTTAAGCGCTAGAAGGAAGAAGCGACTTGAAAAAGAGGGTCGTGACCAAGATCTGTTGATTATTAGCGGGAAGCAGCGGGGCCCTGGGCCATCACGGGACCCGAAGCATTCGTAGGCGCCGCGTTTGTGGGAGCATTTGCAGGGCCAGAGACTGCGAGTGCCAAGTTTGTCGAAGCATTAGCGGGGCCGGAGATCGGCGAGGTGGCCAGGGTGGGAGCCGTGGTGGGGGATTTCGTTGGAGAATGTATGTCAGGCTGGTTGCTCGGTCTTAGCATTGGGTTTCAGGAGATCTATTCCAACGAGAAGGAGAAGGTAGCAGTGCTCGCTGTGAGAAGTTGTCTGGTAGCTGCGACTTCGCAGAAAAGGGACAGATGATGCCGATAGATCGGTGCTGATCTCGTTGGTTCCATTGGTAGAGGAGGAAGATGTGCCACGCTAGTAGATGGGCAGGAGTTGACGGCAGAATCTGCACGCGATCGAAAGCGGTGGAAACTTGTTGTCGTTTGACAGCGATAAGAGAGCTTGCTCTAAGCAAGCTGCTCTGATACCATATTGAAATAGAAGTGAGAACACAAAAGACACACATTATTCATTGAGTGAGCACTTATTTATACAAGATTCAGTTGAGAATTTCTCTCAAATGATGAACGAGATCTTCTCGTTTAGTTACAGTTCTGTTCAGTTAACACCTATATATCCCACCGAGACCTCATCACCATTACTCACTCCTCTATCTATCTACTCTCTGGCCTCTGTCCTTACTTATAAGCCATTCATTATTCTTTGTCGCTAACCCATTACATGCATGTCATACTTGTTGATGATCGTAATAAGTTCTAGATTGATCAGTGAGTTCCTTTTGTTATAAATAGAGGTAACAAGCAAAAGGACATTTTTCTTTGATTGATGTAACACTTATTTATATAAGGTTGAGAGAAGATTTTTCTCAATTGATGAATGAGATCTTCTCATTCAGTTACAGATTTTTTCAGCTAACATGCCCCCATAAGATCGAGCTCCTATCAAGGACGTCGATCTTGGATCGATGCAAGGAAAAAACTTATGGGCCAGAAACTTTGTGAGAGAGTCTGCGAGTTGATCAGCCATGTAGACATGAGAAACATGAAGCTACTGGCAGATGACTTGATCTCGCACAAAATGAAAGTAAATAGCAATATGCTTCATACGAGAGTGAAAAACTGGATTGGCACAAAAGTAAGTAGCACCAATGTTATCATAATAAATAACATACGTAGAAGCATAATGAATGTGAAGCTCCTTAAGTAAGTTGGAAATCCAATTAAGTTCGATAGCAATAGTGGCAATAACACGATATTTAACTTCAGTAGTAAACCTAGCAACTGTCTTTTGTTTCTTAGAACTCTAACTAATCAGATTAGCACCAAGAAAAATAATAGACCTTGATGTAGAGATTCTATCATCAACATTATCGGGCCAGTCTACATCAGCAAAGGCATAAAGCTGAGAGGGAGAGTGTTTGCGAAGAAAAATATCATGATCGATAGTCCCCTTAAGATAACGTAAAATACATTTGACAATAGTCCAGTGTAAAGTAGATGGTCGATGCATAAATTAGGATAATTTATTAACTGTAAAGGAGACATCTGGACGAGTAAGAGTTAGATATTGTAAGGATCTAACTACCTATCGATATTGAGTAAGATCTGTAGTAGGACTACCATCATATAACTTCAGTGATTCATTAACAGATATAGGAGTGGTAACCTCTTTTGCATCTTACATGTTCATCTTCAATAGCAAATCTTGAATGTATTTTCGCTATGAAAAAAAGAGGCCAGAGGATATAGACGTAGTCTCGACACCAAGAAAATAACTCAGGTTATCGAGATCTTTAAGAGAGAATCTATAGGTCAATTGCTTAATAAATGCTTGAACCTCCATAGACTTATCACCTGTGACAATAATATCATCCACATAGACTAAAAGATAGATGGTGTTCCCATGTTGGTATAAAAATAGGGAGACATCAGACTTAGAGTTGATAAAGCCAACTGAAGATAAGTATAGACCAAATTTAGTATACTAGGCTCGTGGAGCTTGATGGAGTCCATAAATAGCCTTTTAGAATTTACAAACATGCTATGGATATTGAGGATGTATAAAGCCTAGAGGTTACTCCATGAAGACATCTTTAGTGAGAGTCTCTTTTAAAAATACATTGTTAATATCTAATTGACGTAATCACCAGCCTTTGGAGATTGCTAGACTTAGGATAATCCAGTTTGTAGTAGGTTTGACAATAGGACTACATGTCTCGGTGTAGTTAACACTAGGTCATTGATGAAATATTTTGGCCACAAGGCGAGTTTTATAGCCAGCAATCGAACCATCGAGGTTCCGTTTAATTCAAAAGACTCACTTATACTCGATAATATTTTGTGTGGAGTGATAAGGGATAAAGGTCCATGTAGCATTATGAAGGAGAGCATCATACTCTTCACATATGACTTTATGCCAATGTGGAGATTTTTAGGCTTAAGTAAAAGAGGTTGGTACAATAGAGTCGAGGGAAGGTTTAGTGCTAGTATGTAAGTTAAGAACTTGACGTGGTTTAAAAATATCACTCATAGAATGAGTTTACATCGGATGCTGAGAGGCTATAATAGTATTAAGGTGTAGGGGCTGAGGATTATCACAATGTGAGTCAGGCTAAAGGATTACAAAAGTACCCTGGCAAGGTAAAGACAAAAGTTGTGGTTCTAGAGGTAATTACACAGGAAGAGGAGGATCTAGAGGAGAGGAGGGAGGTGGAAGCTGCGAAATAAAAGTAACAAGAGAGTGTGGATCCAACGGAGATACATGAGAGGATGAAGATGTGTCGTAAGAATCCAATGAGAGAAAAAAGCACCTATGATCCCGAAAGGGAAAAACAGACTCCACAAAAGTGATATGTCTAGAAACAAAGACTTTAGTAGTGTGAGGGTCATAACACTAGAATGTATTATGTTTAAGAGAATATCCAACAAAAATACAAGAGCGAGATCGAGGCTGCATTTTATGGGAATTGTAAGGACATAACCATGGATAACATAAATAACCAAATACCTTTAATGTTTGCAGATTAGGACATTTATAAAATAGATTTTCAAATGGTGATTGAGATTGTAGGATAGGAGTAGGCAACCAATTAATAAGGTAGATAGTGGTTTGAAATGTTACAGACTAAAAAGTAGATGACATGGAAGCTTGATGGAGCATCATTAGACCAGTTTCAACAATATGTCGATGTTTGCGTTCGGCAGAACCAACTAGTTGAGGAGTATATGGAGGGGACTTGAGATATTGAATACCATAAATAGACAGATAAGATGCAAGGGCTTGATATTCACCCCTGCCATCAGAATAGATAGTTTTAATGATAGTCTGAAAGTAGTTCTCAACTAAGTTCTTAAAATTGGAGAAGACAACAGCGATGTCAGACTTTTGATGGTGAGAATATAACCATGTATACTTCATAAAATAGTCTACAAAGATAACATAAAATCTAAACTTGTCAAAGAAAACCACTGACGTAAGACCCCAAACATCAGTATAAACAACCTCAAACGGTTTAGAGTAGGAAATAGATGATGTACCAAAAGATAGTTGATGACTCTTATTGCTAAGATAAGTATCACAATGAGTAATAATAGTGCTAGATTTTAAAATAGGAATAGAATAACAAGATAGTATTTTTTGTTGAATAGAGGTCGAGGGATGACAAAGACGTTGATGCAATATGTCGACTGGAGTAGTAGTGGAAGTGTTAGTAGTAAGTCTAGTGAGATACAAGGCTCATGGTCATTCATAGATATTATCTTTATTCGGGCCTCGAACTAAGGATGCCCCCGTGCTTAAATCCTTGACAAGAAAATAATCAAGAAATAATTCAATAGAAGTATACTTTTGTTGGCAGAATTTAGAGACAGTACTAAGATTTCTTTTAATGTAGGGTGCACACAAAACATCATCGAGTGTGAAAGAAGTGGTATGCGAATTAAGCATCATAGAACCAGTATGAGTGATAAGAATTCCTTTACCATCACAGATGACGATGTCTTCATTTCTGCCAAAGTTGTTGTAGATTGATAGGTTCTGGAGATCAGAAGTGATATGGTGCAAAGCACCAGAGTCCACAATCCAATTGGATTGACTATCTGACAGAGTAGTCATGACATTGGCTTGAGGCCAAGTTGACAGACTTGGGAGGCGAGGCCGAAACCGGTAAACTTTTACAAAGTGACCAATTTTATCACATAACTGGCAGACAACATGATGATAAAACACAAGAGGAGGACAACATGCTAAAAGGAAGCACTTTGACGATAGTTGAAATTTGGAGAATGTACAGGAGGAAGAGACAAGGTGGTGCCCATAAAAGATATAGTGCGGACGACAGGCTGGGAATGCATCCACGAAAAAGTGTCATTGTTTGTTGGGGTTGATGCGGTAGTGGTGGAGCACGAGGAAGACCGCCTCGTATAGGACTCCTCGCTGATGAGTCGAGGGAGGACCAAGTAGCCGGAGGTGGGGGGAGGGCCAATACTCCACCTCCGCCCACTGCAGTAGGGCAACAAGCGCCGATTGGTTCAGGAAGGAGACAAAAGCTTCGATGTTGGTAGGGTCAAAAGGGTAAAGGATGCTAGAGAAGAAATCACAGGAGAGATAGCATTTGGCCAATGTTGGGAAGAAGAAAAGAGCAATGAGATACCACTAGAAGGGAGAATACGATGAGTTCAAGGTCTAGATCAATAGCTTGCCAAATTCAATTCGTTGGCGCTTGGATGTGCTTCATGCTCTTGAATAGATTAAAGCCATGAATGTAGTTATGTGATGCTCTATTTTATGGAGTTGTGGTAGTGGGTTTTGAGGATGCGGTGGTTGGTTCTTGCACAAAGAAAGCCACGACGTGTACTTCTACTTAGGCGGTGTTCTGATCACGAGGTTGCCACAGCGAAAGAAAGAGAGATGCCTTAGAATCGCTGAGGGTGGTAAAACATCAACAGCAGCAGATGTCCTGTGACCGACTACAAAGTTGCAGATGGGGATGGGAACAACGACCATCGGAATTTGTTGGAAGTGCTGCGGCTATCTCTGCCGAAGGCTTCTTAAAAGCGTAGATTTGGTGAACGGTGCTTATTTCGTCACCGAAAGCAGTAGGGAGGCAGAGGAGACAAGAGTTTGTTGGCAAGAGAAGCGACAGTTATGCCGCAGACTACTCTCAAGGACGAGTGAGAGGGAGATATGCTGGTGGGAAGGGAAATGGCATATGGTTGTTCGTCAGATTCTAATAGCTACTGTGCATGGCCGGATGCGATGGGACGCGAGAAGCGAATGGGAAGAGATGGGCTATCGTTTAACAACTAGATGGGAGAGTTTTCTCTATAGCTTTGATACCATGTTAGAAATAGAGGTAAGGAGCAAAAGGACACTTTATATTTATTGATGCAACACTTATTTATACAAGATTGAGAAAAGATTTTACTCAACTGATGAACGAGATCTTCTTATTCAGTTATATATATGTTCAGCTAACAGCTTTATAGTCCCCCTCCTTTATAGGTTTCACGGAATCTTCTTCCTAAGATTTGGTCTCTAAACAGATTTCTTTTTGTTCCGTTCTCATTCAAACTTTGTTACTTCAAAAGTTATCATTGAAATCTATCTCTAGGGAGACACTTAGAATAGATATTGCCCATATTTGGATTCGTCTTCCAGGACTCCTCAGGGAAAATTAGAATAAATTTGTTTTTTCTTCTTTTTTTAACCTAATTTCTCTCCTTTGTCATCCCTTAAAATACATGCTTCATCTTTCAAATTTGAGAGATGATATATTAAAAACAAGGCATTCGGATGTCCTTGTAGCTCTAAAGATCCTTCTATTATTTCCTCTACTTCCTTTCCTTGAGTGGCTCAATCCTTTATTAAATGGTTGAGTATCAACTAAGTTTAAAATAGTCAAAAAGGATTTTAAGGACATGACATTTGAACATTGGATTAGAGTTTAAGATAGTATATCTTGACATAAAACTCCAATAATGACATCAGTACCAGAGATGAGGCCAATTAATTATCTTGTACTTCCACTTCATGATTAATAGGGATCGGCGATTGGATACTCGGAATTCACTCATTGGGTTTAACTATCTAAAAGAGAAATATTTTATTTAACATAATTTAAGTTTTACCTGATAATTTATATTAAATATGAACTTAATTTTTACCTTTAAAAACATATAATGGAATATATGGACATTGCCACTGTATCGAAGTATCCACCGCCTATCAGTTGCGTACACATACGACAGATCTACAAAGTGTACACGTGTATTCAAAAGTTATAAAAGCCAATCTCTATAATAGAAAAGGCCCAACACGAACAGTAGTAACAGCAGCTTCCGCTCACCGGGTCGGTGAGGTTAAAGCTTGGTCTTCAGCGCGCATTCCTGGCTCTGCACGCCGAGGTCGGGGACGCCGATGACCACGTGGCAGTCGGACGTGGCCACCGCGTGGTGCTTTATGAAGCCCAGCAAGGTGACCCGACCCGGCAGCCTTGTCTCCGCGTCGAACGCCACCGCCCCCGAGGCGGCGTCCGCCAGGAGGCTGCCCAGATCCGCCGCGAGCTGGTCCATCTCCACCTCCAGAGAAAGGCGGAGGAGCTCCGTCCCCCGCGGCGGGATCCGCCCGGGCTCCACCCTGGCCTTCCCGACCTGGGCCCCGCGGTAGAGGAGGCGAGTGTGGCCGCCGGAGGCGTGAGCGAAGGCCGCGTAGTTGCGGTTGCGGACGCGCACCGCCAGGTCGAGGGTGACGTTGAGCTCCAAGCGAGGGGCGGGCAGGCTGATGTTGGGCGAGACCCCCGAGACAGTGGTGGAGACGAGCTCCATCGTCGGGTCGCGGACCTTGAAGACGGTGAGGGCGAGGACGACGGCGGCGAGGATGAGGAGAGCGAGGATAAGGAGGCAGAGCAGGCAGCATAGCTTGCGTCGCCGCCGCCGGCGTTCCAGTTTATGGCGGGCGTCGGTGGGAGAGGGAAGGTTGCCGTTGTTATCGCCAGAGACCTTCATGGCTCGAGTACGATCGGGCGCGTGGAGTGGGAGGTAATGGCGGGCGTTAATAGTGGTGGGGTGAGTGGGGGAAGAGAGGAGCAATCTATGTGAGATGGGGGCGGTGTGGTTGCATTAATGACATGTTTCTGCCAACAACCTTGCAATAAACTCTTAGTTAGCTAAAGCTGCTGCTTGTAATAATAATTACAATTGAGTATTTTAAAATATTCACAATAAGTTCTTTTTAAAGAATGTTTTTTCTTTCTTTCTTTCTTTTTTTACTTTTCCTTCCTGAATAATTAGATCCCAGTTCAGAGGATCTTTTTTTTTTCTATAGAAGAAATTTTTAATACGAATAGAAAAGATTTAGCTGTTCTTCCTATGGTGTGTACGATTGGAACCTTCTTGTTTTCCTTTTTCAAAAGAAAAAAAAGAACCATATTTATTTTATTGTCTTGATATAAGGAACACCGTACCTTAGGAAGACCATTTTTATTATGAATGAAGTCTAAGCTCATCTTCCCACCTGAACTCATTCTTAATTTTCAGCACTAGCTTTGAATTTTGCAGCATATCATAAATGTGCATCGATGTCATATGATCAAACCTGATTTGACTTTATTTGCCGGCCTCTTCTGGTCGTGACAAAGATAGATATATTTCGTTTACAATTTTGACCACAAAGGAATGCAACACTCGTGTGTCGATGTCACGATTCTTTATAAGACAGTACGCAATGTGAAATATATTGCAAACCCTACAACAAAAAAAAAAAGTAACGTCGTCGTTGGAGTGAATTTGTCAGAAGAAATGCCAATGGTAGCCAAGTGGTTGATGCCCCCCATATCCATTAATCCATCCGACGATAAATTTAGATGTACCGACCGACTACAGAGAGGAACTCAATCAATAATTTATTGTGAATACAGAACCGAAGAGTATTTAGAAGATCCACATAGATCATTAGATTTACATATCACAAACTTAGTTAATTTTGTTCGAATATATCATGTGACACATTTAATTGTTTTTCTCTAAAGAGTCAATCTCTCTAAAATTTATTATAATCCTTTAGTAATTTTACTAAATACTTGATTGATAGACAATGATAATTACATATATGGACTTTGTAAATCTCTAAATAGTGGCACAATAAAAGATCCAAAAGGTGATCTATCATAGTTAGAAATTTCTTTAAGACAATATTATGGAACGAGACAATGAATCAATGCTAGGTAATATCCTAAAGACTCATTGCATGTGCCACTTAGATAACTCTTAGGTGTTATGTTGGCTAACACTTCACATCACTTTGCGATGTTAGAAAATCTTAAAAATGACTATTTGGATAGCTTGTTTATGGATAATTTGACCTCTACATGATGATATGATGATCGTATATAACATATGTTTATAAGTAAAAAAATGATCACTAAAACTAACCAAGATAAGCCTGCCAAGCCTAGTGCCAGCCCTCATGAATAAAATCGAAAGCCACATATATGCATGAGCATTATATCAAATATTCTATTTAGTATTTTGTCTGTAACATTCTACCTCATTTATTCCTTCGACGTCCTCGTCGAGGTCTTCGTGGATGCTGCATCTCCTCGTCTTTATTGAATCTTCAATCTTTTGCTCCAACGACAATGGGCCTCTTAGATCCCAATTACATTCCACTATTATTGTTAGGTGGTTAAATTGTGATCTACCATATTGCTTTAACTTGCCAATAACTTTAATATTAGTGTTGGGTCAGTTGAGTCATGCTGATCCTTATTGGTTTCTATGGATCCTTCATATGAAAAAAAAAAACCTTCCTTGTTATGCATAGGTCTCTTAAACATCTCATCATGCTTGAATTGATTGGATATCTATTGGAGCTTTAACGAACATCGTCTCGCCAACTTTAAAGTTTTTGGGGTCTTTCCTTCATAAAATTTATCCATCGATTCCTCTTCTATTTAGTTGTCACCTCCAAGTTTATTCGCATCACTTTCACTTTTGATAGGCATTCTATTAGAAAATAAAATAGATAATCTACTCAAAATAACACCGATCACCATTAATGAGGATTTGACAACTATTGTATTCCACTAAGTTTTTTTGAAGTATCTTTGAACATTTGCAAAGCTCATTTATTGGATAAATAAGAGAATACGGGTACTCGATTTCGTCTATCCTTTTAAGAGTTGAGAAAACAAAGATTACTCAACTTCGCTTGTTTTCTCAAAGGTTATACTCTATACATCAAGCTGGTTACTAGCCTTCACATGCTCTTTGCTCACACTTTCGAAGCACATAAAGTATTTGCACTCCTTGTATTGAGTTAGTTGCTATTATTCACCTTCACATTGTCATTGAACTTTTATAATACAATAAGTTTTACTCGAAAAGTATAAATTTTGCCTTAACTTTGAGTAAGTCTTTAATAATTTTGGTCACCTCTGGGATTATATCATTTTCTTCATTATTTCTGCCACTTACTCCTTAGAGTAAAAAATATACAACATTGCATGTTGTCTACTTCATTCTTTGGTTGAGACCTCTTGCATCGAGTTGAAGTCTCCCACTTTTGGCTATTTTGATGAAAAGCCTGCTGACACTGATTTAAAGAAGTTTTCTGGCCTTTGCCTTTTAGCCTTGTCTCGGTACTTAGAGTTTGCCTCTACATTCTCTACCTCCTTAGCTTGTTTCATAACTAAGCACTCCCTCCATGGGAGCAAGAGACCGATGACTCTACGAAAGTCTCACCTCTGCGGTACCATGGTGTTATCATACCTATGACCCTATTATTTGTTGTCTTACATCTATGTCCCTTTCTTTATAATTAATAGATCTACCTCTATGGCACTATGACACTCCTTCAAGTCCACTTTTATTGTAATCGATGATTTTGTAGTTGAGTCTCTTTAGACTTGTCACTGTTTTCTCACCCCTTTTGACCACTTACTTCAACCTTTGTGTTCTTTAAGCAATTCCCCTTAATTGATGGACAAACAAGTTGTAATTCTTATGCATGGCTTCCACCATCGATTCTAGGGCTCATGTCGATTTTATTCTATTTTGCTTCCTTGGTAGTAACGTTCGCTTACTTGGTTTATTCTCTAACTTATCAAGCTCTTTTATGCGAATATGAGCTCTAGACTAATCCAACTTTCTAGTCGCTCTGATCATACCTTTGTATGATCAAGTCCCACCCATGGGACTCATTAGTACTTGTATTTGAAATTCTTCCTCAGTGATACACAATACTAATATGCTGATAACTAAGGCTTTTATCTAATATAAAATTTGATGCATGTATAGAAGGCTCATTTTTGTGGTACCATGACATTCACTCCTTGTATTCATAACCCTTATTGTTGTCGTGTTGTTCACTAAAGGAGAGCTCATAGTAGCTCTTAATTATACCTCCGTATAATCAGATCCCTCATATGACTCATTAGTACCTACACTCAAATTTTTTCCTTGGTGATAATACACATCCCCCATATGCTGATAACTAAGGCTTTCATCTAGCAAAATTTAATATAATCATGGAAGACTCACCTCTATCGTACCTTAACATTCACTCATTGAATCCATAACATTTTCTATCATTGTGCTATTCACTAAAGTGAAGCTCTCAATAGCTCTTGATTATACCTTTGTATAATTAAGCCCCATACGAAACTTCTCCCATATGTGTCACATTGTCTAAAACTATTCTATCATGATCCATTATACTTTATCATCTCCTGGTGATATCTCTATGCATTATTATCTTCGTGGGATGAACTTAAACTATGATCTCTCTATGTGTGGTCTATAATAATATATCGCAGAGCCTATATCACTTTCGATTGTGTTCACTCCTTTAATAATAGATCTTCGTCCACTCACTCTTAAGTCACACCCAGATAAATCATAACTCTATGATAGTTTGTTTGCTAGTAGCTCTTAAAGTCCATTAATTTTGCTGAAACTGGTGTAACATTGTTTGAATCATAGGCCTCTACTCTCCCTAAGATAATCTTCATCACGCATCATTCTTTTATGGCAACTCAAATGGAAGCATTAAAATATATTCTTCAAGAGTAATTGCCTCTACATCCTCTTGCCCCATGCTAAGGCATTTTTGTTAGGATCAATTGACATTAAGAGGGGGGAGGGATGAACTAATGCATGTAAAAATACTCGATTTAAAAAACTTGCTTGAAATAAAGAAGAAAATTGAAAGATTTTCTTAGATTTTGTTAAAAGCGAGTAAGCAAATGATTTAAAGGAAAGTTAAAAGATGATGCATGTGTATTTCTTCAAACTAATTAAGAATAATTAAATGTAATAAACAAGACAAGAGTAGAGAGCTCACAGATTTATAATGGTTTGGCCACAACTTAGCCTACATCCACTCCACGAGTCCTTTTCGCCGAGACCCATCGGTGTCCACTACCGATCTTCTTCGGATAAAGACCAAACTCTTTCCACTCTCCTATTAATAGGCTTAGAAGAGGAACCTTATAAAATTTACACTTACAACTCACAAGAGAGACCTTTATAAAAATTATAACACTTTTGATAACTCCCTTGCCCCCTTTTTTTTTTTTTGCACAATTTTAGCATATAATTTTTTACAAAATTTCTAGCCCAATTTGTTATGCTAAATGCAAGAATACTTGAGATATTTATATACTCCAATTGACTTCAGAAATTAGACCTAAAAATTCAAACATAACTAGAAAATTCAGATATAGGTGGTACAACAGCTGGCGTCGATGATATCACCATTGAAAGCTGCTTGGAAAACAAGGTGGCTGCAGTAAAATCACTAGGAATTCTGGAAAAGTGATTCCTTCACTTTTCCAATCCTGACTTATACCTTCAATTGACCTCTTTCTAAGTCAACAAATTGAGCTTAACCTGAGCACGATCCAAACCCATGTGTGGACCCAGTTTGCCTCACTTGAGTTAATTTGGATTCCTTCCAAATCTAACTCAAGTAGGACTCAAACCTAACCAATGCTAACTATGACTAATTAATTAGAATCATTGTGACCATCAAGTCCAACAAGACCCTCCTAACTCTCGACAAGCTTTTTGACAACCTCTGACGATCTTCCGATGAGTCTCCTAATCTTCCGATGAGTCTCTTGATCTTCTTCTGGCGAACTTCTGATGCCTTCCTGGCAAGCTCTCGATCACCTTCGGCAAGCTCCTGATGAACTCTCGGCAAGCCTCTGATACCTTCGGTGAGCTCTTGACGAGTCTCTGATATATTCGACAAGCTTCTAGCAAGTTCCCACTGCATCGTTCGAACCCCGACCTAATGCCCGTACTTGACTCTGGCCCAATTGTAATTTTCTTTTTCTGTCATAGTTAATCCTATATCAATCATCTCTAACACACATATTAGATCAACAAAACATCAGTTGATTTCATTATCAAAATATGAAATTCAACAATCTCTCCTTTTTTCTCAATTAATAATAGGAGTTAACTTTTATCTCTCTAAATCTAACTATAATCTAAATAAGAAAAATTTAAATTCAAGAGAACCAAACATTCTTGAATTCAAGTATTATAACATTAATTTATCAAATTTAGAAACGATATATCATGAATTTTAAAAATCATCAACCATTAAATCATCAATAATATATGATATAACGTTAAATCTTTAATAATATTCTAAGTATATAAAATTCATGCATTAGTCATAAAATTAATTTAAAAATTTTCTTCTTAGGTCATCAAATATTTTTCCCTCTTTGTTTAATAATAAAGGAGAAATGCCCTACTATATATGTCATCAATATGCTATTTCTCCTCCTTTGTCATCAACAAAATGAGGTGAAATAATGAGCAAATAATTTTAAGATACATAAACTCATCATGTGTCAAAATTTTTATATTTATATAAAATAAATATTGATTAAATGTTTAGTGCTTCATTGCTTCCCATTAGTAAAATAGGATAAAAATATATTTTTATTATAAAAAATTTCTTCCCCTTTGTGAATGAAAAAGAAATGAAGGGGAGTGGGTGTAAAAAACCTAAAAATTTAGTATAAAAAAAAAGGAATTGATATATTAGAAAGTGTTCATCAAGGATATAAAAGATCAACGAATAATTTTTTAAAGATGACACAAAAGAAATCTCATAGCAAGCATCATAAGAGTTTGTGTCATGAATTGAAATAATCTTTGAGAAAAGATAAAAAAAGTCATCATAAAAATTAAGAGCTACTCATACAATTAAATTTATTTAAAGCAAATTAAGAAATTTGAAATATAACAACTCATTCATTTTGAAGGTCTAACATTCCTAACTCTCTTCCAATAAAGTGAAATTGCTCTTCATTTAATGACTTAGTAAAAATATCTGCGAATTGATGCTTAGTATCAATAAATTATAAGAATATATCAAGATTATTAATATTATCTCTAATAAACTGATACATAATATTAATATATTTAGTTCTTGAGTGTTGAACTGGATTTTTAGTTAAATATATGACACTTGTATTGTCACATTTTATAGAGATATTTTTTAAATAAATTTTCTAATTTTCTAATATATTTTTTATCCAAATAACTTGGGTACAACATGCACTGGCTATATATATTTGGCGTTAGTTATAGATAAGACAACTGAATTGTATTTCTTGGAGGACCAAGAAACAAGAGCATGCCCTAAAAATTGACATGTCTTGATATTATTTTTTCTATCGATTCTATACCCTCCAAGATCGGTATCCCATAAGTAAAATTTTTAGATTTTGGATATCATAAACCTAAGTTAGAGGATCCTTTTAAATATCTAAATATTCGTTTAACCGCTTTAAGATGAGAAAGTTTGGGATTGGATTAAAATCTTACACATGATCTAACACCTAACATTATATCAAGTCTTGTAGCAGTTAAATATAAAAAGCAATCTATCATACCTCTATAAATTATATGAGGTCTTATAGTAGTTAAATACAATAAGCTATCTATCATACCTCTATATGTTCTTTAATCAAAATTTTCTCCCATCATTATCTAAGTCTAATTTTATAGAAATGCTCATGGGTGTGTTTATAGCTTTAATATTTTTCATATCAAAACATCTTAACAAGTCTAAGATATATTTAGTTTAACTAATAAAGATACCATCATTTAATTATTTTATTTGTAATCTTAAGAAAAAATCAATTCACCCATTAGGCTCATCTCAAATTCTTGGCTCATACTCTTGGCAAAAGATTTACATAAGTTGTTAAACCGAAAATTATATCATCAACATAAATTTGAATAAAAAAATTATTTTTAAAATATTTAAAAAATAATATGGTATCAACCTTGTCTTTTAAATAATATGAAAAGAACTACATCTTGCATACTAAGCCAGAGGAGCTTGTTTCAATTCATAAAGAGCTTTAAAAAGTTTGAAAACATGATTCGAAAGAATATTATTTTCAAAACCAGGGGGTTGTTCAACATATACTTTTTTTCATAAATAAAATTATTAAAAAAATATTTTTAACATCTATTTGAAATAACTTAAAATTTTTGAAAGACGCAATGGTAAGGAGTATCCTTATGGCTTTAAGTCTAGCCACAGGAGCGAAGGTTTCTTCATAATCGATCTCTTCTTCTTAGTTAAAACCTTTAACCACTAATCTAGCCTTATTTCTAACTATGATACCATTTTTATCTTGCTTATTTCTAAAGACTCATTTAATACCAATCACTAAACGATCATTAGATCAAGGAAGAAACTCGCATACCTTATTTCTCTCAAATTGATTTAATTCTTCATGCATTGCAATAACCCAAGAGTTATCTATTTGGGCTTCATCAATGCATTTTGGTTCAACTTGAGAAAGAAATATGGCATTAGCATAAAAATTTTTAAAAGAAGAATGAGTTTAAATACCTCTTAATGTATCTCCTATTATAAGCTCCTTAGGATAAATATTTATATAATTTCATTCCTTAGGTATGGATTTAGAAGTAGATTTATCCAAGTTACTTTTAGAATAAATCAAATTCATCATCAAAATTAATTTTTTTAAGTTTATAAATCTCATGAAAATAATATAGATTCTTCAATTACTAAGGTTCTTTTATTGAATACACGATAAGCTTTTGAAATAGAGCAATAACCAAGAAAAATACTTTAATCAGATTTTACATCAAATTTTTCTAAGGTATCCTTTTCATTCAAAATAAAATATTTATAATCAAATACTTTAAAATATAAAATATTGGGTTTTTTTTATCATTCCACAGTTTTAAGGAGTTTTGGAGAGTAATGGTCTTACAAGACCCTACTTAAGATATAGCATGCCATGTTAATTGCTTTGGCACAAAAATATTTGGGTAGGCTATATTTGTTTTGTTAGGAAACTTCGGTGGCTACATCACATAAGTAGTGAAAATCAAAACAAAATACTGATTTCCCATGCAGAGATTGATTTTACCTAGGGAGATCGTATATCCCTATATTATAGGTCTGGATTGAGAGGATAAAGGAGGTCAAGCATCCTCCTCTTTAGCGGTATCCACACGATGAATCTCTATAGCAAAACTCTTCCAATCTAATCTTATAATCTGATCTTACAATCATGAGTCTCCCCTCCTATTTATAGAGAGCCACCAAAAAACACTAGAGCTTCTGCCTTAGTAGATATTGGACCTCTATCCAATTACCCACTAACCTTGTAGTATTAGATCATTATCCAATAACCTCCTTAGGCCTCTAATTGGGCCTCAATCAAGGAGCCTATCAACATAGGGTCTCATCTAATGAGAATAGGGGTTAATTGGATCTTCGTCCAATTCTCTATTCGCAAAAGCATCCACCATATGTGTATTACCCTCTAGGCCCAATACCGAGCTAGTCGTGAGTCATTCCCATTAAAACTCCATCTGATATAGTGAATTATTATCCCCATAATAATTCACTCGATTCATCGACTATGGACGTACTATATCATTACACCATAGTCCCCGGACGGTACAAGGGGATCAAATATATTAGACGTATCTATCTATAGTTACCATATATTTATAATCCCTCATCCAACTAATATCCCAAATACCATATGTTGGACATGATACTGTCAGGTTACATACGAAATCAGTTTGTATTCCTCTAATAGGATTCTACCGGAGAACTCTTTCTCTCTCAATTCGAATGACCCTAGCCAGGGATTTGTTTAAGCAAACACATACAAGACATTCCTCTCATGATACCGAGAGTGAATGATCCTTTATTAACACTCAACTGCCTTCGTAAGGTTGGCTACCAATCTCGATAACCAGTTGTACCAGATCTAGAACTTTCTAAACTTATAAGTCTAGCGTCAAAGAAAGGAGTACTCATGCAAGGCATCTTTGGTATCTCAAGTCAAATAACCAGATACACAATTGAGACTATGGAATCGTTGTCTGACATTAGGTATCATCAACCATACAACATTTCATAAGCAAATCAATTAATGAACTCATTCTTCAATTAGCACCTTTACTATATCCTTAGTGTCTCCACACAAGTGGCTATGAGACCAATCGCCTCCATCATATGGACAAGTATATAGCACACTAGTCTGTCCGGTTATCTCGATGTCCTTCTCGAGTAACATATGACCGGGATTATACAGGATATGTATTTAAAGGTGAATCGATTTTATTATTATGATCTCATCATAATCTGATTCTCATTACACAAAAACAAGGACATCACAATATATATATATATATGCAATAGATAATATAATGTGAGAATATGCTAATATTAATTATAAGCAAAAGGATCATATAGTGTGTCACATGTGCCATCACTCATATGATTGGCTTGCAGGGCACTTGTAACTATCAATCTTTCACTTGACCTAAAGTCAATTACTTATATGTTTGATCCCCATCAGATCCTTATAATGATCAAATACAATTTGAGCTAACGTCTTCATCAGTGGATCTACAATGTTATCTTTAGATGGAACCCTTTTCATTGTTATATCTTTATGAACTATGATCTCTCTAATTAAGTGAAACCTCCTTAAAATAATTCTGATAAGACATGAGTTCCCTTGCTAGAGCTATTGTCCTATCGCTATTGCTGTATATAGGAATTAGCTTCACACTGCCCAGAACGATTCCCAAATCCCTGATGAACTCTTTCATCTACACCCCTTTCTTTTGTTGCTTCTGTTGCAGCAATGTATTCCACCTTTATGGTCGGGTCAGCAGTAATATCTTACTTGGAACTCTTCCAGCTTACTGCTCCTCTATTCAGGGTGAAAACATACCTTAAGTTTGACTTACTATCAATAATATCAGACTGAAAACTGGAGATCGTGTAGCCCTCAATATAGATGCTACCTTCTCCGTATACCAATAAAAGATTCTTAGTTCTTCTCAAGTACTTAAGGATACACTTTACTGCCTTCTAGTGTTCTAAACTTGGATCCGTCTGATACCTGCTCATGACAATCAGAGTATACGCTATATCAGGTTTGGTACATAACATAGCATACATGATAGACCCTATTGCTAAGGTATAGAGTATCTTATCTATATCTTCCATTTTTTTAGGAGTCTTTGGGTACATACTCCTAGAAAGTGATATTTCATGTCTTATTGGTATGAGACCTCTCTTGGAATTCTCCATGCTAAATCTTTTGACAATAGAGTCTATATACCTAGATTGGAACAAATCAAGTATCCTCTTAGATTTATTTCTATAGATCCGGATCCTCAAAATATAGGTTGCTTCCCCTAAGTCTTTTATGGAGAAGTTTTTAGATAGCCAAATCTTTACTATGGAGAGCATTCTTATATCATTCCTAATGATTAGGATGTCATCCACATACAATACCAAGAAGGTGATAGCACTCCCACTTACCTTCCTGTACACATAAGGCTCATCTTCATTCTTAACGAAGTCATAAGATTTAGTTGTCTAAACAAATCTTATGTTCTAACTTCAGAAAGTTTACTTTAGTCCATAAATAGACTTGAGCAACCTGCACACTTTATCTGGACTCTCTTTGGATATGAATCCCTCTGGCTATATCATATACACCTACTCCTCGAGGTTGCCATTGAGGAATATCATTTTGACATTCATCTACCAGATCTCATAGTCATAGTGCTTTACAATGGCCAAAAGAATTCTAATGGACTTAAGCATGACTATAGGTGAAAAGGTTTCGTCATAGTCAACTTATTGTCTTTGACGACATCCTTTAGCTACTAGCCTTGCCTTATAGGTCTCCACTTTTCCATCTATCCTGATCTTCTTTTTGAAAATCTAATTACAACCAATGAGTACGATACCCTCAAGTGCATCCACAAGGTTCTAAACCTTATTAGAGTACATAAAATCTATCTCAGAATTTATGGTTTCTTATCGCTTCCTAGAGTCTATACTCATATAGCCACCTTGTAGGTCTAAGGATCAATATCCTGAGAGTCATCTCCACTGATATGTCTCACATATCTTTCAAGAGAGTGAGATACTTTGCTAGACTTATGCAAAGTAAGAATTTATGTGTTAGGTACCTGAACAGACTTGGGCTCTAGAATGGTACTTAAGTTAGGTTCTCCAATCTTGCTCAATTCTATCTCACTTCCACTATTTCCACCAAAAATATATTCCTTGTTAAGGAACACAGCTCTCCTGGTAATAAAGACCTTTCAGTCCTCGGGATGATAGAAATAATACCCACAAGTTCCCTTAGAGTATCCCACGAATATGCACCATTCTGTCCTTGATTCAAACTTATCGGGGTTGTATCTTTTAACGTGGGCAGAATAGCCCCAAATCTTAATCACCTTAAGATCGAGCTTTTTTTCTTTCTATATCTCATATGGTGTAGACACTACTGACTTTGATGGAACTATATTCAGAAGGTAAGCTGCGATCTCTATGGCGTACCCCCAAGAATGAGATAGGTAGCTCAGCGAAACTCATCATGGACCACACCATATCTAACAGCATGTGATTCCTCATTTCAGATACACTATTAAGCTGAGGTGTATAAAGAGGTATCGACTGGGATAGAATCCCATTGTTCTTGAGGAAATTGGTGAACTTTATACTCAAGTACTCTCCTCCTTGATCTGATCGAAGAGTCTTAATACTCTTTCCAATTTGGTTCTTCACCTCATTCTTATATTTTCTTAATTTCTCAAAGACCTTAAATTTGTATTTCATCAATTATACTTGTTCATACCTAGAGAAATTATCAGTGAATATAATGAAGTATGAGTAACTACCTACAGCCTAAGTCGACATGGGACCACATATACCACTATGTATGAGTTCCAATAACTCGATGGCTCTCTCTCTAATTTCACTAAAAAGAGAGTTGATCATCTTCCCATGAAGGCAAGGTTCTCAAGTTGTATATAACTCATAGTCAAATGGATTTAAGTATTCGTCTTTCAACAACTTTTGAATCATTCCTTCGTGTATATGACCTAACCTACAATGTTATAGGTATGCATTATTCACCTCATCTCTTTACCTCTTAGACATATTTATATTCATGATGTGTGGGGAAGTATCTAACACATATAAGTCATTTATAAGGTTCTCTCTAGTGATGATCTCATCATTCATAATTATTGAACAATAATTGTTCACAAAAACTAATTTATATCCACTAATTGTCAAACAATAGATGAAAATAATATTTTTGATAATGGAATGGACAAAATAGCATACATCTAATATAATAATAGCTCCACCAAGCATATGTAGGATGAGCTCCCCAATAAAAATTGTAGCAACTCTTGCTCCATTGCCCATCTTGAGGTTTATCTCACCTCTGGCCAATCTTCTAGTTATGCCAGAACCTACAACGAATTGTAAATATGATAAGCACTTCAAGTATCCAATACCCATGTGTTATCATGAAAATCTGATAAGTGAAGAATGATCATAAATATACCTGAAGCTTCTCCAAGCTTCTGTTTCACCTTCTCTGTAAGGTAATACTTATAGTTGTTCTTTTATTACTCGTCTTGACTGTAGTGGCAGCACTGTCCTTTGTATGGTCTTTCTTAGCAACCTTTGCTTTACCCGATCTTTCTTTGCCCTTGCCCTTCTTAAGGATATTGCTGGCCTTTATTTTCTTTTTAGTCTCACCAATATATAGAACTAGCTTCTCCTTCTTGATGACACTCTTAGCTTCCCTCAACATATTGAGGAGCTCAAGGAGAGTCACCTTAAACTTGCATGTTAAAATTTATTATGAAGTGAGAAAAGATATCTAGTAGAGACTGAAGTATAAGATCAATACACAGGTTATCCTCTAGGACTATTCCTAGACCTGCGAGTTTCTCGATCTACTTTATCATCTTTAGGACATAGTTATCAACCAATGTCCCTTCTATCATCCTGGCTAAGAAGAGTCTCTTAGATATCTCATATCTTTGAGTTCTTCCCTGTTTCTCAAATAGCTGGCGGAGATAAAGAAGGATAGAATCTGCATCTATGTTCTCATGTTACCTCTGTAACTAAGGAGTCATGAAAGCTAACATGTAACATTTTGCTAATAGGGAATCATCTATATACTACACATAGCGAGTAATCTCATCCTCTCTTGCCCCTTCTTCCGGTATGGGTACAATTGTATTAAGGACATATACAATTTTCTCCATAGTGAGAATAATTCTCAAATTACATAGTCAATCCGTGTAGTTTGGACTAGTGAGGTGATTGGCATTAAATATGCCACGCAGGGGGTTTGCGAGCGACATGATTATGACAAAATAAGATATAGCAAAAATAAATCACATGCAGATTTTACAAAAAATATTAATTAAGATATATACTTCTATCTTAATGTTCTCCCATTATTTTTCTAGTGAATCACGTGACACCCTCGACATGTGAGATGAAAGTCTCTAGCAGACTCCTAATGGAGATCGGGATCCAATTAGCATCTCAGTGCAACCTCAAGGGACTCGACTAATTACACTAAGCTCAAAAGGTAGACAACTCTTGTCAATCATAACTCATTATAATTCCCGTTATGTTTGGCTTCCGAATCATCATGGTCTCAACTTCTTGACCAACCATGAAGTTCGGTTACGTTATCACCTTTGTTACAAGATGATCTGATTCGATAGATATACTTTCGACTCCTCGACCAAGTCATACCATGTCCTCAAGTCAACGATGACATCTATATGTCGTAGGCAAGAACTCGATCACGTAGATAGGTGAGTCTCGAGTGACTCGACCAACTCAACCTATATCGTGATTTAATTTCTTCCTATAATGATAGAATGTCACGTGGGTCAATTTTATTGCCTCATGCTTACCGACTTAATATTATCATAGGAGGGGTTCTCATTTTGTATCGATCTCCTAATATGTCATGTCATATATATGCATATTTAATATATATCTATATCGTATGTAAATATATATATATATATATATATATATATATATATATATATATATATATATATATATATATATATATATATATATATATATATATATATCTAGTAGGTGTATAACACATCACATATGCAAGCCACACTGGATGATCATGAGCTGTCACCTAATATGATTAAGCTCGAGCCAATACACCTAATCATTCACAATAGGATCTATGTGTGTATCGGTGCATCTCCATGCCCTGTGATTGTTGATCTCATTATCATTGGTTCCGTCGAATCGTCGCATCACCATGCGGTGTGATCTCCCGTCATGATATCGTGGGTCCTGCTATCACCTTCACGCTCCCGATGTGCCTCTCCATGTAATTATAAATAATCAGAAGTACGTAGGCCCGACAATAAATGAGAAAAACATAGACTCGCAAGCCCCAATAATAATAATTATCATAATTATACAGATCAAATCATTCTGTAAAAGATTTGAGTCATGAGAAAAAAATACAAAAATAAAAAATTACGATGTGTGAGAGATTGATTTTACTTAGGGAGATCGTATATCCATGTATTCTAAATCCAGATGGAGAGGATGAAGGAGGTCATGCATCCTCCTCTCTAGCCGTATCCACATGATAGATCTTTGTAGCAAAACTCTTATAATCTAATTTTATAACTCTTACGCAGAGGAAAGGAGGAGAATAGGAGGGGTAGACCAACTATGAGTCTCCCCTCTTATTTATAGAGAGCCACCAAAAAACTCTATGGCTTCTACATTAGTAGGTATTGGATCTTCATCCGATTACTCACTAACCTTGCAGTATTGGATCTTTATCCAATAACCTCCTTGGGCCTCTAATTGGGCCTCAATCAAGGAGCCTATCAGCATAGGGTCTTATCTAATGAGAATATTGGCTAATTGGATCTTCATCCAATCTTTTATTCGCTGAAGCATCCACCATATGTGTGTGACTCTCTAGGCCCGATACCGAGCTAGTCGTAAGTCACTCCCATCAGAACTCCTTTTGATATAGTGAATTATTATCCTCATAATAATTCACTCGACTTATCGACTATGGATATACTAGGCCACTATGTCATAGTCCCCAGACGGTACAGGGGGATCAAATCCATCGAACCTGTATGCCTAGAGTTATCATATATCTATAATCCCTCATCCAACTAATATCCCAGAGACAGTATATTGGACATGGTACTATTAGGTCACATACGGAATCAGTTTGTCTTACTCTAATAGGATTCTACCGGAGAACTCTTTCTCTCTCAATCTGAATGACTCTAGCTAGGGATTTGTCTGAGCAAACATATACGGGATATTTCTCTCACAATACCGAGAGTGGATGATCCTTTATTGACACTCAACTACCTTTGTAAGATTGGCTATCAATCCCAATAAACTAGTTGTACCAGATCTGGAACTTTCTAAACCTGTAAGTCTGGTATCAAAGAAAGGATACTCATACAAGACATCCTTGGTATCTCAAGTCAAAGGACCATATATACAACTGAAACTATGAAATTGTTGTCTGATATTAGGTATCATCAACCATACAACATTACACAAGTGAATCAATCAATGAACTCATTCTCCAATTAGCACATGTACTATATCCTTAGTGTCTCCACATAAGTAGCTATGAGACCAATCACCTCTATCATATGAATAGGTATATAGTACATAGGTCCATCCGGTTATCTCGATGTTCGTCTTGAATAACCTATGACCAGGATTATTCAGGATCTGTGTTTAAAGGTGAATCAATCTTATTATCATGATCTCATAATGAATTGATTCCCATTGCACAGAAACAAGGACATATATATATATATATATATATATATACAATAGATAATATAATATGAGAATATATTAATATTAATCATAAATAAAAATATCATATATATCACACGTATCATCACTCACATAATTGGCTTGTAGGGCACCTATAACCAGTATGTTTAACATAGTTCTAGCCATTTCTTGTAAGCTCTTAATTTTTTCTTTCTACTACTCTATTTTGATGTGGATTTTTAGGAGTAGAGAAGTTGTTGATATGCCCATTTGACTCATAAAAATTTTGAAACTCATTATTTTGAAATTCACCACTATGATCACTACATATTGACGTAATCATAAAACCTTTTTTATTTTAAATAAGTTTATAAAATTTTAAAAAATATTTAAAAGAATTACTTTTATGTGCCAAGAAATAAGTCCAAGTGTATCTACTATAATCATCTACTAAGATAAAAGCATATTTGCTTCCTTCTAAGCTTATAGTATCAATTGGTCCAAATAAATCTATATTGATCAATTGTAGTGGTCTAGAGATGATTATTTGATTTTTTTTACTTGAAACTACTCTTTATTTGATTTCCTATTTAGAAAGTATCATATATTTTATCTTTAACAAACTTAAACTAGGTAATTCTCTTACTAAATCTTTAGTTGAGATTTAGTTTAGTAATTTCATGCTAGCATGGCTAAGTCTTGTATGCCAAATCCAAACATTATCATTCAAAGTTGAAAAGCTTGTTTCATTATAAAACTTTTCAATATCAATAGTATACACATTTTTATTTTTTAAGGCAATCAATGATTTATTTTTATGTGACATTTCAATTATACAAGCATTAGATTCAAATTTAACAATACATCCTTTGTTAATCAAACAGTTTGATACATTACCAATGGTTCCTTTCTCAATGATTTTTTCCTTTATTGTTGTCTCCCAAAGTGACACAACTCCTTTATTTATGCTAGTGAGTTTATAAAAGTAAGTTGGATCTCCGGTCATATGCCTTAAGCATCCACTATCAAGGTATCATTTGGTGCTCCCAGCCTTAGTTTGGAGATAAACCTACAAGAAAGATGGTTTTAATTTAGGTACCCATTCTACTTTGAGTCCCTACCTTTACCTAATTTAATTAGAGGTTTTTAGTTATTTATGGTTTCTTTAGGAACTCAAATTAATTTATATAGACTATACTTTCTAACTAAACACTTGTAAGTTATATGCCCTAATCTATCACAAAATTTACATTTATTTTTTGGTGGTAAAATTAGAGTGGGTCCTTTAACGAATATAGTTGGCTTTTGTTAAGTATTGCCAATAAAGTCTATATCTTCTTTCTTATAAACATAACCCTCATTTGCAAGGATCATGTTTAGTCATTTATTTCTTATTTCAAATTGTTCTAATATCTGTTTTAATACAAAGTTTTCTTTTCTAAGTTCATCTAAAGTTTCACAATCGGTCCATAAACTATGTGAGGGTGATGCTACATGTATTTCTTCAAATTTACTAACTAGTGAATCATTATCTTTCTTAGGTAATCTATATTTACTAATTTTTCTAAACTCATCATAAAGCTCATAAAAAATATTCAATAATTCAGTAAAAGAGATATTGAAAGACATGTATTAGTTATCCCAAGTCACTGAGAGAGCCTTCTTCTTACATGGGGCCTTCTTCTTTAATTGAGGATACGTATTTTTTAAATGTCCTAGCTTCTTACATTTAAATCATATAACGTTGTCTCTTTTTGTTTTATTTTTATTTTTATAAATTTTTATTTTTATAATTTTTAAAATTTTTATGGTTAATAGTGTAATGTTATTATCTTTATCACTTGATGTTTCACTTGATGAGTCATCTACAGTTTTCAGTGTCAAATCCTTCCTGTTCTTTGGAAAGGCTTCTTTATGTTCGTCATGAGTTTTATAGCTCATTTTATAAGTCATAAGTGATCCAATAAGTTATTTAAGAGAAAGATTATTAAGATCTTTAGCCTCTTGAATTGTAGTTACTTTAAGATCCCAACTTTTTTGAAGAAATCTTAATATTATACTAAAAGTTCAAAATTAGAAAAATATTTACCAAGAGCTTTTAGACCATTAACAATTCATAACTATAAACTAAAATATTAATATTAGACTCTTTAATTCTATTAGTGCCTTTGTGTGTGATTTCAAAGTGTATGCCAAATATCATAAGCGGTTTCATAAACAGAAACCCGATTAAATTTATTCTTATCAAGTGCACAAAATAAAGCATTCATTGTTTTTACATTTAACGAAAAAGTCTTCTTTTCTAAATCATTTCATTCGTTCATTAGTTTGGAAGATTTTTCAAAACTGTTTTTGACTATGTGCCACAAATCAAAATCCATAGAAATAAGAAAAATGTGTAGTCTTATTTTCCAATTTCTGTAATCCATTCCATTGAACATGAGATAACATGTAATGGAACATCCCTCATTCATGCCAAATAAAGTCATTTACTCACTTGGGTGTTTAGTCTAATAAGTAGAACATCACTTTGATACTAATTATTAGGATCAATTAGCACTAAGAAAATTGGGGGGTGGATGAATTAGTGCAAGTGTAAAAATACCCAATTTAGAAAACTTGCTTGAAGTAAAAAAGAAAATCAAAAGCATTTCTTGGACTTTGTTCAAAGTGAATAAGCAAACGATTTAAAGGAAAGTCGATGATGCATGTCTTTCTTCAAACTAATTAAGAACAATTAAATGTAATAAATAAGATAAGAGTAGAGAGCTCATAGATTTATAGTGGTTCAACCATAACTTAACCTATGTCCACTCCCTGAGTCCTCTTCGTTGAGGTCCACCGATGTCCATTATCGATCTTCGGGTGAAGACCAAACCCTTACACTTCTCACTCTCCTTTTTACAGGCTTTAAAGAGGAATCTTATGAGCTTTACACTTACAACTCACAAATGAGACCTTTACAAAAATTACAACACTTCTGGTAACTCCCTTACCCTCTTTCTTTTTCTTGTATAACTTTAGCACATAATTTTTCATATAATTTCTAGCCTAATTTGTTGTGCCAAATGCAAAAAGACTTTGGATATTTATATACCCCAATTGGCTTCAGAAATTGAAGTCAAAAATTTAAATATATCCAAAAAATCTAGGTACGAGCGATACAATCATCAACGTCGATGATACTATTGTTGAAAGCTACCCAAAAAATAGGGCGGTGATGATACAACCATCGACCTGGGTGGTACAACCGTCAAGAATCTCGAAAAAATGATTCCTCCACTTTTCTAATCTTAACTTATACCTTCAGTTGACCCCTTTCCGGGTTAACCAATTAAGTTCAACCTGAGCTTAATCCAAACCCAAGTGTGGACCCGATTTACCTCACTTGAGTTAATTTATATTCCTTTTAAATCTAACTCAGGTAAGACTCAAATCTAACTGATGCTAATTATGACTAGTTATTTATAATCATTATGACCATCAAGTCCAACAAGACCCTCCTAACTCCCAACAAGTTTTTTAGTAACCTCTGATGATCTTCCGGTGAGTCTCTTGGTCTTCTTCCGGTGAACTCCCAATACCTTTCTAACGAGCTCCCGATTACCTTCGGCGAACTCCCAGTAAGCCTTCGATACCTTTGGCAAACTCCCAACGAGCCTCCTGATGCCTTTGACGAGCTTTCAACTAGTTCCCACTACATCATCCAAACCCCAACCTGATGCTTAAACTTGACTCTAGCCCAACATCTAATTATAATTTTCTTTCTCTATCATAGTTAATTATACATCAATCATCTCTAACACATATGTTAGATCAACAAACCATTAATTGATTTCATCATCAAAATATAAGATTCAACACTTTTGACCCTAACATTGATTTCATAAGTTGAGTCATCTTAGTTCCTACATGGAAATGATTCTTTGAGATAAGGTGCATATATCTCGAAACTCCTTTTATTTTTTGGCACCATACAGGATGCGTTTGCTCCATTAGAATGAAGGGACCAATGGAACAACATGATCTCTCTCTTGCCTCTGTAAGAGTTATATGTTTGACCTATGTTCAAGGAAAGCTCACTCTAAGTTTCATCTTTTATGTCAACTCTCTTCATGTGGCTTTGGGCACTTCACCAAGTTTCACCCATATTATTTCACTCCTCGATTTGCATTGAGTTAATAGTGGCTCTTGCACCCACTAGTTCATGGGTCAGCCTTCCATTAAGTCTGATCTCCATATTGACTCTAAGTGTGCTTTCCTTTAGTATTATCTTAGGTAGCTCCCCCATTTAACCTTGCAATATGTCTACTAATGCATTATCTCATGCAAGATCATGCAAAAACTCTTTGTCACTCACTTGGTCCATCGAGCTTTGTTAAGTTGTTGTCTTGAGGTACTCCTCAATTTGTATGATCCATTACACATGATTCTCCCTTTGGAGAATCGAAACTTATCCTTCCTAGGCATTTATATCTATCATGTTAGAGCAATTTTCTCTTTGCATCCTTCTAGAAGTTTTAGAGACCTCCATCCCCTAGGATTACTTCACTTTCATGAACAAATTGTTTGTTTCGCCCTTACAAATGTACTTGTTAGATTGTGACTTTTCACTAATACAACTCTTACTGTATCTTTCAAGGCCTAGCAATATGTTGAACTTGATGCACAATTTAGCCTCCTATATAAGTATCCTTCTCACACCAAAAAGAAATTTTCAATGCTCCATGATATCGAGTTTCAATCGCTTTGGGGTGGCTATATCATTTATATATAAACTCTTACATTAGTATCGAATTCTTCGAGTTAGCAATTCCCCTCACCTCTGTAAGCTTTACATAACTCTTTTGATAGTTAAGTAACTCATCCTACCTTGCAGAGTCTTATCTTTTACCGCGTATCTTACTTGTCTTAAGCACTATCAAGTTTGGTTGTCAATATCGAGACGTAGTTCGAACTCAATCATCTCAACCTTTGCATGCTACATATTCTTCCCAACTTGCTTGTCCTCATGGTGCCTCTCGCATGAAGAGTTGGTCATTTCTCTAAATGTTAATCTTAGATGCCTATACCTCTAAGCAACTCCTTTCCCTATATTTTATGCTTGCTTTTCCCAAACAATCAGATATGTTGGTTGCTCTCAATACAACCCTGCTATGTTCATCACGTTTGCATGGCAAGTGTTTCTAAATATGCTTGTCCCACTATGATACCATCTATCATGAGCTTAACTAGTTTTACCTAAGTTATGCGATACCCATACGTGTTCACCTACAAAGGGTCAACGTTTTCGAAACCTCTTATTATCCCTTAAGAATCTACAAAAAAGAAGAAGGGTTAGAGAAAGTGTTTAACTCATGATGCATAGACTGTTAATTTTAGTAAATACTTAATAGATAATATAAATTACAAACATGAATTTTATAGGCTCTGAACGATCATAAGACAAAAGGTCTAAGGTGATTCATCACAATCAAAAGTCTTCATAAGTGCTCATATAACACTGTTGTAGAATAAGATAACTAATTAGTCCTAGACAATACCCCAAAGAATCATCTAATTATATGCCACCCATGTAGCTCATAAGTAATCTATTAGTTGATACTCCGCATCACTCTATGGAGCTAGAAAATCTTCAAAATAATTATTTAAAAAATTATTTCTAAATAATTTAATCTCCCCGTGTGCATTATACATAACCTATGTGTACAAACCTAAAACGATCACTAAAGTAAATTAAAATGGGACTAGTAAGTTGGTTATAAGTTTTTTACATGCTTTGTAAAACACAAATAAAACTATAAAAATATAAACATACATAAGTATTACCCCAAATATCATATTTATAGCATTCAATCACATTGTGATATCCTCCACATGTTATATTCGCGAGTATTAACTTACCAGAGGGTAACTGTGTTGTGTGCTTCGTATCCTCGTTGAGTTTTTGTGTGTGTGTGTGTGTGTTTTTGGCACCTTGTGGATAGGTGGATCGATTAATAAAAGAGATTTTGTATAATCTACAGGTTAAAGCAAGCAATATCAAGTCTAACAGAACAAACATCACACAAAGAGATAGGCACGATCAATGCGCATTATTGCTCCATGGCGAAAAAGTGTACGACAGATGTGATGACAACACAAGTAGTGAAGAAGAACTCCTAACTCTGACTTGAGTACGTCAGAATTGTGGTAGGCACTAAAATTGTGACTTGTCGAGGGAATCGAAGTAGGGATGCTCCATTGCTGCTTTAGCTGATATCCTCTTGGCTGGGTCATATTGAAGCATCTTCTGAAAGATTTTTTTTTTTTTTTTTTGCACCAGGAAACAGCAACAATCATCAGTTGCAAAACATTAGTTGTTGACACGAAAATTATTTTAGGTAACTCAACATTATATCTTAACCAAGATACAATAAACGAGCACAGCGGAGCATCTTTTATGCAAATATCAGACTGTAATACCTCAGACATTAATTCTAATTACTTATATGGATCCGAAAACATGAACATACATCAAGTTTAAATGATCAGATCATATAACATAATGAACAAGTGTCCCTACCTCAACAATCCTAAGTTGTTCCACTCGTCAAAAACAGTAAGGGTTGCTGCTGTCGGTCGGAGAAGGATGTGATATCAGAAATTTATATATAAAAAAAAATTGTGAAAAATGACACTTTATACAGTCTTATATCTTGATCTAATAACATAAATGAGAACTTCCACATTGGCATGACAAATTTATACACTTTTGTTGGGACTAATAATTTGAGAAAACCAAATCCATATAATAATAACAGGTGAAAACCCACAACAAAATCTACTGAATCAAATGACTTCCCTCATCAACTTAGCCTGAATTAAAAATCTAAATTCTGCAGAAAGGCTTCCTAAATTAACTACAAAGTTCAACTTTGATTTACCGATAAAAGGTCAACGCCTTCAGGTTCCAATGCCGGAACTGCACGTGCCAAGTTCAGAGGTTTCCACTGTGGATACTCATGCCAATCCCGCAGTAAGCCAAGTCCAGGCCACTGTTCCTCAGTTGGAGTCCCTAAAAGCCTTCACGGGAGAATGTTATAACTCTTAAGTGAAAAATGGAATATGTAGCAAATGAATATCCATTTTTTTTTTTATCTCTTTTTTTGTAACAAAGTGATATAAGAGCTTTGTTATTATTTTTTTATTTGTTTGAATTATGAAGGCTAATTTAGGTAGAATGGTTTGTTTGGATGACACAAACTATCACAAATCAAAAGGAAAGACAAGAGATCTTCTTTTTATATAAAAGCTGCATTTACTTGTGTTCTTATCTCAAAAACCCAAGTCTAAAAATAATGAAGAGTGAGATTTTGAACATCAATAAGTTTGTGGCTTTATTCTATAATTGATAAAAGATAATATTTTGAATCAATATTGTTAATGAGACAAAAGCAAGTGTTGTGGTAAAAACTTGAAACTTTGTAAACTTCAAGAAAGAGTAATAATAAACTATTTTGTCTTAAACAAGTTATACACTTGTAGTTTAAAGAAGGCAGCTCCATTTCTGATCACTTGAATGAATTTTAAGGTTACTTTGATGAGTTCTGGCATGGTATAAAGTTTGAAGAAAACATACTTGGACTTTGATTACTTAATACTCTACCTTATGATTGGAAGAGTTTTCGGATATCGTAGACAAACTCTGCTCTCGGTGGTACTCTTACTATGGAGTATGTGAAAAGTGATGTTTTGAATGAAGAAATGAGAACAGATACATCTAAATCACACTCAGAGGTTTTGGTTACCGAGAATAGGGGGCGAAGCAAGAACAGGGTTCGAGATTAGAACTGAAAAAGCAGTAGTATAAGTAGGAGCAAATTAAAAGTCAAATTACAAAATTCTTGAATATCATTACTATGGTAAGACAGGGCACATCAAGAAATATTGTTTCAGGTGGAAAAGGGAGAACAAAAATAAGGGCAGCAATAACAAGCAAGCTAAAAAGGCCAATGAAAGTGATAATGATCGTGTTTGCACTATTTCTAATGATATTACTATTATTTATTATGCAGAGGATATCAACTTTACTAAGAATAAAACTAGTTGGGTCTTTGATAGTAGTGTTGCCTACCATGTTACATTAAGAAATGACTTCTTCACTTCTTATACTCCAGGTGATTTTGGAGTTTTGAAAATGGCCAATGATGGAGTGTCAAATGTTAGACTGGGACTATTTGTTTAGAGACTGACATTAGGACAAAGTTTGTTCTTAAAAATGTCATACATGCACCAAATGTTTGACTGTGCTTGATCTCTATAGGGAGGCTTGATAATGATGGTTACTGTGACTCTTTTGATGATAATCAATGGAAAATCACTAAATGCTCTATAATGGTAACTCGAGTAAAGAAGTCTTGTGGCTTGTATTAGTTGGAGGCTTCAATTAATACTGATCATGCTAATACAGTTAAGAGTGTTGACTCTTTAAATTTATAGCATAGAAGGCTGTCACATCAGTGTGAAGGGACTTAACCACCTAGCAAAGAAGAATATGCTTTTAGGGTTGAAACGTGCAAATCTAATAGAAGTGTTCATTGTTTGGCTAAAAAATAAAATAGGGTTTCTTTCAAGCATCATCTTCCTTATAGGAAAAATAAGCTACTTGAATTAGTAACTCAGATATTTATGGTTCTTTAAAGGTAAGGCTATTTGACAATGTACTTTACTCTATGACATTTATTGATGATCATTCCAAGAAACTTTGTGTCCATAAAGTCAAAAGATCAGGTCATTGATGTATTCAAGGATATCAAGCTTTTGTCGACATAGAAATAGGAAAAAAATTAAAATGTATTTGCACTGATAATGATAGAGAATATTATGGACGCTTGAATGCGTATTGCAGGAAGCAAGGTATTATGCATCAAAGATATCTCATAAGACTCCTCAATTGAATGGCCTTGCAGAAAGGATGAACCTAACATTAATTGATTGAGTCAGATGTGTGCTTACAGAAGCAAAATTGTCTAATTTTTTTTTCGTATAATGTTGGTCATGTTATTAACCAAACCCCTACTTTTGCTTTGCAGAATGATGTTCCTGATAGAGTGTGATATGATAGAGATGTTTCCTATGACCACCTACTTATATCTAATTAGTTGTAAATGTTTTGTACATGTCCTAAAAGATAAGAGATCCAAGTTAGATTTCAAGATAAGGCAATGCATCTTCATTGGGTATAGACGAGATGAGTTTGGCCTACAAATATTATACTCCAGTTAAAATAAAGCTTATCAGAAGTCATGATATGGTTTTTGTAGAGGATTATTAAAAATATTGGCAATACAAAAAGACTAAGACAAATGATTATTTGATTGATTTGGATCTTACTCCTATAGTTGATTAGGGTGATGTACAAAATCATGATCGGTGTGATCAAGCTAAACATGAAGTCATAGATCAAGCAGTGATTTAAAAAGCACTATGCTTCAGGGTTCCAAAATGCCAGCGCTCGCCCAAGCGAAGCGAAGTGTCAAAATATAAAAATATATATAATATAATTAATAAATATTATTATTTAAATAAAAAATAATATTTAATTAAGTAAATCTAAAGTACAAACTACAAAGTCATAATACCATAATAATAAGTCTCAAAATTCAAAACAATAAGATTTTACATCAAAATCACTCATCATAATCATTATTATCGTTATTTTCATACAAATCATCTTCATTGAGGTCGTCATTTTCCTCTTCATCAAAATATGTTTCAGGCTGTGTTTTTAAAAATAACAGGAGCTGAGCTTGATGTTGCTGCACTCAATTTTCTTTTCGTTATCTGCCTTATATATGTTTGTAATTCTCCAGCACCTGAGGCTCTTACCGCATCTCTACATGCTAGTCTATCATCTTCAAATATAAGCTCATCTTTGTCATCTTGTAAGTTGGCACCCATTTCTCCCACCAGTCATTTATTTAAATCATCAATATCTTGTAATAAGATTGGATGAATTCTATTTTATAATTCATAACGAGCCTTTAAAGCTTGATTATAATTTATGTAAATAAGATTATGTAATCGTTGATGTTCTAACCGATTTCTTCTCTTTGAGTGAATCTATCATCTCATATAATTTAAAAATATATTAATCAATATATCTAAATAAATAAATTGATCAAAATAAAAATATTTAATGATCCTTACATGCTCAAAGATACTCTAGTTTCGCTCACAATCTGAAGCGCTATATGTCAAACTAAGTATTTTGATACCAAATTGCTGCAAGATCGAAGTAGAATTTTCAAATAAACTCCACCATTCAGCTACAAAATTTATATTATTATTAACAATAACATAATAACATACCATAGATGAAATTATTTATATCAAATTATTAATACCTAGGGGGATATAATTGTCATAGATCAAACTACCACAAAAATTCTAAAAAAACCTTCGGTATTTTTATATAGAAATAATTCATGAATAACCTTATCTTGCACTTCAAGGCCTGAAACTAATCTTGTAACACACTGATATAACCCATATAGAACTTTTGCATCAAACCCAGTAGATATAATCTTATAAAAAAAATTCTGGATTCAAATAGTATCCTACTGCATGTAAGGGATGATGAAGCTGACAATTCCAGCTTGCATCAAAGATTGTAAAAATTTTACTATATTTTTCTTCAATTTCATTAAAGTGATATTTTAATCATCTTCTTTGCTTTATCTATAGCCTCATAAATATATCTCATTGCAGGCTTATTTTTATTATCCACCAATTAAATGACACGAACAAGAGGGTCCATTACCTTTAATATATAAATCACATGATTACAAAAGAATGGCATTAAGATGATATCGGTGGCTCTCTTACCTTTTACTTCTTTTGCCCATTTACTTGTCACTTATTTCTTAGAAGTAAATATGTTTCTCATTTTATGTTTTTGACGATGCATGCTCTGTAATGTCAAAAATGATGTAGCAAATCGAATGACATCATTTTTCATCAATTTTTTATTGTCTATGAATTCTCTTATCATGTTAAAAGCTCCAATATAATTATAAAAAAAACTAACAACAAATATTGTCATTTCTAATATTTTTTTGATATTCGGGATCTTTTCAGTACCCTCCAACATTAAATTGATACAGTGTGTCGCAGATGGAGTCGAATATAAGTGTTATTTTTTTATTCAAGTAATTTACCTAAGATAAAAGATAAAAATAATAATATTTAATTAAAGATAAAATAATTAAAATATTAAAAATATTTTAAAAAATGAATACTATTAGTTAATACATAGTTGCTTCTATTGTCGGTTATGACTTTGATAATATTTTTTTAATTTTTTTTACAAACTTGTTAAGCAAATTATATATCTTATCTTTAAATTTCATAAAAGATGAAGTATCTATTGACTTCGTAAATATGGTTCGTAAAAAAAATTAATCATAAAATTAATTATACTTCTGTGTCTTCCGTCGATCCAAGCATCTGATATAATAGGGTAACTATGTATTGTTATGATTCTTTATATCCCTTCAATAAATCATTTATATACTCTAATTCTTTTTTCAATAATAGAACTCGAATCTCATAATCACTTAAAGGTTTTAACCATGTATCATATCTTTCAATAGCTTCAATCATCTCCTTAAAATTGTCTGGACAAGTGGTACTAAGCGAAAGACCAACCCGATAGAAAAAGTAATGCATTGATTATTTTTCCTCTTATTTATTTATCATAAGTATTATTTATATTTGTTTGTCTTAATTTTGAACCTCCTACTTGCTCTTGTTGCTTCTGTGATCCTTGAAACAATATAGATCTATCGGTCCCTTTTTACCTTTCTAAGTAGTAGTGCTCATAACTTCTTTTCCTTTTCTGTTATATATATTTTTTCCACTTAGGTTGACACTTATGTAATAATCTTCTTTATCATCTCTGATATGTTCAACATTATCCTCTGGTAAATTTTCATAAAATTCATTCTTTTACATCTTTTTCTTATTTATATAAGTCGCAACTCTTCTTTTACCTCAAGTGGACACTTCTTACAAACTGTCGCATTGTTAAAATTTCCTACTAGATGTTGTTTTGCACAAAAAATCTCACCTCTAGTAGTCTTATCACAGAATATACAAGTAACTACATTAGGATCTATAGAATCCTTTAGATAATTATTATGAAACATTGGAGAATCTATTAAATTACTCTGTACACTTGTCATTTATCTTGGAACTCTAATAATAATTTTAAATAAATAAGGATTAGTATTATTAAAATTTAAAATTAATAAAATATATTATTAATCTAATAAATAAAAAATATTATCATTAGTATACTATTTAATTATATACTATTAATATATTATTAAAAGTACTGTTAATAATATACTATTAACATTCATTAACAGTATACTATTAATACTTAATATATATTACATAGTACACTATTAATATATTATTAAGTGTTAATAGTATATTAACAGTATACTATTACTCTTAATAGTATAATATATTATTAATAGTTAGTTAACTTAATAGTATAATATAGTGTTAAGTATTAATATACTACTGTTAAGTGTTAATATATTGTTAACAGTAGAAACAAGGTGATGAGCTGACCTAACCGAAGGCGAGGAGCGATGGCAATGATGATGGCAGACAATGATGGCGAAGCGGCCGATGACGGTGAAGAGTAGCGACTATAGCGATGGCGGTGAAGACCAGCGACTAGAGTGACGGCGGCGAAGAGAAACAACAGCAACAATGGTAGCGAAGAGCAACGATGGCGATGAAGACAATAGCAACGGCAGCGACTATGAATGAGGCAACGACAACCGTGAGATGTTAGCGATGGTAATCCAATTCGAAATGAGAATATTAGGGTTGATTAATGAAATATATATTGTTACGTTAGTTAGTTTGAATGAACTAACTAACGCGAACGACCGAAACCAAACCTAAAAGCCTGGTTTAACCCAGGCGCTTATCCGAAGCGCCTAATACCTGGGCTCGAGCGAGCACCCAGGCGGTGCCTCTTTAAAGCATATCGCCTAGAGATTGAGTGAGGTACTCGGGTCTCGCCTCGCCTCGCCCGAGAGCTTAGGCGAGCGCCCGAGCGCCTTTTTAAATCACTGAGATCAAGTAGATACCCCTCCTGATAAAATGATTAAAAATGAACTGCTTGAAACTACACTCATAAGGACTACCAAAGACTAAATGCCTTCCACTCGATACTCACCTAATGATTATGTTCTCTTGAGAGATGATGAGAAGCCAAAATGCTATTAAGAGGCTATTGAGAGTGAGCAAGCCAACAAATTGGTTGTTGCAATAAAAGAAGAAATATAGTCTTTGTATGATAACCACACCTTTGAATGGTCAAACTTCCTAAAGACAGAATAGCCTCAAAAAACAATGGATTTACAAGGTGAAGCATGAAGAGAATTCCTCTAGTCCATAATACAAGCTAAAGTGGTGGTTAAAGGCTATAATCAGAAAAAAGGCATTGATTTTGAAAAGATTTTTTCACCTGTGATGAAAATATCCTCAATTCAAGCTATTCTGGGTTTAGTTACAAGTCTTGATTTAGAAGTTGAGCAAATGGATGTAAAATTAACTTTTTTCTATAGTGACTTAGAGAAAAAAATTTACATTGAGTAGCCAGAAGGTTTTGTACAGTGATTTAAAAAGGTGCTCGGACACACGCCTAAGCATTCGAGCGAAGCAAGGCGAGGCCTAAGTGCCTCGCTTAATCTCCAGGCAGCACACTTCAAAGAGGCGCCCCATGGGCGCTCGCCCAAGGCCGGGCATCGAGTACTTCAATAGATTCTCATGATAAATGGCAAGTGTCCAGAATAACTCAATAAATTTTTCAGTGACATCAAAGAAGGATCCAGCATGGAAGTACAATTATCTAAAGGATCCTAAAGATTCTAATGCAATTACTTGTATATTCTGTGATAAGACTATTATAGGTGAGATTTTTCGTGCAAAGTAACATCTAATAAGAAATTTTAAAAATGCAATAGCTTGTAAGAAGTGTCCACCTAAGGTAAAAGAAAAGTTGTTGGCTTACATGAATGAGAAAAAGATATAGAAAAATGAATCTTATAGAAATTTACCAGAGGATAATATTGAACATATGAGGAATGATGAATAAGATTATTCCATAAGTGTCAATTATTCCATAAGTATCAACCCAAGTGAAAAAAAGATACATGACATAAGAGAAAGGAAGTTATGAGCACTACTACTAAGAAGGGTAAAAAGGGACCGATGGATCTATATATGTTTCAAGGATCACAGAAGCAACAAGGGCAAGTAGGAGGTTCAAAATTAAGACAAACAAATATAAGTGATGCTTATGATAAAAATATAAGAGGAAGAATAATTTAATGCATTGCTCGCTTCTTCTATCAGACTGGTCTTCCACTTAGTATCACTCGTCTAGACAATTTTAAGGAGATGATTGAAGCTATTGAAAGATATGGTATATGATTACATCCTCCAAGTTATTAAGAAATATGAGTTCTATTATTAAAAAAATTTATAGTATACAAATGATTTATTGAAGGGCCATAAAGGATAATAGGCAATACATGGTTGTTCTATTATGTCATATGCTTAGACGAAGACACAGGAGTATAATTAATTTTATGATTAATTATTCTTTAGGGACCATATTTGTGAAGTCAAAAGATGTTTTATCTTTTATGAAATCTAGAGAAAAGATATATGATTTGCTTGACAATTTGTAGAAAAAATTAGAGAAAAAAATGTCATCCAAGTGAAAACCAACAACGGAAGTAACTATGTATTAGCTAATAATATTTATTTTTTAAAATATTTTTAATATTTTAATTATTTAATTTTTAATTATATCTTATTAATTTTTTATCTTTTATCTCAAGTAAATTAATTAAATAAAAAAACAACACTTATATTGGGCTCTATGTACGACACACTGTATCGATTTAATGCTGGAGGATATTGGAAAGATCCCGGATATCAAGAAAACATTAAAAAGGATAATTTAGTTTTAAATATAGTTGGTTTTATTTATAAATATATTTTAGTTTTAAACATGATGAGAGAATTTATAAGCAACAAAGAAGTTGTAAGATATAGTGTCACTTGATTTTCTACATCATTTTTGATATTATGGAGCATGCATCGTCAAAAACATAATCTGAAAAACATGTTTACTTCTGAGAAATAGGTGACACGTAAATGAGCAGAAAAAGTAAAAAGTAAGAAAGTGACTAATATCATCTTAATGTCATCCTTTTAGAATCATGTAATTTATATATTAAAGGTAATGAGCCCTCTTGTTCGTATCCTTCGATTGGTGGATAATAAAAATAAGCCTGTAATGTGATATATTTATGAGACTATAAATAGAACAAAGGAGATGATTAAAAAATCTTTTAATAAAAATAAAAAATATATGAAAATTTTTACAATCATTGATGAAAGATAAAATTATCAGCATCATCGTCCCTTACATACAGAAATTCTTTTATAAGATTACATATATTGGGTTTACTGTAGAAGTTCTAGATGAGTTATATCAGTGCGTTGCAAGATTAGTTTCAAACTTTAGTATGCAAGAAAAGGTTACTCATGAATTATCTCTATATATAAATGTCGAATGTCTTTTTGGAATTATAATGACAGTTCAATCTAGGACAACTACATCCCCAAGCATTTAACTTCAAATGTGACATACGAGCTTAAGTTTGTTATTTATTCTTTTGACATGTTCAGAAGTGTTTCATGTATTATTGATATGCTCCTAAAACTTCATCTGACATTGATACATACTAAAATGCTTCTGATTATTATATATGCTCCAATTACTTTTCCCAAATTATTACAGATTTAAGTATGCTTCGAACGAGATAAACCTTATGGTTTGAGATTTTTTTGGTCGATCAACTTGTGGTTGATCTCTGCATTTGAATATTTTTAAAGAATATCTACTGAGAATCTTTTTGGAAGAATATCTACAAAGACCATGACAATCAAATTTACATGAAAGATGCAGTATGTGAATTTCAATTCAAAATATTTTTTGAAAGAAAAAGAGCTTTGGAGTCACATTAACAGGTCTTCTACTACTCCTGATAATGATAAGAAACTTAGGCAATGGGAGGCAAAGGATGCTCGAATTATCTCTTGAATTTTAGCATCTATTGAACCGTGAAAAATTTACGCTCCTTTGGTATAACTAAAGAGATATAGGATTATCTAAAGCACATATACCATCAAGATAATAGTGCAGGACGATTTCAACTAGAACTCAAGATTAGTAACTTCAGTCAGAGTAATCTCTCTATTGAGCAATATTCTTCTAGATTTATTAATCTATGGAGCGAATATTCCAGTATTATCTATTCTAAGGTACTTAAAGAGGCCTTAGGCGGCCTTCAGGAGGTTCATGAATTTAGTAAGCATAATCAATTTTTGATAAAACTGAGACCATAATTTGAAGTTGTTCAGGCTAGATTGTTGAATAGAAATCTGATTCCTTCTCTGGATGTATGTCTTACTAATTATTACATAAAGGACAATGAATGGCTACACATACTGTTATAAGTGCATCCAAGGAGACATCTGAGGTTGTCAATATTGCTTACATTGCTCAAGGGAGGAACCGAGGAAAGGGACAAATGCAGTGTTATAGTTGCAAGGAGTTTGAACATATTGCTCGTAATTGTGGTAATAAATTCTACAATTATTGTAAGCAGAATGGAGATATTGTCAAGGAATGTCCAACATGTCCAAAAAATTAACGAGCTCAAGCTTTTCAAGTTGTTGTTTCAAATCCAAACATTATTGGTCCTACATCTATAACCACTAGCACCAATCAATCTGTTGTTATGCCAAAAATGGTTCAACAAATGATTCTCATAGCATTCTCTGCTCTTGGACTTCAAGGCCAAGGTAAACCAATTTCTTCTCCTTGGTTTGTTAATTCTAGAGCATCTAATCATATGACTGGCTCACTTGATTTATTACATAATCTACTACAGTATACTGGTATACAAGATATTCAAATTGCTAATAGCAGTAATCTTCCAATTACAGCCATTGGTGATATTAGACCTTCTTTTTGTCATGTATTTATCTCTCTTAGGTTGTCTACTAGTTTAATTTTTATTGGTTAGATGGTGGATAATAACTGTGAAGTACATTTCTCTCGTGATGGTTATGTTGTGCAGGATCAAGGGAAAGTGATTGCAAGGGGGCGTAAAGTGGGAAGATTATTTCCATTGCAATTTACTATTCCTAGAAATTTATCTTTGGCTTCTATTGTTGCTGAAAATAAGGCTAAAGTTTAGCATAGATGATTGGACCATCCAAATAATATGTTTTTATCTAATTTAATGAAGCGTGGTTTCCTTGGTAACAAAGATCAGTGTTCTACTCATAGATTGCCTCTTAACTGCTCTACTTGTTAAGAAAAAATAAAACCTTACCTTTCCCTACTATGCTAATACATGTTTTGAGATTATACAGAGTGATGTTTGGGATATTACTTATATCATTTCACATGCACAATATAAATATTTTGTGACATTCATTGATGACTATAGTCATTTCACATGGATATATTTTATGTGCACCAAAGCTGAGATGTTCACTATTTTTCAAACTTTTGTGGCTTATATTGAGACACAATTTTTCACCTGCATTAAGGTTTTACAGTCTGACAATGGCGGCGAATATATATCACATGACTTTCAAACCTTTTTGTAACAGAGAGATATTATATGTCAACGATGATGTTCTTATACCCCTCAACAAAATGGAGTAGTTGAACGTAAAAATCATCAATTGTTGGATATGGTTCAAACATTACTCTTGAAGTCTTCAGTTCCACCCAAATTTTAGGTGGAACCTTTATCCACGACAATTTATTTGTTTAATCATCTGCCTTCTCAACAATTTAATTTTAATGACTCAACATCCTGATTATCATATGTTATACATATTTAGATGTGTTTGCTTTGTTCACTTACCTCCTCATGAGTGCCATAAGCTTACAGCTCGGTCAGTATGATGTGCCTTTATGTGTTATAGCACTCTCAAAAGGGGTTCTTGTGTTATCATGTTGTTACTAATCGTCTATGTATTTCTAGAAATATGATTTAAAACTTTAGACATGAGTATTATGTTCAGCAACATGTTTTTCTTTCTAACCGTGTCCTCCTTCCTAGCTTTGATGATATCTCTCCACCAAATTGAACCTGGTATGGTCTATCAATAATGATAAGCCCCATCATCACAAATCCTTCCTAACCCTCATCTAGTGCCTACTCCGATGGCTCTTCGAAGAACCACCAATATCAGTCATCCTTCAGTTCTTACCTCTTATGCTCAAGTAAGTAAACATGCATGTTGGGTGAAAGCTATGTAAGAAGAATTTTAGGCTCTTCAGGAGAATCATACTTGGGATATTGATCTCTGTCCTACTGGTGTTAAGCCCATTTATTGTAAATGGGTATATTCTATTAAGCTGCAGTCTGATGACTCACTTGACAGATATAAAGCGAGGTTGGGGGCACTCGGTAATCGACAGAAGTATAGGGTAAATTATGAGGAGACATTTGCATCTATAGCAAAGATGACAATGGTGTGACTTGTTTTAGCTATTGTTACTTCCAAGGGGTTCAGGAGAATCATACTTGGGATATTGATCTCTGTCCTACTGGTGTTAAGCCCATTTGTTGTAAATGAGTATATTCTATTAAGCTGCAGTTCGATGACTCACTTGACAGATATAAAGCGAGGTTGGCAGCACTCGTGTAAGTATAGGGTAAATTATGAGGAGACATTTGCATCTATAGCAAAGATGACAATGGTGTGACTTGTTTTAGCTATTGTTACTTCCAAGGGGTGGTCATTATGACAAATAGATGTTAAGAATACTTTTTTGCATGGAGATCTTAAAGAAGAAATTTATATGACTCCACCATCAAGATTATTTTATACACCTTCTTCTGATGTTTATAAGCTAAAATGATCACTCTATAGTTTGAAACAAGCCCCACGTACTTGGTTTAATAAGTTCCGCTCTACGCTTATTAGATTCTCCTTTGTCTAAAGTCAGTATAATCCCTCATTATTTCTATGCAAGACTGTTAAGGGAATCGTCTTGCTCCTGGTATATGTTCATGATATTGTTATTATAGAAACTGACTCTGAATTGATTTCTCAACTTCAGGAATGCCTTCAAGGTTTTTTCATATGAAGGACTTGGGTCCTTTACAATATTTTTAGGCCTTGAGGTGTATTCTACCTCGGCTAGTATTTTCTTACACCAGCATAAAGACATCGAGGAGTTAATTATTTTAGTTGGCCTTCAAGATGGTCATTTTGTTGATACCCCCTTGGAAGTGAATGTTAAATATAGTCGTGATGAGAATGATTTTCTCTCTGATACCTCTTTATATAGACAATTGGTAGGGAGCATGATCTATCTGACTATTACTCGACGTAATATTTCCTTCACAGTTCAACAAGTTAGTCAATTTATGCAGGCACCTAGGCACCTCCACTTGGCTGCTATTTGTCATGTTGTTCACTATTTACAAGGTACTTCTACCTAAGGCCTTTTCGTCCCAGTTGGCTCTCCTATTTGTTTGGTTGCACATAGTGATGTCGATTGGGCTGGTTGTTATGATACTTGATGTTCAATTACTGGTTGGTGCATGTTTCTTGGCACCTCTCTTATTTTTTTGGAAAAGTAAGAAGCAAGATCGAGTGTCTAAGTCCTCTATTAAGTTTGAGTATCATGCTGTATCATCTACATGCTCTGAAATTGTTTGGCTTTAGGGATTATTGGGTAAGCTTGGGTTCCCCAAATTGAGCCTACTCTGCTCCAAATAATACTAGTGCTATTCAAATTGTTGCTAACCAGTATTTCATGAGTGCACCAAGCACATTGAAGTGAATTGCCCCTTTATTTGTGAAGCATATTATGTTGACGTTATCTCTCTTCTGTATATCACCATCAATCTTCAGACTGCTTATGTGTTTACTAAGGCTCTCTCCCGACAATGACATCACTCTCTTGTTGACAAATTGATGCTTTTTATCGTCCAGCATCAATTTAAGGGGGGATGTCAATGTCAAAGATTATGGCAAAAATTATGATTGAGATCAAGAAATTTGTTCTACTATAATTATTATTTATTAATGGCAAAAATCATGGTTGAAATCAAGAGATTTATTTTATCATAATTAGTGATAGAAATTATGGCTGAAATCAAGAGATTATGCTACCATAATTAGTGTATTAGCTATCTATCATAATTAGTGTATTAGCTATATATATATATTCTTACCTAAAATAGATTGTACAGCAATTCTTATTTAATAGAAAGGATCCTCCAAAGGAGATCATTACGCCATTTACTCAAATCTTGTCAGGTTCAACATGGTTATAAGAAGACTACTTCTGACAATTATACTTTTGTACAGAAATTCTCTGATAATGACTTTGTTATATTATTGTTGTATATCGATGACATGCTTATTATAGGTCCTAACTCCTCCAGGATTGATAGTTTAAAGAAAATTTTGAGTAAATCTTTAGATATGAAAGATTTAGCATCAGCCAAGCATATTCTTATGATGAAAGTTATTCCAGAAAATGCAATAAGTTGTGGCTATCTCAAAAAAAGTATATTGAGAAGGTGCTATAATAGTTCAATTTAGATAAAGCAAAAATTGTGAGTACACCACTTTTTCTATCTTTTAGAATGAGTGTCATATAGTCTCCTTCAAATAAGAAAGAGAAGGAATACATGCAAAAAGTTTCTTATGCATCTGTAGTTGACAGTTTGATGTATGTAATAGTTTGCACTAGATGAGATATAGCTCATGCAGTTGGTGGGTGAGTAGATTTTTATCTAGTCTAGATGAAGAGCATTAGAATGCAGTGAAATGGATTTTAAGATATCTCTAGGGTATTTCTAGTTTGAAGCTTTGCTTTGGGTCTGATAAACCTATTCTTATGAGTTATACAGATTTTGATTTGACAAGAGATGTTGATTCTAGAAAGTCTACTTCTGATTATATGATTACCTTTGTAGGGGGGAGTTGTGGCATGGCAATCTAGGTTGCAGAAATGCATTGTATTATCCTCTACAAAGGTTAGTGTATTACAACTACAAGGCTTGCAATTAATGAAGAAATTTATAAATAATTTTGGATTCACACAAAAGAGGTATGTCTTATTTTGTAATAGCCACAGTACAATTCATCTTAGTAAGAATCTTACTTTCTATGATAAATCAAAATATATTGATACGAGGTATCACTGGATATGGGATGTTTTGAATTATAAGCTACTTGAACTTGAGAAAATACATAATGATGATAATGACCTGGATATATTCACTAAAGTTTTGCCAGAAACAAAATTAGAGACTTGTCGTTGCCGATTTGGCAAATTTCTACACATAGTCGTGAGGGGGAGAATGATTAGATTTGGTCACTCTAATGTAGAGAAAATCTAATAATAAATATTTTAACCCACGTACATAAACTCATTAGGGTTACATTTAGAGAAACTCATGATATACAACTTAATTTTGCAGCAGCCATTATAGAGAGAGAAAAATTTTGGTTTTCTGAAAATTCATCTAGCAATCTTTCAAGTGATAGGACGGTGAAATTTTCTTCAAATCATGCTAATTTTTGGTGAAAATATTTTAGGCTCAATGATCTTTATTCTAAACAATGGAGATCTGGTTTGGATGTTTTCTTCATAAAGTTTTGGCTTCTTGAATAGCATATGTTCACTGATTATTCTATCATTGATTAGTTTACTTCAACTCCTTATTGAGCAGTGTTCAACCATTGGATTTAGCTAAAATTTTATCGACAAGTATAAGGCTTCTGATTATGCATTAGTTTTGGAGGTATTTTTTAAGTATCTCTTTTGCTACTTCAAGGAAAACTATGCTACTGATTTTCTGCTTCAAATAGTTTCATCTCATTTAACATTTAGACTATCACTTATAGTACAATTTGATTGATTTTTTAATAAGCATGTTTTAGACTAATGTTTTTTTAATCTGAATAGTGGAGATTACTTTTGGATATAGTAAAATTTTTTTATACTTAATAATAGTTACCCTCTGTAATTTCTATCTTTATTTGACAGGTATTTTGAGTTGTGGGTTTTGAATTTATTGTTGAACAAATTCATTTGTGGATCTTTGCTGCTGTAATAATATTTTCATAGTGAAGATTTTAATTTGGACTAAGATAGATTTACATTAAAGGAGTTTTTCACGTAAAAATATTATCGATATTTTTGTATATTTGATTGTGAGTTAATCGTTCATTGCTCATATACTCAAGATAGTGCTCCTAATATATTCATGCAAGACGAGAAAATTTTAATAATTAATTATCTATATCTGTTTATTTTTTTATCTATTTTTTTCATAACTTCAATTTATTTCTAATCTTGACAAGGAAACCATACTTAAATCAGGTAAAAACTTGATAGGTAGGAGAACGAACCTAAAGATGTGAAGTAATTGCTGCAACTCCGAGTCGCCAGGAAAAAGTAGTTGTCTTCGCACCATTTCAGCTGTGTCAACAAGAAAACTATGAGATCAACAGTAGATGACCAGATGGCATATCCTCTTCTGCAATAGTTGGCTATAGGTATTCCAAATAGGAGCTTCACAACATGTTGAACTGCTTTAACACATCTCCAAAGAAACTCAGGGGGGCAACCTTCTTCAACTGTAGTAGGTTCTGAAGTTCACTAGAAGAATGCTATACCTTGGCGGCAGTTGAGGGACATTCAACTTACTTAAGCGTACATAAAACGTTCATCAAGTGATGACTAGTCCAGTCTGAAGATTTGTCAGGTATCATTACAGAACTCCAAAGGGAATAAAAAGTGAAGAACTGAACAGTGTCTCAGTTAAGAACAGCAGTTGAATTCAACAGAATGAGAAGATGATGCGACTTAGAGAATCTACTTTACGACACGACTAGACAATGGACCTAGTACATATAGTACTTGGGAGAAGTGATTGTGTCATTAAATTTTGAATATATTCATAAGCTAGAAAAAGAAAAGGGACTGAAGCCAATGAAAATGAGACGCATATCCAAAAGAAAATGTAAGGAAAAAAGTAAAAGAAAACAAAGAAAACCAGGCCATGGATAACATGTGAAGACACTTGAGATCATAAATGGTTTTGGTCATAGTAGTTTGGCTACTTGTTATTTTGTCATGCCTGAGATTAACTGCATGGCAAGAGAGCCACTCTATAACGAAAAGTCATATCAATAATTAAACAAAATGAATTTAGCACATAAGACATACAAGAAAGGTGACAGTACAAGACAATACAAGACTGATGCAAATTTTGTGCCTTGTTTAACAACCAAATCAATGAGCAAACTTAACAGACTGCTATTCAAGAGTAATCTCATCAGAAGTACATGGCAATTTCAGCATCTGAAACTTGGTTGATTTTTAAAAATTGTATAACAAATCAAACCAAAATAGTGGTTGTTAGTATACTAATTGACACCAAAACCAGTGCCAATATGTTAATTAAATGGTAAGTCCTGAAACCAATCTCTGGATTTAGTACCAATTTCGGTAACTACTATCTTGGCGGTATACCAGTCTCTACAACCTGGTATCATTGGACATGATACAATACAAGTAAAAATAAATTGTACTGTACTGACATCAAGATATATGTTTTGAACCTGAAAATTATTCAGAAAGGTATAAACTGATCCATATGACCAGCATGGTCAAGATTCGTGACATTGATATTCATTATCTAGAGAGAGCATAAAATGACACTAAAGCATAAAAAAAACATATCATTGCTAATCAAGACAAAAAAAATCATGACGCAAATTGTGTGGTATGTAATAATCAAAAAACAACAAGTAGATTTGGGAGCACACCAGTTCTTGTTAGTTCCATCAGATGAATGTTAAGATAATTTGGCCAGACTCACTGAACTTTGTGGATCAATTTGTCCAAAATAATGTTGGGTCGATGGATAACTGCAAAAATGTTGGTCCAGAATTAAAATCAATTTTGTCTCCACTCATTTAAAATCCACCTAGCACGTCTTCCAAAGTCTGTTTCACCCAGAAGTGGCCTAAAGTTTTTGAATGGGAAACTTGCTGTAAAAATTATCGAGCACTCACATGAACCTAAATTGTTATGCAATAGACAGACCAAATAATGATCCATCTATCTAACTTGAACCTCTATTAGATTCATTACGTAGTAGGATGCTAGACCGTGACATCAGTCAAGTATAAGAGTAACTTCTAATACCCAAAGCAGTTACCACTCAGTTACATGGATCTTCACATTATGCTATGTGGAAACAGAAAAGTCTACTTCTGTATTAAGCAAATAAAAAAAACTCAAATGAGATCTTTATTTTAGTAGAAAAACCTGAGTGAGAAGATATTTCACATAATGAACTAAACAAAATGCTGTTATCGTACCAAATATGCATCCTATGGACCACATATCCACTCCAGTTGAGTAGTGGGTTGTTCCCAACAAGACCTCAGGAGCTCTATACCAAAGCGTTACGATCTACATAACAAAACAAATAAAGAAAATAACCAAATAATTCAAGTAAAAGTAAAGAAAATTAGAAAAATAACAGCAAATATACGAAGTACAAAAGGACCTCGTGTGTGTAACTCTTTAGAGGAATGGTGAAGGCTCTTCCCAGCCCAAGATCGGCTATTTTCAAGATGCCCTTCTCTTTGTCAACAAGAAGATTTTGAGGTTTCAGATCCCTGTTTCAATTGCATCATATTGGGCATAAAATACGGTGGTGCTTATGATATACATTCCTTCAAAATATAGAAACAAGAACCTAGAAAGAGAAAGACCTGTGAAGCACTCCATGACCATGACAATGTGCAACTCCTTTACACAACTGATACAAAAAGCTCTGGTATACAAAAGAGAGAAGGTTATTTTCCAGTAGTATGCACAATGCTACTCTGAAGAAATGTTTGCTGATTCACTGTAGACAAATTGACATAATATTCAACCCAAATAGCGAGGAATCCATGTTTTCCAAAGCCAAATTCTATTAATCCTAATTGGTTCACTGTATGATCAATAAACTAGGACGCAGAAACCCCATTTTTATCATAACTGAAGGAATTCAAAATAAGAACGCCCGGAGTACGTAGGCCCAAAGACTAGCACCTGAATGACAGGGGAGGGTATCGGCCTGGGGTTGGATCCCCTGAGATAGGAGTCGATGAACTTCTTGAGATCAGTATCCACATACTCGAACACCAGATAGAGAATAGGCTTGCCATTCTTCTTCACTTGCTCCACATTCAGCAAGCTACACCACCAAAAGAGGTCCCAGGAGAGAAGAATCGAAAAAAAAAAAAAAAGAAGAAGAAGCGATCAATTCCAATCAGTTCAGACGAAACGAAACATGAGCCGTCATTGATCGGAAGTGGAGGGAACAGGACGTGACGGGGATGGGGGATCGGCGCACCGGACGATGTAGATGGAGCGGGAGAGCAACTGGAGGAGGGAGATCTCGCGGAGGGAAGTCCGGGGGATGCCCTCATCGTCCATCTCGAGGCGGGTCTTCTTGAGGGCGACGAGCTGCCCCGTGGCCTTGTCCTTCGCCTTGTACACCTTCCCGTACGTCCCCTCCCCGACCTTCTCCAGCTTCTCGTACTTCTCCATAACCTACCCCTCCAACCCCACTTATCCTTCCCCTCCTCCTCAAACGATCGAACCTCCAGTTCTGGATCTCGATCGAGAATCCTCCTCTGAAACCCTAGTTATAGTTCGCCAGCCGAGATCGGGAGTGAGTAGGGGGAGGAATCTGAGAGGAGGGGCGAAAGAGGCGCCGGATCGTGTCGTTTCAAAAGCTCGAGCGTGGCAACTTGAGATGGGCCGTTCCAAATCCCATCTTATGTGCAGAGGCCCAACAGGGCCCCAACGGTCGACAGGTATAAATTTCGAAATCGAGGTCGTCTCCATTTACTCGAAGGAGTGACGTGTCAAACAGCGAAGCGAACCCCACATGACAAATCCCGCAAGCGGCCCGAAATGGAACCGAACTGACCCGACGTCCGGTTTATGGTTCTTGCGATTCGACAGGCCGGTTCGCTCCAGTTTGATTGCTATGATTGCTCTGCCACAACCGAGGGATGAAAGGAATGTTCGCATCCAAGAAAAGTTTGACCATCATAAGTATATTCCAATGGAAAGGGTAGTATACGCAGTTGAGACGCCTCCTTCAATTGATGTTTCTACGTAGTTTCCCCAATGCAAAAGAACAATGGATTCAACATGTTATCGAGGGAAATCCTTTTTCAATCTTTCTTCAACACAGTATAAATAACTATTCATTCAATAAATAAAAAATAGTTTTTGTTTTCTCACTTCAATTCAAACATGATATCAGAGTTATAATATAGAGAAAAAAAATTTTCTCTTCTCGCTGTCAAACGACAACCACCCCTAGTTCTTCCCACCTGCTTCTCACGTCCCATCACGTCCGGTCGCTTGCAGCATCTGCCACGTCTCCAAACTATCGTGCGCCATTGCCCTTCCCATCGTCGACGTTTATACTTCTCCATTTGTCGGTCTACCGTCGCAACCGCTGCCCTCTCCTTGGCCTCCTCTGCCTTCTCACCTGTGCCAAAAATTACAGCCGCAATTGTAGCCCTCGTCAGCTACAGTCGCGGCCTTTTTCCTTCAGACTCCACAAGCCACGCTTCTGTCGCAACCGTTGTTGCCGATCGCTCTAGTCGCTGCCTGTTATCGCCCCTCTGCCAAATCTTCCAGCAGCGCCCTCCCAACAATTCTACCAACTCCTTTCACTAATTTGTTGACTCCTTTTGTCGACTCCTTTTCTACCTGATCTCTATTTTTCGACAAAAACAAAGCATTTCATTTCTTTATGTAGCAAAATACCCGCTGCCCTTCTCTTCATCGCCTGTTGCTCTCATCGTCAACTCCGTTGCAGCATGCGCAACAGCGAAAGGATCATTGTTGATGTCGCAGCCTACACCATCCCCTGTCGCTACCCTTTCTCCACCATCGTCGTTGCTTCTAGCTACCTAGTTGTGTCGACGGTGCCCCCCCTCCCACCGTCTTTGTTCCCAGTAGTGCCCTCCCACTCCAGCAATGTCCTTCCCTGCCATTTGCTCCTCAATAGTGCCCTCCTCGCTATCAAACGACAGCCCATCTCTTCTCATCGGTGTATCCCTCTCTCACTCATACTCGAGAGAAGCAGTATGCGGCACAACTGTCACTTCTCTTGCCAGCGGAACTCCTGACTCCTCTGCCTCCCCACGCCCTCGACATTTCTAATGATGACATAAGCACCTTTCACCAAAAACTACACTTCTGAGAAGCCTCCGGTGGAGACAAACGTCGCACTTCCAGCAAATTTTGATGGTAGCTGATCTCATCCCCATCTGCAACTCTAAAGCCGACCATAGGACATCTATCGTTGTTATTATTGTACCACCCTCAGCAATTCCATGACATCTCTCTCTCTTTCGTTGCGGCAACCTCACGGTCAGAACACCGCCTGTGCAAAGGATGACCTCGCCGTAGCTTTCTTTACGCAGGAACCAGCCATCGCATCCTCAAAATCCACTACCACAACTCCATAAAATAGAGCATCGCAGAACTGCATTCTTCACCTTAATCTCTTTAAGAGCATGACGCACGTTTGAGCGTTGGTGACTTGAATCTAGCAAGGCATTGATCCGGATGCTATCTCTCTTATGCTTTCTTCCCATCCTCGGCCTCGACGCTATCTCTCCCTTCCAGTAGTTCTAGCACCAATTGGCTCTTGCTGCCCTGCTATAGTGGGAGACAGTGGAGTATTGTTCCCCCATCTCCAGCTGCTTTGGTCCTCCCTCACCTCATCAGCGAGGAGTCCTACATGAGGCAATCTTCCTCGTGCTCCATCGCTACCGCATCAACCTCGACGAGCAGCGGCTTGCTCTAGCACTTATTGTTGCTCTTGGCTTCTAGCAGACCTCCCTCAATTAATGATCTGCATGCCTGTGCTCTCGGCCTCGACTCCTTCCCTCTTATGCTTCAGTTGTCCTTCATCATTCAGCAGCAGTATCAATCTTATGCCACTTGCAGCGAGCACAACTGCTCACACATCTACTTTATTGCATTTGTAGACTTCAGCATCAAGACCCACTTCATAGAGCGCTGTAATATTAGACTATTACAACTGTTAGAAGCAATAACGTCCGATTGAGTTCTCTCTACTTCAGTTTGAGGTTTTTTTCTTCTTTTTTTCTTCATTATTTCATCATTGCCATATTTCTATCATTGTGACGCCATATACTTCTATACTCTTTATTTTGCTCATTATCCTATCATTTCTCTTGAGTTCTTTTTTACTTGTTCCATATGTCTTCCTTGTCTACCTATGACGTTATAACTCTCTTACCTGTTGGGAATTATTCTCCACATTTAGGACTTATTTCCATTAATATTGTTTCTCTCATTCCCTTCTAAGTTATCCAAAGGCGGTAACTACGTGTCCTAGTGTACTCAATTCTCTAATCTTTTATTTGGCTATGATTTATTAGGTTATATTGATGGCTCTCTTAACTATCTATCAGCAATGATTCAAGTACCCGGAGAACCTAACCCAGTACCAAATTTAGATTACAAGCTATGATTACGCTAAGATAGACTCATTCTCCAAGCAATTCAAGCTTCTGTCGCTTGATCCATCGCCCCACTTGTGTCCTCCTATACCACTATTGTGGAGGCTTGGACCAAGTTACAAACTACCTTAGCGAGTCACTCATCGACCCGCATGCTTGGACTACTTTCTAGCCTTATGACCTTCAAGCAGGAGGGTAGTACTGTTGTCGACTACTTACAACATATCAAACTAATGATTGATAACCTGGATTTGATAGGTCATTCACTTTCTGATGAAGAGATACTCGTCCACACGTTTAATAGACTGAGTCCAGAATTCAAAGAACTGGCAACAGTACTTAACGCGCACAACTCTCCAATTTCCTTTAAAGAACTTTACGACAAGCTGACAGACTATAAAACTTACCTGAAGCATGACGCTAAGCTACCAGGACCTCTGTCAGGACCTCCTATCATAGCTTAGTTCAACCACACATCCAAAACGCACAACCGTAAATATTATAAGAATGCTTCAAAAGGTGTGGCCAACTTCCCTACCACCTCTATGAGAAACCACTTGTCGCTTCCTCCTCCATATCTTATGTACCTCAACCATTGTCAGAGTGCTTCATTTTTGCCACATCGTCCTCCTCCTATGTTTCAGAAACCAGTCGTCTGTTAGTTGTGTGACAAAATTAGTCACACTGCTAAAGTTTGTCAATCTCGACCTCGCTTCCCACCTCTATCAACCTGGCCTCAAGCAAATGTTATGACTGCTCCTTCTGACAGTTAGTTTAATTGGATTGTGGACTCTAGTGCTTCCCACAATATCACTTATAATCTTCAGAATTTGTTGCTCAATAATGGCTATAACAGACATGAAGACATCATCGTCCATAATGGTAAAAGAATTCCTATTACTTATATTGGTTCTATGAAGTTTAATTTTAATACCACTTCTTTCATACTCGATAATGTTTTGTGTGCACCTTACATCAAAAGAAATCTTATTTTTGTCTTTCAATTCTGTCAACAAAATCATACTTCCATTGAATTCTTTCCTAATTATTTTCATGTTAACGACTTAAGCACGGGGCATCCTTAGTTCATGGCCTGAATAAAGATAACATCTACGAATGGCCGTTAGCCCTGTTTCTCACTCATTCTACTACTAACTCTTCCACTAGTGCACCAGTTAATATATGGCATCGTCGGCTTGGTCATCCCTCTACCTCTCTTCAACAAAAATTGCTTTCTCACTATTCTATTCCTATTTTTAAATCCAGTAATATTATTACTCACTGTGATGCTTGTCTTAGCAATAAGAGTCATCAACTGCCTTTTGATACATCCTCTCTTTCTTGCTCTAAACCGTTTGAGGTTGTTTATACTGATGTTTGGGGTCCTGTATCAGTTGTTTTCTTTGATAAGTTTAGATACTATATTATCTTTGTAGAGTATTTTATGAAGTACACATGGTTATATCCTCTTTATCAAAAGTCTGATGTCGTTGTTGTCTTTTCTAAATTTAAAAACTTAGTTGAAAACTACTTTCAGACCACTATTAAAACTATCTATTCTGATGGTGGGGGTGAATACCAAGCTCTTACATCTCATCTATCTGCTTGCAGTATTCAACATCTTAAGTCCCCCCCATATACTCCTCAATTGGTTAGTTTTGCCGAATGTAAACATTATCATATTATTGAAACTGGTCTAACAATGCTCCATCATGCTTCCATGTCATCTACCTTTTGGTCCATAACTTTTCAAATTGTTATCTACCTTATTAATCGCATGCTCGCTCGTATCTTACAATATCAATCACTATTTGGAAAACTCTTTCAAAAACGCCCCAACCTACAAACGTTAAAAGTCTTTGGCTATCTATGTTATCCATGGTTACGTCCCTACAATTCTAATAAAATGCAACCTCATTCTCGCCCTTGTATTTTCATCAGATATTCTCTTGAATATAATACTTTTTAATATTATAACCCTCACTCTGCTGAAGTCTTTATTTCTAGACATGTCACTTATGTGGAGTCTGTCTTTCTCTTTCGAGATCATAGGTAATCTGTTATCCCATTGAGTTCCTCTAACACATCTTCATCCTCCCACATACCTCTGCCAGATCCACACTCTCTTGTTACTTCTATCTCATACCTTTCTTCTTTCTCTTCTCCTCTGACTACTCCAACTTCTCCACTTCCAGAACCCCAGCCTTTGTCTTCACCTTGTTCAGGTGATCCTATCGTCCTTCCGTTTGACTCAACTAGTGTAACCCTCAACTCTTACCCTCCAATATTATTATAACCTCTCGGCATCCAATGTAAACTCATTTCAAGAGTGGTGTCTTTAAACCCTATCAGGTTCTTGACCTACATGTTAGCACTAAACCTTCCCCCGACTCTGTGAACTCACTCCTAAAAATCTCTACATTGACGTCAAGCTATGTGTGAGGAGTATGATTATCTTCTTCATAATGCTACATGAACCCTTATCCCCTCTCACCCTACGCAAAACATTATCGAGTGTAAGTGGGTCTATTGAATTAAACGAAACAATGATGGTTCGGTTGCTTGCTATAAAGCACGACTTATGGCTAAATGATTTTATTAATGCCCTAGTATTGACTACACTAAGACATTTAGTCCTGTTATCAAACATACTATAATTCGGCTTATCCTAAGTTTAGCAATATCCAAAGACTAGTACTTACGCTAATTAGATGTTAACAATGTCTTTTTACAAGGGACTCTCACTGAAGATGTCTTCATGGAATAGCCTCCAAGCTTTATACATCCTCAATATTCACGGCATATTTGTAAACTCAAAAAGGCTATTTATGGACTTTGCCAAGCTCCACGAACATGGTATACTGAACTTGGTCTATACTTGTCTTCAGTTAGCTTCATTAACTCTAAATCTGATGTCTCTATATTTCTATGCCAACAACATAGGTGCACTATCTATCTTCTGGTCTATGTAGATGATATTATTATCATTGGTGATAACTCTATGGAGGTTTAAGTGTTTATTAAGTAATTGGCTGATAGATTTTCTCTTAAGGATCTTGGTCACTTGAATTATTTTCTCAGTGTTGAGGCCACATTTATGTATTCTGATCTCTTTATTTCACAGAGAAAGTATATTTATAACTTGATATTGAAGACAAATATGCAAGATGCAAAAGAGGTTGTCACTCCTTTGTCCTCTAGTGAATCATTAAAGTTATGTGATGGTAGTCCTGCTACAGACCCTACTTAATATCGGTAGGTAGTTTGCTCCTTACAATATCTCGCTCTTACTTGTCCAGATGTCTCCTTTGAAGTTAATAAATTATCTCAGTTTATGCATCGGTTGTCTACTCTATACTAGACTATTGTCAAACGCATTTTGTGTTATCTTAAGGGGACCATTGATCATGATTGCTTTGCAAACACTTTCCCGCTCAGCTTCATGCCTTTGCCGATGCTGATTGGGTCAAAAATGTTGATGACAGAACCCCTACATCAGGTTATATTATTTTTCTTAGTGCTAATCCAATTAGTTGGAGTTCTAAGAAACAGAAGATAGTTGTCAGGTCTACTACTGAAGTTGAATATCGTGCTATTGCCACTACTGCTACTAAACTTAATTGGATCACCAACTTGCTTAAGGAGCTTTACATTTACTCTCCTTCTACGTCTGTTATTTATTGTGATAACATCAGTGCTACTTGCATTTGTACAAATCCAGTTTTCCACTCCCACATGAAGCATGTTGCTATTGACTTTCATTTTATGCAAAATCAAGTTGTCTGCCAATAGCTCCATATTTCTTATGTTTACACGGCCGATCAACTTGCTGACTCCCTCACGAAGTCTCTAGTCTGCAAACTCTTTTCCTTATATCGGTCTAAGATCGACATCCTTGACATGTGCTTGATCTTGCGGGAGCATATTAGCTGAATTGTAACTGAACGAGAAGATCTTATTCATTAGTTGAGGGAAATACTCCCTTAATCTTCCCTCAATCCTATATAAATAAGTGTTCACTCAATCCTTAATCTTTCCTCGAACTTGTATAAATAATCATTCACTCTTTTTGTTTTCATACTTCTATTAAAACAGTTGTGATGCATATACTGTTCAATCTTGTACACTAAAACCACGAGTTCATGGGGCTTGATCGGATAGATATCTGTGCATCCATCTCCTCTTCCATGGTTTGCTTGTCATCCATGTTTGACAGCTGAAATCTTGTTAGAATGGCAACTGATGTATTTATATTTGTCAAATGATTGCATCAGCGTTTGTGTTGATCTGATTGACAGGTCAAATTTTATAACCCCTTATCATATCATGCACGGATGATTCCAGAAAACACCATTCTATCTGTATAACATTTGTAATGCAAGAGGAGTGATGAGATTATATATATATATATATATATATATATATATAATGGGATTGATCCTATATATTTCCTCTCATCAAGTTTTAGTTTAGAACACGAGTGGTATATGATAGCTTGATATGAATGATGTATCACTGGGAGGCTATAATTTACATGAAACAGTACATCTTTTGTCACTACATCACAAATTAAGCGTTGCTTATATTTGTCCACTCGATTTCTTGGCTTCCATGTTCATCAAATCAACAAAAACAGACGTCAGAGCAATTCAGTGGATCGAACAGACTCAATGGCTGCACTTCCACATATGGATATAGAATGTGGACATCATAATCATGGAGTGTTAATTCCAGTGCTGTCAGAATCTACTTATTCCAATTGTCATTTATTTTCAGTGAAATTATTTACACTTAAACATTTTAGTTAGCCCAAAACCATGGTTCAATAAATGGACCAATTTTCTACACACACACAAAAAGAAAAGACAAGAAAAAGGATCTTTGAGCTGGTGCAGTAGCCGGGAAGAGAAGAGAGGAAGAGAGGAGTCTGACGGCCATGACTGGTAGCTTAGGATCTCTATCCGAACATCTGATCGAGGACGATGAGGACGGCCATGGCGAGGCACGCGTTCACAGCCGGCTGGACCACCAGTCGGAAGACCTCTCCGCCGAAGGCCACGCCGCCGACGGCCTCCTTTTGCTGGACCTCCGCCACGGCGCGCCCCCGCTCGTCATAGACGCTGCAGCTCCGCCGCGAGTACGACCCCTCCACATCATACCCCCCACAGCCGTCGCTGCGGCAAGGGGTCACATGCGCGAGGGCCTTGCAGCGCCGGAGGTTCACGTGCTTCCTGACGGAGTAGAGTGGGTTACCGGCGTCCTCCCCGTCGTAGATCAGCCAGTTCTCCCCGAGACTCAGCCTCTGCACTCAAACCGGGGTTACCGAGTCAACTCACTCTTCGCTTAGCAGCACATTGAGCCATTCGTATGTACCTTTCTTCGCAAGGTGAGCAACGGCTTCCCAGCGGCATCCATGAGCACGAGCTCCCCTGCGGTCCCCGATCCGTAGGTGTCGACTCGGAACACCAAGTCGCCCTCGGCACCGAAGACCGTGAACCCACTGCAACTGAACAGCAGCGACTTCCGCCACACCGTCAACACCGCGGCGCTATCCTTCACCCACACATCATCGCCGCCGGAACAGGAGGCGATCCTCGGGGGCTCGCCAGCCGGAACGGCGGCGTTCGGGTGGACCTTCCTCGTCATCCGGTGAGACCTGTTCTCGTCCAGCCATGGCCGAAGGAGGAGCTCATATAATATATACACACCCCATGGACCAAAATGCCCCGTCGCCAACCACAGCATTTACCAAAACGTTCCACCATTATCTATCTATCTAATCCTAATCGCTGTTGTCATCGAGCATTCTTAGGCTTTGAAATCATCATACTTAATCGAAATTAACAACGTTAGTTCTTCTTTGTCAGCTTATATGCAGTGCACATGTTTTGAACTCGGTGTTAAGCATCAAATAATTGAGGTATTTAATTCACATGGGTTTGTGGTGAAACGAAGTGACACTTGGCGGGTCGAAAGAGCCTAAATGGGGTAATGCTGGTCTGTGGGCGGCTTGGTGGGATTGCGAGGTCGTAGTTGGTCGGAATTTTTGGAGCTATTAAAATGAGAGATGAGAACAGATTATATTTGATATATACATGAGATAAATCCATCAGCATGTTTGAGATATATATCTAAGTGGACTTTTAGCGCCGCGTCTTTTTTAGTTATATATTATAAGTATGGCTGTTTTGTTAACATGCAATGAAAGAAATTATAATTTTGGGGCTAATCACGTTTCTTCGATTCAGCGATCTTTCTCATGTTCGTTAGTACTTTGGTTCTCATCCAATCAATCCTTTTGAGAAGTTACATAAAAGAACAAATAAATTGATATTTCAACATTCTTTCTTAATAATGACACAATTAAACAAGAGCTTCTTGACTTATAAAAAATTAACATTAGAAGAGTATTATTACTTTTAAGCATGTTAAGTCATCTTCTTTTTTTTTTTTTTTTGACGTTTTAACTATGATATGTGGAGAAATTGCGCATATATAAATGTCGCTTTTTATGCAACTCGAATTTAGACAAGTGGTGAGGTGTCTTGATGCACACATCATGAAGGCATGCATGCAAGGTGCATCATCCAAGGCAATGGTGAACACCATCAATGAACTTGGAGTGCAATCCTTTGCTTTTCTTGACATAATTATTGCAAGCCACTTCCGAGTCCTCCTCGGATCCTGTAGTCACTGCTAAAAGAGAAGAGGGTTACACTAAGAAGACAATGTTTATGGCGTCATATACAACTTTGTGACATCATGCACAACTAAGAAGATAATGTATATGGCAACATGGACACTTGCTATAGTGGTTTAGGGAAATTATTGATCATTTGGACATTACTTTAGTATTTAAATTAAACTTTGGTCTTATTAGTTTGTTAATAGCGGAATATTCGATCTTGGCCAATCAAATAATCTTGAAGGTGCATATTGATTTTGATCTCGACAAGCATAAAAAATATTCGATCAAAAAGATCGATTATAAAAATAAAAAAAAAGAAAGAGAAATTATTAGCTATTAAATTATTTTTTGAGCAATGCCACCCTATCCCTCCCTACTTGTCCAAAGAGGATAGCTAAGTTAGAAGGTAATAAATGCCAATCAAAAGTGTAATCCCAATAAATGCTAAGTTAGAAGGTGTGGGAGGGGATTCCCTTTTTAACACAACTTTAAACAAGGGGGTCCTAATCAGTCGCATCGTTTGTCCTCCTCCAACAACAAGATGGCAAGGTAGGGGCGTGGGGAGATGGCCAGGGCTCACAACCAGATGGGTGCACCACCTTCTCAGGAGACAACTCACACATGAAACCCAGGTCATGGTTTTGGGTTACATGGCCAAGCAGCAGCACATTCTTGTGGTGGCCAGTCGAAGAAGGCGCCGCAGATGAGATGAGATGAGCTTGCGATGGTTGTGTGGCCTCTCAAGCCGTAGACCTGCACTTTTGAGCCATCATACCTCGATCCTCGAGGCATTGCATCGGCAGAAGGGGAGATGGCCAGGGCTCACAACCAGATGGGTGCACCACCTTCTCAGGAGACAACTCACACATGAAACCCAGGTCATGGTTTTGGGTTACATGGCCAAGCAGCAGCACATTCTTGTGGTGGCCAGTCGAAGAAGGCGCCGCAGATGAGATGAGATGAGCTTGCGATGGTTGTGTGGCCTCTCAAGCCGTAGACCTGCACTTTTGAGCCATCATACCTCGATCCTCGAGGCATTGCATCGGCAGAAGGAGAGCCGGCTTTCTCTCAACCCACTCTCAAGTCCAGTGTTAATGAACAGTGAATACGGTGATCAACCAAGAAACGAAACTTTATCTCTGCGATTTAAACTATAGCAAGATCTATACCTTTGATTGATAACCGTCATAATATATGTCATCCAAATAATGTATAATTGATGATAACAGATGAATTTTTCCTACGAAGGATTGTTGCAAATAGTAAATAATAATAAAAATACGGAAGCCGTTGTGTTGTCAACCGCGGAAGATCTGATGGCGATTGACTTCGACGATGATGTCAACCTAGCTAAGAAGGAAGTCGTTGTGTTGTCAACCGCAGTGAAGATCTGATGGCAATTGACTTTGACAGCGATACCAGCCTGGTTTAGAAAGAGCAGATGATTCTATTGGAGTAAAGTTTGAAAATTCTATAAGATCGGATTATCATCGGACTATTATGCCCCGCAAGATCAAGCTTCTGTGAAGGACGCAGATCCTGAACAGAGGCCAATGAATATGAAGGAAGGAGACCACTATGTTGTCAATCATGGTGAAGGTCTAACGACGATTGACTTCGATGGAAGAGATGTTGCTACGCTTGAGGCGATCGATAGATCTGAAAGGCAGCGAGAGAAGCGTTGCGGTCGTTTAACAGCGAGACCCTCTCTACATAGCACTGAGAGACGATAGGCAGTGGCCCATATAGATACTTTCGACAGAGAGAGCAAAGCAGCAGAGGCTACAGGAGGGACGGTGTAGGCGAGCAGGTGTAGAAGCCATGGTTTGCTGTAGTTGGGGTAGGAAAGGTGCCGTTGCTCATTGGAGCTAATGCGACAGTGGTGGTGCATGAGAAAAATGGCCTTATGCAGAAGGATGTCTTTGTAGAGGAATGAGAGAGCCGACGAGGTCCAATAGGGGAAGAGAAACTGACGCACCATAAGTCTCTAGCTTTAACATCGACAAGAGGCCATCATTTGACAACAAGAAGAGATAAAAACTATCGTTAGATAGTAAATAAAAGAAATATAATCTCTCTTATAGAGAGAGGGACTCTGATATTATGTTGAAATAGGAAGTAGTAATGAAATGCCCAATTGATTCACTGATCCATCGTCAATTTATACAGGTGAAGATAAGAGGATTTTCCTCAACTAACCTATGTGATTTCCTCATTCAGTTGGGAAAATCATATCTAAATCTTAATTTAATCTTATTTAAATCATATCTAAATCCTAACTTAATCATATCTTCTATCAATATAAATGAAGGAAGTTGTTGTGTTGTCAAATGCATAAGATCTATGTGATTTCCTCATTCAGTTGGGAAAATCATATCTAAATCTTAATTTAATCTTATTTAAATCATATCTAAATCCTAACTTAATCATATCTTCTATCAATATAAATGAAGGAAGTTGTTGTGTTGTCAAATGCAGAAGATCTAACGGCGATTGACTTCGACGACGATGTCAACCTAGTTGAGAAGGAAGCCGTTGTGTTGTCAATCGTGAAAGATCTGACGACGGTTGACTTCGACGGTGATGTCAACCTAGTTGAGAAGAAAGCTGTTTGTGTTGTCAACCGTGGTGAAGATCTGATGGCGAATGACTTTGACGGTGATATCAACCTGGTTAAGAAAGAGCAGACGATTCTACTATAGCCAAGTTTGAAAATCCGATTAGATCAGACTATTATTGGACTATTATGCTCCCATAAGATCAAGCTCCTGTGAAGGGCACAGATCTTGAATAGATGCTAATGATCCTGGAGGAAGGAAACTGCTATGTTGTCAATCATGGTGAAGGTCTGACAATAGTTGACTTTGATGGCTATGTAAGGCCTGGCTAAGAAGAGACTGCTATGTTGTCAACCGCAGTAAAGGTTTGACGACAATTAACTTTGGCGACCATATAAACCTAGCTGAGAAGGAGGGTGCAGGCATGGCTGAGAGGAGGTTCGGCACGGGGCACGTGCAGTAGAAAGGATGGAGCATAAGCTATCATTGGACAGCAGAGTGGAGAACTCATAAAGTTGGGGTCGACTGCCAAGGAAGAAGGCATCGATGCTGCTAAGCAGGATAGCAGATAGAAGGATCTTGCCGGACAAGCGGATGACAGTAGTAAGGACTGAAAGCAAGGAGAGAAAGATGTGACAGTGATGCCCTTCGTATTCTTCTCTTTCTCTCTCTTTTTTTTTTTTTTGATGATTGTTCTTTGAAGGTGGTGGCGATGTCAGGTTACCTTCCACAAAGGACGGGCGATGATTGTGAAGAGGGATGGAAGCGCTGCGATAGGGGAGAAAGGTCGGTTGTGAAGGGTGATGAAGGTCGGCTGTGAAGGGTGGGGCAACAGCGTGGGGAGCTGTGCTGGTGGCTGAAAGATTGAAGCAGAGGAGGAAGGAGGAGATGGCAGCAGCGACAAGGCATGGTGTGTTGCAGCGGTGGTAGTGATCCTTTCACTGCTGCGTACATTGGAGGGATCGAGGATGACTGGCGCGACCAGCGATGAGCATGACCTGTGATGGCAGTGAGTGTTGTGGCTGGTTGCAACCTTCAGTCACGCAGTGGGGAAGCAGTGGTAGTAGGGTAGAGTAGGGTGCAGCTAGGCAATGATGGGGAGAGGCTACGTAGCTGCAGAGTAGAGGTGGCAAGGTCATCAGGCAGAGGTTGAGGAAGGCAACGTCAGATGGCCGACGGGAGGCACTGGCAGGCAAAGGGATGAAGAGGAGTGGCGGCGGGAGTAGGTGCGACAACGGTGGTGACAGTGGGTGTATGATGGCGACAATGGTAGGAAGGTACGTCGCTGATAGTGGCAGTAAGGGAAAAGACAACAATGACAGAGTCGATGAGTGGCAGAGGATATTCTTCTCTTTACCGAGAGAAGAGGACAAGGGAGAGGAGCCCTCATAAGAAGAGATTGCAATGGCGACAGTTGTGCTGCAGACTTCACAAAAGGGCAACGACGGGCACCAGCGGCAGTGGTGGTGCATGGGGAAGACAGTCTCGTGGATTCCTCATTAGCAAAAGGTTGTCATTTGATAGTAAGAAAAGATAGAAACTATCGTTGGATAGTGAATAAAAGAAAGATAATCTCTCTTATAGAGAGAGGGGCTCTGATACCATGATAGAAATAGGAAAAAATAATGAAAATACATAATTGATTCACTCGTCAATTTATACAGATGAAGATAGGAGGATTTCCCTCAACTAACCTAAGTGATTTCCTCATTCAGTTGGGGAAATTATATCTAAATCCTAATTTAATCTTATTTAAATGATATCTACATTATAACTTAATCTTATTTTCTATCATGCCCTAGCAAGATCGAGCTCCTGTAAAGATGTCGATCTTGAACTAAGGACATTGATCTTGAATCGATGACAATGAATCTAAAGGAATGAACAAACGATTCTACTGGAGCCAAATTCGACAATCTGATTAGATTGGACTATCATGCCTCCACAAGATCAAGCTCCTATGAAGGATGCAGATCTTGACCTGATGTCAAGGAGACCGCTGTATTGTCAACCAAGGTGAAGGTCTGATGACGGTTGACTTCAGCGGAGGAGATGCTGCTACGGCTGGGGAGATCGGTAGATCTGAAGGGCAGCAAGAGAAGCACTGTGGTTGTAGGTTTGCTATCATTTGATAACGAGAAAGAACTTGTTGCACCCTCTCTATAGAGCACTAAGAGACGATGAGTGATGGCCCATACAGGTACTCTCGGTAGAGAGAACATAGCAATAGAGGCTACAGAAGGGACGGCGCCGGCGAGCAAGTGTAAAAGTCGTCGTCTGCTGCAGATGGGGTAGGGAAGGTGCCGCTACTAGTTGGAGTTGATGCGATAGTGATGGTGCATGAAGAAGACAGTTTCATGCAGAAGGACGCCTTGATAGAGAAATGAGAAAATCGACGAGGTCTAGTGTAGGAAGAGGAAACCGATGGAGAAGAAGGATCTTTGTGAACAAACGGTGATAGATGGTCGCCCTTGTCGTTGGACCTCATAGGGCTACCACTGACAGAGGAGGGAATCAGCACTAATAATAGATAATGTCATCGATTCCTCATTAGTAAGAGGCTATCATTTGACAACAAGAAAAGATAAAAACTGTCTTTGGACAGTGAATAAAAGAAGGATAATCTCTCTTATAGAGAGAGGGGCTCTGATACCAGAATGAAATACGTTAGTTGAGGAACAATTAGTAGCAGCGACAAGACATAGTGCACTATGGCAGGGAACAACAGCGCTGCTAGGGAGGTGGTCTACGGCCATGAGGGGAGATGGTGGCCGAAGGAGAGGGCAGCGGTTGTAGCCGGCAAGGGTTGCAGCTGCGGTTGCAATTGTTGGAGTAGGGGGTGATAGTAGCGGGTGTTGCAGCCGGCTGTGACAGGGGGGTTCGGTAGCAAGCTGAGGAGAAGCAGGGGAGGAAGGGGAGCTCTAAGTAGAGGAGGTTGCAATGATGGCAGGGAGGGTGCAACAGCGGCTTGCAGCAAGGGCTGGCAGCCAAGGCAACTCTGCTAGGAGAGGAGGAGAGGAAGATACTTCTTCTCTTCACTGAGAGAAGAGGACGAGGGAGAGGAGCCCTCAGTAAGAAGAGATTGCAATGACGACTGTTGTGCCGCAGACTTCATAAAAGGGAGATGTTTCTTCTCTTCATCAAGAGAAGAGGATTTGCTGCCCTTATAGGTGCTCTTGGCAAAGGAGGCAACGTTAGAGGAGGCAATGACAGGCACCAGTGGCAGTGGTGGTGTAAGAGGAAGATGCCTCAGTAGAGGAGCGAGGAAGGCGACGACGGTGGATCTGGCGGGGAAGAGGAAGCTGACGCACTAGAAGTCTTGTAGAATGACTTTGACGTCAGCAAGAGGCTATCAACAAAAAGACATAGAAATCGTCATCTACTATAGATGAGGTAGGGAAGGTGTCACTACTCATTGGAGCTAATGCGATAGTGATGGTGCACGAAGAAGACAGTCTCGTGCAGAAGGACGCCTCGACAGAGAAATGAGAAAGCCGATGGAGAAGAAGGATTGTTGTGAACAAACGGTGATAGATGGTCACCCTTGTTGTTGGACCTCAAAGGGCTACCACTGATAGAGGAGGGAATCGACACTAACAACAGATAGTGTCGTCGATTCCTCGTTAGCAAGAGGTTGTCGTTTGACACCAAGAAAATATAGAAACTATATTGGACAGTGAATAAAAGAAGGATAATCTCTCTTATAGAGAGAGGGCTCTAATACCATATTGGAAATAGGAAGAAGTAAAGAATGCCCATTGAATTTATTGATTTATCATCAATTTATACAGGTGAAGATAGGAGGATTTTCCTCAACTAACATATGTGATTTTCTCGTTCAGTTAGAGAAATCATATCTAAATCCTATCTTATATGCCCCCACAAGATTGAGCTCCTATAAGGACGCTGATCTTGAACTAAAGACACAGATCTTAAACCACTGATAATAAATCTGAATGAAGGAAGCCATTGTATTGTCAATCGTAAAAGATTTGACGATAGTTGACTTCGATAGTGATGTCAACCTAGCTAAGAAGGAAGCCATTATATTGTCAATCATAGTGAAGATCTGATGGCGATTGACTTGGCGATATCAGCCTGGTTGAGAAAGAACAAATAATTCTATTAGAGCCAAGTTCAAAAATCCGATTAGATCGGACTATCATTAGACTATCATGCCCCCACAAGATCAAGCTCCTGTGAAAGATGCAAATCTTGAACAGATGCCAATGAACCTAAAGGAATGAGACAATTATGTTGTCAACTACAGTGAAGGTCTGACATCAATTGACTTCGGCGACCATGTAAGCCTGGCTGCGAAGGAGGGTGCAAGCATGGCTGAGAGGAGGTCTAACACGGGGCACACACAACAGAAAGAATGGAGCATAAGTTGTCATTGGACAGTAGAGTGGAGAACTGACAGAGTTAGGGTGGACTGCCAAGGAAGAAGGCTTCGGTGCTACCGAGCAGCGACAATGGATTTGTCGGGCGACTGAAAGTGAGCAGAGCAAGATGTGGCATTGATTCCCTTCGTCTTCTTTTCTTTCTCACTTTTGTTCGTCTGTCTCTTTTTTTTTACTATTGCTGTATAAAATTGCAAGGAGTGCAATGGCAAGGGAGGAAGAAGGGTCAGGCAGTCGGCTAGAAGAGGCTAGGCAATAGTAGGAGGGCGCTGCTGGGACAGGAAGGAACAGTTGGCTGGAGATCAGATCCAGTCATGATCAAGTAGAGACATGGGGCGCGCCGATGGCAATGGTGCAACAGAGGGTTGGCCGCAGGAGAAGCGCGACCGGGTCTAATCTTCGGCTAACTATTCCTTCACCTGTATAAATTGATGATGAATTAATGAACTCTATGGATATTTCATTACTAATTCCTATTTTAACATGGTATCAGAGCCCCTCTCTTTATAAAAGAGATTATCTTTCTATCTCTTCTTGCTGTAAAATGGTAGCCTCTCATCGACATCAAAGCTGGAGACTTCTGGTGCATCGACTTTCTTCCCCCATTGGACCATATCGGCTTTCTCATTCCCCTAACAAGGCATTTTTTTACATGAGGCTATCTTTCTCATGCACCACTACTGTCGCATAAGCTCCAACAGGGAGTGACACCTTCCCTACCCCATCTGCAATAGACGACGACTTCTACACCTACTCGCTGGCACCGTCCCTCCTGCAACCTCTACTACTCTATTCTCTCTGCTGAGAGTACCTATATGGGCCATTGCCCATCGTCTCTCAGTGCTCTGCAGAGAGGGCGCAACAAGTTCTTTCTCGTTGTCAAACGATAGCAAATCTACGACTGCAATGCTTCTCTCGCTGCCCTTCAGATCTACCGATCGCCCTAGTCGTAGCAGCATCTCCTCCGTCGAAGTGAACCGCTGTCAGACCTTCACCACGGTTGACAACACAATGGTCTCCTTGATATCATGTTAAGATCTACGTCCTTTACAGTAGCTTGAACTTGCGGGGGCATGATAGTTTGATTTAATTGGATTGTCGAATTTGGCTTCAGCAGAATCGTCTGCTCGCTCTAGCAGAATCGTCTATTCCTTTCTTCAGATTCATTGTAATCGGTTCAAGATCAGTGTCCTTAGTTCAAGATCGACGTTTTTACAGGATTAAGTTAGGACTTAGATAATATTTAAATAAGGAAATGATGTAGGTTAGTTGAGGAAAATCCTCTTATCTTCATCTTTATATATAAATTGATGATGGATCAATGAATAGAAAATATATATACATTATCTTATTAGATATTTTTGTTACTAGATCGGATAAAGGAATTTAGTCTTACAAATTTAAGATAAGAATTAAGTATAGTATAGGTGTTTTTCTCATTTGTGATGATTTGGCGCTCGTAAGCTAGAGTTTTGGAGAATATGATTGTGGTGGATTGTTCATCTAGCCTTCAAGAGATTAACCTAGTAGAGAATTTTATTATGATATGATGGGAGTAAAATAGATTGATTCACTTGATCTTTTATTTTTATTGATGGACCAGAATAATGGAATATTGTAGCGTTGACCATTGATATCACATGTGACTACGTACCTTTGTGTTTTGTTCCTTAAGTTGGCCGGGTTTTTATCTGAAACAAGTAAAAATTTATTTTACTTGAGTTAATGGAGTTTTAGACGAGATCCTAAAGATCTAAATAAGGTGCCGGAAGCTGTCGTACGAAAGCCATAAAGAAGCACAAGTAGTCAAGTCCGATAATGTGAAACACCCATCACAAATGTAATGAATGTCGACCTACGAGAGATGGCACTCCCTCTCATCAAGGTTCTATCTAAGCTTCTTTGAACGATCTGAGGAGGGGGGTTTGGGTGAAGCGGGACTGCTTTCATGGTGCTAAAAGCAATAATGGAATGAATGCATTGGAAAACCATGCATGTTGCGTTATCGAAGGTATACAGATTATACCGAGTGATGAAGAAATGGCTTTTGAGTGTGACTCAACTCAAATGTCAACATTGTTTTCTATCAGAGAGGTACGAGGGTTTGTGTGGTAGGTTTCATGGCAGTTCTCTCTACAGGATGGCGATGAGAAGATTCCCAAAGCATGACAATCTCAGTAGTGTTGATGTTGATAGGAAGAGGGAATAGAGATATGAAACAGAGGAAGAGTAGGACAAGGTTCAATCTTCTATATTTCTCTCAATAAAAAACTCTTTACAAATTTCAGAAACTCCCTTTCTTCTCTCATGACTCAACATATGGGGTTTATATAGTCCCCAAAGATACATTATATTAATTGTATTCAAGATGAACCATTCTCTTTCAAGAAACCCTTTCAAGAACCAATAATCAATTTGACTTATCCTTCTATAGTCTTTTAATCCATTTTTTCTTCTTGATGTAATGAACCTCTTTTGATGAAATGAACCTCATTATGATACTTGAACAAGTTTAATTCCAACATTTTCCCCCCTTAAACTTGTTCCATCTAGCATGCCAAGTTTCTTTCGAAGTTGTTGAAATATTTCAAATTTGAGAGGTTTTGTAAGTATATCAGCCACTTGTTCACTTGTCTTGACATGATGTAGCTCCACTTCTTTATTTTTGATATGATCTCTTATAAAATGAAATCTTGTATCGATATGCTTCGATCTTTCATGATAGACTGGATTCTTGGCTAAGGCAATAGCTGATTTGTTATCAACATAAATCTTGGTTGACTTCTCCTGTGGCATATGAAGTTCTTGGAGTAATCTTCTTAGCCAGATTGCATGACAAACACTAGAAGAAGCTGCTATATATTCTGCTTCACAACTTGATAGAGCAACGATCCGTTGTTTTTTTGAAGACCAAGTGAATGTAGCTTCACCAAAATAAAATACAAATCCAGTTGTACTCTTCCGATCATCGTAGCTTCCGGCCCAATCACTGTCACTATATCCAATGAGCTCCAACTTTTTAGATGAAGAATAGAACATTCCATACTCAATTGTTCCTTTAATATATCACAAAATTCTTTTAGCGACATTTAAATGAGATGTCTTTGGAACTTCCATAAATCTACTTATTAAACCAACTCCAAATAGTATATCAGGTCGAGTGCATGTCAAATACCTTAAACATCCAACTAGACTTTTATAATAAGTTGGATTAATGTATTTACCTTCACCTTCCTTGGTCAACTTGGTGCCATATTCAATAGGTGTATCTGTAGGATGACAATCTTCCATTGAAAACTTCTTTAAAACCTCCTTTGCATAATTTTCTTGTGAGATAAAAATTCCTCCATTATCTTGTATAACTTCGATACCAAGGAAATAAGTCATTAAGCCCAAGTCGGTCATCTCAAACTCCTTTTCATAGAGTGCTTAAAATCTTTAATCATGGAGCTACTATTGCTGTAAATATTAAATCATCTACGTACAAGCATACAAATAAGATATCTCCATGAGAGTTAGATTTTGTATAGAGAGCATGCTCATGTGGACATTTAGAAAAACCATTTTGAATAAAATAAGTATCTATTCGAGAATTCCATGCTCGTGGGGCTTGTTTAAGCCCATAAAGAGCTCTCTTTAACTTGTATACTTTGTCTTCTTGTTCTTGAATAATAAAACCAGGGGGTTGTTGAATATATACCTCTTCTTCAAGAACTCCATTAAGAAATGCTGATTTCACATCCATTTGTAAAATCTTCCATTTCATTTGAGCTGCTAGAGAGATAAGTAATCTTACTGTCTCCAATCTAGCCTAGTCAATTCCATTTCTATACTTCTTCATAGTCAATTCCATATTGTTGTTTATATCCCTTTGCAACTAATCTAGCCTTGTATTTCTCCACCTCTCCTTTTGCATTTCTTTTTGTTTTGAAGATCCACTTAACACCGATAGCTTGGTGGTCTTCTGGAAGTGTAGTAAGCTCCCATGTATTATTTTTGTTAATGGCATGAATCTCTTCATTCATAGCTTGTCGCCATTTTTCATCTCTATAAGCTTCTTCAAGATTAATGGATCATATCCTGCAAAAAGACAAAATAAAGAAAGTTCATCATTGTTAGTATCAATCCTTCGAGTCACATCATATATGTCCTGAATCGGTCTTGTCCTTCTTATAATTGGACTTCTTGAATCATGTGACCTAGCTGATCTAGGTGATGATTCTGGCAAAGTCACTTCAGTGTTTGCTTGTATTATATCATCTTCTTCAAGCTACAACTTTCTTATCTCATCACTTTTCCAGTTCCAAATCATTGTTCATCAAACTCAACATCTCTTGACATCACAACTTTATTTGTGATAGGATTGTAGAGTTTGTAACCAGAATTCTCTGGATAACCTAGCAAAATGCATTTTGGCTTTTATCCTCCAATTTCGTTCTCTTTCGGTATCTTGGCAAATGCAACACTTCCAAAAATCCTCAAATGATCAACTCTTGGTTTTGTAAGCTCCATGCTTCTTCGGTGTAATATTACCAATTCTTTGTAAACCATTAAGCAAATAAAGCACACAACAACATCACCCCAAAATTCTTTGAATTTTTCTTTCCTTTAACATGCATCGACCATATTAAAGAGTCTGTTTTTCTTTCGAGACACCATTTTGTTGAGGTGTGTATGGCATGGTGAATTGATGTAGAATTCCATTATTTCTACAAAACTTTCAAATTCATTTGATATATATTCACCACCTCTATAAGTTCTTAGACATTTAATCTTACAACAACTTTGTCTTTCAACCAAATCCTTAAATTCTTTGAATTTGCTTAAAACTTCTTTCTTTTCTTTTAACATGTAAACCCAAGTTTTGCCACTATGATCATCAGTGAATGTAAGAAAATACCTACTTCCTCCAAGTGATACTGGATTGATAGGGCCACAAACATCCGAGTGCACGGATCAGTCGATGCCATGCTCTTTTGTTCTTCTCACTTTGAAAGGTTTTCTTTCTTGTTTACCCATGACACATACTTCACATAATTTTCTTTGGGTGATCAATTTTGGCATTCTGTCACCATATTATACTTCTCTAGAAGTTTCAAAGCCTCAAAATTTAAGTGAGCATATCTAAGATGCCAAAGTGTAGAAATATCCTCAATATCAGCTTTAAAACAATTTGATTGATCAAAAATACTCAAATGTAGAGGAAACATTCTATTCCTTGCCATTTTCACATGTGATATCAATGTTTTATTCTTATCACGAATTGAGAGAGCCATATCTTTCATCTCAACTTCATAACATTTTTCAAGTAATTGTCCAATGCTTAAAATATTATTTTTCATATCAGGAACATAATAAATATCTGAAATGCATAATTCCTTGCCATTATTAAGTTCAAGGAGAATTTTACCTTTGCCTCTTACTGGTCTTTGAGACAAATCACCAAATGTAATGTTCCCGGAATAACTTGTATCCATTTCTGAAAATAGCTCTTTGTTGCCACACATGTGATTTGAGGCTCCTGTATCTAGATACCATGTCATAGATTGATCATTTTCAAATTTTCATAACTCATTAGCAAAACCTGATTTTCCTTCTTTTCTTCCTCAACAAAATTTGCCTCATCACTTTGAATGTTAGGATTATAATAACATTCATAAGAGTAATGTCCATACCTTTTGCAAACATAACACTGTATTTCAGACCTTTTAGAGTTTCTGCCACGTCCACGGCCTCGGCCACGTCCTCGACCATAACCTCGGCCTCTTTGGCTAGAATTTTCTTTAGCCTCTTCATTATATGGAGATTCTTGATTGGTCTGATTTCTGCCTCCTCTTCCTCTTTGTCCTCGTCCTCTTCCTCTTTGAGAATTTGATTCTCCTTTATTTTCAAGAGCAAACTTAGCTTGTAGTGCTTGCTCCATAGTTTTGTCTTCTCCTCTTTTTGTAATTCTTTGTTCATGAACTTGAAGGGAACCCATAAGTTCTTCTAAAGACATTTTTTCCAAATCTTTAGATTCTTCAATCGCAAGAATAAAATCAAATTTGGTCTAGGGATCTCAATATTTTTCTATTACTCTCGATCATTTACTTGTTCACCATTTCGTCTCATTTGATGAACAATAGAAATGATTTTTGAAGTAATCGAAATAGTTTCGAAGTACCTTGTTGTAGTTTTTCAAACTCGGCTCGTAAAACTTGTGACGAAGTTTCTTTACCTTATCAACACCACCGAATGCTTTTGAAGTATTTCCCAAGCCTCCTTTGAAGTATTTCTTTGGGCGATGATCTCGAACATTGTATCATCAAGCCCTTGGTAGATTGTGAACAAAGCCTTTTCTCCTTCTTCCTTCTTTCTTTGAGTTGCTTTCTTCCTTCATTCATTGCTCCTTCTTTCTGGAGTTGGTTCAGCGAATCCATCTTCTACAAACTCCCATACATCTTGGGAGCCTAGAAGAACCTTCATTTGGATGCACCATATGTCATAATTTTCTTTTGTTAATCTGGGGATCTGAAGTTGGATTGCACTTGAGGAAGAGGTCATAGCTTAACCTATGCTCTGATACCAGATGTTGATGTTGATAGGAAGAGGGAATAGAGATATGAAACAGAGGAAGAGTAGGACAAGGTTCAATCTTCTATATTTCTCTCAATAAAAAACTCTTTACAAATTTCAGAAACTCCCTTTCTTCTCTCATGACTCAACATATGGGGTTTATATAGTCCCCAAAGATACATTATATTAATTGTATTCAAGATGAACCATTCTCTTTCAAGAAACCCTTTCAAGAACCAATAATCAATTTGACTTATCCTTCTATAGTCTTTTAATCCATTTTTTCTTCTTGATGTAATGAACCTCTTTTGATGAAATAAACCTCATTATGATATTTGAACAAGTTTAATTCCAACAAGTAGCGGGTGGGGTATCCATCGATTTACTGCATCAGAAGATTGATTGATGTTAGCTTTTAACTTCGTTCATTATGTGTGTTTGGCGATAGGAATCCTTGTACGAATGGATTGATGGAATATGGCTGGAGGAAGGAGATGACAACGACGGTGACGATGCATGTCGGCCACCGGTGATCCTACTTTCCTCCACCATTGACACATAATCCAAAAAAAAAATCAGTGGTTAAGGTAAACCACATTGCAAGTTGGCCATGCATTCCCACTGAGTTGGCCCACAGCATAAGAATATTTCGGAAGAAACATTAGCATACCATCAAGCAGCAATTTTGGCTTGTAATCTTTTTGATAAAACCAATTGAAATATCATTTGAAAATGACTCCACAGAGTTACTAACTGACAAAACCAGGTTGGCTAATCCTACTCGGGGAGCCAAGTGAAGATTATTAACCTCTCCTATGACAACAACAAACAGCTGCGTGCCTACACGAAACTTGCTGCCAAAGCAAGCCAATACAAAAACAACACTGGCTATGTGGGAAATGATTTCATGGAAGATTAAAAAAAAAAAGAGTCAGAAATCATCTCAAAAAATCTTTGTAGGTGATGTGATGGGACGCACGTCAAAGTCAACAGGAGACCGACCATATTGTCCCCAGAAGATTTCTATAATACAGTCAACCCTATCTATCACCTGCAGACCGATGATGATAGTGACAGAAACCAAAGTTGTTCTCTTTACCAAGCGGATGAAGTTGAGTTGCCTGACATTGCCCACTCCACTGTGTCCGGTGTATTTTTATTTTTATTTTTTTTCTTGATCTAAGATGCATGCATGCATGCATGCATGGTTGACATTCTCCAAGACAGCTTGCTCATTGACTCACTCAAGCAGGCAAACGCAAAGTGACAGCTGAGTCACATCGCGGTCATGCGAGGTCAGCACCTATCAGCATGAGATCGGAAGTGGGCGCATGGATACACAGCTTGCATGTCACCTGTTAGCGCTTGATCCATCAAAAGGCCAACAACGATGACACTCCAACTGTCATCACATCAAGTTCTGAACTCACATTGATCTGCACAAGGAATTAGTCTGCTAGTAGAGAAACCAGGTGGAGAGCATAAGGAACGTTCAGCGTAACTAAGGTGGCAATCACCGAGAAATGGAAGACCCGTATGTAAGGAAGAACTGCTTGATGTGGTTGGTTGCTCAAATATTCTCAGTTCCTAGGCATCATCGACTAAGTCTATCTGTGTGAATATATTATTTATTTATATGAAAGGCAAAACTTGCATTTGGCCCTTCTCAAGGCATCTGAATTGCCTGTTTCTTCCCATAATTCCTTGTCAGTAATCTGTCACTTCTTTACACACTCCTCCTATTTAGTGCTTCGTCAAACTTTTCCAGTTAGGCTAGCTAGCTGTATACCACTTCTTTCGGGACTCTCCCTCTCCTACTAAGAAACATCTACAGGGAAGCATCATGGGATTAAGATTCTTCTAATGTTTTCGAACATTGGATGGACATTTTGCACCACTGGCACCATGTTGGCGACTCCACATTAATATAGCTCAAAATTTTGTATATGAACTCAGACACACTCGTGAGCAGCAACTACGAGAGGAGCCATCGTTACAGTAATATGTTGTAATATTTTAGTATAAAAACTATAATTATTTAAATTATTATATGAATAATTATTATGTAAAAATTAAAAAATCAGATAATATGAGATCTTTAGATGCTATCTGATTGATTGAGATCCAATTAGATCTTTAAGAATACCATCTGTCGAATCTAGACCCCTTCTTCTCTCTTCTTATCCTTTCACAGGACCACTATAATTGATGGTTTTGGAGAGATTGAGAGAATAATCGTAATCTCTAATTCTATTTCCTATTGTCTTTTCGTGTCTTAGGTTTATAGTAGGTTATGTCTATTTATAGACGAGAGCAGAGGATCTAGGGTAAGTTATTATGAGAGTTTATTCCATCAAGGACATCCCCTAAAATATCCCAATATAATATGGACTTTATTTAATATTGGCTAATATCTTTTATCAAAATCCAAATAATCCATAATATATCTTATTCAATTAATAAAGGACCACATAATCTTACATTCGCCCACTTAACCCATTAATAAATAAGATATAAAAGATATCTAAAATTAAAATAAATAAAATAAAATTTATTTAAAAATAATTTTATATAATTAGATTCTGAAAATTTTGAAAAGTATTTTATACATGGTCATGATTTAAAAAAAATAAGTCAATAATTCTAATAAGCATAATAATACTATATTCAGCTCAACTATCAATGTGAATTATAGCGGTTGTATGTCATCAATGTCATACTTCCTTCTATATACTACAACACTATTAGTCTTTCCTTATATAATCTGTAATGACCCTTATAATTTGTCTTGTCAAGATAATCATGTTTCTTGCGTTCAACCATAATATGCATAATCATAAACATAAATATGATAGGAGAAATAAATAACTTTAATTATATAAAAAATATCAATAATGACATCCACTTAAATATGCATCACCATATCCTTTATGGCTTGCTCAAAAGCCACATTCTAAGAACAAGTTCTTTAAATGTCTTGCATTGCAAATATTTAGTAAATGAATCAACAATCATCATAGTGGTGCTCAAATTTTCAATTGACACTTGTTGTTTCTGGACTCTTTCTTTAACCACTAAGTACTTTTATCTCAATGTGCTTGGAACCACTAGAGTACTTGTCATTTTTAGAGAAGAAAACTGCAGTATTATCACAAAGTATCTTCAGTGGCTTGGTAATTAAGTCGACCACACCAAGTCCTGAGATAAAATTTAGCAGCCATAAAGTTTGATTTGTAGCCTCAAAGCATGCCATAAATTTAGCTTTCATCGTAGATGATGCAATAAGTGATTGTTTTATATTTTCTTAAGAAATTATCCCACCAGCCAACATGAACACAAATCCTAAAGTAGATTTTCTACTATTGAGGTAATTTATAAAATCAACATTTAAATATCCCGTTACTTCAAACTGATCTGATTTTGTATATGTGAGCATATAATTTTTTGTCCCTTATAGATATCTCATTACTTTCTTTATAGCTTTCAAATGTTCCATTCTTGGGTTACTCTGGTATCTACCCAGCATTGCCACTACAAAACTGATATCTGACCTTATACAGGTTTGAGCATATAATAGACTTCCAATTACGCACCCATAAGGAATATTCTTCATTTGATCCCTTTCTAAGTTATTTTTCGGGCACTGGTTTTGGCTAAATTTTTCACCTCTAGTAATAGGTGTATCAGTAGCTTTATAAGGCTACATATTAAACCTCTTCAAGATATGATTAATATAACCTTTCTGAGATAATCTTAACAAACATTGAGATCTGTCTTTAAATATCTCAATGCCAATAACATAGGATGCCTCATTCATATCAGCCATTTTAAAGTTCTTGTTGAGAACTATTATGGTCTCGTGCAACAAAACAAGATCACTACTGGCAAGCAATATATCATCCACATATAAGACCAATATAATAAACTTACTCTCACTAACCTTCAGATATATACACTGATCAACAGTGTTTTTCTTAAATCTGAAGGAAGTAATTATATTATGAAACTTTATATATCACTGTCTGGAAGCTGTTTAAGGCCATAAATGGATTTCTTAAGTTTACAAGCCCAACTTTCCTTTCCCTTTTCCATGAATCCTTTAGGTTGTTCCATATAGATTTTCTTATCTAGATCCCTATTCAAAAATACTATTTTCACATCCATCTGATGTAACTCAAGATCATAATGAGCTACTAATATCATAATGATCCTTAATAATTCCTTTCAAGAAACTGAAGAAAAGGTCTCATGGTAGTCAATACCTTCTTTCTGAGAAAAACTTTTGGCCACAAGTCTAGCTTTATATCATTCGATATTATCCACCGAGTCGCGTTTAGTCTTAAAGACCCATTTACAACCAACTCTTTTATAATTATTAGGTAATTCAACAAGTTCCCAGATACCATTTTAGTCCGTTGATTTTAACTCATCTGTCATTACATCATATCATTTTTCAGAATCATTATTTTCTATGGCTTGTGAAAATAATAAGGGGTCTCTTTTCATTTCTATATCAAAATCTAATTCTTACATATATACCACATAATCATTAGAAATAACATGTTTCCTTTTTCTTTGAGATCTTCTCAAATCTGCCAATTGTGATTGTTCTACAATAATATCAGCGGTGACATCAACATCACGTAAGAATTCATCAATGTTATTTTATTGTTCACCCTCATCAATTCTCTTATTGATTTGAGGAACAATAATTTTTTGAATAGGGGATAATACAGAAGAAGCAGCCTGAATCTCCTCTCTATCAAAATTAATCCTTTGAGACTTTTGACTCCCACTGATTTTGCCATTTTCTAGAAATTTTACATTACCAGATTATACTATCCGTATATTATGATTAGGGCAATAAAATCTATATCCCTTGGATCTTTCTGTGTAACCAATAAAATATCCAAAAACTATTCTTGGATTCAATTTCTTTTTATGTATATTAAATATCTCTGCAGAACACCCCCAAATATATAAATGTCTCAAACTCGGTTTCCTACTAGTCCATAATTCAAATGGAGCTGATGGAACTGACTTACTAGGAACTCTGATTAGGATGTACATAGTTGTCCTAAGAGCATCATCTCACATTGACTCAGGTATAGAGGAATAACTCATCATGCTCCTAACCATATCTATAAGAGTACGATTTCACCTTTCAGCAATACCATTCTACTATGGCACATCTGATAATGCATATTGAACATAAATATCCCACTGTTTTAAGAATCTAGCAAAAAGATCAATATTCTGACCGGATTTATCATATCTGCCATAAAATTCACCAACCATATCAGATTTGATAATTTTAATTTTTCTTTCTAATTGTCTCTCGACCTTATTTATGTATACTTTTAGAATATCAATGGCTTGGGACTTTTTTATATATTAGATAAACATAGCCATATATGGACAGGTCATCTATAAATGTGATGAAATACCTTTCTCCACTAAAACAAGGAATATGGAGTGGTCCGTAAATATCAGTATAAATAATTTCAAGAAGTTCTTTACTTCTTGTGGTATTTTTTTTGTATGCTTAGTTTGCTTTCCTTTAATACAATCTATGTAAACATCAAAATAAGTGAAGTCTAGCTTTTTCAAAATATTATCCTTCACTAATCTTTCAATTCTTTCCTTGGAGATATGCCCCAAACGTCTATGCCACAATATAGAAGATATTTTATTATTGGAATTGCGTTTCATTCCAATACTTGATTGCATGGTTAATAATGTATTTGCAAACTCAAGATTCAAATTAATTATGTATAAATCATTACATAGAATTCTAAAACCAACTTTTATTGAATCATAAAATATGATGAGTTTACCATTACTAAAAGGAACACAATATTCTAACTCATCAATTTTAGATAGAGAAATTAAATTTCTAGAAATTATAGGAACAAAACATGTGTCATTCAGATCCGTCAAATAACCCGTCTCTAGGCGTAAGCGATAAGTCCCTACTGATACCACTTTTACTTTGAGACGATTTCCCATAATTATGAATCATTCATGTTCTTTTGGTTTTCAGGTTGAAAGGAATCCCTGCATATTATTAGTAACATGAATTGAAGCGCCAAAATCAATCTACCATATATTAGAAGTAACTTCTGCAATGTTTGATTCAAAACATACAAAGGTTGAGTTTATATGTTTCTTTTTAAACCAAGTCCTATGTTTAATGCAGTCCTTCTTTACATGTCCTTTCTTATCACAAAAAAAGTATTTTACTGAAATAGCTTTCTTTTCAATAGTTTATCTAACACTTCCAGACCTGACAAATTTCTTCGATGGATGATGCTTCGATTTTCTTTTCTTGTTACTAACTCCTTGAGTAGTAGTCAGTATATTATATGAACTTTCCTACCTTAATCTTAATTCTTCCTGAACACACATAGTAGTTAACTCATTCAAGCTCCACTTATCCTTATTTGTATTGTAGTAAATCTTGAATGAGCCAAACTGAGAAGGAAAAGAATTAAGAATGAACTGCACAATGAAAGATTCATCAATATTCATTCACAACACCTTAAGTTTTGCAGTTTTGTTAGCCATATTGAGGATGTGATTCTGAATTCCTCGAGTACAATCATACTGAGCTATAGTCAGTTCTTTCATTAATGTGTCAGCCAATGACTTATCAGCAGATTTAAATTCATGTTCAATAACCTTTAAATATTCACATACGCTAGATGCAACCGGAAATGAAGTCTTTATATTATTTGCAATTGTCATCCTTCCCAAGCCTTCAAATCTTTCCCAAGCCTTCATTTCATTAACTTGTTCCACAATACTTTTGTCAGTTAGTTCTGCGGGCTTTTCAACAAGCAATGCCAAATCAAGATTTAATATGCCCAATGTAAATTGCATATATTCTAACCATTTTGAATAATTTGATCCAAAGAGTATAGAGACACTAGAAGCATGAGAATGTATGGACGGGAATACCACTGCAGAATATAAAATAACATTATTTACAATTATCATCTTTATGAACACTAAACTGAGCCTATAAGATCTTTCCCAAGCCTTCATTTCATTGATTTGTTCTACAGTACTTTTGTCAGTTAGTTCTGCGGGATTTTCAATAAGTAATGCCAAATCAAGATTTAATACGCCCAATATAAATCGCACATGTTCTAACCATTCCGAGTAATTTGATCCAAAGAGTATAGGGACACTAGAAGCATGAGGATGTATGGACGGGAATACCACTGCAGAATATAAAATAACATTAATAATTTGAGTTTTACTAAAATATGATGAACTATTGATATCATCAATATTTAACTTTTAGGTAAAAATATTAGCATATCTAGTGTCCACTCAAGATCATTTATGGAGGACTAATACCATCATTGTAGAATAGTCTTGTTACCTTTGGGTATATAATTTTAAACTACAAGGATATCCAAAATAGTATCATCCTACTCCATCACATAATTATTTGAAATAGATTATCCTTTGGGATTATATAAATCTCCTTATGCATGTAATTTTGAATATTATTTTCTTAATGTCATTGAGGACTTGTTTCTTAATTTAATTTTATAAATCATTGATCTAGGCCACTTTGATGATTATAAGACCAATGCAGAATATAAAATATAAATTAATTTATCCTATGAATGACAAGACTTTAATTGTATTTCATATCCTATAAGTCTACCATCCCATGCTACTTTGGCAACTACCGATCAAGTATAACTTAAGGAGATAAATTATAAATAATATTTATCAAGTTTATTTGAACTAATTTATGCTGAAACAGTTCAATAATAGAATAACAACCATAATAATTATTGAACACTTAATCAAAAGAAAAAAAACTCATATAATAACTATAATTATGATAGTACATAAATCATATTTTCATGTAAAAAATAAATATCATTTCATAATTACTAACATTTGTATATGCATAACTAAATAAATATCCAAGAAACAATAATTAGATTTAACACATGTAATTAATAATTCATATGAGAAAACTATAAAGAAATCATAATTTATATTTTTAATTAAACTAATTAATTTTATTTAATTAGAGAAGCCCATAAGTCCAAAATAAATTGATCAAATAATAAAATTAATCAAGATCCATTAATTCTAATTTGATCAAAATAAAATATAATCAATGAATAATCAAAATATAGTCATAATTAAATTTTATTAGATTATATATTGATTAATTTTATAATTGAGACAATAAACCATAATTTCTTAATTTTATAATGATAGAATTATAATTCTAAAGGAATATAAAAATAATTATAGAATTTATAAAGGGTTATAGGATTAATAAAATACAGAAAGGGTAAAACTATAAATAATTCTATTCAGCCGAAGGATAAAACTATAATTTCTGTGAATGGTAAAATTATAATTTGAGTAGAATGACAAAATCTATAATTTAAGTCTAATGACAAAACTATAATTTTTCACTTAATGGTAAAACTATAATTTTTCACTTAATGGTAAAATTATAATTTTTCACTTAATGGTAAAATTATAATTTTTTTAAGAAAAACCCTAACTTCTTCCTCTTTTGTCGCCATCGCCGGCGATCGCCAAGACCGCATTGCGTACCACCGATTGGCATGCCATCGCTCGCGTGCGATCGTAGACCATTTGTGGTAGACCTGTGTGTGGCCACTGCTTGATGCGACTGCCACCTATGTGCGTCTGACCCTGTGCGCACACGCTGCTGAGTGCAACGTTGTCGCAAGCAGATTCGACCAAAAATGTAGTAGATTGCTATATCTTTTCCACGATGCACAACAATCATCAAGAATCGTTCGCAAGAAAATGATTAAAATTAATAGATAGAAAAATAGATCGATAAGATATTCAAATTAACACATCCTAAACAAAAAATATTAGATCTAATATTTTTAATCTCAAAACTTAGGCTCTGATACCAATTGTTAGCATAAAAACTATAATTATACAAACTATTATGCGGAAAAATATTATGCTAGGATTGAAATCAAATAATATGAGATTCGTTTACGATGCGTACCTTTAGATGTCATCTGATTAAGATCCAATTAGATCTTCAAGAGCACCGCCTATCAGATCTGAATAACGCCAAATATCGATTTGCAAGGAGAACTAGAATAGATCTAGACCCCTTCTTCTCTCTTTCTCTTCCTATCCTTTCACAGGACCGCTGTAATTGATGGTCTTGGGGAGATCGAGAGAATAATCGTAATCTCTCTAACTTTATTCCCTATTGTCGTTTCGTGTCTTAGGTTTATAGTAGGTCCTGTCTATTTATTATGAGAGTTTCTTCCATCAAGGGTATCCCCTAAAATATCCCAATATAATATGAACTTTATTTAATATTGGCTAATATCTTTTATCAGAATCCAAATAATCCATAATATATCTTATTCAATTAATAAAGGACCACATAATCTTACACAACATGCTTCTAAGTATAGATGTGATCGAAAAGGACCAGAAAAGCCATTAACAGTTCAATCTCCATGTTAGGCTGAATGATTAAGCTGAGGACGTCGTCTCCTGGTGCAACCGACTTGTTCACCTTCTTTCGTCTTATTCGTGCCACTTCATCGCTATTCCTGTCCATGACCTTGCAGTTTCTTCTTCTAAAACATCCTTCGGTTCTGAAATCTGGGATTTTGTGGTCTTGAGTACTGTCCATGAACACCTCGGCCTCGTCGTAACTTTGAAGGACTGATCGCTTCTTGATATCGAAGACATGAGTGGATCTTCAATCTATTTCTTGGGCATCTTTGTTAAGATTGAATAAGATTACAAAGTACGATAAAGGTTGACGAATGCAACCCCTATTTATACATGCTAGATGAGAAGATTTTAATCAATTGATCATTATATTGTCTTTGTGTAGTTGAAAAATCCTAGCTGCTATTATGTACCCGTAAGATTGGGCTCCTATCAAGAATGTCGATCTTCAATAGATGTAATGAAAAAAGTTTATAGGCAAGGGAAGGGGTTTCATGGGTGAGTCTGCTAGTTGATCAAACGTATGTTGGAAAAAACTATTAAAGCAGAATAATTCTTTTTCCTCTTTGTATATATCAAAATTAGTTTCTCATTAAATTACCAACTTGTTATCAAAAACAAATATTAACCAGAATAACATCAACAACAGAATAATAAATCAACCACAAAAGTGGGACATTAAATTTTTAATGTGGAAAACCCAATACGAGAAAAATCACGGGACCATAGTTTATTTAAACCGCCACTATTGGATGGAGATCCAATACCCACTAAGGAAGGAGCCCTAGGGTTTTGATAACTCTCTATAAATAGGAGAGGAGACTCATGGTTGATAGGCTACAACATTAGCCACCACCTCTTATTCTCCTCCCTATCTCTATGCAAGAGTTGCGAGATCAGATTAGAGGAGTTTCGCTGTAGAGATCCATCGTGTGGATATCGCTAGAGAGGATGACGCTTGACCTTCTTCATCTTCTCCATTCGGATATGGAATACAGGGATATACGATCTCACTAAGTAAAATCAATCTCTCACACATCGTGATTTTATCAATTTTTACATTTTTCTTATGACCCTAATCTTTTGCACGATGATTTGATTTGCGTGGAAAATCAATTTTTTGTTTTGATTTATGCTGTGCATGTGATGCTCCCGCTGAGGTTTCCCAATAGTGGTATCAGAGTCAAGATTTTTGTGTGAAAGATTAGTTTTAAATTATGTGTGATGAGATTGTATCGCGTAGAATCGTTCTACACATTCTTGTTATGTTTTCGTAGTGAAGGCAGCGAGGAGGAGGGGCGGCCAGCCCCCATGTAGGGTCGGCCACCCACGACTAGGCCGCGACCAAGGCCCCTTGTAAGGGGGCGGTTAGCTGCAACCAGGGCCAGCCCGAAAGGGAAGCTAGCGGCACCTGTAAGGACAGAAGCATCACCTGCGGGTATAGCCGGCTGCGACCTAGGGGCTTGCCCCATGGGCACAACCGCTGCAGACCAAGACCCGCAAGGGCCATGACCACGCCAGCGGGCGGCGACGTGAGCCACGGTGGCCGCCTTAGCAGGCGACAACCCAGCAAGGGCACCACCACTGCGTGAGGGGAGGGGAAAGAGGGGTTATGGCATCTTTTGGAGAAAGGACAATCCTACCCCTATAAATTCAAAAAATTTAAGGATTATCCTCGTGTATATAATCCCCATAATACCTTCAACAATTCTAGAAATTTTGAGAACTGCCCTCTCATCCAAAATTATAAAAATACCCTTGATAATTCTAAAAATTTTGAGCATATCCTGATTTCTAAAAAAATAATTAATTAAATAGTTTAATTAATTATTATATATATCTAGTAATCCTACATATGATGTGATATACATGTGATATATGATATAGATGAATGATCATGAGCCATGTGATATGTGTAATTGTGATTATTATTATTATTATTATTATTGGGGCCTGAAAGCCTTTGTTTTTCTCGTTTATTGTCGGGCCTACGTACCTATGATTATTTGTAATTACATAGAGAGGCACAGCGGGAGCATGGAGGTGACAGCGGGACCCACGATGCCGTGGTGGGAGATTACGACACATGGTGATGCGACGATCCGACGGAATTGATGATGATGAGATCAACATTTACAGGGCATAGAGATGCGTCGATGCACATATATATCCTATAGTGAGTGATTAGGCCCATTGGTTTGGGCTTAATCATATTAGGTGATGGCTCATGTTCATCTGGTGTGGCTTGTATATGTGATGTATTATATACCTACTATATATATATATATATATATATATATATATATATTTACATACGATGTAGAAATATATATTAAATATGTATGTGTGTGACACGACATATTAGGAGATCAATACGAAATAAAAACCCCTCCTACGATAATACTAAGTCGGTAAGCATGAGACAATAAGATTGACTCACGTGGCCTTCCATCATTATAGGTAGAAATTGAATCCTGACATAGGTTGAGTTGGTCAAGTCACTCGAGGCTCACCTATCTACGTGATCGAGTTCTTACCTATGACATATATATATCACCGGTGACCTGAGGACATGATACGACTTGGTCAAGCAGTTGAGAGCATATCCATCGAATCAGACTCATCTTGTAACGATGGTGATGACTTAACTGAACTTCATGGTTGGTTGAACAGTTGAGACCATGATGATTCAGAGGCCGAATATGATGGGAATCACAAGGAGTTATGATTGATAAGGGTTATCTACCTTTTGGGCTTAGTGTGGTTGGTCGAGTCCCTTGAGATTGCACTAAGATGCCAATCAGATCCTGATCCCCACTAGGAGTCTATCGGAGACTTTCGTCTCACGCGTCGAGGGTGTCACGTGATTCACTAAGAAAATAGTGGGAATACATTAAGATAGAAGTCCATATCTTAATTAATATTTTTTATAATATATATATTATTTAATTTATGCTATATCGTACTTGTCGCTTGCAAAACCCCTACTTGGCATATTTGATGCTAACCACCTCATTGGTCCAAAAACTCCACATTTTGAGAATTGCTCTCATGGAAGATAAAATTGTATATGTCCTTAATATGATTGTGCCCACGCTAGAGGAAAGGATAAGCGAGGATGAGATCACTCGCTTTATGAAGTATATAGATAGTCCTAGAGGATAATCTGTGTGTTAATCTTATACTTCAATCCCTATCAGATTCTTTTTCATAGGTCATTATTAATTTTAATATGAACAAGTTTGAGGTGACTCTCTTGGAGCTCCTTAATATGTTGAGGGAAGCTGAGAGTGCCATTAAGAAGCAGAAGCCAGTTCTCTACATTGGTGAGATCAAAACGAAAAGGAAGGCCAGTAAGACCCTTAAGAAGGGCAAGGGTAAAGAAAGACCAGGTAAGGCAAAGATTGCCAAGAGAGATCCGGCAAAGAATAAAGGACAGTACTTCTACTACGATTAAGAACAAAGGCTTATATGTGTTAGACACTTCTCCACATATCATAAATATAAATATGTCTACAAGAAAAAAAGATGAGGTGAATAATGCAAATCTATGACATTGTAGGCTAGGTCATATACATGAGGGAATGATTCAAAAGTTGCTGAAAGATGGATACTTAAATCTATTTGACTATGAGGCAAATGCAATATGCGAACCTTACCTTCGTGGGAAGATTACCAACTCTCCTTTTAATAGAACTGGAGAGAGAGCCACCGAGTTATTGGAACTTATACATAATGATGTATGTGGTCCTATATTGACTCAGGCTATAGGTGGTTACTCATATTTCATTATATTCACTAATGATTTCTCTAGGTATGGACACGTGTTCTTAATGAAGTACAAATCTAAGGCCTTTGAGAAATTCAGGGAATATAAGAATGAAATAGAAAACCAAATTGGAAAGAGTATTTGACTCTTTGATCAGATCGAGGAGGAGAGTACTTGAGTATAGAGTTCACTCATTTTCTCATGGACAATGAGATTCTATCCCAGCGGACACCTCCTTATACGCCTCAGCTTAATGGTGTATCAGAAAAGAGAAATCGCATGCTGTTAGACATGATGGGGTCCATGATGAGTTTCGTTAATCTACCCGTCTCATTCTAGGGGTAAGTCCTAGAGACAACAATTTACCTTCTGAATAGAGTTCCATCAAAGTCGGTAGTGTCTACGCCGTATTATGACTCTTTGATCAGATCGAGGAGGAGAGTACTTGAGTATAGAGTTCACTCATTTTCTCAGGGACAATGAGATTCTATCCCAGCGGACACCTCCTTATACACCTCAGCTCAATTGTGTATTAGAAAGGAAAAAACACATGCTGTTAGACATGATGGGGTCCATGATAAGTTTCATTAATCTACCCATCTCATTCTAGAGGTAAGTCCTAGAGATAACAGTTTACCTTCTGAATAGAGTTCTATCAAAGTCAGTAGTGTCTGCGCCGTATGAGATATGGAAAGGAAATAAGTCCGATCTTAAGATTGTTAAGATTTGGAGCTGTCATATCAACGTTAGAAGATAAAACCCTGATAAGTTGGAATCAAGGACAGAATGATGAACATTCGTGGGATACCCAAAAGAAACTTGTGGGTATTATTTCTATCACCCCGAGGACCGAAAGGTCTTTGTTGCCAAGAGAGTCATGTTCCTTGAGAAGGAACATATTCTTGGTGAAAATAGTAGGAGCAAGATAGAATTGAGCAAGGTTGGAGAACATAGCTCAACCATCATTCCAGAGCCCGAGTCTGTTTAAGTACCTAACACACAGGTTCCAACTTTGCATATGTCTAGTAGAGTATCTCACCCTCCTGAAAGATATGTGGGATATATCAGTGGAGATGAATTTTAAGATATTGATCCTCAGACCTATGAGGAGGCTATTATGAGTATAGACTCCGGAAAGTGACAAGAAGCCATGAATTCTGAGATAGATTTTATATACTCTAACAAGGTTTGAAATCTTATGGATGCACTTGAGGGTATTATATCAATTGACTGCAAATAGATCTTCAAGAAGAAGATCGGAGTGATGGAAAGGTAAAGACCTATAAAGTAAGACTGGTAGCTAAAGGATATTGTCAAAAGTAAGGAGTTGGCTATGAAAAAACCTTTTCACTTGCAGCCATGCTTAAGTACATTAGAATTATTTTGGCCATTGCAGCATACTATAACTATGAAATCTAGCAGATAGATGTCAAAATGATATTCCTCAATGGCAATCTCGAGGAGAAGGTGTATATGATATAGCCAGATGGATTCATATCCAAAAAGAGTCCAGATAAAGTGTGCAGGTTGCTTAGATATATATATCTGGATTAAAGCAAGCTTTCCGAAGTTGGAACATAAGATTTGATGAGGTGATAAGATCTTATGATTTTGTTAAGAACAAAGATGAGCCTTGTGTGTACAGGAAGGTAAGTGGGAGTGCTATCACCTTCTTGGTGCTAATCCTAATCATTGGGAATGATGTAGGAATGCTCTCCATAGTAAAGGCTTGGCTATCCAAAACTTCTCTATGAAAGACTCAGGGGAAGCATAATATATTTTGGGGATTCAGATCTATAAAGATAGATCCAAAAAGATGCTTGGCTTATCCCAATCCAGGTACATAGACTTCATTGTCAAAAGATTTGGCATGGAGAATTCTAAGAGATGTCTCATACCGATGAGACATAAAATATCAATTTCTAAGAGTATGTCCCCAAAGTCTCATAAAGAAAGGGTCGATATGGATAAGATACCTTATGCCTCAGTGATAGGGTCTATCATGTATGTGATGCTATGTATTAGGCCTGATATAGCACATGCTTTGAGTGTCATGAGTAGGTATCAGGTACATCCAGGTTTAAAACACTGGAAGGCAGTAGAGTGTATCCTTAAGTACTTGAGAAAGACTAAGGATCTTTTACTGGTATATAAAGTAGGTAGCCTCCAGGTTGAGGGCTACATGGACTCAAGTTTTTAGTCCGACATTAATGATAGCAAGTCAAATTCAGGATTTGTTTTCACCTTGAATGGAGAAGCAGTAAGATGGAAGAGTTTCATGCAAGATACTACTGCTAACTCAACCATAGAGGCAGAATACATTGCTGTAGTAGAAGCAGCAAAGGAAGGGGTACGGATGAAAAAGTTCATCAAGGATTTGGGAGTCATGCCAAGCAGCGTGGAGCTGACTCCCATATATTGTGATATCAATAGAGCGATAACTATAGCAAGAGAACCCAGGTCTCATCAGAATTGTTCTGAGAAAGTTCCATCTCATTAAAGCAATCATAACTTGAAAAGATATAGCAATGAAAATAGTTTCATCTGAAGATAACATTGTAAATCTATTAACGAAGCTGTTGGTTTAGATTGTATTTGACCGTCACAGAGGTCTGATAGGGATCAGACACATAGGTGATTGGCTTTTGGTCAAGTGGGAGATTGTTGGATATAGGTACCCTGCAAGCCAATCACATAAGTGATGTCACGTGTGACACGTTGTGTGATCTTTTTACTTATGATTAATATTGATATATTCTTATATTATTTGTTATATATATATATATATATATATATATATATATATATATATATTATGATGTCCTTGGTTCTATGTAATAGGAGTTGGATCGTGATGAGATCATGATAATGAGATCGATTCACTTTTAAACACAAATCCTAAATAATCCCGGTCATATGTTACTTAAGAGGGACATTGAGATAACTGGACAAATCAGTGTACTATATACCCATCCATATGATGGAGGCAACTGATCTCATAGTCACTTGTGTGGAGACACTAAGGATATAGTACAGATGCTTATTGGAGAATGAGTTCACTGATTGGTCCACTTATGAAATGTTATATGGTTAATAATACCTAATATCAAACATCGATTCCATAGTTCCAATTGTGTATCTGGTCCTTAGACTTGAGACACCAAGGATGTCTTATATAAGTACTCCTTAATTTGACGCCAGACTTACAGGTTTGGAAAGTTTCAGATCTAGTATAGCTAGTTATCGGGATTGGTAGCCAACCTTATGAAGGTAATTGAGTGTCAATAGAGGATTATCCACTCTCGGTATCACGAGAGGAATATCTCATATGTACTTGCTCAGACAAATTCCTGGCCAGGGTCATTCAGATTGAGAGAGAATGAGTTCTCAGGGAGAATCTGATTAGAGCGAGATTATGACGGATTCTGTATGTGACCTGATAGTACCATGTCCAATATACGGTCTCTGAGATATTAGTTAGATGAGGGATTATAGATACACGGTAACTGTGGATAGACAGGTCCGATAGACTTGATCCCCTCTGTTCTGTCTGGGGACTATGATATAGTAGCCTAGTACGTCCATAGTTAATGAGTTGAGCGAATTATTATGAGGATAATAATTCACTATATCAGAAGGAGTTCTGATGGGAGTGACTCATGACCAGCTCGGTATCGGGCCTAGAGGGTCGCACACATATGATAGATGCTTCGGTGAAAAGAGGATTGGATGAAGATCCAATTAGCCCCTATTCTTATTAGATAAGACCCTATGTTGATGGGCTTCTTAATTAAGGCCCAATTAGAGGCCTAAGAAGATTATGGGATAATGATCCAATAATACAATATTAGTAGGTTATTGACTGGAGATCCAATACCCACTAAGGAAAGAGCCCTAGGGTTTTGGTGGCTCTCTATAAATATAAGGGGAGACTCATAGTTGATAGGCTGCAGTTTTAGCCACCACCTCCTATTCTCCTCCCTACCTTTGTGCAAGAGTTGCGAGATCAGATTGGAGGAGTTTTGCTACAGAGATCCATCGTGTGGATACCGCTAGAAAGGAGAACACTTAACCTCCTTCATCTTCTCCAATCAAATTTGGAATACAGGGATATACGATCTCTCTAGGTAAAATCAATCTCTCACACATTGCGGTTTTATCAATTTTTATATTTTTCTTGCGACCCATTCTTTTGCACGATAATTTGATCTGAATGGGAAATCGATTTTTTGTTTTGATTTTCGCTACACATGTGATGCTCCCGCTGAGGTTTCCCAACACTATTCATGTTGAATCTTTCAAGAACCTTTTCAATATATGCCTCCTGAGATAACCAAATCTTTATATTCTTTCTATCACGAAGAATCTTCATGTCAAATATTTGTCTTATTGATACTAAGTCTTTCATGGCAAAAGACTTACTTAGTTCTCTCTTAAGCTTCTTAATTTTACCAACATCATGGCCAATAATCAACATATCATCAACATATAATAGGAGAATAATGAAATTATTATCGGAAAACTTCTTTGTAAACATACAATGGTCATATGTAATTTTATTGTACCATTGACTCATCATAAAGGAATTAAACTTCTTGTACTAGTGTCTAGGTGTCTATTTGAGTCCATATAAGTTTTTCTTAAACTTACACACTAAATTTTATTTTTTTGACTTTGAAACATTTTGGTTGCTCCATATAAATTTCTTCTTCTAAGTCATCATATAAAAATATAATTTTTATATCAAGTTACTCAACTTCTAAATTCAAGCGGGCAATCAAACCAAGAACAACTAAGATAGAGGATATTTTCACTATAGGAGAAAATATTTCTTCAAAGTCAATACCATTTTTCTAACTAAATCCTTTTACAACTAATTGTGTCATATATCTTTGTTGTGAGCTATTATTTTCATTCTTCAATTTATAAAATCATTTATTCTTGAGAGCTTTCTTCCCCGTAGGTAACTTTACGAAGTTATAAGTATAGTTCTCAAGTAAGGATCTCATATCTTCTTACATGGCTTTAACCCAATCATTTTTATACTCATATACAATATCTTCTTAGTAGGTTTTTGGCTCTCCCCGGTCCATAAGCATAACATACTCATGTGGAGGATATCTTGTCGATAGTCATCACTATCTTGTGGATCTTCTCAATGAAATCTCATCTAGTGGTGAAGGTGCTTCCTTAGTTTGTTCAGTCGGTTCAGCTTCATCAACTATAGGAGTATCATCATTAATATTCTCATCACTATCTTCTTGTTCATCTCCCCCATGATCATCATCAACTATAGGTGGAGGAACTGAGCTCAAACTCCAAGGAATATAAATAGAGATATTTTGCTTCTTAACATTATCACCATCTTCAAATAATTGGTCTTCAAGTAACATGACATCTTTGCTTCTAATAATCTTCTTATTCACTGGATCTCATAATCTATAGCTGAACTCTTCATAACCATATCCTAAGAAAATGCATGCTTTTGCCTTATTATCAAGCTTGGATCTCTCATATTTATGAATATTAACAAATATTTTACACCCAAAGAGTCTCAAGTGATCATAAGATATATCTTTTCCTTTCCATGGTCTCTATGAAACATTACCATTCAGATGAACTGATGCAGAAAGGTTTATCAGATCAACTATAGTTTTTATAGCCTCCCCCCAAAATAACTTAGGTAACTTGGCATGAGAAAGCATACACCTAATCCTTTCTTCAATGGTTCTATTTATCTTTTCTGCTACACCATTTTGCTAAGGAGTTTTAGGAATTGTTTTCTTATGCCTACAAAATGGTGTAGTAGAAAACAGTTCCTAAAACTATTTATATGCTCGAACATACTTTAGTCTCTTTCCCGTTTCTCTTTCAACACTGGCATGAAATACTTTGAAACCATCAAGTACATGGTCTTTATATTTCAAAGCAAAAGCCTAAACTTTTCTAAAATGATCATCAATAAAAGTAATAAAAATATAAAGCACCTTCAAGAGTTCTAGTTTGCATAGTGCAGACATCAGTATAAACCAAGTCAATAACATTTAATCTTTTAGATGATGGATAAGTACGAAAGACAACTCTATGTATTTTTCAGCTAAGCAATAATAATAAAATAGATGAACCTTGCAACTTTAGTAAAAACTATTTTTTAGCAAGAGTTTGATGTCCCTTCTTGCTAATATGATTAAAACTTTTATGCCAAAGATTTATACTTTCATCCTTTTGGACTGCATTAATATCTCCATTGTGTAGCTTAACCTCCATGACATAAAAAGAGTTTTGTTTCTTTCCTCTTGTCACAACTAGATAACCTTTATTGAGTTTCTATTTGTTTTCACCAAAATAGTGCATAAATCTCTTATTATCAAGTTTTTCTATAGATATCAAATTAAGATAAATATTTAAAATATATCTTACATCTTTGAGTATCAATTTACTCCTAATACTAGTCTCTAAGCAAATATCTCCAATATCTACAATCTTAGATGTACCACTGTTTTCCATTTTGACATTACCAAAATAACCAATAGTGTAAGATATAAAGAAATCACCATGAAAAGTAATATGAAAAGAAGCATTAGAGTCAATTATCCAATTACTGTCCTGAGCTATAAGAATAGCACATCCATCATCACGAATAATAACAATATCACCTTCAGTATCAATTATATTAGTCTCTTTCTCTTTTTTTTCTTTTATTTTGTTCTTTCTTCTAGAAGTTGCACTCCTTTTTCATATGACCTAGTCTGTTGCAGTAGAAACACTTAATATCTCTTCTAGACTTAGATCTTCCTATATTATCATGTGGATTCTTGCTATGACTTCTTTCACGTCTTTCTTATTTTTCAATAGCAAGTGTACCGGAAGAAGATTCTCCTTGAGCATCTTTATTTGGTAGACTGTCTTTAACCATATCTATACTTAGAGTCCCCTTAGAGTTATAAATTATCAGTGGATATGTCTCCTAACTTTTAGTAAATAGTCAAGGGGTAACAATCCTTGCATCTCATTATCTATATTTATTTTCATAGAAACTAGCTTGTTTGTAAGACTTTGAAATAGACTTATGTGCTTAATAATATTATCACCACCTTTATACTTTAAATTGATGAGCCTTCTGATGAGAGAAATTATGTTTCCTATTGGCAAAAAGATTTTTTAACCTCTGTCACACGCTTTGGTTTCATCAGAAATATGCTCATGCAAATTTATATTCATCTATCTTCTAATATAGGCAATAGCTTTTCTATAGTGTACCTATCATTCCTCATCATCAATAGTAGAAGGTTTGTCTTTAACTTTGATGGGCTTATACTGATCTTTGCAATAGAGCAAATCTTAAATCATATGCCTATTAGAGCAATAGTTTGATGAGTTTAATTTTTCCATACCATGTGACTCTTTTATTTCAATTATATAAGAAAAATTTGCACCAAACAATCTATGCTCTGATACCACTTGTTGGGAAAAACTATTGAAGTAGAATAATTCTTTTACCTCTTTGTGTATCAAAATGAGTTTCTCACAAAATTATCAACTTATTACCAAAAGTAAATATTAAGCATAACGATATCAATAATAAATTAATAAATTAATCACAAAGTGAGACACCAGATTTTTAACATGGAAAACCCAATGCAACAAAACTATGGGACAGTAGTTCACTTAAACCTCTACTATCACTAATAATGATAACATATTTATAATAAAACTTCTCCAGAATAACTAGAAGATCACAATAACATCAAGAACATAGATCTTAGTTCATCAATAGCATATCATCATTAATATAGATGAATCTCTCAAAAGAAAAAGATCTCAATTCACTAAGTGGGTATATCATAAAATCATCATAGAGAGGATAAATCACAAATAAGTACCATTATGATTGTAGAGCTTATTGCAAGGATTCTCCATATAAAATTTGGGTCAAAACTAACAAAGTTTTACTGTTCGATCCTCTCGCAAAAGCTTACTTTCTCTCTTCTTTACTATGCTATTATTATTGGTTGCTACGTTGTTTCCGTTTGCCTCAAAACTGTGCCGCCTACACCTGTGCACATTAGGTTTTTTTTTCTTTTTTAATCAATAATAAAATTTGGGCTCTGTCCAATTGTCCAATCTAAGCCTACTGATGGGCTAAACCCAACACCGTATGTACATGAGAAACACAAAGTTGATGTCAGATAACTTGATCGTGCATGAAGTGAAAGTTAATGGTAATATGTTTCGTTCAGGAGTGAAATACTGGATTGAGGTAGCTTCAACATTGTCACGGTATATTGTAGGAGAAAGAGTAGAGATGATATTAAGCTCCTTGAATAGATTCATAACCTAATTGAGTTCTATAGTAGCGATGACGATGACAAGATATTTTACTTTAGTTATAGACCGTACAATTGTCTTTTGCTTCTTATAACTCCAATTGATTGAATTAGCTTTAAGGAAGATAATATATTCCGACTTGGATGTTCTATCATCAAAATTATCTACCCAATCAATATCGATAAAGATATAAAAATTGAGTGGTAAGTGTTTACTAAACAAAATATAATGATTGTGGTCCCTGCAAGATTAGTTTGACTATAGATTGCTTAATACATGATTGATATATAAATTATAATAATTTATTAACTGCATAGATATGTTTAGAGGTATAAGAGCTAAGTAGTATAAAAAGCATCTACTTGTCGGTGGGAGTCATTCAAGAGAGGAGTAATTATAAACTCATTAGCCTCCTGGATCCTAAAGTAGAATCGAGTGCGTGCCCTCGTTCAGGTTGCTGGGCTCACAAGCAGTCAACGGGGCCACCTTCAAATCTCAGTGCATAAGCTACAGATCAGCCAGGGATCAATTTGGGAGCCTTTGCGGTCGGTGGGTGCAGTAGGGCTATTCTTTGAAGCTGCAGAATGCGAGGTGGGGAAGACACAGGTAGCTATCATGGAACGACGGTTTGGAGGTTTGGGGACATCCAACGAAGAGGAGAAGCAAGAAGAATCCTCTGAAGCATGAGCTCTCCTTGTAATGACTTGCATGTTCCTGTCGAGGTTCTGTTTTACCATCTTTTTAGATTGTGTTGATGATTCCGGATACAGCTTCAACGTTAATAAACGAAGGTTTTCTATAGCACTGCAATGCGTTGGCGGAAGGTGACAAAAAGTAGAGAGATGAGAAGTGAGTGGCATTCACAGGTGCTCGAAGTGTTCGGCGACCGTCGCCCGCTGTACGATGTCTCAGGATGTCACCTGCTAGTGGACTGGGTGTGGAAGCTTCACCGCGAGAGGCGGCTGCTAGAGGGTCGAGAGCAGCAATGGTGAGATAGGAGTGGAGAAGATAGCAAGAGCAAAGGCTTGTGGCACGGGCTTCGTGCCAATCGCTGGGCCTGATAGAAGTGAGAGGAAGAGTTGAATGAAATAAAGTGTATCTTCTCGATTATGAAAGACAGGAGTAGGCATACTATTTATTAGATAGACGATGGTCTGAAAAGCTGCAGACCAGAAGGTAGTTGACATAAAAGCATGATAGAGAAGTGTGAGACCGGTTTTAACTATATGTCAATATTTGTGTTCGGTAGAGCCAACTAGTTGAGGAGTGTACAGAAAAGACTTGAGATGCTGAATACCACATGCTAACAAGTGTGATGTTAGTATTTGGTATTCACCCCACCGTCATAATAAATTATTTTGATAGAAGACTGAAAGATATTTTCTACCGTTTGTTTGAAAGCAATGAAGATTGTGGAGACCTCAGACTTATGTTGAAGATGATAAAGTCAAGTATATTTGGTAAAATAATCAGTAAAGATAACATAGAATCTGTATTTGTAAAAAAAAACACTTGGTGCAGGACCCCAATAATCAGTATATAGAACTTCAAATGGATGTGTATAAGAAATAGAAGAATGTGCAAATGGCAGTTGATGATTTTTATTACTAAGACATGCATTACAATGAGTAACAATATGACTAGCTTTAAACGATGGAAGAGAATAACATAATAGAAACGTTTGTAGAGTAGAGGAAGAAGGGTGACCGAGATGATGATGCCACATATCCATGGAAGCAGCAATAGAAGAATAGGCAGTAGGCGGAGAGATGGATGGCCACTGGTAGATGTTATCTTTACTTTGGCCTTGAACTAACGATGCCCCCATATTCAGATCCTTGATAAGAAAGTAGTCAGAAAAAATTTCAATAAAGATATTATTTTATTTATAGAATTGAGAGACAGAGATGAGGTTCTGTTTGATATGAGGAGCGCACAACACATCACCGAGTGTAAAGTTAAGATAATACAAATTAAGCATTGTGGAACCAGTATGAGTAATAGGAAGTCGCTTACCATCACCAATGATGATGTCATCAGTACCATCATAGATGTTGGAAAAGGACAAGTTCTAGAGATCCAAGGTGATGTGATAAGAGGCGCCAGAGTCCATAACCTAGGAGTGTTGATCAGGAGGTGGAGCAGCAGTGAGATGTGCCTAGGGCATGGTAGCCAGAGGTCGAGAACGAGATCGACAGACCTTGGTGGAGTGACCAATCTTATCACACAGTTAACAGACTATTATTCAGTATTGAGGCATAGGAGCAGGACGCCAAAGTTGTTGATAATTGTTGTTGCTACCTTAAGGTATGAGAGTAGGATGCCATGGCTGGTGGTGAAAGATGCTGCTACCGCCCGGCATGGGAGCAGGATACCAAGATGGTTAGGTACCATAGTTGCCACTTGGATTGTAATAAGACAGTGCCTGCTCTGGATCCTTGTTGGCAGACTTATAGTACTAATTGCTTTTCCGTTTAAATTTTTGACTTACTTGGGCAGTAATAGGTTGTGCTAGTGCCCTATCTTCGTGCTTCAGATAAGTCTCATAGTCAGTTAACTTGTTGTACAGCTCTTCAAATGATAGTGGGGAGTCATGTGCCCGGATTGCTACTGCTAATTCTTTGTACTCAGCCCCAAGACCATTGAGGGTATGGATGATAACTTCATCATCACTGAGATAATGTCATATTAAGACTAAGTCATCGATGATTTTCTTGATATTTTAGAGGTAATTAGCGATGATACTTCCCTCTTGTTTTGTGTTCATAAGTCTGGAGAGAAGGTTGAGCATGCAAGTGCGCGAGCGATTTACCAAAGTAGTTTGCAGTTTGCACTATGCTTCGACAATAGTAGCACTATGCTTTGGATTCGGTGCTTGAGTTGTTGTTCCCGGGATATCAATCATTGCTGGTGGACAACTGAAGGATCCATCAACATATCTTAACAAATCATATCCAAAGAGGATATTAGTAAACTGAGCGTGCCATGATGCATAGTTCCCTCTGGATAATTTGAAGGGGATGATGACGGTAGCATTGATGGAGATTATTCCTATACTCTAAGAGGTATTGGTGCTTCCTGTGATAACACTGACATAAATGGGAGAAATAGTCGATGAACACATTGTAGAAGAAAGGAATACCGATTACTTTTGGCTCGGACCACGTGGATGGTTGGATTGATGAACTGATCGCTGCAGCAGAGAGTAGGAATAACTTTTGTTGTGTTTAGGACCAGGGAAGCCTGTTTTCCCTTTTTTTTTTTGTTTAACTGGTTCTGCCGACTTGTGTCTTACTGCAACAACATTACTGATGGGTTCTGCTGTGTAGTTGGCACTGGAGGCTTCTTGTAGAAGGAGCCTCTGAAAAGGAAGAGCCGACAGTTGGCTCACGACGACAGGAGCAGCCTGGAAGATATGTTGCTGCGGTTGGGAAGCAAGGGAAGGATCGATCTCGATTGGGAAGGAGCACCGAGTGTCGCAGTTGAAGGAGAGGCCTGACTGTGGCTAGTGTCTTCTATGGCAAACCCATCATTCTCCTCGGGGGAGGCGTCAGCGAAGATGGTGGAGCGATGTGAGCACTGTAGTTTCTTCGGAAACTTTGCAAAATGCAACCTATGCTCAAGTGTTACCGAGACTTCTAGCTCAAGGAGAGGCCCGAGATATGGAAAGTTGCGATGGGCACTACGTCTTTTAGGGTTAGGAAGAGCCACAACATGGTTGACAGCGAGAGGTTTGCGTAGATGGTTCTACAGGCGACAGATAGAGGAGTATTTCGTAGGAGTCGACGGGCAAAGAGGTGGCATGATGGAGAAAAGGTAGCAGCCGAGGAGGGTTTGTCATGGCCAAAGATTTGTCAGAGGAATACATCTTTGGCTTCCACAGATGCGGTTGGAGAGGATGCTCTCCGGTAAGCAGCGAATGAAGCACTCGCTGTGAGAAGTTGTCTGGTGGTATGACCTTGCAGAAAAGGGACAGATGATGTCGAGAGATCAGTGTTGATCTCGTTGATTCCTATCAATTGCAGCTTTTGCACGCGGTTGGAAATGGTGAAAAAACTTGCTGTCGTTTGACAGCGAGAAGAGAGCTTGTTCTAGGCAAACGACTCTGATACCATGATAGAAGTGAGAGGAAGAGTTGAACGAAATGAAGTGTACCTTATCTTATTCATTTACTTATGTCTATTTATATAAAAGAAGAGAGTGATATAAAGATTAGATGTTGAGGATTTCCCTCAATAATCTAATTATTTTGATATGAATTATTACAACTATACTAACAAATCTATTTTTCATCCGAGGTGCACCAGCCGGTGAAGAGATGCCGTCGGAACTGCTGCTGCTGCTGCTGCTTGTGAAAGGGGCAGCAGCCGAGGAGGTGGTGTTTCTTCAGGAAACAAAGGCGAAGGGGAACTTACAGTAGTCACAAATGGTCTATCGCCGTAATGGTAAGGACAGACCATTGTTCCAGAAGCATGTAGAAGTGTCGTTCTCAATACTGGTAATGCTTCCACGGCAAGTTTGTGAATGAGTGATACGACGTTGACGTTGATGGCAGCTTCCTTCTTCGTGCACCAGTGATACGCTGGTGACTGTTGGAGCAATAGAGGAGGCCCGTGTAGTCGGAGCTTGTTAGAAATTGAAATGAGAGAATGAAAACTTGATATTATTGATAAATGCATCGTCTATTTATACAGGGATGAGGAAAGATTTTCCTCAACTAATGAAGATTTCCCTCAGATTTAACAGTAGACTTAGTCAAAAGATTTCCCTCAACTAATGAGGATTTCCCTCAACTAATGAACGAGATTGGCTCGTTCAGTTATAGAGTTAGCGGTAGACTTAGTCAGCTAACATGCCCCGCAAGATCGAGCTTCATCAAGGATGCCGATCTTGGACCGATGCAATAAAAGGGCTTGAGCTAAAGACTTTGTGAGGAGTCGCAAGTTGATCGGTGTGAACATGAGAAACACGAAGGCCGACGAGCAACTTGATCCCGCACAAAATGAAAGTCGATAGCCACATGCCTCATGCGAGAGTGAAAAACCGGGTTCGCACAGATAAGTTGCACCAAGGTTATCACAATAAATAACAGGCAGAGTAGAAGAAGAAACGTGAAGCTCCTTAAGCAAGTTGGAGATCCAAATGAGTTCAGCAGCAACAGCAGCTATAGCTCGATATTCAGCTTCAGTCATAGACCTGGCAACTGTCTTTTGTTTCTTAGAACTCCAGCTGATCGGATTAGCACCAAGAAAAATAATATAGCCAGATGTGGAGGTTCGATCGTCAACATTGCCGGCCCAATCAGCATCAGCAAAGACATGAAGCTGAGAGGGAGAATGTTTGCGAAGAAAAATATCATGATCAATAGTCCCTTTAAGATAACGCAAAACGCGTTTGACAACAGTCCAATGGAGAGCAGATGGCCGATGCATGAACTGAGACAGTTTATTAACTGCAAAGGAAATATCCGGGCGAGTAAGGGCAAGATATTGTAGGGAGCCAACTACCTGTCGAAACTGAGTAGGGTCCGTAGTAGGACTACCATCACATAACTTCAGTGATTCACTGGAGGATAGAGGAGTGGCAACCTCTTTTGCATCCTGCATAGCCGTCTTGAACAACAAATCAAGAATATACTTTCTCTGTGAGAGAAAGAGACCAGAAGACGTAGATGTAGCCTCGACTCAGAAAAAATTTAGGTGACCAAGATCCTTAAGAGAGAATCGGCCAATTCTGAATAAATGCTTGAACCGCCATAGAGTTATCACCGTAATAATAATATCATCCACATAAACCGGAAGATAGATAGTAAACCCATGTTGGTGGCGTGAGAAAAGAGAGACATCGATTTAGAGTTAATGAAGCCAATCAAGACAAGTAGAGACCAAGCTCGATACCGGCTCGTGGAGCTGAAGGCCATAAATGGCTTTTCGTAATTCTGCATATCGGGATACTGAGGATGTATAAAACCTGGAGGCTGTTGCATGAAAACGTCTTCAGTAAGTGTTCCTTGCAAAAAGGCATTGTTAACATCGAGTTGGCGTAAGCACCAGTCGTTGGAGACGGCCAAACTCAGGATAAGCCGAATGGTAGTAGGTTTGACGACAGGACTAAATGTCTCAGTGTAGTCAAGACCAGGACGTTGATGAAAACCCTTAGCCACAAGTCGAGCTTTATAGCGAGCAATCGAGCCATCAGGGTTTCGCTTAATGCGATAGACCCACTTACACCCTATAATGTTTTGCGTGGGGTGAGAGGGGGTGAGAGTCCATGTACCATTACGAAGAAGCGCATCATACTCATCACTCATGGTCACACGGTGAGAATTTTGGGCTTGAGTAAAAGATGATGGTTCAGTAGAGGCTAGAGAAGAGTTGGTGCTGACATGTAAATTAAGAACTTGACGGGGTTTAAAGATACCACTTTTGGAGCGGGTTTGCATTGGATGGCTTGAGACGATAGGAGTAGTAGAGGGTAAGGATTGAGGGTGATCACTAGTGGAGGTGGACACAGGGACTACAGAGGAACCAGGACAAGGTGAGGACAGAGGCATTGGCTGGAGGAGAGGAAGAAGGAGAAGAAGACGAAGGAGGAATGTGCGGAATCGAAATAACAAGTGAGTGTGGATCTTGTAGAGGCACGGGGGAGGAGGAAGATGTAGTAGAGGAACTCAATGGGATGGCACAATGACCTTGATCTCGAAAGGGAAAGACAGACTCCACAAAAGTGACATGTCTGGAGACAAATACCTTAGTAGATAGAGGATCATAACACCGAAAAGTATTATGTTCAAGAGAATATCCGATGAAAATACAAGGGCGAGATCGAGGTTGCAGTTTATGAGAATTGTAGGGGCGTAACCAAGGATAACGATGACCAAAACTTTTAATGTGTGTAGGTTAGGGCATTTTGAAATAGCTTTTCAAATGGTGAGATCTTCAAGAAGCTGGAGTGGGCATACGATTAATGAGGTACACGCTTTGAAAGGCGACGAAGGCGAAGGCATAGATGCTTGATGAAGCAGAGTTAGACCAGTTTCAACAATATGACGATGTTTACGTTCGGCAGAACCAACCAGTTGAGGAGTATACGGAGGTGACTTAAGATGTTGAATACCACAAGTAGATAGATAAGATGCAAGAGCTTGATATTCACCTCCGCCATCAGAATAGATGGTTTTAATATTAGTTTGAAAATAGTTCTCAACTAAGTTCATAAATTTAGAGAATACAACAACGACATCGATTTTTGAAGAGGATAGAACCATGTATACTTAGTAAAATAATCTACGAAGACAACATAGAATCTAAACTTGTCAAAGGAAACAACCTGCAGACCCCAAACATCGATAAATAACCTCAAACGGCTTAGAGCAAGAAAGAGAGGAAGTACTAAAAGGTAATTGATGACTTTTATTACTAAGACAGCATTACTGAGTAAGAACATTCTGGATTTAAAACAGAATAGAATAACGAGAAAGTAATTTTTGTTGAATAGAGTTTGAGGGATGACCAAGACGACGATGCCATATATCGGAGCTGCAGTGGAAGTGTTTCGTGGGGGTGAGAAACACGGTAGACGGCCATTCGTAGATGTTGTCTTTATTCGGGCCGCGAACTAGAGATGCCCCCGTGCTCAAGTCCTTAACAAGAAAATAATCAGGAAAGAACTCAATAGAAGTATGATTTTGTTGACAAAATTGAGAAACAGAAATAAGATTTCGCTTGATGTGAGGGGCACACAAAACATTATGAAGTGTAAAAGAAGAGTCGTTAGAATGGAATGTCTTAGAACCAACATGAGTAATAGGGATTCGATTACCATCACCAACGATGACGTCTTCATGGCCGCCATAGCCATTATGGAGTGATAAATTCTGGAGATCAGAGGTGATATGGTGGGAAGCGCCAGAATCCACAATCCAGTTAGACCTTGAAGAAGCAATCAGGATATTTGCTTGAGGCCAAGTTGATGGTGCTGGAAGACGCGATCGACAAACTTTGGCAGTGTGACCGATTTTGTCACACAATTGACAGACAACTGGTTGTAGATTCATAGGTGGGGGGCGACGAGGTGAAAAGGAAACATTTGGACGAGAATTGACGGACGAAGGATATGGAGGAAGAAGTGATGGATGAAAACTCATAGTAGTGGGAGGTTGGGTGACTACACCTTTTGAAGTATTATTGTGGTATTTACGGCTGGGCTTTTTGAGTTTTTGGGTGAACTGAGCTGTGATGGGAGGTTCTGACAAAGGTCCCGATAGCTTGGTGTCCCGCTTTAAGTAAGCTTCATAATCCGTCAGCTTGTCATAAAGTTCTTCAAAGAGGATAGGAGAGTCACGCGCCCGAAGAGCAGCAGTAAGTTCTTTGTACTCAGGATTTAAGCCATTGAGCGTGAACCAGATCTCTTCATCGAAGAAGATGACCTATCAAAGCCGGTCATCGATAATGACTTTGATATTTTGTAAGTAATCAGCAATACAACTTCCCTCTTGCTTGAGAGTCATAAGATTGGAGAGTAGTCCAAGCATGCGAGTCCGAGAGCGGTTCGCGAGTAGTCAGAACTTGTTCCATGCTTCCGCAGGTGGTACAGAGGTCACAAGCGAGCGATGGATCCGAAGAGGCTGAATGGCTTGGAGGATTAGTCGATCTCGCCAAGCCATAACTTGTAGAATTGGGTACTGGGCTAGGGTCTCCTGGGACATGAATCATGGCTGGTGGACAACTAAGTGAACCGTCAACATAGCCCAATAAATCATAACCAATCAAGAGGTTAGAGAATTGAGCACGCCAAGAGGCATAATTGCCATTTTTAGATAACTTAAAGGGGATTAAAGATGCAACATTAATGGAAATAAGACCGACGAAATGAATTATTAGTAGGAAAAAGAGTAGGGACATCAGAAGTGGATGAGAAAGACATTAGGAAATCACAAAAGCTGTTTGCATAGAGTTGAGAACAGTAACACAATTGGTGACCAAGAAAAGGAAAAGAAGAAAAGAAAAAGAAAAGCAATTAATGACTATAAATTTGTAGGTAGTAGCATAGATCAGAAGGTGGCTAACAAAACTGAACTGAACAGAATAGTGTAGAAAACACCTGGTAGATACGGAAGTGAGTGGCGAATGAGAATATCCAACGGTACTCCAATAGGTACAGTAGATGTGAATCACGCTTCGTTGGAATACGATACGAAAGGGGAGAATGGTGGTAGCGACACACGAGGAGAAGCGCTCTGCGTGAGCTATAAACCGTGGATCGGAGGCTTTGCGGTGATAGTAGATTTGAAAGATCCGAAGTAGCGTTGCCTCGGTAATGAGATAGCGAGAGGAGGCGATGTAATGACAACTATTTTTCCGTTGCTGAGAGAATAATTTCTCTTATGGCTCTGATACCATGTTAGAAATTGAAATGAGAAAATGAAAACTTGATATTATTGATAAATGCATCGTCTATTTATACAGGGATGAGGAAAGATGAAGATTTCCCTCAGATTTGACAGTAGACTTAGTCAAAAGATTTCCCTCAACTAATGAGGATTTCCCTCAACTAATGAACGAGATTGGCTCGTTCAGTTATAGAGTTGGCGGTAGACTTAGTCAGCTAACAGAGCTTTCTTCTATTGCAGAAGGGGTAGTAGGGGTGGCGCCGCTGCTCGTTGGAGCTGGTGCAACAATGGTGGAGCTCGAGGAATACTACCTCGTGCGGAAGGACTCCTTGCCGACGAGACAAGGGAGGAGGAGAGGCAACTGAGCTTGCTATTAGGCAAGCAGCTCTGGTAGATGTGAGCGACGCAGTCGTAGACGGGGTCGCGGAGGCATGCCTGAGCCTCATATCAGAAGGTAACGACGGCGTCGAGGTGCTTATGGGCGGGGATGAGAAGGTGTGTGCGCTACGCTAGGAGTTCCCACGGGCGGCGACAACACTGCCTTGGCTGCCCCAAAAGGAGATCAAGATGATGGAGTTACAGCCTTCGGTGGTAGCTGCCTCCGCGCTGGTCTCCGCTGCGAACGAGCTCTTCCCAGTTCAGCATCCGACCTGCCGAGCCACCCTCTCCTCCTGCGAGCTTGTAAATAAAGAGAAGTTGTTGGATTGCAGCAGCGCCATGGGAGATGCGGAAGCAGCGGCGACGGACGGTTGCGATGATTTGGCAACGGTGGAGAAGAAGGAGCAGAAGGAGAGGAAGCCAGGGGAGGAGGGTGGCGAGCCCAGCGAAACCAGCAACGACATGGAGGGGAAGATTGATAGATTAAAATCTGAGAAAAGAAATGATTGAATGTTTCATTAACATGAGACATAGTACTAGTATTTATAGAGGGTAGAGGATGAGATTTCCTATATGAAGGTTAGATAACATCATCGTGATAAGCTGCCTCCCTTGCCTTCGGCCCTGCTCTCAAGGAACAGCTTGCGATGGAGAGCTTGAGGCAGGAATGATAGCTTGCTCTAAGAGAAGGGCTCTGGTATCATGGTTGATGGATGCAACCCCTGTTTATGCATGTTAGATGAGAGGATTTCCTTAAACTGATCATCATGAGATTGTCTCATGCAGTTGGGAGATGCTAGCTGCTATCAATCTTCACCTCTGAATCCGCTACATCTGCCAGATACGTGATACACACAACGAAGCGGGGAGAGAGAGAGAGAGAGAGAGAGAGAGAAAGATGAGGTAGAAGAAACCACACATACCTGAGGACCCAGAGTCACGACAGCATTCCCATTTCCATCCATGAGCAGAAGCTCTCCCGCAATGCACTTGCGCTTCCTCGAGTAATTGTCGACCCGAAACGCCAATCTTCCCATGCTATCATAAATCGAGAACCCATCTGTTCCACGGAAGCCCATGCTCGACTTCTTCCACACTGTCCACACCGACGGACAGTTCGTCGTCGTCGCCGCAACCTCTTCATCGTCAATCTTTCTCGGTGCAGGATGAACCCTCGACATTGCCTCAAGGCAACTGCTAATGGAACTCGCTCTATGTTTAGAGGAAAAGACGATGAACCAAAAAAAAAAAAAAAAAAAAGGTGAGAGGCACAAAAAGCTTACGTGAACAGTAATATATTAATAGGCTCTTAGTCATTGGTTCAAGGATTGGTATGAGGCTGCCGGTGGAAGTCACGCAGGCTTTGACCTTTGTGATGCCATCTCTGACTCGTATTTGTCATGCAGACTCCTCTGGGGAATGAGACTCCGGCCGGCAGCTTTTACAATGGGCCGGCCGAAAGAGGAAGAGGCATGTGTTTGATGAAACGGAGGCTGTGTTCGAGTGATACAAGGCGGAATTCAATTATTCTTTCCATAAAATACACTAATAAAGTTACTCTCTTGGATCATCAACCTGCAGAGATACATAGATGGACGGTTGAGATGATTCCATCTCTTCTCAATAGTAAATTGGGGAGGATGGCGAGGCTAATTTGAGCTCCTGTCGGAGCCCAAGAGAACTAATTAGTTGGAGACATGTCATGGATTGGAGTGTATCTGGGTTCTGGTAAGGTCACCGACGTTATCGAGTTGGTTCGTTCCAAGCCCATATTGACACCGGTCGAATCACCGCCCGTTTTCTTGGGAGCTCTGTGGAATCCTCTGGTTGGTTTCGTCTCCTCCAACAATGTCTCCAGATCTGGAGCACCCCTTCCTCGGGATCCCTCGCGAGATTGCAGTTGCGAAAGCAGGTGTGCTGATCGGCTGGCGGCGGTTTGTCAACTTGGTTCTTGGAACATGTGGTTTCTCGAATGATGGGAGGGGGCCATCGACTACTTCTATGGGCTCGAGCAACTTGATTCTGTGGCGGAGATTTGTGTATTCCATGGTCTTGTGTGCGTTCTCTGTTTGGTGAAGAACGTCGAATCAATCATGCAGGTGACCTGTTTGATGATATGTTACAAAGACGTCTCTCCTCAGTGATGACCTGTTATGCGATCTTAGGTAAGGAATGCAGAAGAAGCGTTCTAATTATCATTTTGTAGAAATGAATTAAACGGGGTGCCACCCAGGAACTGAGGAGACATGTCTAGCTGGATGCTTCCGCTATTACAATGACAACGTTAGGTGGGGGTTTTTTGGCTGCTGCTGAAGGCTAAGGAGATGATACCTGTCCTCTGCTAAAGAAGCCACCCTGTTGTTCTGGAATTCGTGATGAAGAAGCTAGACGAGTATCTTGCAACGTATTTAAGGGAGCAGTCCCTCAACCATCCATTGTTCCAGTACTTCTATAGATTGGTTCGTCTCCTGTTTCTCTATCTATGCATATTGTAAATAACAACCCCTTGTTATTTTATTCAGTGAAATTATATCTGTTTTGGGGATTCTGATCTTGTTCTAGTTGTTAATGTGCACATATGTAATTGGTCCTTTTGTTTGCTACCAAAAATAACCTATCGGTGTCTCATCAAATAGTTATCAACCTTTTGAAATTTGCTTCCTGTCTTTTCCATATTATATAAATGGAGCATTAATGTGTGGGGCTTTAAATAACATAGTTTTAGTTATTATCTGTCCTAGAAAACTAGAAAATGGCTGCCTCGTAAGCCTTTTTGTTTCTCAGTCATTGGAAACTCAGTTCTTGCAATTAGATGACAATCTTTTTTTCATGCAGTATGTTATTCACTTGTCCGAGAAGAAATTTAACCCTGTTTGTCGCTATTCGGTACTTTGTTTGAATCTGGGTCTTCATTTTCAAGTGTATTCTCTTCCTTTTACACCATATTTAAGCCCATGTCGGGTGGTCTACACCTATAATTTTTTATCAAGGTTACTTTAACCATCATAGAGTGAACTTCTACTAAGAGTTTCATGTTATTGGATTATTGAAAATACAAGGTTTCTTTTCAACGTGAGATACTAATGGATAGTTAAGGCAGCATTTTTTTGGAGGGATCAAGAATACAAATCTGAAAATGATTGTTATTGTGAGGGTAAAACAATGCTGAAAGAGAAAAACAAAACTAAGCTTGATGATATTTTTAATCGAAATAAGTGATGTGTAAGAAGAAAATCTGATGCTTTAGGGGCAACAGTAAAGAATTTAATGGAAAATTTAGAAAATTGAGACGAAATCTGCAGTAAGTAGTAGAATGAAGAATTAAATGAGAAACAGAGAAGTGCACCAGGGAGCTAGAGAGAGATAAGAAGTCTTCAATACTTGTTCTTCCATACTTTCTAGGGTTTACAAGTCAGTTGACTCATTAAAAATTCATACTAAAGCACAAATGATAACCGGAAAGTAAGGAAGTGGAGGAAAGAGTCCTCCATATGTTCAAATGAACTTCCATCCATTTAGGAACATATTGCATATCATTTATGGACTTGTGCTTGTCGTTTCATTTTCTCTTGGTTGAATACCCCCCAAAAGGGACCCTCAGCTTACATTATATTTGACATGGATTTAAACTTTTGTGCCCTGAAATGAGATAGCTTATCAACCCCTAATTAGCTTAAGATTTTTAGAATCTCAACCATACATCATCTAACGTAAGTAAAACTTCTACAAAACATAAGACATACTCTGCTACTACACTGAATTTAAGGCTCTGAAGAGATCGGCATCTGATGATCAATAGGTTTGCACTCAATGAAGATCGCAACGAATCACATTGTCCATATGCATCAAAGTTTCCAGCAGGCTTATCCTCTAGTACTGAAGCTTTCTTTTTTCCTTCCATGATAAGGACCAACAGTACCTTTATAATAATTTCGTAGAGGAACATCAAAAACCATTCTGATTTGGTAATTGTTCTTCTCAATCTCAATAGCTTCGCAGAGGAGCATCAGAAACCCTTTCGATTAGGTAATTTTTCTTCTCAATCTAGATGCATCTTGCTGCCTCTTTGGCACATATTAGACACAAACATTGTCATCTCTGATATTCTTGATAGTGTAAATGTTCATCCTGTCTATATTAACAGCATTTCTTACAAACAGTGACAGTCTATTAGGTGAGACATCTATCAACTATCCTATCAAGGTTTTATTCAATCTGATGAGCAATCATGGGCTATCAAGCAAAATTGAGGAAATCTTTGCTCACGGATATAGTTGGTTAGTTAGTATAAAGCAGTGTATTTGGAGTGTGATTAACTAAAATTTTGCTCATGGTGAGGAAGAGCGGAAGGTGAAAGAGGGTATGCTATTGGTGGTAGTGATGGTGATAAGGTACTTTATGACCTCCTATTATAGGTCAAATGGAGCTTCTTGATTTGAGGACATAGATAACAACAACTAGGTGATGAACATGAATCGGTTACAGCAACAGCCACTGAAGGAGTTGGCTGTGTTAGGAGAAAGATGCAATAGGCTGGTCCATGTAATGGTGGTGTCAGTGGTTGTGGTGTTCAGCAGTAGCATTGCTTGAGATCCACCTCAGTGTCCCTTTCTAACTCTGTCTAGCACTTGCATTTGGGCTTAGCAACTTTCTTTACTTAAACTGGAATTTTTATCACTGTCCATAATTTAGTTTTGGTTTATTCTCTATATATGTGGTTTTTGTGGCAAAAGAAGAAGAGGTAGGTAGTCTTTAAAAATGACTGTTTCAAAGCAGGGTGTTGACTTACATCGATAGCTTTTCTTTATGCTTTAGTTTCAAATGAAGTACTTGGAGCCTTATTTCTGTTTGCAATGAGGCCAAAAGGCAGAAATATTAGTTCTTTGGTGAAGGTGCCAAAGCTATTTTCCCTCATTGGTGGTGTTATTCCTTTCATTGCAAGATAACCGTTGGAGGTGTTTATAACTAATTATGATTTGTTTCTTATCATTTGCAGGCTATAAAGATGTGATACTTTTTAGCTCCTGAAAGTATTAAGTTTTGTATGATTACTTGTGTCTAGTGGTGTAGTTGTAACTAGTAGTTGTACTGAATCATGTGGAAGAATTAATTAGAATCAACATATCCTTGCTGGCAGTACAGTGATAGAACCCCAAGAGGAGCTCTATAGAATTCGATCTTTGAGGGGGATCAACCCTTGGAACACTATAGGGGTTCCTCTATTGAATTCGATCTTTGAGGGGGATCAACTCTTGGAACATTATAGGGGTTACTCCCTCCTAGAACTCGGCACAAAGGCTGAAATAAGATGATTCTTGCTTGATTGAAAAGAGTTGGAGGCCACAACTTATATGGGGCTCAAGACCCTAGCCCTAGGGGGGTGCTTTCCTAAGTGAGTTTACCCCCTTACCCCTCCTATAGCTGACCTACCTTAATAGGGTAGGCGGCAGCTTAGTTGGCTGCATAGCCGACTCTAGTAGGTGGAAACCCTAGCCGACCAGCCCAGTAAAGGGGGCGGCGGCTACTAAGCCCTAATGCCCCAAATAAACCCTAGCCACACTTCTTTATAAGATAGAAGTGACTAGGTAGGGGTTTTATTACATTTCACAGAGTTTTATTGACTCTACTAAGGTGAATAGGACCCAACCTGCTAGGGTCCTATCAAGCCCGCCCTCTTTGAATCAGCCTTGTCGTCAAGGCTGAGGATTCACTGTGAACCGACGGTCTTCAGCTCCTCGTAAGACTCCCATGTGGCATCTTCTGAAGGTAAGTTGCTCCATTGCACTAGTAATTCGGTTGAAGGGCGTCGTCGGCGCATCATAATTCTTCGGTCGAGGATGGCTTGTGGTTGGGCTTTAATAACTCCATCACTTTTGGTGCTCGGCAGTTGGGTCTGGGTTGACTCATGCTCTCCCAGTTTGGGCTTTAAGCAGGACATATGGAAGATAGGATGAATCTTAGCGTCTTCTGGTAGATTTAGTCTATATGCCACAGCTCTGATGCGCTCCATGACCTGATATGGTCCGTGGAATCGAGGAGATAGTTTCATCGAGGCTCTTATGTTGATGGACGATTGCTTGAATGGTTGTAGGCGAAGGTAGACCCAATCTCCTACCGAAACTTCCCGCTCGCTTCGATGAGTGTCGGCTTGTTGCTTCATATGGGCTTGGGCGGCCACTAAGTTGTCCTTCAACAGTTGTAGGAGCTTATCTCTGTCCATTAGATTTTGATCAACTTGTTCTACTTTGGTCGCATTGATTACATATTTCGATATTACGGGGGGGGGGGGGGGGTTTAGCCAAAAAATGCCTCACAGGGTATACATTTGGTGGAGGAATGATAGGTCGTGTTGTACCACCATTCGGCCCAAGGGAGCGAATTTATCCACTCTTTTGGCCGATCACTAGTGAAGCATCGTAGATAAGTCTCTAGGCATTTGTTCACCACTTCTGTCTGACCATCTATCTGTGGATAATAGGCTGTGCTCATTTTAAGCTGGGTGCCCTGCAGTTGAAACAATTCGGTCCAAAATTTACTTGTAAATACTCTGTCACGATCGCTCATAATTGACCTTGGGATCCTATGCAGTTTAATAATATTTTCCACGAAGAGTTGGGCGATACTAACAGCAGTATAAGGATGTCTCACAGCACAACAATGAGCGTACTTTGTTAAGACCACCACAAAGATCGTACTTTTACCTTGCGATGGTGGCAGCCCTTCGATGAAGTCCATGGAAATGTCAGTCCATGCTGAGTCTGGTATAGGTAATGGTTGTAGTTTTCCTGGATTGGCCACCGTTTCTCCCTTATGCTGTTGGCACACATCGCATTTGGCCACATAGTCACAAATAGATTTTCTCGTGCCTTTCCAATAGAAGTTTTGTTTCACCCTCTTATATGTTCTGAAGAAGCCGGAGTGCCCTGCTGATGGTGAAGAGTGCAATTTATGCATAATAATTTTGGTGCAAGGAGAAGAGGGAACAAGCACAATTCGACCCTTATTGCGTAGGTCCCTTGAATGACTAATGGCACCCGGATCCTTCTCTAATTTCTCTATATGATGTCTTGGGTCGCTGGGCACTTCTTCCATTCCTTCCTAATGTCTTCAAGAAAGTTGGTGGAAGGAAGGGAGACAACTAAAAGTTTGGCTTGCTCTGGTAGCCGTGATAGCGCATCTGTAGCCACATTTTCTTTCCCTTTTCGATAGATAATTTTATAATTGAAACCAAGGAGTTTAGCTACCAATCTTTGTTACTCTAAGGAAGATAATTTCTTCTCCAAGAAGTATTTGAGACTCCGGTGGTTCGTCTTTATTTGAAATCGTCAGCCAATCAGGTATGGTCTTCATTTCGTGACGGCGTGTACGATTGCAAGCATTTCTTTATCGTACACGAACATTTTGTGATGAGAGGGAGACAAGGTCTTGTTGGTATAGGTGAGGCCATCTTGCATTAGGACAACTTCGATTCCAACTCCGGATGCGTCGGCCTCGATCACGAAGGGTCTGCTGAAATCAGGCAGCGCTAGAACCGGCGTCGTCGTCATGGCTGCCTTGAGTTGTTCAAAGGCTGTGGATGCCTTGTCTAACTACTGGAAAGACTCTTTCTTCAATAAGGAAGTGAGTGGGGCACTGATCTTGCCATAGTCTTTCACGAACTTTTGATAGTAGCCCGTAAGTCCGAGGAAGCCACGCAGCTTACGTTCATAGGCTCGGCCATCCTTGCATTGCTTCGATTTTTGCCGGGTCTATTGCCACTCCATCTTCTGATGAAGTGCCCAAGGTACTCCACTTTCGTTGTAAGAAGTTGGACTTTGATTGTTTAACGTAGAGGATATTCTCTTGAAGAGTCGTTAGAACAATTCGTAAGTGCTGAAAATGTATGTCAAGCGTAGGATTGTAAGTGAGAATGTCATCAAAGAATACCAATACAAATTTGTGTAAAAACCTCCGAAAAATGTCATTCATCAGGCTTTGGAAGGTAGAAGGAGCATTGTAAGTTTGAAAAGCATTACCAAAAATTCGTAGTGGCCGTTATGTACGAAATGTCGTTTTCGGAATATCTTCAACATACCCAAATCTGATAGTACCAAGCAGAGATCCAATTTGGTGAAGACTCAGGCTCCTTTCAGTTCATCCAATAGCTCATCCACTATTGGTATTGGATATTTATCCTTGACGATGATGGCGTTCAAATCCTGGTAGTCAACGCACATCCGCCACGTCCCATCCTTCTTGCACACTAGTAACACCGGCGAGGAGTAGGGACTGCAACTTGGCCGAATTACTCCAGTGTCAAGCATCTCCTTAACTATGTTCTCAACCTCGTCCTTCTACAAGTGAGGATAGCGGTACGACCTTGAGTTTACTAGAGGTTGGCCCGAGAGTATAGGTATGCGATGATTATATTGCCGGGTAGGTGGAAGTCCATACGGCTCGGCGAATTCCTCCAACAATTGGGCAAGCTTAGGATCTGTAACTTGCACATTCTTCTCCTCTGATGGCTGCTGGATATGCATTAAAAAGCCGTCATGTGTCTTGTACAAAGCTTTCTCCATCCATTGCGTCGAAACGGTGGAGATATGGCTCCCGCGCTTGCCTCGTCAGGTGACCTGTCTGCCTTTACAATAGATATTCATGATTAACTTAGAGGAATTCCATGAAATGTCACATAATGTTGTGAGCCATTCAATCCCGAGCACAGCTTCATAGTCGTCGATGGGTAAGAGGAAGAAGTCGGCTACCACTTCTTGGTCTTGTAGGAGCAATTTCACACGTGGGCGCAGTTGGTTGCACTTAAGAATTCGGCCGTTAGCGACCTTTACATCGAATTTGTTGCAACTTTTGATTTGAAGTGTCATACTGTCATGGATAAAAATGTAAACAAGGTGTTCGATAAAATGCTCATGTTTGTCCGTGTCCTTCGATTTGTGTATATACCTTGTACATCAAGTAGCGGGCTTGCAGTAGGCTTGGCAGCCCTAGTTTGGTTTGCTTTGTGGCCAATTTTAGCTTGTAAATACGAGTGTGTCTTGTAAGCACTTCTGGGGACTTCGGTCTATAATGAACCATTATTCTTTGTGTGCAACCTTTTAAAACTTGTAATGTCCATGGGTGTAATTTGTATTCGCTTTATAAAGTGTTTGCTTGAGCAGTTGTTTATGGATCCCATCGGAATTGCTTCTTCTGGCCCATTTTCTCTATTATAAGTCCTAAGGGACCCTAGGAGATCTCGAAGAAGGCTGACCTTTGCGGACGGACACGCATGGGTGCCGCACGGCTTCGGCAAAATCAACTAAGTTCGTGACATTGTGGTATCAGAGCGGGATAAGCACATACAAAAACACTCGCCATACAAACGTGGGGGACCTAACTGGGTTGTATGGATGACAACCAACACATACAACCGTTTGAGGGAAATGGACATTGAGATGTAGGGAAATGAGTCGCTCAAAAGAGCAAGCATCCAGGTTTGGCGTTCAGAGAAATGGCCAACCCCTACAAAGATTGGGATGGCTGAGTTCGAGCTACGGCTCGATGTTGGTAACCAAACTTGACGGTGCTCAAGGCAAGCGGGGCGCTTGGCGAAAGATGAGACCGTGCAAAATGGGAGGTGTTGCGCAACGACCAAAAGAGTTGTGCAAGCTCACAAAGGTGAGGGGAATTGCTAACTCGAAGGATTCGGTACTCATGCGAGGGCTTGTATACGGACGACGGAGTGTTCATGGTCATCCCAAGGCGCGATCAGAACTCGCGTCATAGAGCATCAGAACTTTCTCTTCGGCATGGAAAGGATACATCCGTAAGCGGTTGAAGTGTGCAACAAGTTCAGCACGTTGCTAGACCTTGAAGGGTGCAATGGGGACTGTATTGGCGAAGAGTCGCAATCTAGTAAGTGCATTTGCGGGGGCAGAACAAGGCACAAGTTGTTTAGTAAGACGGAGTAGTCCACAGGGGATGGTGGTCTCCGAAACTTCCAGTGGGAAGAATGCAAAGAGGAAAGTTGCTCTAATCGGACAGATATCTAGGAGGGATAAGTCCTAGTACTCGAGAGGGATAAGTCCTAGTACTCGAGAGGGATAAGTCCTAGTACTCCAGAGGGAGAATCATGTGCAATGGACCGTACATATTGAGGAAGAGTTTCTCAAGGCAATATCTCAACAAAGCTTAATGGACCGAGCGAGTGACGAGGAGTCGTCGCATGATCTCGAATGAGATAATGGTAGATGTATTTCGAGATCAAGTGGGGGAGCAATCCAAGGCAACATCATATGAAAGCACCTTAGAGTCGATGTGGAAATCAAACTCAACGAAGGGCTGACCTGTGGAATGGTGGACGCGAGGACCACTATCAACTCAATGCAAATTGAGGAGCGGAGCGACTTTGGTGGAACTTGGTGAAGTATCCAAGCCACATGAAGGGAGTTGACATAGAAGATGGAACATGGAGCGGAGGCATAGAGCTTTCCTTGGATAGAGATCAAGGGCATGAACTCTTGTAGAGGCAAGAGTGGGATCATGTCGTTCTATGGGTTCTTTATTCTGATGGGGCGGACTTATCTTGTATGATGCCAAAGATGAAGGCAGCTTTGAGGCACATGCACCTTACCTCAGAGATGTATTTGACGGAGTAACTAAGGTGATTCAACTTGCGAAGGCAAAGTTGAGATCATGAGACCTTAGCACGGGGCAAGAGGACGTAGAGGCGGGTACTTTTGAAGAATATGCCACAATGTTGCCATTTGAGTTGTCAGGAACAAATGGTGCATAGCGGAGATTGTGTTGGTAGGAGATAGAGGCCTAGGATCCAGACAATAATGCACCAATTCTAGCGAAGTCAGGAGACTTCAGGAGCTACTAGGCGACAAACTGTCCTAGAGCTATGCTTCGTCTAGATGTGACCCAAGAGTGGGTGGACGAAGGTAAATTGCCAAGGGAGCGAACAAAAAAAAATCGGCGATGGCGGAGGCCCTACGATATGTTGGCTGAGGCCACACATAGAGAAGTTATAGTCCGAGTTCATCATACGAGAATCTGTATGCAATGGAGATGTCACCAGGAGGCGACATGGTGTAGCGAATCGTGGTGGAATAGTTCATGGCAATGCGATACATGTGGACATGTCCCATGAGGGACATGATCATGCGGAGGTATGATCAGGAGCTACTGAGAGCTCCACTTTGGTGTACGACACAACAAGAAGAATGACTATAGATTCAAGGAGTGAATGTCATGGTACCGCAGAGGAGGATCTTCGTGTGTGCATCGGAGCTTACATTAGATGAAAGCCTTAGTCATCAGCACATAGGGGCTGTATACAATCGAGGAAGTAGTTCAAGTGCAATTACCAGTGAGTCCCATGGAGGGGGACGTGATCATGTGAATGATCAGGAGCTGCTGGGAGCTCCACTTCGGTGAACAATGCAATGGCAAGAAGGGCTGTGGATTCAAGGAGTGAATGTCATGGTACCGCAGAGGCGGGTCTTCCGTGTGTGTGCATCGAAGTTTGCATCAGATGGAAGCCCTGGTCATCAGCATATGGTGGCTGTGTACCATCGAGGGAGAAGTCAGATTGCAAATACCAGTGAGTCCCATGGAGGGGACTTAATCATACAAAGGTATGATCAGAGCGACTAGAGAGTTGAACTTCTTCAGTGCTCATATTCGTTTAAGGGAGCCCGGCAAGTCAGAGGACAAGGTCGAGCAAGCGAACGTAGCTACCAAGGAAGCTAAGGAGAACAGAATCGCTGCGAGCCCTGCAATAAGATAGCGGAGGCCATGCATGAGTTGCAGTTTGTCTTTCCATCGACCAAGGAGAACTGCTAGGATGACACAGTGGTGTTGAAGCAAGTGGTCGAAAGGGGCGAGGAAGCGACGACGAGTCTGGAGGGGCTCAGCTACCCAAAAAAAAGCAAAGTATCGGTTAGAAATAAGGTGGACTCGGAGGAGCGCTACAGTGCTGTAGATGCAGATCTACCGATCACGAAGGAAGGGAGCAGATGCAAGACAACGGATAGTAGGGCCATGGCTTGGCAACGCCATCGTACTATAGAGGTGGGACTTCCGTAGAGTCATCGATCCCTTGCTCTCATAGAGGGAGAGTACTGGTCGAAAAGGGGCCGAGGAGGTGGAGAATACAGAGGCAAACTCCAAGTACCAAGAAAGGACAGAAGGGCAGAGGCCAAGGAACTTAATAAGATCGGTGTTGATGGGCTTCTCATCAAGATAGCCAAAAGCGAGGGACTTCAGATTGATGCATGAGTACTCGACCAAGGAACGAAGTAGGCAGTACGAGGTACAGTACCTTTTCTACTTATAGGAGTAGGCAGCAAAGGTGATGGAGAAGATGGTACAATCCCAGAGGCGACCAGGACTATTAAAGACTTACTCTAAGTTGGGGGACTCCAAGCTGGGGTAAACTTTTTACTCTTTTCGGGCAAAACTTATTGCATTCCAGAAGTTCAATGGCAGTGTGAAGGCGAATCACAGTAGCTAACTCAATGCAAGGAGTGCAAACACTTTAAGTGTTTCAGAAGTGTGAGCAAAGAGTGGGCGAATGTTAGTAATCAACTCAATGCATGAAGTACAAACTCGAGGAGGCAGGCGAGTAACCTTTGCCTTCTCAACTCAAGAGAACGGGCGAAACTGAGTACCCCAATACTCTTAACTCGAGGAGGCGAGCGAAGCCAAGTAACCTTGCCTTCTCAACTCCTAAGAGAATGGGTGAAGTTGAGTATCTCAGTTCTCTTACTTATCCAGCAGAGGAGCTCTGCATAAGTTCAGTGACTCTTTGAAGAAAGCTTATGGAAGACAATAGTTGTCAAATCCTCGCCATTAGTGATCAGTACTACCGAGAGTAGATTGTTTGCTTTATTTCCCAATTGAATGCTAATCAAAAGCGGGAGTGATGCGAACCTACTTGGAAGTGACAACTAAAAGTGGAAGAATGATCAATAGGCAAATATTGTGGAGGAAGGACCTCAAAAACTTTAAAGTCTACGAGGCGATGCTCGTTAAAGTTCTAACAAACATCCATCCAGTTCAAGCAACATGAGTATACTGCGATACTGGCGCATAATAAGACAGGCCTTTTCCTGTATCAGAAGAATCCGCGAGAGTCAATAAAGATCAGCACAACTCAGCCAACCCCATACCAGAGTCAGTCATTAGTGAGTTAAAGCAGCATGGCGGATCAGAGTTCGACTACTTAACAACAGCGATGGAGAGCGACCGGGAGCCAAAGGGGCGTGTTGCAGCCAAAGCAGAAGATTAAAGATTCAACAAATGCGAGGAGATGTAGCGTCTACAATGGTTTCGACGAGGACGTCGAAGGAATAAGTAGGGGAGAATGCCACGGACAAAAATGTAAACAAGGTGTTTGATGAAATACTCATATTTGTCCGTGTCCTTCGATTTGTGTACATACCTTGTACATCAAGTAGCGGGCTTGCAGTAGGCTTGGCAACCCTAGTTTGGTTTGCTTTGTGGCCGATTTTAGCTTGTAAATACGAGTGTGTCTTGTAAGCACTTGTGGGGACTTCGGTCTGTAATGGACCACTATCCTTTGTGTGCAACCTTTCAAAATTTGTAATGTCTATGGGTGTAATTTGTATTAGCTTTATAAAATGTTTGCTTGAGCAGTTACTTGTGGATCTCGTTGGAATTGCTTATTCTGACCCGTTTTCTCTCTTATAAGTCCTAAGGGACCCTAGGAGATCTCAGGGAAGGTTGACCTTTGCGGACGGACACGCATGGGTGCTGCATGGCTTAGGCAAAATCAGCTACGTCCGTGACAATACGTGCAACAACCTTACTGTTGAGGAAGTTATTTATGCTGCCCGTATATATGAGAACGGTGATGGATTGATGCTTGAGAAGCCCCCCCACTTTCATTGTCTGCGGGTTAGAGTAGCCGGCTAAAGTGTGCACCGTGAAGTCGACCGGTTGGGCTCTTCCTCCGTGACTTCTTCGGATTCGAGGCTTTCTTCAAGTAGTTCAATGTCTTCATTCCTCTACTGGTTCTATCACAAGAAGTCGACCTTTCCTGCAGCGATGTTCGGCTCCAAGGCTCGTCGTAATGCCAACATAGTCCCTTCACGGATCGCTCTCGAATTTTGTCTCTCATCAATTTTTTTGGTGCAGGAGCTCGAATGACAGTAGAGGGGGCTGAAGGCTTCGACATTGCTGGTCGCAGAGCGACCCAATCCTTCGGGCTCTGTGGTTCAAGCATTCTTCTTGTCGCCGCGAAGGAGATAACTGTCATCAGAGTGTACGGTTGTCGCGCCTTCACTTCTCGTCGTATCTTCGGCTTTAAGCCCTCAATAAAAGTTCCTAGAAGTTGCTTTTTTAGACTAGTCACGGGTTTGGTTAGATAATCATTCAAACCTCGTTTGGTACTCTTATTTGGTGGTGGTTTGTCGAATCTTTACTAAGTGTCCGTCGATGTTCTCGTAGTCTGTTGGTCCAAAGAGGTTCAATAGTCCTTCCTTGAATTGCTGCCAGGTTCGACCTCCATGGGTGTGCTCGAACCAATCAAACCATCGAATTGCGTCTCCTTCAAGATTGATGGCCGCAATTTCTACCATGTAGCATCGGCGGTTCGGTGAAACCGAAAGTAGCACTCTGCTCGCGAGATCCAACCGATCGGGTCTCCGTCTTCCCATTTAGGGAAGTCCACCCTCATGCGTGGATTGTATGGATCGGTTGTAGTGCCTCCTCGTTCTTAGAGTTCTCTCCAATTTGGTTTCCCCTTGCTGTGATTTCCTCGGGCTCGATGGTCGGTCCATGCTGAGTTTGGTGAAGATAGCGCGAATTTTTTTCTCCATGCAGGTCTCAAAGGCTTCAAACTTGGCATCGATAGCCTCCTCTGTTGCCATGGTATAAGCCTCCAGATCTATAATGTTGAGGCTTTTCTTTTGCTGTCGGGTTAAAGGCATGAGAGGTTTTGGAGCAAGGGTGGCTAAAAAGGTAGGTGGATCGATAAGGAAAGTTGGCTGAAAAAGTAGGTGGATCAATAAGGAAGTAGGCTGCAGTTAGGGCTGTTTTTGGGTCTGATTGGGATTGGTTCTTGGAGCAAGGGTGACCGAAAAGGTAGGTGGATCAGTAAGGCAGGTTGGCTGAAAAAGGTAGGTGGATCGGTAAGGAAAGTTGGCTGAAAAGGTAGGTGGATCGATAAGGAAGTAGGCTGCAGTTAGGGCTGTTTTTGGGGCTGATTAGGATTGGTTTGGCTGCGGTTTGATAGGTTTTTTGGGTGGTGATAATAGGGTTTGAGGATGAGAGAAAGAGAGTCCAAAAGAAAAAAAAACCGAAAGAGACAACACTCAAATATGATGGAATTCGATGAAGAAAGTGCTCTGTATGTGTTGTCCTGCCGAACAGAATTTGCGTCTGAGAAACAATGGATTCTCGACGTAAATTCCAGAGAAAAACCCAAAGAAAATATGCAGCAATTTGTCAACAAGTCCTTGGTTCAGATTGAATAGTAGCAGCAATTTAGATCGACAAAATTTTGGCAGCGTAATGGTAGAAAAAATTAATGCAAGGAAAGAAGGCAGATTCTTTGTCGTAAATTTCAGCAATATGCAGCGAAGAATTGCAGCAATATATTTGAGATAATTTTTACGATAGATCAATCTTAGATGGAGGCTAAGTTGATCTATGAGAATATGTAGAAATTTCGTTCACAAAGGATACTCAAAGAGCCGGTTTCAATAAGCCTCTTTGTCGCTGAAATTTTCTGCAGCAATTCCCCTTCGCAACAATGATCCCGTTTGCGACGGAAAGAATTCGCAGCGAAGCAAGGATACAAAATTTTCTTTGGAACGTAAGGATAAAGATTTTCAGTAGTAATAAGGTGTGGGTGATGGAATTTTTACCAGATCTTCAATGCAAACGCAGAGGGGGCAACGACAGATTGATGGATCTGCGGTTTGGGGATGTGACGGTGGAGGCAACGTCTTGAAGCAATTGTGGGAATTGCTTGGAAGGGTGGAGGCGGCAGAGATGGCAGTAGGGGCAGTAGGAACGCTACTCTGATACCAAATGATAGAACCCCAAGAGGAGCTCTATAGAATTCGATCTTGAGGGGGATCAACCCTTGAAACGCTATAGAGGTTCCTCCCTCCTAAAACACGTCACAAAGGTTAAAATAAGATGATTCTTGCTTGATTGAAAAGAGGTGGAGACTACAGCTTATATAAGGCTCAAAACTCTAGCCTTAGGGGGGTGCTTTCCTAAGTGAATTTACCCCCTTGTCCCTCCTATAGTTGACATGCCTTAATAGGGTAGGAGGTGGCTTGGTTGGTTGCATAGCCGACTCTAGCAAGTGGAAACCCTAGCCGACCAGCCCAGTAAAAGGGGCGACGGCTACTGAGCCCTAAGGCCCCAAGTAAAGCCTAGCCATACTTCTTTATAGGATTAAAGTGACTAGGTGAGAGTTTTATTACATTTCACAGAGATAGATTTATTGACTCTACTAAGGTGAATAAAACCCAACTCTGATATGGTCCTATCATACAGACGAGGGAATGAGTACAATTACTATGGATAATTGCTATTTGACTTTCATGATGTTATGATATTTGAACATCGTCAGAAAATAGATATGATTGGGATCAATTATGCCTTTAATTATGTGTGACCATTGTTTTTGCCCAAGACAGGAATGCTTTGTCAATGTCTTCATAATTTTAATTAGGCTTTCAAATACTTGATTCGATAAGATTCATATCAACCATGATATTTGTATTTCTTCTATGTTTGATTTATTAGAAGATAATTGAGCATTTATTTTTGTTATTCATATATTTGCTACCTTTTATGTTAATTTCTTAGCTTTTTCTTAATTCATGCTAGAGAACAAACTTGTATTACAATTTTTGTAGCTTAGCGTAGTATTCAGGTTTGTCGATATGTATATATATGTATATATAAATATATATATGTATATATATATATGTATATGTATATATATATATGTGTGTGTGTGTGTGTGTGTGTGTGTTTGTGTGTGTATATATATATATAACAAACCTGAACACTGTACTAAGCTACAAAAATTGTAATAAAAGTTTGTTCTCTAGCATGAGTTAAGAAAAAGCTAAAAAATTAACATAAAATGTAGCAAACATATGAATAACAATAAAAAATGCTAGAGAACAAACTTGATTTGCAATTTTTGTAGCTTAGCACAGTATATATATATATATATATATATATATATATATATATATATATATATATATATATATATATATATATATATATATATATATATATATATGATTGCTTATCCAGTATCCCTTTATTTGTCTGCTGCTACCTGCCTATGCTTTTATTTTCTTTCATTTCATTCAGATGAATTGAATTTATGATTTTCAGTTTCGTTAAGAATCGGATGAGTTTGTGATGTGCATAGGATGCCTGACACCTTTTATTCATTAGTTGTGTGGCACTGTAGGAGAGATCCAGTGCCACATGTTCTTGGAGGTCTGAAAAAAACATCTTGACAATGGAGCACTGATTACACTTAGTCATGTAACATGCATCTATGTTAAGTTTTGACAAAGGTTTTTTTAACTCTTATTTGACGTGTTTGTAGTCTTGGATGTTGAAAATCTTTTGCTGGATCAAATCTTTAGTGATAAGAGTATATTGCTTATGTTTTTCCATCTGAATAAGGAAATAGTTGATTTTCATCCTATGTTATGTGGTTGTAATCAATAGTTGCTTTACCATCTGAATAAAAAAGTGTCATTTAATTTTTTTTTTCCATCTGAATTTGAAAATAGTTGCATCACTAAACCTTAAACCTGTCATTAGACGCTCCTATCAGAAAAAGTAAGTAGTTTCTCAAACCAAATTTAGATTGAATTCAGTCACCAACTTGTAACAGCCTCCTATACTAGAATGATGAAACAATGTTTGGATATAACAGATATTTGATCTACTACCTACTACATTGTCGTATTCTGCTAAGCTATTTACATTGATCCAATTCAGAACTGTCGCATGTTGGTATTATTTGGCCTCAGCAATGGAGATACAAAGGATTGGAAGTAATAATCTTGGTTCGTTGCATCTGTAATGGGTGTGGATCCGAAGTTGATGTAGGAGCTCTGCAAGTCATCTAGTTTCAAGTCCATAAACCACTCACTGTCTTCTTTCTGACTCTTCTCAATCGTCTGATGTCCAGCTGTTTTGCAGGTGCTCAATGCTAGGACGCCAGTAGAAGCTTGGGATAGATAGCCTAGATCATCAAAATCTGGCAACACGACCTCATTTTCTACATCCGATTCTGGTGTCCTGAAGCTGTCCGACGCTGCATCATCCACTGATTGTATGGTATCTCCAAAGGATGTCTCCTCCTGTTTATGCATCTTCGTCTTCTCCCAGGTATTCTTCTTGTTGTATAGCCGGCAAAGAACCCAGTTATCCAACTGCATGAATCCAAAGAATTGTTTCGTCAGCACTATATAATTAATTGATTACATGCACCTTTTGAGGAGATTGTATGTTATCATTCGCCGCATACCCGTAGGCTTCCCTTGTTGGCGGTGCGGTTCGCATCAGCCAACCTGTATTCATGCATGATCCAATCTGTCTTCACTCCTTTCGGTGCCTTCCCCGAGTAAAACACCAAAGCTTTCTTGATCCCAACAGTCATGTTGCTACCCTTTGGTGAGATCGGCTTATCAGCACCAGTTGCCTTCCAGTATCCCTTACCGGCAGCCCTGTTTGGCCTCGACCCATTCGGGTACTTGCGGTCGCGAGGGGTGAAGAAGTACCACTCTCTGTTCCCAAACAACGCCTTATCTGCTCACAGCACAAGCATTACAGCCATGTCAAGGTTTCATATTGCGGTTTTGAAAAGTGTTACATGGACTGTTTCCTCTCTTATTTCATGTGTGCAGTACCTGGAAGTTCCCAAGGGTCGTACTTGTAGAGATCGATCTCGGCGATGATGGGCACAGGCTGGCACTGGCAGGCGGTCTTGCGGCAGAGGTAGTGCACAACGAGCTCCTCGTCGGTGGGGTGGAACCGGAACCCGGGCGGCAAGTTGAGCTCCGCTTCGGCGTCCCTTGTCCTCCCCATGCTCGTCTTCTCCGCTGTACTAGCTACTGGTAAGTGTGTCTTCGCTGAACCTGGAGCCTAAAGTAAGCTCTCTCTCTCTCTCCCTCTTCCTCCTGATCTCTCTCTCCCTCGGTTGTTTTATGTATGCTTATACATACATGATGATCTCTAGTGGTTCTGAAGAGTTATTGGACGTGGAGTGAGTTCTATATATAGCGAAGGGTCCGGGTTTTTCGGTGGGCCCGGGGACCACAAGTAGGATCCGGGAACCTTCGTGTGTGCTTTTCGGTCAGAGGCGGTCGACCTACGATGGTCAAAATGGATACTGTTGTGCTCGTGTCCACAGAAACCTGCCTGTGTTGGTGCCGGTCTGTTTGCAGAGGAAACTTATATAGTATATTAAAGTATTTTTATTTAAAATAATTTGTTTTTTTATTCGTCCATAAGTTTTTGAGTCATATTTTACTATAAATATGCTTTTATTTTGGCTAGGCAGGAAGTCTAAAAGCTTTTTGATTGGGGAATAGTACGAGTTGATCCTTCTAATCAGAAATTGTTATTATGTAGCCGCTCATTGCTGTAAGCTCAACAATTTTGGTTTCCATGTTTTTTATATATTTTTGTTTCGGAGAGGTGCTAACGACGAGTCCTTCCTTTGTCAAGAATGTTTTTCTATCGTTACAATTAAGGTTAATTGATGGCTTTCTACAATGATAACCTCTGAAAACGTAGAGGTATGTCGACAAGATGGGATTATTTATAACCGATGATGTTTAATGAGATCGACGTTATTGGAGGGGAGGGAGCGGCGATGCGTTGAACGGCCTTTTAAAGCACTTTTTATAAGTCAGGTTGGGTTGAAGTGAGAACACCGGATAGACGGATGGATCCATTGAACCCAGAGAAGAGAAATAAAGGGAAAGGGAAGAGAATGGGGGACTGCAATGAACTCATGTAGAAGAAATCCATCCCCGAACAATACGGGGGGTCTCGTGGGGCCGGGGCGAGGCGACTTGTCGTGATGTCACTGCCGACGCCCCAACAGAAACCCCTGCACCGCATCCGTGCGTGCGGGTGCATTGCATCTGGTCGTCTCGTGTTTGATGATGACAACTTTTTTTTGTTTAGATATCCTTTTCTCGTCCAAAACTATATAAAAAAAAAAATTTTGTTTCTCACCGATTGGTGGTCTCTCTTTCTTGTTCGGAAAGCAAACCCGCTTCTCTTTGACGGCCGAGCCGACTCCAGTTGTCTACACCGGTCCGGGTCACAACTGGATTGATTGATGCGACCCTTTGTTTGTTGAATTTTCCTGTTTTTATTCGAGATTTTAGTATTAAAAAAAAAAGAGAAAACGACAAATGTTCACGATTGCTGGTGTCAACGTGTCGAATTTGGTATCCAATTCGATGGGTAAAATCGATCTCTCTCTCTCTCTCTTTTTTGAATTTTATGACACCTATGCAATAAATCTTGTTGATTTATTTTGTCTTTTTTTTTTTTTGACTGGTTGGGTTTCATACAATATGTAAAATTATGATAAGAGTTTTAGCTGTTCATGAAAATTACAAATTCATGAATCGTCGGGGTGGAAGTACCCCACAACACACAGCCGACTCTGCTGCAGAGAGGTTAATTAATCCTTCTTCTTCTTGTTCTTTTTTTTTCTTGGCTAGAGATGAGTTTGAAATATCATTCGATTAATGGCGGGCGGCTGAGAAAAATCATAGCCGCCGACCCAGAGTCAGATGAGGACAGATCTTTAATGAAAGGGCGGGACCCGGATCCCATTTAGTCATGTTCTCCACCCCCCACCCCCCCACCCTTTTTTTTTTTTTTTTTTCTTTTTGCTGTTTTCGTCACGTGCCAAATTCATCGTCTAATTTAACACACATATTTATGTAAATTGATTTATGCATGTTTTTTGTTTTTTGTTTTTTTTTCTAATAGATGAAAGAATGCTCCAAATTTTGACCCACCAATTAATCATGCATGTATTAGGAGTAAATATTTCTGTTTAGCAATTAGAGTTGATAGTGGGTCGTATTATATTGGCGTTGGACTTGTGAGTTGGGTCATTGTCTTATTGGTCTTTCTTCATGGGAGGTTGGTATTCTTTTTTTTTTTTTTGGGACGTCAAACCTTTTGATATGCTTCGGCCCATCGATGGATGCGTCATCTCCATCAAACACTTTTACCATGCCACGTGAATGGGACATGGCCGCCCACTTCGGTCTTCCCAATCTTATCGCGTATTCCATCCATGACTCTGTTTCCCTGGGTTGTTGGGATCCCAATGAGAAGAAGCGACCTCGCTCGCACTCAACACACTTTGATCCTATTTCTGTTCCTATCAACATTGATTCCAATCATCCATCGATCAGTATGTCATTTATTATTGACATTGTCACTTGCTTGTTGATGTGTTGCCAAGAATTGCCTCCTACCCCTCCTAGATCAACCAAATAATAATAATAATAATAATAATAATAATAATAATAATAATAATAATAATAATAATAATAATAATAATAATAATAATAATAATAATAATAATAATGTAAGATCGAAAAAAAAAGATTGATTAAGCCCAAAATTTTAAGTTAATAGTAGGTAGAACATTGGGCTTGATTTGGGTCAAAATCTTCTTTTTTTTTTTTTTTTTAACACACAAACACAAACATGCACTCCATCAACATCCAATTGAGGTATGTATTATGCCGTCACTTGAGAGTCGTGTGGAAATAATGATCATAAAGTGAACTCTCTTAAGTGACCAAAATGTCAAGTTATATTGCTAGGATGACTAAGAAAGATTGATCATGGATCATGACAAAGCTGAAAAGAAGGAAGAGGTTGGGTTGGAAGCTACCTTCACCATATCAAGTCTCTGACTTTGAGACTAATTGCAAGCTGTGGTCAAGGCAGTGTCCAATGCCTATGCATGATGATCAATGGCAGTGTCCAATTTTACAGTCATCTGTAAAATTTCCCTAACCACAAAAGACATATTTCCCACCATAGGAGGAACAGCCATCTGTGACGAAGCTGGGTTATGATGCGCATCAATTTGCACTAACCACAAAAGTGAAAGCAGAGGCAGTAGGCAGACACACTTTTTGAGTGTCCAAAGAATATTGAGTGGTATTATTTAACTTTTAGTCTTTCTGACTATAGGTTGTCATCCTGTATATTAATTAAATAACAAACTGAGGGCTATCTCATCATTAATTTTGTTTTTAGAATTTTAACTTCTCATATGGATTGAATGACTGATTGATGATTACCTAATCGTTAAATACTTATGAGCAATTTGATTTTAGAAAGTATCAACTAAATCACTAATCGGTCCAGTTTGGATTAATTGGTTTTTGAAAAACTGGATTATATGATTGGCGTTTGAAAATAAAAAATATCAATTAGTTTTTCTTGTTAATGATATGTAACTATAATCGTGAAACTTTTACTTTTTATTTCCATGGTTTGTGTCAATCATCCTTAGATATGTATGGGTTGCCACAACCTTGATGTTCGAAGATTTATTAGGAAAGTTCTTTTTTTTCTTCTTCTTCTTTTTGGTTTTTCTTGCTTCAGGAAAGTGAAGAATTGTTAGTCTCAACTACGGAAGGTCTTCTCACACCTCTAATGGATTTGGGATATTACAGTTTCCATTACAGCTCAAGTTTATATAGTAGTAATTAATACCTTGTTATTGGATATTACTAATGATGTTCATTGATTGGTCTCATGTTTGAATTCGTGAAACAGCACTTCTTCATCATCATAAAAGTGATTTTAAAAAAAATAAATAAATAAATAAAAAGGACCACCACTAACAAGCAATACTTGTCTTCTTTCCCTGCAGTGCGCCGTTTTATATGTTTGATCAATCCTGATCGTTTAGAATTCATTCAAGCCATGAGTTATATACACCAACCTGCTGATACATTCAAGCCATGAGTTAGAAGACACTGACTGATTCTTGAGTTCTTTTACCGTAAGATCATTTCAGATCGCAAGTCCAACGAGAGTCACATTCATCGGCGAGCTCCTCGTTTGTTCTGCTGCTTTTTTTTGGCTGCTTCTAAGTCGACTTCTGCAACCTTCGACTTCCCCCCCACGCACAGCTTATCACTTGTGGAGCTTACCATTAAGGTCAGCCTTGACCAATGCAAATCAATGCAATGCCATTAATTCAGCTACAACTACGACTTATGAGGCTCTGACAGCTATGTTCATTGCTACTTGGGCGGCTGTACCGCAAAGCGATTGAGCTCCGATGAAGTGAGTGAGGTCAATGTGGATAAATAAATGATGAAGATGACTGTTTCCTTTCTTTGACTGGGGTAATTCCTCATGGTGGTGTCTAACATTTCTGAAAGGTTGTCTTCTTTCAAGCCTAAGGTTAGGTTTTGGCTGTGTTTTCTAGCTAATGGCTTCTAAGTCAGAGAAAGTTTGTTTGCCTACCCTGGACAAGTTTTTTGTCTTTACATGTTGTGATCTTCTTTGACTTATAGGAGGAGTTTTTCTCTTCTTCTGGCTTTTTGAATGTGGAATTCTAAAACCCTAATCAGATTCTAAATGAACTGTCTTTTTCCTTTTTTTTTTTGTGTGTGTGTGTGGATTAAACGCTCCAAAGTCATCCCAACTCTAAAAGCATTATTTGGAAACATACATCCACAGTGAGTTTGAAAAGAAATGAGTTGGGTGTTTTGTTGAGCAAGCCAGAATTGGTATACCCAATAGAAGCAATGTTTGGGGGAATTAGACCCAATCCAACACCTACAGTTCCATCACCGATTTGGAGGAAGAAAGGAATCCATTAATGATTTCCAAGAGACACTACTTTCTTCCTGTATCATAGCATAAAATAACAACAACAAAGAACACAAGTGATATTATTTTCCAGATAAATCAAGCAGTCTGAGCCCGCCCCAGGATTTTGATCGAAGCAAGAAATGCTGCTGTTTGAGACTTGGGCAGGGTGACATTGATATCTTGGAAGGTTCTGCAACATGCCTGATGAAGAAGCAGCCCAAGTCTTTTGTCATTACGAAACAGCTGAGAGCTACATGTACATGTGTTTTCGTTGTCAAGCTCCTGAGGAGGCATTTGCTGATGATGCTTCTGGTGAAGAACAAGCGGATTGACCGACTGATCTTAACGGAAAGCTTAATCTTTCTTATCTGGGTGAGGCTTGGAACGATATTGAATGAACTCTATTTTCACATATATTTATTTATGAGATGTTTGGTGCATATTACAAGGAAGAACAGCTTCAAGAATATACTTGTGCAAAAGCTTATCAGAAGTAGTAAAAAGTGTTGTTTTTCCAACAAGGGAAAATTGAGTTAACTCTCTCTATCATCTCAGTTTCGATCGTCTTCCCCTCACCGGACCTGTAGCAGAAAAATCTGGAGGAACGGATGCTGCTTTCAATCCTTTTCTGCAGGCCTTATCGTCTTCTTTTTAAGTGTGTGGGTCTTCCCAGGACTCGGTGAGAGAGTTCCATTCCCTCAAGTCATGTCATCCCTATCTCCAAATGTTAACAGCCTCTCCCTCTCCCTCTCCCTCTCCCCCTCCCCCTCCCCCTCCTCCTCCTTCCAATCCCGCATAATTCCATCAACTGTCCCATATTTCTAACCCCATCAGTAGGCCGCCACCAATCCTTCCATGACATGTAACCTTCCAAGTGTGGAGATGAGGCCGCTGATATACCTTTCTCCTCATATACCTCTCTTTCTCTCTCTCCGCACCCCCCCTCCTCTCTCTCTCTCTATCTTCTCCTCTTGAAAAGTTGGGGTTGTGGCTTTCCACATCCCCCACCTTCCTTCCCTCCATAATTAGCATCCCAAAGCTAAGCGCAATCACTAATCCAATGGACCACACACACACCATCCTACGTGCTATATAAAGTCCACAGTGATCCCTCACTCCGTCCAAATGAATAATTGAGGACTGCATGTACTTTTAGGTTTTTGGACGCAAGCGACTGGGGGACACGCGTTGGATGCTCGTCTGTCTCCGACGGTGTTCCGTGTTCCAGCTCATCATATATTGACCAAAACAAAAACTTGGTAAAAAACATGAGAAGAGGAGGGTAGTTTCGGGATTCCACGCAGCGGCAACTTTATGCGGACAACGACATCCCTCGTCCGTTTACGGCAAAAAGTCAACAGAAGACCTTCCGGCCGTCGGATCAGAACCATCCCATCAATCGTCGCGAGAGACCCGCAGGACGGCGACACGAGTCCATCCGACGGTCCTAATCAATCGGAGACTTGTCCACATCCGACGGTCGAGATGAATACCGAGGTTCCGTTCCCACGTTGCCCACGACAAAACCAGTAATGCCACTCATGTCCGCTGGCTTTTTTTTTTTTTTTTGGCTTCTCCACCCCGCTAAAGGACAAACACCCACCACGGTATAACCACGCCCACCGCCTCCTCTCCCAAAAATTCCAATCTCTCTCTCTCTCTCTCTTTCTCGTCTTCCTAGTCGAACCTAGTAGCTGAGCCAAGGTACCAATGACGAATCCGGCGGTGTCGCTTCCGCCGGGCTTCAGGTTCCACCCCACCGACGAGGAGCTCATCCTTCACTATCTGAGGAACCGAACGGCGGCGGTGCCGTGCCCGGTATCGATCATAGCAGAGGTCGACATCTACAAATTCGATCCATGGGACCTCCCTGGTCGGCACTGCCACCTCTTCCATCTCCACTTCTCCGGCGTTACAACTGCATGGTGTCGTTGACGTGGTGACTGATATCTACCTGTGCTTGCATGTGGCAGCCAAGGCGACGTTCGGCGACCGAGAGTGGTACTTCTTCAGCCCCAGGGACCGCAAGTACCCCAACGGCATCCGCCCGAACCGGGCGGCGGCGTCGGGATACTGGAAGGCGACCGGCACCGACAAGCCCGTGGTGGCGAGCAAGGGCAGCGGGAACATCGGGGTGAAGAAGGCCCTCGTGTTCTACCAGGGGAGGCCTCCCAGGGGTGTCAAGACCGACTGGATCATGCACGAGTACCGCCTCGCCGATGCCCACAACAAGAACAGCTATAGGCCGATCAAACTCAGAGACTGCTCCATGAGGGTACGAATTCTGAGCTGTGGAACACCTCCCTGTTCCAGAACCAGTTTTGAGATCTCCATCTGATGGCAAGTCGTCGTTTCAGCTGGATGACTGGGTTCTTTGCCGGATCTACAAGAAGAGCCACCATCAGCCATCGATGGACGCAGAGAAAGACGACTCGGGCGTAGAGGAGGATGTCGCCATGCCAACCCCACCGAGCGCCACACAACAGCACGACACCTCCAAGCTGCCGAAATCCTGCTCCTTGTCCGAGCTCCTCGACGCCGCAGACTTTTCCGCGCTCTCGCGACTGCTCGAACGTCCGGCCGACGTTCTCGGTCTCGTCTCGGAGAACAGCTCCATCGCGCACCCGTTCTTCCACCAAGGCTTCGACGGCAACAGCGACGGTTTGGCAGTGCATCATCATCTCTTCCGAGCAGACTCCCCTGCTCCGATGACGGACAGCAATCTGAAGCGGCGGTGGACGGCAAATGGCCGCTTCGAGGACGGCAGTGAAGTCACACACACCGGAAAGAGAGCTACAGGAACAAGAACTGCAACCAGCGTAGCGAACAAGTTCGACTTCACAGCCCAACCTTTGGCGGATCAACAGCTGATGTCCAACCCTCACTTGAGCTTGCACTGAACCTGCAGCACTGCTGACACACCACGATAACATCACATCCCGCTATCAACTGCTTCTTTCTTGTTGTGTGCGTGTGTGTGGCTGAAGGTGTAGGCCAGGGATTCTGAATGGGGTCAAGAACCGATGCCATTTGATGGATGGATCCTTGGAGAATTGTACTGGCTGAACTAGTTCAAACTTAGCTTGTACATGTCATGTCTTGTGGAGTAGAATATAATGAATCAATCATCTTTTTCTGGTGCTTTTTGGATGGTTATCCAGAGATGGTACAACGAGAACACCTTAAATAATGTACCCACATCCTTATCCGAAACTATATAGATGTATAGTTTACACTGGTTCTTATCCCAAGAAAGAAGAAAATGAATAATATTCCTCAAGAATATTGGTGTATAAAGGATGCTTGATCTAAAAAGAGACATCTTTTAAAGCTTGTGCCAAGTGGCGTGTAGCTCCTTGGTATGTTTTCGATCTTAAAACTCCTAATGAAGAAAAGGTAACTAACTACTTGTCTTGTGAACTCTATCCCTGCTGTTTAATAATAATAATAGTACAAGGACTTGAGTAATGAAAACATTTCATGCCAACCAGCAGAAGAATTGAAGGAATCAGGAAGACTGTTGAGTGACGTAAAGACGATTAACCTTTGATTATATAATTGGCAGCACTCACTATCTCGATCAATTGAAACAACAGCGAAGAGCCCCACCCCACCATATGTCATGTCTCATCGATGACCCTGTTGTAGCTTTTTTTTTTTTTTTTTTTTTATCTACATCACCTGCTGAGTCTTTCAATTGAACAATAACAATTGGTCATGTGATGTATCAACAGACTGTTTAGTAACAGATAACACAATGAATGACTTGGACGCGATGAATGTAAAATCAAATCACAGATTGATCAAATCATTCTCCTGCTAAAAAAACTATATGGATATGCTGCTGCTGCAACTTTATATCAGAGACCAAAAAGAATGTACCTTATGGATGAGCTTCGGATGATAACTTTTTTCTCTGATTGAACAACACTGCAAATAGAAAGAATCATGTGAGGGTAGCTGCCAATCTAAAATACTCTGAGACTTGGATATTTGCATCAGATGATAATCTCGGAAGCAGATAAGCTCAGCCGAAAACCATCGGTGTGTCCTTCTCATTCGGAATTATAAGATGATTTCTCCATTCGGTGTCACCATCTTTTCCATGCATCAACTTTGATGAATGAGGCTAAACATCCAGAACTGCAATTAACACTACCAAACAAAAGAAATGAGTGAGCAAAAATAAGAATACAACTGTCCAACAACAAAGATGATCCCTTTTCATTAGTACAGAAAGAGGAATTCATAACAGAAGATAGAGAAGAACAAGGATTTAGTTTCCAGTATCTCCAATCATACTCGTAGAAGTTGCACACAGAATATTTCCATTCTAGATGTTTTATGTCTTATGATTCTTGGAAGAAATACCTTGTTTTCACTCAAATGCATCTGACTGTATATTTGTGTTTTCCACAAGATCAGGTGGCCTGTTGTCCCAGGAAACAATCTCTAATGTATATGGAGTCTTATCAGATCTCATACAACTCTTGCTGCTACTCACCTTTCCAATGATACACAAACCAATAATCTTGTGTTTAGCCAGCCATCGAAAGAGTAAAAAAAAGGGACTTTTCTAAAACAAATGTGTAGCAGCATAAATGAAGATGAAATCCCAAGAGTAATCCACATTCAGAATGTTTAACCACTAGAAGAGCAAGTCACTACATATTATGTCTCCCTTCTCTGTTCCTTCATGCTTACAGAATTGCCAAATAACTCTCTGACTTCTGATTCATCATATAGCAAAAGGTGATAATTATCACCTTGGACTGGAAGAAAAAAAAATCACACAGTAACCGGTGCTCCACAAAGAGACTCCGACAACAACTAGCAAATATAGAACTAGTAAGTAAAAGTAAACCAAACACATGCAAACCTAATCATCTCTGAACGGGCTCCAATGTTCGCACATTCACAGCTTGTATTCCCCCAAGTCTGTCCTTGGTTATCTCCACAGAATGACCAATCGTGTCATGAAAATGCTTCAAGCCAGACAAGGGAAGAATTATAGATGAGCGATCTGATCCAGACACCTAATGGTTAAAATAAAAAAAAAACAGAAATAATAGGAATATCTGGATATTACTCATACTAGAGAAGGAATCATTTTATTCAAGTATTGTTGGATGATAATACCTCAGATATCCTCAGGAAATGACCCCTGTTATTGCTACCCAAATCAAAAAAGAATCTCTTTTGATCTGCTCTAAGTACTTTTGACATCCTCAAGCTTCCGATCTCATCCTGAGGAGGCAGGTCAACCAACCTAGCAACATTTAAGTCTGATCCTGAAACGGGTTGGGAAGTGTGACCTGAGATAAATCCAGCACCAACATCATCTGAAAGCCCTGCAAGGTGCTCGGAAGGTTCCATATGTTGCTGGTTTTCATTAAATTGAAGCAAGTATCATACTGATTACAGACAGCATATGAACAAAATAAGCTGAAAAGGCATAGGTCACCTAATTACCTGATTGGATACAATGTAAAGCCTTGACGCTTCTTTGTTGATCTCATGTAAAATATTCCTGAATGCAGTCCATCCCTCTTCACCAGAGCTGCCTGCAGGAACAATAATTGTACTATGGTTTCTGCTGACAGATGCTTCAGAAACCTAAGGATCAACAAACCTTCATCAGTATAGCATGTCAAAGAAACTAAGTTTATTCATACTTAATTACATGCTCTTCAGTGAGTATATTGCATCTTACGATACCATCAAGAAAGATAGTAAACTAATGGACGGATATCCAAATACCGTTGATATGTACATATATATATATATATATATATATATATATATATATATATATATATATATATATATATATATATCAAGATAAAAGGAAGATTAATAGCTAATATATCTACATACCAACTTGTACAAAAAAAGGACGTCCTCTCATGCCCTTAATACATGAAACAAAATTCAGAAACAGACATCCTTCAGAAACCCTGAAAACTGTGACAGAAAAAGCTGAACAATTACTTTTCCCTCAATCTGGATATAAGCTACATGAAGATAAACAACAAGAAAGTCAAAAAAAAAAAAAAACATGGAAATCATTGTCATAGGTGATACGTTTTATACTGAAACATAAAGTTCATATTATGTGATAAAGTTTGATAAATTTATTTTGTAGCAAGAAATCACACAAAGTCACTTTGTGGCATAAAACACCAAAAAGTCAGCATAAAATAATAAAAGGAAGATTAACAGCTAATATATCTACATAACAACTTGTACAAAAAAAAAAAGAAGTCCTCTCATGCCCTTAATACATGAAACAAAATTCAGAAAGACATCCTTAAAAAAAAAAAAAAAACCCTGAAAACAGTGATAGAAAAAGCTGAACAATGAACTTTTTCCTGAATTTAGGTATAAGCTACATGAATACAAACAAGAGAGTCAAACAAAACATGTTGGAATATTATATCTGTGCTGAAAATTGCTGGAGACAACCATTGCATGGGGCACCAAAGCGTCCTAGGGATCAATGATATGAATCTTTTCATGTCATTGAGCTTTAATTGAAGATGAAGAAAAAAATGCCTTTTCTGTTCTCGAGAATACATGTATGAACATAAGACCTGTGGTACTGCCAGGAGTAAGCCAACAATTATTTATAATCTTGATTCACTTAATGTCAAGCATACGAACGAAAAAAATGAGATAATGTCATGTTATACACTAGATAAAAAGTACGAAGCAACGGAGCACAAATAAAATAAATGAGGGGGGAAAAAGGGCAAAAGAAAGTCCAGAGACAAAAGCAGCAACAAGGCATTATACCTTCAAAAAGCGCCCCCTTCTGTTCTCACCTACGTCAAAGTAGAACACCTGCACAAAACTCCAACGACAACCGCACAACAAAGAACTTGTCACTCATACCAAAACCTCCCAAGATCTTCTTTTCCCCCCTGATTTTTCTTAATTTTTCTTTCACCTTGGTGTCGAGCTTCAGCTCCTTGCTGAAGGCGTCGCGCACGTCGGTATTGACGTAGTAATTGAGCAGGTCGACGAACCAAACGATGCCGCCGACGGGGACGATGATGGTGGATCTGGTGGCGGAGGTCTTCTCGGAGATCTTGAGGTACCTCCCCCGCGGGTTCTCCTTCAGATCGAAATAGAACAGTTTGTGCTCGAACTGGAGCGTCTTGCACAGCAGCTCCACGTCGTTCCCGCCGGACCCCCGCTCCATCGACTTGCGAGGCGCCAAATCGCCAAAGGAAGCTAATTAGGGTAAGGGTTAGGAGGGTTCGGGGAGGGGGTTGGCGCCATGGGGTTTGACCGGAAGCCATCCTTCTCACTCGCTTCGGACCATTTTTTATCGCCATTTTCTTACTTTCTCCTGATCGGATGGAGAGCTTTTCAATCTCCGGCGCGGTTAAAATCTCCGTGGCGGGCGGGCGACGCCAACGAGCGCAGAGAAGTGGGAGTCCTATCGGGTCGGGTCTTGATGGATCCGAAATCGAATCCGCTGATCCATGTCCATGGCACACCGTCTCTTCTCGACGTGACCAGCCTTGGTGGAACTTTGGCGCGGGGAAGGGATGGTCGTTCACGAGCAATTGGACAAACACCTGGTGCTCGTCACGAGCATGGATGAAGAAGCTCCCTTTAATTATCAGCATCCCTACAAGCAACGGATGAACACCATGGGCAATGAATGGTCGCAACAAGTGTTAGGAGCGTACCCAGACAAAGCACTACCATTCTTGGACTCGTTGGTCACTCATATAAATAAAAATATAAACAAAGCGTTGGATTTAATATTCATATTTATTTATATTTTTTTAATTTTTATATATTATTTATATAATAATTAGTGGGTTTGCAGTAGGCTTGACAGTCCTAATTTAGTTAGCTTTTGTGGTAGAATTCAGCTTGTAAATGAAAATTGTGTCATGTAAACACTTGTGGGGACTTCGGTTTGTAATAGACCTTGAACATTTGTGTGTAATCGTTTAGAGCTTGTAAAGTCCATGATTGTAATTTATATTGACTATATAAAGTGTCTTCTAAAATGATTGCTTGTGGATCCAATGAAAAATAATTCCTCTAACACATAAGTCCTAAGGGACCTTAAGAGATTTCGGAGAGGCTGACCTTTACGGATGGATACGTAAGGGTGCCGCATAACTTAGTCAAAACCAGCTAAGTTCATGATATTTTGGTATCAGAGTGGGACAAACACATGCAGAAATACTTGTCATACAAACGTGGGGGACCTATGTAGGCTTCATGGAGGGCAACCAGCACGCACAACTATTTGAGGGAAACAGACATTGAGATATAGGAAAATGAGTCACTCAGTGGAGCAGGCATTGGCATTCAAAGGGATGGCTAACCCTTTGCGCAAGAGACATTATGAGGACAAGCAAGCTATTAAGAATGTGTAGCACACAAAGGTTGGGATGGTTGAGTTCGAACTACGGCTCGACATTGGCAACCAAACTTGACAATGCTCAAGGCAAACGAGATGCTTGGTAAAAGATAAGACAGTGTAAAGTGAGATATGTTGCTCAACGACCGAAAGAGTTATGCAAAGCTCACAAAGGTGTAAGGAATTGCTAACTCAAAGAATTTAGTATTCATGCAAGGGCTTGTATGTGGACAATAGAGTGTTCGTGGCCATCCCAAGGCAACCGAAACTCAGTGCTAAAACTTTCTCTTTGGCATGGAATAGATACGTCAGTAGGAGACTGAAGTGTGCAACAAGTTCAGCACATTGGTAGGCTTGGAAGGGTGCAGCAAGGGTTATATTGACGAAGAGTCACAACCTAGTAAGCACATTTATGGGGGCAAAATAATGCATAGATTGTTCAATAAAACGGAGTAGTCCAAGGGAATGGTAGTCTTTGAAACTTCCAGAGTAAAGAATGCAAAAATAAAAGTTGTTCCAACATGACAAATATTCAAGAGGGATAGGTTCTCGTTCTCCAGAGAAAGAATCGTGTATAGCGGACCGCACATATTGAGGATGAGTACCTCAAGACAATATCTCTACTAAGCTCAACGGATTGAGTGAGCAGTGATGAGTCATTGCATGATCTCAAATGAAGTAATGCATTGGTGAATGCATTATAAGATCAAGTGGGGGAGCAACCATGACAATATTAGACGAAGGCACACTTAGAGTCGATATGGAAATCAAACTTAACAAAGGGTTGACCCGTGGAATGGTGGGCACGAGGACCACCATCAACTCAATGCAAATCGAGAGGTGGAGTAACTTGAGTGGAACTTGGTGAAGTATTCAAGCCACATGAAGGGAGTCGACGTAGAAGATGAATCATGGAGCGGAGACACAGCTTTTCTTAGACAAAGGTCAAGGACATGAACTCTTGTAGGGCAAGAGCAGGATCATGTCATTCCATGAGTTCTTCATTCTAATAGGGCGAACTCATTTTGCATGATGCCAAAGATGAATGGAGCTTTAAGGCATATGCACCTTATTTCAGAGAATCATTTGTCAGAGGAACTAAGGTGATTCAACTTACCGAGGTGAAGTTGGGATCAGAAGGCCTTAACATGGGGCAAGAGGACACAAAAGGTAGGTACTCTTGAAGAATATGCCACAGTGCTATCATTCAAGTTGTCATGAAGAAAGTGGTACGCAGCAGAGATTGTGTTGGTCGGGGATAGAGGCCTATGATATAGACAATGATGCACTAATTTTAGTCAAGTCTGGGGACTCTGAGAGCTACTTGGTGACGAAATGTCCTAGAGCGATGCTTCATTCAAGGGTGACCCGAGAATGGGTGGACGAAGGTGAATTACTAACGGAGTAAACGCAATCGGAGGTGGCGGAGGCCCTATGGTGTGCTGGCAAAGACCACACATTGAGGGATCATAATCTAAGTTCATAACATAAGAATCTGAATGTAATTGAGATGTCACCAGAAGATGATATGGTACAACGGATCATGGTGGAATAGTTAACGGTAATACAACACATGCGAAGATATTCCGTGAGGGACATGATCATGCAGAGGTATGAGCAAGAGTTACTAGGAGCTCCACTTCGATGAACCACACAATGATAAGAAGGACTATGGATTCAAGGAGTGAATGCCATGGTACCGCAGAGGAGGTCTTCTGTGTGTGTTCATCAAATCTTACATCGGATGAAAGCCTTGGTCATCAGCGTATGAGAGCTATGTATCACTGAGGGAGAAGTCAGATTGTAAGCACTAGTGAGTCCCATAAAGGGGACTTAATTATATAGAGGTATGATCAAAGCTACTAGAGAGTTGGACTGCTTAATACTTATATTCGTTTAAGGGAGCCCGACAAGTCAAAGGACAATGCCAAGTAAGCAAATATTGCTACCAAGGAAGCTAAGGAGAACAGAATCAGTGCGAGCCCTACAACAAGATGGCAGAAGCTATGCATGAGAGTTACAGTCTGTCTTTCCATCGACCAAGGGAAACTACTCAGAGAACACAGAGGTATTGATGCAGGTGGTCAGAAAGGGGCGATGAAGTAATGACGAGTCTGGCGGGGCTCAACTACCCAAGAGAAAAGCATTAGTTAGAAAGAAGATGGACTCAGAGGAGTACCATAGTGCCATAGAGACAGATCTACTAATTACGAAGAAAGAGACATAGATGCAAGGTAATGGATAATAGGACCATAGGCTCTGCAGTGCCATGATATCATAGAGGTGGGACTTTCGTAGAGTCATCGATCATTTACTTTTATGGAGGGAGAGTGTTGGTCATAAAAGGGGCCGAGGAGGTAGAGAATATAGAGGCAAACTCCAAGTACCAAGACAAGGCAAAAGGGCAGAGGCCAAAGAACTTCATAAGACTAGTGTCGACGGGCTTCTCATCAAGATAGCCGAAAGTGAGGGACTCTGAGTTGATGCAAGAGTACTCAACCATGAAATGAAGTAGGCAGTATGTGTTGTTTTACCTTTTCTACTCAGAGGAGTAGGCGACAAGGATAATAGAGAAGGCGATATAATTCCAGAAGTGACTAGAACTATCAAAAGACTTACTCCAAGTTACGGTAAACTTTTTTTTACTCTTTTTGGGCAAAACTTCTTGCATTCCGGAAGTTTGATGGAAGTGGGAAGGTAGGTGAATCACAATAGCTAACTCAATACAAGGAGTGCAAATACTTCAAGTGCTTCAGAAGTGTGAGCAAAAAAAATATAAAATGCTAGTAACCATTTCGATGCATGAAGTACAATCTCGAGGAGGCGGGCAAAATCAAGTAACCTTTGCCTTCTCAACTCAAGAAAGTAGGTGAAACCGAGTACCCGAGCTCTTGTACCGCGAGGAGGCGGGCGGAATCAAGTAACCTTTGTCTTCTAAACTCAAAGAGAATAGGTGAAACTTAGTACCTCGATTCTCTTATTTATCCAACAGAGGAGCTCTGTACAAGTTCAGCGACCCTTCGAGGAAAACTTATGGAAGACAATAGTTGTCAAATCCTCATTGTTGGTACTCAAAGTAGATGAAGAAGGATCAATGAGAATAGTTGTTTGCTTCATTTCCCAATAGAATGCCAATCGACAATGAGAGTAATGTGAACCTACTTGGAAGTGACAATTAAAGTTGAAGAAAGATCAATGAGTGAATCTTATGGAGGAAGAATCTAAAAAACTTCAAAGTCTGCGAAGCGATGCTCGTTAAAGCTCCAATAAGCATCTATCTAGTTTAAGTAATATGAGACTATTGCAACACTAGCGCATAAAAAGAAAAGTCTTTTTCTTCACTAGAATGATTCGTAGAAATTAACAAGGATCAGTATAGCTCAGCTAACCCTACACAAAAGTCAGTCATTTGCAAATTGAAGCAGCATGACGGATCAGAGTTCAACTACTCAACAACAACGATAGAGAGTAACTGAGAGCCAAGGGGCATGTTGTAGCCAAAGCAGAAGATTGAAGATTTAATAAAAGGCAAGGAGATGCAGCATTTACAATGGCTTCGACGAGGACGTCGAAGGAATAAGTGGGGGAGAATGTCATAGAAAAAATTATAAACAAGGTGTTTTGACGTAATACTCATGTTTATCTATATCCTTCGGTTTGTACACATTATTTGTACAACAAGTAGTGGGTTTGTAGTAGGCTTGGTAGTCCTAGTTTGGTTAGCTTTTGTGTTTGTTTCGACTTATAAATGGAAATTGTGTCAAGTAGGTACTTGTGGGGACTTCGGTCTGTAGTGGATCTTGAATCTTTGTGTGCACTCATTCAAAACTTGTAAAGTCTATGATTGCAATTTATATTGGATATATAAAGTATTTTCTAAAATAATTGATTGTGGATCCCGTGGAAAAAACTTTCTCTAACCTCTTTTCTCTTTTATAAGTCGTAAGGGACCTAAGAGGTTTCGCGAAAGTTTAATTTTACATACGGATATGCAAGGGTGTCGTATGACTTAAACAAAACAAGCTAATTTTGGACGCTGCTTATCTTTATTTGTGAAGTAAACATGGAATAGGGACAAAAAGGAAACAAACACCATCAACCTTTATGCAGGGGGATGATATTAAAGCTTCAGTCGAAGCAAAATTAGGAATCAAAACCAAATCGATTGATTGGAGGTAATTTTGGTTTCAGAATCAAAACTGCTGATTCAGTTTCGATTATGATTGTATCCATCGGTTTCAATTGATGATGATGATGATAATAATAATAATAATAATAATAATAATAATAATAATAATAATAATAATAATAATAAATTACTCAATTAAAATTGTGAACCCAAAATCATTAAGGCTTTAAACTTAAAATACTAATAACTTTATCGTACAATCTATCTATATTTTATTCTTTTCTTCTATTTAACCGATTTGGAATCGCGCGTGTTGGTTTTTTCGATTTCGATTTTGATTTATAAAATTCGAAACCAAATCATATAATTATTCTAATTTTGGGTCAGTTTGAAACCTCCGAACCAATTCGAAATGATTACCCCAAACTAAACACATAATGGCACAAACGTAAATGATCAGAATTTTATTTATTTTTGGATTATTCTAATATATTTCTCGGTGGGACTCTCAGAAATTTGCATGCGAATGCCAAAAGATTCAGAACTACTAATTTTTCCAAATCTTCTTCTTTTGGAAATTTGGATGACAAAGAAAGTGTTCCATCATAAAATTCTACCTAATAACGACAAACTAACAAATCGATTAATGTGTCACCAATTAAGTTAATTAACATAACAAGTTCATTAATGCCAAATGAGCCAAGGATATAATTGGTGTCCATTTTATGTAGTCTCAAAAGTTACATAGTTTTATGTTCACTGATTTGTTAATCTCACTTTCTTTAAAGCGTTTATTCATGTTTCAAATAATTTTTTTCATAATATATATATAACACCTCAGTTTAGGCCTACGTATAATAAGAGAGGAGCTGAATTAATCTACAGAATTAGATGTCTGCACTACCGTCAAATTTGGATTTAAGAATCTTAGACCGATGATTCTATTATTATTTTTTTAATCTGTTTTATGTTATAAAAATTTTGAAGTAAAATTGTGATTCTTTTGCTGCTTTTAAATTTAATCCCCAAAAATTTTGAAACTGAAATAGTGGGTTTTGGAACCATAATCACCCCTGTACTCATGATTTCTGCTCTGGAATTCCAAAATTTGCTGCTTCTGTTGCATGACCAGCATTCTTATGTTCATCTGCTATGTATGACTTCCAAGTTGGGAAGAAATCAAAATGCTGGAGAAAAGAAAAATATAATTTTTAGTGTCTTATGGTGTATATACACCCATCATCATTTCAGATACAAGCTTCACTTCAGTTGTTCCAGTGATCTATGCTATGTTATGGTCTGCAAGAAACTTGGCAGGCTGTAAAAGAAGATTAAAGTATATGAAATAGTTTAGTCATTGGAACAGAAGTCAGCTGACTTTAATCTCTGAAGTAGCTCATCCTTTTTCTAGTCACAATCGAACTCTTGTTAACGTTTCATTAATGTATGGTGGTACCTTCTCTCGTTTTTGTTCTGTAGCTTTACAGGTGTTATCTCTTTCGATGAGAGATCAACAAACACTCGCAATGCAGTGGTGGATGTGTCCCTTGAACGATGGCCATGGTGATAATTGTTTTAGACAGAGCTGAGGAACAAAAAGATTTATTTTACTCATCGTTATGATATTTATTTATACAGGGTTAAGAGATTATTTTTCTCAATTGATGAATGAGATTTTCTTGTTCAATTACAAAAGTTGTTCAGCTAACATGTCCCCGCAAGATCGAGCTTCTATCAAGAACGTCGATCTTGGACCGATGCAAGAGAAAAAATTTGTGAATTAGAGCCTTCGTTGAGGGAGTATGTAAGTTGATCGATCGTGTGGATATGAGAAACACGGAGTTGCTGGCGGATGACTTGATCGCGTATAAAATGAAAATCAATAGCAATATGCTTTATGTATGAGTGAAAAACTAGATTAGCACAAAAATAAATAGCACCAATATTGTCACAATAAATAATAGGCGTAGAAGCAAAGGGAATATGAAGCTCTATAAGTAAGCTAGTAGTAGACCTGACAACTGTCTTTTGTTTCTTAGAACTCCAGCTAATTGGATTAGCACCAAGAAAAATAAGATACCCTAATGTAAAAGTTCTATCATCAACATTATCGGCCTAGTCTGCATTGACAAAGGCATGAAGCTGAGAGGGAGAGTGCTTGCGAAGAAAAATACCATGATCGATGGTCCCCTTAAGATAACGTAAAATACGTTTAACAACAGTCCAGTGTAAAGTAGACGGTTGGTGCATGAACTGGGATAACTTATTAACTGCAAAGGAGACATCTAGACGAGTAAGAGCGAGACATTATAAGGAGCCAACTACCTGTCGATACTGAGTAGGATCTGTAGCAAGAGTGCCATCACATAACTTTAGTGATTCACTAGCAGATAAAGGAGTGGTGACCTCGTTTACATCTTGCATATTTATCTTCAATAGCAAATCCTAAATGTACTTCTTCTATGAAAGGAAGAGGCCAAAGGATGTAAACGTAGCTTCGACACCTAGAAAATAACTCAAGTTACCAAGATCTTTACGAGAAAATCGATCATCCAATTACATGATAAATGCCTGAACTACCATAGGATTATCACATGTGATAATAATATCGTCGACATGGACTAGAAGATAGATGGTGCGCCCATGTTGTTGACGTAAAAATAGGAAAATATCAGACTTAGAGTTGATGAAGCCAACTGAAGACAAGTAATGACCAAGCTCAGTATACCAAGCTCATGGAGCTTGACAGAGTCTATAAATGGCCTTGTGAAATTTACATACATCCCGTGGATATTGAGGATGTATAAATCCTGGAGGTTGCTCCATGAAGACATCATCAGTGAGAGTCCCTTGTAAAAATACATTGTTAATATCTAATTGGCATAAGCACCAGCCTTTGAAGATTGCCAGACTTAGGATAATCTGGATTGTAGTGGGCTTTACGACATAACTAAATGTCTCAGTGTAGTCAATACCAAGTCATTGATGAAATCCTTTGGCCACAAGTCGTGCTTTATAATAAGCAATCGAACCATCAGGATGCTGCTTAATTCGAAAGACCTACTTACATCCGATAATATTTTGTGTAGAGAGGGAAGGAGTAAGGGTCCATATAACATTATGAAAGAGAGTATCATACTCCTCCCATATGGCTTTACACTAATATGGAGATTTTTTGGCTTGAGAAAAAGAAGTTGGTTCAATAAAATTGAAGGAAGGCTCAGTGCTAGTATGTAAGTCAAGAACTTGATGTGGTTTAAAGATATCGCTCTTAGAACGAGTTTGCATAGGATGCCGAGAGGCTGTAATAGGATTGGGGGGTAGAGAGGATTATTACTGTTTGAGTCGGGCTAAAGAACTACAGAAGTTTCCTAGCGAGGTGAAGATAAAGGATGCAGTTCTAGAGGCAATTGTACAGGAAGAGGTAGAGCCGGAGGTGAAGAGAGAGAAGATTATGAAACAGAGGTAACAAGAGAGTATGGATCTAATGGAGATACGTGAGAGAATGAAAAGGTGTCGTAAGAATCCAATGGGATGACAGAGTGTTTGTGATCCCGAAAGGGAAAGACTGACTCTACAAAAGTGACATGCCTAGAAACAAAGATTTTAGTAGTATGAGAGTTATAACAGCGGTATGTATTATGTTCTAGAGAGTATCCAATAAAAATACAAGGGCGAGATCGAGGCTGTAGTTTGTAAGAATTGTAGGGACGTAACCATGGATAGCACAGATAACCAAATACTTTTAAATGACTACAAATTAGGGTATTTGTGAAATAACTTTTCAAATGATGATTGATATTATAGAATTGGAGTAGACATCCGATTAATAAGGTATACAACAGCTTGAAATGCTATAGACCAAAAAGTAGATGGCATGGAAGCCTGATGAAGCAGCGTTAGGCCCGTTTCGACAATATATCGATGTTTACGTCCAATAGAACCAACCAGTTGAAGAGTGTATGGAGGGGATTTGAGATATTGTATTTGTGGTTTAGCCGTTTGGATTTGTGGTTAAATTAAGCAGTGATAGGAGGTCCTGGCTGAGGTCTTACGGCGTATCGTGACACTTCAAGTAAGCTTCAAAGTCCATTAACTTGTCATGAAGTTCTTCAAAGGAGATTGGAGAGTCGCGTGCTCGAAGCGCGGATGCTAGTTCCTTAAATTCTACATCCAATCCATTAAGAGTGTGGACAATAACCTCTTCATCAGTTAGAGAATGACCTATCAAAGCTAGGTCGTCTATAATCACTTTGATATGTTGTAAGTAGTCGACAATATTACTTCCCTCCTGCTTTAAGTGTATAAGGCTGAATAGTAGGCTAAGCATGCGAGTCCTCGAGCGATTCGTGAATATAGTTTGTAATTTGGTCCAAGCTTCTACAGCAGTAGTACAGGAGGACACAAGCGGGGTGATAGAGTCATCAACAGAGGCTTGAATCGCTTGGAGAATAAGGCGATCTTGGCGTAACCATAGCTTATATGCAAAATTTGGCACTAGATTAGGTTCTCCTAGAACATGGGCTAGTGTTGGTGGACAACTAAGAGAACCATTAATATAACCCAATAAATCATAACCAAATAGAAGATTAGAAAACTAAGCTCATCAGGACACATAGTTGCCACCTTTAGATAGTTTAAAAGGGATTAGAGAGGTAACATTTATGGAAATAGGTCTGGAGTATGAAGAGGAAAGGGAAATGCTAGCAGGAAACAAAGTAGAAACATCAGAGGTAGACGAGAAAGCCATTTAAGACTCGCTAAAGGTGGTAGTCAAGAACTTGAGAAAAGAACGTAGAAGAAAAAAGAAAAAAAAAAGACAACTTGCATTCAAGAAATAGGTGACAAAGGAAGCAAAGTGATAACGTATGAATTGAAAAATGAAGACTGCAGACCATAGGGTTACCTCCTTTGGATGCAGATGGGTGATTTTGGTATTGCAAACTTGGGAGAATACCAGAGTGGCTGTCGCCTGAGACTGCAAAGTCCTGTTCCTAGATCGGAAAAGCCGGGTGCAGCACACCGGTGTTGCTAGAACTAATCCGTGAATCAGATCTGTGTCGTAGTAGCAATAGAAATCTGGGAGAGAGAGAGGATGTCAGCTCTAACAAGCTAAGTCAGAGGAGAAGAGGACCTGTGACACCGGCTGGAGTCTGGAAACAACAGTGGTTGTAGAGGTTGAGGAGAAGCAGCTGCCACCTGTTTGAGTTGTTGTTTGCAACTGGTGGAGACTATTGTTTCAGCTAATATGGTAGTGTCAACTTCTATGAAATGGGTTTAGATGCCAAAGTCGACAAATGCAATGATGTGAGGATTTTTGATGAAAACAAAAGCGAGAAGGGTTGGGTCAGTCATGAGTTCTTTTGTGCCGTTAGCAAGTAGATATATTGCACCCGGCTAGGAACGCGGCCACGGAAGTGTCGCTGCTCATCAAAGCTGATGCAGTAGTGGTGAAGCATGAGGAAGACTGCCTCGGGTAGGGATAATTCTCCGTCGTGACCCACTACAGTAGGACCACAAACACGGATCAATGCGTTGCCAGTTTAAGTCATCGGCGCTCGGAAGTTTGAGGAAGCAGTGGTTTTCCTGCGCGGAGAAAACCACGACGAGGTCTGTTCAGAATTGCAGATGGGAATGAGATTGGCAACCATCGAAATATGCTGGAAGTGCGATGGCTGTCTCCACCGGAGGCTCTCGGAAGTGCCAAGGGCGGGGGGAAGCAGAGGAGGCAAGAGCTTCACTGTGTAGATGGAGAAGAAGAGGAAGCAGCTGGCGATGATGAGTGATGCTGGCTGCGAATAGGGCTGGGACACCGCAGGACGAAGGCAGTGACAGTCTAGCTTCACCTGGTCGTCGGGCATCTCTGTGTAGTTCAACAAACCAGCCGCTGGAGCTGAGGAGGATGTGGACGAAGATGGCACTCTTGAGCTCGTCGGCGTGGAGAGGGGTTGCAGAAGCACGTCGCTGGCAGTGCGCTACAGTATGGTTGGGCCGATCGCCACAAACCAAAGGAAGAATCAAACAAAAAAGAGAAATAAAATAGAGTAATGGGTACTCTGTTTCGATGGAAGCGATCGACAGCACCTTGAAGAAGTGAGATGTGACCAAGATCCGTCGGTTGTCAGCGGAAAGCAGCAAAAGTGTTGTCGGGGTTGGAGACCGCAGGTGCCAAGGTTGCCGGAGCTTTGGTGGGGCCGAAGACCAGGATGGGAACTATGCCGACTTAAAGAAGAGGGCCATGCAGATATCGTTGGAGATCTAATCCAACGATAAGGAGAAGGTAGCACTGCTCGCTGATGCAGAGGCTGTGGTCGTCGGTGTGTGGTAGATTGGAGCGGAGCAACGGCAACAGATAGAGTACCGTGGAAAATAGGGGATGGTGACCGTGGCAGTAGGGGACATCGTGTAGAGAAGAGGTTCACGTCTACGACTGCTAGGCAGCGAGGAAGGATGTTATTGTACTATCGTTTGATAGTGAGAAGAGAAAAAAATCTATGTATTGAGACTCTAATATCATGTTTGAGATAAAAGTAAGGAATAAAAAAAGATACTTCATTTATATAGGATTGAGAAATGATTTTTCTCAACTGATGAGTGAGGTCTTCTCATTCATTTACAAAAGTTGTTCCGCTAACGATAATAACCTTTGCATCACAAACAACCTCCACAAAATAAAGGCTAATACTTGGATGGGTAGGCGTTTTAGTTGATCTTACAGCACCTGCTGCTCCGTTCATGTTCATTGGTCAGGACATCACTTTGACATGGCAGTAGTGCTCACGCAACAGGTTGAACTGCAACCCTAATCCAATCCAGCAACAGCCAGCAACATCACTTTGACATGTGTTTTCCCTCAGACTGAACAAATCCTTCTCCACCCAAACCAAACACTTTCGGTGCTAAGAACACATTGGTGTTGATCTTCCATGGAAGTGGGTGAGAACTGCCGAGAATAGGCTTCGTTCTCATTCCATCGACGTGTGTGTGGTGTCTGCGACAAAAGGGATGCAAACGGTCCCATCGATTTCAAGAGGTTTGACTTTGGGAGCAGCGGCCAAGCAACAAAGGATGTGATGTAGAAGAAGAGAGACACAGCGCAATCCCTTTCCATTCTGCACTGGGATTGCACTGTTCTCAGTGCTAGAAGAAGATGAATGCTGTGCATTATTAACCACAGCCTTTGGAGTCTCTTTAGCTACTACTCTTCTCTCGGTTTTGGCCACCGGTGAAAGAAACACAAGCTTAATTAGTTGCTACTTGGTTTACATGACTTGCGTATGTTCTTTCAAAAATTAATTTATCGATATAAAGATAATGACAAGATACATCTAAGTGGGTAATGTGATCGGACATAGTGATACTAATTATGATGTCTGATGTTTCAGATGATTTATCACATCCGAATAATATGTGACGACAATATGAAATCATTCTCATGGAATAACTCTCTTCTAAGTATAAGTGATTATTGAATCTCTATATAAGAGAGGATCTTAGGTAATGTTTTTTTTTTATACTCTAATTACTGATTATTCTAAATGTAATATTCCCCAAGTTGATTTTTAAAAATTCTTAATGATTTTTTTTTATAATTTGGATATGGAACAACTCTCTACTAATTATCATGATTATTGAATATATATATATATATATATATATATATATATATAAACCTTATTAGGGATATCTGATGACCAATGGCATCCATCACTATTATTAATTAATTGATGGGATTGTTGAGAGTAAAAAAAAAGAAAAAAAAGGGAACATATGAGAATTAAATGTCATGAAATGATGGTAGGTAGAAAAGGCAAGGATACTTTTGCCTTGGGACCTCTATATATGCTAATGTACCTCAATTGAGATGTGGAATATTGGTGGGGTTGCTTTGAAGCGCCTCTTGCTTACCAATAGTGGCCTCCACTAAACCTTTGTCAGTCACTGAGGGAGAAATTTTACATACACATTCATAATTAAGCCTTTGATTAATGAATCCCTAAATAATTCTTCAAACCCAAATTTATACACAGCTAAACAATGCTAGTGTATTAGTAGTACTATTCCTAATGGTCTGGTCCGATCACATTAATTTTTGGTCAATGAGCTTTGAAACAAGTATAGCGTATGGGAAAAATATAAGGTATTCGATAGAAGATGCAAAGCATGAAGGTGTTGTCCTCATCCTTGTTCTGTAATCAATACCAAGAGTTTTAGTTGTTGACTTGGCAATGAAACACACCAGTCAAAGTCAACAAGCATTTATTTGGAATTAGTCTTTGTGCACTTCAATGATGATTTTTGATATTTGTTTCGTCCTCCTCTAGGATTCATGGTCAATTCCTTCAGTTACAAGTTAGGAGGAAGTGGGAGTGATCGAGTCAATTGCCTTGCCTTGTATTCACTTCATGGTTAATCCACAATTTCTCAACCCCAAATAAAACTAAGAATAATTTAGTTAGTGAAAAATAAGTTGTAAGAATAACTTGTTCTGAAAATTAAAAAAAAAATCAATTTTCAAAAACTAAGTATAATCTTTGGCAACAAATCTTAAATTTACTTTAAACCTTAGAACTAAAAATAAAAAATAAAAAAAGTTCTGCTCATGCAAATATACCTTGAAATCAGACAAGCAAAGTAATTTTCCCTTTATTTAAAAAGGAAGTGTTCTGTTTTTTTTTTCTTTTTTTTAAAAGTACAGTTTCTCCCTGGGAGATTTTCTTATAAAAAAAATTGTAGAATAAAAAATTGCCAATAATAATCTTTGCAATACACATATGCCGATATAAAATTATTTTTTTGGTCTAATGACTGAATAATAGTATCAACTATGACTTAATTCAGGATGAAGTGGGACCAATAATTACATGGGGACCATGGTTTTAACAAATGTAAAATTAGTGTGCTAATAAAATATTTTCATTTGGATTTTCTATATGCAAAATTATAAATATTTTAATAATATAAACGGATAATTAAATAGTTAAAATATCAAGGCAAAACTGCATACTATCCCTTTTAAGTTATGTTTATATATATCCCTGCAAAATCTAAAATAACCCACAAGTCATTAACATCAGTCTTTTGGATGGATACTAAATACATACATACAAGCTGCTATATACATGTGATGGTAAAATTGTAAATCCAAAAACACATGGGGGTAGTCGTGTAAAATATATTTTTAATTATTAATTTAACAAAAATACAAGTGAAGGCGTATGTATTCGTGTATTAATTCTGTACTTGTATACGTATATATTCTAGATATACATGTTCAATTTGACTATTATAAACATTTAATTATATATATATATATATATTATATTATAATCGGTCGCTATTATTGACTGCGATCCCCTCGTTATTCCTTCCTTCCTTCCTCTCTCGCTCTTCTCCGTCGGCACCGCGCTCTCCACGAGCGGGTACCCACCACCACTCAATCCCCATCTCATCTCCCCACCACCCCACCCCGCCCCTTGGAGATCTGGCCCCCGATCGATGGATCCATCCAATTCGGTGGATTTGTGTTATTCGAGCGGGCACGCGGTCTCTGAGATCTAAACGAATTTGGTTCCGGACTTCTGAAACAGCCGATCGCGGCTGCTGTTGATCTGTTGATATCGGCTTCTGCATCCGTGTAAAGTTTCGATCTTTGAGATTATTTCCCCTCTTTCGGGGAGAAGGATTTTTGTGACTGGCGCTGGGTAATTTGGGTCGGCGATGGTGGATTGCCGGAGCTTGATCGAGTTCTGCAGGACCTTCGAGCAGCACCGCCACATGGCTAACTCCCAGGCCTCTTCCGATCACCGTAGTGGTCAGTCGAGGAGAAAGGGCAAGTCTTTGAACCCCCTGTTCCACCCCGTCTGCGAGCTCACCCCTTTTGCCGCCGTCGACGTCGTGATGCTGCTCTTGGTCCTCGGAGCGCTCGCCGGTCTCACCGTCCCCGACATCAAGTTGATCTTCCGGGAAGCGTATGAGCTCCTGCCGGCCGCGATCGAGGTCGTAGGCGATGTCCTCTACGACGCCCCCATCGCTTATGCCGCCGGATTGGTCTTCATGTTCGTCACCGTGGTCGCTGCCTGGGAGTTCTTCAATTACCAGGCGAGGAAGTGCGGCAATCCCTACTGCAAGGGTCTGCGTAAAGCCGTGGACTTTGATATCCAGCTCGAGACAGAGGCGTGCGTCAGGTGTTTGCCGCCGCTGCCAACGGGTGCTTTCGGGACGCGCCCCTTGAACTTGGGGCGGGATCAAAAGGAACTCGAGGCTGAGCTAAAGAAGATGGCACCCCCCAACGGACGAACAGTCCTCATCTTTCGCTCTCCTTGCGGATGCCCGGCAGGAAGAATGGAGGTTTGGGGGCCAAAGAAAGTGCGTAGGATCAAGAAGTAGGCAGGAATCCATTCGACGTCCTCCTCTAGTACTAGGCCCTTTTCTTCTCCTCCTATAGCAAAAAACTAGTAAAAAAGCATGGACTATGATAGATACCCTTCCCTCTGTCAAATAAGATAAAGATATGGGCTGTGTGGTTCCACATGTTCTGGGGGAATACTGGATTCCCCTTTACAACTCTATACATCAGCAAAACATTATTATTAATAACTAATCTCTTATAATTCAGTAAATTTTCTTTCTCTTTTGTAGTTTCTGTTTCATCTCTACTTTTCTTTGATACAACATTAGAATTTCTTTTGGTGAACTGTTCTTCCTATGCTTGCATTATGCTGCCTCTTTGACAGATGCCATTAAGACTGCATTTAGTTCAAAGTTGAATCCTTGGGTGCCTTGTTTCTCAAATTGCTCACTGGTGATCTGGATTTCCATTCTAAGATATCTCTTTTTGCTATATGGGCTTTTAAATTAGTGGATGGTGCTAGTTTGGAGATTTATATTAAATTTTTTTATTCTATCATCTGTTTTTATGGCTTGATAACTTTTTGCCAAGTGTGAAATTGCAACATAATGATGATGATATGAAGGTGCCAAGTTATCCGTCGGAATCCATGGGGAACCATTTATTCTTAAAGCTGTCGGTGTGCTCTACATATCAAGTATTCCTTGCTACTGTTTCAGAATAAAACGACTGTTGCTACTCATGGATGCCTCAGAACACAATCATTGGGGTTTTGCAGATCAAAAGTCCTTACAGGTATGGAGCCCACTCTAGATGAGCATTTGATATAAATTTTAGTACTTTTTCGATTATTACATCTCTTGTTTTGTTTCTAGCTGCATTCCTTTGCCCTCTCCTGATCGGATGGCAAGAGTCGCATGACGTTTATAAGGGTTTACCATCCATTTATAATTTCTACTCCACCTGTTAAGGTTTAATGGCTGTGAAGATATGTATCACTGATGGGCTAGTGAAAAGGGAAGTATTGCTCACACTACTGCCTCTGAGCATGGTTGGTTGGTTGAATCAAATCTTGCCGTGCATCAGGTATTGGAATACATGATCAAGCCTAGGGACACTCTTGCATGAAAAATATATGATCCTGAGAGTTAGTAGTTAAGACTAGCTCAGCCACAGCTAATAAGCTTGATTTTATATGAGGAGATAGTGGCGCCGTTTTACTTTTATCAAGGCATAACCAAGGTATTATCCTTCTTCTCTGTTTTTACAGTTGCTGTAGCTGTTAATGGATTTTTGCATAACTCACAGGTTTCCTGAGCATAAAACTTACATGGCATTTGCTATTTGATGTGCAGTGTAGGTGACAAATGGACTTGAAAATTATTCTTTCTGAAAATTACGAGACCCGGAATAATTGTCTGAATTTCTCAGCAGATATATCTATTGATGTGTTAAGAAAGTAATTGCATATATTAATTTTTTGTGTGCTTAGAAGAAAAAAAAAAAAACCATTCTTGCTTTACAGAAAGAATCAGCAATTAGAGACACCCCTCCACTTGGTTGTCTTGGTTTAGGCTGGAGCATGATATAAAAAAACTGCATTATGACTCACTGAGAGTTTTTGACACCCACCTTGGTCACAAAGTGAAGTGAGACAAAACCTTGATGCCATCAGAGAAGATGTTGCAAATGCTGCTTTCCACAAACACTGCAAACCAGGTTGAAACTACTACTTTCACCGCAGCAGAAAGCTTTCAAAGTCTCATCTCTACTAGTGTGGCATGTCTTCCATTCTTTTAGTCTTGATAGAACAAATGAATTTTTTGTAATGTAAGATGAGAAAAATTAAAGCTTCCTTTTCATTCATATCAAGCTCTGAGCCTTGGTAATATTATTTTGTGATAGGGAATAACAGAGCATAAAACTCCGGAGAAAAAGCAAGTACTAACCTTTAATACCCGTCCAAGTCCGACCCTCGTCCCTTTCTTCCTTCAAATACGATCAAAGATGCAACACTAAATATAATATCATAATCTGGTACACCTCATCGAGCTTGAATCATTAATCGAAAATATATAAATTTAATTTAATAATTAATGAACTAATCAAGTCGATAATTCAAATCATTACGAATTTTTACTTATCTTTGATGTGTGACCTCATTGATGTTTTAATATTTCTAAATGATTATATTCTGGTCTTATCCTTGAACAATCATTTTATTATTTATTTTCTCTATGTTTAATATAAGAAGATGGTTCTAAAGTCGTTTATCATATTATGATGATCGAATGAGATATTGACTCGTTAACTTATGGAGCCTAAACTATCGATCCAAGACTAATAAATTTATATTCCGTTTGATATAGGATTTAACAGATGTTACTTTTAGATGATGACAGACTTCAACTCATCATCAAACAAATTCGTTTGTTTATTTTTTATGGCAGCTCATGACACTTTTAAGATTTGTTTGTTTTATTTTTTATAGCACTTAATATTTAATATCGATAGTTAAGATGGAGAGGAAAAAGAAATTAAAATTTATTAGATAAAAATAGTTTTTGTTTAGATTTGTGGTCATAATAATTACAACACAATACCTTAGTTTTTCAACATGATCACACACACTTGGTCAACATTAGTACGCTGAGGAGGAACTCTAGATTTCACCATGGAAATAGATACAATCGTCTTCTTGAAACCTCTCTATCTTCTCGAATTCATACCCACAACAACAACTTAGTTGGGTCTACGGTAAAGATGATCCCAGAATATTTTAACTTTATCAATTAAAATAACCAGAACCTTCCCCACAAAAAAAAAACCCAAAAAAAAAAAAAAAAACGACGGATGATGCTTTGGAGTCTTCAATAATAACGAAAGGTACACACATCATTTTGCTCTATTTTTTATGCACTTTTTTTGAGTTGCTGACATGCATAGAGACAAAAGCTTAACGTGGTTCTCTCATGCAACATTTCAATTTCCAATATGTACAGCCATAGGTGTAGGCATGCTATGCTGTTTTATACATTTGGCTGGAACAGTCGTGCAGCAACTAAATGATTCTGAGGGCCTCTTATCCCATGCTCCAACTGAATCAAAACTTCTAATTCCATAGCACCAGCATTTAGTTTTGTTCATCACTGACAATGCACATAAAAGTTGGCCCGACAACTACTTACAGGTCACCTTCAATCTGCGGGTACTTAAAGGTGAGACCAAATGCATTTCCATGTTCCCAGTGATTTATCACCGCCAAAAAGATTCTGATGGATTGATTTGCGTTCTGATAAGTGTTCTCGTCAAGCTTAATGCTGGATAATGTCGATTAAGCTTCACCAGTGTTCCTCCGGAGATACGTAAAGGATTAAGGGTTGACGGACCAGCTGCAACTTCTTTGTTTCGGTAAGGTATCCATCGTACAGCGCCTATGTATTTGCAAGAGACTGGTTGCGTTCTAACAGAAAAATGCCCATCATTCCAAAAAGAAGGGGCAACTGTAAAGTAAAGGGGTAAAATGAATGCTGAAATGTGGTCGATCATGTATAGAGGAAATGAATCATTGCAATAAGGGCTTTCTTAGAGAATTATAAACCTGCAGAAAAATAATATAGAATCAAAACGAGTTAGTACAACGAAACAAAGGAAATAGCAACAATGCAAAGCTCAGCACAAAGGACCACCGATCCTTTATTATCAGTATGAGCGACCAGACATTTATTATCTCTACTGTGTTCTCGTTATAGACTAGATCAAGATTTTAAACACCAGTCAGATCGGTACATCCCAGTCGATGTATACTAATCTGGTGGTCAAGCATCGATATTGAAATGTACAACTCATTACCAATATAATATTGTTTATTTTATTTTTTATTATTTTAATCGATGATTATGATGCCGATGGTATAGATCGGTGTACCAGTATCATATACTGGTCCAACAGATCCTTTCCAACCAAAAGTGAAGCTATAATTTTGATATCTGGTTGAGTAATCAAACTCCACCTTTGCATGCAGGTGAGTTAAAGATGCAAAAAAAAAAAAAAAAAAAAAGGAATGTGATGAATCTGGTCCTATTTCTCATTATTTGTATTTTTTTGTTTTTCTAAGAAAGATTTTTCCTTCCATTTAAAAGAAACATGAAAAAAATTTGACTTCTTTACCTATAAAAAAAATTTACTAACTAATTGAAATTGAAATAATCTCTCTCATTAATATATTACATTCTATGAGTTTAAGAAAATATTCATCCAAATTCTATTTGCCCATCCAGGCAAATGATCTCAGTGCCACCTATGTTGTAATGACTTTTTTTTCTGTTTCAAATTCATTTCATGTCTTCACCAAACTACGGAACACAAGAGAGAGAGAGAGAGAGAGAGAGAGAACTGATTTTGCTTACTGGATCCTTTGATCAGTTGCAATTCAGAAATTGTAACAGGAGCACAACCAAATGTATTATATTTTTATTATTCATCATATATAACTTGGTAAATCTTCAGAGTTACACTGAAAATAAACTTCACTCTAAAACAACTCTTTTAGGAACTGAATATGGGCGACACTTAAGTAAAAACAAAACAAAACTAATGCAAGAAGGAATAAGTTCTTAAAGGATAAAGAAACACAAAGAAAATCAGAGTCATAAACTGACAATTTGACCACACAAGTAAGAACTAACTTGGCTCCAATTTATGAGCTAGCCCCAAGCCTTATGAAGAAAGTGCTGTCTATAGAATGTTCTGAACTTTGACAGTGATTCATGAGACCCCCAAATTAGATATTGAACACTTTAATTTCACCTCTTATGCAGACAGTAATATGGAAAGATTTATTGCTTTATTGACTCAATAAAGAAATATTTCTCACAAAGGAACTTACATCTATGACTTGAAAAGATCTACTAATGCATGATTTAAGTTTTGGAGCTTCAATTTCTGAAGGAGAATGAGTATCATGAACATTCTGATTGTCATCCTGCCAGGAAAAATTAGACAGTAAATACAATTGATTTTATATAAAAATGTCAGACATGGAGATGGATATTCTGCAGTATAATATGAATTTAGGGCCCTAAGTATTATATAATATCCAATAGTATTAAATATCCGATAGAAGAAACGCAAGAAAAGCTCACATTGGTAGCAAGCTCACATATAATATGAAAAACTTAAGTTATAGAACACACAAATTTAATAGCAAAAGGACTAGCCTATCACCAAAACCATTTTAGATGATTGTTTAGTTGTTTAGAGACCATAGATTTACAAATGGAACTGAGAGAAGAATGTAAAATTTCCTTATATATATGAACAGTACAACCAGGGTATCAATTTATTCTTTTAGTTATTCTTCTCCTATGAGTCTCATTATATCGTATGTTAGAACATATTCTTCTACTATGTGGCTCCTTGTATCTCCATTTATAACCTTGCTGGATCAGACATTTGATAAATGTTCAACACTATCAACAGGCAACTTTGAAGTTGCAAGTGTGTAACTGAAACATGCAAAAGCAGTAATTCTTGTGAATTGAAACATCATTCTGGTCATTTGATTGACAATGCAATTGCTTCCATGTAATGCAAGTGATATCGCTGTTGCTGAAGCATTACATGATGATCTAATTTATGTTTTACAGTCCTAGGTGGCAGCCAATCCACTTTAATCAAACCTCACAACCCTGACCTCTCAATCAGCAGTCTTAGTGTCAAATCCCGGAGTACAAAAAGAAAAACATGTGAACAACGAAGTTGGTACATATATCAGAAGCACATGTGGAACAACAAAATGTACATGTGCCAATATGAAACAATACTATGTAACATAAACTTTTTATAACAGATTCAGGTATGCAATTAATTTAAGGACGAGCATATAAGAATTTAAAACAATAATATAAGGCTCAAATGAAGAAATGACTTCAACTGGATCATATACATGATATGATCTGATATCATATAAAAAACATAGATGGTGAAGTGGGATCACAGATAGAATATAGTCTATCCATTTCTAAGCATAACTCCCCTTACCATTTCTGCCAAAGGTTCACATTATCCCACAAACACCGAAGTACAAAAGGACATGCGAGTAATAAATTTTGTACACATCGGAAGCACATGTGAAACAACGAACTTGCATGCGCCTATACGAAACAAATACGATACAAATGAAAATGTCACATAATTGATTCAGGTATGCAAATTGTCTAAGAACAAGAGTATTCAAGATTTCAATAATGTAAAGCTCAATGAAAGTAAGAATTTTAGCTAAAAATCGATTTCCAAAGGAGTGAACAAGAATAGGCAAAATCGACAAAGGCTTAATTCTAGCAGAATTTGAGAGACACATTTCATAAATTATTTGAATAGCCAATCATGCTCTGAATTACTCAAGAAAGATGTCATTGGAAAACTAAATCAATTTATTTTCAGATAAAATAAGTCTCATATAAATTGATGTTTCTAAAAGTTACAAATGATTTGGTAACCAAAGGTCATAGAACAAAAGCTCTGTTTTGCAAAATTTATAAGATCAAATTCAACAGATGACTGGTTAAGTATTTGTATTCTAAATCTTTCAAGCCGGTATCCAAAGAAAGATCTAGGTGTCTAGTTTCCAACAAAATATATTTTGCTAAAATCATAGTTCCTAATAGGAAGTTATAAGCAATTTAATATCAAAAGGTCAGAAATTACGTTCCCTGTTTTGCAAATTTCATAGGATCAATTTAAACAAATATTTCGGCAGGCTATTGGACTCTAAAATTTTCAGTTTTGGTATCAAAGGAAAGATTTGTAAGTCTATTTTTGGATGAATTAAGTTTTGCCTAAATCAGAGTTCAATGCAGAAAGTTATAGTTAGAACAATGTAGAAATGTCAAAATTCTTAAATTTCACAGATTCATAATTTACAGCTGAATGAGAGAGATATCATGTTCTAAGTCACAAATCTTTCAAGATCATATCGAACTAAGATGAAATCAAGGATTAAGACTTATGTAGGATGAGGTTAGAACACTTGCCTTAGAAGGATTGATTCCCAAGAGTGAAGGGATTGATCCAAAACGAGATACACTTATCCCAAAAAGCCTTGAGATTTCGACAAAATTGATGTAAGAGAAACAAACTCCATAACAATTCTTTGGTCATATCACATACAAAAGCCCCAAAATATCAACAAAGTTCCAATCTACTAGAGATAACTCTTTAAAAATCAAGCTTATGTTTGTGAAACAATTTACAGCCACCTTAGAAAACTTCAATCATGATAACAAATCAGCAGCTTATGTTGAACTTGACAACTATATAAAAGTCAGTGTAGGCTTTCTTTCCCAAAGAAAAACTACTATGAAATACAGCACGACACAACCACTGGAACAGAATGAATCAACTTAATTTGTTTACTGAACCTGTCCTATTGAACATATGCAAACATAGTTGTCAAGTTCAACAGGAATACAGCAAACATGAACAGAGCATACCTCAGGAAGGCATTGCTTGTCTTGAGTATCCTCAAAAAGCGAGGAGTAATAGGATGGATCATAAATGGCACCACCCAAGATCTCATCAGAAGTGGAGTTCTGCCTAGTTATTTGTGTTGAAGGGTTCACAAAGCTATTTCTCACACTGTAATCTACATGGTGGATAGTACTGTCTGCAGTTGAAACCCCCAGTCTATACATCTGAATCCATAAGAATGAAGACAAAAACCTCACTGAAAAGCCAATGATCTCCATCCATAAAGCAAGCCTGAGTGAGAAGACAAACAGTGGCCCAAACTTCTGATCAGGAGTCATGTTCCTACAATGGCATATGTTAAACCAAGAAAAGCATGAGCACCATCTTGTATAAAGTCACATACTGTAAATAACAATTACTTAACTAACATCCCTACCTTACTCATCATAAATGATATTAAAATTCATTTAATTAGTATGTCAAGAGTATAAAAAAGTGTAGCAAGAACTTATGATTAATGAAGTGAGATCATTCTTTCCATTTCAATAAATATTGGTCCTTAACTGTTAAGAAATAAGCAATATTTGCAATCGTACATCCATTTCAACAAACAAAAGTCAATAATCAAGTATAACAAAGTTCTATATCCTGAGTATCCTAAAAGTATAATATTTTTTTGATAATTTATTGCACAATTCCTTAAAGTATCCAGCAAGTACCCTAGAAATTTTGTATCTGACATGTATCCAATATGAATATAGCAAGAAATTTGAAGTTGCATATGAAAAAGATGAAATTAGGCTTCTAATTGTACAATTTAAAAGATATTCAAAATATACTCTCATTTATGTAAATTACAGGGATCAAACATAATGCATCTTAAAGAAGCTTCTACTTATTCTAGTACCAAAGTACTCCAGATTTAAATTATTTTAAAGCTCACAACCCATGTCCAATGACGAGCTTGCCACTTCCCCTCACTAAATTTGGACACGAATTAAAACTAGATGTAACCTCCTTGGAGGGTGAACCAAATGTACTAGTTGTGGTAGTAGAACCTATGGCAGCTTTTTTGTGCACCACACACTAGGAAATCATGGTGATGCCTCATTCTTCCAACTAATTCATTATATTTTTGGTGGCTTTGTTCCTAACAAGAAAGTTACCATTTTTGCACAGCAATTAGCTTCCTGAGTAGCCTCTGGTTCCATCTTGACGTGACTACATGTATGTTCCATCAACAAGCATGCAAGAGAAAAGTTGAGATGTCCTCCCTTACATTCAAGGGGTGACAATTAAATTCATTCATTTACCTCGGAATTATAACTACCAAATACAAGCATGCTTTACAAAATATCCATATGGCTCTCACCATATCGTGTGGGAGAAAAGTATGAACCACGCGACGTCAAGCAGGATAGAGAAGACGAGAAGCACCGCGTAAGTCCTCCCAAGGCTCTGACTACTGCTCTCAATCGCAACAAGAGCAAATAGCGCCACCACCAGATTGATCAGCAACACTCCATTGAACAATGCCCCAAGCGATCCGACCAGTGCACACCCAATCTAACAGCACGACAATGACCAAAAAAAAAAAAAGCGTTATATCCTTTCTACCTTCGTCCAGTGAACTGCCCGTTAAATCAATTAGTAACAAATAACGAAAACCTAATCTAAATTGATACTTCAAACAGCCCCACATCTAATCCTAAAAGATTTCATCAAAATCCGACAAAACAACCAACCAAATCACAAGAAGATAAGTCAAAATATACTATGCACAATCAACGGTTGTTAGAACTGAGAAACCCTAGCGATATGGAATTGCTTACTTGGACGTAGATGAGGACGACGGCGACAGACTGGAGGCAATCGTAGTCGCGGAGCCACGATCGAATCCGAGATCCGAGCGACGAAGAACAGCAGGGCATCATAAAAAGAGCCACACGCGACACAACGAAGGAAGGGATTAAAGAAAAGCCGATCCCACTTCCTCGAGAATCAACCCAAATCAAATCAAATCCCAAACGATCGACAAAAGAACAAATATCCTATTATTGATTTGGATCCCTTCTCTCCTTCCTGTGGGTTCCGATTTGCTGTTCGTCGTCCGCCGAAGGCGTCGGGCGAATGGAACGAGAGGGAGGGGTCGGTTTGGAATCGAGATCGGACCATTAGGTTGTCTATTTTGGGCTCACAACACAACGATCGTCTCCCATGGATTACATGCACTAACAGACCGCGGAGGCAAGACGGGTCGGGTTGAGCTGGCCATATCTGTGCGCACGTGCAGTTCAACACTTAATCATTGACCCGGCTCCATCAAATCCGGATCGCGAGTGAATCATTGAGTCGGATCGATCGAGTCTTATCTATCAATTGGGTCAAAATTAATTTTGAGCTCAAATCAATCTCAATTCCCCGTGCTAATGATGGAACTGATTCGCATTAATACATGAATGCAAAAAAATTAAATACTAATACAACCTCGTAAGAAAGACCAAAGTTATGGCTGGTTCTTGTTCCTAATATAATTTCTAATTTGTTGTAATAATTGAGAGCAATCAATACCATGTGAATTCTCAGAAAAAATAATTTAGATTTCAAAATTTGTGACAAAGCATTTTACTTTAATATATATATATAATAATAATAATAATACTTTTTGAAAATAATTATTTTATTTTTATCGATAATCATCCATCGCCTATCTCGTTTGAAGTCCCGTCCTCTCCCATTGACGATAGCTTTAGTCGTCGATCATAGAGAAAAAAGGAGCACATCACATCACGTAAGGAGATGGAAAGCGATCAGACTCTCATCATCGACGAGAAGGGGTTCGCACATGAAACATATAATATTTGATTTAGTGAGGTTGGTGGAGATAAAGAAAAATAAATAAATATTCTTTTACATTACCAATGGCATGATTTCATAATTTTTAAAAATATGAACGTTAAGTCCAAACTTTTGAAAAGTAGGTTTTTTTCTGAAAATTTTTTCAACAAGATTTATATTGGGTAGGAGAAAAAGTCAAAGTATCCTTATATATCAATTATAATATATATATATATACATATATATATACGTTATAATTTGAAATTTGATCTTATTCTCTCTTTTTTTTTTAGCCAAAAACAAAATATGAAATAAATAAATAAATAAAATAAAGGTTTCGTAAAATCACAACCGTCCATCTTTGCCCATTATTCTATAAATAAGCCCTGGCAAGGGTTTTCGGAAGCGAACTACTTGATCTTATCTGAGCACGCAGCGGCCGTCTTGTCTGCCATCCCACGCTGCGGCGGTTGCGACAAGATTTCTCCGGCGAGGCCGTTGCCCCCGCTCGCGGGATGGTAGCGGTCTTGTTCTCTCTCTCTCTCTCTCTCTCTCTCTCTCTCTCTCTCTCTCTCTGACTTGTTCGCGTCCCCTTGCGCGTGGGTAGGGGTGGTGGCGTCCCTGCTGCGATGACGACTGCCCGCGGTCGGAGCACATGTATTACCTCTCTCTCCTCAACGAGGAAGAAGAAGGTTGTGCGATGACGTACACGCGGGCTCCCCTCAACCATCCTTTCTGCATCTGTCTTGTGTTTTCTTGGATCGCTTTGAAGCTCGCTTTTTGTTGAGATGATCTGTTTTGTTTCTTGATTGACTTCATTGTTTTGGCTGTTAGGTACTGAGTGAAATATGACTTCGGATAATTTTGTTTTTACTTTTGATTGTCAGTTGTATATTCTATGAGATCATTTCTGATATGTCCGGCTTTGTTCTGCTGCCTTTGGTTTTGTTGAAATTCTCGGTTTATGAGATAATGGTTGAAACAATTGAATGGGGCATAAATACCAAAATTTCGTGGTATCTGTTTAGAGGACATGAGTAAGTTTGGATTGCTTCGTTGCCTGAGACGGGAGGTTGTAATAGACATTGAGCTTTTCTACGTTATGACACAAAGATCGATTTTTCACTGTTTTCTACAAACGTGTCCATCGAGTATTGGTTGATTTAAGGAAGCTATACAAGATAACTTGTAAGCTGTTTCAGCTTAAATGGACTTTGAGGTTTGATCTTAATTTCCTAGTGTTGTTTGTTATTTTCAATATATTTTCATTTTTGATTATAGATATGTTCAAGAAGATCTATTTGCACCAAGATTTTTTATTTATGTAGTGTTGCATCCCTTGGATAATCAGTAAATAATCCTATATATATACTGCAATGTTTTTGTAAATAGCTGCATTTTCATTGTTGTTAGATAAGTCTAACAGGCCTTTCTTAATTTTCAATATTGAATGGCGAGGCCATTTTTGTTAATTCCTTTAAAGAACTGGTTTTTACTCAATAATTTCTTTTGGTTTCTTAGGCACCGATTTGAGTATATGGTAGCTCAATAGATATCGGAAATATCGTGTCTTGAGTATATGTAATCAAATGAGTCAAAAGAAGCATTGTTGAATTGTGTATTTCTTACTGGAGAACTGCACTAATGGAGATCATCGATATGCTACAGATCATCTTATGTGCAGATCTGAGGTATAAAAAAAAAATGACAGTCGTTGCAGGTTTCCAATTGGAATCAGTGCATGTGAAGGACAAATTTTGCTGCATTGTGTTGCTTTTATGTATTGGATTAAATTTTTAGAAAAATCTTATTATGAACAATGATATTTCATGTGGTAAAGCCTCAACAAAATGTTGTCTTATCTTTTTTTACGATTACACATTTGGAAGTTGGGTCCCATTCCATTTGATCACATTGGTCCTCCTCACCATTGTTCCTCTCTTTAACAATCTGACTTGTTTGTTTTGGATTTTTTTTTTTTAAAGTTTTTTGGTCCAGTGGCTTGTGTGGCAGACGAGTTTGGTTTGACATGGCATTTTTTTTTTTGCAATGTGGTGAAATCCGTTTTGGAATGTTGTTATTGGTAGCAAATTGTGCTTTGAACGTTCTGTGCTATTCAAAATCTCATTTGCTAACAAAAATTCCAGTTATGATGAGGAATCAATCATGTCTTGCTAAATTTGGTCCTTTTTCTAGAAAATATATAAAGTGTTGTCTGACAATTTACCAATATCATGGAATTCAAAGGTGCACACAGATGTAGTATGCTCGGTTTTGGTGAATTCGTTGATGCTTGCTATTGATTTTTTTTTGTTTTGTAGAATCCATGAACATTACAGTTTCGTTGACGATGCAACAAAAAAGATTTGTCTATTTTTGTAGTGCCTATTCCGCTGTATGATGTAAACCAAAACACTTGTCCCATGATTTCGTTGTCTTTTTCGCAACAGTATTTACTTATGTGATTAGTTGCAAAAAAATAAAATTTATGTATATTATCTGATGAATTTTACACAATTGGAGGAATGAAAAATGTGTAAACGCCACTGAGTTTAATGATAATGATAAGAGACTGCGTAGGGGAAGGAAATAAAATCATGATGAAAGACAAGATTTAGGGAATAATACAAGTGAGAAAGTTCTTTTTTGAAAAAGCTAAAAACTGTCCGTAAAAAAAAAAAAGGTATGTTTAAGATTATTGAGGATAATATAGATTAACGGTCAACAACTCTCTCTTTTTGTCGGTGATGTTTCACACTCCAGTTATGTGAGTTTCTGGTTTTTGAACAATCATTGAATGAACAAAACTGGAAGTGAAATTATTTTATTTATTTTATTGAAGTGTTAATATTATTTATATAATCGAGCTGATTAATATTTTGATTGTTACCTATCACTTATTGCTATGACGGTTGATAGACCATTCTCTTTTGATCCATTCACATGTTAATTCTTTCACAGACTTTTATTATTAGGTCTATCTTGATGTCAAATATCATAACTGATGAGATCTATTCAGACCTTAATTATCATAATAAATTATTATTAGGTCTATGTTGATGTCAATTATCATAATTGATGAGATCTATTCAGGCCTTAATCATCATAATCAATTATAATGATCGATGAGATAATTAATTTGGCAATTTTGTTGAGCTCAAATTATTGATTTAAAAGCTTTAAGTTGGGACTCAAAACTATTCTTAATGTTAACCCACTTCTTGATATGGGACTCGATGGAATTGTTCATTCATCCTTTGCACAAGAAAATAATACAACTCAATATAACTCAATTATATCCAACCAAGAACATAATGAACATTCTACGAAACACAAATTGGTGCAGCTGATCAGTAAGGAAAGACTCATCAGCTATTTGGTGCTATAAACATTTCACAGATTCCACCTATATTATTATTATACATCATGGGAGATGACAAAATCTTCATATGGCTGTTACAACAAGATCATAATAGTCTATGAGATTTGGACCAGGAGAGAAGCCAACAGTGTTCCTTTCCTAGGAAATGAGCATATGGTCCTACGCTGAGAAATCACTTCATCCTCTCACACTCACTACCTGTAACTTAGAAAATCTCAGTAGTAGTAGTAGTCTGCCGCAAGTTAAGAGTTTGCCACACGCTATTGTGAGCATCTGTCCAAACTAACGTCGGATCAAAGAAAAATCATCAATTGTGAGCATTCTAAGTTAGAGGAATAATGTGAAGACTGTCGATCTGCTAGGTGAAGACATGCTTCTCATCCTATTTCCGTATCTTAAACCTAGAAAATCGCCTTGATTTGTGTACTTTGAGCCGAATTGCTGGCACCTTTCTAGCTACTGCCTGCCATATCATCTGAACCGCATCATCTTCCTTGGATGGGTACTGGAACTCGAAATAGCCTTCAACCTCTTTCAATCTTTGCCACATCTGGGTCCAGGCCTCTCGACTTACTCCTCTGATCAGTTTTATCAGAAAACCGTTTTTAATCGCATCGGATGTCCGCACAAAGATGGAAAACTCGGAGTAGTCGAGGACATCTTCATATGGGAGCTCGATATCATCACTGATGATGACTGGTACACAGTGGCTAGCTATGGCATCAAACAGGCGGTTAGAAGATGGGGTGTCCCCAGCGATATTTAGACAGAATTTTGCTGAATGCATCCCTTGACTGGCATCATTGATCCCATTAGCACCAACACTTCCAAATGAAAAATACACATCTTTTTCATTTCTTAAAAGATAAAATAACTCTTGTCTGATTGATCCTCCCTGCATACCAATGGCAATACTAGATTACATGCTTATCTTGTGAACTACACCAGACAAGCAAACAGGGTCAAATGAAGCATTATATTTAAGATCCTAAACCAAAAAAAAAAAAAATTAGACTCATGGGCACGCTCAAAATATTGTAAACTTGTTCAAGGGCACAGTTGAGATCTTTGAAAAATTTTAGATTCAAAATGTTTGACAGGCAAATACAACAGAAAGTAGAGAATTCTGACAACAAATATCCACAGTTCAGCAAATTGTAGTTAAACAACCATGAGAAAATATAGTGCATATGATTATAGCAGAGAAAGGGAACAGAGCAAAAATGAATGGATTAAAACATGATTTGATGGAGAACTACTTCCCACCATCTACATAGCAGGAATATACTTTAAATATTCTTGATGGGGTAGTTTAATAATGTCCTAATTGAAAAGATTTTTTCTTATAATAAACTGGTTATTTACATCAATTTTTTTTGTTTTAGACATATATTTTTAGCTTTATAATAAGCAAACAAATCTACTGCCAAGGTTTTCCCAAAATAATACTGCCTATTTTTGGACCCTAATCATCATTACTACCCAGTAACTAACCATCTTCCCCTCAGAAAATAATAATGCAAAGGGAGAAAACTATACCAACCAATTGTTTGACTTTAACACATGGCTTGTTAGCTGGATTGTGTTTCCTCATTAAATCCAGTGCTGCATGTAGCTTCACAAAGTCTACACAATTGGTTCATATTGACCCAAACATAACCTACGAGAAACACCAATAGAAGTCCTTGATCAAGTAAATTCCAAGTAACTGGTTGCAAAATCCATTCCATCTTTAGTGGCATGATTAGCACAAAACCTTCATCCATCAAAATTTCATAAACACTAATATTCTTTAAGGTATTCATCATGAGAGCAGATCCACCAACCAAACAAATTCTTCATCTGCTTTGCTACTCTTCTTCCTCTTCACCATAGGATTCTCCTCACCAGAGTAAATTACACTGCAATACCACAAAGAATTCATGCCACTGTAGCAAATTTTATGGAATAATTGGATCTCCAAACACCAAACGACCACTACTAAAATCCTCTTAAACAATACTTCATAGGATTGCTGAAATATGATGCCAATAATCATGATGACAATTTTCAAGGATAGAGATTCAGATGTCTACCAAGTCAATTTGCTGCTTTGTTGTCTCAATATATAACTATATACACTTGTGAAGATAGGTTTTGCCGTGACCCAACTATATGGACTCAGTTATATGGATCTTTTTGCCATCGTAGAACACTATAAGAAGAAATATCCTTGATTAATTTAAGAGCATTTATTTTTTTATAATTTCTACTATGGTCCTCTTAGGTTTTTCTTTTATCTCTCATCATACAAATAATTAAAATTGTTCTATCTCACTAATGCAATATCTATAGACCTCCTAAATACATGTCCATATTATCTTGAATAATTTATTCTCATTTTATTTTCTATCGAAACTACATTTAATTGTTCACAAATTAGAATATTCATTTCTATATTTTTTAAGAACTCAGCACACTCATCTCAATATCTCCATCTCAACAACACGAAATTTTGTATATGCTGTTTATTTATCATCAAAGAATCAGACTTATAAAGCATCATTCATTCAAGAACTATCTTATATGATTTTCTTTCTAATCTAAAAGGTACGCAATAATCACAAAACCCCTGAATCCTTCTTCACAAACAATATATTTATCAATCTCTATCTTGTAAAATAACCAATCTTCAGCATGAAAAACATGAAGTTTATATTAAATTTTTACCCAAATAAAGCGAAATATACTGCACTAAAAAGTAAAAAAATGCATTCCATGCATGGTATGTAAAGGTCAACAGATGCTCAAAATCATTCAGGCAATATGATGGACTGTACTGTTCTGCCTGTTCCCACTACGAATTGCAATCTAATAGTGGTTGTTTTTGACATGAAGAAGACCATCCTTAGGAACATTGCCAATGCACTCCATATCATATCTAAATATATGCTCCTACAAGTTCAAGTACAGGGATAATCTAACTTTGATCAAGGATACTTTCTACCTAGGCTTCAAGCAGATGGACCAAGGATAGCGTGCATTGGTGGTGCTACTCAGTGGCAGAAGCAGGCAGTCATAGGCTATAAAAAGGTAGCTTGCAAGGATTGTGGATGTCCATCTCAAAAAAGGGTCAACCCTGATAATGTTTGCTATAATATTTTTGATTGAGCTTGTAATGCTTGGTATCTTCAAGTACCAACTTTTATCATATAATGTTTTTGTTCATCATTGTCCAAAATAAAGAAATATAAAAGATCCAGAGTGCTTATTTTTTTGATATTAATAGTATGACAAATGAGAGAATTCCTTTAGAATCAAACATGCAAAAGTCCAGTCAAAATCCAGGCACACACTGATCTATTAAAGGAAGAACCGATTAGGTGATATCAATGATATGAGGAAGAGAATGTTTAAATCTGGGTAGATGCAGGCAAAATAACTTGATTACACTTCGTCCAAAAGAACTTAGTATTCCACAAAAACAAGACATTCTGGAATCTGGATACTGCCTGAACATAATGCAGCATCAAAATGAACCCACGCATCAACCAAAGGTAACAACTACTAAGTTGAAACATAAAACCAGGCTTACAAGAAACAGGTTCAAGAAACAATACGAACACAAACACTGAATGCCAGTTCAAGGGAACATTTTTCTTAGGGGCAATTTAGCTTCCTGCATTTGCAAATTATGTAATTGCAAATGCAGTCACATTATTTTAACCATAAGGTGGAGATTCAGCCAAATGGTTTGTTCACTTAGTGGATTAAGTAATTATATACTCCTGTCATATATGTTTGCATAGTCACTGCAGAAAAAACGTCACCAATAATAAACTTTACAAGATTCTTATCACTGCACATTTTATATACCACATGATATATACTTTTGTCGTCTTCCCTCTTTTGTCCTGTATTCTATTCATCCGGGATTAGGGAAATAAATCGGCTCTTCAGCTTAGAATAAAGCATTGTCTTCTCGTTAACCAAGTACTTGAGTATGCTGAATGGTATAAACGATTGTTCATGCTCGATCACAATCAAAATAAGCCATTTGACAAAATAGAGTGCCCAGAAGCTTTCAGTTATGGATTAATCGATTGGAAAATAAAAAGATATGTCAATTAATGTGATACATCAACACCACTAGCAAGCATACTTCTGATGAACTTCAAGAAATCAAAGATATGCTAGAAAAAAGCAGTATTAAATAGTGTTTATAGCAAAACACTCACATCTTTCCGGTAGATAGCTCCTTGGAAGTATAATAAAGTAGGGCGGTCATCAAATCCGGACGAGTCATTGACAAATGTCTTGATCAAATGCCTGTAGGGAGCAATTATGTCTTTCTCCACATTAGCTACATGGGGAACGTACCGTCCAAAATCTGCAAGAATGAAAATGCAAGGCCACAATTTTGTCCGAGCATCTAACATGCTGTTTGGGTGGTGTGCCATTATGATATGGTCTCGGCCCCCTGACCTTCTCCACTCCCTTTGAGATGTCAAAAACCGGACCAACTTCTGCTGCAACAACTTGTTTGTACTGACTCTTTGATGAGCCTTGATCTTTGAATGCCGATTGTAGCTCAAAGATGAAAAGAAGGGCACAAACACAACATCAGCTTCACGAGAATCCTCAACTCTCACCACGCTGCATGGGCCACTCCGGTCAGGAAATCTCGAGGACAGGAGATCCAGTGTCAGCCAGTACTCAATGCTGTGCTGAAGATTCAACCCACCAGGATAGTTAGGAATTTTGGTGCGTATATCGGGCCACACGCTCTTGCCACCACCATCCCAACCCAAAAGACCAAAGTGAAACTCAGGTGGCAAATCATACATGAAAACTTTCAGAAGCACGGTGTTCGGATGACATCCCTCGAACTTTTCATCTGCTGGTCCATTTTGATCCAAGAAAGGTGGCTCCACGATCGACGAAGCCTCATCTTCATGTTTCCTTGAAGGGGGACCTTGGTTCTCGATCACAGAAAAGATCTTTTCTTTCAGCAATACATGGTTGACGACTGGCTTGCCAGCATAACTCCAGAAGAAGAGGTAGGGCAGAACCAGGACTGTTGCAAAGGAGAGGCAGAAAAGGAAGGGCTTCCGGCATAAACACCAATATGGCCTAATGTTTCTATTGGCCATGCAGCACAGATCTCCAATAAAACACCTAATTTAGCTGCAAAGCATCCAGCTTTATCAACCCAGGAACCAGGAACAGTGGCCAAGATCAATCGAGAAACAAAAATCAAACAAATGGAATTTGTTTCTTACGGAAAACAAATCAAATTTCTGGACGAACCCAAGCCAAATGAAGCTAAAGATTAAGGTTAGCCGGTTAAACAAAAAGTTCCAGTACTTGATTACCAAATGTAGCCAGCTCTATTCCATACTCAATCAAGAAACAGGTCTGCCACCAAATGAATCTGGCAAAAATTTCAGACAAGAATAACATCATCAATCGTCCAAAAAGGACCCACCACCCCACCCCCCCTCAACCACACACACACACACACACACACAAAACCAAACTGCTACGAGTTCACACCCCAGCCATATACGAGCAGAAAGGCGACATTTTGATGATCGAACTCGAACCAAAGCTACCTAAATCGAGCAAGCCAAGCCCCAATCGACAAAAGAAGCAGAGATTTGATGTCAAGAAACGGGAACTAACCAAACTTCAACCAAAAGGGAGCCGAGTCACGTATCGTAGATCCACGGCGAACGGAGTGACGGAGAGGGGGAAGGAACCATCAAAATCGAGCATCGGAGCTTGTCTTCGCGAAGCGAGGAATTCGGATCGTTCGCCCTCGCTCGATTCGCGGAAGAGTCGGGCCTTTTTGTGGAAGCGGGCTCCTCGAAGTCGCCACACGGCCATCAGAGCTTGTGATAAAAGGAGAGAGAAGAAGAAAAATGAACTTTATTATTAGTTTATATATGAAAGGAAAGGAAAAGAAGTTTCTGTTTGCTAACACTAATTTATTATTGCTGAGCATTTAATGAGTTGGTGGGTTCGATAAAATGGCTTGTGATGCGACAGACGCAAAGAGTTCAACATGGATTAGCGTTTGATCAAATTATAGCTGCAGCATTCAATCTCCAATGTACGTTATTTAATGTAGTAATATTACGATCTTGATGGTCACTCGGGAAATATCCTTTCAATTTCGAATGTACGTTATTTAATGTAATAATTTAATACAATAATTGTCAACGTTATGTACGTTATTTAATGTAATATTTTTTTATAAAAATATTATTTAACATTTTAAGATTTTATTGGCACATCTATGCGAGTTATAACGTCTTAAGCATATATCACACACGGAAAGCGCTTTTTAACAAATTTGATGTGTTTTAATGAGAACTGATATGGAAATTGACAGGAATTAGATTTATACTTTTCTGAGAAGAAACAATTCTCAGGTATTTTTTATAAATCATTTAATAATATTATTTTTCCTTTAATTTTTATTATATATATATATATATATATAATGAATATTCTTGCATTGGTAGTCAACGTTATTGAATTATCATTCACAAAATTGAATGGTAAATCTATTATATACCTAAAACATATTGTCACATGCTTAGCTAATTTTACCTAAGTCGTGCGGCACTTATGAGTGTACTTCCGCAAAGGTCAATCTTTCTCGAGATCTTCTAAGGTCCCTTAGACTTACAAAAGAGAAAACGGGCCAGAAGAAGTAATTCCAACGGATCCATAAGCAACTGCTCAAATAAACATTTTATAAAGCTAAATACAAATTACATCCATGGACATTACAAACTTAGAAAGGTTGCACAGAAAGGATAATGGTATGTTACAAACCAAAATCTCCACAAGTGGTTACAAGACATACTCGTATTTACAAGCCAAAATCGACTACAAAGTAAACTAAACTAGGGCTGCTAAGCCTACTGCAAGCCCGTTACTTGTTGTATAAGGTATGTACACAAATCGAAGGACACGGGCAAACATGAACATTTCATTAAACACCTTGTTTACATTATTATCCGTAACATTTTCCCCCACTTATTCCTTTGACATCCTCACCGAAGCCACTGTAGACGCTGCATCTCCTCACATTATGCTGAATCTTCAATATTCTACTTTGGCTGTAACACGCCTTTAGCTCCCAACCGCTGCTCTCCGTCGCTGTTGTTAAATAGTTAAACTCGATCCGCCATGTTGCTTCAACTCACCAATGACTGAATTTGGTGTGGGGTTGGCTGAGTTGTGCTGATCCTTATTGACTCTCGCAGATCTTTTTGATGAAGGAAAATATCTGCCTTATTATGTGCCAATATCGTAGTATACTCATGTTGCTTGAACTAGATAGATGCATGTTGGAACTTTAACGAGCATCGCCTTGCAGACTTTGAAGTTTTTGAGGTCCTTTCTCCATAATGTTTGCCCATTGATCATTCTTTCACTTTTAGTTATCACTTCCAAGTAGGTTCATACCACTCCCACTTTCGATTGGCATTCAATTGGAAAATGAAGCGGATAATCTACTCTCAGTAGTTATGATCACCAATGGTGAGGATTTGATAACTATTGTCTTCCATAAGCTTTCTTTGAAGGGTCACTAAACTTATGCAGAGCTCCTCTGTTGGATAAGTAATAGAACTGGGATACTCGACTTCACCCATTCTCTTAGGAGTTGAGAAGGTAAGGTTACTTGGCTTCGCTCGCCTCCTCGAGTTAAAAGAATTGGGGTACTCAGTTTCGCCCATTCTCTTAAGTTGAGAAGGCAAAGGTTACTCAATTTCACCTGCCTCATCGAGTTTGTACTTCATGCATGGAGCTGGTTACTAATATTCATCCGCTCTTTGCTCATACTTCTGAAGTACTTGAAGTGTTTACACTCCTTGTATTTAGTAAGCCACTGTGATTTGCCGACCCACTGCCATTGAACTTCTGGAATGCAAGAAGTTTTGCCCGAAAAGAGTAAAAAGTTTACCCCAACTTGGAGTCCCCCAACTTAAAGTAAGTCTTTGATAGTTATGGTCATCTCTAGGATTGTACCATCTTCTTGCCGCCTACTCTCTTGAGTAGAAAAGATACAGTATCACGTACTGCCTATTTCGTTTCTTGGTTGAGCACTCCTACATCAACCCGAAGTCCCTTACTTTCAGCTATCTTAATGAGAAGCCCATCGACACTAGTCTTATGAAGTTCCTTGGCCTCTGCCCTTCCGCTCTATCTTGGCACTTGGAGTTTGCCTCTGCATTCTCCACCTCCTCGGCCTCTTTTACAACCAATGCTCTCCCTCCATGAGAGTAAGGGATTGATGACTCCACGAAAGTCACGCCTCTGCGTACCATGGTACTGCTAAGCCCATGGCCCTACTATTTGTTGCCTTATATCTGCATCCCTTTATTCGCGATCCATAGATCCACCTCTATGGCACTGTGGTGCTCCTCCAAGTCCATCTCTTTTCTAACTTATGCTTTGCTTTTGGGTAGCTGAGCCCCATTGGACTCGTTGTCACTTCCTCGCCTCTTTCGACTACCTATTTTAACACCACTGTGTCCTCCTAGCAGTTCTCCTTAGTCGATGAAAAAACAGACTGTAACTCTCATGCATAGCCTCTGCCATCTTGTTGCAAGACTCGTACCGATTCTATTCTCCTTAGCTTCCTTGGTAGCAACGTTCGCTTTCTCGACCTTGTCCTTTGACTTGTCGGGCTCCCTTAAGTGAATGTGAGCATTGAAGTAGTCCAACTCTCCAACTGCTATGATCATACCTTTGTATAATCAAGTCCCCTCCATAGGACTCACTAGTACTTACAATCTGAATTCTCCCTCAGTGGTACATAGCCCCTATATGCTGATGACCAAGGCTTTCATCTGATGCAAGTTTCGATGCGCACATACGGAAGACCCGCTACCATAGCCTCTGTGGTATCATGGCACTCACCAATTGAATCCACACTTACTGTGTTGTACACCAAAGTGGAGCTCCTAATAACTCCTGATCATACATTCGCGTAATCGTGTCTCTCATGGGACATAATCGTATGTATTACATTACCACGAACTATTCCACCACGATCCGCTACACCATGTCGCTTCCTAGTGACATCTCCATTGCATGTAGATTTTTATGTGATAAACTCGAACTATGACTTCTCCATGTGTGGCCTCTGCCAACACCTTGTAGGAGGGCCTCTACCATCTCTGATTTTTGGTTCACTCCCTTGGCAATTCACCTTTGTCCCCCCACTCTTGGGTCACACCTGGATGAAGCATAACTCTATGACAGTTTGTCACCTAGTAGCTCCTGAAATCTCCTGACTTCGCTAGAATTGGTGCACCATTGTCTAGATTTTGGGCTTCTATCCCCAACCAGTACAATCTCCACTATGCACCACTTGTTCCTAACAACTCGAATGACAACATTGTGGTAAATTCTTTAAGAGTACATGCCTCTACATCCTCTTTCCCCATGCTAAGGTCTTCCGAACCCAACTTTGTCTCCGTAAGTTGAATCACCTTAGTTACTCTGTCAAATGCATCTCTGAGGTAAGGTGCATGTGCCTCGAAGCTCCCTTCGTCTTTGGCACTATATAAGATAAGTCCACCCCATCAGAATGAAGAACCTATGGAATAACATGATCCCACTCTTGCCTCTACAAGAGTTCATGCCCTTGACCTCTGTCTAAGGAAAGCTCCATGCCTCCGCTCCATGTTCAATCTTCTATGTCGACTCTCTTCATACGGCTTGGATACTTCATAAAGTTCCACCCAAGTCACTCCGCTCCTCGATTTGCATTGAATTGATAGTGGCCCTCGCGTCCACTATTCCACGGGTCAGCCCCCCGTTGAGTTCGATTTCCACATCGACTCTAAGTATTCCTTCATATGATGTTGCCTTGGATTGCTCCCCCACTTGATCTCGAAATGCATCAACCAATGCATTACCTTATTCGAGATCATACGATAACTTTTTGTCGCTTGTTTGATCTATTGAGCTTTGTAGAGATATTATCTTGAGGAACTCTTCCTCAATATGTGTAGTCTGTTGCACATGATTCTTCCTCTAGAGAAGTAGGACTTATCTTTCTTGGATATCCGTCATATTAGAGTTGAAAATCAAAACAAAATTGATTTCCCATGTAGATTAATTAAATCGTGCAAAAGATTGGGGTCATGAAAAACTACAAAACCAAAAACCGCGATGTGTGATACCTAGGAGATCGTATATCCCTGTATTCCAGATCCGGATGGAGAAGATGAAGGAGGTCAAGCGTCCTCCTCTCTAGAGATATCCACACGATGGATCTTTGCAGCGAAACTCCTCCAATCTGATCTTGCAACTCTTGCTCAAAGGGAGGGAGGAGAATAGGAGGTGGTGGCTAAAGCTGCAGCCTATCAACTATGAGTCTCCCCTCATATTTATAGAGAGCCACTAAAATCCTAGGGCTCCTTCCTTAGTGAGTACTGGATCTTCATCCAATAACCCAGTAATCTTGCATTATTGGATCTCTATTCAATAATATCCTTAGGCCTTAATCAAGGAGTCCATTAGTATAGGGTCTTATCTAATTAGAATAAGGGCTAATTGGATCTTCATCCAATCTTCTATTCGCTAAAGCATCTACCATATGTGTGTGACCCTCTAGGCTCGACACCGAGTTGGCTCACTCTCATCATCATCACTCATTTTATATAGTTATTTTATATCCTCATAATAATACTACTCTACTCATCGACTATGGACCACTAGGCCCACGCCATAGTCCCTAGATGGTATAGGTGGGATCATCATCCATCTCTATCTATATCCACCATTACCATATATCTATAATCCCTCATCCAACTAATATCCCAAAATATTGGACATGGTACTATCGAATCGGTTTGTCTTGCTATAATCGGATTCTACCGGAGAACTCCTCTCTCAATCCGAATGACCTTGGCCAGAGATTTATCGAGCAAGCATATATGAGATATTCCTCTCGTGATACCGAGAGTGAATGATCATCTATTGACACTCAATTGCCTTCATAAGGTTGGCTACCAATCCTGATAACCAGCTATACCAGATCTAGAACTTTTCATACCTTTAAGTCTAGCGTCAAAGAAAGAAGTAGTTATATAAGGCATCCTTGGTGTCTAGGTCTAAGGACCAGATACATAACTGAGACTATAGAATCACTGTTTGACATTAGGTATCATTAACCATACAATATTCTATAAGCGGATCAATCAGTGAACTCATTCTCTAATAAGCACCTGTATTATATCCTTAGTGTCTCTACACAAGTAGCTATGAGACCAGTTGCCTACATCATATGGACGGGTATATAGTACACCAGTCTATCCAGTTATCTCAATATCCCTCTCGAGTAACATATGACCGAGATTATTTAGGATCTATGTTTAAAAGTAAATCAATCTCATTATCATGATCTCATCACGATCCGATTCCCATTGCACAAAACCAATGACATCATAATATATATGTAACAAATAATATAATGTAAGAATATGTCAATATTAATCATAAGGAAAAAGATTACGTAGTATATCACATGTACCATCACTCACGTGATTGGCTTGTAGAGCACTTGTAACTAGCAATCTCCCACTTGACCTAAAGCCAATCACCTATGTGTCTGATCCATATCGGACCCCTGTGACACTCAAATACAATCGAGCGGTTTCGTCGTGGATCTGCAATGTTATCTTCAGATGGAACTCTTTCTATTACTATATCTTTACGGGCTATGATCTCTCTTATCAAATGAAGCCTCCTCAGAATTTGCTTAGACTTCTGATGAGACCTGGGTTCCTTCGCTTGAGCTATCGCCCCATGTTATCACAGTATATGAGAATTGGTTCTACGCTGCTTGGTATGACTCCCAAATCTTTGATGAACCTTTTTATCCATATCCTTCCTTTGCTGTTTTTGCTACAGCAATGTATTCCGCCTTTATGGTCGAGTCAGAAGTAGTATCTTACTTGGAACTCTTACAACTTACTGCTCCTCCATTCATTGTGAAAACATACTCTGAATTTGACTTACTATCATCAGTGTCAGATTGAAAACTTGAGTCTATGTAGCCCTCAACCTAGATGCTACCTCCTCTATATACCACTAAAAGATCCTCAGTCCTTCTCAAGTACTTAAGGATACACTTTATTGCCTTCCAGTGTTCTAAACCTGGATCTGCCTGATACTTGCTCTTGACACTCAGAGCATGTGCTATATCAGGCCTACTATATAGCATCACATATATGATAGACCCTATCGCTGAGGCATAAGGTACCTTATCAATGTATGCCCTTTTTTCAGGAGTCTTTAGGGACATACTCTTAGAAAATGATATTCCATGTCTTATCAGTGTGAGACCTCTCTTGGAATTTTTCATACCAAATTTTTTGATAATGGAGTCTTTGTACCTAGATTAGGACAAGCCAAACATCCTTTTGGATCTATCTCTATAGATCCGGATCCCCAAAATATAGGATGCTTCCCCTATGTCTTTCATGGAGAAGTTTCTAGATAGCCAAGCCTTTACTGTGGAGAGCATTCCTATATTATTCCCAATGATTAGGATGTCATCCACATATAGTACCAAGAAGGTGATAGCGCTTCCACTTACCTTCCTGTACACACAAGGCTCATCTTCGTTCTTAACGAAGTCATAAGATTTGATCACCTTATCAAATCTTATATTCTAACTTCAAAAAATTTGCTTTAATCTATAAATGGATCTAAGCAACCTGCATACTTTATCTGGACTCTCTTTGGATACGAATCTCTCTGGTTGTATCATATACACATCTTCCTCGAGGTTGCCATTAAGGAATACCGTTTTGACATCCATTTGCCAGATCTCATAGTTATAGTGTGCTGTAATGGCCAAAATAATTCTAATAGACTTAAGCATGGCTACAAGTAAAAAGGTTTTATCATAGTCAACTCCTTGTCTTTGATGATATCCTTTAGCTATCAGCCTTACTTTATAAGTCTCTACCTTTCCATCCACTCCGATCTTCTTCTTGAAGATCCATTTATAGCCAATGGGTACAATAGCCTCAGGTGCACCCACATGATTCCAAACCTTATTAGAGTACATAAAATCCATCTTAGAATTCATGGCTTCTTGCCACTTCCCGGAGTCTATACTTATAATAGCCTCCTCGTAGGTCTAAGGATTAACATCCTAAGAGTCATCTCCACTGATATGTCCCACATATCTTTCAGGAGGGTGAGATACTCTACTAGACCTATGTAAATTTAGAATTTATGTGTTAAGTATCTGAATAGATTCGGGCTCTGGAATGGTGCTTGAGCTAGGTTCTCCAACCTTGCTCAATTCTATCTCACTCCCACTATTTCCACCAAGAATATGTTCCTTCTAAAGGAACACAACTCTCTTAGCAATAAAGACCTTTCGGTCCTCGGGATGATAGAAATAATACCCACAAGTTTCCTTTGGGTATCCCACGAATGTGCACCATTTTATCCTTGATTCTAACTTATCGAGGTTGTATCTTCTAACGTAGGCAGGACAGTCCCAAATCTTAACAATCTTAAGATCAGACTTCTTTCCTTTCCATATCTCATATGGTGTAGACACTACCAATTTTGATGGAACTCTGTTCAGAAGGTAAGCTGCAATCTCTAGGGCATACCCCCAGAATGAGACGGGTAGGTCAGTGAAACTCATCATGGACCGCACCATGTCTAACAGCGTACGATTCCTCCTTTCTGATACACCATTGAGTTGAGGTGTATAAGGAGGTGTCCACTCGGATAGAATTCCATTGTCCATGAGGAAATGAGTGAACTCCGTACTCAAGTATTCTCCTTATCGATCTGATCGAAGAGTCTTAATACTCTTTTCAATTTGGTTCTCTACCTCATTCTTATATTCCCTGAATTTCTTGAAGGCCTCAGATTTGTACTTCGTTAATTACACATGTCCATATCTAGAAAAATCATTAGTGAATGTAATGAAGTATGAGCAACCACCTATAGCTTGAGTCGACATAGGATCACATACATCACTATATATGAGTTCCAGTAACTCGGTGACTCTCTGTCCAGTTCCACTAAAAGGAGAATTGGTCATCTTTCCACGAAGGCAAGGTTCACAAGTTGTATATGTCTCATAGTCAAATGGATCTAGGTATCTATCTTTCAGCAACTTTTGAATCATTCCCTCATGTATATGACCTAGCCTACAATGTCATAGGTATGCATTATTCACCTCATCTCTTTTTCTCTTAGACATATTTATATTCATGATATATGGAGAAGTGTCTAACACATATAAGCCATTTATAATGGTCCCTCTAGTGATGATCTCATAATCCATAATTATTGAACAACTATTATTCTCAAAAACTAATTTATATCCACTAAATGTAAAACAAGATATAGAAATAATATTTTTAATAATAGAGGAAACAAAATAGTATGCATCAAATGCAATAATAGCTCCACCAAGCAGATGTAGGGTGACCTCTCCAATAGCAACTACATCAACTCTTGCTCCATTGCTCATCTTGAGGTTTATCTCGCCTCTAGCCAATCTCCTAGGTCTTACCAGAACCTGCAACGAATTACAGATATGATAAGCACTCTCGGTATCCAATATCCATGTGTTATTATGAAAATTTGACAAGTGGAGACTAATCATGAATATACCTAAAGCTTTTTCAAGCTTCTATTTCGCCTTGTCTGCAAGGTAATTCTTATAGTTCCTCTTCTAATGTCCTTCTTTGCTATAGTAGAAGCATTGTCCTTTGTGATTTGTTGTGTCTTTCTTGGCAACTTTTCCCTTACTCGGTCGTTCTTTGCCCTTGCCCTTTTTAAGGGTTTTATTAGCCTTCCTTTTATTTTTGGTCTCACTAATATAGAGAACTGGATTCTCTTTCTTGATGGCACTCTCAACTTCCCTCAACATATTGAGGAGCTCATGGAAAGTCACCTTAAACTTGCTTATATTAAAATTCATGATGAAGTGTAAAAAGAAATCTAGTAGGGACTGAAATATAATATCAATGCACAGGTTATCCTCTAAGACTATTCCTAGACCTGTGAGTTTCTTGATCCACTCTATCATCTTTAGGACATGGTTCTCAACTGATGTCCCTTCTGTCATCCTGGCTTGGAAGAGTTTCTTAGATATCTCATATCTTTGAGTTCTTCCCTGTTTCTCAAACAGCTGGCGGAGATGAAGAAAGATATAATCTGCATCCATGCTCTCATGTTGCCTTTGTAACTCAGGAGTTATGGAGGCCAACATGTAATATTTTGCCAATGTGGATCATCTATGTACTTCACATAGCGAGCGATCTCATCCTTGCTTGCCCCTTCTTCCCGCGTAGGCACAATTGCATCAAGGACGTATGCGATTTTCTTCACCATGAGAATAATTTTCAAATTATGGAGCCAGTATGTATAATTTGGACCAGTGAGGTGGTTAGCATCAAGTATGCCACGTAGGGGGTTTGTGAGCGATATGTTTTTGACAAAACAAGATATAATAAAAAATAAATAACATGTAAATTTTACAAAAAATACTAGTTAAGATATGAACTTCTATCTTAATGTACTCCCACTATTTTCTTAGCGAATCACGCGACACCCTCGACATGTGAGACAGAAGTCTCCGGTAGACTCCTAGTGGGGATCGGGATCAAATTGGCATCTTAGTGCAACCTCGAGGGACTCGACCAATTACACTAAGCCTAAAAGGTAGGCAACTTTTATCAACCATAACTCCTTATGATTCTCATCACGTTCGGCCTCCGAATCATCATGGTCTCGAGGGACTTGACCAACCATGACGTTAAGTTAAGTCATCACCATCGTTACAGGATGAGTCTGATTCGATGATATGCCCTTGAGGGACTCGACCAAACATACCATGTCCTCAGGTCACTGGTGACATCTTTATGTCGTAGGCAAGAACTCGATCATGTAGATAGATGAGCCTCGAGGGACTCGACCAACTTGACCTATGTCGTGATTCAATTTCTTCCTATAACGATGGAAGGTCACGTTGGTCAATCTTATTACCTCACGCTTACCGACTTAATATTATCGTAGGAGGGGTTTTGTTTCGTATCGATCTCATAATATATCGTGTCACACACATACATATTTAATATATATATCTACATCGCATGTAAATATATACTTATACATATATCTAGTAGGTGTATAACATATTACATATGCAAGCCACACTGGATGATCATGAGCCGTCACCTAATATGATTAAGCCCGAGCCAATGGGACTAATAACTCACAATAGGATCTATGTGTGCATCGGCGCATCTCCATACCCTGCGATTATTGATCTCGTCATCATCGGTTTCGTCAGATCATCGCATCACCATGCGTCGTGATCTCCCGCTATGGCATCATAGGTCCTATTGTAACCTCTATGCTCCCGCTGCGCCTCTCCATGTAATTACAAATAATTAAAGGCATGCAGGCCCAATAATAAACGAGAAAAACGCAGGCTTGCAGGCCCCAATAATAATAATAATAATCATAATTACATATATCACAACATATGGCTCATGATCATCCATCCACATCATACATCACATGTACATTACATCATATGTAGGATTACTAGATATATATAATAATTAATTAAACTATTTAATTAATTAATTTTCTGGAAATCAGGACATGCTTAGAATTTTTAGAATTGTCAAGGGCATTTTTATAATTCTAGATAAGAGAATAGTCCTCAAAATTTTTAGAATTATCAAGGGTATTTTTATAATTCTGGATAACACGATTGTCCTTGGAATTTCTAAAATTTTTGAGAGTATTTTTGGAATTATATACATAAAAGGGATAGGCTTGGAGGAGGACCATCCCTTGAGTAGCTAGGCCATGTGGGGCACCTGGCCATGGCCAGCCACCTCTACATGTAGACAACATGCATGTGGCCGCTCCTCCCCTACAAGCAGTGCCTACTTTCACTACCAATCGCCACAACAAGCACGTAGAATAGTTCTACGTGATTCAATCTCATCACACATAGTTTAAAACCAATTTTTCATACAAAAACCTTGGCTCTTATATCACTATTGGGAAACCTCAGTGGGTGCATCACATGTGCAGTGGAAATCAAAATAAAAATTGGTTTCCCATGCAGATCAAATCATCTTGCAAAAGATTGGGGTCGTGAGAAAAATCATAAAAACTGAAAAAATCGCGATGTGTGAGAGACTGATTTTACCTAGGGAGATCATATATCCCTGTATTCCAGATCCGGATGGAGAAGATGAAGGAGGTTAAGCGTCCTCCTCTCTAGCGGTATCCACACAATGGATCTCTGCAGTGAAACTCCTCCAATCTGATCTTGCAACTCTTGCTCAGACGGAGGGACGAGAATAGGAGGTGGTGGCTAAAGCTGCAGCCTATCAACCATAAGTCTCCCCTCCTATTTATATAGAGCCACCAAATCCCTAGGGCTCCTTCCTTAGTGGGTACTGGATCTCCATCCAATAACCCACTAACCTTACATTATTGGATCTCTATCCAATAATCTCCTTAGGCCTTTAACTGGGCCTTAATCAAGGAGCCCATTAGCATAGGGTCTCATCTAATTAGAATAAGGGCTAATTGGATCTTCACATAATCTTCTATTCGCTGAAGTATCTACCATATGTGTGTGACCCTCTAGGCCCGATACCGAGCTGGCCGTGAGTCACTCCTATCAGAACTCCTTCTGATATAGTGAATTATTATCCTCATAATAATTCACTTGACTCATCGACTATGGACGTACTAGGCCACTACGCCACAGCCCCCAGACAGTATAGGGGAGATCAAATCCATTGGACCTGTCTGTCCATAGTTACCGTGTATCTATAATCCCTCATCCAACTAATATCCTAGAGATTGCATATTGGACATGGTAGTGTCAGGTCACACACGAAATTAGTTTGTCTTGCTCTAATCAGATTCTACCAGAGAACTCCTTCTTTCTCAATCAAAATAACTTTGGCTAGAGATTTGTCTAAGCAAGCACATATGAGATATTCCTCTCATGATACCAAGAGTGGATGATCATTTATTGATACTCAATTATCTTCGTAAGGTTGGCTACCAATCCCGATAACCAATTATACCAAATTTGAAATTTTCCAAACCTGTAAGTCTAGCATCAAAGAAAGAAGTACTCATACAAGGCATCCTTGGTGTCTGAAGTCTAAGGACCAGATGCACAACTGGGACTATGGAATCACTGTCTGGCATTAGGTATCATTAACCATATAGTATTCCATAAGCGAATCAATCAGTGAACTCATTCTCCAATGAGCACCTGTACTATATCCTTAGTGTCTCTACACAAGTGGCTATGAGACCAACCACCTCCATCATATGAACAGGTATATAATACACCGGTTTATCCAGTTATCTCGATGTTCCTCTCGAGTAACCTATGACCGAGATTATTTAGGATATATGTTTAAAGGTGAATCGATCTCATTATCGTGATCTCATCACGATTTGATTCCCATTGCACAAAACCAAAGACATCAATATATATATGTAATAAATAATATAATATGATAGTATACCAATATTAATCATAAGTAAAAAGATTACGCAGTGTGTCACACGTGCCATCACTCACATGATTGGCTTGCAAGGCACCTGTAACTAGTAGGAGTAACTTTCCTCTTTGTATTCTTCCCACTGAAAGTTTCAGAGACCACCATCCCCTTTGGACTACTTCGTCTTGCTGAACAATTTGTGCCTTGTTCTACCCCGTAAATGCACTTGCTAGATTGTGACCTTCACCAATACAGTCCCCACTGCACCCTTCATGGTCTAGCAATGTGCTGAACTTGTTGTACATTTCAGTTACCTATGGACGTATCCTTTCTATGTCGAAGAGAAAGTTCTGATGCTCCATGGCATCGAGTTCCAATCGTGCCTTGAGATGGCCACGAGCACTCCATCGTCTATGTACAAGCCCTTGCATGAGTACCGAATCCTTCGAGTTAGCAATTTCCCTCACCTCTGTGAGCTTTGCACAACTCTTTCGGTCATTGCGCAACACCTCCCACTTTGCACGGTCTCATCTTTCACTAAGCGCCTCGCTTGCCTTGAGCACTGTCAAGTTTATTTACCAACATCAAGCCATAACTCGAACTCAACCATCCTAATCTTTGTGTGCTACATATTCTTCTTCGCTTGCTTCTCCTCATGGTGCCTCTCGCACAAAGGGTTGGCCATTTCTCTAAATGCCAAACCTGGATGTTCGGTCCTTTGAGCGACTTCTTTCTCTACATCTCAATGTCCGTTTCTCCCAAACGGTTATGCATGCAGGTTATCCTCCATACAGCCCAACTAGGTCCCCCATGTTTGTATGGCGAGTGTTTTTGCATATGCTTGTCCCGCTCTGATACCACAATGTCACAGGCTTAGCTAATTTTGCCTAAGCCATACAGCACCCATGCATGTTCATCCATAAAGGTCAGCGTTCCCTGAGATCTCCTAAAGTCCCTTAGACTTATAAAAGAGAAAACAGGCTAGAAGAAGTAATTCCAACGGGATCCACAAGTAACTACTCAAGCAAACACTTTATAAAGCCAAATACAAATTACACTCATGGACATTACAAACCCAGAAATATTACACACAAAGGGTAACGATCCATTATAGACTGAAGTCTCCATAAGTACTTACAAGATATACTCGTATTTATAAGCCAAAATCGACCACAAAGTAAATCAAAGAATAAGCCAAGCTACTTCTGTACAAGGTATGTACACAAACTGAAGGACACGAACAAACATGAGCATTTCATCAAACACCTTGCTTATATTATTGTTCGTAACAGTATGTTAAATTAAAGGTTCGGAACCTTATCCTATAAATTTTTATGTATAAGTGTTACAGGGATTTGCCATCAATAGTTGAGTCAGTTTGACTCAGTTTGGATCTGAAGGTATAAGGATGTTTGAGGTACTCTCGTGGTAGCTTTGATGCGAGCAAGGTAGCAAAGGTGGAGTATGGTCCCTTCGGTGGGTTCCTACACAAAGGTCAATATCGAGGGGAGTTTCTTGACTCGATCCCTCTGATGCTCAAGTTAGTTTTGAAGATTATACAAAGTATGATATGTTTTAGGAAAGAGGTTCGACTCCTGGGCTGGCGCCCTTATGGTGTCCAATTGATGAATGGGGATTTGTTGTCAAAATATTTTCTATCATTTATCCCCCCACGTAGGCATACTTTAGGGGCATACTTTGGGGCTCTTGCAAGAGGGGTTCGAAGCACATCGTTTAGTTCGTCCAATATAGGAGTGTTTGGGATCTCATCTTGCAGGTTATGTTTTCCCGATTCAGGTGTCTTGGGTATATTGAGCCTATGTTTTTGCCATGGTTCATTTCTCTTGGCATGGTTCAGGTTTTCCTGATTCACATGTCTTAGGCACATTTGGCCTAGGGTCTCTGTCGTAGTGGTTCTTGAGGTTCCCACCATGGCGGGCCTTTATCTTCTCTCTACCATGGTGGATCTCTTCCCTTCTCTATCGTAGCAAATTTTGGGGTTCCCACCGTGGCAGATTTCTTCTCTTCTTTGTCGTAGTGGATCTTGAGGTTCCCACCGTAGTGAGTCTTCATTTTTTCTCTATTGTGGCATATTTCTTTCCTTCTCCATGGTAGCAGATCTTAGAGTTTCCACCATGATAGATTTCTTTCCTTCTCTACTATAGAGGATCTCGGGGTTCCTGCCATGGTAAGCCTTCGTCTTCTCTTTGCCATGGCGGATCTCTTCCCTTCTCTACTGTAGCGGATCTAGGGGTTCTCATTATGTCGGGCTTTCATCTTCTCTCTATCGTGGCTGATTTCTTCCCTCCATTATCGTAGTAGATCTCAAAGTTCCCACCATGACGGGTCTTCATCTTCTCTCCACCTTGGCGGATTTCTTCTCTTCTCCAATGTAGCAGATCTTGCAATTCCCACCATGGTGGGTAAAGTCATCTTCTCTTTATTGAGACAAATTTCTTCCCTTCTTTGCTGCAGCAAATCTCGGGGTTCCCATTCTAGTGGGCCTTTATCTTTTCTTCACTGTAGTAGATTTCTTCCTTTCTCCGCTATAGCGAATCTCAGGCTTTTACTCCATCATAGTAGGTTTTAGAGCCTCATTCCGTCATGGTGAATTTCAAGGCTCATAATATCATAACAGATTTCGGGGCTTATTTTGCTACATAGTAAGTCAGGGGAAGCTGTGTATGAGCCACCACACCTTGACTATGAACTTCCCTATAGTTGCATCCTAGACCTTATAGCTCTTGTCCACTTAGCTAATGACCTGAGTCGCTAAACACCAACTCTTGCACTTGGAGTTCTTAGGCGAGTTGAAGCTCCGATAGGAGTGCTTTATACATGGCTTCATTGATAGAGATTTTAAACTCAAACTGGAGGGCCTACTCATACACATGGTTACTCGAGTCCCGTGTTGAATCGTAAATTTTGATGATGAAATTAATTAATGAGTTTATTAGATAATATGTTTTTAAATAAGTGATGCAGGAAATGCTAGTTATAGGTGCCTTGCAAGCCAATCACATGAATGATGACATATATGATATGCTACACAATCTCTTTTAGTTATTAATATTCATAACATTTTTCTCACTTTATATTATGTTGTGAATATATATATATATATATATATATATATATATATATATATATATATATAGTGTAGGTACTTGGATTTGGGAATTGGATCATGATGAGATCATGATAATGAAACCAATTCATCTTTAAACATAGATCCTAAATATTCCTATTTATAGATTACTCAAGAAGGACGTCGAGGTTGCCAGAAAACTAGTGTACTATATACGCATCCAAATAATGCAGATAATGTCTCATAGCTGCTTATGTGAGGACACTAGTGATATAGTGTAGGTACTCATCGGAGAATGAGTTTATTAAATGATCGGCTTAAAGAATATTAGATGGTTAATGATACCTCATCGTTAGATATTGATTTTGTAGTCCCAGTTGTGTATTTGATCTATAGACTTAAGACACCAATGATGCCCTATCTGAGTATATTATTTTTTGATACCAGACTTATATGTCTGGAAGTTTCAAATCTAGTACAAATGATCATTGGAAATGACAACAAACCTTATGAAGGTAATTGTGTTCAATAAAGGACCATCCACTCTCGGTATCATAAGAGGAATATCTGCTCTTACTTAAATAGATCACTGGCCATAGTCAATTAGATTAAGAGAATCAAATAAATTTCGTATGAGTGAGACTCGGATTGAGAGAGGAGTCCTCCGGGAGAGTTCGATATGAGTGAGACTCAAATAAATTTCGTATGGGCCTGATAGCACCATGCTCGATATACGGTCAATGAGATATTAAATGAATGAAGGACTATAGATACATAGTAACTTAGGACAGATAGATCCAATAGATTATATACCTTTGTACTGTCTGGGGACTATGGCGTAGTGACCTAGTATGTTCTAAAAAGAATTTTGAGTCAGAAGGGGTTCTGATAAGTGTAACTCACATCATATGTGAGTTAGTATTGGATCTAGAGAGTCACACACATATGATAGACAATATGATGAACAAAGGCTTGAATATGATATTTGATAAGCCTCTATTTTAATAGATCCATTGGGTGAGACCCAATATAGCTTAAAGTAATTATTGGATGAGGATCCAATACCTACTAAGAATGATCCATTAGGGTTTAGTAAAAAGGGCTCTCTATAAATAGGAGAGGAGCTCCAAGGGTTATAGTTCGGATGCTTAAAGCCATTGGCCTCTTATTCATCTCCTCCCCATCTTAATCGACCCCTCCTTGGTATGAGAGGACCACAAGAGGGTCGGCCCTTGCTACGTTGTGGAGGGCAGTCACGAGGAGTGATATTGCTGCGAGGAGGTGCGTTGTCGCTACGTTCATTATGTGGATTATCACTAGAGAGGAGTTCACGAGAGCCCCTTCAGCCAACGGATCAGGATCTATATTTTAGGGGATATATGATCTCCTCTAGGTGCGAACGTCTCACTCTCTTTAATACGATTTGCGGTTTTTGAGTACACTCCTGGACATTATACGATAATCTGATTCTATATGTTTGGGAAACTATTTTTGTTTTTATTTTCCGCTACACATATGATGCTCCTTAAGGTTTCCTCATAGTGGTATCAAAGCTAGGTTCCTCATGCGAAGATCGATTTTTATGTAAACTAGTTACATCTTTTTGTCGATTTCATATTACAACATAGGTTTTTAGTGTATTAAGTGTTCAGATATCTAAGATTTTGTCATCATCAGAGTTGATGGGGAATTGGGATAGGGCAGTAGGGGTTGCTGCTTGGATCTACCCACAAGGGGCTGTGGACTACAACCTAAACAAGGGCTGCTTGCATCCCTTTGGTCGAGAGGCATCTTGGTTACTTGTAGCCATGGCCGATGGTTGCTTACAGCTATTTGGCCGAGAACCTTCCATGTTCGAGAATAGGGTTGCTTGTAGCCATTTGGCCAAGACCTCTCCTTGGCTGAGCATAGCTACGACTACTTATACCCATAGCAGAGAGCCCCTGTCTCACAACCAAGGATTCCCCATGGGCGAGGAGTCCTAGTGGCTAGGGACTCATGACAGCTAGGGTTTCCTAACCGCTGGGGATTCTAGCAACTAGGGTCTTTCGTAAATTTAATTAAAGGTTAATTCAAGTTTAATTAATTAAATATTTTAATTAATTATCACCTAGTTAGTATGATATGTATATGTATAAGTGATGTATGGTGCAGACAGATGATCATGAACCATATGTAATGATTATGTATGTATGTATGTGATTATTATTGGGGCTTGCGAGCCTCCCCTTTTCTCATTAAATTCAGTATATGATTCTATCTCCCTTAGTATTATACCTCCCCATTGATGAGATCAAGGTTTCTAACATATATAATGTGTATATTTTTGGGCTTGCGTGCTTATAGTTAAGTTGTAATTACACGAAAAGATATGATGGGAGTGTGAAGTGGTAATAAGACGAATGAGGATGACACATATGATCATGTGCTAGCGGGACCAATAAGGACAAGATGGATGATCATCGAACATGGAGATGCATTGTGACACAAAGAATTTTGTGAGTGATCATTCTTTTTGGCTCAAGCTTGATTACACAAGGCCTGGTCTATGATCATATGATGTAGATATTTGTGTATATTTTTGCACCTACTAGGTATATATATTTGTAGGCGATGTAAATATATGTTAAATATATATGTGTGATGTGATATATTTAACTATGATGCTTAATCGAAAAACCCTTCTAATAATAATATTAAGTCGGTATATGTAAGTTAATTAGATTGACCTATGCGACCTTCCATCATTATAGGTGAAAATTATTTTTTGACATGGGTTAAATTGGTCAAATCCCTCGACGCTCATCTATATTGAGATTTGAGATGTTGCCTACAATATAGAGATGCCACCGGTAATCTAAGGATATAACATGCTTGGTCGAGTCCCTCATGGGTATATCACTGAATTAGACTCATATTGTAATGATGGTGCTGACTTAATCGAACATCATGGTTAGTTAAGTCCCTCAAGACCATGATGATTTAAAGGTCAAATAAGATGAGAATCATAAGGAGTTATGATTGATAAGACTTGCCTACCTTTTGAGCTTAGTACAATTGGTCGAGTCTCTCGAGGTTGTGCTAAGATGCCAATTGGATCCTAATCCTCACTAGAAATTCATTGGAGATTTTTGATTCACATGTCGGAAGGTGTCGTTTGTCTCACGAGAAAATAGTGGGAGTATATTAAGATAAAAGTTTATGTACTAATTAAAAAAACTAAAAATCTACATGTTATCGATTATCTGCTACATCTTTATTTTAAGAAAAATATCACTTGCAAATCCCTTACGTGGCATACTTGATGTTGATCGTCTTAATAATCTAAGCTACACGGATTAGCTCTATAACCTGAGAATTATTCTTACAATAATGAAAATTATATATATCCTTAATGTGGTAATGCTCAAGCCTGGGGCAAGGGGAAGTGAGGATGAGATTGCTCGCTATACGAAGTATATAGATAATTCCACTCTTGCTCAGTATTACATGTTGGGCTCTATGACTCTCAAGTTACAGAAACAGGATAAAAAGATAGCTACTAGATCCATTCTTCTTCATCTTCATAAATTGTTTGAGGAAGAGAGAATGATACAATATGAGATGCTTTTAAGATGATTGAGTTGATAGAGAAGCTCACAAGTCTAGGAATGGTCCTAGAGGTATCACTTGTGTGTGGATCTCATATTCAGTTCCTCCCATATTTCTTTTCTTTGTTTATAATGAATATTAACATGAATAAAATTGAGGTGACTCTCCGTGAGATCCTCAATATATTAAAGGAGGCTGATAGCACCATTAAGAAGGAGAAATGGTGAGACCAAAAGAGGTAAAGAAGTCCCTTTAGAAGTGCAACATAAAGATTGCTAAAAAGGACCCATCCAAGGACAAATGCCATTACTTCTACCATGGGAAAGACAAGCATTAAAAGAGGAACTGCAATGAATACCTTGTAGAAAAGATAAAATAAAAACTTAGAGAAATTTTAGGTACCTTAATGATTGATATTCATTTGTTAGAAAGTTATGATAATGCATAGGTATTGGATACCGATAGTGCATCTTATATATGTAATTTATTATAGGTTCTGATAAGGTCCAGGAGGTTGGCGAGAGATGAGGTGGATCTCAAAATGGGGAATGACACAAAAGTTAATGTTATTGCTATTGGCAAGGTCACCCTACATTTGCTTGGTGGAGTTATTCTTGTATTAGATGTATGCCACTTCGTTCTTTCGATCATCAAAGATATTATTTTTCTTTTTCATTTGACAAATAGTAGATACAAGTTAGTTTTTGAGAACAATGGTTGTTCATTGATTTTAGATGATGAGATCATCAATAGAGGAACATTAAATAATAGTTTATTTATGTTAGATGTTGCTTCACATGTCGTTAGTGTGTCTAAGAGGAAGCAAGATGAAATGAATGACACATACCTCTAACACTGTAGGCCAGGTCATATCCACGAGGGAAGAATTCAAAGGTTGTTGAAGGATGGATACTTAGATCCATTTGATTATGAACCATATGTAACTTATAAATCTTGCCTTTAAGAGAAATTGACTAACTTTCCTTTAGTGGAATTGGAGAGAGAGCTATTGAGTTACTATTACTCATACATACTGAGGTCCCACATCTACTCAGGCCATAGATGATTATTTATACTTCATTAGATAATGAGTTATAAGTCCGAAGCCTTCAAAAAATTTAAAAAAGACAAGAATGAGGTAGAAAACTAGATTAGAAAGAATATCAGAACTCTTTAATCAGATCGAGGAGGAGAGAACTTAAGTATAGAGTTTGCTCAATTCCTCAAAGACCATTAGATTTTATCCCAATAGACTCCTCCTCATACACCTTAGCTTAATGGTGTATCGGAAAGGAGGAACTGCACACTGTTGGATATGGTGCAGTCCATGATGAGTTTTATGACCTACTTGTATCTTTCTGGGGATATGCCATAGAGTCTGCAGCTTATCTTTTGAACAGAGTTCCATCTAAAATAATAGTGTCTACACTATATGAGATATAGAAAGGGAAGATGTCCGATCTTAAGGTTGTTAATATTTGAGGCTATCCTATCTATGTTTGGAGACACAACCCCGATAAGTTGGAATCGAGGATGGAACGATGTAAATTCATGGGATACCCCAAGGAAACTTATGGGCATTACTTCTATCACCTCGAGGATCAAAAGAATTTTATTGCCAAGAGGGCGATATTCCTTGTGAATGAACATATTCTTGGTGGAAACAGTAGGAGCGTGATAGAGATAAATGATGTTGAAGAACCTAGCTTAAGCACTATTATGTAGGATGAGTCTATTCAAGTACCTAGCATACCTGTTCCGACTTTACAAAGGTCTAATAAAATGTCTAACCCTTAGGAGAGATATGTTGGACATATCAAAGGAGATGATATTGAGGATATCGATCCTCAGACCTACGAGGAGGCTATTAACAAGTATAGATTCTAGGAAATAACAAGAGGGCATGATTACCGAGATGGATGTCATGTAATCCAATAAAGTTTGGAACCTAGTTAATGCACCTAAGGGTGTTGTATCAATTAGTTGCAAGTGGATCTTTAAGAAGAAGTTCAGAGTAGCTGGAACGATAGAGACTAATTGCTAAAGGGTATCATCAAAAGCAAGATATTAACTATAACAAAATCTTCTTACCTATGGCATGCTGAAATATATTCAAATTTTATTAGTTATTATAGCATACTATGATTATGATATCTGACAAATGGACATGAAAACTATATTTTACAATAGCAACCTCGAGGTAGAGGTGTATATGATATAGCCTGAGAGATTTATGTCCGAGAAAAGTCTAAATAATGTGTGTAGATTACGTAGGTTTATTTATGGACTCAAGCAAGCTTCCTAAAGTTGGAACATAAGATTTAATGAGGCGATAAAATCTTATGAGTTTGTTAAGAACGAAGATATGCCTTGTGTGTATGTGAATGATAACCTAATCATTAAGAATGATGTAGGAATGCTATCCATGATTAAGACTTGGTTATCTAGACACTTTTTAATGAAGGACTTAGGGGAAGCATCATCCATTTTGGGGATTTGGATCTATAGAGGATAATTGGCTTATCCTAATATAGATACATAGACACCATTGTCAAAATGTTTGGCATGAAAAATTTCAAGAGATGTCTCATACTTATAAGAGATAAAATATCACTTTCCAGGAGTATATCCCTAAAGACTCCTATGGAAAGGTCAGACATGGATATGAGAGATAAAATACCCTATGCATTTGCAATAAGATTTATCATATATGTTATACAATATACTGAGCATGATATAGTGCATACTCTAAATGTTATGAGTAGGTATCTAGTGGATCCAAGTTTGAAACACTGAAAAGCAATAAATATATCCTTAAGTACTTGAAAAGGACTACAGATCTTTTACCGGTATATGGAGGAAGTAGCCTCAAGGTTGAGGGCTACACAAACTCAACTTTCTACTCCGATATCAATGACAATAAGTCAAATTTAAGGTATGTGTACACCCTGAATGAAGGAGTAGTAAGTTGGAAAAGTTCTAAGTAAGATACTACTGTTGACTCAACCATTAAGGTGGAGTACATTACTTTGACAAAAACAACAAAGGAGGCAGTCTGGATAAAGAAGTTCATCATAAATTTAGGAGTCATGCCGGGTGATAGAAGATAGGATTTAGATATGATTTCCCCAACTGAATAAGGAAATCTTGTAGGTTAGTTGAGGGAAATCCTCCTCTTTATATGTATAAATAAACAATGAATTAATGAATCAATTGGGCTTTTCATTTCTACTTCATATTTCAATATGGTATCAAAGCCCCTCTCTCTTTTAAGAGAGATTATCTTTTCTTGATGTCAAATGACAGCTTCTTTCTTCTTCCTTGTCCTCTCTCTCTTTTAAGAGATATTACTCTTTCTTACTATCAAACACGATAACCTCTTGCTAACGATCGAGGCCTTGGCGACACTATCGACGACTCCATTCCAGCTCTTTGTTGCTGGTGCTGATTCCTCTCCTTTATCATTGGTAGCCCTCTAAGGTCCAGTGATTTGGGCGACCATCCATTTTAATGCGCCTGCCCCGTGTCGCTCCAACTTCTCAGCCAAGCTGACATCACCACCGAAATCAATTGCCATAAGATCTTCACCGCCGTTGATAACATAATGTCTTTCTTCCTTTAGATTTATTGACATCGATTCAAGATCGACGTCCTTAGTTCCTGATCGACGTTCTTATAGGAGCTCGATCTTACAGGGGCATGATAGAAGATAGGATTTTATTAGGATTTAGCTATGATTTCCCCAACTGAATGAAGAAATCTCACAGGTTAGTTGAGGGAAATCCTTCTCTTCATATTTATAAATAAACGATGAATCAATTGGGTATTTCTTTACTTCTTCCTATTTCCAACATTGAGTAGCGAAGAATCGATTCCCCTATATTGCGACATCAATAGGATGATTGCTCAAGCAAAAAAACCTAGGTCTCATTAGAACTCCAACCACCTTTTGATGAGGTTTCACTTGATCAGAGAACTCGTGGTGATGTAGCAATAGAAAGAGTTTCGTCCGAAGATAATATTGTAAATTCACTGACCAAGCCATTATCTCAAATTGTGTTTAAGCAACACCGTGGTATGATGGGATCAAGCATGTGGGGGATTGGCTTAAGGTCAAGTGGAAAATTATTAGTTATAAGTGCCTTATAAGCCAATTATCTAAATGATGGCACGTGCGATATGCTACACAATCTCTTTTAGTTATTAATACTAATGATATTTTTCTCACTTTATATTATGTTATGATTGTATATTGTGATGCCCTTAGATTTATGTAATAATAATTGGATCATGATGATATCATGATAATGAGACTAATTCATCTTTAAACATAGATCTTAAATATTCTGGGTCATAGGTTACTCAAGGAGGATATCGAGATAATCAGATAGACTGATGTATTATATACCCATCCATATAATGGAGGCGGCTAGTCTCCTAACTACTTATGTGGGGACACTAAGGATATATGCAAGTGCTTATTAGAGAATAAGTTTACTGAATGATCCGCTTATGAAATGTTAGATGGTTAATGATACCTCATCGTCAGACAACGATTTCATAATCCTAGTTGTGTATTGAGTTCTTAGACTTGAGACACTAAGGATGCCTTATTTGAGTATACCATTCTTTGATACCAAATTTATATGTCTAGAAGTTTCAAATCTAGTATAGATGGTCTTTGAGAATGACAACAAACCTTAAGAAGATAATTGTGTATCAATAAAGGATCATCAACTCTTGATATCTTGAAAGGAATATCTCATGTGCTCTCACTTAGATAAATTACTAGCCACGGTCAATTGGATTAAGAGAACCCGATAAAAGTGAGACTTAAATAAATTTCGTATAGGCATGATAGAACCATACTCGGTATATGATCTCTGAGATATTAGATGGATGAGGGGCTATATATATATATATATATATATATATATATATATATATATATATATATATATATATATTCTTCGATTTGTGAATGAGAATCGAATTATGATAAGATCATAATAATGAGATTGGTTCACCTATAAATATAGACCTTAAATAATCTCGATCATAAGTTACTCGAGAGGGACATCGAGATAACCGGATAGCTTAGTGTATCATATTCCCCTCCATATGATGGAGGTATATGATCTCATAGCCACTTATGTGGAGATACTAAGGATATAGTACATGTGCTTATTGGAGAATAATTTTAATGATTAATCGAGTTACAGAATATTATATAATTTATGATACATAACATTAGACAATAATTTTATAGTCTCAATTGTGTGTCTGATCCTTAGACTTGAGACACTAAAGATGTCTTGTTTGAGTACTCATTTCTTTGACATTGGACTTACAAGTCTAGAGAGTTCTAGATCTGGTATAGTCGGTTATTGAGATTGATAATTATTATACATTTTATATACCGAGGTTGAGGTGTCACCTCAGCTTAGTATTGTCCGCATACACATGGATGCTCAGGATATTCTTCATTGGCGCCCGAGGGATGTGCTAGCTCCTCGGGATGTCCGCTGGTAGATTGGGAACCTAGGCGGTCGCCTCATTGTTGGAGTTGACTTCTGATCATTGGTTGAGTTGTAGTCGCTCGGAGTCCATTGTGACGTTCAAAGGAGAGTTGCTTATCTTTGGTCGGGAAACCATATTTGGTTAACCTCAATGGACAAAGCTTCCCTCTTTGCGAGTGCATCCTTTTGCTCCTCAGTTGGCTCTCCGATCATTAATGCCTGCGTTAAGGCCGTGGTCAGGGGTGAGGTGTCGCCTTGATTTGGCCCCTCCGACGATCAAGTCAGATATGTGAATTATTTTGTGTAGTATGCCTAGTGTCGAAGAAGGTCATATTGCTTATTTACTTGGGTATCTTTTATACTATCTGAGGAGGCAAAAGTCAAACGAAGTGAGTTACTGCTCATAGGTGGTACATCAGCATCATATGCTGGTCGATGGCTAAATGTCCAACTTGTTTGTCAATTCCGACTATTATGCTAGTTACTTTTATTGTATACCTGCAGTAGGCACAATCCATGGGCTATTGCCTAAGTTGAAACAAGTCCTCATACTATATAGGGGACGTATAGAAAGAAATCTTATGGTGGAGGCAGGGGATGCGACCTATGCCTAGCCCCTTGAGCGGTGGTCCGGGGCAGCGCTTCTTCCCGAGATCTTGATTTGAGCTAAGTCGGTCGTGTCTACTTGGCTTTTAGAAGGTAACATAGAAGTATATGTTGGACATACCAAAATATGTTATATCAATAACGAACCTTATGAAGGCAATTGAGTGTCAATAGAGGATCATCCACTTTTGGTATCACGAGAGGAATATCCCATGTGTTATCACTAAGCAAATCCCTAGCTAGGGTTATTCGAATTGAGAGAGAAGAAGTTCTCTGGGAGAATATAATTAGAGCGAGACTCAAATAGATTTCATATATGACATAATAGTCCCATGCCGAATATACAATCTCTGAGATATTAGATGGATGAGAGAATATAGATATACAGTAATTGAGGGCAAATAGATCTAATGGATTAGATCCCATATACTGTTTGGGGACTATGGCGTAGTGGCTTAGTACGCTCATAGTTGATGAGTTGAGTAAATTGTTATGAGATAACAATTCACTAAGTTCTGACAGGTGAAACTCACGATCAGCTCGATATTGGGCTTAAAGGGTCACATACATATGATAAATATTTTAGTGAGTAAATGATTGTATATGAGTTATCTAATAAGTTATTGTTCTCATTAGATGAGGCCCAACATTGATAGACTCCTTGCATAAAGTCTAACTAGAAGCCAATTAAGATTATTGGATAGAGATCTAATAATTCAAGAATTAGGATAATTAGATAGAGATCCAATACCCACTAAGGTAAGATCCATTAGGATTTTGGTGGCTCTCTATAAACATGAGGTAGGGGCAGCCAACACAAGTGATAGGCTACACCTTTAGTCGTCCCCTTGTATTCTCCTCCCTCCCTCATCTTCTTAGCTGACCAACCTCTCCCTATTGCGAGAAGGCAACGATGAAAATAATATATCTTCTTCCATGTTTGCTACGAGACGGTGCATAAAAGGTGCGAGATTTTGGCTACGATTAAAGAAGCATCGCTGCAATAATCCATCATGTGGATACTGCTAGAGAGGAGGACATCTGACCTCCTTTATCTCTCCAACTAGATATGAAATTTCAGGGATATACAATCTTCCAAGGTAATCAATCTTACACTAGTCACAGTTCTTAATTTTTGTGATTTTTCACACACCAATCTTTGCACCATGTCCTTAGGTCATCGGTAACATCTCTATGTCATAGGCAAGATCTCGAATCGTGAATATAGGTGAGCCTCAAGGGACTCGACCAACTCAACCTATGGCAGGATTTAATTTCTTCCTATAACGATGGAAGACCTCACGCTTTCCAACTTAATATTATTATAGGAGAAAATTTTGTTTCATTTCAGTCTCCTAATATGTCATGTCACACATATATATTATATATATATATACATAAGGTGTATAATCACATATCATATATGCATACTATAACAGATGATCATGAGCTGTCACTTAATCTGATTAAGCCTAAGCTAGTGAGCCCAATCACTTATAATAGGATCTATGTGTATATCGGCATATCTCCATACCCTGTGATCATCCATCTCATCATCATCGATTCTGTCGGATCCTTGGTGCATCACCATGCATCGTGATCGCTTGTCACGATATCATGGGTCTCGCTAACACCTCCATACTCCCGTTGTGCTTTTTTATGTAATTATAACATAATCACAAGCACAAAGACCCGACAATAAACAAGAAAAACGAAGGCTCATAGGCCCCAATAATAATAATAATTATATATACATACATCACAATATATGGTTCATGATCATCTGTCCACATCATACATCACATGTACGCATCATTATATAAGACTACTAGATAATTAATAATTAATTAAATTATTTAATTAATTATTTCTATAATTTTTAGGATACCCTACCATAGGGTTCCTAATATAGCAAGAAAAGGGACTCCTTATGCGGCTAGGAAATCCTAATTGCCAGGAGCACCCCCATGGCAAGGAGTCCCTGGCTACAGGGCAACCTTGGCCAGCCAAGAAATTTTGGTCCCCAAGGAGTCCCTTTACAGTTAGCCTCTTGGCTACAACTTTTTTTGGGTGGCTAGCAAACCCTAGTCGCTAAGGTCCCCTATGCAATTAGGACTCTTGGCTGTATGGGGAGGCTACTGCTATGGTCGAGAGCTTACTATTCTTACCATGCTGCCTTCGGCCAGGCCGAGAGCAACACCCTTGCTCTCGACCAAGGCTGCAAGAAGCCTTTGGCTATGCCGCAGGGCGGCAACAATTGCTACCCTTTCCTTCCATCTTCGTGTCAACAATTTTGACATCAAAGGATCTCAAAAGGCCTCTCTATAGCACCTCTCCACAGTGAGAAAAAGTGTTGTCCAGATCTAAGAAAATATAAAAAATCATAAGAAGATACGCATAAAATAATTTACGTGTTTCAATTTCATCATACGTAGTTTAAAAGCTAATCTTTGCACAAGCAACCCGACTCTGATACCATATTAGGAAACTATCAGAGAGGATCACATTCATAGTGGAAAAATAAAACAAAATTGATTTCTCATGTAAGACTCTTAAGAAGGGCAAGGGCAAGGGTAAATTGGGTAAGGCAAAGATTGATAAGAAGGGCTTAGTCAAGGACAAAGGCCAGTGCTTCTACTGTGTCAAAGATGAGCATTGGAAGAGGAACTATAAGGATTACCTTGCAAAGAAGGTGAAACATAAGCTTGGAGAAGCTTCAATTACATTCATGATTAGTCTCCATTTTTTCGGTTATTATGATGACATATGGGTATTGGATACCAAACGTGCTTATCATATCTACAATTTGTTGTTAGTTCTAACAAAGCTTAGGAGATTGGCGAGAGGTAAGATGAACCTTAAGATAGGAAATGGAGCAAGAGTTGCTATAGTTGTTGTTAGCGAAGTTATCCTACATCTACCTAGTGGAGCTACCATTACATTAGATGCATGCTACTATGTTATCTCTATTATAAAAAATATTATTTTTATTTCTTATTTAATAATTAGTGATATAAATTAAATTTTGAGAATAATAGTTATTCATTAATTTTGGATGATGAGATCATCACTAAAGGAATGTTTATTAATGGCTTATATATGTTGGATGTTTCTTTATACATTATGAATATAAGTATGTCCAAGAGGAAATAAGATAAAGTGAACAGTGCATACCTGAGGCATTGTAGGCTAGGTTATATTCATGAGGGAAGGATTCAAAAGTTATTGAAAGATGGACACTTAGATCCATTCGACTATTAGTCATATGCAACTTGCGAACCTTACCTTTGTAGAAGTTCACCAACTCTCCTTTTAGTGGAACTGGATAGAGAGCCACTGAGTTGTTGAAACTCATACGTAGCAATATATGTGGCCTTGTGGCAACTTAGGCTATAGGTGGTTACTTCAACTTCATTATGTGGACACGTGTACTCGAGAAATTCAGAGAATATAAAAATAAAGTAGAGAACAAAACTGGAAAGGGTATTAAGACTCTTCGATTAGATCAAGAAGGAGAGTATTTGAGTATAGAGTTCACATATTTTCTCAAGGACAATGAGATTCTATCTCAGTGGACACCTCCTTATACACCTTAACTTAATGGTGTATCAAAAAAGAAGAATCATACACTGTTAGATATAGTGTGGTCTATGATGAGTTTCACTGATCTACCCATCTGGGGATATGCCCTAGAGACCATAGCTTACTTTCTGAATAGAGTTTCATCTAGGTCGATGATGTCTATACCATATGAGATATAAAAAGGGAAGAAGTTTAATCCTAAGGTTGTTAAGTTTTGAGGCTGCCCTGCCCATGTTAGAATACACAACCCTGATAAGTTGGAATCAAGGATAGAGCGATGCAAGTTCATGGGATACCCAATTTATGGGTATTATTTCTATTATCCCGAGGACCAAAAAGTTTTGTCGCTAAGAGGGTTGTGTTCATTGAGAATGAATACGTTCTTAGTAGAAACAGTGGGAGTGTGATAGATTTGAGCGAGGTTGAAGAACCTAGCTCAAGCACCATTCTAGAGATTGAGTCTGTTCAAGTACCTAGCACACGAGTTCCAACTTTACATAGGTTTAGGAGAATGTCTCACCCTTCTAAAAGATATGTGAGACATATCAGTGCTGATGGCACTCAGGATGTTCATCCTAAGACCTACGAGGAAGCTATTATGAGTATAGAAGTGGCAAGAACCCATGAATTATAAGATAGACACCATATACTCCAACAAGGTTTGGAACCTTGTGGATGCATTTGAGGGTATCATATGTATTGGCAGCAAATGGATCTTTAAGAAGAAGATTATTAGAGTATATGGAAAGGTCTGCCAATAAGGTAAGATTAGTGGCTAAAGGATACCGTCAAAGACAATGAGTTGACTATGATGAAACCTTCTTACTTGTAGCTATGCTAAAATCCATTAGAATTCTTTTGGCTATTCAGTGCATTATGATTATGAGATCTGGCAGATGGATGTTAAAACTGTATTCCTCAATGACAACCTCGATGAGGAGATATATATGATACAACCAAAGAGATTCGTATCCAAGGAGAGTCTAGATAAGGTGTGCAGGTTGCTTAGGTCCTAAGCTTTCCAAAGTTGGAACATAAGATTGATGAGATGATCAGATCTTATGACTTCGTTAAGAACAAAGATGAGCCTTATGTGCACAGGAAGGTAAGTGGGAGCGCTATCATATTCTTGGTATTATATGTGAATGACATCCTAATCATTGAGAATGATGTATAAATACTCTCTACAGTTAAGGCTTGACTATCCAAAAACTTCTCCATGAAGGACTAGGGGAAGCATTATACATTTTAGGGATTTGGATCTATAGAGATAGATCCAAGAGGATACTTGGCTTATCTCAGTTAGGCATATAGACTCTATTATCAAAAGGTTTGACATAAAAAATTTGAAGTGAGGTCATATACTGATAAGACATGGAATATCACTTTCTTAGAGTATGTCCCCAAAGACTCTTGAGAAAAAGGTAGACATGTATATGATACCTTATGCCTCGATGATAGGATCTATCATGTATGCTATGCTATGTAATAGGCCTAATATAATGCATGCCCTGAGTGTCATAAGCAGGTATTAGGTGGATCCAAGTTTGGAACATTAGAAGGTAGTAAATTGTATCATTAAGAAATTGAGAAGGACTAAGAATCTTTTACTAGTATATGAGGGAGGTAGCCTCCTGGTTGAGGGCTACACAGACTCGAGTTTTCTGTCTAATATCGATGATAGCAAGTTAAACTCAGGGTATATCTCCATCCTAAATGGAGGAGCAGTAAGTTGGAAGAGTTCTAAGCAAGATACCACTACTGACTCAACTATAAAGGCAGAGTAAATTGCTACGACAGAAGCAGCAAAGGAAGGGGATGGATGAAGAAGTTTATTGGGGATTTGAGAGTCATACCGAGCAGCATAGATCCAATTCTCATATCTAGCGACACCAATGGGGCGATAGCTCTAGCAAGGAAACCCAGGTTTCATTAGAAACATTCTGAGAAGATTCCAACTAGTTAAAGAGATCATGGCCCGTAAAGATGTAGCAATGGAAAGTATTCCATATGAAGATAACATTACAGATCCACTGACAAAGCCGTAGGTTCAGACTATCTTTGAGTGTCATAGGGGTCTGATGGGGATCTGACACATAGTTGATTAGATTTAGGTTAAGTGAGAGATTGTTGATTATAGGTGCCCTATAAGCCAATTATATGAGTGGCACGCGTGACACGTTGCGCGATCTTTTTGCTTATTACTATTATTGATATTTTCTCACATTATATTGTTTGTTGTGAATATATATATATATATATATATATATATTGTGATGCCCTTATATTTGAGCAATGAAAATCAAATCATGATAAGATCATGATAATGAGATTGGTTCATATATAAACATAGATCCTAAATAATTTCGATCATAGGTTACTCAAGAGGGACATCGAGATAACTGGTCATATTAGTGTACTGTATTCCCATTCATGTGATAAAGGTGGCTGGTCTCATAGCCACTTATGTGGGTATACTAAGGATATAATGTAGGTGCTCATTGGAGAATGAGTTCAATAACTGATCTACTTATAGAGTATTATATGATTAATGATACTAAACGTTATCTAACGATTCTATAGTACCAGTTGTGTGTTTGGTCCTTAGACTTGAGATATCAAAGATGCCTTATTTGAGTGCTTCTTTCTTTGACGCCGAATTTGTAGATCTAAAAAGTTTTATATCTAGTACAACCAGTTATCGGGACCCAACCTTACGAAGGTAATTGAGTGTCAATAGAGGATCATCCACTCTTGGTATCACGAGAGAAATATCTCCTATGTTATTGCTTAGGCAAATCCGTGGCCAGGGTCATTCGAATTGAGAGAAGAGTTCTCTAGAAGAATCCAATTAGAACGAGACTCTGATAGATTCCGGATATGGTTTGGCAGCACCATACCTAGTATACAGTCTTTATGATATTAGATGAATGAGGGACTATAGATACACAGTAATTAAGGATAGATAGGTCTAATGGATTAGATCTTATATACTGTTTGAGGACTATGGTGTAGTGGCATAGTACGTTCATAGTCGATAAGTTGAGTGAATTGTTATGGAATAACAATTCACTGAATCAGAAGGAGTTCTAATAGATGAAACTCATGGCCAGCTAAGTATTGGGCCTAGAGGTCACATACATTTGGTGGATATTTAAGTAAGTAGAGAATTGGATATGAGATAAGCCATTGTTCTCATTGGATGAAACCCAATATTGATGGACTCCTTGCATGAGGAGTAGAGGCCAATTGAGAGATAGAGATCAAATAATCCAAGAAGTAAGGAAAATTGGATAGAGATCCAATACCCATGAAGGCAAAATCTATTAGGGTTTTGGTGGCTCTCTATAAATAGGAGAAAGGGGCGACCAACATAAGTGATAGGCTACACCTTTGGCCACCCTTTCCTATTCTTCTCTCTCCCTCATCTTCTTAGCTAATTAGCCTATCCCTACTGCGAGAGGGCAGCGAAGAAGATAGCATATCAGCTTCCATGTTTGTTGCGAGAAGGTGCATAAGAGTTATGGTATTTTAGTTGTGATTATAGGAGCATCACTGTAATAATCCATCATGTGGATACTGCTAGAGATGAGAACATTTGACCTCCTTCATCATTTCTAATTAGATATGAAATTTTATGGATTTGTGATTTCCTTAGGTAATCAATCTTATAGTAGTCATAGTTTTTAATTTTTACGATTTTTCACATACCAATCTTTGCACGACGATGTGATAAATGTTAGAAATCAATTTTATTTTATTTTTTCACTATGAATATCTTTGATGGTTTCCCAATAGAGGGGATGTAGATCGAGAAGACCAAACCACTATAAATCAGTTTACGATCCTTTTTTTGCTTCTGATTTGTTATTACTTATTTATTTTATTTACAACCCTTGTATTCTTGGTTAATCACATTTTCGATATGGATGTATTGATCAAACTTTAAAATCGATTCAAATTTACTATAGCACTAATTCACCACCACCCCCCTCCCCAGCGCCTTTTAGTGCCATTACGATCCTAACATCCCGCTCCTTCCCTCTTTGTGGTAATTGAGTCGATTATTGAATTTCAGATCTTGATGATAAAATTAATTGATGAGTTTATAGATTAATATTCTTTTAAGATAAATGAGGTAGGAAATACTTCGATTATGGACTCGAACCATCAAAGGGTAAATTGTCAAAGCATGAAAATTGGATGTTGTGTTGGGAAAAGTATCACGTTAGAAATTGAATGTTAAACCAGAGGATTGGTTGATGTGCCGAAGATTGGACTTCATGCTATAAGTTCGAGTATCGTGCTGGAAGGATCATGTATTATGTCAAAAGATCGAATGTCATAGGAAAGTTTACATGCAAATAGATTAGACAATATGCCGAAGGAAATGATGATATGTTAGAGGTTCGAAGGAAGTATCGAAAGATCAGACGACCTACTAGAATGACATACAATGTATTGAAAGCTTCATAATCATGCCAGATATGTGGTTGGATAGTAAAAGTCTTGATCAAGATTTTTTTGGGTCAAATTATGTTGGTATTGGACCGAGACCATGCTAACTTATCAAAGAACATATTGGGCTTGAATCAAGGTCAAATTGGACATATTAGAAAGCTAAATGGGTGACATAAAGCATGATTGGGTAGTGGTACTGCTAGGCCCAGGCAATAGTACCGCTTGAGTTAGTCGAAAAGTGCTATTTATGCTTTTTCGGTGGTAGTACTGCCCATTCTGGTAGTAGTACCACCCAAAGTGATGGTAGTACCACCTAGGCTAGTTGCAGTACTACTATAACCTTGATTTATCACCCCATTATGGTGGTAGTACCGTTCGATGCTGGTGATAGTACCATCAGTACCCCAATATTTTGGGGATTTAAATTTTTTACTCCATTCTTAAAGCCTTTTATAGTCTATAAATACCCCATTCATGTTTGCTTAATGGTGCAAGAATTCTTGAGCACAAAAATATTACAAAATCTCTCTTTGAGTAGTGTTTTAGTCTCTTCCTCATTGAGCTTAGAGGTGATTCTAAATTGTAGGAGGTGACCGATCTTATAACAAAGAGCTGAAGATTATCTCATAAGCTTATTAAAAAGAGAAAAACTATATCAAGGATAGTTGATCTTCGCTCATTAGAAAGAAGATTGGTCGTAAAAATTGATAGCCTCGAGGGAAGAGGAATTAGGAGTGGACATAGGTCGGGAAGACCAAAACACTATAAATCGGTTTGAATCTCTTCTCTTACCTCTATTTTGTTATTCTTGACTGATTTACTTCACTTGCTACCCTTAATCTCACTTTTGGTTAAAAACATTTTTGATATAGATTTATCAATCTAACCTTAAAATTAGATAAAATTATAATAGTACTAATTCACCCCTCCCCTCTCTTAGTGCTATTATGATGCTAACAATTGGTATCAAAGCGAGGTTCTCTTAATTGGATAAACACCTAAGAGATATCTCATGGCTTTTTTAAGCAATCAAGAGAATCACTCTATCACTCGTCCTCCTATATTCAATAAGACAGACTATACCTATTGAAAAACTAAAATGAGAATTTTTCTACTTCCTATGGATTTTGATTTATGGAACATCATCAAGTTTGGCTTTTAAAAATCTTCTAAATTGATAGATGAATGGAATGATTTTGAAAAGAGAATATTTTTCTTAAATGCTAAAGCTATGAATGCTTTATTTTATGCTTTAGATAAAAATGAGTTTAATCGAGTTTTTACTTGTGATACCAACATGATAGTTGACATATACTCAAAGTTACTTATGAAGACATAAATAGAATAAGAAAATATAAAATTAATCTTTGGTTCATAGTTATGAGTTATTTAAAATAAAACCAAGCAAATCTATTGGTGATATGTGCACCTGTTTTATGAATATTGTCAATATATTAAAAGCTCTTGGTAAAAACTATACTAATATTGAATTGGTGAGCAAGATTTTAAGGTCTCTTCCTAAAAATTGGGATCCAAAGAATAGAGACTTGAATATTCTTCCTCTTGAAGAACTCATATGATCTTTAATGATCTATGAAATGATATACAAAACACATGATGAAGAAATGATAAATTATGCCTTAATTACTTTCAATAATAAAGTAATAAATTATGTTGAAACTTTCTTATCATACAAAGAATTACTTGAATCATTTCATGATTTATATGATGAATTCAAAAAGATTGGTAAGAAGTATAATAAACTAAAAAGGGATCATACATTACTAACTAACGAATTTGATATATTAAAAATTATGCATGATAAATATACATTAATATCTTATACTCCTTACTCTAAATGTCAAGATTTAAAATCATCTATCTTGAATTTAAAAAGAAGCCATTTCATAAATCATATGCTTTGGAAAGTATAGAAAAGCACCTAATTGCCATGAATGAGAAACTAGGACATTGCTTAGAAAAATAAAATGATAGTAATAATATAATAGAATCTCTTAAAAAGAAAAACATATTACTATGCCAAATATTAGAGAAATTTAAAATTAGAAATAAGTCATTTAATATGATTCTTGTTAAACAAGATTGTGGATTTAAAAAAGAAGATATTAGTTTCATAAGTAATAACACACATTAAAAGTCAACTAAATTTGTAAAAGGATCTACACTACATATTCCTCCTAAAGTCAAATGTATTTTTTTAGAAAATTTGATCACTATGCCTACATATGATTTCTTAAGAAATATAGTGATCATAAAATAGTTTGGGTTTATAAAAGAACCATAAATGATTGAAAGAAAGGTAGATTTAACCATGAAGGACCCAAAGTTAACTGGATACCTAAAGCAAACCTCTTTTTTTTATAGGTATGTCTCCAAATAAGAGCTAGGAGCAAAAGATGATATCTTGATAGTAAATGCTCAAGACACATGAACATAGATCCAACACACTTCTTAAACCTCATCAGTTGAAACAAAGGATATGTTACCTTTAGAGAATAATAAAAAAAATCATTGGCATTAGAAACATTGATAATAAATTGAATCTCTTAATTGAAGATGTGTTTTTGGTTGATGGTTGAAATATAACTTGATAAGCATTAGCCAACTTTGTGATAAGGGATATCCTATTAAATTTGAATCTCATGCTTGTATCATAGAAATATCAAATAAGAATAAATCTATGATAACTTTAAGAAGCGATAATGTTTATATTATTGATCTGGATGACTTTCATGATAAAACTTATTTTTTGGTTTTGAATAATAATGCATGGCTTTGGCATATGAGATTAAGGCATACTAGTCTAAAATTAATATCACAAATTAGAACTAAAGAATTTGTAAGAGGAATGACTAAAATTAAATTTATTAAAGATAGAATTTGTGATGTATGCCAATTAGGAAAGCATATAAAGAGTAGCTTCAAACCTAAAATCTAAGTGAGTAATTCTAGAACATTACAACTAATTCATATGGATTTATTTGGACCTATTGATATGTGGTAGCAAATGTTGAATCTCATATTTTGATAATGAAACCAATTAGTATGTTTATAACCTGTGTTGGTGATAAGTGATGCAAGATTAATTATGACTGAAAAAAGGTAAAATAATTAAGGAAGAATCTATCATTGGGTCAGAGTCAAGGTCGGGAGCTCACCGAGAGTTCGCCAAAGGTCGATCGGGTTTCGGAGGACGTGGTTGGGAGCTCACCAGAGGTCAGCCAAGATTCAGATGATGTGGTCAGGAAGTTCATCAAGAGTTTACCGACAGGTTGTTAGGAGCTCGCTAGAAGGATGCTGGGAGTTTGCCAAAAGAGATCGGGAGCTTGCTGGGTATTCACCGGAAGGATGCCGGGAGTTCGCCAAGAGATCAATTGACAACCAGACAATGACAATTATGTGTATAATTATTTTGTGTTAAGTATCATAGTTAGTATCATAATGAGAGTTAGTTTTAATAACTTAAGTAAGAGGTCATTATGCCTTAATTAGGGCTGATTTTGACTTATTAGAAATGTCATTTCAGTAATCCAAGGTTAGGTAAGACATGGACTTTGAAGACACGATCTCCAAGAAGACACTGTCTTCAAAACTATGTCAAACAATGGTACTGCCTAGACATAGTCTCCCAGACTATGTCAGGCAGTGGTACCACCCAGGTTGGTAGTACTATTGCTAGAATATAGTCTCCAAGTGGGAAAGGCTGCCAACACCTTAGGAAATTTCCAAAAAATTATATTTTGGATCCATTTTTTAAAACATTTGGAGCCTATAAATACCCCACTCATTCTTGCTTGAGGATACAAGAATTTAGAGTAAAAAATTATGAAAATGCTATTGTAATTTCTTGAGAGCTCCCCTTGTTTTCTCTAAGTGTAATTTTTATTTAAGGGAGAACAAAGAAAGATGTAAAGGTTGTCTCCTAAATATATGAAAAGGAGAATAGAGCTATAATGGGTAATTGATCTTTACCCATTAAAAGAAGATCAATAGTGGAAGTCGATGACCTCAACGGAGGAGGAATCAAGAGTGGACATAGGTCATGATGTTAGGACCCCAACTGAGTCAAATCCTAGTCGATTGAGTTGAGTCCTTAGATTGGGCATTGTTGGTTGGTCTAGACTTAACATTAGGTCGGCTAGGAGGAGATCTAAGTCCATTGTAATAAATCAGCCTAAATCCTAGTAGGGTTAGGATTCGACTATACTAGAGTCTGGTTAGGAGTCGAAGTTAGATTCGAGTCAGGTCAACCAAGTCAAGCTTATAATTAACCCAATTGGCCACCCACTTTGATGAGGGGAAGTCACCTAGGGCTGAGAGGAGGTTGATAGGGTTAGAGAGAGTGTTTCATTTAGTTAGGACTCTTTTTAGGGTTAATTAGGAGTTGAAGTCTTGATTTAGTTGAAGCAGGAGTCTTATTAGGATTAGGGTTTTGAAATCCTATATAAACATTTATAGTCACAACCTTTTTTCTCATGAATAGATCAATCTTTTCTTCAGTTCTTATAGCCAAATACCAAGGAGGGAGGAACCTGTATAGAGTTCCAGGGAGGTCGATCCACTTCAGAGATTAATCCAAGCTTAGAATCCTACAGGGTTCTAACACATGATGACCGAACCACTATAAAATCATTGTACCTTCTCTTCTCTTATTTATTATATAATTATCTTTCTTATTGCTCTATTTATTCATTATCACCCTACCAATACTTGCAAGTTTAAATGCTTTCTGATATGAGCTTTATCGAACAAATTCTTGAAATGAATGAAACTTTTCACTAGCACTAATCCCCCGTCCCCCTCTTAATGCCAATTTGATCCTAACAATTGGTATCAGAGCAAGGTTGCTCTATATTTAGTTTAAAACCCAAGAGAGATGGCTTTTGTCGTAATCAAGAGAGACTTTCTATCACTCATCCTCCTATGTTCAATGGGACGAACTACATATATTGAAAAACTTGAATGAGAATTTTTCTACTTTCTGTGTATTTCGATTTATGTCATATTGTTGAAAGTAGTTTTGAAAAGGCTTCCAAACCAATGAATGAATGGAATTATTCAAAAAAGAAGACTTTCTTTTTGAATGCTAAAGCAATGAACACTTTAGTTTATTCTCTTGATAAAAACAAAGTTAATCGGGTTTCTATATGTAAAACTACGCATGAGATTTGACACACATTCAAAGTCACACACATGAAGGCACCAATCAAATCAAATAGTCAAAAATTAATCTTTTGGTGCATAGCTATGAGTTGTTTCATATGAAACCAAGTGAGACCATTGGAGACATATACATTCATTTTAAGGATGTCGTTAATGGTCTAAAAGCGCTTCGTAAAAGTATTTTTTTTAACTTTGAACTTGTTAACAAAATATTAAGATCTCTTCCAAAAAGTTGGGATCCTAAAGTAACAACAATACAAAAAGTAAAGGACCTAAATAATTTTTCACTTAAAGAACTTATTGGATCTTTGAAGACCTACAAAATGACATGTACAACACATGATGAACTCGAGAATAACCTTCCAAAAAACAGGAAGGACATGACACTTAGAATAAAGGAAGACCATTTGGGAGAAAACTAAAGTGACGACGATGATGACTTCTTGACACTACTTACAAGAAAATTTAAGAAATTATTAAAAGTGATCAAAATAAAACAAGATGCTAAGAACAAAAGTGAGTTAAAAAGGACTCAATAACATGTTATAAATGCAAAAAGCCGAGACATTTCAAAAATGACTGTCCCCGAGTGAAGAAAAAGCAACCGAAGAAGAAGAAGGCGCTCAAAGCTACTTGGGATAACTCAAGTTCATCCGAAGATGAGGAGTCAACCAACAAAGAAGTTACTAATTATGCATTAATGACATTTGTCAATGAGGTATCTAACGAATCTTACTTATTTTATGATGAATTATTCAATGCATTTAATGACTTATTTGATGATTTCAAATGAGTTAGTAAAAAGTATAAATTATTAAAAAAAGATCATACTTCTCCTACTAATGGATTTAAAAAATAAAAAATAAGTATAATGATTGTATATTAATTCATTGCACTTAGTGTGAAGAGTTACATACACTTAAGAAAGAAAATGTTTCATTACCAGAAACATTAGAAAATTTTAAAATAGGTAACAAATCCTTAAACATGATTCTTGCTAATAAAGGTCATGTTCATAGAAAGGAAGGAATTTAACTTTATGAAAAACAGTCAACAAAAGCCAATTATCTTTGTTAAAGGACCCACATTACATGTTTTATCTAGAAATAAATAAAATTTTTGTGGTGAATTTGGGCAATACGCCTATAGATGTTCATTTAAAAGGAATAGTCTATATAAATTAGTTTAAGTTCCAAAATGAACGATAAACAACTCAATACCTTTAGAAAAATTAGGTAGAGCTTTTAATAAGAGACACAAAGTCAAATGGGTACATAAATCAAAACCTCCTTTTTTAAGGTACGTCTCTAAACAAAGGTAAAGAGCACAAAATCATATCTTGATAGTAGATGCTCAAGACACATAACTGAAGATCCAACTCATTTCTCTAAGCTCACAAGCCTAGATGAAGGATTTGTCACCTTCGGAGACAACAAGGGAAAAATCATTGGTAAATGAACTATAGGTAACAAGTCAAACCTTTTGATTGACGATATATTATAGTAGATGGTTTAAAACATAATTGACTAAGTATTAGTTAATTATGTGATAAATGATATATCATTGAATTTGAATCTAATGCTCGTATAATTGAAATATCATACAAGAATAGATCTATGATTGCCTTAAAAAATAAAAATATGTATACTATTGATATTGATGATTTTTATAATGAAAGTTATTTTTTCGGCTTTAAATGATGATGCATGGCTTTGGCATAGGAGATTAGCTCATGCTAGCATAAAACTAATCTCTTAAATCTGAACTAGAGAACTTGTAATCAAGCATCAAGTTTGTCAAGGACAAAGTATGCGATGAATGTCAATTAGGAAATAAGTAAAAGGTAGTTTTAAATCAAAGAACCAAATAAGTACCTCTAGACCATTTCAATTGATCAATATGAATTTATTTGGATTGATTGATATAACAAGTCTATGAGGTAGCAAATACACTTTTGTAATTGTAGACGATTGTAGTAGATACACATAGACATACTTCTTGGTACACAAAAGTGATTACTTTAAATATTTTTTAAAAATTTTTATAAATTTATTCAAAACGAAAAGAGTTTTATGATTTCATCTATACGTAGTGATCATGGTGGTGAGTTTCAAAATCATAATTTTTAAATTTTTTGTGAGTTAAATGGGTACAACTATAATTTCTCTACTCCAATAAATCCATAACAAAATATAGTAGTTGAAAAAAAAAGAGCTTACAAGAAATGGCAAGAACTATGTTAAATGAACATAACCTACCTAAGTATTTTTGGGCTGAAGCCATTAACACAGCAAGCTATACAATAAATAAGATTCTTGTAAGACCGTTACTTTCTAAAACTCTATATGAATTGTGAAATAATAAATGACCCAACATCTTATACACTAGATTTATTAAAACGATTTAATATGAATTTTGCTAAAGCTATAAATACATCTATGAGCACCTCTACAAAATTGGATTTAGACGATGAAAGTGAAGGCTTTGATCAAAAAAATTATAAAAGAATGATAGATAGTTTATTATTTCTAACCACAACTAGACCAGATATGATGTTTAGTGTTACCTTTTGTGCAAGATTTCAGTCCAATCTTAAATAATCTCATTACAAGACAGTTAAAAGAATATTTAGATACTTAAAAGGAACTCCAAATGTAGGATTATGGTATTCAAAATCTGAAAATTTTGATTTAATTGCTTATGTTGATGCCGACTTTAGAGGATGTAGGATAGATAGAAAGGGTACCTCCGGAACCTATCAATTTCTAGGTCATGCACTAGTCTCTTGGTCTTCCAAGAAGCGAAACACTTTAATATTATCCACAGCTGAAGCTAAATATATTATGGTAGGTGCATATTGTGCATAAATAATATGGTTGAAAATTACTTTACAAGATTATGGACTTTGTTTTAAAGACATCCCTCTAAAGTGTGACAACATGAGTGTAATATGCTATCAAAAAATCCTATTCAACATTCACGAACCAAGTATATTGATATGAGGCATCATTTTATTATAGATTACATCAATAACCATAATATATCTTTAAAATTTATTGATACAAAATATTAATTAATTGATATTTTTATAAAGCCATTGAATGAAGAATAATTTGATTTTTTTAGGAGAGAGATAGACATGTTAAATCTGTCAAATGAATCAACTATTTATATATATGTTTTGATCATTATCTTGGTTTTTCAATTTTTATGACATTTTTTTCTTTTGAATTAAGATCGTTTCTTGATGATTTCTCTTGGAGCTATTCACAAAAGGAGAGAATTGTGAAAATGATTTATATGTTTCATGACTTGATCTTTCATTTTTCATGTGATGACAAATTTTTGCACCAGTGAGTCCTTCCCTTCCCTTTCTTTTTGAAAATGATAAAGGAGAAGAAAAACTTACAAACTTGCATATCCCAAAAGAGAAGATAAAACTTATATGTTACACTTTTCTCATTTTTGTTTATGACAAAGGGGAAAAGTTATGATGATTTAATCATGCATGTATGATGTACTTTAAGGGAGAGAAGTTGTGATGATAAATCTAAAATTTGAATCATGCATTGTATGATGTATTTTGATAATTTAAAATTATATATGAAACGCTTATGATTTTATAATTCATGTAATGATATCTTAACTAATTTTAAATTCGAGTTTGCTTTATTACAATATGACATATAGATATGGGGAGTTTAGTTAAACTTTATCATCAATTGGTTATCATCATCAAAAAGGGAGAGATTATTAAATCTCGAATTTTGATGATGAAACCAATTGGTATGTTTGTAACATATGTGTTGGTGATAAGTGATACAAGATTAACTAAGACTGGGAAAAGGTAAAATAATTAAGGAAGAAATTATCGTTGGGCCGAAGTTAAGGTCAGGAGCTCGTTGAGAATTCGCCAGAGGTTGGCCGGGGTTCAGATGATATGGTCGGAAGCTCGCTAGGAGTTCATCAGAGGTCGGTCGAGATTCGGACGATATGGTTGGGAGCTCATCGAAAGTTCACCAGAGGTTGGCTAAGGTTTAGATAATGTTGTCGAGAGCTCACCGAGAGTTCACCAGAGGTTTGCTAGGAAGTTCGTTGAGAGTTCACCGATATGTTGTCAGGAGCTCGCCGGGAGTTCACTAGAAGGATGTTGGGAGTTCACCGAAGGAGATCGAGAGCTCATTGGGGGTTCACTAGAAGGATGCCATGAGTTCACTAGGAGTTTGCTAAGAGATCAATTAACGGTCGGACAACGAAGATTGTGTGTTATAATTATTTTGTCTTAAGTATCGTAGTTAGCATCATAATGAGAGTTAGTTTTACCAACTCAATTAAGAGATCATTAGGTCTTAATTGAGGCTGATTTAGACTTATTAGAAAGGTTATTTTAGTAACCCAAGGTTAGGTAAGACACTATCTTCAAAGACACTATCTCCAAGAAGATAGTCTTTGAAACTGTGTCAGGCGGTGGTACCACCTAGGTTGGTGGTACTACCGTCGGAACACAATCTACAAGGGGGAAAGCTGCTAACAACTCGAAAATCCCTAAAAATTTAAATTTTAGCTCTACTTTTAAAGGCATTTGGGACCTATAAATATCTCACTCATTCTTGCTTGAGGATGTAAGAATTTCGAGTAAAAAAATTATGAAAATACTATTACAATTTCTTGAGAGCTCCTCTTATTTTCTTGAAGTGTAGTTTTCGTTTAAGGAAGAGTAAAGAGAGCTATAAAAGTTATCTCCTAAACTTATAAAAAGGAGAATAGAGCTATAAGAGAGTATTTGATTTTCACTCGTTAAAAGAATACAATAGTGGAAGCCGGTGACCTCAACGGAGGATGAATCAAGAGTGGGCATAAGTCACAATGACCAAACCATTATAAAATCGGTGTGCCTTCTCTTCTCTTCTCTATTGTTTAATTACCTTGCTTATTGCTCTATTTATTCATTATCAGCCTATGAACACTTTCAAGTTCAAATGCTTTTCGATATGAGCTTTACGAATTCTTGAAATGATGAAAACTTTTCATCAACACTAATTCACACCCACACCCACCTCTCCCCCCCTCTTGGTGCTAATTCGATCATAACAGCATATACACTTTTGTGATTGTTGATGATTATAGTAGATATATTTGGACATACTTCTTGGCACATAAAAATAATTATTTTTATATATTTTTAAAATATTATAAATAATTTTAAATTAAAAATAGTTTTATGATTACTTATATTTATAGTGATCATGATGGTGAGTTTAAAAATCATAATTTTTAAAAATTTTATGATTTGAAGGGGTATAATTATAATTTCTCTACTCTAAGAAATTTATAACAAAATAAAGTTGTTGGGAGAAAGAATAAGAGCTTATAAGAGATAGCAAGGATCATGCTTAATGAACATAGTCTACCCAAATACTTTTAGGCTGAAGCCGTTATTACGATATGTTATATATTGAACATGGTTCTTATAAGACCTCATATATCTAAAACTCCTTGGGTTTTTTAAATTTTTGGTTATAAATATTTTATTTAAAATGACAAGGATGTCTTAGAAAAATTTAATGTAAAATTCGATAAATACATTTTTCTAGATATTTCTCTATTTTTTGAAGCTTATCGAGTTTTCAATTAGATATCTTTAATCATTGAAAAATTTATTCATATTATTTTTAATGAAACTCTCACAACTATGAAAACTAATATTGATGATGATTTTGAATTTAATAATTTAAATTTGAATGAGGATTCTTCTTTCCAAAGCAACTTAGATACATCTACTTCCAAAGAAATCTTACCTAAGGAAAGAAAGTATATAGATGCACATCCTAAGGAGCTAATTATTAAAGATACATTAAAATACATTCAAACTTATTTTTCATTAAAAATATATATGTAAATATAGTTTTTTATCTCAAATTGAGCCTACATGAATGATGATGCTCTTAAAGATAACTCATGGCCATTGCATGAAGAACTAAATCAATTTGAAAAAAATAAAGTTTTGATATTTGTTCCTAGACCTAGTGATCATCTTGTGATTGATACCAGTTGTATCTTTAGGAATAAACAAGATGAACAAGGTATCATGGTTTGAAACAATGATAGATTAGTGGCCAAAGATTTCAACCAAGAACAAGGTATAAGGTTGGATTATTTCTTTCCAGTATAAATAAGTTTCTAGTTTAAACATCTCTCTTTGGATGGAGAAATAATGACTATTCTGACGATGGGTTCACCGGTGGAATGTTATGTGGTGTGATGGGTTTAGTCTTAGAATTACAAATTAAGCAACTAAAATATATAATTTTTATTAGTCAAACTAAGTATACTCTTGATCTATTAAAATAATTTTATATCGATAATGTTAAGGTCATTAACACATTAATAAGTATTTCTACTAAATTAGATATGTACAATGACGGAGAATGATTTGATTAAAAAATATATAGAGGCATGATAGACATTTTACTATATCTCACTATAACTAGACCTGATATAATATTTAGTATTGGGCTTTGTGCAAGACTTTAATCCAATCCTATAATCTCACTTTTAAGTAGTAAAAAAAAAAAAAGGTACTTAAAAGGAATATCATCTTTAGGATTATGGTATCCTAAATCTAATAACTTTAATTTGATTACTTATGTTGATGCTAACTTTACAATATATAAAATAGATAGAAAAAATATATCTCTCTTTAGGATTATGGTATCCTAAATCTAAGAACAAGGTATAAGGTTGGATTATTTCTTTCAAGTATAAATAAGTTTCTAGTTTAAACATCTCTCTTTGGATGGAGAAATAATGACTATTCTGACGATGGGTTCACCGGTGGAATATTATGTGGTGTGATGGGTTTAGTCTTAGAATTACAAATTAAGCAACTAAAATATATAATTTTTATTAGTCAAACTAAGTATACTCTTGATCTATTAAAATAATTTTATATCGACAATGCTAAGGCCATTAACACATTAATAAGTATTTCTACTAAATTAGATATGGACAATGACGGAGAATGATTTGATTAAAAAATATATAGAGGCATGATAGACATTTTACTATATCCCACTACTAGACCTAATATAATATTTAGTATTGGGCTTTGTGCAATACTTTAATCCAATCCTATAATCTCACTTTTAAGTAGTAAAAAAAAAATAGGTACTTAAAAGGAATATCATCTTTAGGATTATGGTATCCTAAATCTAATAACTTTAATTTGATTACTTATGTTGATGCTAACTTTACAATATATAGAATAGATAGAAAAAATACATCTAGAACTTATTAATTCCTAGGTTATGTACTTATTTCTTGGTCATCCAAGAAGTAAAACTCTATTGCACTATCTAGAGGTGAAGCTGAATATGTTGCAGCAGGTGTATGTTGTGCGCATATAATTTAGATGAAGAATACATTAGAAGATTATAGACTTTACCTAAAAAATATCCCTATAAAATGTGATAATACTAGTGTAATTTATTTAACAAAGAATCCTATTCAATACTCTATGGCGAAGCATATTGATATTAGACATCATTTTATTAAGGATCATGTTAGCAATCATGATATATCTTTAAATTTCATGACATGAAACATTAGTTAGCAGATATTTTTACTAAACCACTGAGTGAGAAATAATTAAATTTTGTTAGAAGAGAATTAGACATATTAACTCTTTCAAATGCATGAATCAAGACTTTTTACTATTTGTTCTCGTATTATTCTTTCTTTTTACTAAAGAGGATATTTATCCAAAAGCTTTCACTAGACTTTTTGATAATTATAATTTGAGATTTATTATGTATGAATTAATATTGTTTACTATTTATTCTCCTACGATTATTTTTTTATTATTTACTAAAGTGGAGATTTATCCAAACGAATCACGATCTTTCACTTAACTTCTCAATGTTTATGACTTGAGATTTATTTTATATAACTATTTGTATTCGTAACTTATATACTCCATTTTATTAATGACGAAAAAGAAGAAGTAACTTATGTTTATGTTGATGACAAAACGGGAGAAGTAGCAATTCATGCCTAGCTTATGTGTTGAACAATGAGACTTATGATGCTTTTATAACTTTTTATTAGTAGCGACTCATGCCTAACTTTTATTATTTATTATTATTTTTTTAAATTTGAAACTTTATTAAATAATTGGGCTTGCAATGATAATACCAATATCAAAATTTTCCCTACTTGAATTCAAAAGTACCATTGAAAAGTTTTATTTTGAATTCAAGTTAATCATATTTTTAAGATATCATAAAGATAGGGCAAGTCTTGTTAAGGCCCCATTATCAATTGACCTCTCGATGTCCATAATTTGAACTTATCTTTGATATTAAGACCCTTCATGTTATGATATCAAAGTAACTTTTATTGTTACATAATTGAAATATTGATTCAAAAGGGGAGAAATAGTACCATGGTACCATGATATCACTATCTTCTTTTTATTGATGATAAAAGGGGAGAAGTAGTAACTCATGTTTTTATTTACAAAGGGGTAAAAACATTTGTCTTAACCAAGGGGTTGAAGTGATGATTTATGCATGAATAGAAAAAATCAATACATAATTAGGCCGAAACCGTACCAACTTATCAAAGAACCTATTGGGCTTAAACTAAGGTTGAATTGAGTCTGTTAAAGGGCCAAATAGGTCACCTAAAATAGGCCTGGGTGGTGGTACCATAGGCCCAAGCGGTAGAACTGCCTGAGTTAGTTGAAAAGCATTAGTTATTCTTTTTCAACGATTTCGATGGTAGTACTACCCATGCCAGTAGTAGTACCACCCAGGATGGTGATAGTATCATTTAGCCGAAGATAGTATTGCCAAAGCCTTGATTTGTGACCCTATTACGGTCATAGTATCACCTGGTATCAGTGGTAGTATCACTAGTTTTCAGGGATATGAATTTTTGGCTCCATTCTTGAACCTTTTTGTGTCTACAATACCAATTCATACTTGCTATATGGTGTATAAATTCTTAAGTACAAAAGTATTATAAACTCTCTCTTTGAGTAGTATTTGAGTCCCTTCTTCTTGAGTTTAGAGGTGATTCTAAGTTGTAGGAGGTGAGAGATTTTATAAAAGAGAGAGTGTGAATGTTCTCTCCTAAGCTTATGAAAAGAAGAAAAGATGTAACAAGGGTAGTTGATCTTCGCCCATTGGAAAGAAGATTGGTAATGAAAGTCGATGGCCTCGAGGGGAGAGGATTTGGGAGTGGACAAAGGTCAAGAATATTGAACCACTATAAATCATTTTGTATCATTTCTCTTGCCTCTATTTTGTTATTGCTTACTGATTTGCTTCACTCGCTACCCTTACTTGCACTTTTGGTTAAATATATTTTTTATATGAATTATCGATGTAATCGTAAAATTGGATAAAATTACTATAACATTAATTCACCCCCTCCCCCACCCTCCACCCCGTAGTGTCACTATGATCCTAATATCATATCCAAAAGAAGTCCATGTTGGGGAGGTGTGTTCACCCATATTGGCCTCAAGTGAGGAGTTGGCTTTGATATGAAATATGCTAATGTTTGAGCCTTGATGGTGATCCTTGAAATGTATTGGATGTCAAACTCTCCCAGTTCTATTGGCCACTTCAGCATCTGCCTCGAGATATCAAATTGTGAGAGGACCTATCTCAATGGTTGGTCTATAATGACCCGTATCAAGTGCACTTGGAAATAGAGATGTAGCTTTCTTGTTGCCAACACTAATGTGAATGCTAGTCTCTCGATGGAGTGGTAGCACTCGTTGTGTCCACTCAACATGTGACTGACATAATATATGGTTCATTGGATCCCAAAGTCATCCTATAATAGCACTGAGCTAACTGCTTATTTGGTGGCCGCGAGATATAGACTTAGCACTTCGCCTGAGTGGAGGAGGAGAGCTACAGTAATAGAGCGAGGTGATGCTTTAATTCTTCGAGTGCCTCCTAACACACATCGGTCCATAGAAAACCCTTCGGGTTCTTTAGCACTTGGAAGAAGGGTAGGTACTTATCACTCTACTAGGATAGGGATCGGTTGAGTGCTGCTAGTCATCCCATCAATTGTTGCATCTCTTTCATGGACCGAGGTGGGTGTATCTCAGTTATGGTGTGGATCTTCTTGGGTTTTATATCTTTTCTTCTCTGATGGATAATGAACCTAAGGAACTTTGTAGAACCGACTCTAAAGGTGCATTTGGATAGGTTGAGGTGTATATTAAATTTCTTCAAGATCTATAATGTCTTGGCCAGATCTATCAAGTGCAAGTTAGTTGTTATGCTATTGATTATTATGTCATCTATATACACTTTGACGTTCTTCCTGATCTAGTGCTTGATTTGAATATCTTATTCATCATTCTTTGGTATGTTGCCCTTATATTTTTTAATATGAAAAGCATAATGTTGTAGTAGTTTACACCTCGATCGGTAATAAATGAAGTGTATTTCTGATCTTGGGGTGCCATTCTAATCAAGTTATAGTCCAAGAACGTGTCCATAAAGGTTAGAAGCTCATGACTCATGGTGGCATCCACTAGCTAATCAATCCGAGGGAGAGGATAGTTATCATTCAGATAGGCTTTGATTAGATCATTATACTTAATGCACATTATTGAGTTTTGATTAGACTTCTTGATTAATATAACATTAGACAGCCACTAAGGGTATTGAACTTCGGTGATGAACCCTAACCCAAATAGCCTTCGACCTTGTTACTAATTGCTTGCTGGCGCTCGAGAGTGAACTTCCAAGGCCTCTGCTTTATAGGTTGGGCCTCAGGATAGATGTTCAAGAGGTGTTAGGCTACACCTAGATCTATGCACAACATGTCTCTTAGTGATGAAGCAAATACCTCAGTGTTTTTCCCAAGGAAGTTGATAAGTTGCACCCACTTCCCTCGGAGAGTGTCGCTTTGATCTTGATGGCCTGGTCGGGACAGATCTCATCCAATGGTGCCTTGATCAACTACTCTATCGGCTCTTAGTATGGGAGAGGCTTGTCAAAATCTCGAGGGTCTAACAATAATCAAACTTAGCTTTATTCGATAGTGAGACTGCCATCAAGTAGCATTGTCGAGATTCTCTCTAGTTGCACCTTAATTCCCCAATGCTAGTCCTAATCAAAAAATTCATCACCATGTAATAGGTAAATATCATAGCCTTCACTCACATGAGAGTGGGTTGGCCAATGATTGGATTATAGGCTGAGGGGATATCCTCCACTATGAACTTGGTCATTATTGTCTTGGAGCAGGTTTCCTTGCCAAATGTGACGTGGAAGTTTGCAATCCTAAATAGGTAGATAGAGTTGCTCATGAATTTCGTCAATGAAAATGCCATGGGGAGAGGTCATTAGTTGATAATTTAAGTTTTTTTAAGGTGTCAAAATAAGGTATATCGGTAGAACTACTTGTGTTGATCATGACCCTTTTTACATGACTAGAAGAAGCGAGTAGGCTTGAGCTCGAATTCTTTCATGAGCTGAGTAAGGAAGAGACTAAGAATGGTTTTAGATGACTATACCACTCTCGCGTCAAGTCCCTCAATGTTATTAGGAATGCTCGACACATCAGAGCATCTAAGATACTGCATAAAGCCACATGAGCTTAGAAAGCGACTGCTAGGTAAGAGTTGTCGTTGAAGGTTTTCAGTGATAGGAGATAAAAGTTTGTCGAGATCGACTCCTCATGGATGCTTTGGACAAATGGGAGTATCTGGAGGTGGGATCATTCACATCTTTCATTCTAGACTATTAAAACTCCCAAAGCATCTCATCCCAGCACTAGTCCATCTATCGTAGTTGGGCCCTCAAGGAGTTATCCATTGAATATGTCAATTGGTCTCTGATTCAAGTAAGGTTGGGCCCTGGTGTGATGGCACATTGAATTCCACTACAGGAGAGCGGGGTGCTCCTTTAGTCAGTAGTTTAGCTAGTCGAGAGTGATTTTAGGCTACTGATACTGGGTCAATCGGGGGAACCCTAATGGATGTGGGTGCTAGTAGTGGTTGAGACATCGACTGTGATTGCAATGATAGCGTAATCTATTAAGCCAATAGGGGCAAAAATGGAGTATGGCTTGCATCATCCCCATAAGCGCTTGCACATAGTGTGTGAGGTTCAAGAATGCTTCGTTGAGGATAACTAGGCACTAGTAATGCCTTGATGTTTAGGCAAGGGTGGATGCATCCACTTGAGTAAAGAAGGGAAGTTGCTTGCCTTATATGAAAGTATTGTGGTTCGCGAGCATATATACCTGTGACATTTAAGGCTCTCCTTCTAGCTCCAAAATATTGTGAGAAATTGATGTCAATGGTTGAATCAGCTCAACTCGATCTGGACCAGAAGGTGCAAGAAAATTCGAGGAACCCTCGTGGCGGCCTTTAGCGCGGGTGAGGTGGCTCCAAGGTAGAGTCCTATCTCCTTGGTGAGTTTCTGCACAAAGATCAACCTTGAGGGGAGTTTCCCAACCCGACCCTTGGACACTCAAGTTAGTTTTGGAGATTATATAGAGTGTGAGACATTTTAGGAAAGAGGTCTAACCCTGGGAGTCGGCTTATATATTTGATCGGTTGAGTGTTTTCTCCATAACAATCTCAATATCTCCCTTTAGCATTTTGTCCAACCTCCTGGGGATTGTGGTCCATGGAGGTTAATATATTTGACTTAATTATGTTAAAATCAATAAGATATTAGTATGATGATATATTTGAGTTAGTTGTGTCAAAAATAAGAGTTTCAAACTTATTTAGTATGGGGATTGTGGTCCATGGAGCTTATGGAGCTTATCTAAAATATTAGTCTGAGACATCTAACTCACCTTTTTTACATCTAAAATATTAATCTAGTGGTGAGTGATATATAAATTGATGATTCATAATCTCGGCTATAAATTTCTTAATGATGTCAGCCATCACGATTGTTGATGATAAGACTAGAGTCTTACGATCAAATCTTATATTCACCACTTATTCTTTGTTTAGAAAAAAAATTATTTAACCAACCCAAAATAATTTCTATTGAGCTAAAGTATGTTTACACAAAAGAAGGTGATTATTGCAAAAACACACAATCTTGATAGAACACAATAATTGCATTAAAAAAAGAAAAGGCAAATGCGGTTTCTTTGGCAGGCAATGGGAAAAGGAGGTGGAGTCAGCTTCATAGTTCACAGTTGTTGAATGAGTTGGACCACTTGACTTTAATGAGCCAAAGCAGATGAAAGATGCTTACTACCTAACCCTTTGGACACGCATCTACTGGATTTCAAATTATTGTGTCCATGGAAAAGCTAATTGTTTTATGTAGCTTTATAAATTTGTGTAAGATTTTTGTCGTCATAATATTGATCTGACTTACACATGCATACTTTTTCTATACCGATTGCTATTCATCAATTTATCCAAAGACTAATACTAAAATGTATGAACGGGTAAAATTTAGGAATGCAATTCTTTCTTTGTATTTTCTTGTATAAAATATATTGTCAAATGGCACATTTAGCCTTTCTTTTATTTTCTTATATAAAAAAAATTATATCAAAAGATTGCCACCACAAATGCTCAGGAAAGTGCAAATAGCAGGCATCACCGGTGAGGCGCGCGGATGTGGGGAAATGTATATGGAGCTCCATGTTGCATGGTTGGTTTAGCCTACGCACCCGTATACGCAGGCTCTGTGATGGAACACAACCTTAGACATGCAATCACCCACCTGTGTCCTATCACCACGTTAAGATCCACAGTTTATGCGATGAGACCCTCCCACATTAGCTTTGAATTCAGCCAGCGGGAACAAGTTCATCCTCCGTACCTTTACCATGGCTGGCCCAGCCGCTGGATCTTAGCCCACTAATCTCACCAGCCAAGGAGACAGAGGAAAGCTAAAAGTTGTGATGGCATTGATGGAGGTGGGTCGGTGAAGAAGGGTGGTGGTGGTAACAGTGGCGCAGGCTTTTCTTAGCTCAGTCTCCACCTAGTAACTGCACAGCTTGGGTTCCTTGCAGGCAGGCTTCCGGTAGGTGCATCTCAAATGGGGAGATCCGGATCTGTTTTTCTTCTCTTCTTGCTTCTCCTCATCATCTGCTGTGCTGCAGTGGCTGCATCGACCACGGTCGGTTTACCCCTCCCTTTCTTCCCTCTTTTCCTCACACCTTTGTGGCTCGCTTACTCTTGTGCTCATGGTGTTTGTAGGATGCGCCAAATGAGGAGCTCGGAGTGAACTTGGCAGCAACAAAAAGTGTAAGTAGAACTGACACTTCTTCTCATTCCTTTTCCTTCTCTCGTCCTATATGTTTCCTTGAGAATACAAGTGAAGATGGACGAGGTCTAACTCCAACTCCTGTTTGCACTGTTCCTTACTTGGCAGCAGAAACACAAGCATTCCGGATTTTCTCAAGCAGGTGAGATGGCCATCATGTTTTTGCTTGTTCTATGTTCCTCCAACTGTTGACATCCAGGGTCTTTAATGCATTTATATTGTTTCTGCAAAATAACAATGGAACTAGACTCAAGAAATACGTTTTAAGTTGGTAGGAAATCTTGTGTGGTTAATGGATAAACTGCATTGCCTCTGCTAATGGATAGCTTTGCATCTGCTTCAGAATCCACAAGCTGTAGTTAATTTCCCACAATGCTCTTTTGACTTCTCCATATTTCGTTAGTGAAATGTGAGAGCAGTACAACACTGAATTTTTCAACTAAAAAAATTGTAATTTTGAGCTTTACTAGCTTAGATCTACAACAAGTTTTTGATAACAAAGGAAGATCCGAGTTTAGTGAAGTAGAAGAGGTAGAATCTCAAACAAAAGAGGCAGTTGACAATAGAGAGTCAGAAATGGGTTAGAGCTACCATACCAAGAGCAGATCCAACGTGACAAAAGGGTCATAATTTAGGAAACTTCTGTAAACCAAGCTAGTTTGGACTACAAATTTATGATCAACAACAACATCAAAACAAGACATTAAGTCCCTATAAGCTTTGACTGCAAGTTCTTGTGATTTAGATCCTTCAATTCTGTTCAAACAGAACGCGTCCAAGACTAAAAGAGCCTAACACATTATGCCTCCAACTCCAAGTTTCATGCATGTTGGAATTCATTCACAGGCATTCTGTATGATCATTAGACATGATTTTGCAGAGTGCCCAGGTGCATGTCAGTATAGATGTTCCAAGACAGCCTACAAGAAGCCCTGCATGTTCTTCTGCCAGCAGTGTTGCTTCAAATGCAAGTGTGTTCCTCCAGGGACTTACGCACACAAGGATGTATGCCCATGCTACAATAACTGGAAGACCAAGAGAGGAGGCCCTAAATGTCCTTGAAATATTCTACTTGAAGATTTCAGGCTTCTCCTAATTTCGTCATTCTACTCAGTAGACAGATATGGTGTGTATCGCCAGTTCTTTATCTGATTAAGCTTTGAGTAATTATAAAAGAATCCAGTATCGTGTCTTTTTATCATGCACTGACATATTTGAGAGTGTTTTGCTAAGACAAGGTTGCAGGCATAATTATGTTGAGATCACTCCAAATCTATGACTTTCTTATCAGTTTAGTCTAATGATTCACAATGTTGATAGTGTCAGAATGTTGAAATATCCATAATTCTCAGTGTACAGGAGATTTGTCCCTAGCATCTTTAGGTTAACATCTATGACCTCAGCCAATCAAGCTATTACATTCATGTCAAGTTTTTTATAGTGTTTATATTTTATTACTATGTTTAATATACTTATGTCTTTATCATGCAATGACATAAATGAGATGATGTTGAGATTAGCTCTTCAAATTTATGACTTTTTATGACATGTATGAAATATTACTTAGATAATGATAGATTTTTGTTACAAATGATCAGCACATATTGCAAAACCTTATCAAAGCATCATGTGTAAAAAATAAAAATAAAAATAAAAAAAATCTCCCATGTTGGTCAAATCATCGTTCGATAACTGATGTGTGAAAAATCATAAAATCAAAAAATTTGTGCGTTGTGTGTTAAATGTTTTACTTAAAAAGATCGTATATTTCTGAAAACTCAAATCCATAGGTGTAGATGAATGAGGTCAGATGTCATCCTCACTAGCAATATCAACATGGTAGATCGATGTAGTAATACTCCTCCAATCATAGTGTAAAAACTCACAACTTTTACATACTTTCTTGGTAGCTTTTGGGCATCACCTTGCAATAAATATGAAAAAAGAATTTTGTTCTTATTTGCTATCCTCATGCATTAAGGAGAGGGGTGGTACGATTAAGAAGAGAAGGGAGAGAGGAAAATAAGAGGGGGCGGCCAAAGATGCTCCCTATCCCCTTCTTTACTGCCCCTACCTCATAGTTATAAAGAGTCTCTTTAAACCCTAATAAATCATATCTTAGTGAGTATTAGATCTCTATCCAATTATCCTCACCTTTTGGATTATTAGATCTTTATCCAATAATCTTAATTTGCCTCTAATCGGGCCTCATACAAAGAATCTATTAATGTTGCATCTCATCCTATGAAACAAGTGATTATTGAATAACTCATATCTAATCTTCTACTCGTCACTACATTTACGATATGTGTGTGACCCTCTAGGCCCAATGCCGAGTTGGTTTTGAGTTACATTTGTCAGAACTCCTTTTGACTCAATGAATTATTATCCCATAACAATTCACTCAACTTATCGATGATGGACGTACTAGGTCACTATACCATAGTCCCAAGACAGTATTGGAGTATCTAATATATTAGACCTATCTGTCCTTAATTACTATGTATATATAGTCTCTCATCTATCTAATATCCTAGAGACCGTATATCGGGCATAGTACTGTCATGCCCCATATGAAATTCATTCGAATCTCGCTCTAATCAAATTCTTATGGAGAACTTCTTCTATCTCAATCCAGATGACCATAGCTATGAATTTATCTGACCGAGAGCACACGAGATATTCTGTTATGATCAATTAGCATTAGGGGGTATGAATTAGTGCGAGTGTCAAAATTTCTTAATTTCAAAAATACTTGCTCGAAATAAAATTAGAAATTAGAAGTATTTTGTTCAAGTTAAATACGTCTGTAATTAAATTATAAATAATGCTAAGTTACAATCTTGCTTAAGGAAAGTTTGAGTAAAAATAGATAAACTCAAAAAGTAAAGTTAAAAGGCTCATGATTTATAGTGGTTCGATCAAAACTTGGCTTATGTCTACTTTTCGGAGTCCTCCTTCTTGAGGCTCACCGGTGTCCACTAATGACATTCTTCAGGTAAAAATCAAACCCTTATATTTCTCACTCTCTCCTTTTCACATGTTAAGGAGATGAACCTTTACAAGTTTTTCTCATTTTCCTTAAACTCGATTTATAATTTGAAGTACTAAAGGGAAGCTCTCAAATTTTACAACTCTTTTAACATAATTTTATCCCACTTTTTCATTAACTATTCTTACTTTTCCAAGTAAGAAAACTTGGGGTATTTATAGATCCCAATTGGCTTCAAAAATAGAGCCAAAATTTAAACCTTTTCGTAAATTTTATGTACGGGCGGTACTACCACCAGCGCCAGTGGTACTACCATCGAAAGCTCCCCGAAAACAAGGTGACGGTGGTACAACCGTCGGCCTGGCTGGTTCAACCATCGCCTGGGCAGTACTATCATCGCTCACCAGTGGTACTACTATTGAGAATCCCGTAAAAGCTATTTTTTATACTTTTGTGTATCATACTTGTATCTCCTATTGACCCTCTTTCTAGGTCGACAAAATAAGCTCAAATCTAACCTAAAGTGGACCTGGTTGACTCACATTGAATTAATATAGATTCCTTCTAAATCTAACTCAATTTGGACTCTAAACCAAACTAATGCTAACTACGACATATTAAGGCATATAAATATAATCAATTTTGACCAATGTGTCAAGTGACCTTCCCAACTCTCGACGATCTTCATGGTAACCTCCGGTGAACTCCTGACGAGTGTCAATTATCTTCTTCCCCTAGTGCATTCCGGCAAGCTCCCAATCACCTTCGGCGAGCTCCGACGAACTCTCAACAAACTCCTAGCAAGCCCCGATACCTTTGGCGAGCTTTCGACAAACTCCCGGCAAGCTCCCGATACCATCAGTGAACTTTCAATGATCTCCCTATGAGTTCCCACTACATCGTCCGAACCCCGACCCGATGCCCGAACTTGACTCTAGCCCAATATCTGATTGTATTATCTTATCGTAGTAAATCCTACATCATTAATCTCTAACACATAGGTTAGATCAAATACTCATCAATTGATTTCATCATCAAAATCTGAGATTCAACATAGTCCTCTCGTGATACCGAAAGTGGATGATCCTTTATTAATACTCAATTGCCATCATAAGGTTAGCTATCGATCTCGATAACCGATTGTACCAAATCTAGAACTTCTAGACTTGTAAGTCTGACATCAAAGAAATGATTACTCAAATAAGGCATTTTTGGTATCTTAAGTTTAAGGACCCGACACACAATTGGGACTACAGAATCGCTGTATGACATCAGGTGTTATTAATCATCCAACATTGCGTAAGCAGATTAATAAGTGAACTCATTCTCTGATAAGCACTTGTATTGTACCCTTAGTGTCCTGACATAAGTGGCTATGAGACCAGCTACCTCCATCATATGGACGAGTATACAGTACACCAGTTTGTCTTATTGTCTTAATGTTAACTTCGAGTAACTAATGACTGAGATTATTTAGGATATGTGTTTAAATGCTAATAGGTCTCATTATCATATTTTTATCACAATTTAATTCTCATTGCATAGATCAAACGACATCACAATATATACAACAGGCAACATAAAGTGAGAATATATTAATAATAATAATTATGAAAAAGATTGTATAGTGTGTCATATGTGTCATCACTTACATGATTGGCTCGTAGGATACATGTAACCAACAATCTCCCACTTGATCTAAAACCAATTACCTACGTGTCTGATCCCAATCAAACCCTTGTAACGCTCAGAAAATATAAGATAACGACTTCGTTAGTGGATCTACAATATTATATTTGGATGAAACTCTTCTCATTGCTACATCTTTATGAGCAACAATATCTTTGATCAGGTGGAACCTCCTCAGAACGTGCTTGGACTTTTGACAAAACTTGGGTTTTTTTTGTTTGAGCTATCGCCCTATTATTGTTGTAATATATAGGAATCAGTTTATCACTGCTCAATATGACTCTCAAATCTACGATGAACTTCTTTATCTAGACTTCCACATTTACTACTTCTAGTAATATACTCCTCCATTTAGGGTGAAGATATATTTTAAGTTTGACTTGCTATTATCAATATTAGATTAGAAATTCGAGTCTGTGTATCCCTCAAACCTAGATTCATCTAATAGCTAGTCATTACACTTAGAGCATATGCTATATCAGACTTGATATATAGTATATATAGTATATATGATAGACCCTATCATAAATGTATAAGATATCCTATCTATGTTTGCCCTTTCTTTAGGAGTCTTTACGGACATACTTCTAGAAATGGATTTTTTATGTCTCATTAATATGAGATCTCTCTTGAAATTTTCATGCCAAACCTTTTGATAATGGTGTATATGTACCTAGACTGAGACAAGCCAAGTATTCTCTTGGATCTATCTCTATAGATCCGAATCCCCAAGATGTAGGATGCTTCTCGTATATCCTTCGTAGAGAAGTATATGGATATCAAGATGTCATCCACATATAACACCAAGAAGGTGATAGTACTCCCACTTACCTTCTTATACACACAAGCCTCACCTTCATTCTTAATGAAGTCATAAGATCTGATCGCCTCATCAAATCTTATGTTCTAACTTTGGGAAGTTTACTTCAGTCTATAGATGGACTTGATCAACCTACACACATTATCTGGACTCTCTTTGGATATGAATCCCCCAAGCTATATTATATACACCTCCTTTTTGAGGTTGTCGTTGAGGAACACAGTTTTCACATCTATCTGCCATATCTCATAGTCATAGTGTGCTACAATAACCAAAAGAATTTTGATGGATTTCAACATGGCTATGGGTGAGAAGATTTCATCATAGTCAGCTCCTTACATTTGATGATACCCTTTGGCCACCAGCCTTGCCTTATAGGTTTTCACTTGTCTATCTACTCTAATCTTCTTCTTAAAGATCCATTTGCAACTGATAGGTATGATACCCTTAGGTGCATCCATAAGGTTCCAAACCTTGTTGGAGCACATAAAATCTATCTCAGAATTCATAACTTCTTGCCACTTCCTAGAGTCAATACTTATAATAGCTTCATCGTAGGTTTGAGGATCACATCTTGAATGTCATCTCCTCTAATATATCTCATATATCTTTTAAGAGGATGAGATACTCTATCAGACCTGTGCAAAGTTGGAACTTATGTGTTAGGTTCCTAAACAAACTCAGCCTCCGGAGTGGTGCTTGAGCTAGGTGCTCCAACTTCGTCCAACTCTATCATGCTCCCACTGTTTCCACTAAGAATGTGTTCCTTTTCAAGGAATATTGCTCTCTTGACAATCAAGAATTTTTGGTCATTCAAATGATAGAAATAATACCCAAAAGTTTCATTGGAGTATCTAACGAACTTACACCGCTCCGTCCTTGATTCCAACTTATTGAGATTGTATCTTCTAACGTGGGCAAGGTAGCCCTAAATCTTAATAACCTTAATATTAAGCTTCTTCCCTTTCTATATCTGATATGGTGTAAATACTACTGACCTAGATAGAACTCTGTTTATAAGGTAAGCTACAGCCTCTAAAGCATATCCCTAGAATGAGATGAGTAGGCCAATGAAACTCATTATGAACTACACTATATCTAATAGCATGTGATTCCTCCTCTTTGATACACCATCGAGTTAAGGTGTATAAGGAGGTAAGAATTGAGATAAAATCTCATGGTCTTTGAGGAAATAAGTGAACTCTATACTTAAGTACTCTCTTCCTTGATCTGATCAAAGAGTCTTAATACTTTTTTTAGTCTTATTCTTTACTTCATTCTTGTATTTTCTGAATTTCTCGAAGGCCTCAGACTTGTACTTCATTAAGTACACATGTCCATACCTAGAGTAACCACCTACGACTTGAGTCAACACGGGACCATATACATCGTTATGTACGACTTCTAATAACTCAGTGACTCTCTCTCCAATTTCACTAAATAGAGAGTTGGTCAACTTTCCATGAAGGCAAGAGTCATAAGTTATATATGACTCAAGTTAAATAGATCTAAGTATCTATCCTTTTGTAACTTTTGAATCATTTATTCATAGACATGACCTAGCCTATAATGTCACATGTATACACTGTTCAACTCTTCTTGTTTCTTCTTAGACATACATTCATGATGTATAAAGCAATGTCTAGTATATATAAAACATTAGATAATGTTTCTCTGGTGATGATATCATCATCCAATATTAATGAATAACTATTATTCTCAAAAACTAATTTATATCCACTAGTTGTCAAACATGAAATGAACAATATTTTTAATAATAGAAGGAATATAATAACATGCATCTAATGCAATAGTAGCTCCACCAAGTAGATGTAGGGTGACCTCGCCTATGGCTACTGCGGTAACTCTTGCTCTATTGCCTATCTTGATGTCAATCTAGCTTCTTGCTAATCTCCTAGGCCTTGTCAGAACCTGCAATGAATTGTAGATGTGTTAAACACTCCCGATATCTAATAACCATGTGTTATCATAAAAATATGATAAATAGAGACTGATCATAAATGTACATGAAGCTTCTCCAAGCTTCTATTTTGCTTTCTCTATATGGTACTCTTTGTAGTTCTTCTTCTAATACCCGTCTTTGCTTTAGTGGAAGCACTGGTCTTTGTCTTTTGTCAGGTCTTCTTGGTAATCTTTGTCTTACCCGGTTTGCCCTTACCCTTGCCCTTCTTAAGGGATTTCTTAGCATTCATTTTCTTTTTGGTCTCACCAACATAGAGAATTGGCTTGTCTTTATTTATGGTACTTGTAGTCTCTTTTAACATATTACGGAGCTCATGAAGAGTCACTTCAAGCTAAAATTCATAATAAACTGAGAAAATGAATCTAGCAGAGACTGAAGTATAAAATCAATTCATAAGTTATTCTTTAGGATTATTCATAGACCTGTGAGTTTCGTAATCCACTCAATCATCCTTAGGATATGCTTCTGAATCGATATTCCTTCTGTCATCCTGACGCGAAAGAGACTCTTGGATATCTCATATATCTGAGCTCTTCCCTGTTCCTCAAACAGCTAGCAAAGATAAAGAAGAATGAAATTGACATTCATGCTCTCTATAACTTAGAGTCATAGAGGTAAATATAAAGTACTTAATGAGAGTGGAATCGTCTATATACTTTATGCAGCAAGCAATCTTATCTTCACTTGTTGGCGTGAGTAAAATTATATTAAGGACATATATGATTTTCTCCGCAATGAGAACAATTCTCAAATTGTGGAGCCAATATATATAGTTTGGATCAATGAGATGGTTGACATCAAATATGTCAATGTAGAGTTCTAGTATAAGATAGAGTAGAATTAATATCATAAGCATTAGAATAAAAGGTAGTTGTTAAGTCTAGGGTTGGTGATTGTATTGCTTGTATCTAAGTAAGAATATGAAAGCAGAGTTCTATAGGCACCAACGCCAAGATAATAAAGAATAAGTTCATGTTTTGTCAGCCAAAGAGGAAGATAGAGTAGGAGCAGCTTTGAAGCAGTAAGGAAAGAAAGTGCCATTTTTATTTAATCCCTTGTTTCATCTGCGATGCGAGAGAACAGGACATATTTTAGTTATGCGCTCTCAAGATTCAATTCAGTATTTGTTGCACCAGATTAATAATCCAGTAAATACCCTAAGTTACCTAGTGGTCCTAGTTATGGGCAAATCATTAGCTGTTCCAGCTTCAGCTGACGTGAATCCTAGTGCTATTGCTCCGCCCGCCCTTGTCAGTCTTCCATGAAGCCCTCTCGGGGCGGTTCTAGCTCCTGAGACCGTGGGAGTCGCCGTTGCCTTTCGATCGCTTCCTTGCCACTCCGTGTGCAGTGTGACCCCTGCAAAACCTAATCCGTCCAATCCATCCAATCGGCAATCCTCCTCCTGCAGAGGCGGCCGGTGGCCAATGATCGGCATCCGTGCGCCTCACGAACGGTACCTCCTCTTTCCTCTCTCTCTCTCCGGAAATGTGACTCCCGCCTCTCCTTTCTCCTCCTCCACTGCCTCCATCCGATAGCCCGCCTCCCTCTCCTCCTCCACCTATGTGTTTTTTCCCCCCTCTCATTTCTTTTTCTTTTCTTCTTCTTCTTCTTCCCTTTTTCTTCCTCAATCGACCACTAACGATCGATTTTAGTGATACTGCCTGGTAGCGAGCGGTCTGGGTATCGATAACTATGGGCAGTACATACCGATGTGTAGACCGTTCGCAACCGGGTGGTACTACCAAAATCGATCATTAGCGGTCGATTTCGACTATCAACGATCAATTAAGGGAAAAATCAACCGTCGACGGTCGATTGAGGGAGAAAAGTAATATCAGGATTTGGTTAGAATTTCAATGTCTACATGACTACTGATTAGATTGCATCATTTTCATGTGCGAGGCGAGGAGACAGAACATCTCCCCGCATAGGGAGAAAGATCAAGGCGACGTCGCCGGGGGCATCGTAGAAGATGGTGGAAGCCTGTACGATGGTGGGGCAGACTGTGGAGGAGGGATCGGATCCTCCCATGTTGACCTCGGCGATAAGAGGGGATCCGGCTAGTTGTCTGTATCTTTTCCCCTTGCAACTCACATGTTGACTATGTGCTAAAATAATATTTAGAGAGGTAACAGAAAAATCACCAATTTTAGCCTATAATGATAACATACAAGTTTCTATCTTAATCTATTTCTAACAAGCAAAGATGTAGCATAATGTTAACATACAGATTATGTAGAAAGTAAATAATTAAGATACAAATTTATATCTTATTTTATTCCCACTAATTTTCTAGCAAATCACATGATATCCCTAATACGTAAAATGAAAGTCTTAGGCAGACTCCTAGTGGGGATCAGGATCCAATTGACATCTTAGTGTAACCTTGAGGATCACAAGTTCTTATGATTCCCATTATATTCGACCTACGAACTACCATAATCTCGAGGGACTCGACCAACCATAATATTTGGTTAAGTCATCACCATCGTTACTAGATGAGCCTGGCTTGATGATATGCCCTCAAGGGACTCGACCAAGCATACTATGTCCTCACGTCACCGATGACATCTCTATATCATAGGCAAGATCTCAAATTGTGAAAATAGATGAGCGTCGAGGGACTCGATTAACTCAATCTATATCAGGATTCAATTTTTTCCTATAACGATGAAAGGTCATGTGGGTCAATCTAATTGTTTCATGCTTACCGAATTAATATTATCGTAGGAGGGATTTTTATTTTGATCTCCTGATATATTGTGTCACATACATATTTATTTAATATATATCTACATCGCATGTGTGTGTGTATATATATATATACATCTAGTAGGTGTATAAGCAATCACATATCACATAAGGACAATCACACTAGATGATCATGATCATGAACTATCATCTAATGTGATAAGGCTCGAGATAGTAGGCCTAGTCACTTACATAGGATCTATATGTGTATCGGCGCATCTCCATGCTCTGTAATCTTCCATCTCATTATCATTAGTTTTGTCGGCATCTCGGTGCATCTCCATGTGTCGCGATCGTCCATCTAAGCATCATGGGTCTCGTTGGCACCTACATGCTCCTGCTACGCCTCTTTGTATAATTACAACATAATCATAACACGCATGCCCAACTTTAAATGAGAAAAAAATAGAAGCTTGTAGACCCCAATAATAATAATCACACATATACATATCATATAGTTTATGATCATTCATTTACAACATACATCACATGTATATATATATCATCATATAGGACTACTAGATAAATAATAATTAATTAAACTATTTAATTAATTATTTTACTAAAGTTTTAGAAAATCCTACCATAGTTAGCCCCCACATGGCAAGAAAAAGGATCCCTATACGACTAGGAAACCCTACTCGCTAGGGACACTATTGAGGCTAGGAGTTCCTAGTCATAGCATAGCCTTCGGTGGCCAAGAGACCCTAGCCCCTAAGGTGTCCCTTACACCCAGGAGTCCTGGCCGTAAACTGCCATGGGCGGTCAGGAAACCTAGGCCGGCAAGCTGCGCCCTACAATTCGGAGTCCTTAGCAATAGGATTACCACTTGCGGCTAGAATACCTTAGTTGCCAAGGGTTTCCCATGCGACCAAGGAGTCCTGGCTGCATGTGGGGTTGCTTTTTAGCCGAGGGCAGCATAGCTACTCTTAGTTTGCAGCAAGTGGCCATGGCTGAGAGTCTCTTATAGGGTTCTCGGCCAAGGCTGCAAGTAGCTTTTGGCCAAACCTTTGGGGTGTAATAGTTACTGCCTTTTTTTCTCTCATTTTGTGTCAATAATTTTGATATCAAAAGGCTTCTTTATAGCACCTCTCAACAAAAAGAATGGCTACTGTCTAGATCTAAGAACTACAGTAAAATCTACGCGATTCCTAACAACACATGCATTTTATAAGCCAATCATTACATGATGAACCTGACTTCAGTGCCATTATTGGGAAACTATATCAAAGCATCACATGTGTAGCAGAAAAAAAATAAAAAGGTCTCCCACATTGGTCAAATCGTCGTGCAATGATTGGTGTATGAAAAATCACAAAACTAAAAAAGTTACACATTGTGTATTAGATATTTTACCTAGGGAGATTATATATCCCTAAAAACCTAGATCCACAGAAGTAGATAAAAGAGGTCAGATGTCCTTCTCTCTAATGATATCCATATGACAACAAATCAATGCAGTGATGCTCCTTCAATTGTAACATAAAAACTCATAGCTTTTGTGCACCACAGCTTTCGTGCACTATCTTGTACTAAATATAAAAGAATAACTTCTTTCTTCTTCAATATTCTCTACCTCGTACTTATAGAGAGCTTCTTTAAACTCTAAAGGATTATGCTTTAATGGTATTGAATCTCTATCCAATTTATCTTCACCTCTTGTATTATTGGATCTCTACCCAATAATCTCAATTCATCTTTAATTGGATCTCATCCAAGGAATCCATTAATGTTGGGTCTTATCCAATGAAACATGGGCTTGTTGGATAACTCATATTCAATCCTTTACTGGTGGCAAGATCCACCATATGTTTGTGATCCTCTAGGCCCAATATCGAGCTCGTTATGAGTTGTACCTATCAAAAATCCTTTTGACTCAATGAATTTTTATTTCATAAAAATTCACTCAACTTATCAACTATGGACATATTAAGTCACTACGATATAATCCATAGATGGTATAGGAGGATTTAATCTATTGGACTCATTTGTCCTTAGTTACCATGTATCTATAGTTCCTCATCCATATAATATCTTAGAGATTATATATTAGGCATGATACTATTAGGCCTCATACGAAATCCATCCAAATTATGCTCCAATCATATTCTCATAGGGAACTCCTCTCTCAATCCAAACGATCCTGGCCAGGGGGTTGCTTGAGTGAGAGAACATAAGATATTCCTCTTGTGATACTGAGAATGGACGATTCTTTATTGATACTCAATTGCCTTCATGAGGTTGACTATCAATCCTGATAATCTGATGTATCAAATCTGAAACTTCTAGACTTATAAGTCTGACGTTAAATAAAAGAGTACTCAAATAAGTCATCCTTGGTGTCTCGAGTCTAAGGGTCAAACACACAATTAGGACTACAAAATTATTATCCGACGTTAAGTATCATTAATCATCCAACATTCTGTAAGCGGATCAATCAGTGAATTCATTCTCCAATGAGCATGTGTATATACCCTTAGTGTTTCCACATGAGCGGCTATGACACTAGTTGCCTCCATCATATGGATGGGTATACAGTATACCAGTCTATCTGGTTATCCTGATATCCTTCTTGAGTAACCTATGACAGAGATTATTTAGTGTCTATGTTTAAAGGCGAAATGATCTCATTATCATGATCTCATCACGATTCGATTCTCATTGCATAGATCCAATGATATCACAATCTATATAACAGGCAATATAAAGTGAGAATATACTAATAATAATAATTATGTAAAATGATTATGAAGCGTGTTACACGTATCATCACTCACATGATTGAATTATAGGATACTTGTAATCAACAATCTCTCACTTGATCTAAAGTCAATCATCTGTGTTTGATCTACATTAGACCTTTGTAACGGTTAAAGATAATATGAGACAACGACTTCGTTAATAGATGAACAATATTATCTTTGGATGAAACTCTTTTGATTGCTACATTTTTATTTGCTATGGTCTCTCTGATCAGGTGGAACTTTCTCAAAATATACTTAGACCTATGATGAGATTTGAGTTCCATTGCTTAAGCAATTGTCCCGTTGCTATCGTTATATATGAGAATTAACTTTTTATTGCTCAACATAAATTCCAAATCTATGATGAACTTATTCATCCAGACTCCCTCATTTGTTACCTGTGTTTTAATAGTATACTATATCTCTATAATCAAGTCAACAATAATATTTTACTTGAAACTCTTTTTAGTTTATTACTCTCATTCAGAATAAAAACATAATTTGAGTTAGATTTCATGTCAGAAAAAAAAATCACCATAAATATTTTTCCTTATGTTTGGAACATGTTTAAAACTCGACAAAAAATTTATACTCCAAAGTCGATGGGTCATAGATGTGCACAACAACAAATGACAGAATCCTTTTCCGTTACTCTGACGGCAAACAGCAACAAGCCAATCATGCAATACTTGTAACTAAACTATGCTGTGCCATTAATTTGCCTTTAAAACCGGCCAGAGTATAAATGCCATGCCACCAAACAAGCGTCTCTTTCTCTCTTTCCAATGCCGACCATACGTACTTCCCTTTCCCACTAGTCTTCTCCAGCTTCCTGAGTGATGGTTGCAGGTAAAAACCAAACATCTGAAACCAAAGCATGCAATGCTACCTCAGACTGTTGATTGACCGGATTATTTATATAGCATATGACCAGTTTCATATTGGTGTTGCATATAATGGAGTGTAGAAGCTAATTAGAGAAGTTAATGAATCGAAAACCAAAATTGCAACAATTATTATGATAAGGAAAGCTTAGTCTTTATTTAGTTTGTAATCCAATATAAAAAGGCTTTGACTTGTACCCATTAAATGACATATGATAATTCTTGATCTCTATCTTCATCTTACTATTACATGATATTTCAAGTCATCTTTAGAAAATATTCATTAGAGCTTTTACATATAAATCAAATCGAACCGAATTGAATTAAAAAAATATGATTTATTTTATTTTAAAACTTAATAAATAAAGATAATAAATAAAAATAAATATTTATAATTTGGTTTGTTATTGTTAAGATAGAAACTATTCTTGACCAAAAACATAATTTTCGTAGCCAATTATACTTTATATATATATATATATATAGGTAGGCTCAACGGACGGAGGAGATGCTACAATATGTGAAAACGAACGGTCCCCGCCCTCCTCGTAATACTCAAATCTTTTGAATAGGTTCGGAATCGGATGTCTGAGAACAGAGCTTCACATGATACTGAGAGGCAAGCGGTTGAGGAATTAAATGGCCTCATTAACGTCGCACGTGATGCATTCATTGACCCTATCAAGTACAAACGCGACCCAATCACCACCGCCAACCTTAACGTCTCCCTCCCCCGTCATCAACCCACACCGCTCTGATCATGAATACCATTCAATTCTGCCTCACCTAACTCTTCTTCCCATCTACCCATTGCGTCCGACAATATGTGCAAGAGACCCATCGAGCATACAATGGAAGAACATTAGTCATCTGTTCATACTCGGAAACTTGGAATGGATACACAAACAACGCAAATTGAATTCTGGCAACATAATACACTTCTCAGTGCATGAAATTAAAGAAACTGGAATAGGTAGACGACACGGATCGATTGGTGAATCCTAGAAGAATCCGACGACGGCGATGGCGCAGGAGAGACCGGCGAGTGAGAGACGACCCACTGCTCCGCCTCCGGCCGCGCGGCTCTGCGGGGGCGGCGCGGCCTTTGTCCCTGCAGGGAATTAATTCAAGCACAGGTGCCGTGATTTCGACTGGTAGTATTAACCTAGGCCTATCACTCCAACAAGAAGAAATAGTGGCTCACCGGGTAACCGCGGCCGACTGCCTGAAGGAGCTGATGACGGAGACATTGGACTGCCCACCGGACTACCTGCAACTGGATATCCTATCTCTGCAGCATTGCCAATCACAAAAAGGCTCAGTTGACATGGAAAACTCATAAGGATCATATATCAACGTAAATCCACTGTTTACAGCAAGCACAGACGTGTAAGCTTTACTGACCTGCACACAGGCTCACCTGCAAAGAGTCGATGTGGCAGATGGAGGGAAGCTTGAGGGCCCGGTTGTTGTCGATGGAGATGCCGAAGCTTTCGGCGCCGCCGGAGAGGAGCTCGCACAGACAGATCGGCTGCGAGTCGTAGAGGCCGGCGATCTCGGGGCAGCAGTCCTTGTCAGGCACCGTATCGTTGCTGCCGGTCATCACGTACGATAAGCAGCTCGACAGGTTGAAGTACGACTGCGTGCAGTCAAGTCCGGACGGGGTCGGCGCCGGGGCTTGCGCTCGTACGCCGCCATGCAGCATGGCGCATGCGACGACGACGACGGTCGCAGCTAGCAGAGGGATCCGGAGGACCGTCGACGTGGCCATGGCGTCGCCGGAGCCTGAGAGAGGCTGCTGTGGGCTGAAACCAGAAGTGCAAGGCGAAGCTTGGTTTGTGCTGCATGTAATATAAGTGAAATGGGGTTGCTCGTCAGTATTAATGGTTTGCCTACCTACCATACTACATATTTAGTTGGATGCACATCTTCTACTCGAGAGGCGTTGCCTTTCGGCCTATGGAGACAACTTTTACCATCAGTTTCTTAGATCACTGAAGAGATGAATCACAGGAATATTATTGTGGTATGAAACTCGTGGTGGCTGCAACTGTGCCAGAGAGAAAAAAGACTTCTTTGTTGTTGTAAATCCCAGGTCTTCTAAGCCATACTATAATAAGGATCACCAAGAGGGACTGTCATCACATCTTTTGGAGGAGGATGCCTGCTGTCATGGTAACACAACATGCTTGATCTTGCTGTTCCCTTCGAACTCTTGCAACTTCAAATTATGCTGTTGTCTTCTGAACAGAGAAAGAGAGAGCGAGAGAGAGAGAGAGGGTTATGCTGTGATAAAAACTAGTTTCCAATGTAAAAGCATTCATATAACGTTTGTTGCGAACCCAAGCTCAAAGCAAATACCAAGTGAATGAAAATTTGCAGATCATAGAAGAAGGATAAGGACTTGTTGAATTGCCTTCTGCATGCAGTCCAAAAGGTCTATTCACTGAAAACCAACTCATTTCCAGTTGAATGTTATAAGGCATACCATACCTGAGGAATAGATTACATCTAAAATATTAAGCTAATGAGTCACGGGTGGGATTTACTGGTCACAAATTGAGGATCCTATAAATGCAAACAACTCTAATAATTGCTACCTAAAATGTAGTTGCAGTCTGTTCCTCCGATCCACAATTTGTCCGATCACAATCAATTCCGTAGCCTGGTTGATCTCCGATGGCCATCACATGAGTCTACTCCTTTGGTTCATGACAAAACTGTTTTGTTCATGCATGCATGAAGCATTCAAAAAATTGCTTATCAGAACTTTCTATAGATCATACTAAATCAAGAACCGAACTCACTGCATCTTTTCTCAACTTTAATAGCTCAAACCCTCGCTTGAATTATTCTTTTTTTTTTTTCTGTGGAGGAATCCAGATCTTCTTATATATGTGTGTGTGTATATATATATATATGTATACTTATGAAAATTGATGTTCCTAAGTCATTTGAACAAAAGATGGATGAACATTGAGCACAATAAGAATTTGAAAGAGATAAATTTATGAAAGTGGTACATGATAAATTTCTAATAAATATAATTTCAATTAATTTATTAATATATTTTATTTTATAGATTTACAAGGAAAGTGATAGAGATTAAGAGGCTTTCAAATTAGCTTTAAATTTGAAGAATTAATAGTAAATCTTTAATTGTAGTTAGTTGTCAAATTAGGTTGGTCATAACTGATGCAATTATCATTTCTTATTACTGTTTACTTGACCAACGACCAATATGGCTGTTCCCCTCCTCAACTGATCCCTAGCAATCTAAGCAATCAAACTAAAAATATTTAGATTTTGTTAATATGCACAGACTATTCTCATATTTGTTGTTGTTTTTGGTAACAATAAATCCTGATGATAAAATAAATTGATGAGTGTGATGAATTCAAATTATCTAGATTTGACTTTATATATTGCTTGTCATTTATGAATATTTAGATTTTATTGGATCTCAAATTTTGATGATAAAATCAATGAATTAATATACTTTTAAGATAAGTTATGCAAAAAATAATTTGATCATGAACTTGGACCACTGAATGACAAAATCTCAAGCTAGAAAGACAAACATTGTGTCGTAAGAATGTCATGTCGGAATTGGATATCAAGCCAAAGGATTGATCGATATGTTAGATAATAAACTTTATATTATAGGTTTGAGCATTGTATCATAACAATTGGATATTATATTGGGAGATCGAATATTGTTAAAAAATTGATATGCATGGAAAGGGTGATATGCTAAAGAATAGGATGATGTACTAAAGGTCTAAATGAAGTGCTAGAAGATCCAACGAGATGTTAAAAGAGTAGACAACTCACCGAAAGCTTCAAAGATATCCTAAATCAGTGATTGATGAGTTACGGTTTTGATTAAGGTCATTTTGATTCATTATTACTCTAAAATAGAGCTCATTTATCCTGAAAACTATCATGCTTATAGCAGGCCTGATTTAAGCCCGTTAGAAGGTCAAATTTGTGATCTAAACTAAACTTGGTGATGGTACCACCAAGCCCAAGCAATGGCATTACTTAAGTCAGTCAATAAGCATAAACAGTGCTTTGTCAATCTTTCTGATGATACTACCTAAGGCAATAGTGGTACTATCGATCATTCAAATATTGTAGTGGTAGACCGCTGAAATCCAATTTTACGGCTTTGATTCAAAAGTTACGATAGTAGTACTACTTGATTTCGGTAATAGTATCACTTATACCTCAAATTTTTAAGAATTTAAATATTTAGTATTATTTTTTAAATATTTTGGAGTCTATAAATATCTCACTCAAGCTTACTTAATAGAGTTTTAGTCCTAAGGTTGTGAAGTACCCTCTCTATGAGCATTGTTTGAGTCGCATCCTCTCTCTTGAGTGTAGTTATAATATTAAATGTTAGAAATGATAGATCTCGTATAAAAGAGTGAGTGTGAAGGTTTTTTCCTAAACCCAAAAAGGATTGTAAAAAGTGATTGAATTTTACGTGTTGTAAAAAAATCCAAACTACTATAAATTGAATTACATCCTTTTCTTACTTATGAATTTTATTCATGATTGCTCACTAATTATCATTCATTCTAGCTCACATTCAATACTAGATTAATGATACATAATATTTTCTAATCAAATTTTAAAATCAGTTAAAATTACTATAAAACTAATTCATCTCCCCTCTTAGTATAATTAAGATCTTAATAATTGATATCAAAGTCTGATTCTCTCATTTATATTAACACTCAAGAGAGAGTTAATGAAATATTTTCAAGCAATCAAAATGATCATTCTATCACACTTCCTAATATGTTTAATCAAATGAACTACACTTCTCAGAAAACTAGAATGTAGTTGAATTTGATTTTTAAAATTCTACTAAACTAATGGATGAATGAAATGATTTTAGAAAAAATATTTTTTTTAAATGCTAAAGGCACGAATACTTTGTTTTATGCTTTAGATAAAAATAAATTCAATCAAATTTATACTTATGATATACATGACATATAACACTTACTTGAAGTCACACATAAAGAAATTTATAGAGTAAAAAAAACTAAAATTAATATTTTACTTTTAGCTATGAGCTATTTAAAATGAAGGCAACCATTTTACATATAGTCTCAATGGATTAAAAATTCTTAGTTAAAATAATACTAATCTTGAATTAGTGAGCAAGATTTTAAGACATCTCCCCAAGAGTTGAGATCCAAAGGTAATGATGGTATAAAAGGCTAAAGATTTGAATAACTTTCATCGTAGAAAACTCATATGATCTATAAAATGACATGCAAAACTCAATGAATAAGAAATAAACCTTCTAAAGAAAGAAAAATATATTTCTCTTAAATTAAAAAAAAGATTATTCAAGCAAATAGCTCAAGTAATGATGAAAATATGATACTTCTTACAAAAAAATTCACAAAGTTCATAGAAAAAATAAGACAAATCTAGCAAGAAGAGAAGGAAAGACCAAAAGTGAGCTTAAGAAAAATATTGTTATATGTTATGAATGCAAGAAATAATGATATTTTAAAAATAAATACCATAATTAAATATCATCCCAAAAAAAGAAGAAAACATTCAAAACAAATAGGATAAATATGAGTCAAAAGTAGCAAATTATTCCAAAACATTTTTACCATATGACTTAAAGCATTTCATGACTTATATGATGAACTTAAAAAAGATCAAAAAAATATATAGTTGATTGGAAAAGGATCATGATTTACTTACTAATGAGTTTGATATACTAAAAAATACTCATGACAAATGTATTCCTTGCATTAAATGTAAAAGCTTAGAATCATCTCATCTTAAATTTAAAAATGAGCTATTCCAAAAATTAATAGATCTACATTCTTTGAAAAATAGAAAAAAGGACTTACTTAATATGAATGATAAATTAAAAATTTGCTTCAAGTCAACTAATAGTAATGATGTAACAGAACCATTGAAAAAAAATTCAAAGTAAGAAACAAGTCTCTTGGTATAATTTTCACTAAATAAGATAGTGCATTTAAAATCACTCTTAGCTCTTGATACCTACAAGAAAAAAAAAAGTTTGCTCTAGGTATCCATTTAACTTTGAGTCCTTCAACATCAAATCACTTATTGTTCCTTATGAACCCAAATTAATTTATGAGAGCTATCTTAGTATAAGCATAATGACCAAATTTTTCACAAAAATATATTTATCTTTAGGGAAAATATGTAGTATAGATCATTTTAAAAATTATATTAGCTTTTGATGAGTGTTACTATTTACGAAGCCAATTCCTTCCTTTTTATATGCTCAACTTTGGTTAGCAAGAATCATGTTTAATAATTTGTTTGTTCCAATTTTAAATTTTTCTAAAGTTTGTTGTAATAACATATTTTCCTTTACAAGTGAATCTAACTCTTTACATTTAGTGCAAGATATTAATATACAATTATCATGTTTGTAATTTCAATTTATTAAATCCATTAAAGATCCTTTTTTAGTAATTTATATTTTTTATTAATCTTTTTAAGCTCATCAAACAAATGATGAAATGCATTAAGTATCATCATAAGAAAAAGATATTTCGGGTGAGTCAGATACCTCATCATTGAAGATCATCAATGCATAGTTCGTGATGTCGTCTTCATTGATTTACTCTTCATCTTCATATGCACTTAATTCATCCCACAGTGCATTGAATACTTTTTTCTTTTGAGTTGGTAACTTTTTTTTAGTTGTGGACACTCATTTTTGAAATGTTCAAGCTTCTTGCATTTATAATATATTATAGTATCCTTTTTAGGTTCATTTTTATCCTTATGGGTTTTGTTTCTTTTCATGAATGTTTTAAGTCTTATTGTAAGGAGTTCTATGTTATCATTATCATCACTTGAGATTTCACTCGAGATATCTTCTTTGGTTCTTAGTGCAATATCATTTCTATTCTTTGAAAAGTTTTCTTCTTGTTGGTTATGTGCTTTACAAGTCATTTTATAAGTCGTTAAAGACCATATTTATTTTTTAAGAGAAAAATTGTTTAAGTCTTTTACTTCTTGGATAACCATTACTTTTGAATTCCATCGTTTTGGAAGAGATCTTAAAATTTTATTTACCAATTCTATAGTATTTACCAAAAGCTTTTAAACCATTGACAAAATATATAAAACTGGTATTATTTTACTAATAATTTCTCTTGCCAACATTTTAAATAGTTCATAACTATATACCAAAATATTAATTTTTGATTCTTTTACTCTATTTGTGCCTTCATGAGTAAATTTAAATATATGTCAAACATCATGTATAGTGTCATATGTAGAAACACGAATAAACTCAATTTAATAAAAAGCATAGAATAGAGCATTCATAGCTTTACTATTTTTTAAAATCATTCATTCACTGAATTAGAAGATTTTTGAAAACCACTTTCAACAGTATTTCATAAATTAAAATATATAGAAATCAAAAAAATTCTCATTCATGTTTTCTAATAAGTGTAGTCCGTCCCATTGAATATAAGAGGACGAGTGATATAGTGACCCTCGTGATTGCCATAAGCTATTAAAACTTAGATGTTAGTCTAACTGAGAGAACTTGACTCTAATATCCAATGTTAGGATTGTAATGACACTAGGGGGTTGGGTGGGGTGGTTGGGGGCTTGAGTGTTTATGTTGGGAAACCTCAGCGGGTTCATCACATGCGCAGCGAAATCAAAACAAAATATCGGTTTCCCACGCAGATCAAATCATCGTGCAAAAGATTGGAGTCACGAGAAAAACATAAAAATCGATAAAATCGTGAAGTGTGATAGATTGATTTTACCTAGGGAGATCGTATATCCCTGTATTTCTAGATCCGAATGGAGAGGATGAAGGAGGTTAAGCTTCTTCCTCTTTAGCGGTATCCACACGATGGATCTCTGTAGCGAAACTCCTCCAATCTGATCTCTCAACTCTTGCACAGAGGGAGGGAGGAGAATAGGAGGTGGTGGCTAAAGCTGTAGTCTATCAACCATGAGTCTCCCCTCCTATTTATAGACAACCACCAAAAACCCTAGAGCTCCTGCCTTAGTGGATATTGGATCTACATCCAATAACCTACTAAACTTACATTATTGGATCTCTATCCAATAATCTTCTTAGGTCTCTAATTGAGCCTTAAACAAGGAGCCCATTAGCATAGGATCTCATCTAATGAGAATAGAGGCTAATTGGACCTCAATCCACCATATGTGTGTGACCCTCTAGGCCCGATACCGAGCTGGCCATGAGTCGCTCCCATCAGAACTTATTTTGATATAGTGAATTATTATCCCCATAATAATTCACTCGACTCATCGACTATGAACGTACTAGGCCACTACGCCATAGTCCCTAGACGGTCTAGGGGGGATTAAATCCATTGGATTTGTCTGTCCACAGTTATTATGTATCTATAATCCCTCATCCATCTAATATCCCAGAGACCGTATATTGAATATGGTACTGTCAGGCCACATACAGAATCCGTCATAGTCTCGCTCTAATCGGATTCTCTCGAAGAACTCTTTCTCTCTCAATCTGAATGATCCTAGCTAAAGATTTATATGAGCAAGCACATATGAGATATTCTTCTCGTGATATCGAGAGTAGATGATCCTCTATTGACACTCAATTACCTTCGTAAGGTTGACTACCAATCTCGATAACCAACTGTATCAGATCTGAAACTTTTCAAACCTATAAGTCTAGCGTCAAAGAAAGGAGTACTTATACAAAACATCCTTGATATCTTAAGTCCAAGGATCATATACACAACTGGGACTATGGAATCACTGCCTGACATTATGTATCATTAACCATATAGTATTCTATAAGCGGATCAATCAATGAACTCATTCTCCAATAAGCACATGTACTATATCCTTAGTGTCTCCATATAAGTGGCTATGAGACCAGTCGCCTCTATCATATGGACAGGTATATAGTACATCGATCTATCTGGTTATCTCAATGTCTCTCTTGAGTAACCTATGACCAGGATTATTTAGGATCTGTGTTTAAAGATGAATTGATCTCATTATCATGATCTTATCACGATCCAACTTCTATTGCATAGAACTAAGGACATCACAATATATATGTAACAGATAATGTGAGAATATGTCAATATTAACCATAAGCAAAAAGATCACACAACGTATCATACATGCCATTATTCACGTGATTGGCTTGCAGGGCACCTATAACTAACAATCTCCTACTTGACCAAAAGCCAATCACCTATGTGTCTGATCCCCATCAGACCCCTGTGACGCTTAAATACAATTTGAGCCAGCGGCTTCATCAGTGGATTTGTAATGTTATCTTTGGATGAAACTCTTTCCATTACTATATCTTTTTGGGTCATGATCTCTCTAATCAGATAGAACATTCTCAGAACAATTCTATTGAGACCTAAGTTCCTTTGTTAGAGTTATCGCCCTATCGTTGTCACAATATATGGGAGTCAGCTCCATGCTGCTTAGTATGACTCCCAAATCCTTGATGAACTTCTTCATCCAAACCCCTTCCTTTGTTGTTTCTGCTGCAGCAATGTATTCCGTCTCTATAATCGAGTCAGAAGTAGTATCTTGCATGAAACTCTTCCAACTTATTGCTCCTCCATTCAGGGTGAAAACAAATCCTGAATTCGATTTACTATCATTAATGTTGGACTGAAAACTTGAGTCTATGTAGCCCTCAACTTATAGGTTACCTTCTCCATATATTAGTAAAAGATCCTTAGTGCTTCTCAAGTACTTAAGGAGACACTTTACTGCCTTCTAGTGTTCTAAACCTAGATCTGCCTGATACCTGCTCGTGACACTCAGAGCATGTGCTATATCAGGCTTGGTACATAACATCGTATACATGATAGACTCTATCGCTGAGGCATAAGGTATCTCATCAATGTCTGCTCTTTCTTTAGGAGTCTTTAGGGACATACTCCTAGAAAGTGATATTCCATATCTCATTGGTATAAGACCTCTCTTGGAATTCTCCATGCCAAACCTTTTGATAATGGAGTCTATGTACCTAGACTGGGATAAGCCAATCATCCTTTTGGATCTATCTCTATAGATCCGAATCTCCAAAATATAGGATGCTTCCCCTAAATCTTTTATGGAGAAGTTTCTGGATAGCCAAGCCTTTATACTGGAGAGCATTCCTGCATCATTCCCAATGATTAGGATGTCATTCACAAATAGCACCAAGAAGGTGATAGCGCTTCCACTTATCTTTCTATACATACAAGGCTCATCTTCGTTCTTAACAAAGTCATAAGATCTGATCAACTCATCAAATCTTATGTTTCAATTTCGGGAAGCTTGCTTCAATCTATAAATGGAACTAAGCAACCTGCACACTTCGTTTGGACTCTCTTTGGATACGAATCTCTCTGGCTGTATCACATACACCTCCTCAAGCTTGCCATTGAGGAATGTCATTTTAACATCTATCTGCCAGATTTCATAGTCATAGTATACTACAATAGCCAAAATAATTCTAATGGACTTAAGTATAACTACAGGTGAAAATGTGTCATCATACTCAACTCATTGTCTTTGATGATATCTTTTAGCTACCAGCCTTGCTTTATAGGTCTCTACCTTTCCATTCACTCCGATCTTCTTCTTGAAGATCCATTTGCAACCGATGGGTACAATACTCTCAGGTGCATCCATAAGGTTCCAAACCTTGTTAGAGTACATGGAATCCATCTTAGAATTTATAGATTTTTGCCACTTTCCGGAATCTATACTCATAATAGCCTCCTCGTAGGTCTTAGAATCAATATCCTGAGAGTCATCTCTACTAATATGTCCCACATATCTTTCAGGAGGGTAAGATAATCTACTAGATCTATGTAAAATTAGAATTTATGTGTTAGGTATCTGAACAGACTCGGGCTCTTAAGCTAGGTTCTCCAACCTCACTCAATTTTATCTCACTCCTACTGTTTCCACCAAAAATGTGTTCCTTCTCAAGGAACACAGCTCTCTTGCAAGAAAGACCTTTTGGTCCTCAGGATGATAGAAAAAATACCCATAAGTTTCCTTTGGGTATCCCACGAATGTGCACTATTCTGTCATTGATTCCAACTAATAGGGGTTGTGTCTTCTAACATGGGCAGGACAACCCCCAAATCTTAACAATCTTAATATCGAGCTTCTTTCCTTTCCATATCTTATATGGTGTAGACACTACCGACTTTGATGGAACTCTGTTTAGAAGGTAAGCTGTTGTCTCTAGAATGTACCCCAGAATAAGACGAGTAGGTCAACAAAACTCATCATGGATTACATCATGTCTAATAGCATGTAATTCCTCCTTTCTGATACATCATTAACCTGAGATGTATAAGGAGGTGTCCACTGGGATAGAATCCCATTGTCTTTGAGGAAATAGGTGAACTCTGTACTCAAGTACTCTCCTCCTCGATCTGATCGAAGAGTTTTAATACTCTTTCCAATTTGGTTCTCTACCTTATTCTTATATTCCCTGAATTTCTCAAAGGTATTAGATTTATACTTCATTAAATACACATGTCCATACCTAGAGAAATCATTAGTGAATGTAATGAAGTATGAGTAACCACATATAGCTTGCGTCAACATGGGACCACATACATCACTATGTATTAGTTTCAATAACTCGGTAGCTCTCTCTAGTTCCACTAAAAGGAGAGTTGGTCATTTTCCCATGAAGGCAAGGTTAGCAAGTTGCATATGACTCATAGTCAATTGGATCTAAGTATCCATCTTTTAGTAACTTTTTGAATCATTCCCTCATGTATATGACCTAGCCTACAATGCCATAGGTATGCATTATTCAACTCATCTTTTTTCCTCTTAGACATGTTTATATTCATGATGTGTGGAGAAGCATCTAATACATATAAGCCATTTGTAAGGATCCCTCTAGTGATGATCTCATCATCTATAATTATTGAACAACTATTATTCTCAAAAACTAATTTATATCCACTAATTGTCAAACAAAAGATAGAAATAATATTTTTGATAATAGAGGGAACAAAATAACATGTATCTAATGCAATAATAGCTCCACCAAGCAGATGTAGGGTGACCTCTCCAGTAGCAACTGCAGCAACTCTTGCTCCATTGCCCATCTTGAGATCTATCTCGCTTTTAGCCAATCTTCTAGGTCTTGTCAGAATCTGTAATGAATTACAGATATGATAAGCACTCCCGGTATCCAATACCCATGTGTTATCATAAAAATCTGACAAGTGGAGACTGATCATGAATATACCTGAAGCTTCTCCAAGCTTCTGTTTTACCTTATCTGCAAGGTAGTCCTTACAGTTCCTCTTCCAATGCCCATCTTGGCCGTAGTAGAAACATTATCTTTTGTCCTTTGTCGAGTCTTTCTTAGCAACCTTTGCCTTACCTGGTCTTTCTTTGCCCTTGCCCTTCTTAAGGGTTTTGTTGGTCTTCCTTTTCCTTTTGGTCTCACCAATATAGAGAATTGACTTCTCCTTCTTGATGGTACTCTCAGCTTTCCTCAACATATTTAGGAGCTCCGAGAGAGTTACCTCAAACTTGCTCATGTTAAAATTAACGATGAAGTGAGAAAAGAAACTTAGTAGAGACTGAAGTATAAGATCAACATACAGGTTATCCTCTAGGACTATTCCTAGACCTATGAGTTTCTCGATTCACTCTATCATCTTTAGGACATGGTTCTCAACCGATGTCCCTTATGTCATCCTGACTTGGAAGAGTCTCTTAGATATCTTATATATTTGAGTTCTTCCTTGTTTCTCAAATAGTTGTCGAAGATGAAGAAGGATATAATCTGCATCCATGCTCTCATGTTGCATCTGTAACTCAAGAGTCATGGAGGCCAACGTATAACATCTTACCAATGTAGAATCATCTATATACTGCACATAGTAAGCGATCTCATCCTCGCTTGCCCCTTCTTCCAGCGTGGGCATAATTATATCAAGGATGTATGCGATTTTATCAACCTTGAGAATAATTCTTAAATTACGGAGCCAATTTGTATAGTTTGGACCAGTGAGGCAATTGGCATCAAGTATGCCACGTAGGGGGTTTGTGAGCAACATGTTTATGAAAAATAAGATATAGTAAAAAAAAATAACATACAAACTTTATAGAAAATACTAATTAAGATACGAACTTCTATCTTAATGTACTCCTACTATTTTCCTAACAAAAAATACGACACTCTTGATGTGTGAGACGAAAGTCTTCGGCAAACTCCTAGTGGGGATCGGGATCCAATTAGCGTCATAGTGCAATCTTGAGGGACTCGACCAAATACACTAAGCCCAAAAGATAGACAACTCTTGTCAATCACAACTCCTTGTGATTCCCGTCATGTTCGGCCTCCGAATCATCATGATCTCGATTGCTCGACCAATCATGAAGTTCAGTTAAGTAATCACCATCGTTACAAGATGAGTCTGGTTCGATGGATATGCTCTCGATTGCTCGACCAAGTCATACCATGTCCTCAGGTCACCGGTGACATATATATGTCATAGGTAAGAACTCAATCACGTAGATATGTGAGCCTTGGGTGACTCGATTAACTCAACTTATGTCGGGATTCAATTTCTTCCTATAACGATTGAAGGCCACGTGGGCCAATCTTATTACCTCACACTTACCGACTTAATATTATCGTAAGAAGGAATTTTTGTTTTCTATTGGTATCCTAATATGTCGTGTCACACACATACATATTTAATATATATCTACATCGCATGCAAATATATATATATATATATATATATATATATATATATATATATATATATACATATATCTAGTAGGTGTATAACACATCACATATGCAAGCCACACCGGATGATCATGAACCATCACCTAATATGATTAAGCTTGAGCCAATAGGCCTAATCACTCATAATAGGGTCTATGTGTGCATCGGCGCATCTCCATGTCCTGTGATTGATGATCTCGTCATTATCGGTTTCATCGGATTGTCACATCACCATGCGTTGTAATCTCCTGCCACGATATCGTGGGTCCCGCTGTCATCTCCACGCTCCCAACGCACCTCTTCATGTAATTACAAATAATCATAAACACGTAAGCCCGACAAAAAATGAGAAAAATAGAGGCATGTAGGCCCCAATAATAATAATAATAGTAATAATAATAATAATAATAATAATCATAATTACACACATCACAATACATGGTTCATGATCATCCATCCACATTATACGTCGCATGTACATCACATCATATGTAGGATTACTAGATATATATAATAATTAATTAAACTATTTAATTAATTATTTTTGGGAAATCAGGACATGCTCAAAATTTTCAGAATTGTCAAGGGCATTTTCATAATTTTGGATGAGAGGACAATCCTCGAAATTTTTAAAATTATTGAGGGTATTATGGGAATTATGTACACGAGGACAAACATTAGAATTTCTCGAATTTATATCGGCAGGATCATCCTTTTTCTCATCGGCACCACGCCCCTGTGTCGATGTGTGCCCTTGTAGCCACCCCTCCTCCTCTGCCGCAAAAACACAACAAGAATACATAGAACGATTCTACGCGATACAATCTCATCACACGAAGTTTAAAACCAATCTTTTGCATGAAAATCTTGGCCCTGATACCACTGTTGGGAAACCTCAATGGGTGCATCCCATGTGCAGCGAAGATCAAAACAAAATACTAGTTTCCCACACAGATCAAATCGTCGTGTAAAAGATTGGGGTCACGAGAAAAACATAAAAACTGATAAAATCACGATGTATGAGAGATTGATTTTACCTACAGAGATCGTATATCCTTGTATTTCCAGATCCGGATGGAGAGGATGAAGGAGGTCAAGCATCATCCTCTCTAGTGATATCCACACGATGGATTTATGCAGTGAAACTCCTCCAATATGATCTTGCAACTCTTGCACAGAGGGAGGGAGGAGAATAGGAGATGGTGGCTAAAGCTGTAGCCTACATTCTATGAGTATATCCCTAAAGACTCCTGAAGAAAGGCCATACATTGATAGGATATCCTATGCCTCACCAATAGGGTCTATCATATATACTATGCTATGTATCAGGCTTGATATAACGTATACTCTGAGTGTCATGAGCAAGTATCAGGTGGATCCATGTTTGGAGCCCTAGAAGGTAAAAAAGTATATCCTTAAGTACATAAGGACTAAGAATATTTTATTGATATATAGAGGATGTAGCCTCCAAGTTGAGGGCTGCACGGACTTGAGTTTTCGATTTGACAATGATGATAGTAAGTTGAACTCAAGATATGTTTTCACCCTGATGGAGAAGTAGTAAGCTGAAAGAATTCCAAGCAATATACTACTACTGACTTGACCACATAGGTGAAATACATTACTACCACAAAGGTAGTAAAGGAATGGGTGTGGATGAATAAGTTCATTAGAGATTTAGGAGTTAAACCAAGTAGCATAGTGTCGATTGTCATATATAGTGATAGCAATAAGGTAATAGCTCTAGCGAGGGAACCCAAGTCTTATCAGAAGTATTTAGAGGAGGTTCCATTTAATTAGAGAGATCATAGCCTAGAAAGATATAGTAATGAAAAAAGTTTCATCCGAAGATAACACTACAGATCCACTGATAAAGCTATTGGCTCAAATTATCTTTGAGTGTCACAGGGTTCTGATGGAGATCAGATAAATAGGTGATTGGCTTTAGGTCAAGTGAGAGATTGTTGGTTACAAGTGCCCTACAAGCCAATCATGTGAGTGATGGCATATGTGACACACTGCATAGTCTCTTTGCATTATTATTATTAGTACATTCTCATAATATATTATCTGTTGAATATATATATTATGATATTATTGGTTCTGTGTAATGGGAATCAAATCATGATGAGATCATGATAATGAGACAGATTTACCTTTAAACATATCCTAAATAATCCCTGTCATATGTTGCTCGAGAGGGACATCGAGACAACCAATCAGATCGATGTATTATATACCTATCCATATGATGGAGGTGGCTACTCTCATAGCCATTTGTGTAGAGACACTAAAGATACAGTACAGGTGCTCATTGGAGAATGAGTTCACTGATTGATCCACTTATGAAATGTTGTATGGTTAATGATACCTGACATCATACAACGATTTTATAATCTTAGTTGTGTATCTAGTCCTTGGACTTGAGACACAATGAATGTCTTATTTAAGTACTCATTTATTTGACATCAGATCTACATGTTTAGAAAGTTTCAGATATGGTACAGTTGATTATTAGGATTGGTAGCCAACCTTACGAAGGCTATTGAGTATCAAGAGAGGATATCGTGTATGCTCTCGCTCTGAGAGAGAATGAGTTCCGTAAGAAAATCTGATTAGAGTGAGACTTAGATGGATTACGTATGTGGCATGACAATATCATGCCCGGTATATGATCTTTAGGATATTAGATGGATGAGAGACTATAGATACATAATAACTAAGAATAGACGGGTCTAATGAATAAGATCTCTTATACCATTTGAGGACTATGGCGTAGTGGCATAGTACATCCATAGTCCATAGATCAAGTGAATTATTATGAAATAATAATTCATTGAGTCAGAAGGAGACTCGGTATTGGGCCTAGATATAGTAGATGCTTCAACGGATAAAGGATTAGATATATATCTAATTAGCCCATATTCTCATTCGATGATACTCGGACATTGATGGGCTCCCTGCATGAGGCCCAATTAGAGTAGAGATCCAATAATCTAATGTTAGTGTGTACTACCATCGGACTAAGCGATACCATCGTTGTTAGGCGGTACCATCATCGTAATGCTAAAAAAAGCGCAAACTGTACTTTCCAACTATCTCGATGGTACCATGGCTTGGTCCTGGTAGTACCACTACCCAGGCCAATTCTAGATCACTGAATTGGCCTTTTATCAGGTCTAATTCACTCCTGGTTTACGCTCAATGGGCTCCAAATTAAGTTGGTATGGTTTCGACCCAATAGTAGCTTAATTTGACTCTAAACGATCATGATCAAGACTTAACCACTCAATCATATATCTAGTATAATCACGAAGTAATCAACACATTATCCAGCATTCCGGTATATCATCTAATTATTCAATACTTCGTCTGAACCTTCAACGCATTGTCCTTTTCTTCGACATATTGCCCAATCTATCGGCATATTAACTTCCTACAATATCCGATCTTTTAGTGCAATACCCGATCTTTCTGGTCTTATGCCAAAACTCATGGCACGAAGTCCATTCTTTAGTTTGTTGACCAATCCTCTGGCCTAATATTTAATCTCTGGTATGATACTCCTCCGGCACAATGTCTAATTCTCCTACTTCAATGATTTGCCCTGTGATAGTTCGTGTCCTTGATTGAAGTCTTTCTAATATCACTTATCATAAAAGTATATTAGTACATAAATTCATTAATTCATTTCATTATCAAAATCCAAGATTCAATAAGGATAGCAAAAAGGACCAACCCTTTCTTGAATTTATTGTAGTCATATGGTGCGCAAAAGTGAAGAAAGATCATGCTACATTAGGAGGTTCATCACCACTTCAATGATAGAGAGGAGTTTGTGAGAATCCTATTAAATCTTATATTTTGATGATGAAATCAATTGATGAGCTTATAAACTAATATGCTTTTAAGAAAAGTAAAGTAGGATAAACTTCGATCACGGACATGAACCATCATACGATAAATTGTCAGAGTAGGAGACTCAAACATCAGGACAAAGAATCATCACGTCAGAGATTAGACATTAGGCCAGAGGATTGGTCAACATGTCGAAAGATAGACTTCATGTCATGAGTTCGGGCATAAGTCCAAAAGGATTGGGTATCATGCTAAAAGATTAAATGTTGTAGAAAGTCAACATACTGATATATCGGGCGATACGCCAAATGAAAGAATGATATGCCGGAGGTTTAGTCGAAGTGCTAGATGATCAGATGACATGTTAGAATGCTGGATAATGTGCTGATTGCTTCGTGATTGTGCTAGATATGTGATTAAATGGTTAAGTCTTGATCAAGATTATTTGGTGTCAAATTGAGATAGTATTGGGTCAAAACCATGCCAACTTAATTGGGAGCCTATTAGGCTTAAACCATGGTTGAATTAGGCTTGTTGGAAGGTTAATTCGGTGACTTAAAGCAAGCCTAGGTGGTGGTATCATCTAGACAGTCGGAAATCACTATTTTATGCTTTTCCAGGACTTCCAACGATAGTATCGCTGGTGATCGGTGACGGTATCACCCAAGCGATAGTGTTACCGCTTAGGCCGATGGTGGTACCATTAAAGCCCAGATTCTCAAGCTCTATTCTATAATAGTACCATCCGACACCAGTGATAGTATCTCTAGTATCCCGAAAACTCGAGGATTTAGATTTTTTGCTCCATTTTAAAAGCTTTTGGGGCCTATAAATACCCCACTCATGCTTGCTTGATGCAAGAGTGAACAGAAAAGAATTCTTGAGGTTAAACGTGTTGTAAACTCTCTTTGTGCATTGGTTGAGTCTCTTCCTCCTTCTTAAGTTTGGAAGTGTTTCTGAGTTATAGAAGGGTTGAGGTCTCTTATAAAAGAGAGATGTAAACATTCTCTCCTGAGCATGTTAAAAGAAAAAGATGTATAAAGGTCTCTCCTGAGCCTATTAAAAGGAGAAGGGTTATAACAAGGGTAGTTGATCTTCGTCCGTTGGAAAAAAATTATCGATAGTAAAAATCGATGGTCTTAAGGGAAGCAAAATCGAAAGTGGATGTAGATCGAGACGACCGAACCACTATAAATTAGTTTACATCCTTCTCTTACTTTTCTTTATTATTGCTTACTAATTTATTTCAGTCATTATCCTTACTTGCACTTTTAGTTAAATGAATTTTTGATACAGATTTATCGATCAAACTTTTCAAATTGGATATTTTTGCGATAGCACTAATTCATTATCCTTACTTGCACTAAAGCCGGTGGCCTCGAGGGAAGCAAAATCGGAAGTGGATGTTGATCAAGACAATCGAACCACTATAAATTGGTTTACATACTTCTCTTACTTTTCTTTATTATTGCTTACTAATTTATTTTAGTCATTATCCTTATTTGCACTTTTGGTTAAATGAATTTTCGATACAGATTTATCGATCAAACTTTTCAAATTAGATATTTTTGCGATAGCACTAATTCACCCCACCTCTTAGTGTCATTATGATCCTAACAAGCCCCTTCTTTCACAAATTTGGATATGTGATTTTGGAGATATATGATCTCTCCTAGGTGAGAGCATCTCATGAATCTTTTGCAGTTTTTAAGTTTCACAAGTTTTTTGCTCTAAATCTTCGCATGATGATCCTATATCATTCTTTTGAAAAATATATTTTATTTTTTATTTTTTGGTGAGAATTGTTGGGGAAGGAGGAGCAAGGAAATGATAAAACAGAATACTACGATCCAAACAACGGAAAACGCTTTCAATCAAGAAAACGACGTAGTATTAAACAGGAGGTAAAATAACAAGAACACTTACAAGATTATCTCAAAATGCACACACTTTATTTTTTCTGCACTACTTCTTCATTCCCTAAGGTCCTATTTATAGAACATAATAATCACTTCCTTCATCCCATCATTAATAACTACCTCATTATCTCACCCATCATTAATAACTACCTCATTATCTCACCCATCATTAATAACTACCTCATTATCTCACCCATCATTCATAACTTCCTCATTATCTCACAAACTACCTCCACAACTTCTAATCATGTTAACAAACTATGTAACTACCATGAATCAATTCTCAACACTCCCCCTTGATTCATAGTTACATACACCAATTTGAGACATAAAATAAACATGCTTCTGAACTGAAAGTAACTTGGTGAGAATATCTGCAACTTGTTCATCCGTGCTATAAATACTTCATGTTATGGCTCCATTTGCTACGAACCGAGTCTTATGCTTTTGGATATTTTCATCTGCATTATACTTTGTTTTGAATACCCATTTCGATCCAAAAGCTTTCTTTTCTTTCGGTTGATCCATTAGCTTCCAGGTTTCATTCTTCTTAATTGACTTGATTTCCTCCTTCATTGTTTTTCGGCATTCCTCAACTGCTTCTTCAAAACTTCTAGGATCTGAAATAGATAAAGCAAATGTTGAATCATAAATCTCTGTTAGTGATCTAAACCTTCTTGGAGGAGTTTCATCTGAGGAATCATTTGCTGAATTTGAGCTACTACTGGGTGAGGTTGACGTTGAACTTGTTGGAGCAGGATCTGTCACTTGATTCGATGGAGTAACTAGTTCTGCTGGAACACGAATTTGTGTTTCACCTTCATTGATCTCCCAATTCCAACTTGCCCTTTCATCAAATACAACATTTCTGTTAATAATAACTTTGCCACTTACAGGATTATATAATCGATATGCTTTGGATTGTGCAGAATATCCAATTAAGATGCATTTTTCTGATTTTTCATCAAGCTTATGATGATTTTGTGAATTTACCAAAGCATAAGCAATACAACCAAAAATTCTTAGATGGCTTACAGTTGGCTTTATACCATACCAAGCTTCAAAAGGAGTTCGATTCATAACAACCTTTATCGGTGAAATATTCAACAAATAAACTGTTATTGCAACTGCCTCTGCCCAAAACTGATTCGGAAGATGCTTTCCTATAAGCAAACTTCTTGCCATTTCGACAACAGTTCGATTTTTACGTTCAGCTACACCATTTTGCTCCGGTGTATATGGTGCTGTTAATTCCCTGCGAATACCATTTTCTTCACAAAAAAAATTAAACTCACTAGAGATAAATTCACCACCTCTATCTGTCCGAAATGTCTTTATGCGTCTACCACTTTGCCTTTCTATAAGTGCCTTGAATTTTTGAAAGTTATCAAATGTTTCAGATTTCAATTCCAAAAAATATACCCAACTCATGCGACTATAATCATCAGTAAATAATAGAAAATATCGACTTCCCCCAAAAGATTTTGTATTCATAGGTCCACATAAGTCATCATGTATTAATTCAAGACAATTAGATGCTCTCCATGCTTTTCCAACAGGAAATGGTTTCTTCCTTTGTTTGCCATAAATACATCCTTCACATACATCAAGTGTATTAATTTTAGGCAATCCATAAACCATTTCTTTTCCATTTAACAACCTTAAACCTTTAATATTAAGGTGTCCATATCTCAAATGCCATAAATTTGTCTCATTCTTTTGATTTGCAACAAGGGCATGTTTCTCAATATTTGAAACATCAAGTGGAAACATCTTATTTTGCGTCATGCAAATATTTGCCATAATCAAGCCAGATTTTTTATCTTTAATAGTGCAGGAACCATCATCAAATATAACTGAATATCCAATATCTATCAATTGTCCAATGCTCAACAAGTTATGTGATAAGCTAGGAACATAGAAAACATTATCAAGGTATTTTACCTTCCCTTGATTTGTCTTCACCTCAATTGTTCCTTTTCCTTCTACTTGGATTTGCTTGCTATCTCCAAGTTTAACTTTCAACTTGTGAGTTTCATCAATATCTCTAAATATTGATCTTATGCCTGACATATGATTAGAACATCCACTATCCAAAAACCAAATATTATCCGAGATATTATTAACTTGTGAATGAGTCATAAACAACTTACTATTGTCTTCTTTTTCTTCCACATAGCTTGCTTGCTTTTCTCTTTTCCAGCAATCTGCCTTCATATGACCAAACTTCTTACAATAGTGACATTGAATTCCACTCTTGTAGTTTTTCTGATCATAATTTGATTGCCTTTCATCATGCCCATCAAAGTGTCCTCTTCCTCTTCCTCTTCCATTTCCTCTACCACGAAATCCTCCTCTGCCATGTCCTCTTCCAGTTGATTTTTTGTCTTCTTTTGAAGTAGAAGACTCCCCCTTAACCTGAAATGCTTTTTCCTCACTTTTTTCCAGTGACCTGTTCAACCTTGCTTCATGTGCTTGCAAGGAACCCATTAGTTCATCAAATGAATAAGTAGATAAGTCCTTTGACTCTTCAATTGCCGCAACAACATGATCAAATTTCGGAGTTAAACTTCTCAAAACTTTTGCAACAATTATTTGATCATGAAGATGTTCACCATAAGATTTCATTTGACTAACAATTTCAGTCACTCGAGAAAGAAAATCTTGCACTGATTCATTGCTTTTCATAAACAAAATTTCAAACTCAAAGCGAAGAGTTTGAAGTTTTACCGTAATCACCCTCGATGAGCCTTGAAATTCATTTTGAAGTATCAACCAAGCTTGTCTTGAGGTTGTCGCTGCTGCAATTCTTGAGAATATTGTCTTATGCACAGCTTGCTGAATGAAGAACAATGCCTTTGAGTCCTTCTTTCTATTCTCCCTTAGCCTGGTTTCTTCATCTGGATCTGCATATCCATTCTCTATCAAGTCCCAAAGATCCTGAGACTTGAATAGAGTCTTCATCTTGATACTCCAAAATTCATAGGATTTGCCCGAGAAGATGGGAATAAGGGGTTGAGTCATATAATTGCCATTAAAAGCCATAGTGCCCAATTCAGATTGAAACAAGGCTCTGATACCACAAATGTTGGGGAAGGAGTAGCAAGGAAATGATAAAACAGAATACTACGATCCAAACAACGGAAAACGCTTTCAATCAAGAAAACGACGTAGTATTAAACAGGAGGTAAAATAACAAGAACACTTACAAGATTATCTCAAAATGCACACACTTTATTTTTTCTGCACTACTTCTTCATTCCCTAAGGTCCTATTTATAGAACATAATAATCACTTCCTTCATCCCATCATTAATAACTACCTCATTATCTCACCCATCATTAATAACTACCTCATTATCTCACCCATCATTAATAACTACATCATTATCTCACCCATCATTCATAACTTCCTCATTATCTCACAAACTACCTCCACAACTTCTAACACAAACTATGTAACTACCATGAATCAATTCTTAACACTCCCCCTTGATTCATAGTTACATACACCAATTTGAGACATAAAATAAACATGCTTCTGAACTGAAAGTAACTTGGTGAGAATATCTGCAACTTGTTCATCCGTGCTATAAATACTTCATGTTATGGCTCCATTTGCTACGAACCGAGTCTTATGCTTTTGGATATTTTCATCTGCATTATACTTTGTTTTGAATACCCATTTCGATCCAAAAGCTTTCTTTTCTTTCGGTTGATCCATTAGCTTCCAGGTTTCATTCTTCTTAATTGACTTGATTTCCTCCTTCATTGCTTTTCGGCATTCCTCAACTGCTTCTTCAAAACTTCTAGGATCTGAAATAGATAAAGCAAATGTTGAATCATAAATCTCTGTTAGTGATCTAAACCTTCTTGGAGGAGTTTCATCTGAGGAATCATTTGCTGAATTTGAGCTACTACTGGGTGAGGTTGACGTTGAACTTGTTGGAGCAGGATCTGTCACTTGATTCGATGGAGTAACTAGTTCTGCTGGAACATGAATTTGTGTTTCACCTTCATTGATCTCCCAATTCCAACTTGCCCTTTCATCAAATACAACATTTCTGTTAATAATAACTTTGCCACTTACAGGATTATATAATCGATATGCTTTGGATTATGCAGAATATCCAATTAAGATGCATTTTTCTGATTTTTCATCAAGCTTATGATGATTTTGTGAATTTACCAAAGCATAAGCAATACAACCAAAAATTCTTAGATGGCTTACAGTTGGCTTTATACCATACCAAGCTTCAAAAGGAGTTCGATTCATAACAACTTTTGTCGGTGAAATATTCAACAAATAAACTGTTATTGCAACTGCCTCTGCCCAAAACTGATTCGGAAGATGCTTTCCTATAAGCAAACTTCTTGCCATTTCGACAACAGTTCGATTTTTACGTTCAGCTACACCATTTTGCTCCGGTGTATATGGTGCTATTAATTCCCTGCGAATACCATTTTCTTCACAAAAAGAATTAAACTCACTAGAGATAAATTCACCACCTCTATCTGTCCGAAATGTCTTTATGCGTCTACCACTTTGCCTTTCTATAAGTGCCTTGAATTTTCGAAAGTTATCAAATGTTTCAGATTTCAATTCCAAAAAATATACCCAACTCATGCGACTATAATCATCAGTAAATAATAGAAAATATCGACTTCCCCCAAAAGATTTTGTATTCATAGGTCCACATAAGTCAGCATGTATTAATTCAAGACAATTAGATGCTCTCCATGCTTTTCCAACAGGAAATGGTTTCTTCCTTTGTTTGCCATAAATACATCCTTCACATACATCAAGTGTATTAATTTTAGGCAATCCATAAACCATTTCTTTTCTATTTAACAACCTTAAACCTTTAATATTAAGGTGTCCATATCTCAAATGCCATAAATTTGTCTCATTCTTTTGATTTGCAACAAGGGCATGTTTCTCAATATTTGAAACATCAATTGGAAACATCTTATTTTGCGTCATGCAAATATTTGCCATAATCAAGCCAGATTTTTTATCTTTAATAGTGCAGGAACCATCATCAAATATAACTGAATATCCAATATCTATCAATTGTCCAACGCTCAACAAGTTATGTGATAAGCTAGGAACATAGAAAACATTATCAAGGTATTTTACCTTCCCTTGATTTGTCTTCACCTCAATTGTTCCTTTTCCTTCTACTTGGATTTGCTTGCTATCTCCAAGTTTAACTTTCAACTTGTGAGTTTCATCAATATCTCTAAATATTGATCTTATGCCTGACATATGATTAGAACATCCACTATCCAAAAACCAAATATTATCCGAGATATTATTAACTTGTGAATGAGTCATAAACAACTTACTATTGTCTTCTTTTTCTTCCACATAGCTTGCTTGCTTTTCTCTTTTCCAGCAATCTGCCATATGACCAAACTTCTTACAATAGTGACATTGAATTCCACTCTTGTAGTTTTTCTGATCATAATTTGATTGCCTTTCATCATGCCCATCAAAGTGTCCTCTTCCTCTTCCTCTTCCATTTCCTCTACCACGAAATCCTCCTCTGCCACGTCCTCTTCCAGTTGATTTTTTGTCTTCTTTTGAAGTAGAAGACTCCCCCTTAACCTGAAATGCTTTTTCCTCACTTTTTTCCAGTGACCTGTTCAACCTTGCTTCATGTGCTTGCAAGGAACCCATTAATTCATCAAATGAATAAGTAGATAAGTCCTTTGACTCTTCAATTGCCGCAACAACATGATCAAATTTCGGAGTTAAACTTCTCAAAACTTTTGCAACAATTATTTGATCATGAAGATGTTCACCATAAGATTTCATTTGACTAACAATTTCAGTCACTCGAGAAAGAAAATCTTGCACTGATTCATTGCTTTTCATAAACAAAATTTCAAACTCACGGCGAAGGGTTTGAAGTTTTACCGTAATCACCCTCGATGAGCCTTGAAATTCATTTTGAAGTATCAACCAAGCTTGTCTTGAGGTTGTCGCTGCTGCAATTCTTGAGAATATTGTCTCATGCGACTTTGAATGAAGAACAATGCCTTTGAGTCCTTCTTTCTATTCTCCCTTAGCCTGGTTTCTTCATCTGGATCTGCATATCCATTCTCTATCAAGTCCCAAAGATCCTGAGACTTGAATAGAGTCTTCATCTTGATACTCCAAAATTCATAGGATTTGCCCGAGAAGATGGGAATAAGGGGTTGAGTCATAGAATTGCCATTAAAAGCCATAGTGCCCAATTCAGATTGAAACAAGGCTCTGATACCACAAATGTTGGGGAAGGAGGAGCAAGGAAATGATAAAACAGAATACTACGATCCAAACAATGGAAAACGCTTTCAATCAAGAAAACGACGTAGTATTAAACAGGAGGTAAAATAACAAGAACACTTACAAGATTATCTCAAAATGCACACACTTTATTTTTTCTACACTACTTCTTCATTCCCTAAGGTCCTATTTATAGAACATAATAATCACTTCCTTCATCCCATCATTAATAACTACCTCATTATCTCACCCATCATTAATAACTACCTCATTATCTCACCCATCATTAATAACTACCTCATTATCTCACCCATCATTAATAACTTCCTCATTATCTCACCCATCATTCATAACTTCCTCATTATCTCACAAACTACCTCCACAACTTCTAGTCATGTTAACAAACTATGTAACTACCATGAATCAATTCTCAACAAGAATGTGATACTCCCAAGGTTTATAATAGAGATAAGGGAAGAGATAAAAGGAGGATATTAGCAAGTCTCTCATACCTTATGGCACCGAATAGTGTTGCATGCAGATAAGGTAGAGACCATAATTTTTTATTGCTACTGTCCTTCCCTATTGCTTGGCTATACTTGACAAGAAAATAATGAAATATAAGGAGATGAAGAGACCAACGAAGAGATAGAATCAGATAGGACCTTAAAGAGCAAGGGCTCATACTTGGTACCATCAGTGAAGGCTAGGCGAATGAGCATACAATCAAGCATCTCCTCCCTCTTCGTACCGAAGAATCCTGCAAACTCATGAGGTGACAATGGCTCGAGCTCGTCATCATTAATGAGGGCGAGGCTAATGAGCATGCAAGAAACCATCTCCTTTACAATAACATTATAGCGGACGAGGTAGAGCCTATCATTTTAAATTGCTACTTTCCTTTGTTGTTGCTACAGTGATAAGTAAGCCAACAAAACAATGAGAACAAAGAACAAAGGGTAGGGTAAAAAGAGAGGATCCTAATGAACAACGATTTGAGGACATCTTCATTAGTGAGGCCGAGGATGTCTTCGTCTTTCTCAACACTAAAGGATGCCACAGCTAACAATGCATAGTCCGTCATTTCTGATAGTTGTGTTCCTTCAGTATCACTTCTACTACAAAAAGGGCATTGTAGATGGATAAGGTGGTGTCGATCATTTTCGATCACTGTTTTCCTCTACTACTACTTCACTTATAAATAAGCTAAGAAAACAATAAGAACAAAGGAGAGGGAGTGACGAGAGAATAGAGAGTGTAAGAGAGGATCCTAGCAAGTGAGGGCTCGAGCTTGTTTTCATTAGTGAGGGCAAGGCAATTGCACATGCAGTTGAGCACCTCCTCCAACTTGACATTAGAGGGCATCAAATGTGGACAAGGTGGAGGGCATCATTTCTGATAATTGGTTTCCTTTGCTTCGTTTTAAGCATCAAAAAACCATGAAAACAATAATATAAAGGAAAGAGAGAGACGAGAGAAGTGAATAAAGGAGTGTGCAGCGAGCGAGCACACAATCACACAATCAACTATCTCCTCTTAGCATCAGAGGGTAACAAGGTGGAGTCCGCTTCCCATTCCCATCTCTTTAACTACAAAAATATCCAAAAAAAAAAAAAAACAATTAGTATAAAGGTAAGGGAGAAGTGAGAGAAGAGATATGGCATGAGATGATCTCAACGAGCGAGGATTTGAGCTTGTCTTTGTTAACAAGTGCGAGGCAATTAAGCAAGCAGTCAAACATCTACTCGAAGAAAAAGGAGAATAGTAGATAAAACTATGGATAATTTTTCAATCTATAGACTACAGTATTTTAAAATAAATCAAGAGCACTTATTTATATTGACTAAAAATAGAATATAGTTAAAAATTCTATCATATCTTAATAAATATCATCCTCATCTAAACTAATCTTATCCTTATCTAAACTAGATTTTTATTTTTATTTTATCTAATCCAAACTACTTAACTACTTGAATTATTTCTAACACACCGCCTTAATTCAAGTAGTTATAATTTAAAATTATTTTCAAAGAAATATTTTTTTATTCGTCAAAATTTTTGTGAAGATGTCGACGAGCTAATCTTCGATGTTGCAATGATTGTCTTATGCTTCTGCTTAGGTCTATAACTTAAACTTTTTCTCTTTGGCATCTATCTGTGATGATCTGATAGAGGTTTTGTATTTGTAGGATCAAATCCCATTAGATGTAGAGGCTTCCTCTTTATTTTCTTTCTCTTAGTTTTCTTCACATCATCATAAACTTCTATCATCCATATATGTATACATTCATTGTTATCCTTGGAGTTTAAGATCTCATCTTTTTCTTGTGGATGTGTTTTATCAACTCTAGTTCTCAAATTATTATAACATGCACCATCTAAGATAGTTTGCAAGACCTACACAAATTTAGATGATCATACAATTTTAATATTATAATGTTGATTCATAGTAGGAGTAGTAAAATCTGAAAATAATGAAGGGAAACACTTTATTTTTTGTCATCCTTAAATTTGCTACTAATTTATCGATTTTTTATTATAAATCTAATATTTTTATCATCAAAAATAGCATAATATCCTTTTCTAATTAGTTGTTCTATACTAATGAGATTTTATTTTAAATCAAAAATAAACATCACATCAATAATAACTTTTTAACCATATTTCGTCTTTGTAACACCTATTCTAACCATCTTTGGTCTTTGTAACACCTATTCCTTTTTCTTTCACCTGAACCTTGTTACTATTTCTTATCTATACAATAGATATGACTGAATCATCAAACCTCTAAAACAAACTTTTATCTCTTGTCATATGATTACTACATCCACTATCCAAAAACCAAATAGATCTATAATATTCTTCATCCAATGCTATAAAGAAATATTCTCTTAATCTCTTTGGTCATCATTATTTTTCTTATGATGGTTTATTTGATTTTTATTCTAATAATTTTTTTTTAAGATGGCTATAATTTTTACAATAAGAACAGAAAGGAACATTTGGATTTTTATTTTTGTACCAACAATCTTTGTCAATATGTCTAATTTTTTGTAACAAAAATATTTTTGAATTTCTTTATTACCTTAATTTGATCGGTCTCATCATCTATCATTTTGATATCTCACTTGAGATCTGATTTTTGAATTCTTCTCATTTTTTTTTTTGATCTATCTTCATTTTGAGAACATGTTCTAAAATTTCATCTAAAAATCTATTTACTTTTTGTTCGTGAACTAAAAGAGAGCCCATTAATTCATCAATGGATAATGTACTTGTATCTTTAGCTTCTTCTATAGTTGTAGAGATCATATCAAATTTTGAAGATAAATTTTGTAAGACCTTTTCTGCTATAGTTTGATCTTTTAGGTTCTCATCGTAAGATCTCATTTGATTCACGATAGAAGAAACTTTTAAAAAGAAATCAACGAACGATTATAAATTTTTCATCATAAGAGTTTCGAATTCATGACGAAGAATTAAAGCTTTAAAATTTTTATCTTACATCTTTCTATATATTTTATTTCATCTGATTTTTTTGATCTTTTTTAATACTAAGATCTTATAGATCATACTGAACAAAACCATCTTCTACCAAATTTCATAATTCATATAAAATAAATAAAGTTTTCATATTTTCTTTTTTTGGATTTACTAATCTTCCATTCTTTTTAATCAATATACTAATTTTGATCTTCTTTAAACCAAACTAGATTCTCATACCACTATTGACTTTTCTGTAGAACTTTAAGAGGAAGATAAAGAGAATAGTAGATGAAACCATAAGAACTTTTAATCTTCAATCAACAATGCTTTAGAAAGAACCAGGAGCACCTATTTATATTGACTAAAAGATAGAATACATATTTTTAAAATACTAAAAAATCTATCGCATCTTAATAAATCTCACCATCATCTAAACTAATCTCATCCTCATCTAAAATAGATTTTTATCTTTATTTTATTTAATCTAAGCTACTTAACTACTTGAATTATTTCTAACAATTTTTAATAATAATTTTTTATTCACTTCCTTTTCGCCTCTAAGAGAGTACAAAAAAATAATAATAACAAAAGGAAGAATACATGAGAGAAGGGATAAAGTAAGGGAGGATCTTGATGAGCAATGACACCAATTTGACTTCATTAGTAAGGGCGAGGCGAGTGAGAATAAGGTACAGTCTTATCTCTCTTAGCAACAGATGATGCCGCAACAAACCATATTGTATATAATTTCATATCGCTACTTTCTTTTCAAATTACTACCCTTTGTGGTATCACTTAGGCTGTAAGATAGCCAAGAAATTAATGAGAACAAAGGGAGGTAGTGAAGAGAGTAGAGATAGTATAAGGGAGGAACATTACAAAGGCTCAAACTTGTATGAGGTGAGTAAGCATAAACCGAAGGACAGTTGCATGGGGATAAGGTAGAGTCCATTTCTGGTGGCTTTACTTCGCTACTACAACAAAAACAAAGAAGAGGGAGAGGTAAGAAAGAAACAAAGGAAAGATCTTAACGAACAAGGATCTGAGCGTGTCTTATTTAGTGATGATAACACGAGTAAGCATGCGGTCAAGCATCTCATCCTTCACAACGTTGGAGAGTGCCATAAGCAAATAAGGGAGAGACCAGAATGTTCAATAAGGCAGAGACCTCAAACTTATCTTTATCGGCGAGGGCAAGGCAATTATGTGTGTAGTCGAGTATCTCCTCCAACTCACGTTGGAGGGCATCATAGGTGGACAAGGAGTCCGTCATGTACAAGAACAACTTTCCTTCACTTCCTTTTCAGCTAAGAAAACCCACAAAAACAATAATAATAAAGGGAAGGGAGAGGTGAGAGAAGTGATAAGTAAGGGAGTCTATGGTGAGTGAGCAGATAGTTGACCATCTCCTCTTACTCTACATCAGAGAGCACCAAAGATGGATGAGGTGGAGTCTATTGCTAATCCCCACTTTCCTTTGCTATCAGTTCATCTGCAAAAAAAAAAAAAAAAAACCTCGATACACAATTAGTATAAATATGAGGGAGAGGCGAGAGAAGCGATAAAGCATGGGAGGATCTCGACGAGCAAGCATTTGAGCTTTTCTTTGTCAACATGGGCAAAGCGATTGAGCGAGGAATCAAACATCTACTCCTACTTGGCATTAGAGTGCGCTACAAGATTACGAGGTGGAGTCTATTATTTTCGATAACTATTTTTCTTCGCTCCCTTTCAAATATGAAATAGCCCAAAACACAATAATAACAAAGGGAAGCAACACGTAATAGAAGGGATAAAGTAAGAAAGGAACTTGGTGAGCAAGTGCACCAATTTATCTTCATTAACGAGGGCGAGGCGAGTAAGAGTAAGGTCTGGCATCTTGTCCCTCTTGGCAGTGGAGGGCGCTGCAACGAACAATACAGTATATAATCTAAGATTATGATCAAACGAGACCAAGATCAAGCTGGAATCCAAGCTCAAACACCAAATTCAAGTCAACTCAAGCCTCACCCAAGCTTAGCTCAAACTAAGTTTCACTCCAAGTCTAGTTTGAGTCAAGCTCAATCCTACTCCTAATAAGACTAGGATTATAGTAGCCCCTACCCAACTAGGGCAGCCCCCAACATAAGATTCCTACGACTGCAAGAAATTGAGAAGCCCTAATCATATTAGGACTTTAAGCACCCATAATCCTATAAAAGCAAAGGGATGTAGCTAAGAAGCAACCCCAATTGGCCTTAGCTTTCCAATCCAAAGTGCTTGATACTTGGGCTCGGGTAATCGCCCAAGCGACGTCTTTTTTTAAGCATGCCACCTAGCTATTAAACGAGGTGCTTGGGACTCGTCTTAACTCACACAAGCACTTAGGCGAGTGTCCGAGTATCTTTTTAAATCACTGCTATAAAAACTAAGAGAAAAAAAAAAGATATAAGAGAGAGAAAGAATTCTATAAGGTGTTGTATTCCTCTTCTTCCTCAAGTTCCAATCCTTCATCCAAACTTCATCTAGCTACTGTGAGAAGATTCAAAACCCGACTACCTATTGTGCATATGTAAGGAGGTTATAGCAGCAAGAGAGGATACTAAAACTGGTGGTGATCCTCAACCTGCCCAAGTGCTATATAAAGACAACATGCATTCTTACGCATCAATGTCTTTTATCATACTTTAATCAGTTGCTTAGCCCTTGTAGTTAATATTTTAATAATAATAATAATAATAATAATAATAAAATGAGAGAAGAGAGTAAAAAAGGTAGCAAGCATACAATCGACCATCCCCTCTCACTCAATATCGGAGGCTGTCATATATAAATAAGGTAGAGTTTGATTACTACTTTCATTTGAAATCTCTACGACTGTAAAAAGGTCTTAAAAATAATTTAGTATAAAAGAGAGGGAGAGGCATGATGGGATAAAAATATAAAGACTTTGTATACGAACAAATACTAGTAGATCGTCACATACAATGAAATCAAATAAAAATCACAATCAAATAAATACCAAGATTTAAGTGAAAAATCCATCCAATTTGAAGGGTAAAAACCATGGGGAAAGCCAGAAAAAATTTATTATTAAAATAATAAATATATCAATCTCAAAATCTTATGCCCAAGCCTAAGCAACAATCACAAGAGAATGACAGAGATACAAGGACTATATTACTATGCACAATATCCAAAATCTTCCCAAGTGATCACAGTAAAATCTACTACAAACTGATCAAACTTGAGATAAGAATACTATTTGGATGATTGAGAATAGTCTTTCTCTATCCTTATCTTCTTTCCTTTCTTGGATCTCTTACTTTATGCCCTCTATTACTAATATATCATTTCTCTTCTCTCTCCATATTTTCAGTTATCATTGCTCACTTTTTCTCAACCCAAGCCATAAAAACTAAAGCTTATTATAGGCTAAATTTGGGCCATCTGCCCAACAACCTCCCCCTTCAGCCCATAAGGGAGGTTGTTACATGACTCCTTAATGTGAAACCATGATGACCAGTTGTTGACACATCTCCTGTCTTTCTTTCGGTAAAGTCTTTATCAACATGTCTGCCCCATTATCATCTACGTGAATTTTCTGAAGTTGTAACTGCTTCTCTTCAAGTACACTTTTGATCTAGTATATCTGACATCTATATGCTTTGACTTAGAATGAAATGTTAGATTCTTGCATAAATGAATAGCACTCTTGCTGTCATAATGCACTACATAGTTTTTCTGCTTCAACCCCAATTCTTGTAAGAATTCTTTTATCCATAATATTTTTTTGTAAACCTTTATAGAAATAATATATTCTGCCTCTATAGTGAGGACACCTTTATAATCTGGATTGTCATGACATAACTCTCCTTACAAAAGTAAGTATAAAACATGATGTGGACTTTTTTATGTCAATATCTCTTGTCATATCTACATCTATATAACTTGTCAACATAGGTGGTCTACCTCTAAAGCTTAAACAAACTTTAGAGCTCCCTTTGAGATATCTAAAATTCATTTCACTGCTACCTAATGCTCTTTGCTTGGGTTTATTAAAAATCTGCTAGTAACACTCATTGCATATATGATATCCAGCCTTATACATACCATCGTGTATATTAAAATTCTAACTGATGAAGCATAAGGAACCTTTTGCATTTTTTCCTTCTCTTCATCACTTGATGGACTCTACTCTGAGCATAACTTAAAGTTACATGAAAGAGGAGAACTAACTAGTTTTGCATTGCTTATACTGAACCTATCCAATACCTTCCAATGTATTTCTCCTGTGATAACTAAATCTTATTATTTTTTATGTCACGAGAAATCTGCATGCCCAATATTTGCTAGACTAGCACCATGTCCTTCATTGCAAAGACTAACTTAGTTCCTTTTTAAATTTTTTAATTATAGACATATCTTTTCCAAGGATAAGCATATCTTTAACATAAAGTAAGTGAATAATAAAATCATCACCAAACCATCTAATGTACATATAATGATTTGAAATCGTTCTTTTGTATTCATTTTTAACCATAAATGAATCAAACTTTTTATATCACTATCTTGGAGCTTACTTCAGCCCAAACAAGCTCTTCCTCAACTTAAAGATAAGATTTTTTTGACCTTTGATTTTGAAGTCTTCTGGTTGCTCCATATAAATTTTCTCCTTTAAATCACCATGAAGGAAAGTTATCTTCATATCAAACCGCTCAACCTCCAAGTCCAAGTTAGCAGCAATATCAAGAGCAACATGGATAGAAGATATTTTAATAACAGAAGAAAAAATCTCTTCAAAGTTAACACCTTTATTTTGACCAAAGCCTTTCACAACCAATCTAGTTTTGTACTTTAGTTGAGAACAATATTCTTGAGTCTTCAACTTGAAAACCCACTTGTTCTTCAGGGCCTTACTTTCACTTGGTAATTGCACTAAATCATATATATAGTTCTTCTGTAGAGCATCCATCTCTTCTTGCAAAGCAACAAACAACTTCTTTTTCTGCTCATTTTCAACTACTTCCTTGGTAACTCTTTGGTTCACCTACATCAGTAAATATCACATACTCATCTGTGGATTATCTTTTAGAAGATTAATATGGTCTAGAAGATCTTCTCAATTGAGGTTTTGTGGGAGGTTGCTCCCTACATTCTTTCTGCTTAACATGTCCTTCAGGTATATCAATATCAAGCTTTACACCATCTTTTTGCATATCTCCCCTATCACCCTGATGTATTGGAGAAGTAACTAGGTCATAGTCTACAAATCCTTCTGTAAAAGTCTTGGTTAGTGCCTCTTTCTTCAAATCCTCAAGGGTTTGATCCTCAAAGAAGATAACATTTCTACTTCTGAACACCTTCTGCTTTTCTGGATCTCAAAGCCTCTAACTAAACTGATTATATGAGTAACCAAGAAAAATACACTCTTTTATCTTACCATCTAACTTGGATCTCTCATTATTTGGAACATGTGCAAATGCATGACAACTAAATAGTTTTAAGTGCTTATAAGAGATATCTTACTCTGACCATATATGCTCTGCAACATCACAATCTAAAGCTATATATGGTGACAAGTTGATCACATCAACTGCAGTCCTTAAAGCCTTATCCCAAAACCTTTTGGGTAGCTTGGCCTATGAAAGCATACATCTGATCTTATCTATGATAATACGATTCATCCTCTTTGCAATTGCATTATGCTAAGGCGTACCAAGAACTATCATCTCATGTGACCTACAATAATCATTAAACAATCCTGTATACTCAGTACCATTATATAATTTTATGTATTTTAATTGTTTTTCCATCTCCCTTTCAACTCTGGCATGAAACTCTTTGAAGATATTAATAACATGATCTTTAGTCTTTATAGCATAGGCCCAAACTTTTTTGAAAAATCATCTATAAAAGTGATAAAATAAAGTGCACCATTGATACCATAAACATTAATAGATCCACCATGAGTTTTTATCCTCAAAGAACCACATACATCTATATAAACACAGTCCAAGGCATGTATTTTTCTAGATAAAGCAGGATTAGCAATGGAAACTCTATGTTGTTTGCCAGCCAAACACTCAACACAAGGGTTCAGACGTATACCTCTAAGGTCTGGCAATACTTTCTCTTAGAAAGAACTTGTAGCTGCTTCTCGCTTATGTGTCTCATTCGTCTATACCACAACTCCATGCTAAAGACCTTCTTTGTAGCATTCAACTGCTCACCATAAACTTTAGCCTACAATCTATATAATGTGTAACATTTTTTTCCACTAGCTACAATGCTACAATTAGAACCCTTACCAAGCTTCTATTGCCCTCTATGAAATCTGACATCAAATTCTTTATCATCCAGCCTTACAACTGAAATTAAATTCAGCCTTAAGTCAACCACATGCCTCATATCCTTAAGCACTAATTTGCAGCCAAGGTTGGTCTTTATATGAATATCACCCAATTATACCTATTGTGTCATAATTGTCCATCTTGATAATACCAAAATTTTTAGACCTATAGGTAGTAACAAACTCCCTTCATGGTGTAACATGATAAAAAGGACTTGTGTCAATTATCCACTTGAGATCCTAACACACACAAGAAAAAATATCATCAGACGAAGTAGACAAAAAATCAAATAGTCACCACCCTGCACTGTAGTTGTGGTATTCTCTTTTGACTCTATAGGCTCAACTTTTTTTCCCTTTTTCTTGCTCTTCTTAAGTTGCTTGCGCTAATTCTTGTAATGTTCTTTCTCACCACAATTATAGCAAATAATATATTTTCTTAGTCTTGACTTACTTCTATCCATGCGTGAACCACTTATCTCCTTCGACTTTGACCTTCCTATATTCTCTGAGACAAGTGTTTGTGAATCAATCTGAGAAGTTATTGAATTCTTTCTCCTCAACTCCTTGTTCAACAAACTACTTATTACTTGACTCATAGTTACAACACTATCTGGTGTAGAATTACTAAGGAAAATTATTAGTGTCTCCTAACTTTCTAGTAATGAATTTAGAAGTAACAATGCTTGCAACTCATCATCAAGAGATATTTTTATATAGGATAACTAGTTAGTGATACTCTGCATTTCATTCAAATACTCAGCAATAGAAAGCTGATCAACCATTTTTCAAGTTCATAAGTTTTTTGAAGATATTTCATTCAAATACTCAGCAATAGAAAGCTGATCAACCATTCAAATACTCTTTATATTTCAGGTTCATAAGTTTTTTGATCAAGAAAGCTTTGTTGTCAACCATTTTTCTTTGATAAAGATCTTCTAACTTTTTTCAAAAGAGTATGCATAACTTTCAGTAGAAATATGGTGAAAGACACTATCATCAAGCCACTATTGAATGAATCCAACTGTTTTTCGGTCTAATCTCTTCTACTCATCATCTGTCATAGTTGTGGGAGTTGCACTATCCCCTTGCAAAGATCCATACAAATCCATGCAATACAAGAGATCTTGTATTCTTGGTTTCTATATCATCTAATTATTTTTGTTCAAACTAATCATACGAGAAACATTACTAGCCTCCATGTTCGAACACAAAAATTAAATGCCACCAAACCTTGCTCCGATATCAGTTGATGGGATAAAAAGGTAAAGACTTTGTATACGAACAAATACTAGCAGGTCATCACACACAGCAAAATCAAATAAAAATCATAATTAAATAAACATCAAGATTTATATAAAAAATCCTCCAACTCGAAGGGTAAAAATCACCGGACAAACCAGAGAAAATCTACTATAAAAATAATAAATATATAAATTTTAAAACCTCATGCCTAAGCGCAAGCAACAATCACTAGAGAATGCTATGGATACAAGGACTATATTACTATGCATAATATCCAAAATCTTCCCAAGTGATCATAGTAAAATCCATTGCAAACTAATCAAACCTGAGATGAGAATACTATTTGGATGATTGAGAATAGTCTTTCTTAGTCATTATCTTCTTCTCTTTCTTGGATCTCTTATTTTCTGCCCTCTATTATTAATCTATTGTTTCCTTTCTCTCTCCTACATTTGTAGTCACAATTGCTCACTTTTCCTCAACCCTAACCACCAAAATTAGGGTTTGATTAAGAGAAATGAAGTTTTAGACTGTGTATTTCACTAAAGTTTATTATGGGCTGAATCTGAGTCATCTGTTTAATAAGACAAGAAAAGAGATAGAGTAAAGGAGAATCTTAGTGACCAAGAGTTAGAGCTGATCTTCGCTAAGGAGGGAGAGGCAATTGAGTAAGTAGTCAAGCATCTCCTCCTACTTGGTCAAGTCTATCATTTTTGATAACCACTTTTCTTCGCTGCCTTTTCAGTTAACAAAATGCTAATAAAAAAGAATAATAAAGTGAAGGGACAAGCTTGAAAAGAGATAAAGGGAGGATCTCCGCGAACAACGGCTCTAGTTTATCTTTATTAGCAAGGGCCACGAGAGAGACTATAGTGGAGCATCTTATCCCTCTTGGTAACCGAGGGTGCTACGATGACTGAGACATTCTATCATTTTAGGTAGTGATAGGGATGAACATAGTAAGGGCTCAAGGTTATCTTCAATAGCAAGGGTGAGGCTAGTAAGCATGTGGTCGAGTATCTCCTCTCTCGACATTAGAGGACATCTATGGCGGACTAGGAAGGAGTCTATTTCTGATTGTTGCTTTAATTCGCTACCACTTTGTTTACAAGAAAGCCAAAAAAATAGTAAGAACTAAGTTTTTTTAATAGAATTGAGAAAATAAAAGGCACATATTATTCATTAAGTGAACACTTATTTATACAAGATTCAGTTGAGAATTTTCCTCAACTAATGAATGAGATCTTCTCATTCAGTTACAATTTTATTTAGCTAACATACCCCTGCAAGATGGAGCTCCTATCAAGGATGTCGATCTTAGACCAATGTAAGGAAAAGAGTTTACCGGCCAGAGACTTCGTGAGAGAGTTAACAAGTTGATCGACCATGTGAACATAAGAAACACGGAGCTGTAGGTGGACAACTTGATCTCACATAAAATGAAAGTCAATGACAATATGCTTTATGCGGGAGTGAAAAACTGGATTTACATAAAGGTAAGTCACACCGATGTTGTCATAGTAAATAATAGGTGTAGAAATGGAGTGAATGTGAAGCTCCTTAAGCAAGTTGGTGATCCAATTAAGTTCAGTAGTAGTAATGGTAATAGCACGATATTCAGCTTCAGTAGTAGACCTAACAACTATCTTTTATTTTTTAGAATTCTAACTAATTGGATTAGCATCAAGAAAAATAATATAACCTGATGTGGAGGTTCTATCATCAACATTTCTCGCCCAATCAGCATCGGCAAAGGTATGAATCTGAGGGGGAGAGTGTTTGCGAAGAAAAATACCATGATCAATGGTCCCCTTAAGATAATGCAAAATGTATTTGACAGCAGTCCAATATAAATTACATGGCCGATGCATAAATTGAGATAATTTATTAACTGCAAAGGAGATATTTGGACGAGTAAGAGCGAGATATTGTAAGAAGCCAACTACCTACCGATACTGAGTAGAGTTTGTAGCAGGTCTATCATCATATAACTTCAATGAGTTACTAGAGGACAAAGGAGTGGTAACCTCTTTTGTATCCTGCATATTCGTCTTTAACAGCAAGTCATGAATATACTTTCTCTGTGAAAGAAAGAGACCAGAAGATGTAAACGTAGCCTCGACACCGAGAAAATAATTCAAGCGACCAAGATCTTTAAGAGAAAATCTATCGGCCAATTGCTTGATAAACACTTGAACCTCCATAGAGTTATCACTAGTAATAATAATATCATCAAAATAGACCAGAAGATAGATAGTGTACCTATGTTATTGGTATTAGAGAGACATCAGACTTAGAGTTAATGAAGCCAACTGAAGACAAGTATAGACCAAGTTCAGTATACCAGGCCTGTGGAGCCTGACGAAGTCCATAAATGGCCTTGTGGACTTTACATACATGCCGTGGATAATGAGGATGTATAAAGCCTGGAGGCTGTTCCATGAAGACATCTTCAGTAAGAGTCCCTTATAAAAAGGCATTGTTAACATCTAATTGGAGTAAACACTAATCTTTGGATATTACCAGACTTAGGATAAGCCGAATTATAGTAGGTTTGACAACAGGACTAAATGTCTCAGTGTAGTCAATACCAGGGCATTGATGAAATCCTTTAGTCACAAGTCATGCTTTATAGTGAGTAATCAAATCATCAAAGTTTCGCTTAATTCGATAAACCCACTTACACCCAATAATGTTTTGTGTGGAATAAGAGGGGATAAGGGTCCATGTAACACTATGAAGAAGAGCATCATAATCCTCACACATGACTTTACGTCAATATGGAGATTTTTGGGCCTAAGAAAAAAATAATGGTTCAACAGAGTCAGGGGAAGGTTTGGTGCTAACATGGAGGTTAAGAACTTGATGAGGTTTAAAGACACCACTCTTGGAACGAGTTTGCATTAGATGCCAGGAGGGTATAATAGTATTGGAGGGTAAGAGTTGAGGGTTATCACTAGTGGAGTCAAATGGAAGGATGACAGAATTACCCAAATGATGTGAGGACAAAGGCTAGGGTTCTAGAAAAGGAGAAGCTAGAGGAGCCGAAGGAGAGGAGGAAGAAGAAAGGTGTGGAACAAAAGTAACAAGAGAGTATAGATCTGGCAAAGGCATGTGGGGGGATGAAGATGTATCAGAGAAACTCAATGAGATGACAAATTACCCATGATCTCGAAAGGGAAAGATAGACTCCACAAAAGTGACATGTCTGGAAACAAAGACTTTTAGCAGAGTGAGGATCATAATATCGAAAATTATTATGTTCAAGAGAATATCTGATGAAAATGTAAGGGCAAGAATGAGGCTACATTTTATTAGAATTGTAGGGACGTAACCACGAATAATAAAGACAACCAAAGACTTTTAATGTTTGTAGATTAGAGTGTTTTTGAATGAGCTTTTCAAATAGTGATTGATAGTGTAGAATAGGAGTAGGCATGCTATTAATAAGGTAGACAGGAGTTTAAAAAGTTACGGACCAAAAGGTAGATGACATGGAAGCCTGATGGAGCATTGTTAGACCAGTTTAAACAATGTGACGATGTTTATATTCGATAGAACCAACCAGTTGAGACGTATATGGGGTGAGACTTAAGATGTTGAATACCGCAAGCTGATAGATAAGATGCAAGGGCTTGATAATCACCCCCTCCATCAGAATAGATAGTTTTAATAGTGGTCTAAAAGTAGTTTTTAACTCAGTTGTAAAGTTAGAAAAGATAATAGTGACATCAGACTTTTGACGAAGAGGATATAACCATAGGTACTTTGTAAAATAGTCTATAAAGACAACATAGTATCTAAACTTATCAAAGGAAACAACTGACGCAGGACCCCAAATATCAGTATAAACTACCTTAAACGGTTTAGAGCAGAAAAGAGAGGAGGTACCAAAAGGAAGTTAATGACTCTTATTATTAAGACAAGCATCATAGTGAGTAATAACATTACTGGATTTAAAAATAGGAATTGAATAGCGAGAAAATAATTTTTGTTGAAGAGAGGTAGAGGGGTGACCAGGCCAACGATGCCATATATCAACTGGAGCAGTAGTGGATGAGTTGACAGTAGACTGAGTGAGAAATAGGGTAACGACTATTCATAGATGTTGTCGTTATTCAGACTGCGAACTAGGGATGCCCCCATGCTCAAGTCCTTGACAAGAAAATAATAAAAACAGAATTCAATGGAAGTATGACTTTGTTAACAGAATTGAGATATTGAAATAAGATTTCTTTTGATGTGAGGTGTATACAAAATATTATCGAGTGTGAAAGAAGCGGTATTGGAATTAAACTTTATAGAACCAATATGAGTAATAGGAATCATTTTACCATCACCGATGATGATGTCTTCATATCCGCCATAGCCATTATGGAGCGACATATTTTGGAGATCGGAAGTGATATGGTGGGAAGCATCAGAGTCCACAATCCAATTGGACTAATTGTTGAAGGAGCAGTCATGACATTTGCCTGAGGCCAGGTTGATGGAGCTAGGAGGTAAGATCGAGACTAGCAAACTTTGGCAGTGTGACCTATTTTGTCACATAACTAGCATACGACTGGTTGTTGAAATGTAGGAGGAGGATGACATGGCGAAAATGAAGCATTCGGACAATGGTTAAAATACAGAGGATATGGAGGAGGAAGCGATGGGTGGTTGCTCATAGAGGTGGTACGAAAGTTGGTCACACCTTTTTAAGCATTCTTGTTATATTTACGGTTATGCCTTTTAGATGTGTGGTTGAACTGAGCTATGATGGGAGGTCCTGGCAGAGGTCTCAACAGCTTGGCATCACGCTTCAAGTAAGTTTCATAGTCCGCCAGCTTATTGTAAAGTTCTTCAAAGGAAATTGGAGAGTCATACGCGCGAAGTGTTGTTGCCAGTTTTTTGAACTCTGGACTTAGTCTATTAAGCGTGTGGACGGGTACCTCTTCCTCAGAAAGTGAATGACCTATCAAAGCCAGGTCATCGATCACTAGTTTGATACGTTGTAAGTAGTCGACAATAGTACCACCCTCCTGTTTGAAGGTTTTAAGTTTGGAAAGTAGTCCAAGCATGCGGGTCCGTGAGTGGCTCGCTAAGATAGTTTGTAACTTGGTCCAAGCCTCCGCAGCAGTGGTATAGGAGGACACAAGTGGGGTGATGGATCCAGTAACAGAAGCTTGAATTGCTTGGAGAATGAGCTTATCTTAGCATAACCATAGCTTATAAGCTGAATTTGGTACTGGGTTAGATTCTCCGGGAACTTGAATCATTGCTGGTGGACAGCTGAGAGAGCCGTCAATATAACATAATAAATCATAGCCAAATAAGATATTAGAGAATTGAGCACGCCAAGACATGTATTTGCCACCTTTGGATAACTTAAAGGGAATGAGGGAGGCAACATTCATGGAAATAAGTCCTGTATATGAAGAAGAAGTCCCAATAGGTAAGAGAGTTGTGGCGTCATAGGTAGACGACGAGGAAGACATATGGAACAAGTCAAAAGGAACTCAAGAGAAATGATAGGATAGTGTATAGAAGCAGATGATGCCACAGTGATAAAAAGGTGACAAAGATGAAATACAGAAGAAAGAAGAAAAGAACCTCAAGTTAGAGTATAGAGACCTCAGTCGATGGAGGCTGTTGTTTCATAAAGTTGCAACAGCCTAATACTGTAGTGTCAATTTCTATGAAGTGAGTCTAAATGCTGAAGTCGACAAATGCAATGAAGTGGATGTGTGAGTAGTTTTGCTCACTACAAGTGGTGGAGGATTAAAACTGCTATTGAAAAGGGAAGGAGTCAAGGCCGAGAGCGCATGCACATAGATCGTCAACTGAGGAAGGTCTACTAAAAGCCAAAGTAACAACAAGTGTTGGAGCAAGCTGTTGACACAGATATGTAGATTGGAAGATATAGCGCGAGAGCTGGGAATGTGGCCACGGAAGTGTCGCTACTCGTCGAGGCTGATGCGGCAATGGTGAAGCACGAGGAAGACTATCTCGTGTAGGACTCCGCGCTGATGAGGCGAGACCAGGCAGCCGGAGGTAGGGGAGGGACAATACTCCATCGTCGCCCACTACAGCAGGGCCGCAAGTGCTAATTGGTGCCAGAACTACTGGAAGGGAGAGAAAGCATTCGGATCAATGCGTTGCCAGTTCAAGTTGCTGGTGCTCAGACATGCGTCATGCCCTTAGAGAGATGAAGGCCAGGAATGCAGTTCTACAATGCTCTATTTGATGGAGTTGTGGTAGTAGAGTTTAAGGATGCAGTGGCTAGTTCCTATGCGAAGAAGACCACGACGATGTCTGCTGCACAGGCGGTGTTCTGACCGTGAGGCTGCTGCAGTGAAAGAGAGAGATACCATGAAATCACTGAGGATGGTACAATAGCAATAGCAACATATGTCCTATGGCTGACTTCAGAGTTGTAGATGGGGATTAAATCAGTGACCACTGGAATTTGCTGGAAGTGTAGTGTCTGTCTCTACCGGAGGCTTCTCGGAAGTGTAGATTTTGGTGAAAGGTGCTTATGTTGTCACCGGAAGCGCTAAGGGCATGGAGAAGAAGAGGAGGCAGGAGCTTCACTAGCAAGAGAAGCAGTAGTTGTGCCGTAGACTACTTCTCTCGAGGATGAGTGAGAGAGCTATGGCAGTGACCGGCGAGGGTGGTTGGAGACACCGAGACTGAATAGGTCTCTGGACCTATTTGAGGCAAGCAGGCGGCAAAGAAGGGATGCCACAAGATGATGATGGGTTGTCATTTGACAGAGAGGAGGGCGCTGCTTGTGCAGGTGGAGAAGAAGAGGAAGCAACCGGCGATGATGAGTGATGTTGGCTTCGAATAGGGGTGGGACACTGCAAGAAGCAGGGCGACTGAAGGAGAGGGTAGCAATGGCGACGTGAAGTAGAGGAAGGGCAGCAATCGCGTCAACATGTTGGGGCGACTAATGTGGCAGGGGAGGAAGAAGGGCTAGCTGACAACTGTAGCAGGTGCAATGGAGAAGGCCAACGAAAAGGGGCAGCGAGTAGAGAAGAGATGGGCTATAGAAGCGCGGCGCTGGCTATTCACTACGGTATTGCTGGGCCGATTTCAGCAAAAAAGAAAATAAAAAATGTAACTGAGTAATGGTTACTCTGTTTCAATGGATGCAATCGACAACGATGATTGTAGGCGCTAGAAGGAAGAAGCAACTTGAAGAAGATGGCTATGACCAAGATCTGCTGTTTAACAGCGGGAAGTAGCGGATGTGGGTTTCAGGTGATCTATTCTAATGAGGAAGAGAAGGTAGCAGTGCTCACTGTGAGAAGTTGTCCGACGACTACGACGCAGAAAAGGGATAGATGATGCCAAGAGATCGGTGGTGATCTCGTTGGTTCCGTCAGTAGAGGAGGTAGATGTGTCACGACAGTAGATGGGCAGGAGTCGACGGTAGAATTTGCATGCAGCCAGAAGCGGTGGAAACTTGCTATCGTTTAATAGCAAGAAGAGAGCTTACTCTAAGTAAGTTGCTATGATACTATATTTTAATTGAAGTGAGAAAACAAAAGGCACATATTATTCATTGAGTGAACACTTATTTATACAAGATTAAGTTGAGGATTTTCATGAACGAGATCTGATGACACGAGTGAGCATGCAGTCAAAAATATTATCCCTTACGACAATAGAGAGCATATTTTTTTGTTCGTAGGTGAAGGGTGCCACAACAAAAGAGATGTCTGTTATGTCATATTACTACTTTTCTTTGTTATCTCTTCAGCTTCGTTAAAACCAAAATAAATCAACGATAATAAAAGTGAGTGAAAAGAGAGAGTAGAGATACTATCAAGGAGGAATGTTGACTTTTCTGTAGAACTTCGGGGAGAAGAAGAATAGTAAAAGAATGTGACTTTTATCTTAACTACTTAGATTATTTAAAACAGTAGACTCAAACTTATATTTAACAAGAAGGATGATGCAAGTGAGCATGTGGTCGAGCATCTCCTCTCTCTCCGTATCGGAGGGCTTGGATGAGGTGGAATCTATTAAATATTTTCTATAACTTCGCTAAGAAAAGGCAAGAAGAAAACCATAATAACAAAGGGGAGGGAGCGGTAAGAGAAGAGAGAAGAGTAAGGGAGTGCGTGGTGGTGAGTGAGCATCCGACTGACCGTCTCCTTCCTCTTAGCGTAGGAAGGGTAAGGCAAGATCCTTGAAAGCAAGGGCTAAGAGCTTGTCGTCACTGACGATGGCAAGGTGATTATGCAATCGAGTCTCTCTACCTCTAGCATTTGGAGGGTGGCCCAACGTAGCTGCAAGAAAGCTAATAAAACAATGAGAACAAAATGGAGGTAGAGTCGAGCGAAGAGACGCAGTAAGGGAGGATCTTATGGACAAAGGCTTGAGCTTGTCATCGTCAATGAGGGCAAGGAAAGTCCATCGTATCTGATCACCAAGTTGTTGTTGCTTTGGCCACCAGAAAGCTAGGAAAACAATAAGAACAAATGGGAGGAAGAGTTGAGAAAAAGAAGTATGGCAAGTGACGATCTTGATGAGTAAGGACTCAAGCTTGTCACTGCTAGCAAGGGCGAGGTGAGCATACGATTGAGCATAAGCTGAAGTGCTCAACGTTTCATAGTTGAGTATCTTTCACAAAGTCTTCAACAATATAATGATGTGCTCGTCCTTTTATGGTTGATAATTTCACAGCACGATGAATCCTATATATCTTTGTATTTTCTTGTCAATAAAATGGGTTTCTAATAAAATGGCATGCACGATGAGCTTTCTAACAATTATATATCCTTTAGGAAAAGAATCCTTCACTACATTTTTAACGTATGATGGGCCGACTGAGGTCAGGACCAATGAATAAAATTGTCACAATCTAATCCAATCATCAACATATACCCAAGATCAAATGCATATATCAGAATGCAACATAAGTATATGAATACTCAAATACGTCTATGACAATTGCTATTTCAAAATTAACTTGTAAAAATCTTCATTCATGCACAGCAGTACATATAAAGGCGTCTTAACATGCATATCTCATTTTTAAGTTATATGGTCTTTATCTTCCTCCAACAAAACCTCAGCAATTAATTTTGCCACTTCATTTACTACAAATGTAGTTGTTTGAAAGTATATTGCATACTCTTCCAGCATTGTATACTCTAATACATCACCCTTATATAACTCATTCCACTGGTATATTGATTTTCCCATGATATATAATCTTCTGACATAATACTCGATCCTTCTAGCATGATACTCAAACCTTTAGCATGAAGTCTTAATTTCGACAAGTTAATCGATACTCCAATTCGATGTCTAATTTTTGACATGATAATTTTTTAGCATCACATTCGACTCTTGCTCATCGGTGGTTCATGTTCGTGATTAAAGTATTTCCTATGTCACTTATCTCAAAATTATATTAGTCTAATAAACTTATCAATTAGTTTTATCATCAAAATATGAGATTCAACGATTGTGCCCTCAACATTACTATTGTTAGCAACAAGCTATTGACAATGGTCCATTAATTAAATATGAGAAACCTCGTATCACCCATAAGTAGGCGATAGGATAGACTCGATAGAAAAGTAAATCGACAACACAGGTAGATTGTTTAAGCATTGTATATCAAAATCGAATAATATTTTTTTGCAAGCGAAGAGTGCTAATAAATAGATCTAAATACAAAATAGATTTGAAATACTTCTATGATATAAAATATTTGATTTCAAAACCTAGCTCTAATACCAATTGGAAGTATAAAAACTATATATGTTATTATTATGTAAAAAACTTTAATGTCAAAAACTATAATCAAATAACAATATATTAAATATACGATGCATGCCATTGACGTCATTCAGAAAGCCTTTATCTATTCTGTTTACGCATCATCATCGGATCCGAAAGCTATAGCGATGTTGATCTATAAGGAAATTAGACTTACTTTCTCCTTTCTTACTATCCATCATAAGACCATCATGAGCAACGGATTAGTAGCAAAGGAGAGATAAGAGAAGATTTATAATCTCTTAATGATTGCTTATCTCATCCTTGGAAGGTTTCGTCTTTTTATAGGTGAGAGGAAAAGGAGTTTAGGATGGTAATTAGGAGAGTCCCTCTCATCAAGATCATCTCACGAGGAGTCCTATTATAATTAGACTTTCTTTTAAAAATAATATAAGGGAGGAACATAGCAAAGGTTGAGGGTTATCTTTATCAGTAAGGGCGATGCTGGTGAGCGAGTAGTTGAGCATCTCGCCCCTCTAGACATGAAAGGACATCAAAGGTGGACAAGATAGAGTCTACATTTCCAATCGATACTTTACTTCGCTACCATTTCACATGCTAGGTTCGTTAGCAACGATAATACGAGTGAGCATAAAATCAAGAGAAGCGATAAAACGAGAATCTCGACAATCAAGAGCCTAAGCTTGTCATCATTAGCTAGGATACTATGAGTGAGCATGCGATCAAGCATCTCATCCTTCAAAGCATTGAACACTGGATAAGGCAAAGATCACAATTTTAGATTGCTATTTTAGTTCGTTACCACTTTGACTAAGAAAGTTAAGAAAACAATAAGATATGTTGGGACGGAGAGGCAAGAGAATAGATAGAGTAAGAAAGGACGTTGAGTAGCAAGGGTTCGAACTTGTTTTTATGAATGAGGGCAAGGTAGAGTACTCAATCATAATAGGTAGAAAGTTACAAACAATTAGAGAAAATATCTTCTTCAATCTACACAATAACATTAAAAACCAAAAAGTACCTAAACAAATTAGCAAGGACATTACAAAGAAAAATGATTCATCATTGGTAACATAAAAATATTCAAAAGTTAACCGAAAGAAAAATATTGAAAAATTATCTATTCAAACATATATAATAGAAGATAAAAAATGCAAGAGGCACTTAGTTGTCAAAGATTGAAAATTAAAATAATACTTAGTACAAACAAGTCAAAGTTAGCAGTAGAGATGACATGTGTAATGTACCACAAGGGCTATTGCAGAACCAATAAACTTATGGAACAAGGGACTTACTATTTGATTAGTGGTTTTCAAGAGTAACATTAACAAAAAGATAAAGCCACAATAAAATTAAAAAAATTAAAAAAAGGTGATAATATAAATCAGAAAAAGCCGAAGCACCAGTAACTTATAGCATCATAATTATAAAAGCCCACATCCATGCTTTTCTAAGTTAGTAAAGATGCAAAGCACACTGGTAAATCAGGAAAAATATTTTTTTCACGTTAGAAAAATCTGAAGTATATGCAGATGACATAGTTTGCCTATTTCTAAACCCAAAAAATCTAACCGTGGTGCATTATGATATCTGGAGTTTACTGTCTTAAATAAATAATAGGTTGGTTATTGGAGTTTCTGCATCAGGCACAGTATCTTGCTTACTCCATTGCTCGTAGAGACGGATAGCATTTTGCATGGAGGCCTTTGTGGTACGTAGCACATGCTGGCCTCACACACTAGGGAACTACTTTTTTTTATTTAGGCAAGTTAAAATATCCTAATCACTTCAGCTTTTTATTTTATTAACATGAGAAATACTTTTAGTCATGTAATAAAAGTATCATTTATTTGCTCTCGAATGAATCATATGAATAGTCAGTCATGTTATCTTTCTGTTTCCATGATAAGAAATGTATTAAAAAGTCATGATGGACGGATGGACGGACGAAGAATAAAAAAACATTTAAATGGTGGGCTGCACAACTTCTCTACCTACTTATCTTTTATCTCTTTCATATGTATGCATGCACACGTGCTGTGATGCATATGAAATTAAATGATCAGTCACCAAGACTCATTTTTCCTCTCCAATAAACCTTTCTTGCTTAGCAAGAAAAACACTTGTTTTCTACCAAATAAATTTCCTGCCTCACTCACTAATCGGGCATCCAATCTCATTTCACTAAAAGCACTTCCTGTATGTGAACAAAAAAAAATTCACATATTCATTGACATCTTTTATGTTAGAAGAATATTGATGAAAGATAGATTTGTTAGTATTTGTTATAACAACTAGTACCAGATTAGTTAGATTGTTGAGAAAAATTATATCTAACCTCTCTCTATTCCTTTGTATAAATAAACATCAGTGAATAAACAAAAACGATGATACACTATTCTATTCAACTCTTTTTCTCATTTCTATCATGGTATTATAGTCGCTTGCCTAGAGGAAGCTCTATTCTCGCTATCAAACGATAATAAACTTTCACCATTTCCGGTCACGGGCAGAAGCTGCAAGTTTTCACCATTTTCGGTCGTGTGCAGAAGCTGCTACAGACTCCTACCCATCTGTCGTCGCGACACTTTCGCCTTCTCTATCGGCAAGTTCTCTACCATTGCATTTCTTTTTTTTCTCACCGTGCCATCATCCTCTCCACATCTATGGAAGCCGGAGACGTATTCCTCCAACAAAGCTTCGATCTGCCCTGACGATCGAATCAGAGAAATTCGACTGGTGACTCGATTGCCAACGAACGGGTCAGAATGGATCAACGGCGACGGTGAGTGGGCTTAACCAGCGAAAGGCGACGGCCCCAATCTCTTCGAGATCTACAACCGCAACGCCTAATCCTCCTCAACAGCTGCAGCCATGACAAATCCTCCTTGGCAGTCGCCTGAGCATCGAGGTAGGCGATCCCAAACCAGATCTGCTGCTCCTCCACAGAGCGATTGGGAACAGAAGTCCACCTCCTACGACTGTCGCTCGTGCTCGCCCAAACTAGTGCTGTAGAGGACCGAACCCTCTATGTTATTTTTTTTCCTCTGTTTCGAAGCGATTTAGACCAAATCTATTGATGCTCAAGCACCAGATCTTTTCACTTGCTGCCCTTCATTGCCACTAGCAGCAATCCATCATCGGGATCAACTGTTGCTCACCTGTTGCCGCCTATTGCTATCGACCCTGCTTCTGCCGCCGCGAGCAAGTCACGCAGCCACCGGCTCTTCCCCTCTCAGAGGCTCCATCTACAGGAAGCCTCCTGTGACAACTGCACAATGTCAGACTCTCGCTCGCTCACTACGGCATTGAACTCTTCTCCATTGCTACAGTGAGATACAAATCAGCAGAACAAAAAAAAGGGGGGGGGGACACAAGTATTCCTCTACAATGTCTTCATCAACTACTTCTCCAATTTTTGTCAGTGTTATTACAGGAAGCTCCGATACCTCTCCGAGTACGGGACTAATCTCCATCAATGTTGCCATCATCATTCTCTTCAAATTATCCAGAGGGAATTATGCTTCATGGCGCGCTCAATTCACTAATCTCCTCTTTGGACATGATTTGTTAGGATATATTGATGGATACTTTAGTTGCCCACCAGCAATGATTGATATCCCAGGAACAACAAGTCAAGCACCGAATCCAGAGCATAAAATGTGGCTCCGATAGGACCATTTTATTCTTCAAGCGATTCAAGCCTCAGTTGCTGGTTCCATCGCATCACTTATATCTTCATATGCTACTTTTGTCGAAGCTTGGAGCAAGCTACAAACTACATTGGCAAATCGCTCGTGCACCCACATGCTTGGCCTTCTCTCTATACTTATGAACACAAAACAAGAGGGAAGTACCATAGTTGATTACCTCCAAACTATCAAGGTAATCATCCATGACTTAGTCTTAATAGAACATTATCTCAGTGATGATAAAATTATCGTCCACACCCTCAATGGTCTTGGGGCTGAGTACAAAGAATTAGCAGCAGCAATTCGGGCATGTGACTCTACACTATCATTTGAAGAGTTGCACGACAAGTTGACTGACTACGAGACTTATCTGAAGCGCGAGGATAGGGCAACTGCACAACTTATTACTACCCAAGTAAGTCAAAATTTCAAAAGGAAAAACAATCAGTACTATAAGTCTGCCAACAAGGGTCCAGAGCAGGCACCATCTTATCACAATCCAAGTGGTAACTATGGTACCCAACCATTTTGGCATCCTGCTCCCATGCCGGGAGGTAGTAACATCCCTCACCACTAGCCCTAGTATCCTGCTCCAATACCTCAAGATAGCACCAACAACTACCAACAGCCTTGGCGTCCTGCTCCTATGCCTGCAAACCAAATAGTCTGCCAGCTATGTGATAAGGTTGGTCACTCCGCCAATGTCTGTCGATCTCATCCACGACCTCTGCCCCAGGCATATCTCGCTGCTGCTCCACCTTCTGATCAACACACCTGGGTTATAGACTCTGAAGCCTCTCATCACATCACCGCGGATCTCCAGAACCTGTCCCTTTCCAACAGCTATGGTGGTACTGATGACATCATTATTGATGACGGTAAGCGCCTTCCTATTACTCATACTGGTTCCACAAGGCTTACTTTGAATTATCTTAACTTTACACTCGGTGATGTGTTGTGCGTGCCTCATATCAAATGAAATTTAATCTCTGTCTCTTAATTATGTAAACAAAATAATATCTCTATTGAATTTTTTTCTAACCACTTTCTTGTCAAGGATCTAAATACGGGGGCATCGTTAGTTCAAGGCCAGAGTAAAGATAACATCTACCAGTGGCCATCCACCTCTCAGCCTACTGCCTATTCTTCTGTCACTGCTTCCACAGATATGTGGCATCATCGTCTCGGTCACCCTTCTACCTCTACTCTACGAACGTGTCTTTCCCGTTTTGCTCTTCCTTTATTTAAAACTAGTCCTATTATTTCTCATTGTAATGCATGTCTTAGTAATAAAAGTCATCGACTGTCATTTGTTCATTCTTCTATTTCTTGCATACATGCATTTGAAGTTCTATATACTAATGTTTGGGGCCCTGCACCAAGTATTTCTTTTGACAAATACAGATTTTATGTTATCTTTACTGATTATTTTACCAAATATACTTGGTTTTATCCTCCTGAACATAAGTCTGAGGTCTCCACAATCTTCCTTTCTTTCAAGAAAATGGTAGAAAATATCTTTCAGTCCTCTATCAAAATAATTTATTTTGACAGTGGGGGTGAATACAAAACACTAACATCACACTTGTTAGCCTATGGTATTTAGCATCTCAAATCTCCTCCGTACACTCCTCAACTAGTTGGCTCTGCCGAACGCAAACATCGGCATATAGTTGAAATTGGTCTCACACTTCTCCATCATGCTTCTATGCCAACTACCTTCTGGTCTGCAGCTTTTCAGACCATCATCTATCTGATAAATCATATGCCTACTCCTGTCCTCAATAATCAATCACTATTTGAAAAGTTGTTTCATCGATCCCGAAATCTTCAAAAACTTAGGGTCTTTAGTTGTGTCTGCTATCCTTGGCTATACCCTTATACATCAAAGAAACTAGCACCATGATAAAGGCCTTATACCTTCATTGGTTACTCCCTTGAATACAATGCTTACCGATGTTATGATCCTTCAACTCACAAGGTCTTTACGTCTCGTCATGTTGTCTTTATGGAGTCTTCCTTTCCATTTTAACAAAACAAATCTACTACTGTATCAACCACTCTAGTGCAAATGCATTAGTGGCACATGGCATTATCCAATGAACCTCCATATGAATCACCTACTCCAACTCCCAAGTGGAGCACCCTCCAATACAATATCTCACTCCCTCTTTCCTTTCTCTCCCTTCTGCTACCACAGACATCCAATCGTCGAACACTCACCAACTAGCATTTCCCTCGCCTCAGTCTACTACCACTACTGTTCCATAGTCCAACTCACCCTATTCTACTACTTCGCCCATGCTTATTCCATCATCATCTCCTAAACCACTTGGACATCCAATGACAACACGCTCTAAAAGTGTCATTTTCAAGTCCCGTCAGGTTCTCGATCTCAATATGATTGTGACTCCCTCTGTTAAGACCTGTGAACCTACCATAGTCACTCAAGCCCAAAAGTCTCATCATTAGCGTCAAGCTATGTCTGATGAATATGACGCCCTACTTCATAACACTACTTGGACACTTGTTCCGTGTCATCCCGTACAAAATGTCATCGGGTGTAAGTGGGTTTTTCGAGTTAAGCGGAACCCTGATGGGTCCATTGCTAGGTACAAGGCCCGCTTGGTGGCCAAAAGCTTCCATCAATGTCCTGGTATTGATTTTACTGAGACATTCAGTCCTGTTGTTAAGTCCATAATAATCTGACTGATTCTGAGTTTAGCAATTTCAAAAGGAGGGCGACTCTGACAACTTGATGTGAATAATGTATTCTTATAAGGAACTTTAACTGACGAGGTCTTTATGGGGTAACCTCCTGGTTTTATTCATCCTTAGTATTCGAAACATGTCTGCAAACTCCAAAAGGTCATTTATGGTCTTCGACAAACTCCAAGAGCCTGGTACACGGAACTTGGCTCGTTTATTATATTCGTCGGCTTCTCTAACTCCAAGTCTGACACCTCCTTATTTCTCCATCAACTATTTGGCAGTACAATATATCTTCTGATATATGTTGATGATATTATTGTGATAGGTAGTAATTCTATGGAGATCACAATGTTCATTAACCAGTTGGCCACCAGATTTTCCCTTAAAGATCTCGGTCCCTTGACTTATTTTTTGGGTGTAGAAGTAATATCTACATCTTCGGGACTCTTCCTCTCTCAACAGAAGTACACTTAGGACTTATTAGTTAAGATAAACATGAAGGATGCAAATGTTGTTTCGACTCCTCTCTCCACTGGTGAATCGCTTCGGTTAAATGATGGTAGTCCTGTTACAGATTCTACACAATATCGGCAAGTGATTGGCTCCTTACAATATTTAGCCCTTACTTGCCCAGATATCTCATTTGCAGTTAATAAGCTGTCACAATTCATGCATAGACCATCTGTCACACATTGGTCAGCTGTTAAACGATTATTACGATATCTTAAAGGTACTCTTGATTATGGCATCGTTCTCTACAAAAAAATGTCCACTTCAGTTTCATGCTTATGCTGACACTGATTGGGCTGGAAACCTTGAAGATAGAACATCAACATCTGAGTATATTATGTTTCTCGGGGACAATCCAATTAGTTAAAGTTCCAATAAACAAAAGACAGTTGCTCGATCTTCTACTGAAGCTGAGTATCACCAATTGCAACTGCAACCGCTGAACTTAATTGGGTAATGAATCTGCTCAAAGAGCTTGACATCAGCTTGACATCTGCTCCTCTGCTACTCCTATAATATACTGTGATAATGTCAGAGCTACTTACTTATATGCCAATCCGGTGTTTCACTCTCGTATTAAACATATAGCAATTGATTTTCACTTTGTACGAGATCAAGTGACGAATCATCAACTACGTGTCTCTCATATTCACACCACAGATCAACTGACAGACTCCCTCACGAAGTCACTCTCCCGTAAGTTGTTCTCACTTCATCGGTCCAAGATCGGCGTCCTTGGCAGGAGCCCGATCTTACGGGAGCATGATGAAAGATAGAGTTATTAGCATTTGTTGTAACAACTAGTACCAAATTAGTTAGATTGTTGAGGAAAATTCTCAATGTCTAACCTCTCTATCCCTCTCTTCCTTTATGTTGCAAGAGAGCGCTGCTGGCTACAATGGCATCGAGAGATCGCTGCCAGCAGCATTGTGCAGTGAGAGATCATTGCTGGTCATGATCAAGTCATTGCTAGTCATGATTAAAGTAGATGGCAACGAGAGATCGTTGCTAGCTGTGATCAAGAAGGATGGCAGCGAGAGATCATTGCAGGTTATGATTAAGGTAGATGGCAACATTTATGCAACAAGAGATACGTGCTATGGTTGAAGGGATTAGGGGAGATTTGGTGGTCGAAAAATTGGTGGATCGGTGGATATATAGACTGCAGTTTAGGCTTGTTTCATGGCTATTTTGGGTGTGGTTTTGGTAGCGATTTTATGGAGTTTTAGGGCTATGATGGTGGAGGATGAAGGTTAGGAAAAGGGTTTTGGATCTAGGGTAGATGACAGCAAGGGTTTGAGAGAATTCAGTGAAAGTTTACTGTGGTATATGTTGTATTCGCAAAAGCAGAATTGTTGGCGAAGAAACAGTAGTTTCTCGATGAAATTTTTAGCAAAAAATTAAGAGATTTGAGGAGGAATTCGCAGCAAGATCTTGATTAAGATAGCAGTAATAATGACAATTTAGATCAAGAAAATTTTGACAGTATAATAGCAAGGAATTTGGTGTAAGTTGCGATAGGCAGAATTCTCATCGTAAACTTTCAACAGTTTGCGATAAAAATTTATAGCAACACAAGAACATTTTAGAGATGAATTCCACATTAGATCAATCACAAATGAAAGCCAAAATGATCTATGAAATGTATAAGAAACTTTGTTTAAAAAGGATAGCAAATAGATCGGCTAAAGACAGCAATATACAACTGAAAATTTCTACAACAATCCTTCGTTCGCAAAGATGATAACTTTTATGATGAAAGGAATGTGTAGTAAGGGATACATCAAAACTTCCTTTTGGTATTTTGTAGATGGAAAATTACAGTAGCAAAAGGTATTGGTGATAGGGAAATACTATATTTCTAATACAATTGGTGGTGGCAGTAGTAGATTGATTTGATCTACGACGGGTGGTGATGGTGGAGATAACGACGTCAAGAGCATTTATAAGAATTGCTTGGCTAATGGTTGGTGGTAGAGATATTAGCAAAGGTAGCAAGATTGTTGCATTGATACTAGATGATAGAACACCAGAGGAATTCTATAGAGATTTGATCTTTGAGGGGAGACCAACTCTTGGAACGTTGTAGGGGTTCCTCCCTCCTAGTAGTCGGCTACAAGGCTGAATTGAAGATTGATCTTACTTATTCCAAAAGAGGTGGAAGCTACATGCTTATATAGGGCTCTCAACCCTATTCCCAAGGGTTGTTTCCTAAGTAAAACCCATTTTACCATCCACTCTAGCCGGTTTGCCCTGTAAAGGGCAATGGCCTAGGGGGCTACACCAAGATAAGCGCCCCTGCTAGAAACCCAAGCCGACCTATCCAGTAAAGGGGGCATCAGCTAGGAAGCCCTAGGGCCCCAAATATAATCCCTAGCCACTCTTCTTTATAGGATAGAGATGGCTATATGAGGTTTATTACAATCTCGATGGCTAGGAACCTCTAAGGCTTTGAGATTCCTTCCCTAAAACCCTAGCCGACTCTTCAATCAAAGGGGATAATGGCAAGATTAGGGGGATATTACATGACTCAAGATTTTATTGATTCATTGACTTATTGAACTTAGGACCTATCCAAGCTAGGGTAATAACAATTTATTATGATGAATTTTACAAAAGAAAAGTGCATCCACTAATTATATTTATATTATTAAAGGTATGTATGATAATATAGCTACTAGTATTAGAACCATAAAAAGTATTTTTAGTGATTTAAAAAGCATTATAGGCCAAAAGATGTTAGGGTCCCAAAAGGCCCGAGGCGCTAGGCACTCACTCGAGCAAAATGAGGTGTTAAAATATAAAAAATATATATAATAAAATTAATAAATATAATTTTAAAATAAAAATATAATATTAAATTAAAAAATCTAAAGTACAAACTATAAAGTCATAATGTCACATTAACAAAAGTCTCAAAATTCAAAACAATATAGTTTTACATCAAAGTCATTCATCATAATTGCTGGTTACAAGTGCCTTACAAGCCAATCACGTGAGTGATGACACATGTGACATACTGCATAGTCTTTTTATATTATTATTATTAGTATATTCATATATTATATTATCATTACATGTATATTGTGATGTTCTTAGATTTGTGCAATGAGAATCAGATCATGATAATAAGATCGATTCACCTTTTAACGCAAACCCTAAATAATCCCTGTCATATGTTACTCGAGAGGGACATCGAGATAACCGGGCAGAGTAGTGTTCTGTATACTTATATATATAATGGAGGCGGCTAGTCTCATAGCCACTTGTGTAGGAACACTAATGATATAGTACAGGTGCTCATTGAAGAATGAGTTTACTAATTAATTCACTTACAAAATGTTAGATGGTTAATGATACCTATCATCAAACAATGATTATGTAGTCCCAATTGTGTGTCTGATCCTTAGACTTGAGACACCAAGGATGTTTTATTTGAGTATACATTTTCTTTGACATCGAATTTACAGGTCCAAAAAGTTTCAAATCTAGTATAACCAATTGTCGAAATTAGTAGTCAACTTTACAATGACAATTAAGTCCCAATAGAGGATCATTCACTCTTGGTATCGTGAGAGGAATATCCTGTGTTATCTCTCCGATAAATTCTCAGCTAAGATTGTTCAAATTAAGAGATGAGTTCTCTGGGAGAATCTGATTAGAGCAAGACTTGGATGGATTTTGTATGAGGCCTGATAGTACCATACCAAATATATGGTCTCTGGGATATTAGATAGATGAGAGACAATAGATACATGATAACTGATGATAGATAGGTCCAATGGTTAAGATCTCATATACCGTCTAGGGACTATGGCACAATGGCCTAATGAATTATTATGAGATAATGATTCATTGACTTAGAACGAGTTCTGATAGGTAGGACTCACAACCAGTTTGGTATTGGGCCTAGAGGATCACACACATATGATGGATGTTTCAGCGAGTAGAGGATTAGATATGAGTTATCAATTAGCCCGTGTTCTCATTAGATGAGACCCAATATTGATGGACTCCTTACATAAGGCCTAATTAGAGGTCAATTAAGATTATTGGATAAGGATCTAATAATCCAAAATTAATGGATATTAGATAAAAATTTAATACCCACTAAGGCATAATCTATTAGGGTTTTTGGGTGGCTCTTATAAACAGGAGGTAGGAGATGCATAGTAGTGATATGATGCACCTTTGACCTTCCCCTCTTATTCTCCTCTCTCTATCATCTTCTCAACCGACCAGCCCTTTCCTGCTATGAGAGGGCAACAAAGAATATAGGTGATCTTTCCACTAGTGTTATGATAAAGTGCAAGTTGTGAGTTTCGGGTTGCGATTAAAGGAGTATCCCTATAACGATCCATCGTGTGGATACCGCTAGAGAGGAGAATGTTTGACCTTATTCATCCTCTCTATCTAGATCTAGAATTTTAGATATATATGATCTCCTTAGGTAATCAATCTATCACACATCATAGTTTTTGGTTTTATAGATTTTTCGCATACTAATCTTTGCACGACGACTTGATATACGTGGGAAACATGTTTTGTTTTTTTTCTTCCACTGCATAGGTGATGCTTCCATTGGGTTTCCCAACAATAATCAATATTATCATCATTTTTAAATAAATCATCTTCATTAAGTTCGTCCTCTTCCTCTTGTCCTTCCTCTTCATTAAAATATGTTTCATTCTCTATGTTTTCAACAATAGCATGAGCTAATCATGATATTGTTGCACTCATTTTTCTCTTCATCATTTGTCTTGTATATGTTTATAATTTTTTTGCACCTTAAGCTCTTGCCACGTCTCCCTATGCCAATCTATCATCTTCAAACACAAGCTTATCTTCGACATCTTGTAAGTTGGTATTTATTTCTCCTACTAACTACTTATTTGAATTATCAATATCTTGTAATGAAATTAGATTAATTCTGTTTAGTAAATCATGACGAGTCTTCAAAGCTTAATTATACTTTACACAAATAAGATTATATAATCATTGATGTTCCAATTTTCTTTTTTTTAAATGAATATGTCATGTTATATAATTTAAAAATATATTAATACATCTATCTAAATAAATAAATTAATTAAAATAAAAAAATTTAGTGATCCTTACATGCTCAGTTTGGAGTAGAATTTCTAAATAAACTCCACCATTCAACTACAAAATTTATGTTATTATTAGTAATAATATAGTAATATACTATAAATAAAATTAATTATATTAAATCATTAATACTTGTGGATGTAGTTGTCTTGATTGAACTGTCATTAAAATTCTAGAAAACCTTAGGTTATTTTTTATATAGATAATTCGTGAATAATCTTATTTTACACCTGAAGACCTAAAACTAATATTATAATATTCTGGTATAACCCATCTAGAACTTTTATATCAAACCCAATAGATTTAATCTTATAAAAAAATTCTGGATTCAAATAATATCCTATTGTATATAAGGGATGATGAAGTTGACAATTCCATCTTTCAACAATAATTATAAAAATTTTCTCATATTTTTTATATTTATTAAAAGAACTTTTAATCATCTTCTTTGCTCTATTCATAGCTTTATAAATATATCTTATTGCATGCTTATTTTCATTATCCACCAATCAAAGGACTCAAACAAGAGGGCTTATTAGCTTTAATATATATACTATATGATTCCAAGGGATGATATTAAGATGATATTAGTGGCCCTCTTGCCTTTTGCTTCTTTTGCCCATTTAATTGTCACAAATTTCTCAAAAGTAAATATATTTTTCATATTATGTTTTTGACGATGTACGCTCTATAATATCAAAAATGAAGTAGTAACTCGGGTGACACCATATCTCACCAATTCTTTATTGTCTATGAATTCTCTCATCATGTTCAAAGCCCTAGTATAATTATAAAGAAATCCAACAATAATGATTGCCCTTTCCAAAGTTTTATTGATATCAGAAATCTTTTTAATATCTTTTAATATTAAATTAATAAAATATATCATACATAGAGACCAATATAAGTGGTCTTTTTATTTCAAGTAATTTATCTGAGACAAAGGATAACAAAAATTATAAGATTTAAGAGTTTAACATATTTAATTAAAGATAAAATAATTAAAGTATTAAAAATATTTCAAAAGATGAATATTACCAACTAATACATATTTGCTTGTATTGTCGATTATAACGTGAATGATATTTTATTCTTTAATTTCTTCTACGAACTTGTCAAGTAAATCATATATCTTGTCTCCAGATTTCACAAAAGATGAAACATCTATTGACTTTATAAACATGATCTCTAAAGAATAATTAATCATAAAATTAATTATACTCTTGCTTCTCCTATCACTCTAAGAATCTGACATAATAGAGCAACCATATGTTGCTCACGATTCTTTATGGCCCTTTAGTAAGTCACTTATATAATCCAACTCTTTTTTAAACAATGGAGCTCACATTTCATAATAACTTACAGGTTAATCCAGTACTATATTTTCTAATAGCTTTTCAATCATCTCCTTAAAACTATCTAAATGAGTGATACTAAGTAAAGGACCAGCCTAATAGAAGAATCAAACAATGTGTTGAATCATTCTTTCTCTTATTTTTTTTATCACAAGCATCACTTATATTTGTTTATCTTAATTTTGAGTCTCCTGCTTGCCCTTTTTGCTTTTATGATCTTTGAAATATATATAGATCCATCGGTCCCTTTTTACCCTTCTTAGTACTCATAACTTTTTTTCCTCTTCTGTCGTGTATATTTTTTTCACTTGGGTTAACTCATAGAATAATATTTTTCATCATCCCTAATATGTTCAACATTATCCTCTGGTAAATTTCTGTAAGATTCATTCTTTTGAATTTTCATCTCATTCATATAAGACAACAACTCTTCTTTTACCTTAGGTGGACACTTCATGCAAGCTGTTGTATTTTTTATATTTCCTACTAGATGTTGCTTTACACGAAAAATCCCACCTCTACTAGTCTTATCACAGAAGATGTAAGTTGTATTATGATCTTTAGAATTTATGTCATTGGAGAATCTATTGAGTCGCTCCACTTGTCATTTATCTTGAAACCCTAATAATAATTTTAAATAAATCAAAATTAATATTATTAAAATCAAAATAATATACTAGTAATCTAATAAATAAAAAATATTATTATCAGTAGTATATTAATAGTATACTATTAATATATTATTAAGACACTATTAATGATATACTATTAATAGTATATGATTAATAGTTTATTGCTAACAGTATACTATTAACAGTACCTTGAGTCAAGCCGAGTCGATGTGAGGAGAGTGTGAGAAGAGTAAAGACGAGGTTGTTGACCAAAAGTGGGAGCTGCTTATTGAGAGCAACGGTAGCGATGAGAGCAGCAGCAGCGGAGAGCAACGACAGTGGCAGTAGAGAGAGGCAACGACAATAGAGAGAAATATTAGTGGCAGAATCATGAGTAAGATTACGGTTGATGAAGTCACGAGTGAGAGGTGAGAAGTTGATATCGGTGCTTTAGTTGGTTTGATTGAACCAATTAATACGAACGCAACTGAACCAGAGCTTAAAACTTGGTTCAGTCGCTTCGTTTAACTTGGGCTCGCTTGAAGCGCCCAATATCTAGGCTCGGGTGAGTGCCCAGACGACGTGATGCCTCTTTGAAGTGCAGCACCTGGACATTGAGCAATGCGCTCGGGCCTCGCCTCGCTCAAGTGCCTTTTGAAATCACTGACTATTAGTATATGATTATATCAGGGATCCATAATTAGTTCTTAACTTTTACATTGATAATAGATGAATTTATTAGTCATTTACATGATAGACCTTCTTAGTGTATGTTATTTATTAATAATATTAAATTAGATGATTGAGAGTTCAAATAAAACCATTCTTAAACTTGAGTTGTAGGGACTATCTTTAAAAACTAAATATTTTTTATTAAGATAAAATCTAAATGTATGAGAGGTAATCTTAGTAATACTACTTATAAATAGGAGGATATAGTTAGGATTGATGAAGTTTAGTTAAGTAAAAGCTTTATAAATTATTCAATAAAATAGAGAGATTGATAAAAATATTAGTCAATGAGTAAAAACAGAATTATTAAAATAACGAGGAAGTATAATCATCAGATATCTTTAAGATTATAAGAAAAATTTTATAATATAATTATTAAACTAATAATGTTTTATGAATCTCAGTGATAGTATAAAGAAACAATATATACAAAAAAAAATTATATTATTGAGATGAAAATATTGGGGGGCATGGAGTTCCTATAAAGGATTAAAAAATATTTTTAATGATGAATAATTAAGTATCGCTCTGAATGAGGATAAAATAATAGAATCATTTAATATGATATAGGCATATAATCAAAAGATCTTTAAATAAATACTATAGTTTAAAGATATGATAAAGAGAGACAGAGGAAGACCTTAAAAGTTTTAATAAAAACTATAAATAAATATTTAAATACTCTTAATTTAGCTATATATATATATTTTTTTTTTTCATAAATCCATGACGCAACTACTTGAGAGTTACAAATTTGTTATTGTATAATATTAAAAGAAATAAATAATTCCATCTACATAGCAAGTGATCATAAGAAGCTAAATTTTTTTTTAAAAAAAAAAGTAAAACAAACATACCTTATGTAAGTCAATTTGATCACTTGGAAATAATCATATGACCAATGTTTGGCAAAGACACTAAATAACATTACAAATATGACAGATTGAAGAATCAAGTGAAAGCTGCATATCTTGGGTCTTTTGGTCATTCTCAGCATTAGCAAATAAGTCCCACATTTTTCTTGGTTTCTCCAACATACTTAAGATTTTAGGCACATTCTAAATTAAAAAGTAGTCAAATCTGTAAGTAACATGTATTAAATGACGAAGTGATTAGTAACCAAAAAAATAAACTGAACTAATTGTTTGATAGATGACTTGTCGATGAAATAATAACTATGGAACCAAATGTTAATGAGAGGTTTTCATAAAAAGAATCTCACGATGGTACTTACCAAAAAAAAAATCTCACAACGATGGATATATAAAAATGTGTTTGAATCAAGATTTAAGATTTTGGGACATACTGGTCAGTACGAATTAGTACCTACAAAGTCCAATGGCTAATCGGTACAAAGACCAAACAATTTTTGCTACATTCGATCAAGTCATTTGTTTCTATAGAGATCTATATCATGATAAGGATTATTAGAATGATGAAACCACCAAGAAACACTGACCATCAGAAATTTGAGAGCTTACGGTCATGATAAATGGAAATTGTGCTCAATCCCAATCGTTTGCCGTCATTACAGTCTTCTCACTAACTCAAGCATATTAATTACTACTAGCCACAGTCAAATTTAATCATTTCTACAGAACATGTGGTAAGACTGCATGGAATAAGTGGGGCTACCTTTAACTTGCTCCACAAGAAGCCATGGATGTGCATGTATTTCTTACCATATTGCAACAATACCATCAATCAAGACTCCATTGCATTCAATACCCAACATATATATATATATATATATATATAGGTTCGATTCTTATCTAAAATTCTAAAATATAAATAGAGAAAGTGAACATATAAAGTTGGGACAAACAGATGGATGATTAATTCTAGTGGTATACTACGTATTGCAATAGCTTCTGTGATGTACGTACGCATTGCAAAAGCTTTTGTGAAACTTTGGAAAGCTTAATAATAATGCGTCATACTTTCATGACATATTAACATGGCACTAAACACAACAAAATATTAGAAACATCATTTTAAATGATTCAGATTCTCCAAAACGTAAGAACATGAATCACAAACAGTCCTTTAACAGGTCTTGCAACATAGTTTTCTGAAGCATTGTTTTCTTATTCAGCAGTAACATTATCCGAAACCCAATTAACCATCAAGGAAAACATCAATCAATCAACCAACAACAAATTAATTTAATTCAAGATTCATGTTTCTAAGACATATATATATATATATATATATATATATATATATATATATATATATATATATATATATGGAAAAACAAAAAAATAGAGAAAGAAATGTTGAACAAACACACCATTGCTATGACTTATGTCACATGATATTTAGTACAGCACGAGAATTTGGAACTCCGATAAAAAATGATTATTGAAGTAAGTATCTCTATTATATTATATTGGAGTAAATAAAAGATTTTTACTAGTATATATGCTTTTCAACACAACTGCTTTCATCAACTTAATCACAAAATATAAAAACATACACTTAAACCCATGGTGACTAGTGCATAGTATATATATTATATGTTTATCAAAATCAGATGCATGTTGCCGTCTCTTTACAAACAATCATAGAATTTTACATTAAATTTCAGATGCAAATATAATGTTATGACAATCATCTTTTGTTAGAATTGATCATTTCAGCGAAACCACATCATCGAGTTTCAGGTTAATAAAATTTAATAAAGCACACAGATCTAGAATTGATAGGCATATAAGAAATAGCTAAGAAGACTTTAAAGTTCTCAAAGATAAAAAAAAATTGATCATGAAGGTATTTCACTACATTAATGAATTGTTCAATTGATACTACTTTCATGAAAATCTAGATCATTGAAACCAATGGATTTTTATCAAGATTTATATACCGAATCCATTTGGAAGATTTATCGATAAGACACGTACCAAGCTATACCGGTGTATCAACACAAAATATTCTAGGACATACCAATAGGGACTTGGGCAAGCAACATCTTGATGGTGAGTCTAACTAATATGTACCTTCTACATCGTACCAATTTGGACAGTATAATAAACTTTGATTTTTTATGTTATAAAAAGTTATTAGTCAATGCAAAAGTCAGATTTATAGTAATAATTAATGCTTCAAATCCTCTAAAGTATGTAGTAACATGAAAATATGAAGATCTAAGTTCAAAACTAGGAGTAGACAGTAAAAATTTTTCACTCAAAATGGGAATGCATTTGAGAATAAAATAGTTTAGTTAATGTATGTTCCAATTAATTGAGAATGAAGGATATTCAGAGTGGATACAGAATAAGATAGTTTGATAGATGTGTATCTCAATTGATTGAGAATGAAGGATACTCGGAGTGGGAATGCATTAGAGAATAAGATAGTTTAGTTAATGTGTGTCTCAATTGATTGAGAATGAAAGATAATCAGTTTAGTTAATGTGTGTTCCAATTGATTGAGAATGAAGGATAATCAAAATGGAGAATGGATACAGAGTCAGATAGTTTGGTAGATGTGAGTCCCAATTGATTGAGAAAGAAGGATAATAGCTTGGCGTTGGAATACCCAACAGTAGAGTTGCTTTGGAAGGATGTGTGCCATGCCAGCTTTAACAATAAAAGGAAAATGCGAACATTATAATACCTTAGTCGTTCAAAATCATCCAAGAATGCACTAAACGCAGGGATAATCTCTTGAAGAGCATGTAAAAAATCATCCGCTCATTATTATTATTAGAAAATCCAAAAGATCTTATGCTCATGCCCAAGATTAATCATAAAATATACATCCTAATGAGGAACCAGACTAAGAGAAACATGAGTACAATACCAAAAGATCCAAATCTACATAAAGCATAAAAGAAATTATTAGATAAATGGACAACTGGTAAATTTACAAAACCAATGCCTACAATGCCGATATCAGGAACCTATGGATCTCCTGCTCAAGTTCTGAAGTTATATATATATATATGTATCAGTTTTATATGAATGTTTTGAAGAATTTACTCATTTACTGTATGATTCTAATTTGAACTGTCTAATATCCACTGTGATTAGGTCATTTAGTCTCATGAGGAGTAGGAGAACTGTCTCATATATATATATATATATATATATATATATATATATATATATATATATATATATATATATATATATATATATATATATATATATATATATATATATATATATATGTATATATATATATATGTATGTATGTATGTATGTATATTTTGATACAACCTAGCATATGGCTTGGTATGTCTTAGCGTAGCACTCAATATGCTTTTATCGTATCATACCGAGCAGAATTTGGTATGCCTATTTGATACGAAATTGTGAGCCTCGCAAAAATCAATTGAATGTGTTCGAATATCGATATAGCATGAAACATATTAGATGAGGTAAAAATCTCTAGAAAGAAGAATATGACTATAGAAAAACACTAAATAGATTTAATGTTGATCAAAAGTTAATGTCCTAAAACTTTTTGAAGAAATAGTGTGCAACAAAAACATATTGCTTGCACATCAAAGTTAAAATGACATTTATGCTCACCAAAACCATTAATGGTGCAATAGATAAAGACTATTATTATTTCATTATCTTCATCACTTATATAAGCTTAGTCAAAAATTTAGATTAAATCTTCAAAAATAATGAATAGAAACTTTATTATATTTACACACAAAAATCATTGACATACCTCTATCTAATTGAGCCTACTTTCTTAACATAGTTTGCTAATCAGCTTATCTAGAAAGCTAGTAGTGGGAAGAAATGTCCTGTAGATTTTAAATTTGTTATGCTTCTGCAAAAAAATTATTTAAAATTTAGTCAAAATCTTAAAATCTAATAAGAGAATGATATTCACTTTTCAATCAAAACTCACATAATTATCTCTTAATATTTTTTTTAAAATAATTGAAGATCATTAAGGGATTTTTATCCCATTTTATAATAAACTTCATGTACATCATTTTAAATTTGTTGTGCTCCGACCAAAGAATAATTTAAAAAATTTCATAATCTTAAAATCCAATGAGAGAATGATATTAACTTTTCAAATCCAAAATCATGTAATTCTCTGTTAACACTTTCTTAAACTAAATGAAGATTATTAATGGATATTAATTTCTATAAGAAGAGAAATAAATTTGTTTTATTTTTATTTTAAATAAATATAATTCTGAATCAAATCAATAAATTTTAACATACGAAGAAATTATTTAAAACTCAATCAAAATCTTAGAAGCTAATGAGAGAATGATATTCACTTTCAAATCAAAACACATAATTATCTCTTAACATTTTTAAAAAATAATTGATGATAACTAAGAGACGTTGATTTCTGCAAGAAGAGAATTAAATTTATCTCATTTTACAAGAAATTTTCTATCCATAATTTTAAATTAGTCGTTCTCCTAGGAAGGAATGATTTAAAAATTATCAAAATCTTAAAACCTAACTAGATAAAGATATTGACTTTTGAAATTCAAACTCATATAATTCTCTCTTAATAATTTTTTAAACTAAATGAAGATCATTAATGGATATTGATTCTACAAGAAGAGAAGTAAATTCGTCTCATTTTCATTTTAAATATAGATAATTTTGAATCAAATCATTAAATTTTAATATATGAAGGAATTATTTAAAAATTCAATCAAGATATTAGAATCCAACAAATCATTAAATTTTAAAATATGAAAGAATTATTTAAAAATTCAGTCAAAATCATAGAATCCAATAAGAGAATGATATTCACTTTCAAATTAAAACTTACATGATTATCTCTTAACACTTTTTTAAACTAATTGAGAATCATTAAGGGATATTGATTTCTATAATAAGAGAATTAAATTTATCCCATTTTAGAAGAAATTTCCTATCCATCATTTTAAATTTGTTGTGCTCCAACAAAAGAATAATTTAAAAAATTTTAAAATCTTAAAATCTAACGAAAGAATGATATTGAATTTTCAAAGCCAAACTCATGTAATTCTCTCTTAACAATTTCTTAAAATAAATGAAGATTATTAATGAATGTTGATTTCTACAATAAGAGAAGTAAATTCATCCCATTTTCATTTGAAATAAAGATAATTCTAAATTAAATCATTAAATTTTAATATAAGAAGGAATTATTTAAAACTAAGTCAAAATCTTAGAATCTAATGAGAGAATAATACTCACTTTCAAATCAAAACACACATAATCATCTATTAATATTTTTTAAAATAATTGAATATCACTAAGAGATATTGATTTCTGCAGAAAGAGAAATAAATTTATCTCATTTTATAAGAAATTTTATGTCTATTATTTTAAATTAGTTATGCTCCTACAAAGGAATGATTTAAAAAAAATCAAAATCTTAAAATATAACGAGAGAATGATATTGAATTTTGAAATCCAAACTCATGTAATTGTCTCTTAATATTTTTTCAAACTAAATTAAGATCATTAATGGATATTGATTCTACAAGAAGGAAAGTAAATTAATCTAATTTTCATTTTAAATAAAGATAATTCTAAATCAAATTATTAAATTTTAATATATGATGGAATTATTTAAAAATTTAGTCAAGATCTTAGAATCTAATAAGAGAATGATATTCACTTTCAAATCAAAACTTATATAATTATCTTTTAACACTTTTTAAACTAATTAAAAATCCTTAAGGGATGTTGATTTTTATGAGAAGAGAAGTGAATTTATCTCATTTAAAAGAAATTTCATGTCTATCATTTTAAATTTGTTATGCTCCAACCAAAAAATGATTTAAATTTTTTTAAAATCTTAAAATCCAATGAGAGAATTTATTGACTTTTCAAATCCAGACTCATGTAATTCTCTCTTGACACTTTCTTAAACTAAATGAAGATTATTAATGGATATTGATTTTTACAAGAAGAGAAATAAATTCATCTTATTTTCATCTTAAATAAAGATAAATCTGAATCAAATCATTAATTTTAACAAATGAATGAATTATTTAAAACTCAGTCAAAATATTAGAATCTAATGAGAGAAGGATATTCACTTTCAAATCAAAACACACATAAATCTCTTAATAATTTTTAAAACTAATTGAAGATAATTAAAAGATTGATTTCTACAAGAAGAGAAGAAAATTTATCTCATTTTATAAAAAATTTCATATCCATCATTTTAAATTAGTTATGCTCCTACGAGGGAATGATTTAAAAAATATCAAAATCTTAAAATCTAACGAGAGAATAATATTGACTTTTGAAATCCAAACTCATGTAATTCTCTCTTAATATTTTTTTCAAACTAAATGAAGATCATTAATGGATATTGATTCTAGAAGAAGAGAAGTAAATTAATATCATTTTTATTTTAAATAAATATAATTCTAGATCAAATCATTAAATTTAACATGTGAAGGAATTATTTAAAAATTTAGTAAAGATATTATAATCCAACAAGAGAATGATATTCACTTTTGGATCAAAACTCACATAATTATTTCGTAACACTTTTTTTAACTAATTGAAGATCATTAATGGATGTTGATTTCTATAAGAAGAGAAGTAAATTTATCTCATTTTATGAGAAATTTCATGTTTATAATTTTAAATTTATTGTGCAACTATGAAGGAATGATTTAAGAAATACCAAATTCTTAAGATCAAATAAGAGAATAATAATAACATTCCAAATCCAAGCTCATGTAATTTTGTCTTAACATTTTTCTAAGCTAAATGAAGATCATTATTGGATATTGATTTATACAAGAAGAGAAGTGAATTCATCTCATTTTCATTTTAAATAAAGATAGTTCTGAATCAAATCATTAAATTTTAACATACGAAATAATTATTTAAAAATTCAATCAAGATTATAGAATCCAATGAGAAAATGATATTTACTTTCAAATCAAGACTCATATAATTATCTCTTAGCACTTTTTTAAACTAATTGAAGATCATTAAGGGATGTTGATTTCTACAAGAAGAGAAGTTAATTTATCTCATTTTACAAGAAATTTCATGCCCATCATTTTACATTTGTTGTGCTCCAACTAAAGAATTATTTAAAAAGTTTTAAAATCTTAAAATTGAATAAGATATTGATATTGACTTTCAAAATCCAAACTCATGTAATTCTCTCTTAATACATTCTTAAACAAAATGAAGATTATTAATAGATGTTGATTTCTACAAGAAGAGAAGTAAATTTATTTCATTTTTATTTTAGATAAAGATAATTCTGTATCAAATCATTAAATTTTAACAAACAAAATAATTATTTTAAAACTAAGTCAAAATCTTAGAATATAATGAGAGAATGATATTCACTTTCAAATCAAAATACATATAGTTATCTATTAACAATTTTTAAAACTAATTAAAGATCATTAAGGGAAGTTGATTTCTGCAAGCAGAAAAACAAATTTATCTCATTTTACAACAAAATTCTTGTCTATCATTTTAAATTAGTTGTGCTCTTATGAATGAATAATTTTAAAATTTTAAAATCTAAAAAATCTAACGAGAGAATAATACTGAATTTTGAACTTCAAACTTATGTAATTCTCTCGTAACAATTTTTTAACTAAATGAAGATCATTAATGGATATTGATTCTAAAAGAAGAGTAGTAAATTCATCTCATTTTTATTTTAAATAAAGATTATTCTGAATAATATCATTAAATTTTAATATAACAAGAAATTATTTAAAAATTCAGTCAAGATATTAGAATTCACTAAGAGAATGATATTTACTTTCAAATAAAAACTTACATAATTATCTCTTAATAATTTTTTAAACTAATTGAAAATCATTAAGGGATATTGATTTCTACAAGAAGAGAAGTAAATTTATCCCATTTTACGAGAATTTTCATGTCTACCATTTTAAATTTGTTGTGCTCCTATGATTGAATGATTTAAGAAAAACCAAAACCTTAAAATCCAACAAGAGAAGCATATTAACTTTCCAAATCCAAACTCATATAATTCTCTCCTAACACTTTTCTAAACTCAATGAAAATCATTAATGAATGTTGATTTCTACAATAAGAGAAACAAATTTATCCTATTTTTATTTTAAATAAAGATAATTCTGAATCAAATCATTAACTTTTAACATACAAAAGAATTATTTAAAAATTTAGTCAATAAAATCCATTAAGAGAATTATATTCACTTCAAATCAAAACTCACATAATTATCTCTTAACACTTCTTTAAACTAATTGAATATCATTAAGGGATGTTTATTTTTACAATAAGAGAAGTAAATTTATTTTATTTTAAAAAATTCATGTCCATCATTTTAAATTTATTGTGCTCCAACCAAAGATTGATTTATTTCAAAATCTTAAAATCCAATGAGAGAATGATATTGACTTTTCAAATCTAAACTCATGTAATTCTCTCTTAACACTTTATTAAACTAAATGAAGATTATTAATTATGTTGATTTCTACAAGAAGAGAAGTAAATTCATCCCATTTTCATTTTAAATAAAGATAATTCTGAATCAAATTATTAAATTTTAACATACGAAGGAATTATTTAAAAATCAGTTAAAATATTAGAATCAAATGAGAGAATAATATTCACTTTCAAATCAAAATACACATAATCATCTCTTAACACTTTTTAAAAATAATTGAAGATCACTAAAGGATGTTGATTTACACAAGAAGAGAAGTAAATTTATCTCATTTTATAATAAATTTCCTATCCATCATTTTAAATTAATTGTGTTCCTATGACGAAATGATTTTAAAAATATCAAAATCTTAAAATCTAACGAAATAATGGTATTGACTATTGAAATTCAAATACATGTAATTTTCTCTTAATAATTTTTAAACAAAATGGTATATTGATTCTACAAGAAGAGAAGAAAAATCCACTTATTTTTATTTTTTTTAAAAAAATAATTATGAATAAAATCATTAAATTTTATCATGCGAAGGAATTATTTAAAAATTTAGTCAAGATCTTAGAATCTCATGAGAGAATGACTTTCAGATCAAAACTCACATAATTATCTCTTAATATTTTTTAAACTAATTGAATATCATTAAGTGATGTTGATTTCTACAAGAAGAGAAGTAAATTTATCCCATTTTAAAAGAAATTTCATATCTATCATTTTAAATTTGTTGTGCTCTTAATTCTCTCTTAGCACTTTTCTAAACTAAATGAAGATCATTAATGAACATTGATTTATACAAAAAGAGAAGTAAATTCATCTCATTTTTATTTTAAATAAATATAATTCTAAATCAAATCATTAAATTTTAACATACGAAGGAATTATTTAAAAATTTATTTAAAATCATAGAATCACATAATGATATTCATTTTCTAATCAACACTCACATAATTATCTTTTAACACTTTTTTTGAACAAATTGAAGATCATTAAGGGATATTGATTTCTACAAGAAGAGAAGTAAATTTATCCCATTTTACAATAAATTTTATGTCCATTATTTTAAATTTATTGTGCTCTAACCAAAGAACGATTCAAAAAATCTCAAAATCTTAAAATCGAATGAAAATGATATTGAATTTCCAAATCTACACTCGTGTAATTCTCTCATAACACTTTATTAAACTAAATAAAGATTATTAATAGATGTTGATTTTTATAAGAAGAAAAGTAAATCCATCCTATTTTCATTTTAAATAAAGATAATTATGAATCAAATTATTAAATTTTAACAAATGAAGTAATTACTTAAAACATAGTCAAAATCTTGGAATCTAATAAGAGAATAATATTCACTTTAAAATCAAAACACACATAATTATATCTTAATCATCTCATTTTATAAGAAATTTCATTTCCATCATTTTAAATTTGTTGTGCTGGATGATTCAAAAATTTTCAAAATGAAAGAATACATTTACTTTCCAAATTCAAACTCATATAGTTATCTCTTAACACTTTCTTAAACTAAATGAAATTGTTAATAGATTTTGATTTTTACAAGAAGAAAAATATATTCATCCCATTTTTATTTTAAATAAATATAATTTTGAATCAAATTATTAAATTTTAAAAAATGAAGGAATTATTTAAAATATAGTCAAAATCTTGGAATATAATGAGAGAATGATATTTACTTTTAAACTAATTGAAAATCATTAAGGAAAGTTGATTTCTACATGAAAAGAAGAAAATTTATCTCATTTTACAAGAAATTTCATGTATATCATTTTAAATTTATTTTGCTCCTACGAAGGAATGATTTAAAAAATATCAAAATCTTAAAATCCAACAAAAAAATGATATTAACTTTCCAAATCTAAACTCATGTGATTCTCTCTTAACACTTTTCCAAACTCAATAAAGATCATTAATGTATGTTGATTTCTATAAGAAAAAAAGTAAATTCATCTTATTTTCATTTTAAATAAAGATAATTCTGAATCAAATTATTAAATTTTAACACACGAAAGAATTATTTAAAAATTCAGTTAAGATCTTAGAATCCAATGAGAGAATGATATTCACTTTCAGATCAAAACTCACATAATTATCTCTTAATATTTTTTTAAACTAATTGAAGATCATTAAGGGATATTGATTTCTACAAGAATATAAATAAATTTATCCCATTTTATAAGAAATTTCATATCTATCATTTTAAATTTGTTGTGCTCTTATGAAAGAATGATTTAAAGAATACCAAAATCTGAATATATAGCAAAAGAATGATATTAACTTTCCAAATCCAAACTCATGTAATTCTCTCTTAACACTTTTCTATACTCAATAAAAATCACAAATGGATGTTGATTTCTTCAAGAAAAGTAGTAAATTCGTCCCATTTTCATTTTAAATAAAGATAATTTTGAATCAAATCATTAAAATTTAACATACGAAAGAATTATTTAAAATTTTGATCAAAATTGTAGAATCCAATAACATAATGATATTCACTTTCAAATCAAAACTCACATAATCATCTCTTAACATTTTTTAAAACTAAATTAAGATTATTAAGGGATGTTTATTTCTACAAGAAGAGAAGTAAATTTATCTCATTTTACAAGAAATTTCATGTCCATCATTTTAAATTTGTTGTGCTCTAACCAAAGAATAATTCAAAAAATTTCAAAATCTTAAAATTCAACGAGAGAATGATATTGACTTTCCAAATCCAAACTCATATAATTCTCTCTTAACACTTTCTTAAACTAAATGAAAATTATTAATGGATGTTGATTTTTACAAAAAGAGAAGTAAATTCATCCTATTTTTATTTTAAATAAAGATAATTCTAAATCAAATTATTAAATTTTAACAAACAAAGGAATTATCTAAAACATAGTTAAAATCTTAGAATTTAATGAGAGAATGATATTTATATTTAAACTAATTGAAAATTATTAAGGGATGTTGATTTATACAAGAAGAGAAGTAAATTTATCCCACTTTACAAGAAATTTTATTTATATCATTTTAAATTTGTTATGTTGCTATGAAGGAATTGTTAAAAGATAGAATTGTTATAACAAATAGTAGCAGAATGATTAGATTATTAAGGAAAATTCTCAATGTCTAATCTTTTTATCTCTCTCTCCTCTTGTATAAATAGATATGAGTGAATGAATAAATAATCATACTTCATTTCCTTAAACTCTTTTCCTCATTTATATCATGGTATTAGAGCTGCTTGCCTAGAGTAAGCTTTCTTCTCGCTGTCAAGCGACAGTTCTCTTTTGTCATCGACTTCCTCCGGCATCGGCCTCTGCCACAGCGCTGTCATTAGCAGCAGCAGCAGCCCATGGTCGTGAACAATAGTGATGATGCCATCCAACTGCGCCTTTCCTCTGCCTCCTCTGCCAATGGAATCAACAAGATTAGCACCAATCTCCCGGCATCATCTAGTCCTTCTCCAACTGCTCCTCTGTCGGATCTGCACCCATAACACAGATCTATCAATTCTTTTCTTTAAGCCTTCCTTCGTTCGCCATCATAGCCGTCTCCACCCTGCTGCCACTGCTTCCACCGGTCAACTTCTCAAACCATGATATATGTTTCCTAACAAAACAGTGCATCGCTGCCACACCTATTGCCACCATCTTTGGCTGCATGCCACAGCCCCTTCTTCGACGTTGGAAAGCTAACACTCTGACTACCTGCCCTTTCTTCTTTTTTTTTTCTTTCTTCTTCGCAGTAGCCCCTTTTCTGTGAAGCCACAACCGTCGAACAACTTCTCAAGTGACAGCCACTGATCGCCCATTACAATCTCTTTGTTATCAAATGACAGCACTGTCATCCTTATCTACAGGCCATCCCTTGGTAGCACACAATGAGCGTTGCCATCTTCCTCATCCTCGTTGGAATCAATCTCTTGAAACCCATATCCTCTGCTTCCTGCATCGTCGTCCTATTACTTCCCGTTGCCCAACTGTGTCAACGGCGTCTGTCGCCAGCACTAGCACACTTCCTCCTCTCCTCCTACTGCTACCCGTCAAGTCGTACCTTGCTATAGCTTTCGCTGTCCCTTATCATCGTCGCTGCTACGCAACTGCAGTCCTCTTCTTCTGGTGGATAGTGCCTCGCTGATCGCCCACTACCAATAACCATCGGGTGCTCATTCTCTTCCTTCGATAGTAGATTAACTCCTCTTTCCACTGTCATCTTCAATTGTACCGTAGTAGCTACATACCAATGTCCACCCTTTTCAGTTCATTTGTTGTAATTTTTACAATAATCGTCAGTATATATAAAAAGAAAAAATTAGGGGAAAAGAGTAAAAGAAAAGAGTATGAAAGGCACCCTTGATCGCTGGCTACTACCTTTTGCTCCCAGCCACCAACCATCATTGCCCTCAACCTCTTCATCGGTGGCTGACACAAGTCCTTTGCAGCATTCTTTTGCTGCCATCATCGATCACGAGGTAAAGGGAACTCAGCAACAGTAGCCATCTCTTAGCTCTCTGTTGCCTACTACAGTAGCCCATCTACATGGTCTTGTTGCAGCTTTTATTCTGGCACATAGCTGATCTACAAGCCGTTCAGCAATGCATATCTTCCGGACCTATAAGTGACAGTGATTGATATCTTCTCTCCTAATATCTTCGTCATCTACCTCTCAAGTTCCAGTTACTATCCCTGTATGGAGCAATAGTGCTTCTCAACATACAGGGCTTGTCTCTGTTAATGCTACAGCCCTCATCCTCGTCAAATTATCCGGAGGAAGAAACTACGCATCTTGGCATGCTCAATTTTCTAATCTCCTCTTTGGCTATGATTTACTAGGTTATGTTGATAGATCTTTCAGTTGTTCACCAGAAATAATCAACATCCCAGGTGCAATAAGTCAAGTATCAAATCCAGAGCATAAGTTATGGTTACGCCAAGATCGTCTCATTCTTCAAGCGATTCAAGCCTCTGTCATTGGTTCTGTCATACCACTTATATCTTCATGTGTTACTGCTGCTAAAGTCTGGTACAAGTTACAAATTACATTGGCTAATCGTTCGCGCACTCGTATGCTCGACCTCCTCTCAAGTCTCATGAACACCAAACAAGAGGGAAGTACCATTGGTAATTATCTCTAACATATAAAGATGATCATCGATGATTTAGCTTTAATAGGGCATAACCTCATTGATGATGAAATCGTTATCCACACTCTTAATGGTCTTGGGCTGAGTACAAAGAATCGGCAACAGTAATACGGGCACGGGACTCGTCGCTATCGTTTGAAGAGCTATACAACAAGTTGACTGACTATGAGACATAGCTAAAGCGTGAAGATATGGCTCCAAGACTACCTATTACTGCTCAGGTAAGTCACAAATCGAAAAGGAAGAGCAATCATTATTCTAAACCTATCAACAAGGGACTCGGGCAGGCACCACCTCAAGGGAGCAACATCAATTACCAGTAACCTTGGCGTCTTGCTCCCATGCCTCCAGGTAGCAACATCAATTATCAAGAGCCTTGGCGACCTGCTCCTATGGGAAATCTTCAATATCTAATCATTATGCTACTATTTATTATAACAACTCTATCTTTTAATAGAAATGATTTTAAAAATATCAAAAATCTTAAAATCAAACAAGAGAATGATATTAATTTTCTAAATCCAAACTAATGTGATTCTCTCTTAATATTTTCTAAACTCAATGAAGATCATTAATAAATATTTATTTCTATAAGAATAGAAGTAAATTCATCTCATTTTTATTTTAAATAAAGAAAATTCTTAATCAAATTATTAAATTTTAACACACGAAAGAATTATTTAAAAATTTAATTAAAATCTTAGAATCAAATACGAGAATGATATTCACTTTCAGATCAAAACTCACATAATTATCTCTTAACACTTCTTTAAACAAATTAAAGATTATTAAGGGATGTTGATTTCTAAAAGAAAAGAAGTAAATTTATCTTATTTTACAAGAAATTTAATGTTTATCATTTTAAATTTATTGTGCTCCTATGAATGAATGATTTAAAAAATACCAAAATCTTGAAATCAAACAAGAGAATAATATTAACTTTTAAAATCCAAACTTATGTAATTCTCTTTTAAAATTTTTCTAAACTAAATGAAAATCATTAATGGATGTTGATTTCTACAAGAAGAGAAGTAAATTTATCCTATTTTCATTTTAAAGAAAGATAATTCTGAATCAAATCATTAAATTTTAACATACGATGGAATTATTTAAAAATTCAGTCAAAATCGCAGAATCTAATAATAGAATGATATTCACTTTTAAATCAAAACTCACATAATTATCTCTTAACACTTTTTTATACTAATTAAAAATTATTAAGGGATGTTTATTTCTACAATAAGAGAAATATATTTATCTCATTTTAAAATAAAATTCTTATCCAACATTTTAAATTTGTTTTGCTCCAACCAAAGAATGATTTAAAAATTTTCAAAATATTAAAATACAATGAGAGAATGATATTGAATTTCTAAATCCAAACTCATGTAATTCTCTCTTAACACGTTCTTGAACTAAATGAAGATTATTAGTTGATGTTGATTTCTACAAGAATAACAGTAAATTCATCGCATTTTTATTTTAAATAAAGATAATTCTGAATAAAATTATTAAATTTTAACAAATGATAGAATTATTTAAAACTCAATCAAAATATTAGAATCTAATGAGAGAAGAGAAGTAAATTTTTGCCATCATAATTTCTGTAAGAAGAAAAGTAAATTTATCCCATTTTATAAGAAATTTTATGTCCATCATTTTAAATTTGATGTGCTCCTATAAAGTAATGATTTAAAAAATGTCAAAAATCCTAAAATCCAATGAGAGAATGATATTGACTTTTCAAATCCAAACTCATGTAATTCGCTCTTAACACTTTTTTAAACTTAATGAAGATCATTACTATATGTTGATTTGCATAAGAAGAGAAGTAAATTCATCCCATTTTCATTTTAAATAAAAATAATTCTGAATCAAATCATGAAATTTTAAGATATGAAAGAATTATTTAAAAATTTAGTCAAAATCATAGAATCCAATGAGAAAATGATATTCACTTTCAAATCAAAATTCACATAATTATCTCTTAACACTTTTTTAAACTAATTAAAGATCATTAATGGATGTTTATTTCTACAAGAAGAGAATTAAATTTATCCCATTTTACAATAAATATACTATCCATCATTTTAAATTTGTTCTACTCATACAAAGGAATGATTTAAAAAATATCAAAATCATAAAATCTAACGAGAGAATAATATTGACTTTCTAAGTCCATACTCATGTAATTCTCTCTTAAAACTTTTTTAAACTAAATAAAGATCATTAATAAATATTGATTTCTACAAGAAGAGAAGTAAGTTCATCCAAATGAATTTCAAATCCTTAAATTTTAACATACAAAGGAATTATTTAAAACATCCATCAAGATCGTAGAATCTAATGATAAAATGATATTCACTTTCAAATCAAAACTCACATAATTATCCCTAAACACTTTTTAAAACTAATTGAAGATGATTAAGGGATATTGATTTCTGCAAGAAAAAAAATAAATTTATTCTATTTTACAAGAAATTTTCTGTCCATCATTTTAAATTTCATGTGCTCCTATGAAGTAATAATTTAAAAAATATCAAGATTTTAAAATCCAAGGAGAGAATGATATTCACTTTCCAAATCCAAACTCAAGTAATTCTCTTTTAACACTTTTTCAAACTAAATGAAGATCACTCATGGATGTTGATTTCTACAATAGAGAAGTAAATTCATCTCATTTTCATTTTAAATAAAAATAATTCAGAATCAAATCATTAAATTTTAATATATGAAGGAATTATTTAAAAATTCAATCAAAATTTTGGAATCCAACAAGAGAATGATATTCACTTTCAATCAAAACTCGTATAATCATCTTTTAACACTTTTTTATACTAATTTAAGATAAGGGATGTTGATTTCTACAAGAAATTTTCTTTTAAATATGTTGTGATCCAATGAAAGAATGATTTAAAAAATATCAAAATCTTAACATCTAAACTCATATAATTCTCTCTTAACACTTTTTTAAACTAAATAAAAATCATCAATGAATGTTGATTTCTACAAGAAGAGAAATAATTTCTCACATTTTTAAGGATAATTCTGAACCAAATCATTAAATTTTAATACATAAAGAAATTATTTAAAAATTCAGTCAAGATCTTACAATCAAATGAGAGAATGATATTCACTTTCAAATAAAACTCATATAATTATCTCTTAATACTTTTTTAAACTAATTAAAAATCATTAAGGAATATTGATTTTCATAAGAAGAGAAGTATATTTATCCATTTCAAGAAATTTTCTATCCATCATTCTAAATTTGTTGTGCTCCCATGAAGGAATGATTTAAAAAATATCAAAATCTTAAAATCTAATGAGAGAATGATATTAACTATCCAAATTCAAACTTATGTAATTATCACTTAACACTTTTTAAAACTAAAAGAAGATTATTAATAAATGTTGATTTCTGAAAGTAGAAAAGTAAATTAATTCTATTTTTATTTTGAATAAAGATAAGGTCAAAATTATTATTGACCCTCCGTACTATGTCTCAAAATCAAAATCACCCCTTGTACTTTCAAACCCATCTAAGAGCTCATCTAAGAGACACGTCGTATTATGATTTCACATCATAGTCACCCCCCGTACTTTAAAACTCATCTAATTGACCTCTCATACTATGCCTCAAAATCAAAGTCATCCACTTTACTTTAAAACTCATCTAAGTGACCCTCATATTATACCTCAAAATCAAAGTCACTCCTTGTACTTTAAAACTCATCTAAGTGACCCCCTGTACTATGCCTCAAAATTAAAGTTATCTCCCGTGCTTTAAGACTTGTTTAAGTGATCTACCGTATTATGCCTTAAAATCAAAGTTAACCCCCGTACTTTACTTTAAAACTTGTCTAAGTGACCCCCATATTATACCTCAAAATCAAAGTCACTCCTTGTACTTTAAAACTCATCTAAGTGACCCCCTGTACTATACCTCAAAATTAAAGTTATCTCTCGTACTTTAAGACTCGTTTAAGTGATCTCTCGTACTATGTCTCAAAATCAAAGTTAACCCCCGTACTTTAAAACTCATCTAAATGACCCCTCATACTATAATTTTGTATCAAAGTAGCCCCTTCTATTGGAAATAAGGTTACACTGTTAGGTAAAATAATTTAAGAGATTATTTTTATTTGAGGATTACAATTAAATATTCTCAAAGCCCTAAATCATAATTTAATCTTATTTAAATTATATCTAAATCCTAACTTAATTCTATCTTCTATCATGCCCCCACAAGATCGAGCTCCTGTAGGGACGTCGATCTTGAACTAAGAATGCTGATCTTGAACTGATGATAATGAATCTGAAGAAAGGAGCAGATGATTCTGCTGGAGCCAAATTCGATAATTTGATTAGATCGGACTATCATGCCCCCGCAAGATCAAGCTCCTGTGAAGGACGCAGATCTTGACCCGATGTCAAGGAGACCATTGTATTGTCAACCGCGGTGAAAGTCGATGGCGATTAACTTCGGCGGAGGAGATACTGCTACGGCTGGGGCGATCGGTGGATCTGAAGGGCAGCGAGAGAAGCATTGTGGTCGTAGATTTATTGTTGTTTAATAGCGAGAAAGAACTTGTTGCACCCTCTCTGCAGAGCACTGAGAGACGATGAGCAGTGGCCCGTATAAGTACTCTCGGCAAAAAGAACAGAGCAACAGAGGATGTAAGAGGGATGGCGCCGACGAGCAGGTGTAGAAGCCGTCGTCTACTGCGGATGGGGTAGGGAAGCTGCTACTACTTGTTGGAGCTGATGCAACAGTGGTGGTGCACAAGGAAGATGGCCTCGTGCAGAAGAACGCCTCGATAGAGGAATTGAAAAGGCCAACGGGGTCCAACGGAGGAAGAGAAAGCCGATGCACTAGAAGTCCAACAGAGGAAGAGAAAGCCAACGCACTAAAAGTCTCCAGCTTCGATGTCGACGAGAGACTACCGTTAGATAGCAAGAAGAGATAGATCTGCATCGATGAGGAAAGAGTTACCTTCGAAGCAAAGGAAGCAGAGGATATTCGAGAGGGTGACAATGGATGACCCCTGGGTATCTGCGGTTTCATAGCCGAGTTGTCCACGGACAAATGATGATATAAGCTGTCGTTTGACAGCGAATAAAAAAAAAGAAAGGTAATCTCTCTTATAGAGAGAAGGGCTCTGATATCATGTTGTAAATAGGAAGAAGTAATGAAAATGCCTAATTGATTCATTGATCCATCGTCAATTTATACAGGTGAAGATAGGAGGATTTTCCTCAATTAACCTATGTGATTTCCTCATTCAGTTGGGGAAATCATATCTAAATCCTAATTTAATCTTATTTAAATCATATCTAAATCTTAACTTAATCTTATCTTTTATTAGCTATAATGAGAATCTAGATTCTATCTCTAAAATATTGAAATAATTGATTCAAAGAGATTAAATTGTATAAAGGATTTGAAAAAGAACCCTGAAACTCTCAGTTTCTATCTCTTCTCCAACTTAAAAGAATTTGTATTTGATAAGGCTCTCCTATGATGTTGGGTAGATATACAGATGATCTAGATTCAATCTATAGTGAGCTTTAGTGAAGTCCATAATCTAGAACTTTATTTATATTAATATAAACCCTAGATTAGGTGGCTAGGGTTTAGATTAAGAGAACAACAATGGCTGAAAACATGGAGAGAGAAAAAAAGCTACAGATTGACAGTATAGGCCGAAAAATGAGAGATCCAGGAAAGGGAAGAAGATAAAGATAAGAAAAGACTATTCTAAATCATTCATATCTTAAGTTAGATCAGTTTCCAGTGGATTATTACTATGATCTCTTGGGAAGGTTTTGGATATTATGCTTAGTAATATAATCATTGTATCCCAGTGATTCTCTTGTGGCTATTGCTTGGGCTTAGGCAATAAGCCTTGAGATCTGTATATTCATTATTTTGATAGTAAGTTTTCTCTGGCTTGTCTCATGGTTTTTACACTTCGAGTTGAAGGGGTTTTCCACGTAAATCTTGGTATTCATTTGATTGTGATTTATGTTTGATTCTGCTGTGTGTGATGGTATGCTAGTATTTATTCGTATACAAAGTTTATTCTTATTTTATTCTCATCAACTGGTATCAGAGTTGGGTTTTAGTGGCATTTAATCTTTTATATTTGAATATTGAGTCTGGTAATGTTTCTCACATGATTAGTTTAAACGGAAACAATTGGATGATATGGAAACCAATAATGGAAGATCTCTTATATTGCAAAGATTTGTTTGGACCTTTGCAGGGGGATAGTGCAAAGTCCACAACTATGACAGATGATGAGTAGAAGAGATTAGATCAAACAAATGTTAGTTTTATTCTTCAGTGGCTTGATAATAGTGTCTTTTGCCATATGTCCTTATAAAAAAAAATGACTGCCAATAAAGCTTTCTTGATAAAAAAACTTGTGAACTTGAAATATAAAGAGGGTAATTCTATTCCTGAGTATTTGAATGAAATGTAGAGTATTACTAACTAGTTATCCTCTATGAAAATATCTCCTAATGATGAGTTTCATGCATTGTTACTTCTCAGTTCTTTACTAGAAAGTTAGGAGACACTGGTGGTTTTCCTTAATAATTCTGCACCATATGGTATTATCACCATAAGTCAAGTAACAAGCATTTTATTGAATGAGGAGTTGAGGAGAAAAAATTCAACAACTTCTCAGATTGATTCACAAGCACTTGTCTCAAAGAACAAATAAATGTCAAAATCAAAGGATAGAAGTGGTTCATGCATAGATAGAAGCAAGTCAAGATCAAATAAAGATATTACAAGAATCAGTGCAAATAACCTAAGAAGAACAAGAAAAAGGAAAAATAAGTGGAATATACAGAGTAAAAAGAAATTATTATAGCTACAGTGCAAGGTAGTGATTATTTGATTTTGTCTACTTTTGATGATATTTTTTCTTGTGTGTGCTAGGATTTCGAGTGGATAATTGACACAGGTGCTTCTTATCATGCTATACCATGGAGGGAGTTCTTTACTACTTACAGGTCTGAAAATTTTGGTGTTGTTAAGATGGGCAACTATAGCACAACAAACATCATTGGCTTGGGAGATATCCATATAAAGACCAACCTTGGTTGCAAGTTAGTGCTTAAGGATGTGAGGCATGTGGTTGACTTAAGACTAAATTTAATTTCAGTTGGAAAGCTGGATGATGAAGACTTTGATGTCAGATTTCATAAAGGATAGTGGAAGCTCAGTAAGGGTTCTCTTATTATAGCTAATAGGAATAAATGTCATACATTGTATAGATTGCAGGCTAAAACTTGTAGTGAGTAGTTGAATGCTACAAAGAAAGACTTCAGTATAGAGTTGTGGCATAGGCGACTGAGACACATGAGCGGGAAGAGACTGCAATAACTTTCCAAGAGAGAGGTATTACTAGACCTCAAAAGTACATGTTTGAACCCTTGTATTGATTATTTAGCTAGTAAATAACATAGAGTTTCCTTTGTTAGTTTTGTTTTATCTAAAAAAATATATGTATTGGACCGCGTCTATATAGATATATGTAGTCCTTTGAGGACAAAAACTCCTAGTGGATCTGTTAATATTCCTAGCATCAGTGGTGTACTTTATTTTGTTACTTTTATAAATAACTTTTGTAGGAAAGTTTGGGCCTATGCTTTGAAGACCAAAGATTAGGTTATTAATGTCTTCAAGGAGTTTCATGTTAAAATTGAAAGGGAGATAGAAAGGTAATTAAAATGCATAAGATCAGATAATGGTGGTGAGTACATAGGATTGTTTAATGATTATTGCAGGTCATATGGCATTCAACATGAGTTAACAGTTCTTGTTACGCCTCTGTATAATGCAATTGCAGAGAGAATGAACCACACCATTATGGAAAAGATTAGATGTATTGTATGCTTTCACAAGCCAAGCTACCCAAAAGGTTTTGAGATGAGGTTTTGAGGACTGTAGTTGATGTAATCAACTTATCACCATATACAGCTCTAGATAGTGATATTGTAGAGCATGTATGGCCAAGAAAAGATGTCTCCTATAGGTATTTAAGAGTATTTGATTGTCATGCATTTACACATGTTCTAGATAATGAGAGGTCTAAGCTAAATGATAAGACAAAAGAGTGTACTTTTCTTTATTACTCACATGATCAGTTTGGTTACAGGCTTTAGGATTCAGAAAAGCAAAAGGTGTTCAGAAACAAAGATGTTGTCTTCTTTGAGGATCAAACCATTGAGGATTTGAAGAATGAGGCAATAGCTAAGACTTCTACAGAGGGATTTATAGACTATGACCCAGTTATTCCTCCAGTATATTAGGGTGATGGGGGAGATGTGTAGGAAGATGGCAGAGCTAGATGTTGATCTACCTACAGGACATGTTGAGCAAGAAGAAGAAAGAGAATATATTCCCACAGTACCTCAGTTAAGAAGATCTTCTAAATCACGTCAACCTTCTAGAAGATACTCTATAGATGAGTATGTGATGCTTACTAATGCAGGTGAACCAGAGAATTACCAGGAAGCAGTTGAAAGTGAGCAAAAAAAGAAGTGGTTTATTGCTATGTAGGAATAGATAGATTCTCTACAGAAGAACCACACATATGATTTGATGCAACTACTAGAGAGAAGTAAGGTCTTAAAAAATAAGTGGGCTTTCAGATTAAAGACTCAAGAATATTGTTCTCAACCAAAGTATAAAGCTAGATTGGTTATGAAAGGCTTTGATAAAAAAAAAATGTATTGACTTTGAAGAGATTTTTTCTCTTGTTATTAAAATATCTTCTATCTATGTTGCTCTTAGTATTGCTATTAACATGGACTTGGAGATTGAGCAGTTAGATGTAAAAACAACTTTCCCTCATGGTGATTTGGAGGAAAAAATTTATATGGAGCAACTAGAAGGCTTCAAAGTCAAAGGTAAAGAAAATCTTGTCTACAAGTTGAGGAAAAATTTGTATGGGCTAAAGCAAGCTCCAAAACAGTAATATAAAAAGTTTGATTCATTTATGATTGAAAATGAATACAAAAGAATAGTTTCATATCATTGTGTGTACATCAAATGGGTTGGTGAAGATTTTATTATTCTCTACTTTATGTTGATGACATGCATATCCTTAAGAAAGATATGTCTATGATTGATATATTGAATAAGGAACTGAGTGAGTCTTTTGCAATGGAAGATATGGGGCCAACAAAACAAATACTGGGCATATAGATTTCTTGTGACAGAATAAAGAGAAAGATTTGGTTGTCACAGGAGAAATACATTGAGAAGGTATTGGATATGTTCAGTATGAGTAATGCAAAATCAGTTCCTCTTGCAGGTCACTTCAAGTTGTGCTTAGAGCAGAGTCTGTCAAGTGATAAGGAGAAGGAGAAAATGCAAAAGGTTCCTTATGCTTCAGTAGTTAGAAGTTTAATGTACGTGATAGTATATACGAGGCCAGACATCACATATGCAGTGGGTGTTGCTAGCAGATTTCTTGCAAATCCAAGCAAAGAGCACTGGGTAGTAGTGAAGTGAATTTTTAGATATCTTAGAGGATATTTTAAAGTTTGTCTAAGCTTTGGAGGTGGACCACCTATATTGACAGGTTACACAGATATAGATATAGCGAGAGATATTGACACAAAAAAGTCCACATCATGTTTTGTACTTACTTTTATAGGGGAGCTATGTCATGACAGTCCATATTGTAAAGGTGTATTGCTCTCTCCACCACAGAGGCAAAATATATTGCTGCTATAGAGGTTTGTAAAGAAATGTTATGGATGAAAGGATTCTTACAAGAATTAGGGCTGAAACAGAAAAACTATATGGTGTATTGTGATAGCTAGAGTGCCATCCATTTATGCAAGAACCCAATATTTCATTCCAAGTTAAAGCATGTAGATGTCAAATATCATTGGATCAGAAATGTGCATGAAGAGAAGTAGTTATAGCTTCAAAAAATTCACGCATATGATAACGGGGCAGACATATTGACAAAAGCTTTACCGAAAGAGAGATAGGAGATGTACTGACAATTGGTCAACATGACTTCACATTGAGGAGTCATGAAACAGCCTCCCTTATGGGCTGAAGGGGGAGGTTGTTGGGCAAATGGCCTAGATTCAGCTTATAATGGGTTTTAGTAAAGCCTATAACCTAGAACTTTACTTATATTAATCTAAATCTAGGTGGCTAGGGTTAAGATTAAGAAGGCAACGATGATTGAAAACATAGGAGAGAGAAAGAAGACTGCAAATTTGTAATAGAGGTTAGAAAACAAGAGATCTAGGAAAGAGAAGAAGACAAGGACAAGAAAAGACTATTCTAAATCATTCATATCTTAGGTTAAATCAGTGGATTATTACTGTAATCTCTCGGGAAGGTTTTGGATATTGAGCTTAGTAATATAGTCCTTGTATTCTTGTGATTCTCTTATATGTGTTGCTTGAACTTGGGTAATAAGCCTTGAGATATGTATATTCATTATTTTGATAATTGATTTTCTCTAGCTTGTCCCATGGTTTTATCCTTCGAGTTGAAAAGATTTTCTACGTAAATATTGGTGTTCATTTAATTGTGATTCTTATTTGATTATTTATTCCTGTTTTATTCTCATATAGAAAGATATACAAATGACCAACATAATTATTAAAGTAGTAGTGTTTTAAGGATTTGTTTGTTCGATCATATTTTATTGCTACTTAAAAGAGAAAATTAGGTTAATTTTGTCAACAGGTCTCAACATAATTAACCTTATCTTTTTAGTTTCTTTTCTGTTCATTTTTCCATTAAATGACGTGCATAATGCTTCCTAGCTGAGACCAATTTTTTTCTTACACAGTCATGTACCTAATAAGTTGATACCTAGAAGAACATGATGCTTTTGGGCCTGAGTTGATCACCTAATCATATTAGTAAATAAATAATACTTTTTGAGCTTAATTTATGATAACAATCATGAAGTAATAAAAAAAAAGGCGCTAATGCCTTGGGACTTCTGCAAGAAATGAAAAGCTAAAAGAAAAGAAGACTATGCTTTGAAATCCAATTGTAATGTGTCTAAATATAGAGAAGAAGAGCCAAAGTAATCAGAAAATATCTTGTCATGAAGCAGAAGAATATCATTATGAAATTGGATAATTAAATGTGATCAACATGCAAAAGGGAAAATATTTGTTTAACATTTTTAGAAAAATACCTATTTGATCATTTGCTAGGTTTGGCATAAAATCATCCACATTTTTGTTCAATCATACACCTAATCAAAGATCAAATTTACTATGATGATACCTCTTTGGCCTTTTGAAGATTCATCAATAGTATTTCCTTTTCTAAGGTTAGAGCTCAAAGTTAGTGCACAAACATAAAATATTCAGCATGCTACATAATTTAATATTTTTTTTAACATCAGATAAAGGATTACGATCAACATTAAACTGCAAGTACACAATCAACTTGTAAAACACAAATTAGATAAAGAAATTAGTCTCTAGGGGTAAAAAGAGTTCAAATATCCTACATCATCATCAAATAGCAAATTAATCTTTAATAATAATTTTTTATATGAGAATATGTAGCAAAACACAAGGGAAGCAAAATAAGACTTCAAGTTATTTTCAGTTTTTGTTCAATATTAAAAAGGTCTACCTCAATTTGACTATATATCTCCTCCTATATTATCAACTGCAACTAAATGATTATTGCAATAATGGGCTGCTCATGTCTTGGTTCATCTCCGTTTCAAACTCTTTGAGATCAGAGCTACACTGCAACATTGATTACAATCAAAAGAAAAGCCAGTTAAAGAACAGTTACCAATTACAGAATTGAAATTTCTTGAAAAAAAATGATAATTTGAACATACCATTTTCTCCACCATAGCCCATGGCAAGTCAGTAACTTGATTCCTAAACATATACTTGTTATGAACTGCTGTATTCATAACAACTTACTATGCCTTGCAGAGCTCACCAGATTTGAAATTTTCTAAAACATTGGGAGCAGCTTCCTTCGTCGGCTAGATTTTGCTTCCCCTCCATTTGGTAAAAAAAATGTGAATATTCCACAAAGCTTATTAAGCTCACACAGGCACACACCTATAAGATAAAAAGGATTCCATTTGTACTACAACAAAATATCACAAACATGCATATGAAATAACAAATAAATTCCACTATATTGTGGCACACCTATATCAGAACTGATGCAGCAGATTAAGGATCATATATGAATATTCATTTCTGCTTTCAGATATTTAGTTTATTATGGCACCTTTAGCTAATGATTGGATTAAATAACTTGTCGTGTACAAAAGACACAGAAGACTAATATAACTACAATAGCGCCATGATTACTCTGGGAAGTATATTCTACTTGGTTTAAGAAGGATTAGAGTTAGGTGTTGATGAAAGAAAAGATGTTTCTAATTAGTTAATTTATTCAATAATACAAAATATAGTGTCTCATGTGTCACTTCCTCAGATGTGTTCAATAAGTGGCAATGATTTATGGGCTAGTAAGATGCTGTATATTGCATATACATTTTCCAAGAAAAATGTGGTTCATATCAAACGTCAATAGCAAATTATATTAGGTACCATGAAACAAGTAGGAAGCTCAAATTAATGAACATGTTTGAGACAAGTCAATAAATTACATAACTAGACAATATCCATACCCATGAAGACGCTTTTAAGCTGTAGTTATTAAAAAAAATACATAAATATGCTATTAAAATTATATCAATATATTATAAATATTGATTACATGTACCCTGTAAGTTAATCACATGAGTGATGACATCTGTAACACACTACGTGATCCTTTTATTTATGATTATTATTAGCATATTTTTACATTATATTATCTATTATCTATTGCGCATATATATATATATATATATATATTTTGTGATGTCTTTGGTTATTTTTAATGGGAATTAGATTGTGATTAGATTATGATAATGAGATTGATTCATCTTTAAAAATAGATCATAAATAATCCTCATTATAAGTTACTCGAGAGTGGACATCGAGATAACCGAACAGATCGGTGTACTATATACTCGTACATATGATGGAGGCAACTGGTCTCATAGCCACTTATGTAAAGACACTAAGAATATAGTATAGGTGCTCATTAGAGAATTAATTCACTTATTGATCCACTTATGAAATATTATATGGATAATGATACCTAATGTCAGACAACGATTCCATAGTCCTAGTTGTGCATCTGGCCCTTAAACTTGAGATAATAAAGATGTTTTATTTGAGTACTCTTTTCTTTAATGTCAGACTTACAGGTTTGAAAAGTTTCAAATCCGGTACGGTCTATGATCGAGATTGATAGCCAACCTTACAAAGGTAATTAAATATTAATAAATGATCATCCACTCTCGGTATCATGAGAGTAATATCTCATATATACTTGCTCAGATAAATCCCTAGCCAGGGTCATTTGGATTAAGTTCTTAGAGAGAATTCGATTAACTATGGATTATAAAAATACGGTAACTATGGACAAACATGTTTGATGGATTCAATCCCCCTATACTGTTTGGGGAGTATGGCACAGTGATCGGTACATCCATAGTCGATAAGTCAAATGAATTATTATGAAGATAATAATTCACTATATCAGAAGGAGTTCTGATCGGAGCGACTCACGACCAGCTCGGTATCGGGCCTAGAGAGTCACACACATATGGTAGATGCTTCAGCGCATGGAGGATTAAATGGAGATCTAATTAACCCTTATTCTCATTAGATGAGACCCTACACTAATAGGCTCCTTGCATGAGGCTCAATTTGAGGCCAAAAGAGATTATTAGATAGAGATCCAATAATATAATGTTAGTGGGTAATTGGACCCATCAAGGCAAGAACCATAGGGTTTTTGGTGGCTCTCTATAAATAAAAGGGAAGACTCATGTTTTATAAGCTGTAGCTTTGGCCACCCCCTCTTATTCTCATCCCTCCCTCTGCACAAGAGTTACGAGATCTGATTAGAGGAGTTTCGCTGCAGAGATATATCGTGTAGATACCACTAGAGAGGAATATGTTTAACTTTATTCATCATCTCTATCTGGATATGGAAAAATAGGGATGTACGATTTTCCTAGATAATCAATCTCTCACGTATCGTAGTTTTCTCGGTTTTACAACTTTCTCATGACCTAATCTTTTATATGATGATTTGATTTACGTGAAAAACCTATTTTGTTTTGATCTTTTGCTATGCATGTGATGCTATCGTGAGGTTTTTACAAAAACACTAGCAACAAATGTGATTATATATATATATATATATATATATATATATATATATATATATATATATATATATATATATATATATATATATATAGTTATTGTTGTTAAGATAAGAGCTTGAAATATATAGTTTGAAATAGTAATCGAGTGTTGATTTTATCACCATTAATAAACATATCACTGAAGTTACAGAGATAATTAAGTGCAAACAAATCAATCCCACATATTTCTTATCATAGTAAAGATGCAGCATACTTCATATATTTTTCATGGATGATGTGTATTATTGCAGTCCTTTTGAGATTCATGTAATTTTTAATCATATAGAGGAGATATGTAACAAGATAATTAATGAATACAATAAGCATATAGATGAAGTAAAACAATATGTAACAAAAGCATATCGTAAAGGAGCCTAAGGAATGAAACTTGACACTGTCGATTTACATAAATTTTGCAACTTCAGATCCCCGGTTCGTGCAATGCGACAAAAGATCATATGCTTATAAGGTATAACACAACAAGAAAGAAGTCCTTATAAGGTATATTTTATAAAGTATATTCTGAATGATTATAATAAACAATGTTAATAGCAAAATAAAGCATAAGACATGCTTGGAACAGTGACTACCGTCCAGCTGCTCAACAGATAAAACCATCAATAATAATTCCATCTAAAGATAAAAAAAAAAAACATTAGGTAGGCCATTGAGACGGTGAAAGATTATGTAACACATGTTGCTTGGTTCAAGTAGTTTTCATACTAGGTGACAAGGATTTGGAATATCTAAAACAGTCACAGTTACGTGTATCAGTTCATGAAGAAAGAGAAGCCTTGTGTTTCTTATATGAATTACTATTAATTCTTAAGGTGGCTTACATGATTATTTTAGGGTGCAACCCAAATCATATTGCAACATGGTTAACCAATTCTGAACTATGTTTAGATCATGTAACTTGGTGTCAAAAAGTATGCAAGGAAGAATCTCGTGCAGTTGAAACGATTAATAACCTATAACTTCATGAAGAGATAGATAGTCTGAAATGGGCTAGACGCATAAAACAAGTAAATTGTCTACATGATTTATTTTCCTTGGAAAGTGATTCTGATTTCTGGAAGATCAAAGAAAATTCAGTGGATTAAAAGATATATTCAGGAGAAAGTTCAGCGAAATCTGGGTTCTTAAATGAAAGATAATAAAAAGACCAAGCAATCAACAAAAGAAACATCATTAATCATACAAACTAGGCATCTAACAATTTCAAATTTGAAAAGTAGAGTCAATTATTAGAGACAAAAGTTATCATCTGACATTGCTTCCAAATTACAAATTTTAGATCAGATAAACACAAAAAAAGGTTACTTTTTTTACTTCTGTAATTTCTGAAGCATTATGCTGCAACTTTGTTATGTTGAAGTCAATATTTATCCATCAAATTGCATTAGTTGATGACTCTCATATTGCAACTACCAAACTACTAAACTCTCATATTGCAACAAAAGAAGATTTACTACTCTCTAAATGAGATTCTAAATTCTAATACAAAAAATTTTAAAATGATTCTTCCGAAGATATCAAAATTCTTGAAATATCATGAAAAAGAACCTTGAGAACTCTCAGGTTCATGTCTCTATTATTTGGATCACTAAATCTACATCTATTTTCTCTTACCTCCAAAAGAGAAAAAAAAAAATGCAATTCACACATAATTCTGTTCAATATCCTGGTGGTCTTCAGCTCTGTCAAATTTCCATCGGAAGGTGAGGAAAGATATCAAGCTACTTCCTATACTCCATCAATCAAGAGCATCATGCCTCCATCGGTCTCATTAACTCAATTTAGTTGCTCTCATCTACAAAAGAAAAGGATTGATCAATAGCATTTTGTTGTCTACCTAAGGAGTCAGGGTTCATATTTAAGGAATGCAACAACATGCTAGATGATTTAATAATTTTTCTTTAGGCAATCATAACATGTAACACAATAATACCGCCATGAAAAACTTGAAAATTTTGCTTGAAGATAATTTTCATGTACAACACAATAAAAGACACCAAGATATCTGCACTTAAGTTATAAATTTATTACTTAGGTCTATGTAGCAAAACCGTACTAGATCACAAATGCCTTCCTCAAGCCGTAACATTTAAGGTCTTCAAAACTACCCTTCCTTTTATTTAACTTCTTTGAAATTTAATCAACTCAAAAATAAGAAAAATCATGTTTACAATCAACAAATTCTCAAAATAATATAATGAAATGCAGCATAAATGGTATTAAGAGGCAAGTATGTGCTCCATATCCCCACACAGATATGTTCAAGGTCTGTTATTTCATATCGTACCAACTTTTTTAACTCAATTCGATATGGTATGATATATTGATATCGAGCAATATGCCCAAGCGTACCATTCGATTTCCTTCTCCCCATGTAAGGAGACGTTTATTCTCCCTGCACAGGAGAAGAAATATCTTCTCTCTAAGAAGTCCATATTGTTTCGGACTTAGTTAGTTTTGCCTAAGTCGTGCGGCACCATCACATGTCCATTCGCAAAAGTTAACCTCTCTAAAACCTCCTATGGTCTCTTAGGACCTACAGAAGAGAAAACATATTAGATAAAGTATTTTCCATAGGATCCACATAATCCACAAGCAACCATTTCAGTAAACATTTTTTATAGCTAATGCAAATTATAATCATAGACTTTACAAACTTTGAATGGTCACACATAAAGGATCATAGTCTATTACAGACCAAAGTCCACACAATTGCCCACATGACATAACTTTTATTTACAAACTGAAGTCGGTCACGAAAGCTAGCCAAACTAGGACCGTCAAGCTTACTACTAGCCCACTAATTGTTGTATAAAGTATGACCAAAACCCGAAAGATACGAATATACATGAGCATTACATTAAACACCCTCTTTATATTTTTATACAGGACATTCTCCCCCACTTATTGCTTCGACGTCCTTATCGAAGCTGCTGCAAACGCTATATTTCCTTACCTTTTGCTGAATCTTAAATCTTCTACTCTGGTTATAGCATGTCTATTGTCTCCCAACTACTCTCTATTGTTGTTGTTGAGTAGTCGAACTCTAATCCACCATATTGCTTCAACTTGCCAATGACTTACTCTAGCGTGGGGTCAGTTGAGTTGTATTGATCCTTATTGATTCCTGCATATACTTCTAATAAAGGAAAAGACCTTCCTTGTTATGCACCAGTATCGTAATGGTCTCATACTACTTAAACTGGGTGGATAATTGTTGGAGCTTTAATGAGCATTGTCTCGTAGACTTTGGAGTTTTTGAGGTCCTTCCTCAATGAAATTTGCCCATCGATTCTTTTTCAACTTAGTTATCGCTTCTAAGTAGATTTGTATCACTTTCACTTTCGATTGACATTTTGTTGGGAAATGAAGCGAATAATATACTCTCAGCAGCACCGATCCCCAATGGTGAGGACTTGACAACTATTGTCTTTTATTAGGTTTCTTTGAAGGGTCTTTGAACTTGCACAGAGCTCCTCTGCTAGATAAATAAGAGAACTGGGTACTCAGTTTCACATATTCTCTTGAGTTGAGAAGACAAATGTTCCTTGACTTCACCCGCCTCCTCAAGGTTGTACTTCATACATTAAATTAGTTATTAGCCTTCGCCTGCTCTTTGCTTATACTTCTAAAACACCCGAAGTATTTGTACTCCTTGCTTAATTAAGTTAGTTATGTGATTAACCTTCTATCTACCATCGAACTTTCAGAATGGAAGAAGTTTTACCCAAAAAGAGTAAAACTTTACCCCAACTTTGAGCAAGTCTCTGATAGTTTTGGTCGCCTCTGCAATTGTATCATCTTCTCCATCATCTTTGTTGCCTACTCCTCTGAGAAGAAAAGGTACAGTACCATGATTGTATACCGTTCCTTGGCTAAGCACTCTTGCATCAACCTGAAGTCCCCCACTTTCGGCTATCTATACTTGGAGTTTACCTCTGCATTTTCTACCTCCTCGACCCCTTTCATGACCAACGCTCTCCCTCTATAAAAACAAAGGATCAATGACTCTACTGAAATCTTGCCTCTATTGTATTATGATGCTACCAAGCCATGACACTACTATCTGTTGCTTTGCATCTACGTTCCTTTATTCGTGATCAGTATCTCTGCCTTTACGGCACTATAACACTCCTCTGAGTCCACCTACATTCTAACTGATGCTTAGCTTTCAAGTAGCTGAGCCCTCTGGACTCGTCATCGGTCCCTCACCCCTTTCAACTACTTGCTTCAACACCTCTATGTTCTCCGAACAATTCTCCTTGGTCAATGGAAAGATATATTGCAACTTTCATGCATAACCTCCACCATCATTTTACAGGGCTCGCGCACTTAGCAGCAACGTTTGCTTACTCGGTTTTGTCCTCTAACGTATCGAGCTCCCTTAAGCTAATATAAGCATGAGAGCAGTCCAACTCTCTAGTAGCTTCGATCATATCTCTGTATGATCAAGCCCCCCATGGGACTCACTGGTACTTATATTCGAAATTCTCCCTCGGTGGTACACAACCCCTATATACTAATGATCATGACTTTCATCTGATGTAAAATTCGATGCACACACAAAAGACCCATATTTACAGTACCATGACATTCACTCCTTGAATCCATGACCCTTCTTGTCATCGTATCATTCACCAAAGTAGAGCTCCTAGTAGCTCTTGATCATACCTCCATATAATCACGTCCCTCATGGGCCTTCTCCTACGTGTGTTATATTACATCAAACTATTTCATCATAATCCGCTGCACCATGTTGTCTCTTGGTGACATCTCCGTTGCATTCAATTTTTTGTGGGTTAAATTCGGACTACTATCTCTCAATGTGTGGCCTCTGCTAACACATCATAGAGCCTCTGCCACCTCTAATTGTGGTTGCTCCTTTGGCAACTAACCTTCATCTATCTATTCTTGGGTCACACCTGTGTGAAGCATCGCTCTATGACAGTCTGACACCTAATAGCTCTCGAAGTCCTTGGACTTTACCGAAATTAGTGCACTATTGTTTGGATCCTGGGCCTCTATCCCTCTAACAGCACAATCTCCACTATGCACTGCTTTCTTCATGACAACTTGAATAGCAGCACTGTGGCATATTATTCAAGAGTACCTGCCTCTATGTCCTCTTGCCCCGTGCTAAGACCTTCTGATCCTAACTTCTCCTCTATAAGTTGAATCACCTTAGTTTCTCTGTCAAATGCATCTCTAAAACAAGGTGCATATGCCTTGAAGCTCCCTTCATCTTCGGCACCATGTAGGATGAGTCCTCCCTATCAGAATGAAGAACCCATGGAATGATATGATCTGACTCTTACCTCTACAAGAATTCATGACCTTGACCTCTATCCAAGGAAAGTTTCATGCTTTCACTTCATATTCCATCTTCTATGTTGACTTCCTTCATGCGGCTTAGATACTTCACCAAGTTCCACCCAAGTTTCTCTGCCCCTCGATTTGCATTGAGTTGATGGTAGCCCTCACACCCACCATTTCAGGGGTCAGCCCTTTGTTGAATTCGATTTTCACATTGGCTCTAAGTGTGCATTCATTTGATGTTGTCATGGTCGCTCCCCCATTTGATCTCACAATGCATCCATTAATGCATTACCTCATGCAAGATCATATGGTGAATCCTCGCCGCTCGTTTAATTCGTTGAGCTTTATGGAGTTATTTTCTTGAGATACTACTCCTCAACATGTGCAGTCCGCTGCATATGATTCTTTCTCTGGAGAACCAAGACTTATCTCTCCTAGATATCTCTCATGTTGGAACAACTTTCCTTTTGGCATTTTTTCATTTGAAAGTTTTGGAGACTACCATCCCCTTGACTACTCTACCTTACTGAACAAATTGTACATTATTCTGCCCCCACAAATGCACTTGCTAAATTGTGACTCTTTGCTAATACAACCCTGATATACCCTTCAAGGATTAGCAACATATTTAACTTATTGAACACTTGAGCATCCTATAGATATATCATTCCCATGACAAAGAGAAAGTTTCAATGCTCCATGACACTGAGTTTCAGCCACCTTAGGATATCTACGGACACTCAATCGTCCTTATACAAGTCCTTGTATGAGTATTAAATTTTTTAAGTTAGTAATTCCCCTTACTTCTATTAGCTTTGTACAAATCTTTCAGTCGTTGTGCACATTTTGCATAGTATCATCTTTTATCAAGCGCCCCACTTATCTTGAGCACCCTCAAGTTTGATTGTTAATGTCAAGTCGTAGCTCAAACTTAACCATCTCAACCTTTATCCGCTATGTATTCTTCCAAGCTTGCTTGTCCTCATGATGTCATTCCTCCGAATGCCAATCTTGGATGTCCGCTTCTCTAAGTAACTCTTTTCCCTACATCTCAATGTCTATTTCCTCCAAATGGTTATGTGTACTGGCTGCCTCCATGCAGCCCAACTAGGTCCCCTACACTTGTATGCCAAGTGTTTCTATGTGTGTTTGTCCCGCTCTGATACCAAATATCACGAATTTAGTTGGTTTTACCTAAGTCATATGGTACCATCACGTGTCCATTCGTAAAGGTTAGTCTCCCTGAAACCTTTTATGGTTCCTTAAGACTTACAAAAGAAAAAACGTACTAGAGAAAGCGTTTTCCACATGATTCACAAGTAACTATTTCAGCAAATACTTTATATAGTCAATGCAAATTATAATTATAGACTTTACAAACTTTGAACAGTCGTACACAAAGGATCATAGTCCATTACAGATCAAAATCTCCATAAATGTTTACATAGCACAATTGCTAACTCATTAATTATTTTATAAAATATAAACAAAATTCGGAAAACATACATATAGTTGAGCATACTTTTTATATTTTTATGCATACAGTGTGAGAAAATAAAATCTCCACAGATCAATCACAAAAAAAAACTATCTCCACAAATCTTCACTCAGTTTGATTAGGAGACGAAGGCTGATGGGTGCAGTTTATATCGTTCACATTAATGCCACTCCCATCAATAAAGCAATTGTCTCTATATACATTAGAAACCAAATTTACAAAGAACAGTTAGAGAGTTAGGAGCACAACTGAATTGAAGCAGTGAGGGATTTCGAGGCAGAGTTGTCCTCAGGTCGCTGGGAATGGTAGTCATTGCACTTTGGGGAAGACAACAAGTCCTGATACTAAATGAAAAGAGGATGAGATTGATGGTTGCTGAACTTAAAATCATTCTTATTCTTCCAAGTATACTAAAAGGAGGCACCAATAACTGAGGCAATACTGGAAGAAGCTGATCTACCCCATCGTCCCCCCTCGTTTAACCCGTCTTCATAAGGCCACTCAGCCATATAAAAGAATTTGAAGCCCAGCTTAATTTGAAGTAGATTTCATTAGGATCTAGAGAAGAAGAATATAACATACATTTGAGAAAGAAATAGGTAATATTCCCCATAAAGAGTATCTCTCAGGGGACTGAAAAAATTTGTTTATATCTACTATAATATGCAGTTAATGTTCTAGAGGAACGAAATGAAGATTGACAATCCATATTGGAATAACTTCAAGCAATGAGATTCAAGAGGATCCTTGATAAAGCAAAACATCATCCATGTCCTTTTTGTTTTATTAATAAGGTAATAGAAAAAAAAAGAACAACCTCACTTAAGTCAAATAATCTTGAGTCAAATTTCTTAAGGTCATGACACTCAGACATTTACAATTATCCATTCAACCTGTAAAGACAAAGAGAAAGTCGATAGCATCAATTAAACAATTAAAAATAATTGAATCAAATGACAAGACACTTCCTCAATCATATATAGTAAGTAACATGTTCGATCCATAGGCATACTAGTATCATGAGCATTACTGTCTCGATAGCGATAGCGATGATGATAGGAGTCGATGATTCCATCTGCTCAGTTTTAGGGTGATGCATGGATTGGAGTAGCATTTTATATGTCATCCAAGATTCTAATTATGGAACTTGAATAGATAGTCATCGTATTTACACGTGGAAGGGGAGAAAGAAGATAGTCGATGATTTTGAACAAATATGACATAGCCTGTATGATGTGCTTGTTATATTCTTAGTCATCGTATTACAAAAGATGTTAAGGCCAACAATAGTATAGTGACAGTTGGTCATTTTTTTTGTAGTTGATCTATCTTATCATACGGAGCAACAAGTCAATGTTTAAAGTAAATTATTTTATATTTTTCAACCTCCGTACCAATATATGTCATAATCATGCTTATCTCAAGAGCCACATTGGACACGTGTGATTCACAATGATCAAACTACAACTATCATTACGTTGATGCACCAACGATAATATGATCTATTAGTATACCACATCATATGTGTAATTTTAAGATTGAATCTAACAACCATACCATGATAATATACATATATATAATATTGAGGACTACAATCCATTACTTATGATTTCATATTTTTCTTTTATCCAATAACCATGTATATCTGTCAATCAATCCATTTATAACTTTATTCATTTGAATAAAGTTATAAAATAATATATTTTTTTATATTCAACTCATAATTTAATAATTTATATTAAAAACCCTAATATATATATATATATATCTAATTTTTGGGTACTTTTTAAGGGTCGACTTAACTACCTTCCACCGAGAATATCCATAAAATAATATGATAATTTATTCGACTCTCGTACTACCAATCAAATACACAAGGAACCAGCATCAATAAATTTTAAAGAAATCTATAATTATTTATCAAATAGCCTAGATACGTGTATTTTATCCACTTTGGTACGTAACAGTTGTTATTTGCCAGATTAGCACATAACAGTACACAGCAACCAGTAATTACTAGACTGGGTGTGAATCGGGATGCAAGCAATCCCTTTTTGGACCATCTTAGATGCGGTAAAAAACTTTTGCCAAATAAACCTAGTGACCTGGGCATACTAAATGATTCATAGAAATCAATATAGCCATAATAACCTAAAAATGAACTATTTTTTTTATAGTATATTAAACTGTTGGTCGTAGAAAACTGGTAGCCTAAGCAGTAAGATTAGTGAAAATAGATTAAAATTGGATAGAAGAATAATCTAAGAGGGGATGTTAGCAAATAAAGAGAACTTATGAAGAGTAGTAAATAACATTGGAGAATTCATACGCAAATGATAAAGTCTCATTTTCCCAATGCTTCCATCTGTGCACATCTGCATGCAACAAATTATTCAGTGACAAGCAGCTGCACTACCATTCATGCCTAATTAAATTCTGCATCCAGTTCAGAAATGTACAAGTTTTATTGTTAAGTTTCAAGCTACCTTAGCTCTTCCAAGGGCCAATGTAATAGCACTACTTGCAACATCAAATATAGTCAAAAGGAAAAAAGAAAAATAAAGATGTGCAACAGATGAAGTCCATTCATTGAAATAAGTGGTTCCTTTCCTTGAAAGAGCGCAAAAATGACATTGTACACTGAACAATGCCCAAGTTTGCTGTACTTCATTTCCCTGGAATAAGGATATATTTGTACAAGTTTTATAGCAACAAAATTGTTCACAATCATTTACCTATATATATATATATATTTTTTTTTTTACGTGAAATAAAAAGATGTCACTCGTTATTATGATCCATGAAAGTCCAGGATATATAAAAGACTAATAGTAGGAAATATGATTCTTCAGTCTATCTCAAGATTAACTTTGTCCTTCAGTAATCTCATATCAATAATTATTCTCCTACTAATAATAGGTGAAGCAAACAAAGAAGACTCCAGCAACAATAGTATTTCTACCTTCACTCCTATAAGAAAACACAAATGAACAAACAACATCTAAAAGAGAAAGAATACAAATGAACAAACATCATCTAAAAGACAAAAATACAAATGAACAAACTTTACGAACACAAATGGATAATTTTCATTCAAGAACTCTTCAGTATTAGGATTTTACAGCATCGTTCACGAAGACTGCTATATTAACTTTAATACTCCTATTCAATCCTTCAAGGGCTCTTATTAATTGATTCATAGCCCGATATGAGGAGGAGCCTAAAAAAATCACTATAGAACTCGAAGAATCAGTTGCATTATACCATGCTCACTTCTTGCACTTTTTGGACTACTTTGTTGGCTTTGAGCAAGAATAGTTCAAATTCTTTGGAGGAGACCACTCCTACAAGGTTTCATGGGATCCATATAACTCAACTATTTCTATTTGTAAATTAATCTCATCAATATATTTTTTTTCTTTTTTAGCAAAAATAAACTCAAAATCACACATTACAAAGTAGATAAATATAGCTTTTTCAAGGATCCGGTTCAAAATAATAGAGTATAATATGCTCTGATACTAATTTGATATTAGCTAGTGTGATCACATTTTGGCTAAAATATGAAGACTTTAATCAAGAAAGATATATCCTGAGATGTTACTCAAAAGCTTGATAGGTTAAGAAGGATCTATTATTAATTTTATGGAGAAGCAAAACTAATCTAGCTAAGCAAAGCCAAACTTTCTTATCATTCCATTCCCATAGAAAATATATATCTCAAAGGATCGCATTGAGCATCTACAATAATAATAAACACATTTCAAATAAAATATATATTACCAAGTAATTAACACATTACTTACTAAAAAAATTTAATAAGAGCAATAAATAATTAAAAAAATATAATAACTAAGATTTCAAAATATAATTTATTAATTATGATAAAAATTTAATTATTCCCTCGCATCAGTTAGACTATTGGGTCGAGTGCTCGCTGGTTAAGCTTTTTTTTTTTTTTTACCTTATTAAGTTTAATGCATCTTATTTTCATGCATTAAATTTCAAGGTATTTGTGATGAACTCTAATTTAACTTGTACATCAAATAATAAATGAAATAAAAATTAACAGAAAGGGGACAAATAAATGGACGACTTGCGATTTGCTCCATCAATTTTCTATCCATCAAGGGAACAAAAATATCAGTGCACGTGGACGGTCGTCAGCGATCCCGCATAAAACTCAAGCAAACGAATAATCCGATAAAGAGGCTGTTGCCCTCGACGTAACGGCCCGGACAAAGAAGAGGACACGTCATCGCTTCAACTCGCCTCCTCCCTCCATCTGCTCTTCCTTTAAATGCAGAGACCGAGCTTTCCGAAGTCTTGTCTATGCCGCATTAATTTCTTTAGCTTGATTGCTTCGCTTCGCTTCTCGGAAAGGAAGCCTTCGCCAAATCTTCATACTGATTCGAGGGTTTGGAGGAGGAGGCGAGGCGAGAGAGAAAACGGAAGCATGGGAGAACGCTTTAGGGAATAGGGTTGTGGGATTTTGGCGATGTCGGACGAGAAGCCGCCGGTAGAGATATGCAAGGGCGTGAATGACCTTGACAAGGTGGTGCTTAGGGGCCTCCGCGGGAGCTCGGCCGAGGTCCGATCTCTCTTCCCCTTCCGTCTCTCTAGATCGGTTGACCTTCGCCCTGTTTTCGTTCCTTTTGACGTTTCTGTCGATGATTGAAATGCTAATTCGGTTCGAGATTGTTGCCTGCAAAATTCTTGTAATCGGAATAAATTTCTCTTTTGTTTACCATATTGTTTGGTCAATTCTCAAAATGATCTTGTTATTTCCTTCCTATTTCTTCATTTTTTGGTGGCAACTTGTCCTGGATAGCGCGATAATTGGATTCAATCCCGTGTTTTATGTCGCACCTGGGCGTTACTTTTGGAAAAAACAGAAACAGTTGCAAGATTTATCGGTGACACGAGGGTAGATTGGTTTTGGGTGGTTTTGTATAGTCTATTGGCCATTCTCTTCACAAATACTTATTGGGTGGTATAATTATCTTGTGATGGTGTTGCTGTTGTTGTTGCTGCACATTTGATGTACTGTTATGATCCCTTCAACAAGCGCCTCCGTGTGATGATTCAATGTCCTCAAAGATAATTTTAGTTCTCTCGTAGAAAATCTTTAAGTGATTCATATTTATCTTTTGAAAGCATTGAAAGAAGACTAGATGTGAAGAACTACTCTCTGGAACAAGACATGCTTTCCGGAAGTAGGTGTAGTATGGCCTTGTGAAAGCTGCGCTCCTTCTAAAATTTCGTGCAGAAATATCCATATTTTTAGGGTTATGGAGTTAACTTACCCTGCAGATAGGGGAAGAGAATGTACCGTGAAATATTTCTATGGGTCACTAACTATAATGCAAGCAAAACTATGAGAAAATATTAGATGAGATCCTATTATTAGATGATTTGTAAATTCTAAGCTATGATATGGTATTATGAGCAAATTATCTACAGAGAAATTTTTTGTGCCTAAAACTCTTATGCATTGGTATTTAGATGTGTACTTTTGTACTGAAAGTGAATTACTTATTAACCTTATCAAGCAATGATCAATAAGATGTAATGTAGGGTGTTGGATGATGCTCATGAGTTTTTACATTGTTGCAGGCTGTTCAGTTTTGTCTAACTTTGCAAACATTTTATTGTACCTCTAAGCCACCAGTTCTATTTACAGAGAGGGGTTGGGTCGATATCTGGAGAGTTGTGTTTTAGCTGGTTGATATGCTTCTTGTCACAATATAATAATCTCAAGTGCTGGCCAGACTGTTGCATCTTGACTTCTAGAATTGCCACCACCTTGAAATTGGAAGTGACATACATCACCTATGAATTTTGGTTAAAAAAAATTTAAAAATCATCAATCTACCTTTTCTCAAATGTGATTGCTCCTGTAAAGTTCATTTATTCCTATGAGCATAATGATTGTGAATCTGATTATTTGTTGTATAAAATAGAAACTTGACAGTTAATATTTGTCTTGCAGCACATTCCAAACAAGCAAATAGTACATTTCATGTGAAGAAGCTGATATATATAAAGTCAGATAAATTTGTGCATCACTAAGTGGTACACACAAGTCCACATAACAGGATAAGCTTGGACTTTTCCTGTACAAATAGTGCACGGAATTCCTTGTTGTAGAGGACATTTGTGGAAATATTAGATTTAGAGGGTAATACACTTATTTCAGAGTTATATATACAAAAACAATAAGAAAAGACAAGTTTTAACTTTTAGCTCCGGTGGACATGCTCATTTTGATCATAGAATCATCTCAAGTATTGGACAAACTGTTGTTACATCTTGACTTCTAGATTTGCCACCACCTTGAAATTGGAAGCAAAATATACAACACTAATGTATTTTGGTTTTAAAAATTTAAAAAATATATCTATCTTATATTGAATGTTATTGCTTCTTTAAAGTTCAGTTATTCTTATGGGCACAACGATTATGAATTTGATTATACTGTTGTATAAAATGGAAACTTGATAGTTAACATTTGTCTTTCAGCACATTGGCAAACAAGCAAATAGAACCTTTCATATGAAAAAACTGATACATATCAAAAGTCAGAGAAATTCGTGCATGACACTGAGTGGTACACGACACGTCCACATAATAGGGTAATGGTCGACTCTTCCTATACAAATAGCGCACAACAAGATTTGATTCCTTGCTTTGAAGGGCACTTGTGGAAATATAAGATATAGAGTGTAATACACCCATTTCAGAGTTAAATACACAGAAAAAAGAAAAGACAGGTTTAAAAAATCTTAAATTTATATATTGATGATGTTGCATTTTTGGATGATTATTTATTCCTTGTTATTTATTTGCAGGTGTATTTATATGGGGGTCATGTGACATCTTGGAAAAATAACCATGATGAGGAGTTGCTTTTTCTCAGCAGTAAGGTACAAGAACTGTTTGCAAGACATCAAAATTTTCAAACATATAGTTTGTTTATCCTCATGGTCAATAATACTTGCTAATGATTACTAGATTAAGGAAAGATGAAAAGATTATTTTTATAAATTATTTAATAAATAATCCATGTATAACTTAGATTTAACGATAAATAATAGTGGTATATTTATTCATAAAACTTAAGCTATTGAAGTAAAAGATGCATTAAAGAAGATGAAACAGCTAAGAGTGTGGGGCCTGATGGTATTCCTATTGGGGTCTGGAATAGTTTAGGAGATAAGGAAGTAGCTTGGTTAACTAACTTATATAAAAAATCATGAGATTCAGAAGAATGCCGGATGAATCGGGAAAGAGATTTTTAGTGTCAATTACAAAAATAAGGGTGACATACAAAATTGTTCAAATTATAGAGGAATTAAAATCGTAAGCCATACTATGAAACTTTGGAAAAAAGCTATCAAAAGTTAGATAAGGCTTGAAACAAATATTTCTGAAAATTAATGAGTTTTATGCTCAAAAGATCAACCATAGAAGCTATTTATTTATTAAGACAATAATAAAAAATTATAGGGAGAAAAAGAAAGATGAATATATGATTTTTATTGACTTAGAGAAATCTTATAATAAGGTTCCTAGAGATTTATTATAGTGGTTTTAGAAAAGAAAGGTGTATCGACTAATTATATTGATGTTATTAAGGATATGTATGATAATGTAGCTACTAGTGTTAGAATTGTAGGGAGTGTGTCTAATGAGTTTTCTATTAGCATAGATTTACCAAGGATCCACATTAAGTCTCTACCTTTTAACATTGATAATGAATGAACTTACTAGTCAATTACATGATAGACCTCCCCGGTGTATGTTATTTGTTGATGATATCAAGGTTCGCCATACCATAACATACCGCTCGGTACGGGCTGTCACGGTCTCAGCTGATTTTGCCTAAGCCGTGCGGCACCCATGCATGTCCGTCCGCAAAGGTCAGCCTTCCCCGAGATCTCCTAAAATCCCACAGACTTACAAAAAGAGAAAACGGGCCAGAAGAAGCAATTTCCACGGGATCCACAAGCAACTGCTCAAGAAAAACACTTTATAAAGCCAAAATACAAATTACACCCATGGACATTACAAACTTAGAGAGGTTGCACACAAAGGATAATGGTCCACTACAGACCGAAGTCCCCACAAGTGCTTATAAGACACACTTGTATTTACAAGCCAAACTTGGCCATAAAGCAAATCAAACTAGGGCTGCAAGCCCGCTTCTTGTTGTACAAGATATGTACCTAAACCGAAGGACACGGACTAACACAAGCATTTCATCGAACACCTTGTTTACATTGTTGTCCGTGACATTCTCCCCCACTTATTTCTTCGACGTCCTCGTCGAAGCCACTGTAGACGCTGCATCTCCTCGCATTCTACTGAATCTTTAATCTTCTGCTTTGGCTGCAACACGCCCCTTTGGCTCCTAGCCGCTCTCCGCCGCTGTTGTTGAGTAGTCGAACGCTAATCCGCCATGCTGCTTCAACTCACCCATGACTGAATCTGGTGTGGGGTTGGCTGAGTTGTGCTGATCCTTGTTGGTTCTCGCGGATCCCTCTGATGAAGGAAAAGACCTGCCTTATTATGTGCCAGTATCGCAGTATACTCATATTGCTTGAACTGGGTAGATGCTTGTTGGAGCTTTAACGAGCATCGCCTCACAGACTTTGAAGTTTTTAAGGTCCTTTCTCCATAATGTTTGCCCATTGAACCTTCTTCCGCTGTTAGTTGTCACTTCCAAGTATGTTCGCATCACTCCCTCTTAGTCAATTGGGAAATGAAGTGGAAAAACTACTCTCAATAGCACTGATCACCAACGGTGAGGATTTGACAACCATTGTCTTCCATAAGCTTTCTTTGAAGGGTCACTGAACTGAGCTCCTGCTGGATAAGTAAGAGAACGGGATACTTGACTTCACCCATTCTCTTCGTAGTTGAGAAGGTAAGGCTACTTGGCTTCGCTCACCTCCTCGAGTTAAGGGAATTGGGGTGTCGGTTTCGCCCATTCTCTCGAGTTGAGAAGGCAAAGGTTACTCAATTTCGCGCAAAGGTTACTTGATTTCGCTTGCCTCCTCGAGTTTGTACTTCATGCATTGTCGGGTACTAACATTCGCTGTTCTTTGCTCACACTCACTTGAAGTGGTTGCACTCCTTGCGTTGGGTTAGCTACGTGATTCACCTTCCCACCGCCATTGAACTTGGAATGCAAGAAGTTTTGCCCGAAAAGTGCAAAAGTTTACTTGGCCGCTCACTTCCTCGAGTTAAGAGAACTGGTTTGCCCATTCTCTCGAGTTGAGAAGGCAAATGTTACTCAATTCGCTGGCAAAGGTTACTCGATTTACGCCTCTTGAGTTTGTACTTCATGCATTGAGTGGTTACTAACATTCGCTCTTTGCTCACACTTCAAGCACTTGAAGTGGTTGCACTCCTTGCGTTGGGTTAGCTCGTGATTCACCTTCCCACCGCCATTGAACTTCTGTAATGCAAGAAGTTTTGCCCGAAAAGAGCAAAAAGTTTACTCCAACTTGGAGTCCCCCAACTTGGAGTAAGTCTTTGATAGGTCTGGTCGCCTTTGGGATTGCACCGTCTTCTCCATCACCTTTGCCGCCTACTCCTCTTGAGTAGAAAGGTACAGTACCATGTACTGCCTACTTCGTTCCCTGGTCGAGCACTCCTGCATCAACCCGAAATCCCTTAATTTCAGCTATCTGGATGAGAAGCCCATCGACATCGGTCTTATGAAGTTTCTTAGCCTCTGCCCTTCTGCCTCGTCTTGGTACTTGGAGTTTACCTCTGTATTCTCCACCTTCTTGGCCCCTTTTACGACCAATACTGTCCCTTCATGAGAGCAAGGGATCGATGGCGTCACGGAAGTCCCGCATCTGCGGTACCATGGTGCTGCCAAGCCTATAGCACTACTATCCGCTACCTTGCATCTTCATCCCTTCCTTCGCGATCGGTAGATCCGCCTGGCACTGTGGAGCTCCTCAGTCCACCGCCTCTAACCGACGCTTTTCTTTTGGGTAGTGAGCCCGTTGGACTCGCTTCCTCGCCCTTCGACCACCGCCCGACATCACCGTGTCCTCCTAGCAGTTCTCCTTGGTCGATGGAGAGAGAGCCACTCATGTATGGCCTCCGCCATCTTGTTGAGGCTCGCCGATTCTTCTCCTTAGCTTCCTTGGTAGCAACGTTCGTTTACTCGGCCTTGTCCTCTAACTCGGGCTCCCTTAAGCGAATGTGAGCAGGCCCAACTCTCCAAGCCCGATTAATCAAGTCCCTCCATGGGACTCACCGGTACTTGCAATCGACTACTCTCTCTGGTATACAACCCCATATCGACGACCAAGGCTTTCATCCGATGCAAGCTTGATGCATACACACGGAAGACCTGCTGATCGTGGCATTCACTCCTTGAATCCACGCCCTTCTTGTCGCTGTTCACAGTGGAGCTCCCAGCTCGATCATTCACATGATCATGTCCCCTCCATGGGACTCAGCACGTGCACTTGGACTTCTTCCTCGGTGGTATACAGCTCCCATATGCTGATGACTAAGGCTTTCATCCAATGCAAGCTTTGATGCACACACGAAGACTCGCCTCTGCGGTACTACGACATTCACTCCTTGAATCCATAGCCCTTCTTCTTGTTGTGTCGTACACCAAAGTGGAGCTCCCAGTCTTATCATACCTCCGCATGATTTTTGTCCCTCACGGGACAAGATTGTCTGTATTGCATTGCCACGAACTATTCCACCACGATCCGCTGCACCATGTCGCCTCCTGGTGACATCTCCATTGTATACAGATTCTCGTGTGATGAACTCGGACTACGACTTCTCCACGTGTGACCTCTGCCAACACATCGTAGGGCCTCCGCCATCTCCGATTTTTAGTTCGCTCCTTGGCAATTCCCCTTCGTCCCCCTACTCGGTTACACCTGGACGAAGCATAGCTTTAGGACAGTCCGTCGCCTAGTAGCTCCTGAAGTCCTCTGACTTCGCTATAGTTGGTGCACCATTGTCTGGATCTTGGGCCTCTATCCCCGACCAACACAATCTTGCTATGCACCTCCTGTTCTTGATAACTCGAATGGAAACACTGTGGCATATTCTTCAAGAGTACCCGCTCCTCTTGCCCCGTACTAAGGTCTCATGATCCTAACTTTGCCTCCGCAAGTTGAATCACCTTAGTTACTCCATCAAATGCATCTCTTAGGTAGCTTGCATGTGCCTTGAAGCTCCCTTCATCTTTGGTACCATGTAAAATAAGTCTGTCCCATCGAATGAAGAACCCATGGAACGACATGATCCCACTCTTGCCTTTACAAGAGTTCATGTCCTTGACCTCTGCCCAAGGAAAGCTCCGTGCCTTCGCTCCATGTTCCATCTTCTACGTCGACTCCCTTCATGCAACTTGGATACTTCGTTAAGTTCCACCAAAGCTGCTCCGCTCCTCGATTTGCATTGAGTTGATGGTGGCCCTCACGCCCACCATTCCACGGGTCAACCTTCCGTTGAGTTCGATTTACGCCTCGACTCTAAGTGTGCCTTCATATGATGTTGCCTTGAATTGCTTCCCACTTGATCTCGAAATGCATCCACCAATGCATTACCTCCTTCGAGATCATGCGACAACTCTTAAATCGCTCACTCGGTCCGTTGAGCTTTATGGAGATATAACCTTGAGAAACTCTTCCTCAATATGTGCGATCCGTTACATGATTCTCCCACTAGAGAACTAGGACTTATCCCTCCTGGATATCTCTGCTGGAGCAACTTTTCTCTTTACATACTTCCCAGGAAGTTTGAGACCATCATCCCTTTGGACTACTCCGTCTTGCTGAACTCAAGCTTTGTTCCCACAAATGTACTTGCTAGATTGCGACCCTTCTCCAATGGTCCCACTACACCCTTCAAGGTCTAGCAACATGCGGAACTTGTTGCACATTTCAGCCTACGGACATATCCTTTTCATGTCGAAGAGAAAGTTCGATGCTCCATGGCGCGAGTTCTAATCGCGCCTTGGGATGGCCACGAACACTGTCATCCGTATACAAGCCCTTGCATGAGTTTGAATCCTTGAGTTAGCAATTCCCTCACCTCTGTGAGCTTTTCACAACTCTTTCTCGTTACACAACACCTCCCACCTTGCACGGTCTCATCTTTCACCAAGCACCGCTTTGCCTTAAGCCAAGTTTGCCAACGTCGAGCTATAGCTCAAACTCAACCATCCCAATCTTTGTGTGCTACGCATTCTTCTTCGCTTGCTTGTCCTCGTGGTGCCTCTCGCGCAAAGGGGTTGGCTATTCCTTGAATGCCAAACCAAGATGCCCGCTCCTCTGAGCGACTCCTTTCCCTACATCTTAATGTCTGTTTCCCCCAAACGGTTACGCGTGCTGGCTGTCCTCCACATAGCCTAGCTAGGTCCCCCACATTTGTATGGCAAGTGTTTCTGCGTGTGCTTGTCCTGCTCCCATTGTCACGGTCTCAGCTGATTTTGCCTAAGCCATGCGGCACCCATGCATGTCCGTCCGCAAAGGTCAGCCCTCCCCGAGATCTCCTAAAACCCCACAGACTTACAAAAAGAGAAAACGGGCCAGAAGAAGCAATTTCCACGGGATCCACAAGCAACTGCTCAAGAAAAACACTTTAAAAAGCCAAAATACAAATTACACCCATGGACATTACAAACTCAGAGAGGTTGCACACAAAGGATAATGGTCCACTACAGACCGAAGTCCCCACAAGTGCTTATAAGACACACTTGTATTTACAAGCCAAACTTGGCCATAAAGCAAATCAAACTAGGGCTGCAAGCCCGCTTCTTGTTGTACAAGATATGTACCTAAACCGAAGGACACGGACTAACACAAGCATTTCATCGAACACCTTGTTTACATTGTTGTCCGTGACAGGGCGGTATGTTCCAGTCCGACAGGGGATTGGTATGGGTGGTACGTCGGTATGCCCCTATGTGTTGTGTGTTGATACGCTCGGTATGACTCGGTATAGCTCAATACGTACCGTACCGATAGTTGGTTAGTACATTAGTATAGACTGGTAAGGCAAATCATGGATGATATTGTCTTAGTTGATGAGAGCTTAAGTGGAATGAATTATAAACTTGAGCTATTGTGGCAAGCCTTAAAAACTAAAGGTTTAAATTAAGTAGGACTAAAATTGAATATATAAAATATAATTTTAGTGATTCTAGAAATAAACAAGAGAATATAGTTAAATTGAATAAACAAGTAGTCCCTTTAAGTAAAAGACTTAAGTATCTTGGATCAATATTCAACAAAATGAGGATAATACTCATAGAATAAAAACAGGACCATTAAGATGACGAAGGGTGTTATAAGTCTTGTGTGATCATTGAATACCTTTGAGATTAAAAGAAAATTTTTATAAAACAGTTGTGGGACCAATAATGTTTTATGGATTTGCGTGTTGAGCAATAAAAAAAAAATATATACAAAAAATTTACATTGTCGAGATCAAGGTTTGACTTACCAGTCCTACCGGTGTACTGAGTTTATCTTGGTATTGGTACCGGGCGGTACGCACGGTGCATACCGCCCAGTATATTAAAATATAACATAAATATTTTATAATATAATATTATATAATATAATATTAAATGTATTAAAATATTAATAAAAAAGAAAAAGGGCGACGTCGCACTGGGAGACAGATCGAGGCAACGTCGCCCCCTTTTCTTTTTTTTTAATATTTTAATATTTAATATTTAATATTATATTATATAATATTATATTATAAAAAATATAATATTATATTTTAATATTGGCGGTACGCACTGTGCATATTGCCTGGTACGGGTCGTGTACCAATACCGACAATATGTTGGTACACCGGTATGGACCGGTAAGTGAAACCTTGGTTATAACCTATTCTAGATTGTTTCATTTTCTTATGTTGCTACTTTGTGCTGGACTGGTGTCTTTAATAGGATTGGTTGGCTACATGGATAGATTGTTAATTTTCATTTTACATTTTCATACATGTAACAAAGAAAATCATTACTAAGATTGTCACTGGAAATAATTCAATAGTCGCAAAGCAAATCATTCACTAAATCTAAAGAAGATGCTAAAAACTAGGTTCAGATTAACACACCAGCAATCTAGTCTATAGCAATTTAAATCAAAAGAACTCTCGTTACCTTTACCACAGTAAATAAGGTACTTGAAGTGGTTGCTATTTGTTTCAAGGCAGCACTTTGTAATGTTTCTCTAAGTCAGTCTAGAGGAATGAAACTGTACATCTTGTACAAAATGATTTTTATGCATGTACTAAAATCAGTATTGAGTTTGGGATTGAGAGAGAGTATTGGCTGAATTGGATCATGTGGAACTGGATCAGCTGAGAGTTAAATAAAAAACTATGAAAAATGATGAAATATCAAAACATTAGATAATTTAAAATAAACTTTTGAGATATAATTTCTATTTCTTTTATCATGATCTCTAACTTTTTGAAAAGGAAATTTGGAAACAAAATATAATGATAATAAGAAAAGGAGGATGAGTTTATTAAAAAATAACAATGAGATTTATTCAATTATAACAAGTTATAATGTCCCATTTTCTATGGTTGGATACATGAATCCTCTCCTGCCATTGATCTCAGTACTATCTAGATAAATACATTTAAATCTCTTTCAATAGTAAAAGTCTATAGGTCTCCCTTTATATTTGCTTACCCACCAATGCAAAATAATGGTATAGTAATACAAAAATATTAATCATATCATACAAAAATATTATTGTAGTAAATAACTATTATGTTATATCCCACAAAAGGCCCCAAACTTACTACAACTTGATACCAATGAACTCCACTACAACCTTGATACATTATCATCATGGAGGTTAAAGTATTAGGAAATGCAGAAATACACATAGAAAAATCATTTTTTTCAAGATAGTGCTCTCTGTATTTGAGATAATTGTGACTCCCATATTTCTTCTCTTTAGTGTGGCCTTTATCCTCGTCAAGTGAATGAAGACTCTTCTCCACTCAGTTTTCTTCTCTTGATATCCTTTGTTCTCTGTTTTATATTGGTGCATAGCAAATATTGCAACAATAATGGAAAATAGTAAATGTGATGGTTGTAATGAATAATGGACTTAATAGTATCATCGTTCCCTCTATTTATTATCGCAATCATAGATTTTTTCCCCTTTCATCTTAGCTATCCTATTCTTCTGCTTGCCCTCCTTTCACTTCCTCTTTTTTTTTATTCTTTTGAGATAGTCACATCAACCAGAATGAGCAAAAATCGGCCAAGTCTTGTTGAAGTTCAATCTTGTTTGCTGATTTTGACCATAAGGCTAAGAACTCGGCCCTTGGGAGGTTAGTGACTTGGATCAAGCATGTTGGATCAAGTAATGTTAACCACACCATGAACTAAGAAATCCATATTAACTTGCTAAGTTTCTGCCATTTTATATATTCAATATTCAATTAGCAGCACTGAATACCATACCAGATAACTATTTGATTGTGTAACATAAATCAGAATTTTGATTTTTCTCTGTCATTGTTTATGTAGGTTTTATTTCCCTTCTTGAGGTTTATCAATCAATCTTTTTGGGCATCATGGAAATTGTCAAAGCATTATAGTAGGAACCATTACCATATCAATTTTGTGGATGTTTATATGAGGTTAATTTAACTTGACTACTGTAATCAATCTTTCTTGTCTTGTTTATTGCTAAAGTCAAACTGAGTTCCACAATCTGGGTTTTCTGTTCCTGTTTTGACATGCATATGATGTCTACCTTTTTTATGCTCATATTTTTGTCATGTTTTCTTTTTCTTTGTTTTTTGTAGGCTATATTCAAGCCTCCAAAAGCTATACGTGGGGGCATCCCGATATGCTTTCCACAAGTATGACATTCTCCTTATCATATTTTTTTTTTCTTTTTTTACTTTTGCTGGGTTTATTTATGGTTCATCGCCTAATTTAATAAAAATGCAGTTTGGAAGCCATGGAAATCTTGAACAGCATGGGTTTGCAAGGAATAGGTTTTGGAGTATTGATAGTAGCCCTCCTCCTACAGTTAGCTGCAATAAAGCTTTCGTCGATTTGATCTTTAAACCAAGTGAAGAAGATCTCAAGATATGGCCTCATAGGTATACTAGCTAGTCAATGTACACAAATAACTTTATTATATTTGAGCTGTAAAATGTATCAAAATTTTCTTGCTGTTTTACTAGTGTCATGACTCTAAATAGATTTTTTAAGCTTAAATAATTATAAAAAAATTAAGCTTAGTTTTTGCTACCTGCTTTTGCAGTTATGAATTTCGTTTAAGGATTACCATAGGACCTGGAGGAGATCTAATGCTGACGTCACGGATAAAAAATACTGATGGAAAGCCATTCTCCTTCACATTTGCCTACCGCACTTACTTTTCCGTATCTGATATTAGGTAATATAAATCACTTTGAATTTGGTTAGATACTCAAATATCTCATGCTGTACTATTAATATTTTAGATGTGATTTCTCTAGTTGTTTACATATATCTAGTTTCCACTTTTCAGTGTATAATTGCTGCAGATTCTCCATGATTTCTTTAAGTATTCAGAATCATCATAAGGTTTCTATCCAACACTTTATTTATAATAATCAATTTGAAAATACTCCAGACCACAATTCTATATTCCTGACCAAAATCATTTTTTTTTGGCTGGATAATCATCTGGGCATAGTGTTAAAATGTACTGATGCCAATTAAATTCATACAATAGTGTTAGGCTAAGCTATCTGTGTTGGTTGCATATAATATGACATTGTAGCATGACTTAAACAGATGTTGCAGATGTCAGCCTGTATTGACCATAGATGCATGAGATGCTCTTTGTAGCAGGTATTGTTGTTTGGACCAGCATTTGCCATTTTGGGTACCAGACCCATCTCAAATATTTGTTGGGCCAGTATGTACCAGTCTGTACTGGTGTACACATGGTACATCGGTAAGTTCTAGTGTTTTGGCAAGGCAAAAGAGGGAGAAAAGGAAGGGACGATGGAGGAAGGGACGATGGAGGAAGGAGGAAGAAGGAGGAGGAGCAAGAGGAAGAGGAGAAGAAACATAGTGACTAGGGCAAATAACTTGTATGGTGGTGTTCAGCAAGCGGAGGTCGTCGGTAGCTGCCTGTGTGAGAAGCATTGATAGCAGCATCGGTTGCGTGGCAGTGTGCAGCATCCATCGAGGCAAGCAGAGGTTGTGGCGGTGAGAAGTCATAGTGTTGTAGCATCCATCGGGTGAGAAGTGAAGGCGATGCGGAAGTGGGATTTAGGGTTTCCCGCATCCCTTTTATATGTTAAATCGGACCGGGGTGAGTCCGCATATCGGTTAGTGCTCGGACCGATATGTGCTACGCATTTCGTACCAGTCAGAGCGAAATGGTAATCATTGGTTTGAACACTCTTTTAAGTGTCAATCGGTTGTTAGTTGGATCAGAGACTGTCTAAACCCTGTCCGTTTAATAAGTGTCAATTGGTTGTTTGAGTTGCTTCTGGTCAGGAATGATAACTGCTTTCTTACAGACATTTGTTGAGTATGAAAAACCTACTGATGGGATATATGTGACTTGAAGAAGTCGGCCAAGATATGATGCATATATGTTCTAAATCAATTTTAGTTGATTGATTGGATCCTGTGTTACCTGGACATGTTCTGTCTCAGATTGTCACATATTCTTGTCATAGAGATGTGCCTGGAGATGTGCTGGACACCCCAATGGCACATCTCTGAGAGGAACAATAGGAGGGAGAAGGAAGAAAGAGGATAGGCACCTACTTGCCAGTTGCTCTGCTGCTGTATTGATGCATCTGCTGAGAGAATTTTTTTGTGTGGCCCGTCATGCCTATTGCCCCTCCTGCTTTATGCAAGTATGCTATAGATGTGATGTGTTATCCATGACCTATAAGCATAAAATACTTTAAATCTCTACGAGGGAAGCCACAAACAATCTTGCTATCAATCATACACCTGAGCATGTGTATTGCACCAGTTCCAATGATTAACGGCACATTTTATTCACACTGTTTTGTTAGGTATGATTTTGCGGGTGTTTAAATCTCTGCGCGAGGCTACAAGTGTAAGCTAAAATGAACAAGTGGATAGAAACAAAATGGGGAAGATATAATAAAATATGTTTGTCAAGTTCTTTTTTAACCTGAATTGTGCATTGATTCAAGAAAATAAAATGGCTTTACATTTCTATATAAAAAAATTAATATTTTAATGTTAAGAAAATTATATAGTTGTGTATATCATTTTCTAAAACTTTTAGTATTGGATTCGCATATCATTGCCTAGGTAACATTCATCGAATCTAATTAGCCAAATTAAATTATGATCCGGTTTGTGTAGAGCTGGTTATAGCTAAATTCATTAAAGGTCACGCCGAAGGTTAATTTCTCTTCCATCTTGTGTCAAGATGGTGGATTGCATTGTGATGCCACCTTAGTCTACTTGACATATATGCTTCAATCTTGGGCAGCAGAGAAGTCAGTGAATGTAATTGCAGAATTTCTTGATCCTATAAATGAAAAAAATGATGAAACTGTCAAGTACTTTGCGTTTAATGTGTGAGATCTACAGAGAGAACAAGGTGAATAGATGATAAGCACCTGAGAGAAAGGAGGAGAGGCAAATTGATCTATCTAAATAACTTGTTGGTTTAGATGTCACCTTATTTGTGGTATCACAAAAATAGATTAGTTTCTTCTAATGGTATAGAATTTGACTTAACAATCAGATTTTGGTGATTGTTTTTGTATGATTATTTTGTCCAAAGGATTTCTACTCTTTTTGTCATATAAATAATTGTGAGTTTAATCATGGCACTGTGTCCGGTTTGAGATTCTCCAGTGCTAAACTATTTTCTACTCTTTTTGTATGTACCCACATTTTTGCATATTATTTGCTGCTTTTGCTGTATTCTTGGCTTCACAAGATGATCCATGTCTTCCAGTTTCCAAGTCTTTGTATTAAAACAGACTAATTCTTCTTAGTGGCCCTTGTCCTTCTAATTTTTAAATTAAGACTTTCATGTTCTGTCAAGATGTACGCCTCAGGCCTGTCATAAACAGAGGGCTGCTGATTCTTTGTGAAAATAATTGAAACTATAGAACCTATCTTGCTTAAGCTAGATAAACTTTAGTGGTTTTATGTGAAGTGAGAAACATGATTGAAAATGTTGATCTGATTAAAAGCAATTAGGTCTCTGCAGGCTATAAGAAGTTGAATTTTAATGAGAAACTGTAAGCTTAAGTGAAATTTACATGTAACATCATCTTTGACGTGCATGCATATCTTGTTAAGGCCTCCAGCTAGCACCATATGTAATATGAAACGTTGGGCCCTTACGTGCACAGTGTCACAATGCCAAGGCCCAAATAAGATAGGACTTGATGTATGCCGCTGTGTGCCGTGTCATGGTTGAATTAACATTTGTACAAGGCATATATGCAACAAGCCCCACACTGTATGCATGCTGGTGATGTAACACATCTATATTAAATCAATACTACTGGCATGATACACATCACATAAAGGCCAACACTTCAATACTTTATTCAAGTCATCAGAGAATTAACATACTTGTTGCAAACATCCAATTTGTCTTTGCAAATTAGATTTGGTCGAGAAGCTTATTATTTTTAGATAAAATGCAATATGAACTTTTGATATTTTTTAAGTACCAACTCTTTTTGGACCTTTATATCAAGTAAAGTTTTCAGTGAAGTACGAGTTGAAGGATTGGAGACTCTTGATTACCTTGACAATCTAAAAAGCAGGGAACGTTTCACAGAACAATGTGATGCTATTACTTTTGAATCTGAAGTAAGTACATAAATAAGCCTGATCATGGGCTGATACATAATATTTGATGCTAAAAATTCTTTTTATGACAGGTGGACAGGATATATCTAGAGACACCAACTAAGATTGCGATTATGGACCATGAAAAAAAGCAGACATTTGTTTTGCGGAAAGATGGGCTTCCTGATGCAGGCATGTCTAGATTGTCATTTTGCAGATTCACTTAATTATCGGTGTTGGGTAAAATTATAGTAGAAGCTAATCCTTTGGAATTGGATAACTTAGCTGTTGTCTTTGGTTACATATGATCATGTTTTTGTCAGTGGTATGGAATCCCTGGGAGAAGAAGGCCAAATCCATGATGGATTTTGGAGATGATGAATACAAGCATATGCTGTGCGTGGAGGCTGCAGCTATTGAAAACGCCATCACTCTAAAGCCTGGTGAGGAATGGAAAGGAAGGCTGTATCTATCGGTTGTTCCATCCAGTTATCGTAGTGGGCAACTGGATCCTTTGAGAGTTCTCAAGGATGAAAATCATATATGTCCTTATCATCTAGTTTTTGGTAATCTTGCTGATCCATAGCTTATCAGATGAAAATAGTGTGATATTTGCTCTGGGCTGCAATTAAATTATTTTAATTTAAGAATCTCATGGCAAAATATTCATATGGTGTTTGTGTGTGGGTGATTACTTTGGAATCTATAGGTTAAATCCTTTTTAAAATGTTTGATATTGGAATATCACAACAATACTTACAAATGAAGTTTAATCAGGGCTTTGATAGTCTCTTTTGCTAACTCTAATCATCTCATCTGCCTCATGTTCATTTCTTTTGAGTAAAGAAATATTTTAAACTCTACTTCTGATCAGTGTACATTTCGAATTTCTTCCCATAAAGATACTGTGGGGCAAACACCACCAATGTCAACTCTAAATCATGGGTCGGATAGTTCTCATAAAATTATTTTGGTTGTCTTGAGGCATAAGTTATAATTCCATTTTGCATCAAAACATCTGCTGGATCATGCCATGATTCTCATAATGCCGTGACCGAGATACCTCATGCAGAATATGTCAGTCCTTCATGGTAGTAGTCGTCTCCCCTTTAAAGTGTGTTATGTTGGATAATTAGATACAATCATGCCATTATAACTTCAATAACCGTTCATTTTGTATCAGGTCAGAATCTTAGGCTTCCCAAAGTCATAAACAATTTAACAACATCCATTTCCAGCGGCGGCGGCGAATCCGAACCACCTTGGTCCTTCAGGTCTGTCGAAGCACACAAGTCAATTCGCAACAGTAGTAGGTACGATGACAAACCTGTCCAAGTGAGGCTAAATGAAATCCTGTTGCCGTTGGCAAAACGTTGTCCCTCGTCCCAAACTCCCAGCCCTCCAATACCAGACAGAACATGTCATTTGCCGGAGTGTCGAAGTCACAACCGATGCGCACAGCCAGTCAACGCAACGGAGAAAGCCGCAAGCGTTGGCACCCTCACGTGCGTAAATTTCCCCAGCCCCAAACTCGGCAAATTCTAAATGCCCAAGAGTACTAGTCTATAGAGACGTTAAAAATAATAATAATAAGAGAAGTTGTGTAGGAAGCGAGAGAGAGAGAGAGAGAGAGAGGTAGAGAGAGGAAGGGGGAAACAGAACATAGCCAGTCGAGCGATTCCTTTCGTTCGATCAAATCCCAATTCAACGCCCGGGCCGAGAGAGAGAGAGAGAGAGAGAGAGAGAGAGAGAGAGAGGGAAGCAGCAGCCGCAGCTAGCTAGCGAAGGACGACGAATTGAAGAGCTTCCGTCCGCCGCCGGCGATGGGCCCCGCAATCCAATCCAAGTGGCTCAGGCTACTACTTGGAACTCCGTGGGGTCAGCTCAAATCCTCCACCTCTTCTGGATTTCCCGTTTCCTTCTATGGATTCTCCTCTTCCTTCTTTTTGTGGCTCCTGCTTTGGTTTAACTGAGATTCCGTTGAGATGCGGTTGGCCCAACTGTAGATTCTGCGATCGGAGACCGCAGTTTGGATCGCCGCCTGCTTCCGTCACGGTACTGAGGCGCGAAATGAGAGCTCTTTTATGTACTGAAATGGGTCTTGGTTTTGGTTGTTTATCATTGCCATAGGGTTTTCGATCGCCATCTTTGATAATTGACGGTTCGAATTAGTACATCTCGAGGATTTTCAACTCAAAGATGCCGCCTTGGTGGGGGTCTTGATCTCGCGGTGCTTTAGGGGTTTCTTGGTGGAAGATGATGTTCCTTCCTGCATTGCTCCCCCCGCCCCCGCCCCCGCCCCCGTGAGGTTGGCGTCGGATGCAGATCCGGTTTTCTGTACAACAAGGCGCAATTCTTTATCTTGAACGACACCCACAAAGAGACTAGGAAGAGGAGCGGAAGAGAAACAATTTCGTCTCTTTTGTGTATGGACACTATTGACTGAGAGATGAAGCCATTGGCACAACCGCAGGCGTCGTTGCAACTGCAGCATCATTCTCGGATCAACCTCAGCGTCCTGAAGTCCCAGATAGCAAAACAGCTGGGCACGAACCGAGCACAGTGCTACTTCAGCTATCTGAATGGGTTGCTATCACAGAAGTTGAGCAAGTCTGAGTTCAACAAGCTCTGCTTTGTTACTCTTGGCCCTGAGAATCTCCCCTTGCACAACCAGCTGATTGGATCGATACTTAGGAATGCCTGTCAAGCTAAAACTCCTCCACCAATCAATCATGAGAAGGGTGTGCAGAAGCCCGTAAAAGCTTCTCTGAAGAATCCATCATGGCTAGGACATGATGGATTCAATTCATCGCAGATCCCAACTTCACTGCCCATCTCATCAAATGGACGTAACTGGCCTCTATCACCTTGCAGGGTTACGGTTGGGTCCCAGAATTGGCATTTTAAAGACCACCAAAGCCCTCCCGAACCACATGGGACAGCAGAGATTGCTTCCGATCAGTCTGTAGTAACTTATGATGAGGTTGTTAGCAGGGAGAATTGTGACTTGAGTTCATCCAATTTGAAAAGACTGCAGCATCAACAGGGTGACCCTATGGAGCAGCTGGCAAAGAGGCCAAGGTTGGCTAAGCCATTGCTTCATGACCAGGGTTCAGTGCATGGCAAGGATTTGGTTGGAAAGTCTTATGTGGAAGATAGGGATAGACTAGACCATTGGGAATGCTATAGAGAACCTCTTCGAGCCCCACTTGGGATTCCATTTTCTTCTGCAAGCATTGGTGGGGAAAGAAGATGTCTACTACCAAGAGCCGGTGTTCGCAGTGATGGTTTTGGTATCAGCTATCATAGTGGTGAGTTATGCAATACAGAGATGTTGAAGAAACAAATGGAGAAAATGGCTGAAGCACATGGTTTGGGAGGAGTAACTATGGATTGTGTCAATCTATTGAATAATAGTTTGGATACTTATCTGAAGCGGTTAATTAGGTCATGTGTCGAGCTAGTTAGAGCTAGAACTGGGCATGAATTAATAAAGCAGACTGTCTCCAGACTGCAGTCCTATACAAAACCTATCACTGGTACTTGGGTGGGAAATAACATCCCAACACAAATAGGAGGACCTTTGGAAGGCAGTCATGAGCTGAAAAACTGCTGCTCGATATCTATGCAAGATTTTATGGTAGCAATGGAGCTGAATCCTCAGCAACTCGGAGAGGATTGGCCCTTGCTACTTGAGAAAATATGTATTTGTTCATTTGAAGAATCAGATGGATCCAGGTAAAAAATTTGGTTTGTGAGAAACTGTTGGCTGAATTGCCTTAGTATCTGAGAGCTATGAGTGCCTGTACGAATACTGTATCACACCACAGCTTCAAGAGACACTTTGCAAGGCTTCATGGGATCAGAGCAGAAGAATTCTGTTAGATCGTTCCAAGGAACATAGCCACAAGCAGCATCGCATTCGATTTGGTTCATCCTGCCCAAAGGGAAGAGACAATCCTGTTTGGCCCATATGCTGTACATTTAAGTGTTGATGAGGGGTGTCTCCAATACTTCCAGGGATCTCAAGCGTAAATGTAACGACGAAAATGGAGGATTCCGGAGGCAGTTTTGAAGGAAAGTCTATTGTAATTTATACATATTTAAGTTCAGAGGTTTGCATCGTGTATTATCAATTGGGAGAATTGTTTGATTGATCTCAACTATCATTTCATGGGTATTCTCTTTTTCTAATAAAAAAATTTCCTAATCATTTGGCAGTTAAATAAGTAAAATCTAACTGTGCTCTGTTTAATGTTGTTTGTTAGGGTGCTCTTTTATTAGGAGATGATGTACTCATGTAGTTCTTCTGGAAGAAATGATAACCATTTTGAGAGTTTCTTGTTTCTATTCAGTGTTGATTGTGGTTCCTTGTTAGTTAATTCAGTAAGGTGGGATAGCTGACTGAGGTATGTGGTTGTCAGCTTTGATATGTATATGTACCATGTTTCAACTTCTTGTGGAACAATAAGTAGATTTAAAAAAGATTCTAGGTTAATATTATCTATCGGATAAGATGTGATGACAATCAGAAAGTGCGTATGAAGACAGGTAAAGAAGCATTTATTGAATATTTCATTTTGCATTTGTTGAATATTTCATTTTAATGTATTTTTTCTTTTGTTTCTCCATTCCACTCTTTTATTTTCTTTATGGAGAAAGTTAACCCGACGGATTGGAGGTTTAGTACAGAAGGGATCCTTTAAAGTTGTACAAGGCCCCAAAATGAAGATATCAAGCATCCAACGGATGCAGTGGTCACTGCAGTGTTGATGTTCTTTCTGCTACAAACTGAATGCCATTTTTTATGTTGTTTTATATTGATGAGACTTGGTGGTTATTGACACACTTCTTTCCTTTGTTTAACATGTACGCAATGTTGTTTTTCAGGTTCTGCAGGTCAATGTTTCACCTTTCACACAGATATCCTCCCACTAGGGAAGAACTGTGTTGCATCCTGCTAGGATGTGTGACAAAGTCTAGGTAACTTGAAGTACCACTGGTTCTACCATGTTTTCCTGACAAATATTGTTAACTACATTTGTATATGATAATTACTCATTGCCGCTTTCCATTCTGTTTGCCTTTAATTTCTGTGTTGTCCTTACAGGAAACAATTAGTGCTGAAGTATTTGTAGAATCTCTAAGACAAAAGCAGTTCAGCAGCTGATGTATGGTATTATTAAAATTATTCTTAAGCTACAATATTTCAGTTGGTAGAAGCATCATCCAGTTTTATGGCAAAGTACATGATTTTTTTTTAAAGAGAGAAGCAAGGTTTAAAATTTCAGTGTCAAAGGCCTGATTAAGAGAGATAGGAGGAAGCAGAAGTCGAAGAGGAGGAAAGAGGTGACGACACATATCGATAGGAGTGCAAAAGGAAAAAGGCAAAGTTGAGCTCAGTTGCTAAGTTGTAGATTATTCTGTGAATTCTCTATCTTATGCTTAAAGAGGGAAAAAATGATATGAGAGACAGTTGGAGCTAAGAGGTTAGTAGATTGACCTGTGAATTTATCATTCTTGTGATCATTTTTCTCATTGGTCTGACCTTTTTGCACTTTGTCAGCTGTATCTTACTGATCTATATCACATGATCATGGTTTGTTCTGTGGTTAACAAGAGCTTATATGATGATTTTGCATCTTCTTTATAATGATAATGGTTTCATAATTCCATTCTTGAGTTTGTTATTTTGTCAAGGAATTCGTCATGACAAAAGTTCTTTTTCTGCAAATGCTATCCTTTTTCTGGTTCATCTCTCTTGAAATGAATATCTTCGTATGATTACTACAGTTACCAAAAAAATCTCTAATGAAATCTTCTCTCAGTTGGAAGAACTTTCCCTGGTGCTCCTGTTAGGAACTGGTGCTTTCTAGTTTTCAATGTAGAAAGTTGATGTATGCTTTATTATAGTGGTAAGTCATTCGAGGTTCTCAGAAGAAATATTCATATTGAATATGTTATTATTATTATTATTTTTTTGCTAAATATTCTGATTTGGCCTGTGTGGTGGTGGTATCTTCTATTTTGTTTTTGTACTGGTTAATAGCTTATATTCATAATATGGTACTCTTTCTCATTGCTATTATGGATTTTTTTGCATGATATGTTGGGGGGGGTAAGACTAGGTCCCTAAGATGGATGCTAGTTCTTTATGATGTTAGCATACGGTGAACTGTGTAATATTTTTCTGATCATTGTTGGGTAATTTAATGTGCATAAACATTTAGATCATTTACTTTTGGGTAATACAACAACATAATATTTTTCTGAACTTGGTGCACATTAGACCATGCACAAAAGCAACTACTAAAAGCTACCATGCATCAGGAGATCAGTAAAAGGGTCTCCCACAAATCTGGGTCACCAGTGACTTCCAGGAATAAGACTTTTGATCAGTCTCAGGAACAATATCTAATCTTTTTTGTTAAACTTTATATGAAAGTCCTGATATATTTGCACAAAATACATAACATGACTTGAATGAATCCATAAATGAGTTCCTTCGTTTGAGCATATACTGCATTTGTAGGTAAGATATTTTCACTTACAAAGGAGGTGATCCGCAAGAAGAAAAGGCTTCCTTAGGACAATGGGAGATGCCTTGCGGATTGGGCACCGATGCTGCTTCGGTCGAAGCCAATGATGGATGCAAGGCAACATGGAAGCAATGCTTCACCAACAAACATCATATTCCTCATGAAAGGAAAGAAGAGTGAGAAACCTTTCCTCCTCCTTCAAATGCAAAAATAGGTGAACATTTGATGCAGAGTGCATTGCATTTCTGAACATTTCTTAGGTGTTCCTAAGGAAATTATAAGAACAAATTTAGCTCATGGATCAAGTTGTTTTTGAATTAATATCTCAACTGTCAATCAGCATATGATAATAGTTCAGTAAACATTCAACAGCAGTAACCCATGATATCTGACATTTGACAAATACTTCTAATAATAATAATAATAATAATTCATGGTATTGTGATAGGTAACATCAATCTTTTTCCACCATGCAAAGTGATATCTTTGATCAAACGAAGAATATTGAAGTAACGTAGTTTTTTATGGTCTCTCATCTTGATGATTTGTATTCAAGTAACTGGGAAGAAAAATTAGACGAATCACTAAAATTTACAAGTTGGAGTGTGTTTGATTTATGGTGAATCATGGAAGACACTGAAAGTGCTCATGAGCCAAAATTATTCAATGATATAGGCTTTTCAAGTTGGAACTGCTACAAAGGGAAAGGCTGTTTTCTTTTTCCATTTTTTTTAATCATTATAATCTGCAAGTATAACAATCATAGTAACTCGATGACAAGTGCAAGAAGGAATGATATGAATCGAGACCCAACAAGCTCGACTACTATACAAAACAGCATTAGCTCCGAGTGTTAATTAAACCCAGGACCTTACTTTGAGGAATTATCATTAAGTAATTTGATGAAATAATATTACAAAGGTAAAGAATCTATGTTGGCAGGAGTAGTTAATTTTAAAAAAAAAACCATTGATGACAATTAAAGGAGAGATAGTGACTGGGGAAGATGTTGGTGATAGATAGATAGATAGATAGTCCAATTTGGCTTGAAAGCAAAAGAATTAAGATTGAACGGGTTCTCAATATAGTTTCTTTTGATGCTTAAATTAGTGCCGAAATGATATTTTAAGATTCAAATGAAGGTGAGATATCATAACTCACTCGATAATCTTGTCCACACAAACCTTTTACTGACAGGCATCTCTCTTTAGTCACAAGCGTTTAGAAAAAAAAATATTCTCTATAAAGAGAAGATATTTGAAGAATATTTTTTTATTAGGATTTGAGATAGTATTGCATAGGAGGTGTTGTTAGAATTTTACTAACGTGTTAAATTTGATAATTTTATATTTTTTAACCGATCGAAAGCCATGACAACAACTTTACGTAATGTACAACTAAAATCTCTATCCGATACACTCGGATCCGTGGCGCAATGGTAGCGCGTCTGACTCCAGATCAGAAGGTTGCGTGTTCGATTCACGTCGGGTTCAAACCCCTAAAAATGTTTTTTATTTGATAATAATTTTCTGTTTCCTTTTTAGTTGCCGTCTGATGCAAATCAAACCATCTCCGACTCGTTCTCTGCACTCTGCCAACGTATATATATATATATATATCAACGCCACTCCCACCAGCCACGATTGGACCAAAAGTGCGTCCCACCGTCGCTTTTCCGAGCCACGTGGAGTTTCGACGACCTAATAAAAAAATAAACTTGGGTCTAATCCCCAAAGTTTCTTTTAGTTTTTGCTCCTTTTGGTCTAAACAGTAGAGGCTCAACATCTTTTTTACAAAAAAAAAAAAAAAAGTATGTATGTATGAATGATTTTTTCTATTAGTATGTAATGTTATCGAGTAACTTGGTTAGCTGGTTTTTGTGGAATTACAATTGATGGGTTTTCCCTGTTAAGGAATGATTTCCTCCAAAAAAAAAAAATTATTGGAATTCTCTTGCCAAGAATTGCATCGATCAATCTCTGATGGGATCCATACATATCAATTTATACCATTATATATCGATAATAAACAATCACAACAATATCTTATCTTAACAGGACACTGGATGTACTGATGATAAATTATTGTAACTCTGTTGTTTGTTAGGACAACATGAAGTGATGATACATTTCATATTGAAAAATCATTAAAAGGCACCCAGAATAGATAGATAAATTACGAATTTTTTGTTTTATAATAACTTCATAACCAGGACATATCGAGCCATGTATGAATGATATATCCCCCCAAATGTCTTTTAAATTTTTTCCTCTTCACCCTCTCCTCAGCACAATTATTTTTTTTTTAAAAGTTCGGTTGACAGATTTCTGTGTCCTTTGGATATTATTCGCTCTCGTGTCAATCATCAGCCTGGGCAACTCTTGTTTCGGATTTAGTAAATGATTTTTATCTCTTTCGTTTAGGATAAAATTAAAAAAGTTTTTTAACCGATGGAAAAATTTTACTGAATAGGGCTTTAAACTCTAAGCCCCTATTAAATTAAATAAATGGGTCTAGTATATTTGTTTTTGCCTAACTATGTTTTATCCTATTTTATTAGAGATCATCCATAATTTTTTTTTTTTTATAGCTTCCGATTGTAATGACTTTCAATGTTATTTTTTTCATTTCTTTTCTTTTGTTTTACTTCTCCAAAGGTTCTCTAAATTAATGATATTGGTTTTGATACGAGTTCATGTTGAGAGGTTCTGCCCATGACATACATGGTGGGACCCATGAGGATTCATTAAAATTCCTAATCTTAATTTTATATGAGTTTGATAGGAATAACCTAAAAGGTGATCCTCAAAATAAAAGAAACTTCCATGAGAAAAAAATATTCGACTATTGATTTGTAAAATTGGTTTTGATTATCATGATTTTTTGGTATGTTTATCCAGACACCATGCTCTAAATTGATTAATGTAGATCCTTAAGATTTTTTTTCTTCTGCTCAGTTTTTGTTTTATGATTTTTTTAAAAAAAATTTATTTGAGTGCTTGGATTTCATGTGATATTTGATATCCTCTTGTTAGTCTAGAGAGTGTGAATCTTATAATCTTATTATTCTATAGTTGGTTTACCCATCATTCTTTTCCTTCATATTGAAGGGCTCTAAGTAAATCTTGTCTCATGATTTTACTTAGTATTATATTACTAACTTGATTGACCTCATATTAAATTATATCTCATTTGGTTCACATAAAAACTAAAAAGATTATGATATTTGTTACATCTACAGACTAAGGACTCACTATCTAATTTTTTTTTTTCCAACAAGTTATATCTGAGCAAGCTTCTTTGGATTCTTTTCGTGTGAATCAAACATACGTTTCAGATATATGTTCAAATTAACAATGACCAATTATTATATCTAAAAGCTCATAATGAAGGATTTCTTATTTTGTAAAGGTTTATAAAATCCTATTGAAGCACACAAGGCTAGAACTAGTGACCAAATATATAAAAGAGTGAGAATGGATGAATGGAAAATCTACTGGTTTGATTAGACAATGGATTGATAATGGTGTATTCCATCAGGTATCTCAAGAAACAAATGCATATTTTTTTGTGAATGAAATTGACAAACTTGTATGAGAGGAAAACCCCACAAAATAAATTTTTCTTGATTAAAAAAGATTTGTTCATTTGACATATAAAGATGGAAGTAGTATGGTTGATCTCATGAATGACTTCTAAGATATTGTGAATCAATTGAACAATTTGGAAGTTTCATTGATAGATGAGATACAGGTTTATACTCTCTTTAGCACCATAATGGTTGGGATACTTTGATAGTAGCTCTTGATAATTATGCTCCTAACAATAAGTTGTCTATGAGTGCATTGAAAGAATGTCTATTTAATGAAGAAATCTGAAGCAAAGAACATAAATTTGCTTCCCAGTCTGATGCACTTGTTACAGAAAAAAAAAAAAAAAGGAAAAAAGGGAGGAGAGATAACACTAGAAATTTCAAAAAAAATTTGAGAAACGTCCAAATCCATATTAAGAATGAAATGTTATTATTGTGGTAAGTCAGGGCACATGAAAATGAGAGCACAGAATATAAAAAAGGAAACAGTTAAAAGAACAAATCGAAGAAAAAAAAAAAAGAAAGAAAAAAACTGGTGCAGTTGCATTTAATGATGATGTTATAATTCCATATTGTAATAGTGTAGTTAATCTCACATGGATATATGGAAGATTTGTATGAAAATCAATATTGGATGCAAAATAGTGTTAAATAATGTGAGATTTGTTCGTGAAATACACCTTTAACTTAATTTCTACAGGTGTACTTGATAATGAAAGATTGACTCACAAAGGTAATCTTGTGCTAGATAAAGGAAGGAAAGACAATAACCTCTATAGGACACAAGTGAAATCAATTCAAGGAGAAGTTAATGCAGTTGATGACTCTACTAAATTATGATATAAAAGGCTTAGTTACATTAGCAAGAAGCAAGAAGGGACTTTATATTCTTATAAGAAAGAATCTTATTTTAATGATAGATATGCCTCTTAAAACTTACACTCATTGTTTAGGTGGTAAGCAACATAGAATTACAATTCATATTTTGCATTCTTCTTAGAAAATAACATATTGCAGATTTAATTTATACCTATTAAAAAAATAAAAAAATAATTTAAATACATATGGTGGGGAATATAAAGTGAAGATTGAAGTATATTATAGAGAACATGGTCAACGTATGCTCTCTCATGCTAAACTTTCTAAGTTTTTTCGGGATGAAGCTAGGAGAACTATAATAGACTTATCAACCTTGCTCCTTTAGTACCATTCGATTTAGAGTGTAAGAAAGAGTACAAACAAGAAGTTGTTCCTTATAATCAATTAAGATTATTTGGCTATAAGTCATTTATTCATATTCCAAAGATAATAAAGCTTGATGATAAACCTAAATAATGTGTCTTAGGTTATTTAAATGAAAATTTTTGTTACAGATGATGAGACCCTAAAAATAAGAAAGTCATCAAAAGTAGAGATATGGTATTTCTTGAAGATTTGACTATTGAAGATTTTTTTAAAAATTAAATGCTAAAGTCATTCAATGAACACCCAATAGATCTAAGTCTCGTGCCTCCTCCCACCCAATAGATCAACATGTTCATCAACATCATCATTCGAAGTAGTATATAAGTAATAAAGATCATAAACAAAGTGTCTTATTCCTCAACAATTGACAATTTGATGATACCAAATATTACTCATATAGTTGGTGTGGTTAGTTGATTTCTCTCCAATCTTGGAAAATAATAGTAGGCAACAATTAAGTGTAATTTTAAGTATCTTACAGACACTTCTAAATTATATTTGTGCTTTGGCATTGAAAAACCTATGTTAGTTTGTTGCATAGATGCAGAGATATCAATATTTTGATAGCCAAAATTACAAAAAATTATTGCTTTGTCTTCCATTGATGCTAAGTATATAGCTACAATAAAAGCTTGTAATGAACTCTTATGGATGAGAAAAAAAATACCTAGAAGAGTTGGGACTCAAGCAAGAGAAGTTTGTTACATGGTAATAGTTAAAGTACTATTCATCTCATAAAAATCTAACTTTTTATTTTGGATCCAGATATATTGATGTGAGAGATCATTAAATTTAAGATTTATGAGATGAAATTATTATATTTTGAGAAAATCTATACTAATAAGAATGGACCGGATATGATGACTAAATCATTGCTTTCATAAAAACATATTGCTTATAAAGAGATATCAACAATGTAGGTTTTTCTTGTTGAATCTTAGATTTTTATGTTGAAATCAATTGATGAATTTATTGGATTGAAATTATGATGTTTATCACTTGCGTCACCTTGCTATGACTATTATCAATTGCGGTCTACATGTTCATGTATCTAATCGCTTGAGCAATTAATTGAACCTAATTAAGAAGATATTTTTGTACCTTATTTAGTAAAATATCTTACAATCTCATTACAATTAGTATTCAATGTCTAAGGCTATATCTTCATTAGAAAAAAATCCCAAAGAGAAAGCTCATGCATCTGGTGCAACTCTAGCCAATAAAAATAAGATATATCCTATCTTATTCCTTTCAATAGAGGAACAAATAATTATATGATTTGATCATTGATTATCCAACCAAAAGAATGCATATGATTTTAAATAAAATTATATTGATAGATAGAAACTCATGAACTCCACCTATGTCCAATAATAGATTTGGTGACTAATATATTTCACAACCAAACTCATGACATTGTGGAATAGTAGATAATAACATTGATAAGTTGTAATAGGTAGACTTATGGATTACAATAGTACTGCTTAAATAAAAATATTCATCCTCGAATATGTTGATGTCATTTTAAATAATTTCATGGCTTCGTTCTTGGATGAAAAAAATATTTCACCATTAGGTGGATCTAAATTGTATTAATTTCACAATCTATTTGATAGGGAAAGATTGACATGACAGACATGTAAGCTTAAATGTGGTTGATAGGACCGTCATCCTAGTCACTTGTTAATCATGCTGGACCGATAAGTTATGGTAGGATCCAAGGCATGTGGCCTCAGTAGATCGCAAATGGCTGAATGCTTAACCATCCAACCCCATGATAAGCATAGTCAGATGATGAGGACTTTTAGAAAAGCAAACATCATGTCATGCTCTTACCCAAAACATCACACAATATCTTCTAGCACCTAGTGATCATGGACATAATCATTCTTGAACCACTTACAAAAGGGATCTTAAATTATGCATTCTACACATTGACTTCTCCGAGCTCACTAGCTAGTTTGACTAGATTTAAATTTTCTATCTTTGAAGAGTAACTTGATCATTAGAGTGGCATCAGTAGAGAACGCCCTCGACTTAGGTTTGTAGGGTCAACACACCATTTCTAAACTTGACATAGCTTTAGAATGAGCCTTGGTTGGAATTGACTTCATCTTATCATCTCAAACAATTGAATTCTAACATATTGGCACTAGAAAGAGAACATCCAAACATATTAATTAGGGAAACTTTATATGAGATGAGATTCATTGATCAAATACATCGAACGACCTAGGGAGTATAAGCTTAATAGTGTTAATAAAATGCCCCTCCCTCGAATCCCTAGGGACCAGTTCCACTAGCTCTATTAGTCGATCCCCCATTCCAGCTTCCCAACCCTGAGCTCTTTTAATGATTATTCCGAGACTCGATGTCAATCCACCACTTAACCAACTTACAATTCCACCATCCCAAACTATCACCATCCTTGTTGAAACTTTCCACAACCTTTCCTAACGGGGGTATTCCAATCTATAGTTGTTTTACCTCTCTGAGTTGACCTAATTAGTGTAACAAGGAGCACGTAAACTCCTCATACCTCTTTTTTACTCCGATACCTTTACCAGGCCTTGCCCCTAGCATAGTGGCAAAGTCATTCCCACCTACAGTTGAGCCATAACCAAAAATTCATTCTCCAATTCACCCTCTCCAAGAAATTAGGGGGAATGATTCAGTGGCTCTATCAATCAGCCCCCTCCTGATGTGTGAGTCTAACTTTTAGAGATGGATCAATGACCGGAAGATATTAAAAGAGAAATAAGATAGCAAAAATAACCTAAGACCGACCCCTACCTCAAATTCTTAATTGTTAGAAATATAATGAAGAAGCCTATTCGCCAAGTCTTTTGGATGCAAATCTTAGAGTTATAGAATTCTATATTTTAATAATAAAATCAATTATGAGTTTATAGGACTAATTTACTTTTAAAATAAGTGACAGAAAAATAATTTGATTATAAAATCAAACTATCAAAGAGCCAACTGTTGAGCAGGATAGTCGAACATTGTACCAAAAAATTAGCATGTCAAAAATTGGATATCGAGTTGAAAGATTGATCGATATGCCGAAGATTGAACTTTATGCTAAAGGTTCGAGCATCTTGCCAGAAGGATCAAATATTGCATTGAAAGATTGATATCATAGAAAAGTCGACATGCTAATGATATACTAAAGGAAAAGACGATGAGTTGAAAGTTCGGATGAAGTATTAAAAGATTGGACGATATGCTAGAAGAGTTATACAATATATTAAAAGCTTCATAGATTTATTGGACATGTGGTTGATTTGTCAACGTCTTAATCAAGGTCATTTTAGGTCTAAGTTGGTATTAAGTCCATACAAAGTTCACTTGTCAACAAAATAATTAGGTTTGAAGCTAAGCCAAATTACGCTCGCTAGAAGGTGAAATCAATGGCCTAAACTAGGTCACTAGGATTAGGTGGTAGTATTACTTGAGTCAACAGACAAGTACTGCTTGTGCTTTGCTAATTTTTCTAACTGTGGTATCTATGATCACAATAGTTCTATCCAAAATTTAAAAATTATAATGATAGTACTATTAGAGTTTAGAATTATAGCTCATGTCAAAAGTTGCAACAATAGTTCCTAGCATCAACGCTGAAATTACCCGTACCCTAAAATTTTAAAGATTTGAATTCTTGGCTCTATTCTTGAGGTCTTTTGGGACCTATAAATATCCCACCCAAGCTTGGTTGATGGACCATTCATTCCTGATCTAGTGAAGTATTATAAGCTCTCATTTTGAAAAATAGTTTTGGTCTTCTCCTCCTCTTAAGTTTAGTTGTAATTCTATATTGTAAAAGGTGAGAGATCCTATATAAAAAGGGAATATGAAGGTTATCTCCTAAGCCTAAAAAAGGAGAGACTTGTAACAAAGATAGTTGATATTTATTCGTTGAAAAGGAGATCGATAGTAAAATTCGATAGCCTCAAGGGAAGATAAATCGATAGTGGACATAGGTCAAAAATACCAAACCACTATAAACTGGTTTGACTCTGACTTAGTCTTATTTACTTTACTTGCAACTTTAACTTCTTTAGTTTATACTTTAGATAAAAATAAGTGTAATCAAGTTCCTACTTCTGACACTACATATGATATGTGGCATATACTTGAAGTAACTTATGAAGACACAAGTAGAGTACAAGAATCCAAGATTAATCTTTTTATTCATAGTTATGAGTTATTTAAAGTAAAACCAAGTAAATTTATTGATGACATATATACTTGTTTTATGGATATTATCAATGGATTAAAAGCTCTTGGTTAAAAAAAATAATAATCTTGAATTGATGAATAAAATTTTAAGGTCTCTTCCTAAGAGTTGAGATCTAAAGGTATGACAATCTAAGAAGCTAAGGACTTAAACAACCTTCTTCTTGAACAATTCATAAGATCTTTAATAACATATGAAATGACATACAAACTCATGGTGAAGAAGAGAAAAATTTTTGAAAGGAAAGAAATGATATTGCTCTCAAATCTAAAGAAGATCACTAATGTCAAAGCTCAAGTAATAACGATGAAGACATGACACTTCTTACAAAAAAAAATAAAAAATTTTATGAGGAAAAATAAGACAAATCTGGTAAGAAGAGAAGGAAATACTGAAAGTAAACTCAAGGAAGACATAGTAATGTGATGTGAGTGCAAAAAACCAAGATACTTAAAAAATGAATGTTCATAATTGAAGAAGTCCTCAACACAAAAGAAGAATAAGACACTCAAAACAACATGAGATGAATCAAGTGAGTGGAAGAGCAAATTAATAAAGAAAAAGTGACAAATTATATTTTAATTACTCTCAACGATGAGGTATTTAACTCTCCCAAATTTTTTTATCATATAAAGAATTACTAGAAACATTTCATAATTTATTTTATGAATTCAAAAAGATTGGTATGAAATATAATTTACTAAAAAGTGATCATGCCTTATTTACTAATGAATTTTAATACATAAAAAATTATGCATGATAAATGTACATCAACATCTTATACTCTTTGCACTAAATATGAAGATTTAAGATCATCTAGTCTTGAACTTAAAAATGAGGTTTTCAAAATCACATGCTTTAGAAAATATAAAAAAGAACCTAAATGTCATAAATGAGAAATTACAATATTACTTAGGAAAATCAATTGATAGTAATAATATAATAGGATCTCTTGTATAGGAAAATAAGTTTCTATGACAAACATTAAAAAAATTTAAAATTAAAAATATGTTACTTGACGTAACTCTTGCTAAATAAGGTTGTGCATTTAGAAAAGAATATATTGACGTCCTAAGTAGTGGCACATATTAAAAGCCAACCAAATTTGTAAAATGAGTCACATTACATGCTCTTCAAAGTTAAATATAATTTTTATAAAAAGTTATGTCATTATGTTTACACATACTCTCTTAAAAAATATAGTTATTTTAAATCAATTTAAGTTCCTAAAAAAAATCATAAGTGATTTAAAGCCAAAAGAAAAGAAAGAAAGATCTAATTATAAAGGATCCAAAATTAAATAAGTACCTAAAATAAACCTCTGTTTCTTGTATGTATATCTCTAAATAAGAGATAAGAGCAAAAACTGATATATTGATAATAATGCTTAAGGCACATGATCGAGGACTCTATAAATTTCTCAAAGCTAACTAGCTGAGATAAAGGATGTATTACATAAAAAATAATAATAAGTCAAATCTCCTAATTGAAGATGTGTTTTTGACAGAGTTTGAAATATAACCTAATAAGTATTAGTTAACTTTATAATAAGAGATATAATGTTAAATTTGAATATCAAGTTTGCATTATAAAAATACTAAATAAGAATAAATTTATGATAGATTTAAGAAGTGATAATATTTATACTACTGATCTTGATGATTTTGGTAATGTAACTTATTTTTCAATTTTGAATGATGATGCATGGCTTTAGTATAGAAGACTAAAATATGCTAATATGAATTAATTTCTCAAATTAGAACAAAAAAACTTATGAGAGGAATGATTTCAATCAAACATGTGAAAGATAAAATTTATGATTAATGTTAATTAGAAAATATATAAAAATTAGTTTCAAACCAAAAAACCAAGTAAGTATCTCTAGACCATTACAACTAATTCACATGAATTTATTTGAGCCCATTAATATCATAAGTCTAAAAGATAGTAAATATATTTTTGTGATTATTGATGATTATAATAAATATACTTGGGCATTCTTCTTAGCACATAAAAATAATTATTTTATCAAGTTTTATAAATAAGTTTAAAATACATAAGGTTTTATGGTTTCTTCCATTCGTAGTGATCATGATAGTGAATTCAAATATTATAATTTTTAAAAATTTTATAACTTGAAAGAGTATGATCATAATTTTTCCACTCATAATAAAATGAGGCAGTTAATAGAAAAAATATGAGCTTGCAAAGAGATGATAAGGACAATGCTTAATAAACATAACATATCCAAATATTTTTAGGCCGAAGCTATTAACTTAACATAATATGTCATGAATGGAGTTCTTATAAGACTTCATCTATCTAAAACTTGTTATGAATTATGAAACAACAAATGATCCAATATTTTACATTTTATATTTTAAAATTTAGGATTATAAACACTTTATTTTAATTAACAATGATGCCTTTAAAAATTTGATTATCAAGTTTTTAATAAAAGATCATCAGTCATTGAAAAATCTATTCATATTATTTTTGATGAATCTCTCAAAATTAAGAAAAATAATTTTGATGATAATTTTTGTTGAATCTTAAATTTTGTTGATGAAACTAATTAATAATTTTATACGATTAAATATGTGTTTGCGATAAGTGACATAGGAAATACTTCAATAAATATGTGTTTGCGATAAGTGACATAGGAAATACTTCAATCATAACTTTGATCACCGAAGAGCCAATTATCGAGTATGGTTGAAAAATTAGTATGTCAAAATTAGATATCGAGTCGAATAATTGGTTAAGGTGCCAGAGATCGAACTTTGTGCCATAGGTTTGGGCTGTTGAATATCATTTTAAGATGATAAAATCAATTGATGAGTTTTTATGATCTAACTTATGTGTTAAAAAAAGTGATATAGGATTAACTACGATGGTGAAAAATAATTACAATCAGATGATGGGCCAGAGTTAAGTTCGGGCATCGGACCAAGGTTCGGATGATGTAGTAAGAGCTCGCCGGGAGTTTGCCAGGAGTTCATTGAAGGTGATCGGGAAGCTCGCTGGGCGCTCACTGGAAGATGACTAAGAAACTTATCGGAAGTTTATCGGAGGATGACGGGAAGATCACAAGGAGTTAGGAAGGTCATTTGACATGTCGGTCATAAATAGTTGAATTGTGTAGTGAGTCATTGCTAGCATCGTAAATTGAGTTAGATTTAGAGAAATCTAAATTAACTCAATGTGAGGCAACCGGATCTACTTTGGGTTAGATTTGAGCTAAGGTTAAGCTCATTTAGTTGATCTGGGAAGGGGTTAATAGGAGGTACACCTCAAGTATAAAACAATATAAGAAAGTACTATTTTTAGATTACCCAATGATAGTACCATCGGTGGTCGATGATAGTACTTCCCAGGCGATGGTGGTACTATCGTCACCCAGGATTTCTGGGCACTTTTAATGGTAGTACCATCAGTGTCGACGGTAGTACCACTAGTACATGAGATTTACAGGATTGGTTGGATTTTGGCTCTATTTTCTAAAGCCAATTAGGGGTCTATAAATACCTCAAGTAATCTTATATTGGAGAGCAAGAAAGTGATTAGCAAGTGTAAGAAAAGTGATTATAATCTTGGTTAGAGATTGTGTAAAATTAAAATTTTCCCTTAAGTACTTCAAAGTGTAAAGTGAGTCTAAGGGAAGAGGGAAATTTTGTAAAGGTTTCTCTCCTAAACCTATGAAAAGGAGAGAAGTATAAGGGATTTGGTCTTCACCCATAGAAAAAGATCTTTAGTAGATTCCGATGAGCCTCAATGAAGGAGGACTCCAAAACGTGGACGTTTTTGGTCGAATAACTATAAATTATGAGTCTTCTCTCATTATTTTATTTCAGCATTTATTAGCTAAATTAAAAATTTTTTATCTTAAGTTTGAATTGCTCATGTATTTAAATTCTAAAAGAAACGATTCTGATTTCAATTTTTTACTTGAGCAAAGTTTTTCTAAAATAAGTTTTAATTAACTCTTGCACTAATTCACTTCCCTCTTAGTGCCAACTTGATCATAACAGTTGGTATCAAAGTTAGATTATACTCAATTGGATTAACACCCAAGTGATTTAATGATTTTGTTTGGCATGAATGAGGGACTACACATCCTCCCATGTTTAATAGGGCATATTACACTTATTGAAAAACTAAAATAGGTATCTTTTTTATTTCTAGGATTTTGATTTATGACATATTGTTGAAAATGGTTTTAATATATATTTTAAATCAATGAATGAATGTAATGGTTTAGAAAAGAAGACTTTATTTTTGAATATTAAAGTGATAAACAGTTTATTTTTTGCTCTTGATAAAAATAAGTTTAATTGGGTTTCTATATGTGAAAATGCACACGAGATTTAGCATAAACTCAAAATCACACATGAAGGCACTAGTCAAGTCAAAGAGTCTAAAATTAATATTTTAATATATAGTTATGAATTGTTTCGTATGAAACCAAGTGAGACTATTGAAAACATATACACCCGTTTTACGGATGTCATCAATGGTCTACAAGTGCATGGTAAAAGATTTGTTAACTTTAAACTTATCAACAAGATATGAAGATCCCTTCCAAAAGGTTGGGATCCTAAAGTAACGATAATTCAAGAAGCAAAAGATTTAAATAATTATTTACTTCAAGAACTTATTGGATCTCTGATGACTTATGAGATGAGCTATAAAGCTCATAATGAACTTGATGAACATCTTCTAAAGAATAGGAAGGATATTTCTTTGAGAACTAAAGATAAACACCTTCCAAAGAACAGGAAGGGTTTGACACTGAGAACAACATATGACTCCTTGAGTGACGATGATAATGATTTTATATTATTAACAAGAAAATTTTAAAAAATTATAAAAAAGAATAAAAATTATGAAAATAAATATGAACCAAAAAGGGATAATATAATATATTTTAAATATAAGAAGCCAAGATATTTCAAAACTGAATACCCACAGTTAAAGAAAAAGGCACCAAACAAGAAGAAAGCCTTCTCAACAACTTAGGATTATTTAAGCTCATTACATGAAGAAGACAACATCAAATAAGAGGTTGCCAATTATGCTCTCATGGCCATCCATGATGAGATAAGTAAATCTTCCAAAGGCTCCTTTACTTTTGATGAATTATTAAATGTATGTCATGAATTAGTTGATAAATTTAAAAAACTTAGCAAAACTTATAAATTACTTAAGAAGAAACATACATTACTTGTTAATAAACTTAAAAAAATGCATGAAGCTATCACATAATTCTTGCACTAAATATGAAATACTAGAAGAACTTAGAAAGGAAAATGTATTGGAAAATTTTAAAATAGGGAATAAATCTCTAAACACGATCCTTGCAAATAAGGATCATGTTCATAGGAAAGAATGTATTGGCTTTATGGACAACTCTTAACAAAAATCAATTATCTTCATTAGAGGACCTACATTAAACTCTTCACTAAAACTTAAATATAATTTTTGTGGTAGACTAGGAAACTTTGACTTTAAGTGTTTATTTAAAAAGTATATCCATATAAGTTGATTTGGGTTCCTAAAGAAACCATAAACAACACAATGCCTTTAGTTAAATTAGATATGACTTTTTATGAGGGATCTAAAATCAAATGGGTACCTAAATCAAAACAACCTTTCTTGTAGGTTTGTCTCCAAATATAGGCTAGGAGCACAACATGATACCTTGATAGTGGATGCTCAAGATACATGACTGGAGATCCAACTTATTTTTCTAAGTTTACTAGCATAAATGAAGGAGTTGTCACCTTTAGAGACAACAACAAATGAAAAATCATTAAGAAAAAGAACCATAGGTAACAAATCAAACCTTTTCATTGAAGATATTATTTTAGTTGATGTTTTGAAACATAATCTACTAACCATTAGCCAATTATGTGATAAAAGATATATATAAATCTAATGCTTTATAATTAAAATACCACACAAAAATAAATCTATGATTGTCTTAAGAAATAAAAATATGTATATTATTGACATTGAAAATTTTTGTGATGAAATATGTTTTTCGATTTTGAATGATGATACTTGGGTTTGGCATATGAGACTAGGTCACACTAGCATGATGCTACTAAATCAAATCTCAACTAAAGATTTAGTAAGATGATTACCTACCATTAAGTTCGCCAAAGACAAAAATTGTGATGTTTGCCAAATAGGAAAGCAAATAAATAGTAGTTTTAAGTTAAAAATCAAATAAACACATCTAGACTAGTACAATTGATCCATATGGATTTATTTGAACTAATTATGATAGAACCCTAGAAGGAGCTTTATAGGATTTGATCTTTGAGGGGGATCAATCCTTGGAATATTATAGGGGTTCCTCCCTCCTAGGGTCGACCACAAGGCTGAAATAAGAATATTCTTGCTTGCTTGAAAAGAGGAGGAGGCTACAAGCTTATATAAGGCTCAAAACCCTAACCCTAGAGGGGTGCTTCTTAAGTAAATTTACCCCCTTACCCCTCCTATAGTGGCCCTACCTTAGGGATGGGTGGCAGCCTAGGTGGCTGCATAGCCACCTCTACCTGCCAGAAACCCTGGTCGACCAACCCAGTAAAGGGTGCGACGGCTAGTAAGCCCTAAAGCTCTAAAATAAACCATAGTCATACTTCTTTAGAGGATAGAGGTGACTAGGTGGAGTTTTATTATAATCTTATAGAGTTTTTTATTGATTGCTACTAGGGTGAATAGGACCCAACCCTGTTAGGGTCCTATCAAGCCCGCTCTCTTTAAATCAACTTTGTCCTCAAGGTTAAGGTTCCATGAACTTAGGGAACCGGGTCTTCAGTCCCTCATAAGACTCTCATATGATATCTTCAGGTACTAATACTTCGGTTGAAGGGCATCGGTGATGCGTTATAATTCTCCGATCAAGAATGGCTTATGGCTGGGCTTGAATTTCTCCATCATCTATGGCGCTCGACAGTTGAGTCTAGGCTGATTTGTGTTCCCCCGGTTTAGGCTTTAAGTAGGATACATGGAAGACATGATGGATTTTGACGTCCTCTGGTAACTTTAATCTATATGCCACAGCTCCAATATGCTTCCTGGTCTGATATGATCCATAAAATCGAGGAGATAACTTTATCAAGGCTCTTGTATTAATGAACAGTTATTTGTATGGTCGTAGGTGAAGATAGACTCAATCTCATACTGAAAACTCTTGCTTGCTATGATGAGTGTCAGTTTATTGCTTCATTCGGGCTTGAATGACAAATAAATTATCCTTTAGCAATTGTAGGAGTTTATCTCTGTCAATTAAACTATGTCGACCTGGTCTACTTTGGGCCCACCAATTATATACTTGGGTATTATAGGTGGCGGTCGGCTATATAATGCCTCATAGGGGTTACATTTTGTGGATGAGTGATAAGTAGTGTTGTACAACCATTCGGCCCAAGAGAGTCACTTCATCCATTCTCTTGGCTGATCACTGGTGAAGCACCGAAGATAGGTCTCTAGACACCTATTCACTAATTCTGTTTAGTCGTCCATCTGTGGGTGATAGGCTATGCTCATCTTGAGTTGGGTGCCCTATAGTTGAAATAGCTCAATCCAAAATTTACTTGTAAATACTCTATCACGGCTACTCACAATCGACCTTGGCATCTTAAGCACTTTAACAATATTTTCAACAAAGAGCTAGGCAATACTAGCAACGGTATAAGGGTGTATCATAGTACAAAAATAAGCATATTTTGTTAAGCGATCTACCACCAAAAAGATTGTACTTTTACCTTGAGATGATGACAACCATTCGATGAAGTCCATGGAGATATCAGTCCATGTTGAGTCTGGTATGGGTAGTGACTACAGCTTTCCCGAACTAGCCATTGTTTCACCCTTTTGCTACTGACATACATCATATTTAGCTATATAATCATAAATAGACTTTTTTTTGCCTCTCTAATAAAAGTTTTACTTCACCCTCTTGTATGTTCTCAGAAATCCAGAGTGCCCTACTGAAGGTGAAGAGTGCATTTCATGCATAATAATTTGGATGCTAGTAGAAGTGGGAATAATCATAATTCGGTCCTTATAGTGTAAGTCCATCGAATCCTAAGTGTAGTGGGCTATGGCACTCGGATCCTTCTCCAATCTTTCTATGATGTCTCGGGTCTCTGGGTCCTTCTTTCATTCCTCCCTAATGTCCACGAGGAAGTTGGTGGAAGGAAGGGAGATGACTAAAATTTTGGCTTGCTCCGGTAGCCATGATAGTGCATCTACAATAATATTTTCTTTCCCCTTTCGATAAATAATTTCATAATCAAACCCAAGGAGTTTAGTTACCCATATTTGTTGCTCCAGGGATGATATTTTTTGCTCCAAAAAATATTTGAGGCTTCAGTGGTCAGTTTTGATTTGGAAGTATCGACCGATCAGATAGGGTCTCCACTTTGTGACAGCGTGCATAATCACAAGCATCTCCTTGTCATACACAGATATTTTGTGATGCGAGGGAGACAAGGCTTTACTGGTATAGGCAAGTGGTTAGCCATCTTACATTAGCATGGCTCCAATTTCAACTCCGGATGCGTCATCCCTAATAACGAAGGGTCGACTGAAATTAGGTAGTGCTAGGACTGATGTCATCGTCATGGCTGCCTTGAGTTTGTCGAAGGCTGTGGAAGCCTTGTCTGACCATTGAAAGGAGTCTTTTTTTAGTAGAGAAGTGAGTGGGACACTGATCTTTTTATAATCCTTCACAAACTTCCGGTAGTAACCCATGAGTCCGAGGAAACCATGTAGTGATTTCACGTTTACAGGTCTCGGCCAACTTTGCATCGCTTCAATTCTCGACGGGTCTACCGCCACTCTATCTTCTGATATAATGTACCCAAGATACTCCACCTCTTGCTGTAAGAAGTTATACTTTGATTTTTTAACATAAAGGGTCTTCTCCCGAAGAACCATTATAACAATTCATAAGCATTGAAAAAATATATGTCAAATGTCGGGCTATAAATGAGAATACCATCAAAGAATACCAGCATAAATTTTTATAAAAATCTCCAAAAAATATTATTCATCAAGATTTAGAAGGTGGAAAGAGCATTAGTAAGTCCAAAGGGTATTACCAAAAATTCGTAGTGGTCGTTATGCGTTCGGAATACCGTTTTCAGAATGTCTTCAGCATATACTCAAATTTGATGGTACCCAGAATAGAGATCTAATTGCATGAAGACTCGGGCTCCTTTTAATTCATCCAAGAGCTCATCTACTACTGGTATAAGATATTTATCTTTGACGATGATAGTATTTAAAGCCTGATAGTCAACGCACATCCTCCATGTTCCATTCTTTTTCTGCACTAGCAACACCGATGAGGAGTAGGGGCTGTAGCTTGGTCGAATAACCCCAGTGTTGTGCATCTCCTTAACAATATTCTCAATCTTATCATTATGTAAGTGAGGGTAGTGGTACAACCTTGAATTTGCTAGTGGTGTGCTTGGTAGTATAGGGATGCGGTGATCATGAGGCCGAGTAGGGGGAAGTCCACGCGGTTCAGCAAAAACATCGACGAATTCTTTCAGCAATTGGGTAAGTTTAAGATATACAATTTGCATGTTCTTCTCCTCTGATGGCTGTTGGATATGCATCAGAAAACCACCATATCTCTTGTGCAAAACTTTTTCTATTCGCTGCGTTGAAATGGTGGAGATATGACTCTCGTGCTTACCTCGTAAGGTGACCTGTCTACTTTTACAATAAAATTTCATGATCAATTTAGAGAAATTCCAAGAGATGTCACCTAATATCATTAGCTATTTGATTCTGAGCATAGCTTTATAGTCATCAATGGGTAGGAGGAAGAAGTCGGCTATAATCTCCTGGTCTTGTAGAAGTAGTTTCACCCGCGAGCATCGTTGGTCGCACTTAAGGATCCAGCCATCAACGACCTTTATGTCGAATTTGTTACAATCTTCGATTTGAAGCACTATATGAGCAACAACCTTACTGTTGAGGAAGTTATTTGTGTTACCCATATCTATGAGAATGGTGATGGGTTGTTGCTTGAGAAGGCTTCCCACTTTCATCATTTGCGGGTTGGAGTAGCCGGCTAGCGCATGCATCATAAAGTCAGCCGATTTGGGCTCTTCCTCCATGACTTCTTCTTTGGGTTCAAGGCTTTCTTTAGGGGGGTTTATTATCTTCATCCTCTACTAGTTCTATCACAAGAAGTTACTCCTTCTTGCAGTGATGTTCGTGGCTCCATGGCTCATCGCAGTGCCGATATAGTCCCTTGGCTGATCGCTCTTGAAGTTTGTCTCTTATCAATTTTTTAGGTGCAGGGGCTTGGATGATAGTAGAGGGGACTGAAGGCTTTGGTATTGCTAGTCAGGGAGTGACCCTAGTCCTTCAGGCTTCATGGTTCAATCGTTCTTCTTGTAACCGTGCAAAGGAAATAGCCGCCATAATGGTGTAAGATTGCCACGCCTTCACTTCTCCTCATATCTCTGGCTTCAAGCCCTCAATGAAAGTTCTTGAAAAGTTGCTTTTTAGACCAATCACAAGTTTGGTTAGATAATCACTGAAACCTTATTTGGTACTCTTGGATAATGGTGGTTTATCGAATCTTCGCCAATTGTCCATCGATGTTCTCGTAATCAGTTGGTGAGAAGCGATTCAATAAACCCTGTTTGAATTACCGCTAGGAAAGGCCTCCATGGGTATGCTTGAACCAATCAAACCATTGAATCCCCTTCAAGATGGATGGCCATAATCTCTACTATGGAAGCATCAGTGGTGCGGTGGAACTGAAAGTAGCGCTCTGCACATGAGATCTAGTCGATCGGGTCTCCTTCTTCCCATCTAGGGAAGTCAACCCTCATGCATAGATTATATGGATTGGTTATAATGCCTCCTCACTCCTGAAATTCTTCTCTCTGATCTGAAGTTTCCCCTTACTATGATTTCCTTGGGCTTGGTGGACGGCCCATGACGAGTTTGGCGAAGATAGTCCAAATTTTTTCCCCCATGTGGGTCTTAAAGGCTTCAAACTTGGCATAATAGCCTCTTATGTTGTCATGGCATAAGCCAAAGATCTGTGATGTTAAGATCTTTCTTTTATTATCGGGTTAAGGGCATGAGAGGTTTCAGAGAAAGGGTGGCTGAAAAGGTGGGTGGATCAGTGAAGTATGCTATGATTAGGGGTGTTTGGGGGCTGCTTTGGATCAGTTTTTGCTATAGTTTGATAGGGTTTTTGGGTTGTGATGGTAAGGGTTAAAGATAAGAAAGAGGAAGTTCAAAAAACCAAGAAAGATAATAGCAAAATCTAATAGAATCCAATGAAGAGATGCTGCATATGTGTTGTCCTACCGAACAAAATTTACGTCAAAGAAACAATGAATTCTCGATGTAAATTCCAGAAGAAACCTGTGAAAATCATACAAAATTTTAATGACAACCTCGATTCAAATGAGAATATTATCAATAATTTAGATCGATAAAATTTTAACAGCGTAACAGTAGGAAAATTGATGTAAAGAGAGAAGGCAAATTCTTCATTGTAAAAATCCAACAATACGTGATGATAAATTATAGCATAATAGGATCAGTTTTAGAGAGAAATTTTTTAAGAGATAAATCTTAGATGAAAGCTAAATTGATCTATGAGAGCATGTAAAAATTTTGTCTCTAAAGGATGTTCAATAAATTGGTTTCGATAAGCCTCTATGACATTGAAAAATTTATGCAGTGTTTCCCCTTCGCAATGATGATCCCATTTGTGACGGTAGATTTTGCAACAAGGTAAAGATGGAAAAGCTTCTTTAATACATAAAGATAAAGGTTTGCAATAGTAACAAGGTATGGGTGGTGGAATTTTACTAGATTCTTAAAGCAAACGCAGGAGACAACGACAGACGGATTGATCTACAGCTTGGGGTGGATGGTGGAGGCAACGTCTTGAAGCAATTGTGGGAATTGCTTGGCTAGATGGAGGCAGCAGAGATGGTAATAGAGGCAGTAGGAACGTGACTCTGATACCATATGAAGAACCCCAAAAGGAGCTCTATAGGATTTGATCTTTGAGGGGGATCAACCCTTGAAATACTATAGGGGTTCCTCTCTCCTAGGGTCGGCCACAAGGCTAAAAATAAAAATATTCTTACTTGATTGAAAAGAGGAGACTATAAGCACATATAGGGTTCAAAACCCTAACCTTAAGGGGGTACTTCCTAAGTATTTATCCCCTTGCCCCTCCTATAGCCACCTTGCCTTAATAGGGATAGGCGACGGCCTAGGTGGCTGCATAGCCACCTCTACCTGTTAGAAAACCTGGACGACCAACCCAGTAAAGGAGGCGGCTGTTAGTAAGCCCTAAGGTCCCAAAATAAATCCTAGCCACACTTCTTTATATGATAGAGGTGACTAGGTGGGGTTTTATTAAATCTCACATAGTTTTTTTATTGACTACTACTAGGGTGAATAGGATCCAACCCTACTAAGGTCTTATCAAATTGATACTACAAGTTTATGAGGTAGCAAATATGCATTTGTCATTGTAGATTATTATAGTAGATATACTTAGACTTACTTCTTGGCACACAAAAGTAATTTTTTTAAATATTTTTTAAAATTTTATAAACTTGTTCAAGATAAAAAAGGCTTTATGATTTCATCAATACGTAGTAATCATAGTGATGAGTTTCAAAATAATTTTTTTTAAACTTTTTAGGTGTCAAATGGGTTCAACCATAATTTCTCCACTCCTAGAAATCCATAACAAAATGGAGTAGTGGAAAGAAAAAATATGAGCTTATAAGAAATGGTTAGAACAATATTAAATGAACGTAGCCTACCTAAATATTTCTGGGTCGAAGCCATTAACACGGCATGCTATGTTATGAATAGAGTTATTGTAAGATTATTACTCTCTAAAGATTATTATGAATTATGGAATAGTAAAAAAATCCAATATTTCATATTTCAAGTTTTTGGTTATAAATGCTTCATTTTAAATGAAAAGGATGCCTTAGGAAAATTTGATATAAAATTCAATGAATGTATTTTTCTTGGTTATTCTTATACTTCAAATGTTTATCGTATGTTTAATAAAATAATATTAATTATTAAAGAATCTATTCATGTCATTTTTAATGAGATTTACAAACTTAAAAAAATTGATTTTGATGATGATTTTGATTTTGGCACTTTAAATTTGAATGGAAATCTTCCTAAAAGCAACTTGGATGAATCTACTTTTAAATCCTTACCCAAGGAATGGAAGCATGTAAATGCTCATCTAAGTAGCTTATAATAGGAGATACATCAAGAGATGTTCAAACTCATTCTTCTTTTAAAAAATTTTATGCTAACACCATATTTCTATCTTAAATTGAATCAAAATGCATTGATGAAGCCCTAAAAGATGATTCTTGGGTTATTACATTACATGAATAGTTGAATCAATTTGAGAAAAATAAGATGTGAGAGCTTGTTGCTAGACTTGGTGACTATTTAGTAACTAGTACTAAATGGATCTTTAGAAACAATCATGATGAGAATGTTATCATGGTTAGAAACAATGCTAGATTAGTGGCCAAGGGTTTCAATCAAGAAAAATAGATCGATTATGAAGAAATATTCACTCCTGTGGTTAGATTAAAAGACATAAGGAAGCTCCTTGCCCTTGCTTCTTTTATGAATCTTAAATTATTTCAAATTGATGTTAAAAGTACTTTCCTTAATGGTTTCATTTATGATGAATTTCATATTAAACAATCCCCTAGTTTTGAAAATGACTTTTTTTCGCATCATGTTTTTAAATTATCCAAGGCTCTTTATGGTTTGAAACAAGCCCCTAGTATGAAAGACTTAGCTCTTTTCTTATTTCAAATAATTTTTTGAAAGGCAAGGTTGATGCCACATTATTTATTAAGTATTTTAAAAATAATATTTTTATTATTCAAATTTATGTGGATGATATTATTTTTGACTTTACAAATGAATCCTTATGTGAATCTTTTCCTAAGAATATAAGCCAAGAATTTGAAATAAGTCTAACGGGTGAACAATCTTTTTTCTTAGGTTTACAAATAAAATAATTAAATGATGGCATCTTTATAAGTCAAACTAAATATACCTTAGATTTATTCAAATGTTTTGTTATGGATGATGCTAAGGCCATAAACACACCCATGAGCACTTCCACTAATAAAGGTAAAAATTTTAATAAAAAATCTTATAGAGGAATAATATGTAGTTTGTTGTATTTAACTACTACTAAACTATGCAATGTTTCAATCCAATCCTAAACATTCTTTTTTTAAGATAGTTAAAAGAATATTTAGATATTTAAAAGAAACTTCTAATTTAGAATTATGGTATCTTAAGTCAAAAAAAACTTTGATTTAGTAGCATATGTGGATGCCAATTTTGAAGGTTGTAGAATAGATAGGAAAAGTACAATTGGAGCATATCAATTCTTATGACATGCTCCTTTTTTTCTCTTCCAAGAAATAAAATTCGGTTACATTATCTACAGCCGAAGCTGAGTACATAATAGTTAGTGCATGTTGTGCACAAGTAATTTGGATGAAAAATACTTTAGAAGATTATAAAATTTAATTAAAAAATATTCTTAACAAATACGATAACATTAGTGCAATATCACTTTATTAGAGATCATGTGAATAATCATGACATATCTTTGAAATTTATTGATACAAAGTATCAATAGTTAATATTTTCATAAAGTCATTAAATGAAGAGCAATTTGATTTTATTAGAAGAGAGTTAGAAATGTTAAACCATCCAAATACATGATTTGCTATTTTTCATATTTCTCGATTTACTATTTTTGCTTGAAATTTACATAAGATCAATTTAAATGTATGAGTAGCTCTTAATTCTTCTTGGATTTCTTAGTTTTTTTAGCTCTCTTCTGAAATGATTCTCTTTGAAATTGATAATTACAAGAATGAGATTCAAAGTTCCTATTGATGAGATATCTTTATCTTTTCTCAAAGATTATTTCAATTCATGGATCTTGATGAATATTTTTTAATGTATCTCCCTTACTCGATTTTTTTTATACTAAATTTTTAGATCTTCGATATCAACCCCCTTCTTCTTCTTCTATTTTATTTACAAAGGGGGATAAAGCAAACTCTTTATGTAATTATGGTTAACAATGTTAAAACATAAGTTGGGTATTTTTCTTTTTTTTTTGTTGATGACAAAGAGGAAGAAATGACATAATTGATGACATAAGGGTAGAAATGTTTTGAGATATTTGAAATGTTTGAAATTGGCGTATCATGATGAATGAATGATGAATGTAAATTTTTTAGATGAAAGTTGTATGTTTTGACAATTTTGAGTTGTTTGCTTTGAAAATTTTGTTATCATAACAAAGTCAATATTGACAAAACACTTGAATTCAAAAGTGAAGGGTTCTTTTGAATTCAAGTTTATTCTATTTGTTTTATAGCATATACTTAGAGGGAGTTAAGGTTAACTATCATTATTATTTGTCATCATCAAAAAGGGGGAGATGAATCTTAGATTTTGATAATGAAATCAATTGATGAGTTTTATAATATAATTTTATATTATTGATGCAGGATTAACTACGATGTTAAGAAAGAATTACAATCAGATGATGGACCAGAGTCACATTTAGGTATCGGGTAGAGGTTCGCACGATGCAGTGGGAGCTCGTTGGGAGTTCGCTAGGAGTTCATCGAAGGTGATTGGGAAGCTTGTGGGGAACATATCGGGAGTTCACTAGAAGATGACCAAGAAACTTGTTGGAAGTTCACTAGAGGATGCCGGAAAGATAGTCAGGAGTTAGGAAGGTCATTTGACATGTCGGTCATAAAATGATTGTAATTGTGTAGTGAGTTATAGTTAGCATCATAAATTGAGTTAAATTGAGTTAAATTTGGATAAATCTAAATTAACTCAATGTGAGATAATCGGGTCCACTTGGGTTAGATTTAAGTTTAGATTGAGCTCATCTTATTGACTTAGAAAGGGGTCAACAGTAGATACACCTCGAGTGTATGGAAAAGTACTATTTTTGGATTACCCGACATTAATACCATCTGTGGGCAATAGTAGTACCACCCAAGCGATGGTAGTACTATCCAGGAGATGGTACTAGCACCACCGCCTAAGATTTCTGGGCACTTTTTGTCACGGATAATAATGTAAATAAGGTGTTTGATGAAATGCTCATGTTTGTCTGTGTACTTCAGTTTATGTACATACCTTGTACAGCAAGTAGCGGGCTTGCAGTAGGCTTAGCAGCCCTATTTTGATTTGCTTTGTAGTCAATTTCAGCTTGTCAATACGAGTGTATTTTATAAGCACTTGTGGGGACTTCAGTCTGTAATTGACCATTATCCTTTGTGTGCAACCTCTCTGAGTTTGTAATGTCCATGAGTATAATTTGTATCTGACTTTATAAAGTGTTTGCTTAAGTAGTTACTTATGGATCTAGTGGGAATTGCTTCTTCTAGCCCATTTTCTCTTTTGTAAGTCTAAGGGACTCTAGGAGATCTCGGGGAAGGCTGACCTTTACGGATGGACACATATGGGTGCCGCACGACTTAAGCAAAATCAGCTAAGCCCGTGACAATGTGGTATCAGAGCGGGACAAGCACACAAAGAAACACTTGCCATACAAACTAGGGGACCTAGCTGGGCTGTATGGAGGACAGCTAGCACATGCAACCATTTGGAGGAAACGGACATTGAGATGTAGGGAAAGGAGTCGCTCAGAGGAGTGGGCATCCAGGTTTGGCATTCAGAGGAATGGCCAACCGCTTTGCTCGAGAGGCACCACGAGGACAAGCAAGCAAAGAAAAATGCGTAGCGCACAAAGATTGGGATGGTTGAGTTCGAGCTACGGCTCGACATTGGCAACCAAACTTGACGGTGCTCAAGGCAAAGCGGGGCGCTTGGTAAAAGATAAGACCGTACAAAGTGAGAGGTGTTGCGTAATGACCGAAGGAGTTGTGCAAAGCTCATAAAGATGAGGGGAATTGCTAACTCGAAGGATTCGGTACTCATGGAAGGGCTTGTATACGGATGATAGAGTGTTCATGATTATCCCAAGGCGCGATCGGAACTTGACGCCATGGAGCATTAGAACTTTCTCTTCGACATGAAAGGATACGTCTATAGGTGGCTGAAATATGCAAACAAGTTCAGCATATTGCTAGACCCTGAAGGGTGTAGTGGAGACTGTATTGGCAAAGGGTTGCAATCTAGCAAGTGCATTTACGGGGGCAGAACAAGGCACAAGTTGTTCAACAATACGAAGTAGTCCAAAGGGGATGGTGGTCTTCGAAACTTCCAGTGGGAAGTCTGTAAAGATGAAAGTTGCTCCAACAAGACAGATATCCAGGAGGGATAAGTCCTAGTTCTCTAAGGGAGAATCATGTGTAACGAACCGCATATATTGAGAAAGAGTCTCTCAAGGTAATATCTCTACAAAGCTCAATAGACCGAGTGAGTGACGAAGAGTTATCACATGATCTTGAATAATGTAATGCATTAATGGATGCATTTCGAGATCAAGTGGGGGAGCAATCCAAGGCAACATCATATGAAGGCGCACTTCAAGTCGATGTGGAAATCAAACTCAACGGAGGGCTGACCCGTGGAATAGTGGACGCGAGGGCCACTATCAACTCAATGCAAATCGAGAAGCAAAGTGACTTGAGTGGAACTTAGTGAAGTATCCAAGCCGCATGAGGAGAGTCGATATAGAAGATGGAACATGAAGCTTAGGCACAAAGCTTTCCTTGGATGGAGGTCAAGACTCTTGTAGAGGTAAGAGTGAGATCATGTTGTTCAATGAGTTCTTCATTTTGATGGGACAAACTTATCTTGCATGATGCCAAAGACAAAGGGAGCTTCGAGGCACATGCACCTTATCTCAGAGATGCATATGACAGAGTAACTAAGGTGATTCAACTTGCGAAGGTAAAGTTAGGATCAGGAGACCTTAGCAGGGGATAAGAGGACGCAGAGGTGGGTACTCTTGAAGAATATGCCACAGTGTTGCCATTCGAGTTGTCAGGAACAAGTGGTGCATAGCAGAGATTGTTCTGGTAGGGGATAGAGGCCCAGGATCCAGACAATGGTGCACCAATTCTAGCAAAGTTAGGGGGACTTCATAATCTACTAAGTGATGGACTATCCTAGAGCTATGCTTCGTCCAAGTATGACCCAAGAGTGGGTAGACGAAGGTGAATTGTCAAGGGAGCGATCTAAAAATCGAAGATGGCGGAGGCCCTACAATGTCTAGTTCATCACATGAGAATCTGTATGGAATGGAGATGTCACTAGGAGATGACATGGTGCAGCAGATCTTGGTGGAATAGTTCATGACAATACAACATAGGCGATCATGTCCCATGAGGGACAAGATCATGTGGAGGTATGATCAAGAGTTACTGGGAGCTTCACTTTGGTGTAAGACACAACAAGAAGAAGGGCTATGGATTCAAGGAGTGAATGACGTAGTACCGTAGAGGCAGGTCTTCGTGTGTGCATCAGAGCTTACATTAGATGAAATCCTTAGTCATCAGCATATGAGGGGCTACATACAATCGAGGAAGAAGTCCAAGTGCAAGTACGAGTGACTCGGAGGAGCACCACAGTGTCGCAGAGGCAGATCTATCGATCGTGAAAGAAGGGATACAGATGTAAGACAACGGATAGTAGGGCTATAGGCTTGGCAGCACCATGGTACTGTAGAGGTGGGACTTCCGTAGAGTCATCAATCCCTTGCTCTCGTAGAGGGAGAGCATTAGTCGTAAAATGGGGCCGAGGAGGTGGAGAATGTAAAGGCAAACTCCAAGTACTAAGATAGGGCGGAAAGGCAAAAGCCAAGAAACTTCATAAGACCGATGTCGATGGGCTTCTCATCAAGATAGCCAAAAGCGAGGGACTTCGGTTTGATGTAGGAGTGCTCGACTAAGGAACGAAGTAGGTAGTATGTGGTACTGTACCTTTCTACTCAGAGGAGTAGGTGGCAAAGGTGATGGAGAAGACGGTACAATCCCAGAGGCGACCAGATCTATCAAAGACTTACTCCAAGTTGGGGGACTCGAAGTTGGGGTAAACTTTTTGCTCTTTCGGGCAAAACTTCTTGCATTCCAGAAGTTCAATGGCAGTGGGAAGGCAAATCACAGTAGCTAACTCAACGCGAGGAGTGCAAATACTTCTAGTGCTTCATAAGTATGAGCAAAGAGCGGGCAAATATTAGTAACCAGCTCAATGTATGAAGTACAAACTCGAGGAGACAAGTGAAATCAAGTAACCTTTACCTTCTCAACTCAAGAGAATGGGCGAAACCGAGTACCCCAATTCTCTTAACTCGAGGAGATGAGCGAAGCCAAGTAACCTTGCCTTCTCAACTACTAAGAGAATGGGTGAAGCCAAGTATCCTAGTTCTCTTACTTATCCAGCAGAGAAGCTTTGCATAAGTTGAGTGACCCTTCAAAGAAAGCTTATGGAAGATAATAGTTGTCAAATCCTCACCATTGGTGATCAATACTACTGAGAGTAGATTGTCTGCTTCATTTTCCAATTGACTAATCGAAAGTGGGAGTGATACGAATATACTTGGAAGTAATAACCAGACATGGAAGAAGGATCAATGGGCAAACATTATGGAGGAAGGACCTCAAAAACCTTAAAATCTACGAGGCTATGCTTGTCAAAGTTCCAACAAGCATCCACCCAGTTCAAGCAATATGAGCATACTGCGATACTGGCATATATTAAGGCATGTCTTTTCTTTCATTAGAGGGATCTGCGAGAACCAACAAGGATCAGCACAACTCAACCAACCCCACACCAGATTCAGTCATTGGTGAGTTGAAGTAGCATGGCGGATCAGAGTTCGACTACTCAACAACAGTGGCGGAGAGCGGCTAGGAGCCAAAGGGGCGTGTTGTAACCAAAGCAGAAAATTGAAGATTTAACAGAATACGAGGAGATGCAGTATCTACAGTTGCTTCGACGAGGACGTCGAAGGAATAAGTGGGGGAGAATGTCACAGATAATAATGTAAACAATGTGTTCGATGAAATGCTCATGTTTGTCTGTGTACTTCGGTTTGTGTACATACCTTATACAGCAAGTAGCGGGCTTGCAATAGGCTTAGCAACCCTATTTTGATTTGTTTTATGGTCAATTTTGGCTTGTAAATACGAGTGTATTTTGTAAGCACTTGTGGGGATCTCGGTCTGTAATGGACCATTATCCTTTGTATGCAACCTCTCTGAGTTTGTAATGTCCATGGTGTAATTTATATCTGGCTTTATAAAGTATTTGCTTAAGCAGTTACTTATGGATCCCATGGAAATTGCTTCTTCTAGCCCGTTTTCTCTTTTGTAAGTCTAAGGGACTCTAGGAGATCTCGGGGAAGGCTGACCTTTATAGATGGACATGCATGGGTGCCACACGACTTAGGTAAAATCAGCTAAGCCCATGACATTTTGATGGTAGTATCACCCGCGCTAGTGATAATACTGCTAGTATCCGAGATTTATGAGATTGGTTGAATTTTGGCTCCATTTTTGGAAGTCAATTGGGGTATATAAATATTTCAAGTATTCTTGTATTGGAGAGCAAGAAAATAATTAGCAAGTATAAGAAAATTAATCATAATCTTAGTTAGAAGTTGTGTAAAATTGAGTTCTTCCCTTGAGTGCTTCAAAGTGTAAAGTGAGTCTAAGGGAAGAGAGAAAAATTTGTAAAAGTTCCTCTCCTGAACCTATGAAAATGAGAGAAGTGTAAGGGATTTGGTCGTTACCCATGGAAGAAGATATTTAGTGGACTTTGGTGGGCCTCAACAAAGGAGGACTCCGAAAAGTGGATATAGGTTAAGTTTTGGCTGAATCACTATAAATTGTGAGTCTTCTCTTCTTATTTTATTTCAACATTTATTAGCTAAATTGAAATTTTTTGATCTTAAGTTTGAATTGCTTATGTATTCGAATTTCAAAAGAAATGCTTCAAATTTCACTTTATTACTTGAGCAAAGTTTTTCTAAATCAAGTTTTAATTAACCCTTGCACTAATTCACCCCTCCCCCTAGTGCTAATTTGATCCTAACACGAGCATCATGCTAGAAAGATTAGATATTACATTGGAAGATTAAATGTCATAGGGAAGTCAACATGTCGGTGGAATGAGCGATATACCGAAGGAAAAGATGATGTGTTAAAGGTTCAGAGAAAGTTCTGGAAGAACAAATGAAATGTCAAAATAGCATATAATATGCCAAAAGCTTTGTTAATGTGTTACATGCATGGTTGATTTATCATAATCTTGATTAAGTTCATTATGGGTTAATTTAAATTTGTATTAGGTCAAAACCATGTTAACTTATCAAGAAAGCCATTGGACTTGAACTAGAACCGAATTGGGCCTGTTAGAAAACTAAATCGATGGCCTAAACTAGGCACTAGTGGTGGTACTATCAAACCCAAGTGATAGTACTACCTAAGTAAGTCAAAAAGCACTATATGTGTTTTTTCAAAGTTTCTAATGGTAAGACCGTCCATACTAATGGTAGTACCACCCTAGATGATGGTAGTATCACCTACAACAGTAGTACCACTAGAACCAAGATTCATAGCTATGTTATGATGATAGTACCACCCAGTTCGATAGTAGTAGTACTATTAGTATCACAAAATTTTAGGAATTTAAATTTTTAGCTCTATTCTTGATGCCTTTTGAAGCTACAAATATCCCACCCAAGCTTGGTTGATGGAGTATCTATTCATGAGTAAAGAAGTGTTGTAAACTTTTATTTTGAGTATAATTTGAGTTTCCTCCTCTTGAATTTAGTTATAATTCTAAGTTATAGGAGGGAAAAGATCTTGTATAAAAAGAGAGTGTATAGGTTATCTCCTCACTCAGCCTGACAAAGGAGAAAGGTAGTTGATCTTCGCCCATTAGAAAGAAGATCGATAGTGATCTCGAAAGAAGAGGAATTGAGAGCAGGCATATGTCGGGAAGATCGAACAACCATAAATTAGTTTGCCACTCTTTAATTACACTTGTGATTTAGTTTTATTTTCTTTACCTACAACTTTAACTTACTTGATCAATTGAGTTTTAAAATACATAAAATATATTAATTTATCGATCAAGTTTCAAAATTAATTAAAAATGTTATTACACTAATTCACCCCATCCCCCTCACCCGATTTTTAACAACCCCCCAAACCAACCCACCCTCCGCCGCACCGCCCCCCCACCACCGCCACCTAGGAGAGAATAAATAATATTTTAAAATAATCAAGGGGGACACTCTATTACTAGTCTTTTCATGTTTAATGAAACTATTTACACTAATTTAAAAACATGAATGAGGATTTTTTTATTTTTTATGGATTTTGATTTATGAAATATTATTTAGTTTGGTTTTCAAAAATCTTTCAAACCAATAAAAGAATAGAATGATTTTGAAAATAAAATATTTTATTTAAATGCTAAAGATGCTTTATTTTGTACTTCAAATAAAAATGAATTTAATCAAATTTCTACTTGTGACTTGGCACATACATACTTGAAGTTACTCATGAAGACATAAATAGAGTAAAGGAATCTAAAATTAATCTTTTAGTTCAAAGTTATAAATTATTTAAAATGAAGCTAAGTGAATCTATTCGTGATATGTACACCCGTTTTATAGATGTTGTTTATGTATTAAAAGCTCTTGGTAAATCTTGAATTGGTGAGTAAGATCTTAAGATATTTTCTTATAAGTTGGGATCCACAAGTAATGGAAATACAAAAATCTAAAGATTTAAATAACCTTTCTTTTGAAGAACTTATAGTGTTTTTAATGACCTATGAAAACATGCAAAGACATGATGAAGAAGATAAAAGCTTTCCAAACAAAAGAAAGGATATTGCTCTTAAATCTAAAAAAAAATATTCAAGCAAAAACTCAAGTGATAATGATGAAGATATGACACTTCTTACAAAAATATATAAAAAGTTCATGATGAGAAATAAGACAAATCTTGCAAGACAAGAAGCTAAGAATAAAAGTGAGCCCAAGACAGATGAAATCAATTGTTATGAGTACATAAAACTGAAACACTTTAAAAATGAGTGTCCACGATTGAAAAAGAAATTGTCAACTCATAAGAAAAATAAAGGACTAAAAAAGTAACATGGGATGAATCAAGTGAGTTAAAAGTGGAAGAGCAAATTAAGAAGTGATAAATTATTACCTTAATAGCTTCCCATGATGAGATATTTGACTCTCTCGAAACTTCATTATCACATAATGAATTACTTGAAGCACTTTATTTTTTATATAATGAACTTAAAAAGATTGGTACAAAATATAGTTTGCTAAAAAGGGATCATGTTTCACTCGCTAATGAATTTAATATATTAAAAAATAAGTATGATAACTGTATGTCAATATATCTTCTATAATTTCTCTTCTCTAAGAAATCCATAATAAAATGTACTGAATCTCGAATTTTGATGATGAAATCAATTGATAAGTTTTATGATCTAACTTGTGTGTTATAGAAAATGATGCAGGATTAATTGCGATAGTAAAGGGCAGCACAATTAGATGTTGGGTCGGAGTCAAGTTCGAGCATCAGGCCAAGGTTCAGACAACACAATAGGAGCTCGCCGAGAGTTTGTCGAAGGTTCGGACGATATTGTCGGGAGCTCACAAGAACTAACCAAAAGTTTCCGGGAAGTTCGTCGGGAGTTCACCGATGGGTTGCTAGGAGCTCGCCGGGTGTTTGCAGGAAAAATGTTAGAAGTTCGTTGAGAGTTTGCTGAAGGAAATTAGGAGCTCGTCAAGAACTCACCAGAAGTTTGTTAGGAAGTTCATCGGGAATTTGTCGATAAGTTGTCGGGAGCTCACCGGGAGTTCGCAGGAAGAATGCTAGGAGTTCATTGGGAGTTCGACAAAGGAAATCGAGAGCTCATCGGGGGTTCATCAAAAGGATGTCGGGAGTTTATCGAGAGACGATCGGGCAACGAAGATTGTGTATTGAGAGTCGTAGTTAGCATCAAAATGAGAGTTAGTTTTTACTAACTCAATTAAGAGGCCATTAGATCTTAATTGGGGTTGATTTGGACTTATTATAAAAGTCATTTCAGTAACCTAAGGTCAAATGAGACACGGTCTTCGAAGATATGGTCTCCAAGATGACACAATCTTCGAAGGTATGTCAAGCAGTTGAAGCGCCCAAACATGGTCTGCCAAACTGTCAGGCGGCTGAACCACCTAGAACATATTCTTCAAGACTAGCACCTCGGGAGCACTTAAAAATTAATTTTTGGCTCTACTTTTGAAGCAATTTGGGCCTATAAATATCTCACCTTTTCTTACTAGTGAATAAGCAAGAATCAAGAGTAAAAAAACTTATGAAAATACTATTGTAATCACTTGAGAGCTCTCCTCATTTCTTCTTGTGTAGTTTTTGTTTAATGAAGAGCTGAGAGAATTATAAAGGTTATCTCCTGAATTTGTAAAAAGAGAATAGAGCTGTAAGAAGGGTGTTTGATCTTTGCCCATTGAAAAAGATTAGGAGTGGAAGCCTGTGGCCTCGAGTGAAGAGGAATCGGGAGTGGACGTAAGTCAAGGGGATTGAACCACTATAAAATCTATTTGCTTTCTCTTCTTTTCTCTTTATGTTCATTGCTTAATTGTCTACTACCTTTATTTGGACTCTTATAAATATCTCTATGCTTAAATGTATCTCTATGCTTAAATACATTTTTACGCTTAAACGTATTTCTAATATAGCTTTTATTGAGCGAGTATTTAAATCGAAGTGAAATTTTTATAAGCACTAATTAACCCCTCCCTCCTCTTAGTGTCGCTTTGATCCTAACAATTGGTATCAGAGCCAAGTTTCTCTCTAATTGGCTTAAAATTCAAAAGAGATATCTTTTATTAGCAACCAAGAGGGACTTTCTATCACATGTCCTCTTATGTTCAATGGGACAGACTATATATCTTGAAAAATTCAAATATGTATCTTTTTTATTTCGATAGATTTTAATTTGTCGTGTATTTTTTAAAAAGGTTATCAAAAGTCATCCAATCTAATAAATGATTGGAATGATTATAAAAAATAAATATTTTTTTTAAATGCCAAAGTTATGAATGTCTTATATTATGCCCTCAACAAAAATAAATTGGATTGGATTTCCTCTTGTGATTCAGCTTTTGAGATTTGGCATACATTAGAATTAACACATAAAATCACATTAAATCTAAATGAATCATTAAACAAAATGTCTTACAAAAATGAACATGAAGAATACATTCCTAAGAACATGAAGTAGCATCATCACACAACACATGCACCAAACATGAAACCTTGCATGATACTTTATCATTACACAATTTTTGCTCTAAATGTGAAACACTAGATAGTGTTAAAGAAGAAAATATCATGCTTAAGACTATATTAAAAAAATTAAAATTGGGAACAAATCCCTAAATATGATCCTTGTTAATAAGGGTCATATTAATAGAAGAAATGACATAGACTTTATTGGTAACATTTAACAAAAGCCAACTATTTTTGTTAAAAGACCTATCTTAAATTTGTTACAAAAAATTAAATATAATTTTATGGTAGATTATGATATATGGCCTACAAATGTTCATTCAAAAAATATAGTCCTCACAAATTAGTTTGGGTTCCTAAGGGAACAACAAATAACCAAAAATCATTAGATAAGAAAGACAAATTTTTTCATATAGGTCCATATAGGTCCCAATGTAAAATGAGTACCTAAATCTTTCTTATAGGTTTGCCACTAAACTAAAGCTAGAAGCAAAATGGAATGATATCTTGTGGATACTCAAGCCATTTGACTTGAAATCTAACTTACTTATTAAGCTTCCTAGCTAAGATGTAAAAAATAAGGAAAATTATTTGAATTAAGATGTTTGAAGCTTAATAATCCTTGTTTCTATTATAACAAATTCTTTTATTGAAAATAGTTATCATTATATAATTAATCTTGATGATACATAGTTAGAACATATAAGTATTAAAATGAACTAGAAGAACCATAGTTATTGAAAAATATATTGAAATTTACATAAATTAGATTTTAATAATGATTGAATAATAAGTTCAAAATCATTTGTTTGAATATTTAGAAAGGTTATTGTTGAATAACCTAAATGTAATGAATGATTGATGGTTAAATAGTTGTATGATTTGAATGTTATATTAGATAGACTTGAAATAAATAAAAATTTTTGAAATAAGTTTGTCAACTCCTTGCAGTATGTGTAAAGAGTTAGACTCATTTACATGTTGGAATTAAGATTGGTTTAATTTTTACTTTGAATATGTTTTATCATTTTGATGTGATATTGTAATGGTCTTGATAATGTTGAAGAAGTAACTTGAAATATGGGTTGTATGATTAAATGGATATTATTGAATGATATAATTGAGAATAGAACATTATAAAAAAGGAAAGAAAAATTATGCTTCATTCTCTAGTATTTTTGAAAATTAAAAATACATTTAATGAGAATGAAATTAACTTGGTAACTCACTCTAAAAATCATTGGAATTGAAATAAATCGAAGTTTTTATTTGAAAATATTTTATAATTTCTTTTGTAAATGATACTTGATTTTCAGTTTTAAAAAGTTAAAAATGTTTTACTTATTTTAATGACCTTAATGATTTCTTTTTAGATAAAACTAGAATTTAAATGACAATTAATGCATGGATTTGGTATAAAAGGTGAAGGAATTTTTGTATAAAATAAATCACATGGATTGAAATAACTAAAAAGAGAAAAAGAATTTCTTTGAAAATTTCTCAATCAATTTTTTAGTAATAGATAAAGTGTTATGATTATTATTGAATCTCTTGAACTACAAAAGTGATTTTGATAATTGAAATTTGAATGAAATTTTTTTCCAACCAAATCATAAATTTTTTCATTATTTTTGACTTGAGGCATCTTATATGGGAATCATTTTTTTTACTTCTATAACTATTTTTACCAAAGAGGAGATTTATGATCTTATAATTTGATATTTTCACTAAGAACTATGGTCTTGATAACTTGAAATTTTCTATATATAAATTAAAAAAAATTCTCCTATGCAATGTACCATAAAAAGGGTCTTATCATGATCTTGAAATCTTGAAAATTATAATTTAAGAACTTTATATAAATCAAGATTGTTCATTAAGACTTTTTTGTTTCATTAAAGAAAACTATCTATATGAAACAAGATCCTTCTTATTATTTTATCTCATAAAATTTCTTTTTGACCTAAAAGAAAATCTGTCAAATTAAATTATATCTTTTGGCATTCATGATTTGATATTAATATCCTTTATAATATGATTCATTTATAGCTTCCTTATATTCATATATGGTATATCACCAAATTAATATTTTTAAAATTTATGATGAGTTGAAAATTGAATGATTTTCTTTAAACTTCTCATTGACTTCTTCACTTGACTTATCATTTATGAAAATTATCTTTAACCTCTATGATTTCTTCTTTTTAATAAAAATAGAGATTTATGATCTTAACAACTATAATTTGAGATTTTTAATCAAGATCATTCTTCTGTTTTATTAAGAAGAATTATTTGAATGAATTATATGTATTAAGATTTACCTTGAATGAATCAAGATTATTTACTCTCATAGGACTCATTTTTATTATTTACAATGACCAAAGGAGAGATAAAATTACTATCTTACAATAAAATCATTAAATGAGGAAAAATTTGCTTAAAGAAAATTAGATATGAAAATCCTTCTAAATGCATGATTTGCTATCATAACTTTGAGGATTTTTTGATATTTACATGAGATGATATGAGTAGCTCTTATATTTTTTTCAGATTTCTTAACTTTTTGAGCTATCCTTTGAAATGGTTTTACTTAGTTCTTTCTTCTTGACATTTACAAAGAAAAAAAAAATGCAAGTTAAAATTCTCTTGTGATAAGATTCATGAGGTTTCTTTCAATATTTTGATTCTTGGATTCATGAATCCAAGAATTTATTTTGTTTTGAGAAACCTGATTTTTGGATCTTTGATGCCCCTTCCTCTTCTCCTTCTATTTTATTTACAAAGGGGAAGAAACCAATTTGATATTAAATGAATTAAACTCTTTTTTTTTACTAAGAGAGAGAATGGACTAGATTTCTTTCTTTGTGTAATGAATATTTGTAACAAATATATTGTCATATGTATTGAACACTTATTATCAAATGTGTGGTGAATATTTCTCCTTTTTGATAATAAGGAGAAACGACATGATTGATGGCATATGATAATTATTGTGTTTGAAAATTTATCATATAATGAATATTTGTTTTAAATAATTATTTAGAAAAGTTATGTTGAACATTTCTCCTTTTTGATGATAAAAGGGGGAGAGATAGAATATTGATGGCAAATAATAAATGGTATATTTGAATATTTTGATAAATGTTTAAAAATAATAAATACTTAAATGATAGATATTTATGATAAATGTTCACATATCGATTGGGCATTTCTCCTTTTTGTTGATGATAAAAGGAGAGAAATGACATAATTGATGACATAGAGATATTTTGACATCTTTGAAATAGTTGAAATAAATGCTATGCCATAATTGATGACACGGTTATATTGTGAATATAATAATTGAAATTTTTATGTGACACTAAGAAAATAAATGTTTTAAAAATTTTATAATGTATGGTATCATGAATGGTTCAATTATTAAAATACTATACTTGAATTCAAAAGTGATGGATTATTTTGAATTCAAGTTTGTTGTATTTATCTTATGACATATACATAGGGGGAGTTAAGGTTAATTCTGTCATCAATTGGTTGTCATCATTAAAAAGGGAAAGATTGTTGAATCTCAAATTTTGATGATGAAATCAATTGTATGTTAAAGAAAATGATACAGGATTAACTACGAAAGTAAAGGGCAGTACAATCAGATGTTGGGCCGGAGTCAAGTTCAAACATTGGGCCAAGGTTCGGGTGACGCAATAGGAGCTCATCGAGAGTTCACCAAAGGTTAGCCGAGGTTCGAACGATGTTGTTGAGAGCTCGCCGAGAACTCACCAGATGTTTACTGGGAAGTTCGTCGGGAGTTTATCGACATGTTGTTGGGAGCTCGTCGGGTGTTTGCACGGAAGAATGCTAGAAGTTTATTGGGAGTTTGCTAAAGGAAAATGGGAGCTCGTCGAGAACTCACCAGAAGTTTATCGGGAAGTTTATCGAAAGTTCGCCGACAGGTTGCCGAGAGCTCACTGGGAGTTCACCGGAAGAATGCTGAGAGTTGGTTGGGAGTTCGCCGAAGGAAATCGAGAGCTCGTCAAGGATTCATCGAAAGGATGCCGGGAGTTCACCGAGAGACGATCGGACAACAAAGATTGTATGTTGAGAGTCATAGTTAGCATCTTAATGAGAGTTAGTTTTTACTAATTAAATTTAAATTTTTATTAGGTCTTAATTGGGGCTGATTTGGACTTATTGTAAAAGTCATTTAATAACCCAAGGTCAAATAAGATACGATCTTCGAAGACACAATCTCCAAGATAACATAGTCTTTGAAGGTGTGTCAAGCAATTGAACTGCCTAGACACGGTCTCTCAGACTATCAGGTAGCTGAACCACCCAGACATAGTTTGCTAGACTATGTCAGGCGGCTGAATCACCCAGAATGTAGTCTTCTAGACTAACACCTCGGGAACACTTACAAATTGATTTTTGGCTCCACTTTTGAAGTCATTTGAGGCCTATAAATACCCTACATTTTCTTTCTAGTGAATGAGCAGGAATAAAGAGTGAAAAATTTATGAAAACGTTGTTGTAATCCCTCTTATTTCTTCTTGTGTAGTTTTTGTTTAAGGGAGAGCTGAGAGAATTATAAAGGTTATCTCCTAAACCTGTAAAAAGAGAATAGAGTTGTAAGAGGGGTGTTTAATCTTTGCCTATTGAAAAAGATCAGGAGTGGAAGCCAATGGCCTCAAATGAAGAGGAATCAGGAGTGGACGTAGGTCAAAGGGACCGAACCACTATAAAATCGGTTTGCTTCCTCTTCTTTGATCTTTATGTTCATTGCTTAATTATCTACTACCTTTACTTGTACTCTTACAAATATCTCTATGCTTAAAATTATCTCTATGCTTAAAGATATCTCTATGTTTAAATGCATCTCTATGCTTTTATGCTTAAACACATTTTTGATATGGCTTTTATTGAGTGAATATTTAAACTGAACCCCAACCACACACAACCCTCCCTCTCCCACCCCCACCACCCAACCCCTTCTTAGTGCCGCTTTGATCCTAACAAAATGAAGTTGTTGAGAGAAAGAATAGGAGTTTACAAGAGATGATAATAACTATGCTAAATGAATATAGTCTACCCAAATATTTTTGGTTCAAAACTATTAATACAACATGCTATGTCATGAACAGGGTTTTTATAAGACCTCTACTGTCTAAAATTTCTTATGAATTGTAGAACAACAAAAGACCCAACATCTCATATTTTAAAGTTTTTGATTATAAATATTTTATTTTACATAACATGGATGCCTTAGAAAAATTTGATGCAAAATCTGATGAAGGTATTTTTTTTATATTCCTCTTTTTCTAAAGTTTATCAAGTTTTCAATAAATAACTTTAGTTATTGAGAAATCTATCCATATTATTTTTAAGGAATTTCTCAATGTTAAGTAAAATGAGTTCTCTATATTTGTATCAGTCTTGGTTCTATAGACCATGAAACTAAGACATTTTTCAGAGCCAACCCCAAAAGCGCACTTTATTGGGTTCAATTACATTTGAAACTTCTTTAGAACAGTGAAGGTTTATGCTAGATCTATAGGATACATGTCAGATGTCTGACTTATACTTTCATATTCCTCCCTATCTGGGGTTAAGACATTTTATTAACCATTCTTTGGTATGTCGCTCTAGTGTTTTTAAGGCCAAAAACATAATTTTATGACAATACAAGTCTCAATCACTGTAACAGAAGTGTGCTCCTCATTTGCCGGCCATCTAGATTTGGTTATATTCAAAAAAGATATCTATAAAGGTGAGCGACTCATGGCTTGAGGTTGAATTGAGTAATTAATCAATTCGAGGTAGGGGATAGTCCTTTATACAAGCTTTATTGATATCCTTATTGAATTGAGTAATTATTCTTCTTTACAAGAACTATATTAACAAGACCCCTGGATAATGAATCTCATGAATGAGGCCAACATATAAGAGTTTATTGACTTCTTCTTCTATCACTATCCATCGATCTAGTGGAAACCTTTGAAGCTTTTGTTGAACAAATTGGTACTCTAGGTTGATGTTGAGGTTGTGCTGGGCTACTGCCCAGTCAATTCTCGATATATTGCTAGGAGTTCAAGAAAAGACTTGTGCATTATGATGTAGGAAGTTGATAAGTTTAGTCCTCTTTTCTTCTAGGAGAGCCGAACCAATCTTAATAGTTCTATTTGACCTCGTTGGATCTAAGGGGACTTCTAGCAAGGATTCTCTAACCTCAGGATGAGCGGTCTAAGAAGTAGGCTCTCTTAGGTCTAGTTGGATTGAGAGGGTCATTTTCTTTAGAAGTGTTACCAATATGAGGTAATTCTAATGACACTCTCAAGGGTTGGTCTTGACTTCTCTAACTCTAAAGCTAATAGGGAACTTCAAGATCAATTAGTAGGTCGAGATGGCCCACATGCTAGCAATTAAGGGTCATATGGTCAATGATTGCAATTATAGGCAGGCAAAACATCTATCACCAAGAATTTTATCTTTATCATTTTGGAGCAATCGTTTGATCTAAATGTAACGTACAAATCTATCGTTCCCATGGGAGTTATGGAATCTCTAATGAAACTAGTGAGCATAGAGGAAACTGGCTAGAGGTCCTTGGTGCTTAACCCAATCTTCAAGAGTATGTCATAATATAATATATGGATAGAACTCCTTGTGTCTAACCAGATTCTCTTCACTAACACGTTAATGATCTGAGGGAGATAACCAATGCATCGTTATGATCGAGATCAAGGTGTTTTGCCTCTTTCTCCTTAAACATAATCCAAGGATCTATCGAGGGGAAGAACCTCTTAGATGGAGGGTCCCAAACATAATCTTTTTGAGATGTGGAATTGGTTCCTCTAGATGTAGGACCTCTTACGATGACATCCACTTGCCACTTAATAGGATCTTATGATCTCAAAGAAGGTTCTCTAGTTATGTCTACCTTTTACCCTTGCCACAAGGTATCGATTGGCCTCTTGCAATATTTTTAAAAAAGTGGTCGGTGGCCTTATGATAACTAAATAAAAGAACTTTCAAGGTTGAACGCCGTTGATATAGGTATTGATAATAGGCAAATTAATTGAATAGTACTTTTAATCGATTTTAAAACTTAATTAAAATATTAAAATAATTTAAAATTTTGATTAATCAAGTTAAAATTACTAGTAAAGAGAATAAGACTAAGTCAAAAGCAAAAGGGCAAATAAAGAGAGGCAAACCAATTTATAATGGTTTAGTTTTTATTATCTATATTCACTTCTAATTCCTCTTCCCTCAAGGTGATAGAACCTCAGAAGGAGCTCTATAGATTTTGATCTTTGAAGGGGATTAACCCTTGAAACGCTATAGGGGTTCCTCCCTCCTAGAACACGGCACAAGGTTGAATAAAAGATGATTCTTGCTTGATAAAAGAGAGGGGGTGGCTACATCATCATATATGGTTCTAAACCCTAACTCATGGGGTGCCTACCTAAGTAAAATTATACTTTTGCCCTCCTATAGCTGACCTAGCTGAGGGAAACTCTGGCCGACCAACCCAATAAAAGGGGGCAACGGCCACTAAGTCATAAGGCCTCAATATAAACCCTAGTCACACTTCTTTATAAGATAGAAGTGGCTAGGTGAGGTTTTATTACAATCCCACAGAGTTTTTATTGACTATTTCTAGGGTGATTATGACTCAACCCTGTTGGAGTCCTATCAAGTCCGACCTCTTTGAATCAACCTTGTCCTCAAGGCTAAGGGTCCATAAACTTTAGGAACTAGGTCTTCAACTCCTCGTAAGACTCTCACGTTGCATCTTCGGATGGTAAATTATTCTACTTCATGAGTACTTTAGTTGAAGGGCATCGATAGTGTATTACAATCCTTCGGTCAAGTATAGCTTCAGGTTGAGCTTGAATCACGCCATCATTAGTAATGCTCGGCAGCTGAGTCTGAACTAACTCACATTCTCCCAATTTCGACTTTAGCAAGGATACGTGAAAGACTGGATGGATCTTAGCATCATATGAGAGTTTTAATTTATATGCCACAGCACCAATACGCTACAAAATCTAATATGGTCCATAGAATCATAGAGATAGCTTCATCAACGCTCTAGTGTTGATTGACAGTTGCTTGTATAGTTATAAGCGAAGGTAGACCCAATCTCCTACTGAAAATTCGCGCTCGCTCCGGTGAGTGTCTGCTTATTACTTCATACGGGCTCGGGCGGTAGTTAGGTTGTCTTTCAGCAACTGAAGAATCTTATCCCTGTCAATTAAGTTTTGGTTGACCTAATCCACTTTGGCCGTACCAATTGCATATTTAGGCATTACAGAAGACGGTCGACCATACAATGTCTCATAGGGGGTACATTTAGTTGATAAATGATAAGTTGTATTGTATCACCATTCGACCCAAGGAAGCCACTTTATCCACTCTTTGGGTCAGTCACTAGTGAAGCATCGTAAGTCTTAAGGCATATGTTCACCACTTCTGTTTGGTCATCCATCTACGGATGATAGGCTGTGCTCATCTTCAATTGGGTGTTTTATAGTTGGAAGAGCTCGGTCCAAAATTTACTTATAAACACCTTGTCATGGTCACTCACAATCGACCTTGGCATCCTATATAGTTTTATAATATTTTTCATAAAAAGTTGAGCAATACTGGCAGCGGTATAAGGATGTCACACAGCACAGAAATAAGCATATTTGGTTAGACGATCTACCACCACAAAGATCATACTTTTACCTTGAGATGGTGGCAGTCCTTCGATGAAGTTCATGAAGATGTCATCAGTCCATGCTAAGTTTGGTATAGGTAGTGGTTGTAGTTTTCCTAGACTTGCCACTGTTTTACCTTTTGTAGCTAGTATACATCACATTTAGATACATAATCATAAATCGATCTTTTCATGCCTCTCCAAAAGAAGTTTTGGTTCACCCTCTTATATGTTCTCAGAAATCCAGAGTGTCGTACTGAAGGTGAAGAGTGCAACTCATGCAAAATAATTTTGATGCAAGGAGAAAAAGGAACAATCACAATTCGATCTTTGTAATATAGGTCCTTCGAATCCCAAGTGTAGCGGCCCATGGAACCCGGATTCTTCTCCAATTTTTCTATGATGCCTCGGGTTTCTGGGTCACTCTTTCACTCCTCTCTAATGTCTTTGAGGAAGTCAGTGGAGAGAAGGGAGATGGCTGAAATTTTGATTTGTCCCGGTAGCCGAGATAGAGCATCTGCAACAACACTCTCTTTCCCCTTTCGATAAATAATTTGATAATCAAAGTCAAGAAGTTTAGTTACCCATCATTGTTGCTTTGGGGAAGACATTTTCTACTCCAAAAAATACTTGAGGCTTCGGTGGTTGGTCTTAATATGGAATCATTAGCCGATCAAGTAGGTTCTTCACTTCATGATGGCGTGTATGATGACAAGCATTTCTTTACCATACACGAATATTTTAAGATGGGAGGGAGACAAAGCCTTGCTGGTGTAAGCAAAAGGTCGGTCATCTTGTATTAAAATAGCCCCAATTCTAACTCCGGACGTGTCGGCCTCAATTAAAAGGTGCGACTGAAATTGGGCAGTGCTAGGACCGGCGTCATCGTCATGGCTTCTTTGAGTCGTTCAAAGGCTATGTAAGCTTTATCCGACCATAAAAAGGAGTCTTTCTTTAGTAGGGATGTGAGTGGGGCACTAATCTTGTCATAATCTTTCATGAATTTTCAGTAGTAGCCCATGAGTCTAAGGAAGTTGCGTAGCGATTTTATGTTTGTATGTTTCAACCATCCTTGCATTACTTTGATCTTTATTGGGTCTACTACCACTCAATCCTCTGATATAATATGTCCTAAATACTCCACTTTATACTATAGAAAAGCTACACTTTGATTATTTAACATAAAGGGTATTCTCCCAAAGGATTATTCATAAGTGTTGAAAATGCATATAAAGTGTAGGGCTATAAATGAGAATATCATCAAAAAATACCAACATGAATTTACGTAGAAATCTCCGAAAAATATTATTTATTAAGTTTTAAAAAGTAGAAGGAGCATTCGTAAGTCCGAAGGGCATTACTAAAAACTCGTAGTGGTCGTTATGTGTGTGGAATGCAGTTTTCAGAACATCCTCAGTACATACCTGAATATGATAGTATTTGGAATAGAGATCCAATTTAGTGAAGACTCAGACTTCTTTTAGTTCATCCAAGAGCTTATCTACTACTGGTATAGGGTATTTGTCTTTGACGGTGATGGCGTTCAAAGCTCGGTAATCAATGCGCATCCACCATGTACCATCCTTCTTGTACACTAGCAACACCGGCGATGAGTAAGGGCTGCAGCTTGGTCAAATCACTTCGGTGTTGAGCATCTCCTTAATAATATTCTCAATCTCATCCTTCTACAAGTAAGGATAGTGGTACGGTCTCAAATTTATTGGAGGTTTGCCCAACAATATAGGGAATTCATTTAGGGGGCATCCCACACGGCTCCGTGAAAACATCTGTGAATTCATTTAGCAATAGGGAAAGCTTAGGATCTGAATTTTACACTTTTTCCTCCTTTAATATCTGCTAGATATGCATAAAAAATTCACCATTTGTTTTGTATAGCACCTTCTCCATTCATTGCGTCGAAATGGTGAAGATATGGCTCCTACGCTTGCCTCGCAATGTGACCTATCTCCCTCTATAATAAAACTTCATGATTAATTTAGAGAAACTCTAGGATATGTCACCTAATGTTGTGAGCTATTCAATCCCAAGCACGGTAGGAGGAAGAAATTGACTATAACTTCTTAGTCTTGTAGGAGCAATTTTACCCGCGGGCACTGTTGGTCGCAATTGAGGATTCGGTCATCGGCGACCTTTACATCAAACTTTTTACAACCTTCGATTTGAAGTGCTATACATGTAGCAACCTTGTTATTGAGGAAGTTATTGGTGTTGCCCGTATCTATAGAATGGTGACGGGTTACCGTTTAAGGAGTCCCCCAACTTTTATCGTTTGTGGGTTGGAGTAGCCGGCTAGCACATGCACTACATAGTCGGTTGGTTGGGGCTCTTCCTCCGTGGCTTCATCTTCAGGTTCAAGGCTTTCTTCAGATGGTTTGCTATCCTCATCCTCTACTGATTCAATCATAAGGAGCTAGCCTTTTTTGCAGCGATGTTCTCAGCTCCACGGTTCATCACAGTGCCCACACAACCCCTTGGTCGATCATTCACGAAGCTCATCTCTTGCTAATTTTTTTAGTGCGAGGACTCGGATGGCAGTAGAGGGGGTTAAAGGCTTCAACATGACTGTTAGGAAGTGACCCTTATCCTTCATACTTCATTATTCAATCATTCTTCTTGGATTCTTATGAAGGAAATCACCGCCATAAGAGTGTACGACTGTCGCGCCTTTACTTCTCCTCGAATCTCCGGCTTTAGGCTCTCAATAGAAGTCTCTAAAAGTTGCTTTTTAGACCAATCCATAGTTTGGTTAGATAAACATTCAAAGCTTGTTTGGTATTTGTGTATTGTAGAGGTTTGTTGAATCTTTACCGATTGTCCATCGATATTATCGAAATCGGTTGGTCCGAAGCGATTTAATAGTCCTTCCTTGAAACGCTGAAAGAGAGACCTCCATGGGTGTGCTCAAACCAATTGAACCATTGAATAGTATCTCCCTCAAGATGGATGGCAGCAATCTCCACCCTTGTAGCATTAGTGGTTCGGTAGAACTGAAAATAGTGGTCCATGCGCGCGATCCATCCGATTGGGTCTCCTTCTTCCTATCTAGGAAAGTCAACCTTCATGCATGAATTGTTTGGACCAGGGATGATATGACCATGCTCTTGAGGATCATCTCGTCGATCTGAAGTTTCACCTTTTTACGATTTCTTCAGGCTAGGTGATCGGCCTATGCTTAATTCGGCAAAAAGGGATTGCATCTTCTCCTCCATGCGGCTTTCAAAGGCTTCAAACTTAGTGTTAATGGCCTCCTCCAATGCCATGGTGTAGACCTTTCTCTAATGTTGAGGTTCTTTCTCTGTTGTTGTGTTAGGGGCATGAGAGGTTTTGAGGAAGAGGTGGTCGGTTAGGTAGGTGGATTGGTTTAATAGAAGTAGGCTACGGTTTAGGGTTAATTTGGGTGGCTATTTAGGATCGATTTAGGGTGCAGTTTGGAGGAGTTCTTAGTGAGGATGGTAAGGTTTGCATATGAGAAAAAAAGAGTCCAAAAACCCACAAAAGATAGTACTCAAATCTGATGGAATTCAACAAAGAAAGGTGTTGCAATATGTTGTCCTGTCGAACAAATTTTATGTCGGAGAAACAATGAATTCTAGACGTAAATCTCAGAAGAAAACTCGAGAAAAATATACAGAGCTCCTTGGTTCATATGTGGTTAATATCAGTAAAAATTTTGACAAAATTTCGGTAGAGTAATGGTAGGGAAATAAGGGAAAAGACAGAGGGCAGATTCTTCATCACAAAAATTCCAACAATACGTGATAAAGAATTAGAGCACAATAGAACCAGTTTCAGAGATAATTCTTTTCAAAGATCAATCTTAGATGAGGGCTAATATGATTTATGAAAATTATATAAAAATTTTGGCCAAAATAAGGGAGCATAAAACTAGTTTCAAGAGGCAAATAAATGGCTGAAAATTTCTGCAGCAGTTTACGTTTGCAATAACGATAACGTTTGCGATAGTTGAAATTTGTAGCAACAAAAGTATGGGAAAACCTCTTCAATGTGTAAGATAAAGGAATAGCAGTAGTAAATAGGCATGAGATGATGAAAATATACCAGATCTCCAATTTTAAACGCAGAAGGTAGTAGTAGATTGATTTGATCTGCAGCTTGGGTGGAAGATAGAGGTGCGTATCACAGCAATTATGGAAATTACTTAGGAAGGTAGGAGTAGTAGAGATAGCAGCAAGGGCAACAGAAATGCTGCTCTGATATTAAATAATAAATTCTCAAAAGGAGCTCTATAAATTTTGATCTTTAAAAGGGATTAACCCTTGGAACGCTATAGGGGTTTCTCCCTCCAAGAACTCAGCACAAGGCTGAATAAAAGATGATTCTTGCTTGATAAAAGAGAGGGGGTGGCTACATCATTATATAAGGTTCTAAACCCTAGCCCATGGGGTTCTTACCTAAGTAATTATCCTTTTACCCTCCTATAGTTGAGGGAAACCCTGGCCAACCAGCCCAGTAAAAGGGGGCAACAGCCACTAAGCCCTAAGGCCCAAATCTAAACCATATCCACACTTCTTTATAGGATAGAAGTGGCTAGGTGGGGTTTTATTACAATCTCACATGATTTTTATTGACTACTTCTAGGGTGATTAGAACTCAACCATGCTTGAGTCCGATCACAAGGTCACTTACTTTCATTGTCAATCTTCTTTTCAATGAGTGAAGATCAACTACCGTTGTTCTAACTTTTTTCTTTTTTAGGCTTAAGAGATAACCTCCACACTCTCTTTTTACTAAGATCACTTACCTCCTATAACTTAGACTTATTACCAAACTCAAGAGGATGAAAAAAACTTAATACATGTTCAAAGTAAGAGCTTATAATATTAACTAGCTCATAAATCAATGCTCCATCAACCAAGCCTAAGTGGGGTATTTATAGGCCCCAAAAGTTTTTAAGAATAGAGTTAAAATTTTAAATCTTCCAAATTTAAGGGTACAAATGGTACTATTATCAACACTATGCGGTACTACTATCAACACAAAGTACAAACAATGCTTTTCATTTGACTCGAGTGATACTACCACCTAGGCCTAGCAGTACCACCACCCATGTCTAGTTTAGGTAATTGGTTTGGCCTTCTAATAGGCCTAATTTGACCTAGCTTCATGCCTAATGATTTTCTTGACAAGTGAGTTCTGTTTCAGCCTAATACCGACTTCAATTGTGCATAATATGCACCTCCCACAAGTGTTTTTCATACATAATCTTCTAAAGTAATTTTTATCCAAAATACATGTGCACAATATTTACCTACCATAATATATTCAACTTCAGCTTAAAATAGTATGATAGAATTTTACTTTTTAGAATACTAAGAAATAAGTATATGAGCTAGGAACTAACTAGTTTTAGAGCTAACTTTTTTATCTATTCTATATTCTACAAAGTCAGCATCAGCATAAGTAATCAAATCAAAATTTTTAGATCTAGAATACCATAATCCCATATTAGGAATTCCTTTTAAGTATTTAAAAAATATTTTAATTCTTTATAGTGAGATTACTTAGGATTAGACTAAAATCTTACACAAACACAATACTAAATATTATATCATGTTTAGTTGTAGTAAGGTAGAATTACTTATCATGCCTTTACAAGTTTTTTGATTAAAATATTTTTTTCATTATCGTAATCTAATTTAGTAGAGATAATTAATGTGTTAACATCCTTAACATTATCTATATAAAATCACTTTAATAAATCAAGATTATTGTTTTGACTAATGAAAATCTCATTATTTAATTACTTAATTTATAATCTTAGGAAAAATATTAATTTACCTATTAAACACATTTTATATTCTTGGCTCACACTCTTAGTAAATGATTCACATAAAAATTCATTAATAGAACTAAAAATAATATCATCAACATAAATTTGAATAATAAAAAATATTTTTTAAATATTTAATATATAATATGGTGTCGACCTTTATATTTTGCGAAATTAGTTTACATAAGAAAAGAGCTAGGTCTCTCATACCAAGCTCTAGGGGATTGTTTTAACCTATAAAGAGCCTTAAATAATTTATAAATATGATTTAAAAAATATCATTTTTAAATCTAGGTGATTGATCAACATAAACTTCTTTGGAAATAAAATCATTAAAAAAATACTAGTGACATTCATTTGAAAGAATTTAAAATTTTTAAAATATGTATAGGTTAGAAGTATCCTTGTGGCTTTAGGTTTTGTCACATGAGTAAAGGTTTCTTCATACTCTATACCTTTTCTTGGTTAAAACCTTTAATCACTAATCTAGTCTTATTTTGAACCACGATACTTTCTTCGTATTGATTTTTTTCAAAGACTCATTTAGTGTCAATTATAAGATGATTATTAAGTGTACAAACAAGTGTCATAACTTTATTTCTTTCAAATTGATTTAGCTCTTGATGCAATGTTAAGATCCATGAGTTATCTTCAAGGCATCATCAATGCATTTAGGTTTAATTTGAGATAAAAATATATCATTTGCATAAATATTTTTTAAGAACAAGTTTAAATAATTTTGATGTATCATCAATAATTAACTTCTTAGGATATGCACATACATATTTCAATTCTTTTGGTAAGGTTTCTTCAGAAGTAAATATATCGAAGTTGCTTTGAGAAGTTAAACCCTCATTCAAATTTAATTTATTAAATTTAAAAGTTTTTAGGATCTTAATAGCAGTAAGAGGAGGAGGAATTAATATTATTACAATAATATTTTTAATTAATATTAAGACTCAATCGATAAATCAACATATATTAAAAACTTGTTTAATCAAATTAAAAGTTGTAAGTAAATAGAATAAGACTAAATCATAAGTAAAGTATAAGTAAATAGAGGCAAACCAATTTATAGTGGTTCAGTCTTTCCAACCTATGTCTACTCTCAATTTCTCTTCCCTCGAAGTCACTAGCTTTCACTCTTTATCTTCTTTCCAATGGGCGAAGATCAACCATCACTGTTATAATTTTCTCTTTTTTCAAACTAAGGAGATAACCTCCAAACTTTTTTTTACATAAGATCTTTCATCTCCTATAACTTAGAGTTATAACCAAACTCAAGAGAAGGGGGAGACTCAAACTATACTCCAAATGAGAGTTTATAATATTTTTTTTCTTAAGAATAGGTGCTCCATCAACTAGGCCCCAAAAGACTTCAAGAATAAATAAAAAAAAATTAAATTTCTAAAATTTTGGGTTACTGGTAGTACTACCACCATAACAGGGCTACAAATCTTGGCTTCAGTGATACTACCATCGGCCTAATACTACCACCAGAAATACGGAAGAAGTATAATAGTGTTTTTTGATTGACTTAGGTGGTAATACCACTTGGGCATAGTGGTACAACCACCTAGGCTTGGTTTAGGCTACCAATTTGGCCTTCTAATAGGCTCAATTTGACTCTAGTTCAAGCCCAATAGCTTCCCTAATAAGTTAGCATGGTTTTAGTCTAATAGCAACTCAAATTGACCTATAATGACCTCAATCAAGACTATCATAAATCAACCATGCATATGATACATTGACGAAGATTTTGACATATTATATGCTATTCTAGCATGTCATCCATTCTTCTACTACTTTGTTTGAACTATTGACACATCGGCTTTTTCTTCGATATATCGTCCATTCCATCTGCATGTTGATTTTCTCACGACATACAGTCTTCTGATGTAATATTTGATCCTTGCGACACGATATCTAACCTATAGCACGAAATTTGATCTCTGGCACATTAACCAATCCTTTGGCTTGACATCCAATTTTCAATATGATTATTTTTCAATACAACGTCCAATTGTCCTGCTCGATAATTGGCCCTTCGATGATCCAAATCCATGGTTGAAGTATTTCCTGAATCACTTAATTTAAAAATATATTTAGATCGATAAACTCATCAATTGGTTTCATCATCAATATTTATAATTCAATAATCTCTTCCTATTTGATGATAACTAATTGATGATAAGGTTTTAACAAGACTCCCTAATTTATTTATCATTTTAAAATATTATAATAAACTTGAACTCAAATGATCTTATATCCTTTTAAATGTGAATTTAACTCGGAAGAAATTTGATCTTATCAATATTATAGTTTAATCATTTAAGCCCAAAAATCAATGTTCATTTAAGTTTTAAATTTGAAGTTAAAATCATAATCATAATCATTTCAAGTTTGAAGTTTCAATAATTATCAATGTATAATATCAATTAAAATATAACTATAAGTTAACCATTTGTATAGTAAAAAATCATAAGATATCATGATTCTTCCTATTCTTGCATAATAAATAAAACTATAAGTTAACAATATGCATACTAAAAATCATAAGACATCATGATTCTTCCTGTTCATGTATAATAAATATTTAACTATAAGTTAACCATTTGTATAACAAAAAAATCATAAATAAGATATCATAATTCTTTCTATTTATACATGAGTTACCACTTTGCCCCTTAGTTAACAAAAAATATGCTTCTCCCCCTTCATTAACAAAAAATATGAGTTACTACTTATCTCCCTTTATCATCAACAAAGATAGTGATATCATTGTATCATGGTACTACTTCTCCCTCTTTGAATCAAAGTTTCAATTGTGTAAAAATAAAAAATAGTTTAATATCATTACACATGAAGGATCTCAATATTATGTTATCAAATATAAGTTCAAGTTATGGACACTAAAAAGTTAATTGATGATAGAGTCTTAATAAGACCCTCCCTATCTATATGTCATCTTAAAAATATGATGAACTTAAATTTAAAATAATATCTTTTCAATGGTACTCTTGAATTCAAGTTAAGACAAATTCAATCTTGATATTTTCATTGCAAGCCCAAATATTTAATCAAGTTTTAAATTTTAAAAAAGTAATTAATAAAAAATAGGCATGTGCCACTACCAATAAAAAGTTATAAAAGCATCATAAGTCTCCTTATCCAACGCATAAGCTAGGTATGAATCACCAATTTTCTTGCTTTGTCAATATCAAAAGATCATGATTCATTTGGATAAATCTTTTTCTTAGTCACCATAAAAGAAAATTTTCTAGGAGAATAAAAAGTTAAAAGTCATGATTCATACAAAATAAATCTCAAATCGTGAACACTAAAAATTCAAGTGAAATATGATAATTCATTTTGATAAATCTTCTCTTTAGTCTTTAGCAAAAAGAAAAAAATCATATGAGAACAAATAGCAAAAATTCGGTAATCATCCATTTAAAAGATTCAACATGTCTAATTATTTTCTAATAAAATTAAATTATTCCTCACTTAGTGGTTTAGTAAAAATATTAGATAATTGATATTTAGTGCCAATGAAATATAAAGATATATCATGATTGCTAATATGAACTAAGTGATGATATACTTCAAGTATTTGATCAAATCTACTAACTAGAGAATCATGCTCATTCTTAAGTAGTTTACAAGATTTACTAATTTTTTAAATTCATCATAAAGCTCATGAAAAATACTCAGTAATTCAGTAAAAAGGATATTGGAAGACTCACTTAAGTCATTTTTCTAAATTATTCAATAATTCGGTAAAAATATTTAGTAATTTTTTTAAATTCATTATAAAGCTCATGAAAAATATTCAGTAATTCATGAATGGCCATGAGAGTATAGTTGGCAGCCTCTTTCTTGTTGTGGTCTTCTTCATCCGATGAGCTTAACTCATCCCAAGTTGCCGAGAGAGTCTTCTTTTTGTATGATGTCTTCTTCTTCAACAGTGGACATTCACTTTTGAAATGTCCTAGCTTCTTGCATTCAAAACATATTATGTTATCTTTTTCTATTTATTTTTATTTTTATGATTTATTTATTTTTTTTATTTTTCTTGTCAAGAATGCAATGTCATTGTTCTCATCACTTGAGGTTTCACTCGAGAAGTCATCTGCAGTTCTCAGTGCCAAGTCTTTTCTATTTTTTGAAAGGGGTTCTTCACGTTCATCATGAGCTTTATAGCTTAGTTCATAAGTCATAAGTGATCCAATAAGTTCTTCGAGAGGAAAATTATTTAAATCTTTAGCTTCTTGAATTACAGCTATTTTAGGATCCCAACTCTTTGGAAGAGATCTTAATATATTATAACAAGTTCAAAATTAGAAAAACTTTTACCAAGAGCTTTAAACCATTGACGACATCCATAAACTCGGTGTACATATCTCCAATGGTCTCACTTGGTTTCATTCTAAATAATTCATAACTATGCACTAAAAGGTTAATCTTAGACTCTTTAACTCTACTAGTGTCATCATGTGTGATTTCAAATGTGTGTCAAATCTTGTAAGCAGTTTTACAAATAGAAATCCAATTAAACTCATTCTTATCAAGAGGACAAAATAAAGCATTCATTATTTTTACATTTAAAAAAAAGTATTTTTTTCTAAATTATTTCATTCATTCATTAGTTTAGAATACTTTTCAAAACCATTTTCAATGATGTGCCATAAATCAAAGTCCATAGAAATCAGAAAAATATGCATTCTTGTTTTCCAATACGTGTAATCTGTCTCATTGAACATGAGAGGACATGTAATGTAATAACTCTCGCTCATGCCAAACGAAGCCGTGTTAGTCCAATGAATAGAACCTCACTCTGAGACTAATTGTTAGGATTAATTGGCACTAAGAGGGGCATGAATTAGTGCAAGGGCTAAAATCTCAATTTAAAGAAAACTTTCGTTTGAAGCAAAACCAAAAATCTAAAGTGTTTCGTTCAAGTTGAGTAAGTAAGCAATAAAACTATTTAACGAAGCTAAGTTATGATCTTGCTAATAAAAAGCTTCGAATAAGAACATGTATAATCAAAAAGCAAAGTTAAGAGATGCCCACAAATTATAGTGGTTCGACCACAACTTGGCCTACATCCACTTCCTAAGTCTCCTTCGTCGAGGCCCGTCAATATCCACTACTGATCTTCTTTAGGTGAAGACCAAACCCTTACAAGTATTTCACTGACAACTCACAAGGGAGACCTATACAAAGATTACAATGCTTTATAGCTTACTCCCTTGCACTCTTTTTTTTTTTTTCACACTTTTAGCACACTATTTTCTCAGTTTTCTCGCCCAATTTCTTGTGCTTAATGTAAAAGGAGTTAAGGTATTTATAGACCCCAATTGATTTCAAAAAATGGAGCCAAAAATTTAAAGATATTTTAAAAATTCAGGTACGAGTGGTATAACCGCTGATGTCAATGATACTACCACCAAAAGCTACCCTGAAAACAAGGTAGCGGTGGTACAACCGCTGACATGAGTGGCACAACCATCGTCCACCAGCGATACTACCATTGGGAATCCTAAAAAAGTATTTACTCTACTTTTCTATTCCCGACTTGTACCTTTAATTGACCCCTTTATAGGTCAACCAAATGAGCCTAAGCTCAATCTAAACCTAAATATGGATCTGGTTTGCCTCACATGAGTTAATTTAGATTCCTTCTAAACTTAACTCAATTAGGATCGATCTTAACTACGACTCAATGATTACAACCATACAAGACCATCAAGTTCAATAATCGACCTAACCCCCGACAATCTGACACCCTCCAACAATCTTTCGACAAGTCTTACTGTCTTCTTCCAGTGATCTCCCGGTGTGTTCCTACCGAGCTTCCTGATTTCTTTGGCGAACTCCCAACGAGCTCCCATTATATCGTCTAAACCTTAGCCCAATGCCTAAACTTAATTCTGGCCCAACATCTGGTTGTAACTTATTTTCTCTATCATAGTTAAACCTGTATTACTTTCTTTAACACACATATTAGATCAATAAATCATCAATTGATTTCATCATCATAATTTGAGATTCAACAGGAAGCTTGCTGAAGGTGATCGGGGGCTTGTCGGGAGTTCATCGGGAGCTCGCCGAAGGTGATCGGGAGCTTGCTAGGAGTTCACTAGGAGCTTACTAAAGGTGATCAAGAGCTTGCCAAGAATACGCCAAGAGTTTATTGGAAGATAATCAAGAGCTTGTCGGAAGTTCGTCGGAGGATGCTAGGAAGTTTGCCCGGAGTTCGAAAGATCAATTGACGTGCTAGATAATAAGGATGGTTGTATTTGTATGGCTTAGTGTGTCATAGTTAACATCAATTGTTTTGAGTCCTAATTGAGTAAGATTTGGATAAAATCTAAATTAACTCAATATGAGGCAACCAGATCTACTTTGGGTTAGATTTGAGCTCAGTTTGATCCAACAACTTATACGCGGAGGCTCAGGTTGATCCAACAACCTATACGCATTTGAGCTCAGGCTGATCCAACAACCTAAATCCAATAATCTAAGTTATGATCCAACAACCTATATGCATTTTGCACTACTATCTAGTTGGATGTCCCTGGAACCAACATTCCACCATTCGAATGAAAGGTTAAGGTCAAAGCTCTTTAGAGATTTATGGCTCTGCAATCTAGCAAACCCAGAGTAGGAGGCTAGTGGTAGGGAAAGGCTGACATAGTAAACATATAAGCTCAAACGAGGCTATCAGGTCAATGTTGAATCTAAGATTTCAATTGATGGGTTTTATTATCTAACCTGTATATTAGATAAAGTGATATAGGATTAACTACGATGGTGAAAAGATAACACAATCTAATTTGGGCTTAAGTCATTCGGGCATCAGGCTTGGGTTCGGATGAGGTAGTGGGGACTCACCGGGAGATTATCGAAAACTCATCGGATTTGATCGGAAGCTTGTTAGGAGTTTGTCGAGATCTCGTCGAAGGTGATCGGGAGTTCGTCAGGAGCTTGCCGAAGGTGATCGGGAGCTTGTCGGGAATCACTGGGAGTTTATCGAAAGATGATCAAGAGCTGGCCAGGAATTCATCGAAGGATGTCGGGAGTTCAGAAGATCAATTAGCATGTCGGATAATAAAAAATGATTATATTTGTATGCCTTAGTGTGTCGTAATTAGCATCATATGTTTTAAGTCTTAATTAAGTTAGATTTGGAAAAAAATCTAAATTAACTCAATATGAGGCAACTAGGTCCACTCTGGATTAGATTCAAGCTCAAGTTGAACTCATTTTGTTGACTTGGAAAGGTGTTAAATGAGGTATAAGTTGGGTACAAAATAGTATGGAAGAAGTAGTACTCTAGAATTTTCGATGATAATACCGCCCAAGTGGTAGTACCGCCCAAGTGGTAGTACCGCCCAAGCGGTAGTAGCACCATTATCACCTTGATTTTTGGGCAGTTATAGGTGGTGGTACTGCTAGTACACAGTTTTTCCAAGAAATGATGGATTTTAGCTTCATTTTTTGAAGCCAATTGTAGTCTATAAATATCCCAAGTTTTTTTTGTTCGGAAGAGCAAGAAAATGAATAAAAAAGAGGTGACAATTCTATGAAAAGGTTGTAAAATTGAGAGCTTCCCTTAGGTGCTTCAAGTGTTAAGTGGGTCTAAGGGAAAAGATAAAATTTTGTAAAAGGTTCCTCTCATGAACCTGTGAAAAGGAGAGAAATGTAAAGGGTTTGGTCTTCACCCGTGGAAGAATATCTTTAGTGGATTTCGGTGAGCCTCGACAAAGAAGGACTCCGAAAAGTGGACATGGGTAAAGTTTTGGCCGAACCACTATAAAATCTATGAGCATCTCTACTCTTGCCTCTTCTATTGCATTTGAATTTAATTATTCTTAATTAATTCGAAGAAAGGCACGAGCATCCTTTATGTTTTATTCTTTACAAATCGCTCTAACTTATTTACTTTCAACTACTTCCAAGAAAATATTTTGATTTTGATTTTACTTCAAACAAAATTTTATAATTCAAGATTTCAGCACTTACATTAATTCACCCCTCCTCCCTCGCCTTCCCCCCTTCTCTTAGTGCCAACTTGATCCTAATAGTTAGTACCAGAGCCGATTATACTCGACTAGAATAACACCCCAAGTGATTTAATGATTTCTTTGGCATAAACGAGGGATACTCTATCACACGTCCTTCTATGTTCAATGGTACATATTACACTTATTGGAAAATTAAAATGCATATCTTTTTTATGTTGATGGATTTTGAACTATGAAATATTATCAAAAATGGTTTTCATAAGTCATCTAATCCGATAAATGATTGGAATGATCATGAAAAAAAGATGTTTTTATTAAATATCAAAGCTATGAATGCTTTATTTTGTGCTTGAGATAAAATCGAGGTTAATCGGATTTTTACTTGTGATTCGGCTTATAATATTTGGCACACTTTAGAAGTCACACATGAAGGCACAAGTATGGTAAAGGAATCAAAAATAAATCTTATTATGCATAACTATGAATTGCTTAAAATGAGACCAAGTGAGACTATTGGTGACATGTATACCCGCTTTACGGATGTCATCAATGGTTTAAGATCTCTTGGTAAAGTTTATTCTAATCTTAAACTTGTTAATAAAATGTTGAGATCTTTATATAAAAGTTAGGTCCCAAAAGTAACAGTTATATAAGAGCCCAAAGACTTTAACAACTTGTCTCTTAAATAACTAATTGAATCTCTGATGACTTATAAAATGAGCTACAAAGCCCATAATGAACTTGAAGAATACCTTCCAAGGAATAAGAAGGGCATTGCCTTGAGAACTAAAGAACAATTTCCAAAGAATATGAAGGACTTAGCACTAAGAACAATAGATAACTCCTCGAGTGAAATATCGATTGATAAGGACAATGATATTACAATACTAATAAGAAAACTTAAAAAAATTATGAAACAAATAAAAATCATAAAAATAAAAATGAACCTAAAAAGGATAATATATTTTGAATGCAAGAAACTAAGGCATTTCAAAAGTAAACGCCCACAGTTGGAAAAAAAGGTACCAAACAATAAGAAGTCATTCTCAGCAATATGGGATGATTTAAGCTCGTTAGATGAAGAAGACAACATCAAAGAAGATATTTCCAACTATGCTCTTTTGGCCATCCACGATGAGGTAAGTGAATCTTCCGATATCTTATTTATGTTTGATGAATTATTAAATACATTTCATGATATTTTTTATGAATTAAAAAAATAGCAAAACCTGTAAAATACTTAATAAGGAACATGCATAACTAGTTAGTAAACTTGAAAAAAATTGCATGAAGCATCAACATAACACAATTATTGCACTAAATATAAAACACTAGAAGAACTTAGAAAGTAAAATACCATCTTGCAACAAACTTTAGAAAAAAATAAAATATGAAATAAATCTTTAAACATGATCCTTACAAATAACGGTCATGTTCATAGGAAAGAAGGTATTGACTTTGTGAGCAACTCTTAACAAAATCCAACTATCTTCGTTAGAGCACATAATTAAACTATTCACCTAAACCTTAATATAATTTTTGTGATAGATTAGAATATTTTGCCTATAAGTGTTCATTTAGAAAGTATAATCCACATAAATTAATTTGGATTCCTAAAGGAACCATAAACAACCAAATATCTTTAGTTAAATTACGCAGAGTTTTTTATGAGGGACCCGAAGTCAAATGAGTATCTAAACCAAAACCTCCTCTCTTGTAGATTTGTCTCCTACCAAGGCTAGAATTATTAAATGGTGTCTTGGAAGTGGATACTCAAGGCACATGACTTGAGATCTAAAATATTTTTAAGCTCACTAGCCTAAACAATGATAACAAAAGCAAATTATTTAAATTAAAATTATTGGTAATAAATCTTTCAATGGTTTACTGATTAATCTTGATGATGCATAGCTAGAGCATATAAGTACAAAAATAAACTAGAATTAAAGAACCTTAGTTATTGTTACAAAAATAAACTAGAATTAAAGAACCTTAGTTATTGTTCATGGAAAATTATCTACGTTGAAATTTTTTGGAAAAGGGATTTTGATGATATTATATTGGTTAAGTTAAATATACATGCTAATGTTGAATAGCTGACTTGAGATATGATTGAATGTTAGATCATTTTTGAATTAGGCTTGAAATAAAGTAAAAAAAAATTGAAATGAGCATGGTAACTCATTTCACTAAATCTAAAGAGTTAGACTCACTTAAGAAATAAAAATCATTGGAATTAAACTAAATTGAAGCTTTTTTTTAAATATTTTATTGTAATGATCTTGATGATTTCTTTTGATACTTGGTTTTCAGTTTTAAAATATTTGAAAATATTTTATTTGTTTGAAATCTTGATGATTTCTTTTTATATAACTCGATTTTTGGTTTCAAATGATCATACATGGATTTGGAAGTTATTCTAAAAACAAATTGCATGAATTGAAACAACTAAAATGGAGGAAAATTCTTCTTGAAAATATCTTTGTCCTATCAACCATTCAATAAGAGACAAAGTGATATCATTATTGTTGAATCTCTTAAACTATAAAAATAATTTGATAATTTAAACTTAAATAAGTTATTATCCAAATCATGATCTTGACATCTTAAAAATTACAACTTAAAATCTTCGTATAAATCAAGATCATTTTATGATTTGTATATTTTATTTAAAAAAATTATCGAAATGAATGGTGATTTGTCTTTTTGATCTTTTGAAATTATAACATGAGATTTTTTTTATTATGAGTCATGATCTTGGTCTTTTATTTATTCTCCTATATACTTTTTGTAACTTACTAAAGAAAAGTTTTTATTCTAATGATGATCTTAACTTCTCAATATGTATAATGATATTTTTATATAAATCAAGATTCTTCTTATTATTTGATCTCTTAAGATTCTTTTTTGTCATCTAAGAGAAGATATGTCAAAATTAAGTCATTTCTTTTGGTATTAATGAATTGATATTAATATCCTTCATGACATGATTTGTTTGTGAGTTCCTTATAATTCATGAATGGTATACCTTATCACCAAATTAGTATTTCTTAAAATTATGATAAGATGAAAATTGATTATTTTTTATCATAAACATTCTCTTGATCTCTTGACTTGTCTTTTCCTTTATAAGAATCATTTTTAATCTTTATGATTTTTTTTTAATAAAAAGGAGAGTTATGATCTTAACAAGTATAATTTAAGATTTTTTATCAAGATCATTCTTCTGTTTTATTAAGAAGATTTATCTAAATGAATTAAGTACTTTAAGATTTATCTTGGATAAATCAAGACTATTCAATCCCCTCACATTCATTTTCATTAATCACAAAGGAAAAAAGGGAGAGATTTATTAAAAGAAATCATGTCTGTTAGTACTTATAATTTGATCTTTTATCTTTAATGACATGATTCCTTAGTACTATCATATTGTAATTAGAACATGGATGCAAAAGAAAAAAAGGATACTATCATATTCCTTCTTTGACAATGACCAAATGGGGAGATTAAATTATCAATTTGGTTAGAAGAAAATTGGATATGATAAATCTTATAACATTGAATGAAGAACAATTTGTTTCAAAGAAAATTTTAAATTTTAAATTTTTTAAATACATGATTTACAAATTGAGCTTGATTTGTAAAGCGACAGTTGTACCGCCCAAGCGACAGTAGCACCACTGGTCCAAATTCTTGGGCGGCTACTGGTGATGGTACCACCAACACCCAATTTTTTCGGGAATGGATGGATTTTGGCTCTATTTTTGAAGCCAATTAGGGTCTATAAATACCCTAAGTTTTCTTGTTTAGAAGAGCAAGAAAGTGCATGAAAAAAGATGAAAATTTTATGAAAAGGTTATAAAATTTGATAGCTTTCCTTAAGTATTATAAGTGTTAAGTGAGTCTTAGGAAAAAGATAAAATTTTATAAAATATTTCTCTTTTGAACTTATGAAAATGAGAGAACTGTAAGGGGTTTGGTCTTTACCCGTAGAAGAAGATCTCTAGTAGACTCCAATGGGCCTTGACGAAGGAGAGCTCAAAAAGTGGACGTAGGTCAAGTTTTGATCGAACCATTATAAAATTTGTGAGCATCTCTACTCTTGTCTCTTCTATTGTATTTAAATTTAATTATTCTTAATTAATTTGAAGAAAGACACGAGCATCCTCTTTCTGTTCTTGTATTTACAAATCACTCTCTAAATGATTTGCTTTTAACTACTTTCAAAAAATATTTTTGATTTTGATGTTACTTCAAACAAAAATTTTTAAATCGAGATTTCAGCACTTATACTAATTCAAATAATCGATCATCCTAGTCACCTGTCAATCGAATCCAATGACAGAATACTCGATCATATAACCCCATGATAATTGAGGTCAGATGACGTAGGCTTCTAGCATGCCAAACATTATGCCATGCCCTTTTCCAAAATATCACACCATCTCCTCTCACACCTGGCCTCGGATATAACCATTCCTCAAGACACTTATAAAAGGGATTTTAAGGTATGCATCCATCCATTTACTTATTTGAGTTCATTAGCTAGTTCGATCGGTACGACTAGATTTAATTTTTTTACTGAATTAACTTGATCATTATAGGGGGGCAATGCCTTCAATTTTGTCGAGCTGCCACATTATCTTAGAACCGAGATAGCTCCGAAGGGCTCTCGATTTGATTCAATTCACTTCTTCGATTTAGACAATCATTTAATATTATCTATATTCTTTTTGAAATTGAAATGCTTTACAATTTCATTAGGTGAGTTTAATCATTGATTCAAAAATCATCAGCTAAGTCTAATCATTACATAAAACCTTTCTTTTATTTATATCTCATCATACATAGTCTGTATTGATCCTGCGAGAGAAAAAAAATCTTTTTCATCCAGTCTTTTTTTTATTATTTTAAAAAATTGTAAAGAATTTAAGAAAGAATGCTACTTTAAGAGGAGAAAATTGATCGTTTTAGATTGAGCAGTTCAGAATGTTGCAATCATGCTCATCAAACTAATCCTTTTTGTTATAATTTAACCACTACATGTAAGTTGTTGACAGCTGTTGTCATAAAGTTGTAAAGGTATATATATATATATATATATATATATATAATCCTAGATCAACCTACATGAAGTGGTTCACATATAAAATAAGAATGATTTTATTTCTTTATTTTATCGAGTTCCCATCTTTTTCCTTGTAAAGTGATTACTCCAGTATTAGTGGTTGATTTCAAAAGAGAACAAGAAATTAACTGTATCGATTTAGCAAAAGAGTAGTTATCAAAATTAGATCAAACATCAGTCCGGTGAATTCTCGAGTCATTGGATTATTGATTACAGTGGGGGGCTCAACAAATCTAAATTGTGAGTTTAATAATATTTTAAATAAAATATAATAAGAAATAGATTGAAAAAAATAGTGAAAGAAAAATGGTCAGGATGCCTGCAAAAGAACTACTTTTTAGGGAGATGCTAAAATAATAAATATAATAAGATATATTTTCTTTGATCCTTTAAAGCTCAAATGGTTCGATCAATGATCTAATTTTCAATTTTTATATTGGATCGACTGGTCCGATCTGAGTTTTATAACTAAGGTGAAAAGTTAATCAGTTCATATTTTGAGAAAGAAGATTAATGCTTTAGAGATGTTGTATGGTAATTTTTTTTTGTTAAAGAAAATCTTTAAGTAAATCTCCATTAAACCTAAACTTTGAGTTCTGTCTACATACAAAGATCAAAGATGTCTCATTCAAGTATTAAATTACCTTAATAGCTGTTAAATATCATTAAAATATGTTGAAAATGTGGCGGTTTCATTGGAGAGCTTCATTTTGGAATGGGAACAAGGGATGAAGACTGATTGACTTGTTGGATTGGCTATTTTGTTATGGTTTAATGAGTATGTTTATTGGTTGTATATGAGAATATAAAACATATACCAGTTGCCTAGCTTTATTATGTATGGCTTTGGTTGGGAATGTTTATATTGGTCTTGTGATGATTGTAATATCTACAAGGTTTGTGACAAACACTATGTAGTTTTTTTTTTCTTTTTTTTCTTTTTTACCATTTAGACTATCAAGTTGAAGATTAATTATGGACTCACGCAATTTGATGAGGCTTGATGTTATACAAGCTTTTATGGCATTATCATAAATTCTATGTAAAGGCAAAAATTATTGAGATCACTTTTTTAAAGCCACACAATCCTATACAAGCCATGTTGAATAGTCAATCAATGAGGCCGAGGAAGAATGATATATCACAAGAGCAAGTTAGTCAAGAAGGAAGTCATTTCTAATAAATACAACCTACTACTGACTTTGATCAAGTGCTTCAAACATCTTTTCTTTATATATTAACAATGGTCAATGTATATGTCATTTTCAATGGTAACATTGGTCATTGTATATGTCATTTTCTTAAAATATATTATAGATTTAGATTTCATAATTAGATTTTCTTTGTTGTTTAACAATTAACATTATTAATTATTGTTATTCTATTATTCTATCACTATTAGTTCATTATGTCGTAGCTTTCACACCTCTCCTTCGTTATCATGTACACTTTGCAGTCAGTCGTATACAATTATTATCATCAACTTGATGCCTAGAATAATATTATTCTTATCATTATAATTATGAAAGATTGACTTTTGCTATAAGAATATAGTGATGATGATGACACTAGTTCTAGAAATTTCATGGGGTGATTTTGGGCAAACAACAATTCAATTTTTTTTTTTTAGACGACTTAGGTGCTAAGCTATCTGTTGTTGATCTATCCTCGTAAGAGAATTCAAGAGACCACAGTAAATCGTAATCTGCATGCTTTTCCATCATCAAGTAAAGAATCGACGAGTTAAATAATACAGATATAAAATATAAGGGTTGATTCTGTAGAGAGAAGAAAAAATTATATATAATCTCTATTTCATAAGATTTTAATCTTAGTGTTTAGATTTGTTATTTGAGATGGCAAAGCGTAGTGGTAGCCGTGATTGGACTTCAGCGGTGAAACGCATGGTTGAATTCATTGAGACAGGTGGCGACCCCCTGATTGGTGAATTGAGTCGCTGATCGGATCCACGATCCAGGGTGGGGGTTCGATGGCACCAGCTGATGTCTTCCTTTATCCACCGAGTGCCAGCTGTCGTGCAGCGCGGCCTCGAACTACGAATCATGCCCTTTTCAAGCAAGCGCCGTGACGCATTCTTCACCGTTTGATTTGACATTACCGCGTCCATCCTACGGTCTGATTCGTACAACGCGTAGCCAAAAAGGATAGACGCGTGGTGCTGTTATTCCGTAAAATATGTATCCATCCAAATAATTCTATGCGACCGTTACATCTTCCTTAAGAACATGTATCGCATGTAAAATATATGCGGACAATCTCAGAAAGATTCCCAACAACCGCAGCGGGGTCTCCCGCACTAGAGACATCAAACGCAAACGTCGCCGCCAGGGGAAATATAAATATAGAGAGAGGGGAGCCGGCATGGCATCCTTGAGTTTTTGTAGCTACGGCCATGGGGGGAGAAAATCCAGGCGATGCAACCTCGAAGACCACGGTGGTGGTGGTCGGCGGGGGAGTCGCCGGGGCGATCCTAGCCAGGTCCATGCAGTTTCTCGCCGACGTAGTCCTCATCGACCCGTACGGATCTCTCTCTCTCTCTCTCTCTCTCTCTCTGTGTGTGCCGTGTTCTTTCCTGCGTTTTTTTGACATGAATTAGTTTTGGAACGTAAAGTGGCTGATGGGGGTATCATCGACCAGATCGACTCCGGTTTGATTACAGATTATTCCCCCTAATATCGGGAAAAGTTGCTTTTTTGATGAATTTGTTGGGCTTCTATGTTCTATTTTATCATCTCTCGTTTCGTTGTTTGTTCGTGTATTATCTGCAAAATTGAGTGACTTTTGATGTAAGTATTATCTGCAAAATTGAGTGACTTTTGATGTAATTATCATAAGCAAGTGGGTATCTGGCTGACTGGTTCCCTCTCGGTTTACAATTTCGACAAGGAAAATACATCCCAACTGTCGAAATTATATTCCTTACATTAGCAATTATCATGGGGGAGGTTCCCTTGTCAATCCTCACCAGCAATGGAGAAAACCCCCTTATGCCTACCTAATATTTTCACCAGGAAAGATGAATTTGACCACCCCAGCTGTCGGATCGTTCGAAATCCGTCTACTGCCGGCTGTTGATCCATTTAGATTTGAAACCTTCCCCATCTGTATCAAGAGGTAGCAGGACACTGATTTTGCGTCCCATGAATCATTTTTAACAGTAGTCATAAACTACTGATAGTTTCATCTTTGCAATCAAGCATAAGATTGTGGATAGGAATGAAGTCTCTACACATCTTGGCCTGTTGTGGATGATATGTCATTTGTAGTCAATATCTCCTATACACGTTTAAGAGGAATAATTCAAGGACAGTCCATGGATTATGACGAGTCTATTTTAATTTGCTCTCTGGCATGCTGGAAGATGATATTAAATTGATATGCGAAGCTGATGCAGTTTTGAGAGAAGAAACCAAAGTTATACAAATGAATGTACCCATCCCCCCTTCTAAAATATAAAGAATCCTTCTGTTATGAATAGCTTAAACTGAGAGATTTTGAGACGTAACAGGGTGTCCTTTAATAGGTATGACATCTGTAAGTATCTTTGCGTTACTCACAGTTATGTAACTGTTGTGGGATTAATAGCATCAGAAGACGGTGGGGAAATTCAATTTGGCTGCTAAATATGTCATAGTCAATGTGGCTATTATGGAACAATAGCTCACTGATCAACCACTTTCATGTCGAGAAAGGGCATTAATATATTATTTATTTGGAGTTTGAATTTACCACAGATAGGGAATTTATACTTAATATATTTCTGCATTGGAGGAGTAGCTGTTGTAACTTCTGGCTGGATAAATAAATGTTTGAAGTTTTATTATTGAACTTGAATGATTGATTATCAAAAAAATTATATATGCTAGTTTTCCGATGAGGTCAGGATCTCTACAATGACTTTTTTAGTTTATTGTGTGCCTGTAATGTAAGCACACTATTTACCTTACTAATGCAAGATCTATAACATCAGATGAATGTTCCATGTCTTCATTATCTAACAGATAAGACAAAAGAAAAGGAATGTTCCATGTCTTCACATGCTTATGTGTCTGTAGAACTGCTGTATTTTAGCTGATATACCTTAAGGGTAATGCATCTCTTATCTGGCAATGCAGCTTGATCAAATCCTATAATTAATTAGTTTTAGACATTTCTAATTAGTTTAATGATATATATTTTCCAACTCTGATGTTAGGAAGGAATATTTTGAGATTCCCTGGGCAGAATTGAGATCAATGGTTGAACCTTCCTTTTCAGACAGATCAGTGATTAAACACAGTGATTACCTTACTAATGCAAGAGTTATAACATCTTCGGCAGTCAATATCACTGGAAACCAGGTTTTGATAGCAGATGGCAATTCAGTTTCATTTGATTATCTTGTCATAGCCACTGGTCATGCATACTCAACTCCTATAAGCAAAAAAGAAAGGCTCGAGCAGTTTCAACGAGGTAAGTGTTCAACATTCTTTTCTTTGTGAGATCTGCATGGGCATGTTTCTTATTTGTACTTTGACTCTCAGTACAGGGACCTTCTACAAATATTTTGCAGCCTTGTGCATCAGTTGAATTTTCTTTTTTCTTTTGTTTTAATTTTTTTGTATAGCTAAAAATTGGTTTACTAATATCCATTTTGGCCAATTTCTGTGGAAATAATTAGTAAATTTTTTGTGCACTCCAGAACAGTCATTTGTTTTTGCTAGTTGATTTTTCATTGGATGCTTACACTTAACAAAATTTGTTGATTATATCATCTTTACCTTTGTGTGTTCACCTTCGAAATGCATCTCAATGGATGGGTTTTATTTAGATATTCAGGGAATTACTTGTGTTGTATAGTGCACTCCATGCTTAAAGGTTTCTTGGCCTTCAAAGATACACGCACTGGCAACCTTCTGACATTAGATTGGACTTAAAAAGGTTCCAACTTTGGCACTTAGCACATATTTTGGAACTCCAAATGTATTAAGAAATCAGACTTGGACCTGCTACAACATCCCCATGGATCCTTATTTTGGTTTTTTACTCAAGGAAGGATATGTCTCTGACTCCCAACTGGCTTTAGAAGTTCCGGAGGGTATCATGTCATAAAATATCAAATTTGATATCCATTTATAATTTGTTTTCTTGGTTTAAGGTCCAAGCAGGTACACCGTAGCAAATTATTTCTTTACATGTAAAGAGGTAAGAAATTATCTATATATGCATAAGCTCTTGTTGACCAGAAGCATATGATTTTCTCCCATTAATAATTAACGCGAGTAAGTGAAAAAAGTAATTTTATTTTTATCTACTGGCAATTGTGCAATATAGAAAGATTTAAGCAATTTAAAAGTGAAAAGATTACAGGAGCCTGACAATCAATTGCAAAAAAATTCCGAAGAATACTCTAGAAGCTAGCTTCCCTTACAATGAATTTGGCATTGTTAATACTAATTTTAAGTTTTTAACTAATATTATGATCATGTTTATTTTCTGAATATTAAATTAATTTGGAGTTACATACCCATTGTTTCATCGATGATATTCCTATGTTCTCACATCTTCATTGTTAAATTCCGCTTCCTATATCAATTAATCTAGTAACTTGTTCAGTTTTTACCTCTTCCTGTCATTTTGTTACTTACTAAGATTTCATGATCAAGCTTTGGGGTCATGCACAAATTGTATGTCCAGAATAGATGCCTGCCCATGCACAAATTTTTGAACTATATAGTGGAATGAGCGGTTTGTTTTGGATAATTATTTTATTAAAAAGGTTAGAAAGCATCACATATCTTTATCTGAGACTTCTTTCCCCTGTTCATATTGGTCTAGACACAAATAATCTGTGAAATATCATGCAGCCTTTGTAAAGATAAATCTCATTGACTGCATATATTGACTGCTGGTATTTCTTCCATGTTTAGATAATCAGAAGATTAAATCTTCCCAGTCTGTTTTAATCATTGGAGGTGGTCCAACTGGTGTTGAACTTGCTGGAGAGATTGCAGTTGACTATCCAGATAAGAAGGTGACTATTGTTCACAAAGGGTCAAGGCTACTGGAATTCATAGGACATAAAGCATCTAAAAAGACATTCGATTGGTTGACAACAAAGAAAGTAGAAGTGCTTTTAGAGCAGTCAGTTGATCTGGACTCCATTTCAGAGGGAGATGGAGTATATACAACATCAACTGGAGAAAAGATTTCAGCTGATTGCCATTTTGTTTGTGTGGGTAAGCCACTGGGATCATCATGGCTCCAGGATTCTGCTCTCAGGGATTGTTTGAACAAGAATGGAAGGCTGATGGTCGATGAATACTTAAGGGTCAAAGGTAGAAGTAATATCTTTGCCATTGGAGACATTACCGACATTCCTGTAAGTCTGCATCTGGACTTTCACTTGTACCAAACCTTTTATGAATAACTAGTAAATGACTGTTTTGCACTCTAGGAGTTGCTAGAAATATTTATTACTATAAAGATGATTAGGCGAAGGTATAGTGTCTGTCTATCTAACCTCACCTATTTGAGTTCTTGAAGAGAGGTGTATATGTTTAATCAGATTAAATTATATGTTGATAGTACATAGTAGGGTTACTTTTTTTTATTTCTTGGAGAAAGAGCAAGAGTAGCACCTTCTTAACGTGATTTACTTCATAATAAGTACTGCCCCAAGTATTGTTGGGATTCGCACTTTGGTTCTCCTATAAAAGAGAAGAAAGAGAAAAAAGGCTGCTCTTAGTTGTTTATTCTAAAATTTCCTTTTGAGAACAAAAGGCTACTTAAAGTTGAAGTCCAATTTGTTGGAACAGTTGAAACTTCATAAGAACACTCGACCAGAAGCACTGGCTTGTTTTGTACCTTTCTGTTCTTCCAACTACTACTTATTCCATTGTTTACAATGTTTAAAGGCCTTGTGATTCCATCATGGTTAAGTTGAAATCAAATTGAACTTACTGATTATATTATGCATTGCTCTCATCTTCAGGAAATTAAACAAGGATTCCTTGCGGAGAAACATGCCACAGTGGTCATCAAAAACTTGAAGCTGTTAATGAAGGGAACAAAGGAGAATAAGCTGGCAAAATACAAAGCTGCATCTGCTATGGCAATTGTTTCTTTGGGTAGAAAAGAAGGAGTGGCACAGTTCCCATTCGCAACAATGATTGGATGCCTGCCTGGTCTGATCAAGTCCAAGGATTTGTTTGTGGGAAAGACCAGGAAAACTCTTGGGCTGGTTTCTAGCACTTAAAAGCAAAGTTAAGAGATTGTGTGTATTGACTGCTAAGACATTGTGTGTATCACCTTTGTTCATGTTCTGTTTTCTGTAATTGTGTCAATCTTAAGATATTACATAGACCTGATTTGAATATCATCATTTTATTTCACATGAACATGTCAATGGCTACCTGAGATGGAATTTCTGTACTTTTGACAGTTTTTAAGTTATTGGATTTTTTTTATATTATTGCAATACCCAAGTAGTCTTATTATAATAATCTATTGGTTATATGATTTTGGCAGAGCTCAAATCATCTTAAACTTTAGAACTGTGAATGTGCTTGGTAGCAGTAGGTCATCTAACGTGGAGAAAGGTTAATCTCGAAGAGGTAAATGCAGTAAGCTCTTCCATAGACACATCTAGGCAAGTATCTGATATAAATCAGAAAAAAAAAAGGGTTTGAATTTGAGTTTATAAGCAATCTCTTTTGACTTAGCTCTCGCTTAATTATTTTCATATGGATAAATGAAACATTCAACCAAAATGTAATGATCATAACAAAAAATTTTAAAGTTTAAATAATCCTAATACCTTTGATAAAAATTATGATCAGATCTCATCAAATCTACATACTCCTATAAGAAACAGCGTTGCTGATGTCATAATAACTGTGCATGGTTCAGCAAAGGGTTAAATTTTATTTTGGCTGGTGTGGTTTTTATTGTAAACCATTTAAACTTTTATAGTTTACTCTTATTTAAAATAATCTCTATATTTTTTTTAAATATAAATATAAACCCCTTTTATCAAGTCTGAGTTAATAATTTTTTTACCTTGGTGACTTAAAATAAACTATTAATATAATGATACGTATAATTTAAGTTAAAAAAATAGTTAAGATCCATTTTAACCCTTGTGATTTTGATCATGGACCTCTTAAATCTTTATGGTTTGCTCGTTTCTAAAATAACCTATATATTTTCAAAAACGTAGCATATAAGCCCCTCTCATCATGCTTGAGTTAACGTTAGAGTCTACTTATATGACATGATAATTCACAATAAATCATAATGATATATATGATTTAAGTTTACCAAAAAGGGTTAAGGTTCATCATATCGAGAAAAAGGAAGCGACGGATGAAGGGAAAGAGGCAGAGATAAGAGAGCTTGGAGGTAAAGGTGAGGAAGAGCTAAACCACCACGTCGTAGGTGTGACGGATGGGGGCATAGGAGAGGATGAAGTGAGATGAAATGGGAACAAAGACCCTCAGGAGGAGGAAGAGAGACCAGGAAACCACTATATTCTAGCGTCGGATTTGTCAACGTACATCCACTTGAGCCAAGACCGGAAGCTTATGAGCTCATCATCAGTGCAGAGAGGTTGCGTGCATATGACGCCCTACTAGGCAACAGCAGCTAGGTACTATTGTTGGTGGTCACTTCCATGATGATGCCTTCTCCTGCCATTAATGGTGGTTTTAATTTTCTTAAAAAAATTTAAATTACACTTATCATTATATTAATGATTTATTGTGAGCATGCCACATAAGCAAACTCTAATGTATGTTAATTCAGACTTATCGTGAGGGGCTTATATGTTATGTTTTTTTTATAATATATGAGTTATTTTAGATACAAGTAAATCATAAGGGCTTAAGTGGTCCATAGTCAAAACCATTGGATTAAAATTGACCTTAACTCCTCTTTTAAACTTAAATTATACGTGTTATTAAACTTAATGATTTATTGTGAGTTAGCATGCTATGACTCTAACATCTGATGACTCAGATTTAACGTGAGAAACTTATATCTTATATTTATATCATAGCTGAAGTGTACAAAACTTCTTTTAGACAATAACTCTTTAAAACTAAAATTTGCAGGTCAAGTATCTAAAGATGGCATAGGATCTACAAACTTATTAATATAAGGAGGAATTCAGGAGACATCAATGAAAGAAGAACACCTATGGGTTCTTTTGCTGAAAATTTACCATTTGTTTGGCTGGTGTTTATCTACTTTTCTGTTCTTATTTGTGGCAGATCATTCACGCGTTAAAAGGTGCAGACCAACCGAACATTCATGAATCATCACACATCAATGCATCATCAAGCAGCAACTTATCACAGTGCAAAAAATAGAATTGCTCACTCGCGTGATAGATGAGGTCTTTGGCATGAGTCTGCTTGTGAGGACGACCAACTGCACTCAAACATCCAATTCGTAACTTTTGTTGATCCATTGGGCGCTATCTTATAACTGCTATACTTGATGATATGATGCTGCTGAAGAAGGCTTTGCCCGATACAGAATTGATCAGAGCAGGTTTTGATCAAATCTCAAAGACTATATGATGAGGAAGAAAATATATGGATGATTTAGAAATCAGACTATATGATGAGGAAGAAAATATTCGAAGTTTGAAATCCTATATGATTCAAATATAGTCCTTTCTTGGAAAATTTACTGCATTTTGGTTGTGAAGTTGAGGAGACTATGACCTCTGCACAATTTATTGAAGCCCCGTGATGGAAGTGCATTTAGAACATCCATTTTTAGGTGGAGGACCGATAGGCTGGATGGTGGAAATTTATGGATAAGTGTCAGAGATATGAACCATTTTGCAGAAGTTGTGGATGCCTGAACCTTTATTAAATTTGTTGTTCAGGAATTTCCACAGGTTGATGTCCTCTTGTAATCTTTCCATATGTGTACCCAACCTTTTCAATGCAGTGTCAGATTGGATAACAATTAATTTTTTCTTACAATGATGACCTCAAGTTTCCTGCACCACTTGATTCAGATCATATGGTCTGATTAAGAATGAAACTACTTTCATTTTTGTTCATCATGATACAAGTGTTTGATTTCACGACAGCCGATGGCAGCTTTTACTTGCAACCATGAGATTGCTAGTTGAGTTGTGGGTAGTAATCGCTTTGATGCAACCAACAACTCCTTGCTCGATGTAATCACTGAGTATGAAGCTTGATGCAACCATAAGATCTCAAACAACAACTGCATGACCATATGATGATGCTATCTATATATATCACACTTTATTGCTGTCCAGTAGATGCAGAACCAAAAGCCTATACATACATGGGAGTGTTTGCCGGCATTGACAAGAAGGAAACCCTGCAACACGAGGAAGAAAGATGTAGTACCAAGAAAACAGAGCTCATCTCTGAGCTCCTCCTCCCTTACGTCATGGAGCACTCCGGGGGAAACCCCTGCGGGAAACGCTTCAGATCAGTGCAGTAGTGGTAGATCATGTAGTTCTTCTGCACCCACCTCATCCTGTCTTGGCTGGGGGTGTCCATCTCTTGGCTCCACCAGCCTCTGGCGGCGGCCGAGCCGGAGTTCCTCGGACCACAGCTCGAGATACCGGAAGACCAGACGCAGGCGTCGGCGTTGAAGTTCCTGTAGGAAGCGGTGAAGGGGGCGTTGTTCCAGTTGGTCTTGACCAGCCCGCCCCTGGTGGCCCAGTCGTCGGCGTTCCACAGGCTAGAGTAGATCCTCATCGGCTGGTTCTTGGGGAAAGGGATGCCTCTCGATTCCAGGTTCTTGAAGTCCCTGATCGGTGTGCCGTCGACAATGAAGCTGCAACGATGGCGGAGGGATGGTGAGCATCTTCGACACCGTTGATGGGGATTCGAGAGGAACACTTACATGACATGTCTGGGGTTCCAGAGAACAGAGTAGGTGTGGAAGTCCTTGGTGGGATCGAACCAGAGCTTGAACTGCATTTCCCTGTTCCCCTTCCCCTGCGTGTACACGTTGGTGTGGAGGGTGTAGGGATCTCCGGTGAGGTTGCCGAGGAACTCGAAGTCGATCTCGTCGTGCGTCGGCCCCTGAGAGGATAACTGCAGAAGCAGATCAAGAACGCCATCAGTGACCGGAATTACGACGAACAGTTGGCACGAAGTGGTGGGGGAGCAGAAGGACACGTACGTAGTAGGCGGTGACGGTGCCAGCGGAGTTCCCCGGCACGAGCTTGAGCTGCATGTCGATCTTGCCGAAGAGGTACTCCTTCTTGGACTGGAAGCCGGAGCCGGAGGTGCGATCGAGGGAGAGAGTGAGCAGCTGGCCATTGTTCAGGATCTTGGCGCGCCCGTCGCCCCAGGTGACGTCGAAGTCCTGGTAGAAGTTGGCAGCTACGGCCATGGCCAAGGAGGAGCAGAGCAAGAGGGGGATCAGCGACGCCATCGTTGGAGCAGAGGAGGAAGATGATGCGAGTGAGTGTGGGGCAGTGAGGGAGGGGGGGGTAAGTGGGATTTATAGAGCAGCAGGGGGTGGGGGTGGGGTTTGGGGGGGTGTGTTCGAGGAGGCATTTGGAAGGATCTGCCATGAGTTGGCTACAAACTGGAGTTGGATACGCGTGTTCGTGTGGAAGGGCATGTCAGCTAAACGAAGGCCGAAGTGGGGAAGGTGATGAGCACCGACAACGAGACTCGACTGTTGAATTGGCTCCTCGCGTTGTTTTCGTGCTGGATTTGATCGTTTGACTATGGATATGAATCTTCTCCCATTTGCAGTGACGTGGAAAGTTTAGTATCCTCTTTAATCCAGAATAGTGTGGATCTTTACCCATTATAACCTCTACTTGAGAGCTATGTATCCCCTCTTCAAAGAATCAAATCGATTCGTTAGATAGTGCGCATAAGATCTGATTCAATCAATGGGGACTTCATACATATTGTAGGTGTAATGTGCTGCTCTCCGATCCTATTCGTAGTTACTCTTTTCATACTCAGTACACTATGTCTAAATTTAGGCTGACTTCAGGATAATAAAGCTCAAGAACGTATTTGAGTCTTGGTAATTGACCTAAAATACTCGAATAGTTTTTATATACAAATATTATAACTTTTATCTTCTTGTGTGAGTTTATAAAAACTTGACACCAGAATGACTTGTGCAGCCAATCAAAGAAAAAATTAAAAGTATTTTAGGACTTTAGCTAGAAAAACAACAATTACATTTGGCAAGTCTCCTCGATACTTGCTTTATCGGACGGTATAGTTGAAAGGACTTGATGACCTTTACAGGAAAGATTTACTAGACATAAAAAAAAAAAAAAATTGCAATGTGAGATGATCTGGCACAATTATTATTGGTGCGAGGAATTGGGCACTTGAAGTTTTTATCAATGCGAAGGACAATGTTGCAGAGCTGTGTGTTGGGATGTTCCAGCTTCGGTTAGTAGTCCTACTCATTGCACGGATGGAGTTATCAGAAATTTCATCTTCTCTTCCCACCCAATCTGCAGGTTTAGTTTAACATGTTTGTGATGATCCATCAGTGAGTTTCCCCACTGAGTAAGATCATCATCATCGACCCATATTATGATTAAAAATTAAATTAAATTATTATTTTTTTTTAAAAAAATTCTTTTCCTTTCTTACTTTCTTTAACCTCATGTTGACTAAATCTATAACCGGTTAAATTTCATATATCGAATCCCGATTAACCGAGATTATTGATCATATCAATTCTCAACTCTTATGCGTTCACATGCGCTATGCAATCTGAGTTATACCATCATCATCAATTACTTATTAATCAAAAATAATTTTTCATATGTATGTGCTAAGCAATCCAAGTTTATCATCCAGAAAATTCCAGCTTCGGAGAAGCTGCGTTTGTCTTCCACTATTTATTTATTCGCGTTTATGGATGTGAAATCAGGACAGCATGAAACCATCATTGATGGAAATCACTGACAGACAAAGTTGGATGGATGGGCGCAACCCTTCTTTTATCTCTTTGTAAGCAGAGAAAACCAAATGGAATCTTTATGGATTATAAGAAGACTGACTCTAAAAGAACCATAAGCAGTTCATTCCATGGCTTTTAATTGAAGTGCTGCAGCAGCACATTTATGGGGTCTGAATAAAATGAGTCAGCTAAGACCTCACTGACATGGTGGAAGAAGGCTGAAAGTGTTCAGTCTTATTCTTTTTATGTTGGATATGGGATGAAGATTCCGAGTTAATCAAGATCGTGACAAAAGTGTCCAAGTAAAAATAATAATAATAATAATAAGAAGTTAAGATCTTTTAAAATTAAGTCAGAGCATATTTAACAAGTCTCTCCGATATTTAAAATTAGTTTGAATTATTAGAGGATTCGATTATATGTCGAATCTATAAGATGTGACTTATATTAAAGAAAATTATGATTAAAACAATTATAATTACCATCCCATCGACCCTTTATGGATGTCGTATGAGACATCATTAATCTAGTTTATGACATGACATTTATATTCAAAAATATTTTATTTAAAAAAATTAATATAAAAAAGCAAAAAATATACTACTTGCTTATTAATTAATCTATTTGTCCTCTAGAGTATAAGAAGCTGAAACCATAGTGTAAAACACCCATACCAACTTGTAGTAAGATTCTTATGACTTGTATTAATTTTATTTTTATACTCTTCTTGATGAATACTTACGTCAATCCTCGAATCATTACATAAACTTCATTTATTTGTGGAATATGATGCGTCATTTATTTTTCATGATCCATGTAGAACCTTCCATGAGATTCACGTGCCATGTTAGTGCAGCATAATGATTGCGTTTGGCCAAATGATCAGCCTCGTCATCACATGCCGTACACCATCCAAGAAGAGGGACTGATAGATATCTTTTCAAGTCTTTTATATTTTTACCATGTGCTTCATACGTGAATTGACATCAGCAAAAATTATCGGTTTTATATTATTTATATATAATGCATATTATATTTAATATATATATATATATTGATAAGGTTATAATATATTAAAACACATACATTTGATAAATAAATAACCTTAGAAAAATCTAAATATATTTAATAAATAAATTTAGTCTAATTAGTGATCGATGAAGAAGGATCCAATTTTATATTCATTTAGTCTGAATCTCATAACCATGATCATTAGTACTAAATATGTTTGTGCAATAGTGTACTGAATGTGAATATATTAGCCACTCTAGAATATATAGAATCAAAAAATGAAGGGGAAGAAAAAGCCGATGTATTATTCCTATAAAAAAAATTTAGTAGTATTCATTCATTTGATGGACCTACTTCGGAAAGCCTCGCTGGAGATGTCTAACATAAATGTCATGGCCCATTCATTTCGTTTTAATAAACTTGAAGGAGAAAAACAATAATTAGAAAAAAAAAAGACTGCAATAATGTTTGCAATTATGGGAGGGTCCACATGCTCACAATGGAAGCTCCTCTTCATCAGCATTAAACAGGTTGTGGATGCTTTGAACTCACCCTCATATGTTACACTCAAAGCAGCACAATTGACTCACCCTTGTCCACCATCACATCAATCTGACAGGAAGAAGAAAAAAAAAAAAAAGGAAACGAAGCCCATTATAATTAATGATAGGTGTGGGAGGGAGGGACCTTATTGTGCATTATTGTCCCCTCAAACAATTTCAATTAATGTTGCCATAGTAAGGTTTTCTCTCATTCATATGGAGAGTTAAGACCTTGTTACTCTGACATGTCAATCACCCGATCATGCTCCTTATCATATTCCTTCAATATCTCATGTTAAAGAAGGGGAAAAAGATGAAATGATTATTATAATTTTTGATGTCTTGGTTAAGGAGTTAGCATGTCTCGATTTTTTTCGGATGCACAAATTTGTCCATGTCGATTGGGAGTAGATCGTCGGGTTCAATTCGGGTCTACATTTCGAGATGATCAGTCTCAGGTCGATGACTTGGGCTTTTCTTCCTTGGGTCCATAACACAAATCCTACATGAAGGTCTTGTGGGGGTGGGGGCACCCAACATGACCCTTTCGACGTTTAAGTCAATGTCTCGAATGATCTAAGGTTTTTTGTAAAAGAGAGACTGAGAGAGAGTCCCCCCTTTTTGCCCTTAGGTGAGGGTTTTATACATACCAGTCGAAGGGTCGATCGTACCATCAGTCTTGCCTCTGACGTCAAGTCGGGAATGGTTGGCATGTACGATCAGTCACTGTTTGTTCGGCCGATATGGTGTAGAGGCACAACGCGCCATTCTTCATTAAATGAATCTCAATGCACTCTCCACTGTCATGGCAGCCAAGTCATCACTCTACCACCTCGGCCCAAGCCTGCGCAAGTTGGGTTGACGTCAGATCTTGGTACTGTCGTGGACTGCTGAGCTGGCATGGGTCTCAATGAGCTAGGCCGAGTCATTACTTGCCCTATCATTCTCTCCTCAAAAGGGGTCTTCCCGAGATGTTCTGCAAGTTGTAGGGAAGATCCCTGACGTCGATTTGCTGATGGCCTGAATCCTTCTCGTGGGCTTGGGTCGACACTCAACTTATCTTCACGGAGAGATCTGAGACAAGACCATTGAAGAATAGCTGCAAGACATAGCTAAGGTATGTGGCTCAGGTGAAGGCTGATTAGACTAGCCGAGATGCATGACTCGGGTGAAGATTTGTTGGACGAGCCAAGATACCCAACTCGGTCAAAGGACACTGGACTAGCCGAGATATACAACTCGGGCAAAAGACAAAAGACTAGCCGAGATATACAACTCGAGCAAAGAAAGTTGGACTGACCGAGATACATAACTCGAGCAAAGGACACTAGATTGGCCAAGATATACAACTCAGGTAAAGGACGTTGGACTGGTTGAGATATACAACTCAAGCAAAGGACGTTGGACTGATCAAAATACACAACTCGGGCAAAGGATACTAGACTGGTTGAGATACACAACTCGAGCAAAGGACACTAGACTGGTCGAGATCCATAACTCGGGCAAAGGACCCTGGACTGGCCGAGATACATATCTCGGGCAAAGGACATTGGACTAGCTGAGATACACAACTCAGGTAAAGGATGCTGGACTAACCAAGATACACAATTCGGGCAAAAGATGATGGACTAGCCGAGATATACAACTCGGGCAAAGGATGCTGGACTGGCCGGGATACACAACTAGGGTAAAAGACGTAAGACTGGTCGAGATATACAACTCGAGTAAAGGACACTGGACTGGTCGAGATACACAACTCGGGCAAAGGACATTAGACTGGCCGAGATACACAACTCGGGCAAAGGATGCTGAACTGACCGAGATACACAACTCGAGCAAAAGATGCTGGACTGGTCGAGATCCACAACTCGAGCAAAGGACACTGGACTGGCTGCATGTGGTTTGTATACGGTCAACACATAATACGAATGGTCAACATGCATGCTAGGTGGTGTAGGCACATGACAAGTGGGAGTCTAGCATTGTTGAGTTGTCTTTTGAGTCATAGGGCTGATGTGGTGGTTCTGCAGCATGCCTCATCTAATGCGATTCACGTACTTCCCAAGCGAAGTTATTATGCCACCTCGAGGAGTTGAATCGTTGCTTGCTAAAGTGATGTCTCCCCCCCTTATACGCTTCTTCGCAACGGTGGTGAGAGATCACTTCCATTTCTCGCGTTCTTCCTCTCAGGCTCTTGGACCTCATGTCTTAGTCGTCCATGTTTAATTGCTTTAGCCTAATCAAGTCGGGATTACTTCTTCACCTTCCTTAACCACCTTTGGGTTTACCTCTCCTTCTCGTCCTTCCTCTTTAGTTTCTCTGCCTCGAGTGGAGGAATGCCGCCCTAGCTGCTCCTCGGGGGGGCGATCTGGGCCTCCAAGTTCATCCTCGTGTGTAATGACCTCGGCGAACATGAAGGCACTTCAGGCCTTGGAAGGAATGAAGTTGTGTCACGACTTCAATTCCACTATGAGTATTGAGTCCTTGGCCACAATTCGAAAGCACCATAGCATTCCGACTGAGTATGTATTGCATGCTCCTGCACCTAGGCAATGCCTTTATCACACTTGTCCCAAGGGGTTTAGCATCTCCATTGATGCTATGGAGGTGGGGCTAAGGTTCCCTCTTCACCCAGTCATAGGATAGTGTCTCGGCTGGTGGCGTATATCTCCCAGCCAAGTGGCACCGAATTCTTGGCGCTACCTTATAACATTTCTTGGGGAGTGTCGGGGATCGGGGATGTCTCGACTCAATACTTGATTCTTTCTTATTTCTATCTGTGCAAAGGTCAGGGCGGTTACTATTTGATTGCCCGGGCAGGTTTTATGGTCGAGGGTGCTCCTTCCAACAATAATGATTGGGAGACTCAGTTTCTGTTTGTTAGTAGACATCAGGGTTACGATTTTGGTGTTAAGTGGTCGGCCTGCCCTATAGTAATGTTCCCCCTAACCTTTCTGATGAGGAGTCCATCCTGGTTGGGTAGTTGAAAGGGATCTTATCTGCTTCTCGAGCAATTAAGAACTTAACCGAGCAATGGCTGGTCGAGACAAGCCTCAGTCCAGCTTCTCAGGGTACGTGTTAATCCCTTATTCCCTTATATTTTGTTACTTGTTCGTTGCAACTTATAATCGGCTTTGTAGAGATGGTGAACATGAATTTGATGTGCGGCTATCCAAAGGCCAGAGGAGGATGTCTGACACCACTACTTAAACCCCGGTCGCAGCTCCAGCGTCGACCCAGCCTGATGCTGCCCCTTCTCCACCCGAGGTGCAAGAGATCCCTCCAGAGGAGGCGACTCAAAAGGCGCCCAAAGCCTTTAGCAAGCGTTTGGTTGAGGCTCCATCTGGCCAACGGAAGAAGGCTAAATTCTTTGGTCGATACAAATCCCATCGCAAAGGCATTGAAATCCCAGGTAGCGTTGGGCAAGAAGTCAGCTACCCCGGTCTAGGAGACACTAACTCCCAGAGTGAGGCCGAAGTCAGTGAAGGAGTTATGGAGCGCTCGTCCGAGACAAGATGGTAGGGATTATCTCGTCATTCGGGTGAGCAATCAGTCGGAACGTGCTCTTGATGCCCCCTTGAAGTTGATCTAACTCCGATGATACATGGGATGCATATCTGGCAAGATGGTGAGACCTTGGTAAAGTATATCTGGGAGATGCAAATTCCTCAGTTGGTGATTAACCTGTATACCCTACCATCCGAGGTCCTAATGGACCAGGCCACGAAGACCATCGTGTTGGTAAGTTTCGCCTCAGCCTTCGTCTTTCCTTTGTGTTTCCTGATATGCTAAACCGACTTTTGCCATGACAAAGCCAACATTATTATATGGCTTTGATCGATCAGGTACATGACACGTGTAGCAGAAATCAAAACAAATACAGGTTTCCTACGCAGATCAAATCGTTGTGCAAAAGATTGGGTCATGAGAAAGCCGCAAAAATAAAAAAACCACATCATGTGATAGATTGATTACCCAGGGAGATCATATATCCCTGTTTTCCAAGATCTAGATGGCGAGGATGAAGAAGATCAAGTGTCCTCCTCTCTAGCGATATCCACATTATGGATCTCTGCAGCGAAACTCCTCCAATTTGATCTCACAACTCTTATGTAGAGGGAGGGAGGAGAATAGGAGGGGGAGGCCAAAGCTACAACCTTTCAACCATGAGTCTTCCCTCCTATTTATAGAGAGCCATCAAGAACCCTGAGGGTCTTGCCTTAGTGGGTATTAGATCTTCATCCAATAACCTACTAACATTACACTATTGGATCTCTATCGAATAATCTCATAGGCCTCTAATTAGGCCTCAAGAAAGGAGCCCATCAGTATAGGGTCTCATCTAATGAGAATAGAGGCTAATTGGATCTCCATCCAATCATCTATTCATTGAAGCATCTACTATATTTGTGTGACTCTTAGGCCCGATACCATGTTGGTCGTGAGTCACTCCCATTAGAACTCTTTCTGCTATAGGGCTCATTGATTATGGACATTCTAAGCCACTACGCAATAGTCTCTAGACGATACAAGGGGATCAAATTCATCGAACCTGTCTGTCCACAGTTACCGTGTATCTATAATCCCTCATCCAACTAATATCCCAGAGATCATATATCAGATATGGTACTGTCAGGTCATGTATAAAATCCATCTAAGTCTTGCTCTAATTGGATTCTCCCAGAGAACTCCTTCTCTCTTAATCTGAATGACCTTGGCCAAGGATTTGTCTAAGCAAGTATATATAAGATATTTCTCTCATGATAACAAGAGTGGATGATCCTTTATTGATAATCAATTGCCTTCGTAATGTTGGCTACCAATCCCGATAACTAGTTGTACCAAATCCGAAACTTTCCAAACCTGTAAGTCTGGAGTCAAAGAAAGGAGTACTCAAATAAGGTATCTTTGGTATCTCAAGTTTAAAGATCAGATACACAATTGGGATTATGAAATCACTGTTTGACATTAGATATCATTAATCGTATAGTATTACATAAGTAGATCAATCAGTAAACTCATTCTCCAATGAGCACCTGTACTATATCATTAGTATCTCCATATAAGTGGCTATGAGACCAGCCGCCTCCATCATATGGATGAGTATATAGTACACCGATCTGTCCGGTTATCTCGATGTCCCTCTCAAGTAACCTATGACTCGGATTATTTAGGATCTGTGTTTAAAGGTAAATCAATCTCATTATCGTGATCTATCACGATCAGATTGTCATTTCATAGAACTAAGAATATCACAATATATATATACAATAGATAATGTGAGAATATGCCAGTAATAATCTTAAGCAAAAAGATCATGCAGTATGTCACACGTGCCATTACTCGTTGGCTTGCAGGACACTTGTATCCAGCAATCTCTCACTTGACTTAAAGTTAATCACCTATGTGTCTAATCTCCATCAGACCCCTGTGATGCTTAAATATAATCTGAGCTAGTGGCTTCGATAGTGGATTTACAATATTATCTTCGGATATAACTCTTTCCATTGCTATATCTTTTCGGGTCATGATCGCTCTAATCAGATGTAACCTCCTCAGAATAATTTTGATGAGACTTGGGTCCCTTTACTAGAGCTATCACCTTGTTGCTATCACAGTATATGAGAATAAGCTCTATACTCCTTGGTATGACTCCCAAATCCCTGATGAACTTCTTTATCCACACCTTTTCTTTTGTTGCTTCTGCTACAACAATGTATTCCACCTCTGTGGTCGAGTTGGTAGTAGTATCTTGCTTGGAACACTCCAACTTACTACTCCTCCATTTAGGGTGAAAACATATCCTAAGTTTGACTTATTATCATCAATGTCAGACTGAAAACTTGAGTCTGTGTAGCCCTCAGCCTGGAGGCTACTCGTCTATATACCAGTAAAAGATCTTTAATCGTTCTCAAGTATCCAAGGATACACTTTACTGCCTTCCAGTGTTCTAAACCTGGATCCACCTGATACTTGCCCATGACACTCAGAGTATGTGCTATATCAGGCCTGGTACATAGCATAATATGATAGATCCTATCGTTGAGGCATATGATATCCTATCTATATCTGCCCTTTCTTCAGGAGTCTTTGGGGACATATTCCTAGAAAGTGATGATATTTTATGTCTTATCGGTATGAGACATCTTTTGGAATTCTCTATGCTAAACCTATTGACAATGGAGTCTATGACCTAGATTGGGACAAGTCAAGTATCCTCTTGGATCTATCTCTATAGATCCGGATCTCCGAAATATAGGATTCTTCCCCTAAGTCTTTCATGGAGAAGTTTATGGATAGCCAAGCCTTTACAGTATAGAGCATTCCTACATCATTCCCAATGATTAGGATGTTATCCATATATAGCACCAAGAAAGTGATAGCACTCCTACTTACTTTCATGTATGCACAAGGCTGATCTTCATTCTTAACAAAGTCATAAGATCTGATCGCCTCATCAAATCTTATATTCCAACTTCGGGAAGCTTGCTTCAATCCATAAATGAATCTAAGCAATCTGCACACCTTATCTGGACTCTCTATTGATACAAATTCCTCTGGCTGTATTATATACACCTCCTCCTCGAGGTTGCTATTGAGGAATACCGTTTTCACATCCATCTACCAGATCTCATAGTCATAGTGTGCTGCAATGACCAAAAGAATTCTGATAGATTTAAGTATAGCTACAGGTGAAAAGGTTTTGTCATATTCAACTCCTTATCTTTGAAGATATCATTTAGCTACCAACCTTGCCTTATATGTCTTCACTTTTCCATCTACTCTGATCTTCTTCTTGAAGATCCACTTGCACCCGATGGGTACAATACCCTCAGTTGCATTCACAAGGTTCCAAATCTTATTAGAGTACATTAAATTCATCTCAGAATTCATGGCTTCTCACCACTTCCCAAAGTCTATACTCATAATAGCCTCCTCGTAGGTCTGAGGATCAACATCTTGAGAGTCTTCTCTACTAATATATCCTACATATCTTTCAAGAGGTGATATATTCTGCTAGACTTACGCAAAATTAAAACTTGTATGTTAAGTACTTGAACAGACTTGGACTCTAGAATGGTACTTAAGATAGGTTCTCCAACCTCTCTCAATTATATCTCACTCCCACTGTTTCCACCAAGAATGTGTTCATTCTCAAGAAACATAACTCTCTTGGCAATAAAGACCTTTTAGTCTTCAGGATAATAAAAATAATACCACAAGTTTTCTTAGGGTATCCCACGAACTTACACCATTCTGTCCTTGATTCCAACTTATTGAGATTGTGTCTTTTAACGTGGACAAGATAGTCCCAAATCTTAACCATCTTAAGATCAGACTTTTTTCATTTCTATATCTCATATGGTGTAGGCACTACCGACTTTGATAGAACTCTATCCAGAAGGTAAGCTACAGCTTCTATGGCGTATCCTCAGAATAAGATGGGTAGATCAGCGAAACTAATTATGGATTGTACTATGTCTAACAGTGTATGATTCCTCCTTTCTGATACACCATTGAGCTTAGGTGTATAGGAGGTGTCCACTGGTATAGAATCTCATTGTCCTTGAGGAAATGAGTGAACTCCATACTCAAGTATTTTCCTCCTTGATCTGATTGAAGAGTCTTTAAACTCTTTCCAATCTAGTTCTCTACTTCATTCATATATTCCCTAAATTTCTTAAAAGTCTCGGACTTGTACTTCATTAAGTACACATGTCCATACCTAGAGAAATCATCAGTAAATATAATAAAGTATGAGTAATCACATATAGTCTGAGTTGACATGGGACCATATACATCACTATGTACGAGTTTCAATAACTCAGTGGCTCTCTCTCCAGTTCCACTAAAAGGAGAGTTGGTCATCTTCCCATGAAGGCAAGGTTCGCAAGTTGCATATGACTTATATTTAAATGGATCTAAGTATCAATCTTTCAGTAACTTTTAAATCCTTCCCTCATGATATGACATAGCCTACAATGTCATAAGTATGCATTATTCACCTCATCTTTTTTCCTCTTAGACGTATTTATATTTATGATGTGTGGAGAAGTGTCTAACACATATAAGCCATTTATCAATATCCCTCTAGTGATGATCTCATCATCCATAATTATTGAATAATTATTATTCTTAAAAATTAATTTATATCCACTAATTGTTAAACAAGAGATGTATATAATATTTTTGATAATAGAGGGAACAAAATAACATGCATCCAAAATAATGATACTCCACTAGGCAGATATAGGGCGACCTCCCCAACAGCAACTGTAGTAACTCTTACTCCATTGTCTATCTTGAGGTCCATCTCACCTTTGTCTAATCTCCTAGTTGTTAGGATCAATTGACACTAAGAGAAGGAGAGGGGGGGGGGGTGTTTGCAATGGGGTGGTGATGAATTAGTGCAAGCTAAAATTTTTATTTCTAAAGCAAAAACTTTTCGAATAAGATAGAATAGGAAATTCGAAGCTTTTCATTTTTAATAAAATAAGTAAGTAATTAAAAGTAAGTTGTTAAGAAAGTCGAAAAGATAATCATATTTGAGGAAAAGAACATATTGTCTTGCTTTCAAAGAGTTTAACTAAGCTAGAAGCATCAATTCAATAACATTCAAGCAACGCAAGTATGAAACACTTATAATTTTATAGTGGTTCGCGCCAATGGCCTACATCCGCCTCCGAGCCTTCCTTCTTAAGGCACACCAGCATCCACTATTAATCTTCTTTGGGTGAAGATCAAACCCTTATACTTGAGCTTACAAGGGAGACTATATTTACAACTCTAAGCTCTTTCCCTTACCCCTTTTCTTTTTCTTACAATTCTCACACAATATTTTCTTAGAATATAATCCTTCAAAAGTGTTATTATAAATGTAAGAAAACTTGGGGTATTTATAGGCCCCAAATTGGCTTCAAAACCGGAGCCAAAATCTAACTCACCCGAAAAATCCAGGTACGGGCAATTTACCCGTCATCTCAGGTAGTTTACTTGTCATCGCAGTTCGCCACCCAGGTCTTGTGGTATGGGCGGTTCACCCACCACGTAGGCGGTTTACCTCACCGAAAGCTGCTGCCCACCACCCGGATTCTGTGGTACGGGCGGTCCAACCACCGCTCACCAGCAGTTTACCCGTTGAAATTTTCACAAAAGTGGTTCCCTCCACTTTTCGAATTCCAGCTTGACTTTTACGTTGACCAGCTCTTTAGTCAATTGATTGAGCTCAACTTGAGCTCAACCAAATCTAGTAGTGGATCCGGTTGCCTCATTAAGTTGATTTAGATTCCTTCCAAATCTAAGTCAATTAGGACTCTAACCCTAACTACAATTCAATGATTATAACACTTAATAATCAATTAAGCCTAATTAAAACCTAACTCTCGCATACTCTGGCAACCTCCAACAATCTTGCGGTAAGTCCTCCGATCTTCTTTCCGGCGATCTCCCTTCGCGTTCCTAGCGAGCTTCTCGATTCCTTCGGTGAATCTCCTAGTGAACTTCCGGTGAGATCCCACTGCATCGTCCGAACTTGGCCTGATGCCTAGGCTTTATCTTAGCCCATCATCTGATTATAACTTCATTGATCTTGCCATAGTTAGACCCGTACAATGCTAATTATGACTTAATTAAATATAATCATAATTATCAAAATATCTATTATAAGATCATCCTGACTCCCGACAAGCTTTTCGGCTACCCCCGACAATCTTTCGGTGAGTCTCAGTCTTCTTTTGGCGAACTCCCTTAAGTCATCCTGGCAAACTCCCGATACCCTCGGCGAGCTTCCGACACACTCCTAACGAGTTCCCAAACGCATCTCGATGCATAGACTTAACCTTGGCCAACCTTGATTGTAATAATCCTTCTATCGTAATTAATTCTACATCAATTAACTCTAACAATCTTGTTAGATCAATAATCCATCAATTGATTTCATCATCAAAATCCAAGATTCAACGATCTCCCCCCTTTTGATGATGATAATCAATTAATGATAGGAGTAAATCCTAACTCCCCCTAAAACCATACCACTTAAATTTAAGAGATGCATTCACTCTTAAATTTAAGCAATCAATAATTCAATACAAATTTTAACATAAATTTGCATCAAGTCATCAAATCATGAATTATAAAATATCAAGTTATATTATTAAGTATTATCAATGAATATTTTTCAATGTCATGTGTCATCAATTCTCCCCCTTTGTCATCAATAAAAAGGTGAAATATAGAGCTAATAATTTCAAAAACACATGATGACATTACTCCCTCTTAGTATATGTATTAATATAGAAGACTTAAATTCAAGAGAGTCACATCCTCTTGAATTCAAGTAAATTAAAGCAATAAGCATTTTAAGCATATATCCTTAAGTATAACAAAGATTTACTTTTTAAACTTTTCAACTTATCAAGAATTTTCAAGGATTGCCATGAAGTTGAAAATGTTTGAGAATTTTTTTTCAAATCATCAAACATAGAAAATTTTCAAATCAATAAGCATAGAAAATTTTCAAGTCATAGAGTATAGAAGATTTTCAAGTCATTGAGCATATCTTTCTCAATAAATTTAATATATTTAAAAATAATCTCTAGTCATCAACTATACCTTTTATAATTAATAAGGAGAGAAATATGGGAGGTGTTGTTGAATCATTTCAACATGAGAAGAGCTCTCAATAAATTTTAAAAGCAATATTAAGATGAGCTCAAAAGTCTAAGAGATTTAAAGACTACTTATGTATTTCAAATATAGCAAAAGTCATCTCGTGATATATAAAATCATCTATTGTAAATTTCAAATATGGCACATCTTCATGCATTTTTTGAAAATAATAAGATACCAAATCATTGAGAAAGTTTTTAAAAATGTTATCACAAAAAACTTAATCTCATGAAATCTAAATTAGAAATTTATATATTTTCATGATTTAGCATTTTTAGGTCTCAATCTCAATCTTGTAGATATATAAAATTCGAATATAAGCTCACCACATTTTTCTCATGTAAATTTCAAGAAAATATAATAAATAAATCTAGTAAGTTCTTTCTTCTATTTTGGGAAGTGAAAACTAGCAAATTTTTGCTTCCTTTGCATTATTCAAGCTTGCAATTTTACAAGCTAACAAATTTTGCTCCCCCTTTGTCATTGTCAAAAAGAGGGGATGGTTGAAATAATGCAAAACTTTTCCCATTTTACCATTTTTCAATATCATCACATAAAATATATCATGAAAGATTAACATAGTGATGAGATGTATAATTCATGAAAGTAAATTATGAATATCAAGAGACAAATTTGTAGGAGAAATAATTAAAATAAAATCTTTTGATTCATCCATAAGAAATTTTAAGTTGTGAAGTTCATGATTTATATAAAAATCTCCTTTTAAATAATACGAAAACACATAACAAAAGATTTTGATTCATAAAAGATTTCAAGTTATAATTCTAAGAAATCAAAATCATGATATTATTTAATTTCAAAATCATCAAAATCACTTTCAAAAGATTCAAAATGTAATTAATAGACTTATTAGTCTTTTGAAATGCTAGTAATTTCCTTTCTCTATTTTGTGTGAATAAGAAGGTAGAATCAAGGTAGAGAAATGAAAAATATCATATCACAAAAAATATTCAATTTTAAAGGTGTGAATTTCAAAATTAAACTCAAAACTTCAAAATATTCAAGGAGATTCAAAAGTTTAAGAGCTACTCATGCATTTAAAATCATCTCATGTAATTTGGATAGAAAACATCAAGAATTTCATAAGAAGGTATGATGGTAGATCAAGCTCAAATTGTAAATCAAGTATTTTGTATGCATTTAGAAAGTTCTAATTTTCTTCTAAGCACTTATTCATCATTCAATATTTACTTCTAATCATATTAAAAATTTTATCTCCTACATTTTGTTATTGTCAAGAGAGAAATATGATTGCATAATTTCTTTTCATCCATGTTCAATTTATGTCAAAAATTATAAGAGATATCATGTCATTAAAAATTCAAATCTAAAAGACATGATTTCGTTTAATAAGTTTTTTTTCCCTCTTTTGTAAATATTACAAATGAGTCTTAGAGGATAATCTTAATTTATCCAAGATAAATCTTTTTAATAGAAAAAAGAATGATTTTGATAAAATTTTTAATTATTATTGTTAAGATCATAAATCTCCTTTTAAAGAAAATCATAGAGATCAATAATGTGATTCCCATAACATATAAGTCAAGTCAAGAAGTTAAAGGAATATTCATGATAATGCAAATCTCTTTTAATTTTTAACTTATTACAATGTTAAGAAATACTAATTTTGGTGATAAGTTATACTAAGAAGAAAGTCATAAGTAATCATGTCATAAAGAATATTATTATCAAATCATAAATGCCAAGAACATGATTTATTTTGACACATTTTTTCCTAGATGAAATTTCAAAGCTTTTGAAATCTTAGGAGACAATGTAAGAAGGATCTTGATTCTTATAGAAATATCAAGTAATAAATATTGAGAAGTCAAGATCATGTTTAAGATGAAAGGAATCTTAGTAAATAAAAAGATCTCAAATTATAATTTTTAAAATTTCAAGGTCATGATTTAAGTTATCAAATAATCAAAAGCAATATATCAATGAAGTTGGATAGATTCATACATATTCATTCTTTAAAATAAAAATATTTAAAAATATATCCAAAATCATCATCAAAAATTGCTTTTCGAAAAATTTAAATAAAGTCATCATAGATTATTTTTCAAAAAAAATAGCTAAAAAATTTTTAATTCATTTTTGTAGTTAAAAAGATTCAACAATAGTATCATTTTATCTCTTGTTGAAAGATTCATAGGATAAAATATTCTTTCAAGAAGAAATATCCTTCTTTTGAAATTTATTTTAAGAATACAATGATATTTAAGATTAATTATTCTCCTTTTTGTTGTTTCATGTGATTTCTTTCTCTCCCTTTTCTATATTATTTTATGCTAAAATTCTATTATTCAAATCAATCATAGCATTTCAATCAATGTAACATTTAAATCAATCATTTCATAGACTTTGTCAACATTTGAATCATTTAACAATAGTTTTTACATTTAAATCAATTTTTCAATCATCATCAAAATCTTATTTATGTAAATTTCAACATGAGTCATTTTTTTATTAATAATAACTTGGATTCTTTTAATTCTAGTCTTAGCATGCTCTAGCTATGCATTATCAATCAAGGGTATGATAAGATAAATCCAAATGAGTATATCATTTTTAAGTAGATTTATTACTACGATATATTTTTCAACTAAAATTCAATGATTTTTTTATATTGAATGGTTCTATCATGTTATCAAGAATTTTTTTTTTAAGAATGATGATTTCATATATGATTTATAGGTTCAAAAACAATATAAATCATTAACATAAGTTAATACACATTAATACAATAATCATCCTGGGCCACCCACCGTCACTACTGAGGCATTTCTCGGCCTCACCCACCGGGTCCAAGCGTTGGCTGGGATGATGCAAACCATCATCCCATACATTTCCCAACTTATGCAGTCGATGGCATCCCAACAACCAGTCGCCCCTCAGCAAGCACCCCAACAAGGGAGGCCCCAATTGTCATCGATCTAAGAAGAGCAACCTAACAACGAAGGACCATAGTGCCTCCCAATCGAGGTGACATCGGAAAACCCGAATGCTCTTGCGACTCGATCAGTGAGCCACTCCCGAGACATTGTACCTCCCGAGCTAGATGTCATCTCTTCATATTCAACCGACTCCACAGTAGAACAACTACGCCAAGTCAACCAAAGGTTGGACTAAGTCCAATGGGAATTCGTTAAGTCAAAAGAGGGACTCGACGAAAGCTCTAAGGGCATATCCCCATTTGTTCCCAAATATAGGACAACTAGTCCTAGCCAATTTTCGACTGTCTTCGCTCGAGTCTTATGATGGCAGCTTGGACCTGTCGGAGCATGTTGTAGTCTTCTGAGCCCAAATGGCCCTCTACGACACCTCGAACTCTCTAATGTGTTGAGCCTTCCCAACTACCCTAAGAGGCCCAGCCCATATGTGGTACAGCCAGCTCAGGCCATCATCCAACTCCTCCTTCAACTCACTCGCAAGGGAGTTAGAACTCAACTTCCTGGCAAGCTATTGTCCGATACTGACGGCTGCATCGCTCCTCGGCCTAACCCAGGGAAGTGACGAGCCCCTCGCCCAGTTTGTCGGGTGGTTTGCGATTAAGGTCAGCCTGACGCCCACCCTTTGCTAGTGATCCAAGCATTCCTAATGAGACTTTAGCCCTCCCGGTTCTTCTGGTCATTAATTGAATGACCACCAATAATGGTGTCGGAGATGCTGCAACAGGCAAACCAGTACATAGCTGTCGAGACACTAGTGGTCGGGAAGCAAGATGATAAAAAACGACCTTAGACTGAGCAGCCCTGAGGATAACCCTCGAGACCCCCCTAGAAGGAAGGATTGATAGGTCAGAACTGTCGACGCCTAGGCCACCACCACCTCAACTCGACTCGAATAGAGGTCTTCCTCCAAATCTGAGATAAGGGGCTCCTTAGGCCCCTCCGCTCGATCAAGACAAGGCTCGAATGGCGCAACAAAAGGAGATACTATCATTTCCATCAAGAGTATGAATATGACATGGAAGAATGTCATGACCTGGAGAACTAAATCGAGGACCTTATTTAGCAAGGACATGTTCATCGGTATGTTCGAGACCAATAGACACTTCTCGATGACAACCGCCACTAGGACAAGGGACCCTCGCCCTACCCAAAAAGACTAATAGAGAAATAAATCGATGTCATTGGTGGTGGCTCTGCATCTGGGGGTGACAGCTCCTCGGCACACAAAGCCTATGCGTGGTCCACAGTGGAGAAAAGACCGAGGTGCGATTGTGATCCTAAGATCACTTTAGGATAAGGGAACAAGGAGTACCCAGACCATGAGGATGCCTTAGTGATCTCAGAATTACGAATGTCTGAGTCAAGAGGATCATGATCGACATGTGGAGCTCAGCTGACTTCTTATACCTTGATGCTTTTCAAAAATTAGGGCTAATTGACAAAGACCTTTTTCCCATGGCATCAACATTGACAAGATTCTTAGGAGACTTCATCTCGCCCCTCGGAATGATGACCCTCCCAATCACCATCAGAGAAGAACTAAGGTAAAAAATGCTGATGGTCTCATTCATCGTGGTTGGACTCCCGTCAGCATACAATACCATCATCGGTCGGCCGACACTCAATAAGCACAGGGCTATCATCTCGACATACCACTAAACTATAAAGTTCCCAACTAAGGCAGGAGTCGGTGAAGTAAAAAGTGATTCTTAAGAATCGAGACAATGCTACCTGACAGCAACATCACTGCCCAAAAAATTCAAGACCCCGACACCCACCGTCGACCCCCGAGATCCGGACAAAATGGCTCTAACACCCGAATCGATTAAGAAAGTGGTGGAGGCTCCCCTCAACCATAGCAGGACCATCAAAGTCGGATCGACACTCCTAGAAGAGCAATGAGTCCAGTTGGTGGAATTTCTCAAGAAGAATGCTGACATCTTCGCTTGGTCCCCGAAGGACATGCTCGACATAAAATCGGAAGTGGCCCAACATCACCTCAATGTATCTCCCGACACCTAGCCCGTGAAGCAACAACCAAGGAAGTTTACTCCTGACCGATAGAAGGCCATTGAAGACGAGGTCACCCGCCTGCTAGACGCAAGGTTTATCACATAGGTCAAGTACCCAACTTGGCTATCCAAGTTGTACTTGTAAAAAAATATAATGGAAGCTGGCGTATGTGCATTGACTATACCGATCTCAATCGGGCTTACCCGAAAGACTATTATCCCCTCTCGAGAATCGACCAGCTAGTCGACATGACCTTGGGATATGAGCTACTCTCATTTATGGATGCTTTCTCAGGTTACAACCAAATTCAAATAGCACCGAAAGATTGGGAGAGAACGACCTTCATCACTCACCATAGCATATATTGTTATAAGGCCATGTCATTCGGGCCAAAGAATGATGGGGCAACTTATATAGGATGGTTAATCATTTATTCAAGGATCAGATCAAGAAGAATATGAAAGTCTATGTCGATGACATGATAGTTAAAAGCTGAAAAGCCGACAGCCATCTCTCGGATTTGGCCAAGACATTCCAGACATTGAGAAAATACAAAATGTGGCTAAACCCGACCAAGTTTGTCTTCAGTGTCATATCAGGAAAGTTTCTCAGTTTCATCATTCAACAAAGAGGAATTATACGAATCCTGAGAAGGTGGAAGCCATCCTACAGATGCAATCCTCCCGGATAGTAAAAGACATCCAATGACTCATTAGAAGATTGGTGGCATTGAGTTGGTTTATCTCCCGAGTAGAGACAAGAGCTTCCCCTTCTTCCGAGCATTAAAGCAGGCAAAGGACTTTCAGTAGACACCTTAGTGCAAAGAAGTATTCCAACAATTAAAGGCTCATCTTGCCTACCACAGTGTGCATTAGCCACTCTTGGAGAGTCCCTTGGGATATATCTCGCAGTGTCAGATGTCGCGATCAGCTCAGTCCTAGTGAAGCTCAACAAGGGCGACAAAAGCTAGTATATTATTATAGCCACGTCTTGAGTGGTCCCGAGGAGCATTAGTTGCCCGTTGAAAGGCTAGCCCTAGCACTAGTCTTGGCATCAAGAAGGCTGAGGCCATACTTCTAAGCTCACCCTATCAAGGTAATTACCGACCAACCCCTATGCCAGATCCTTTTAAAGTTCGATGCCATAGGTCGGATGCTCAAGTGGTCGATTGAGCTTAGGGAGTTAGACCTCGAATACATCCCGAGAATAATGATAAAGGCTCAAGCATTAGCTGATTTCATATCGGAATCAATAAATCCAGAGAGCACATAGAAGAATCCGAGATGGACATTGTACATAGACGGATTAGCCAACATTGAGCGGGGAGGATCCGGCCTTGTCCTCAAGAGCCCCACTGATTAGATTGTAAACACACACTCCGACTCAAGTTCAAAGCTGCAAACAATGAAGCCGAGTATGAGACATATTCCGGCTAAAGCTTGCTGAGGAGCTGCATGTAGAAGATATCGAAGTCTTTATCAACTCCTAGCTCGTCATCGGCCAGGTCAACAGGGAGTTTGAGGCTCGGGAGGGGTCAATGGCCAAATATATCGCCAAGGCATGATGCTGCATCGACTGATTCAGCTGCTTCACAAAAATACCTCGCACAGACAACTCACAAGCCAATACCTTGGCAAGGTTGGCCTCCATGCATGAGTTAGATGAACACCTGGCATGGGTGGACAGGATCCTCAAACCCTCCATTGACTTGGCTGAGGTGGCTGCCGTCGAGGTTGGATACAACTAGATTGATGAGATGCTCAAATTCAAGGATGACGACTCATTACCCGAAGACCGTAATGCAGCCCGACGAGTGAGAAGGATGGGTGCGTGGTATTGTGTGGTTAGCAGGCGGCTATATCAGTGAGGTTTCAACCAACCACTACTTCGGTGCCTACACCCAACCGAATCACAAACCACACTAGCTGAGGTACATGAGGGGGTCTGTGGGGAACATATCGGTGCCTGGATCCTTCCGCTCAAACTATTAAGGCAAGGATATTACTAGCCATCCATGCATCGAGACGCACAAGCATATGTGCAGAAATGTAAGCAGTGTTTGAGGCACGCTAGAATCCAACGCCAGCCAACAGTCCCATTATCAACCTCGTACTGCGCTTGGCCATTCACCAATGGGGAATGGACCTACTCGGACCCTTTGCCCTAGCTTCGGGACAAGATAGATTTCTAATAGTCTGGGTTGATTATTTCACTAAATAGGTCGAAGTCGAACCTCTCGTGTCTATTACAAAAAGGCAGGTCGAATGGTTCGTCTGGAGAAACATAATCACCAGGTTTGACATCCTGAAGGTCATCGTCACCGACAATAGGACCCAATTCAACGACCCCAAGTTCAAAGCATTCTTCTAAACCTACAAAATATAGCTAAGGTTCAGCTCAGTTGCACACCCCCAAGCCAACGGACTCGTCGAAGTTATAAATCGGGCCATCCTCGAAGGATTGAAGAGAAAACCTTGATGTAAGAATCCCCATTTAGCTTGGCATTCAGAACAGAGGCGGTCCACCCTCCTGAGGTGGTTTATCCCACTTTCCGAGTTGAGTCCTATGAGAAATCCTCGTCGTCCGACCGACTAAGGGAAAACCTTGATCTGCTCGAGGAACAAAGAGCTGAGGCACATCTACAAGCCCTTACGTACAATAAAGCTGTAGCAAGGCTTTATAAAGTACACCCTCGATAGATCAAGGCAGGTGATTTGATATTACAAAAGGCCAAGGTGAGTGACCCGACTTGGTCTCGGGATAAGCCAGCCCTAAACTGGGAAGGTCCTTACCGAGTGGCAAACACATCCCGAGAAGGGACTTATACCCTGGTCATAATAGAGGAAAATGACTGCCAAGAACATGACCTGACCTATATCAAACTTACAAAAATTCTATGTATGATGAAACACATAATTAAGCGAAAAGAGCAATTTGCATTCATATTTGGGCTGATGACCAAAGCAGTACATAAAGACCCAACACATCAAAGGGAGTCCCCGACATCAAAAGTTTTTTCAAATAAAAAAGAAAAAACTACTACAATATCACTACTCCTCAGGCGGCGACGGGGAATCGTCGAATGGTTGCTCGATTGCCATCGGCCATTCGAATCCTCGGGAAGTATCTTGAATGGGCCTTCTTCTATTTCGAGGTTGGGGTATCGAGCCTAGAACCGAGCCAACGCCAACTGATAGCCATATTCAAGGGAAACCCCACCCATCCAGACCAGGCCCATCTCAAATCCCAATGACTTCTCGTAATCTTCAATGGACTGCTTCGGCAGATCGACCCTGAGGGCTTCCATGGAGTGGGTCAGCTTCAGAAGTTCATCCTCCATCTGCCGACCTTAAGCTTTGACAGCCTGCAGTTGGGCCTCGGAGTCAGTAAGTTCCTCCCGAGCCTTAGTCAACTGGCTCTATGAATTGAGGAGTTGCCCCCGTGCTTCTGTCAATTAATCCTGCGAGTCAAATAAAGTCTCTTGAATCTCACTCAACTCTTTCTCTAGTGACTCCCGTCAACGAGTCGCCTCCTCCAGCTCGATTTTAAGGTGATCAGCCAGGTACTAGGCTTTAGTGGCATGTTGCTCGGCCATAGCAACTGCATCAGGGTCGCCATCGACCTTTTGCTTCTAGACCACCTTTCGAAGGATGTCTGACTTATTATCCAGGGCAACGATAACCCAACTGCCCAACATGCCAGTCCAACAGTTTTTGCCCGAGTTGTGTATCTCGACCAATCCGGCAGTCTTTGCCCGAGTTGTGTATCTCAACTAGTCCAATAGTCTTTGCTCGAGTTGTGTACCTCGGCCAGTCTAGCTGTCTTTGCCCAAGTTGTGTATCTTGGCTAGTCCAGTAATCTTCGCTTGAATTGTGTATTTCGGTCAGTCTAGTAGTCTTTACCCGAGTTATGTATCTCGGCCAGTCCAGCAATCTTTGCTCGAGTTATGTATCTCGGCCAGTCCAGCAATCTTTCTTGAGTTTTATATCTCGACCAGTCTAGCAATCTTTGCTCTAGTTATGTATCTCGACCAGTCCAGTAGTCCTTTGCCTGAGTTGTGTATCTCGGCCAGTCCAATCAAACTTTGCCCGAGTCATACATCTCAATCAGTCTAATCAATCCTTGTTTGAGCCACGTACCTCGGCTATATCTTGCAATAGTTCTTCGATGGGCTAATCTCAAATGCCCCCACAAGGGCAAGTCAAGCAACAACCTAAGCCCTTGAGAAAATTCAGACCCACTGCAGCTAGCGCCCGGGTCTTCCCCTCGGCCGATGCAGCATCTCAAGAAGACCCCTTTTGGGGGGGAGAGAATGATAGGGCAAATAATAGATCGACCCAGCTCACCGAGACTCATGCCAAGGTAGTGTCCCAGCTCATCGAGACTCGCACTAGGTCAGCAATCCATGACAGCACCAAGATCCCACGTCGACCCAACTGGCGCTGGCCTGGGCCGAGGTGGCAAAACAACGACTTGATGGCCACATCAATGCAGGTTGACAGAGATCTAATTAATGAAGAATGACATATCATGCTTCTGCACCATGCCGATCGGACGGACACTGATCGGTCGCACTAGCCCACTGTGCCCACCCTGATGACAGAGGTAAAGCCGAGGGTACGATCGATCCTCCGACTAGTATGTATAAAGCCCCCCACCTGAGGACGGGGAATGGGGACTGAGGCTCTCACTCTCTCACTTTCCAGAATACTTTTCTACTACGGTTAAACTACACCAACCCGGGGCACTGACTTGAATGTCGAAGGGGTCACATCAGGCACCTCCACCCCGATGAGACCTCCGTGCAGGACCCCGTCAGCGGACGTCGACCAAAGTGGAGCCTGAGCTGCCGACCTGAGGTGGAGATTTCCAAAACACAGATCCGAGCGGAGCCCGACCCCCTATTCCCAACCAATGCGGACAAAGCTTACACACGCGAGAGGAACCAAGTCATGCTATCTCCCCGGCAGCACCAAGTTCCACTAACAATGCTTTTGCAAACATTAATTTCCTAATTGTCAATAATGTTAAGATATGCATTCATGCATGTAATGGCTGAATGCATCCACAATCATATATATAAAGCATTACAGAATCTTGCTTTAAAAAATTGTCTTTTGACCACTGTTATTTTATTTTGCATTTTCAGTAATATCTTTTTATGCTAATATTTGAATATCACAAACAGATACCTCAAATATGATGTAACTTCAATATTATAGATGTTTTAGGTGACTTATCTGTATCACTTAACGAGTTTTATCTAAATGCAAAAACAAACTATTGCAATATATTTATATGTTTTGTCCCGTTAAAGATATGGCAATATAGTAATGAGTTATTAGTAATATGAGAATCTGGGAATGATGAAACAAAGAGAACATGGTGGTAGGTATATAACATAAACATTATATATGGACACATACATATATATAATGTTGCTATGTAGTGTATATATATATATCGTCTCAATCCTTATTGGTAATCCTAGATGCTGCTATGTAGTATCTCAAGGATGCTCATGACAGCACGTGGGAACAACCTACAGGGTGGAAGAGAAGAAATCAAGATAGAGAAAAGAATGGAATGATGGAAACGGAATGAAGTCAATTACCCTCTCCAACCCCTCTCTCTCTCTCTTTGGCTCTCTGCCTGCAAGAGAATTGAAGATGCATTAATGAAGTTTGGTGGAGTCACTGATCGAGGAATGTGACATCATGTACACAACAGTAGATTCGAGGAACCTCAATTATTTCCTCTTTTGACTCCATTTGCCTCCCTTTGCTCCTTTCCGTCGCTCAACTTGAACGATATAATCTCCTTATAGAGGAGGCATTCGTTGAAGGCATAGCCAGTAAGCCATGAGGAAGAAGAGATGCGCTAAGACGTCTGCCATGGCTGCTTGCTTAATTCTAGTCGTTGCTGCTATGTGTTCAGCTGCACTCGGTCGAGAGATGGAGAGGAAGCGAAGGCATGCTGTTAGCTGAACAACTTTGTTAACTGAACGAGAAGATCTTGTTTCAGTTGAGGAAAATCCTCCTTCAATTTTATATGAATAAGTATTGTAATAATGAATAAATCATCTTTTTTGTTCCTCATCTCTATCTCAAACATGGTATCAGAGTTATAATACAAAGATTTTCTTCTCTTCTTGCTGTCAAATGACAGCACAATAACCTTCTCCCTTGCTGTCTACCGGTGACCACAACCTACGTTGCTGCGTCTACGACGTCCTCTACCGCTATAGTCATTGTTCCCTTTATTTCTGTGAGGCGATCAAGTTATCATTTCAAAGAGTTGGTGTCGATCCCGCTTGGGTCTCCCTCATTCCCGAGCTCTGCCACCTCCTGACGAAGAACCTTCATTGCTTTGCAACCTTAGCACCTACTCTCATCGTGGTCTCCGGCCTTGCCATCAATCGATTCGGCAACCTAATTGCTTCCATCAAAATAGAGTTTGAGATTATTGTTTGCAGTCTCCAGCCCTCTTCCTCAAATCGTTGCCGATTGCTTCCATCAAAACAAAGTAACCACTACTATGTTTCCCCTTTTTTCTTCCTTCCTTTGTTTTGCTGCGATCGACCTAGTAATATTGCAGCGCACTGCCAGCAACGTGCTTCTGCAACCCATCTCCCTGTCGACGGGCTTAAGAACTCTAGCGGCGTCGGCTTATTGACCTTCATAGAGATGCCCGACGTGATCCATAGTTGTCAGGCTGTCAACCAAGAGTTGTTGTGGACTTCACCGAAGAGGAGAAGCGGTCGAATATTGCTGTGACGGCTACAGCAGCGAGCGGATGGAGTGCCGGTGGTAGGCAATGCTGAGGCCGATAGTGTACTGACACCCTCCATTCTGTGGCCAAATTCTTCTATAGCCACTCCTCCATGTCTTTGACGGCTATGTCCCCTCAGTCGAAGGTTACACTCCCAGATCTATTGGAAGGGGCGATCTCCTGCTTCCTCCCTCGACATAGATCTGCGATCGATCTCCTGCCTCCTCCCTTGATGCAGATCTGCTTCATGCCTCGACACAAATCTGCTGGAAGGGGCGATCTACTGCTTCCTCCCTCGACGCAAATCTGCGATCGCTCTATGGCCTGGTCATATCGCACGACTCCACCGGGTTCGGCCATGTGTGGTAGCCTCCAGAGCCCGGCGAACTACTACCCTACTGCTTCCCCTTCTTCATCGGTGCCTAGAGGAACCACAATCCTTCAGTCTCCCTGCGTCTAAAAGATAGTTTATCCTCCATATTTGATTGCATGTCAAAAGCAGATATCCAGTGTTCTCATGATCACAGCAGTTGAACTGATAGATTAAAATCTCGACAATGGCAAGATGATAGTCGACTCCAAGAACAAAGAACGCAACTCTCCTCACATTATTGCATTTGTTGACTTTGGCATTTAGATCCATTTCATGGAAGTTAACACTATAAGTTAAAACAACAAGTCTCCACCAGTTGCAAGTAACGTTATGGTTTATGGCAATTGCTTCTCATCAACCTCTACCGCCACTATTGTTTCCAGACTCCAAATCTGATTCAAGGATTGGTTCTAGCAACACCGGCGTGCTGCCCAAGCTTGCAATACCATAATCACCCATCTGCATCTAAAGGAGGTAGGGTAACCCTGTAATTTGAAGTCTTTATTTTCAATTCATACCTTATCACTTTGCTTCCTTTGTCGCCTATTTCTTGAACTTTCTGCGTTCTTCTCTCGAGTTCTTGGCTACCACCTTTGGTGAGTCTTAAATGGCTTCTTCGTCTACCTCTGATGTTCCTACTCTATTTCCTGCTAGCACTTCCCTTTCCTCTTCGTACTCTGGACCTATTTCCATAAATGCTGCCTTTCTAATCCCCTTTAAACTATCCAAAGGTGGCAACTATGCATCCTGGCAAGCTTAGTTTTCTAATATTCTATTTGGTTATAATTTATTGGGTTATATTGATGGTTCTCTTAGTTGTCCACTAGCACTAATCCATATTCCAAGAGAACCTAACCCAGTGCCAAACTCTACATATAAGCTATAGTTACTCCAAGATCGCCTTATTCTCCAAGCGATTCAAGTCTCTGTTGATGGCTCTGTCACCCCGCTTGTGTCCTCCTGTGCTACTGTTACGGAAGCTTGGACCAAGTTACAAATTACATTCACGAATCACTCGAGGACTTGTATGCTTAGCCTACTCTCCAGCCTTATGCAGTTAAAGCAGGAGGAAAGTATTATTACCAACTACTTACAACATATCAAAATGATTATGGATGACTTAGCTTTGATAGGTCATTCTCTAACTGATGAAGAGATTCTCGTCCACACACTTAATGGACTGGGTGTAGAATTCAAGGAACTGGCAGCAGCTCTTCGAGCTTGTGACTCTCCAATCTCCTTTGAAGAACTTCATGATAAGTTAACAGACTTTGAAGCTTACCTGAAGCGTCGTGATATGTCCGCAGGATCTCAGCCGGGACCTTCTATCACTGCTCAATTTAACAATAAATCCAAATGGCCAAACCGTAAATACAACAAGCAAGCTTTGAAAGGTGTGGCCAATTTACCTCATATAGGCACAATACCACATGTTCCCCCTCCACAGTCTCCAACCTTCAACCATCGTCAGAATACTTCCTTCCGGCAACGTTGTCCTCCTCTTGCATTTCATCAGCATGTCATTTGTCAATTGTGTAACAAACTCGATCACTCTGTAAAGGTTTGCTAGTCTCGGCCTCATCTTCCAGCTCTATCAAACTTGCCTCAGGCAACTATCATGACTGCTCCATTTGCAAGTCAGCCCAATTGGATTGTCAATTCTGGTGCTTCCTACCATATCACTTCCGATCTTCAGAACTTGTTGATCCACAACAACTATGACGACAATGAAGACATTATCATCGGTGATGGTAAAAGAATTCCAATTACTCATATTGGTTCTACATCGCTTAATTCACATGGCACCTCTTTCACACTCGATGATGTTTTATGTGCACCCCACATTAAAAGAAACCTTATTTCATTACTCATTGTGATGCTTGTCTTAGCAATAAGAGTCATCAATTACCTTTTGGTGCATCTTCTATTTCTAGCTCTAAACCATTTGAGGTTGTTTATACTGATGTTTGAGGTCCTGCATCAGTTGTCTTCTTTGACAAGTTTAGATTCTATGTTATCTTTGTAGACTACTTTACAAAGTATACATGGCTATATCCTCTTCGTCAGAAGTCTGACGTCACTACTATCTTCTCCAACTTTAAGAACTTAGTTGAGAATTACTTTCAGACTTCCATTAAAACTATCTATTCTGATGGTGGAGGTGAATATCAAGTCCTTGCGTCCCAGTTGTCTGCTTCGGTATTCAACATCTCAAATCCCCTCCATACACTCCTCAACTGGTTGGTTCTACTGAACATAAACATCGACATGTTATCGAAACAGGCCTGACGCTGCTTCATCAGGCTTCCATGCCATCCACTTTTTGGTCTGTAGTATTTCAAACTGATGTTTACCTTATTAATCGAATGCCTACTCCAATTCTACAATATCAATCACTATTTGAAAAGTTGTTTCACAAATGTCATAATCTGCAGACATTAAAAGTATTTAGTTGTCTATGTTATCCATGGTTACGTCCCTACAATTCTCACAAACTGCAACCTCATTCTCGCCCTTGCATTTTCATTGGATACTCTCTAGACCGTAATACATACCGCTATTATGACTCTTACACTGCTAAAATCTTTATTTCCAGGCATGTCACTTTTGTAAAGTCTATCTTTCCCATTCGGGGTCACAAGCACTCTGTCATCCCATTGGATTCTTATGACACATTTTCATCCTCTCACGTATCTTCGTTGGATCCACACTCTCTTGTTACCTCTGTTTCGTAGTCTTCTCTCTCCTTAGCTCTGGCTCCATCTCTTCCTGTATAATTGCCTTTAGAACCGTATCCTTTATCTTCACCTTACCAGGAAACCTCTGTAGTTCTTCAGCCTGACTTAAACAGCTACAATCCTCCTACTTTACCCCCCAACCCTACTATAGTCTCTCGGCATCCTATGCAAACTCGCTCTAAGAGCGATGTCTTTAAACCACATCAGGTTCTTGACTTACATACTAGCACTAAGCCATCCTTCAACTCTATTGAACCAACTTCTTTTTCTCAGGCCAAAAAGTCTCCACATTGGCATACAGCCATGTGTGAGGAGTATGATGCTTTCCTTCATAATATTACATGGACCCTTACTCCTTCTAACTCAACACAAACATTATCGGGTGTAAGTGGGTCTTTCGAATTAAGGGGTATCCTGATGGCTCAATTGCTCGTTATAAAGCATGACTTCTGGTCAAAGGATTTCATTAACAACCTGGTGTTGACTACATTGAGACATTCAGTCCTGTCGTAAAACTCACTACAATCCGGATTATCCTAAGTCTGGCAATCTCCAAAGGTTAGTGCTTACGCTAACTAGATATCAACAATGTATTTTTACAAGGGACTCTCACTAACGATGTCTACATGGAGCAACCTCTAGGATTTAACATCCTCAATATCCATGGCATGTCTGTAAACTTCACAAGGCAATTTATGAACTTCGTCAAGCTCCACGAGCTTGGTATACTGAGCTTGGTCACTACTTGTCCTCAGTTGGCTTCATCAACTCCAAGTCTGATGTCTCTCTATTTTTACGTCATCAACATGGGGCACCATCTATCTTCCAGTCTATGTCGCTGATATTATTGCCATAGGTGACAATCCTATGGAAGTTCAGGTGTTTATCACGTAATTGGCTGCCCAATTCTCTCTTAAAGATCTCGGCAACCTGATTTCTTTTCTTGGTGTTGAAGCTACGTTTACATCCTCTGGCCTCTTTCTTTCCTAGAGAAAGTACATTTAGGATCTGATATTAAAGACGAATATGCAAGATGCAAATGAGGTCACCACTCCTCTATCTACTACTAAATCACTGAAATTATGTGATGGCACTTCTGCTATAGATCCTACTCAGTATCAACAGGTAGTTGGCTCCTTACAATATCTCGCTCTTACCCATCCAGATGTCTCCTTTGAAGTTAATAAGTTTATCCCAGTTTATGCACCAACCGTCTACTTTTCACTAGACTGTTGTCAAACATATTTTACATTATCTTAAGGGGACCATCGATCATGACATTTTTTTTCGCAAGCACTCTCCCTCTCAGCTTCATGCCTTTGCCAATGCAGACTGGGCTGGTAACATTGATGATAGAACTTCTACATCAGGATATATTATTTTTCTTGGTGCTAATCCAATTAGCTGGAGTTCTAAGAAACAAAACATGGTTGCACAGTCTACTGCTGAAGCAAAATATTGTGCTCCACTGTTGCTGCCGAACTTAATTGGATTACTAACTTACTTACAGAGCTTCACATTCACTTTGCTTTTATGCCTACTATCTATTGTGACAACATTGATACTACCTATCTTTGTGATAATCCAGTCTTCCACTCTCGCATGAAGCATATTGCTATTGATTTTTACTTTGTGTGCGATCAATTCATCCACCAGCAGCTTCGTGTTTCTCATGTCTATATGGCCGATCAACTTGTAGACTTCCTCACGAAGGCTCTGACTCGCAAACTCTTTCTCTTGCATCGATCCAAGATCGACGTCCTTGACGGAAGCTTGATCTTGTGGGGGCATGTTAGTTGAATAGCTTTGCTTCTATAACTGAACGAGAAGATCTCGTTTCAGTTGAGGAAAATCCTCCTTCAACTTTGTATAAATAAGCATTGCAACAATGAATAAATCATCTCTTTTGTTCCTCACCTCTATCTCAAACACATGCAATGGAGGTGAAGATGATACCAGCACATGAGTCGGTTGTCGATGCTACTCCCATGAACCTCTGTAACTATCTTGATCAACCGAACATGAATGATAGCTTGGTTGATAACGACAAGCGGCTTGTCCCTACTGTCCCAAATCCTTTGCACAATAGATGAAGGAAGCATCAAGCTTTGATTGATAGAGAATGAGGTAGAAGAGGTTATATGGTGCTCTGAAGGGAAAGAAGAAAAACAATAAGTAATGTTCCTCTTTAATGCTGTGTCATACTGCTCTTCTGCTTGTTTTTCTCCTTTTTTCCTATTGTATGGGAGCTTAACATGTTAAATTTAGGAAGGAAATGTTACTTCTTTCATCTCTTTCTTGTTGTCATTCTTCTAGACGTAAAGAGTAGTCAATATCTCTCGTGATAATTGACTACTTCTATAGTGTTGAAGTTGATAAGAAGAAAGGATAGAGTTAGCACACTAAGGAAGAGTAGGAGAAGGCTAAATCTTCTGTATTTCTCTCAATATTTTTATAATTTCACAAACTCTATATTTTCATGACTCAACATATGAGGTTTATATAGTTCCCCAAGATACATTACATTTATGCAGATTTATACAGTAAGAATGAATCTTTCTTTCAATAAACTCTTTCAAGAATCAATAACCAATTTGACTTGTCCTTCTATAAATATTTTCTCTTGAAGAAATGAACATTTCTTCTGATGAAATTAATCTCTTCATGATAATTGCACAAGTTTAATTCCAATATTCTCCCCCCTTAAACTTGTTACATCCAACATGCCAAGTTTTCTTCGAAGATGTTGAAATATTTCAATTTTGAGAGGTTTTGTGGAAATGTCAGCCACTTGTTCACTTGTCTTGATATGGTGTAGCTCCACTTCTTTATTTTTGACATGATCTCTTATAAAATAAAATCTTGTATCGATATGCTTTGATCTTTCGTAGTAGACTAGATTCTTGGCTAAGGCAATAGCTAATTTATTATCAATATAAATTTTGGTTGACTTCTCCTATGGCATATGAAGTTCCTGAAGCAATCTTCTTAGCCATATTACATGACAAACATAAGAAGATGTTGCTATGTATTCTGCTTCACAACTTGATAGAGCAACTATATGTTGTTTTTTTGAAGACCAAGTAAATGTAGCTCCACCAAAATAAAATACAAATCCAGTTGTACTCTTTTGATCATCATAGCTTCCAGCCCAATCACTGTCACTATATCTAATAAGATCCAATCCTTTTGATGATGAATAGAATATTCCATACTCGTGGGGCTTGTTTAAGCTCATAAAGAGCTCTCTTTAACTTGTATATTTTGGCTTCTTGTTCATAAATAATAAAACCAGGAGGTTGTTGAACATATACCTCTTCTTCAAGAACTCCATTAAGGAATGCTAACTTGATATCCATTTGTAAAATTTTTCATTTCATTTGAGCTGCCAACGAGATAAGTAATCTTACTATCTCCAATCGAGCAACTGGTGCGAACACTTCTTTATAGTCGATCCCATATTGTTGTTTATATCCTTTTGTGACCAATCATGCTTTATATTTCTCTACTTCTCCTTGTGTATTTTTTTTATTTTGAAGATCCACTTAACACCAATCACTTGGTGGTCTTTAGAAATGTAGTAAGCTCCCATGTATCATTTTTGTTGATTGCATTAATCTCCTCCTTCATAGCTTGTCTCCATTTTTCTTCTTTACAAGCTTCTTCAAAAGTTATTGGATCATATCCTACAAAAAGACAAAATAGAGAAAGTTCATCATTGTTAGTATCAATTCTTTGAGACACATCATATAACACGTGGATCAGTCTTGTTCTTCTTATAATCAGACTTCTTGAATCATGTGACCTAGCTGATCTTGGTGATGATTCTAGTAAAGTATCTTCTGTGCTTGCTTGTATTATATCATCCTCCTCTGATGATATAGCTTTCCTATGCTTTTCATTACTTTTTCAGTCTCAAATCTGTTGTTCATTAAACTCAACATCTCTTGACATCACAACTTTATTTGTGATAGGATTGTAGAGTTTGTATCCACTGGAATTCTCAGCATAACCTAATAAAATGCATTTCTGACTTTTATCTTCAAGTTTTGTTCTTTTTTCTTCTGGTATCTTGGCAAATGCAACACTTCCAAAAATTCTTAAATGATTAAGTCTTGGTTTCTGCAGGCTCGATACTTCTTCTGGTGTAGAATTACTAATTCGCTTTGTTGGAAACCTGTTAAGCAAATAAACTACACAAGTGACAGCATCCCCCAAAATTCTTTAGGAATCTTTCTTTCCTTTAACATACATCGGACCATATTAAGTATAGTCATATTTTTCCTTTCTGAAATACCATTTTATTGAGGTGTGTATAGTATAATAAATTGATGTAAAATTCTATTATTTCTACAAAAACTTTCAAATTCATTTCATGTATATTCACCACCTCTATCTATTTATAAACATTTAATCTTGCAACCACTTTGTCTTTCAACTAAATCTGTAAATTCTTTGAATTTGTTTAACACTTCTTTCTTTTCCTTTAAAATATAGACCCAAGTTTTGCCACTATGATCATCAGTGAAGGTAAGAAAGTACCTTCTTCCTCTAAGTGATACTGGGCTAATAGGGCCATAAACATCCGAGTGTATCAGATCAAGTCGATGCCATGCTCTTTTTGTTCTACTGATTTTGAAAGGCTTTCTTTCTTGCTTACCCATAACACATACTTCACATAATTTTGATGGGTAATCAATTCTTGACATTCCTATCACCATATTAAACTTCTCTAGAAGTTTTAAAGCTTCAAAATTTAAATGTGCATATCTAAGATATCATAATGTAGAAATGTCCTCAATATCAGTCTTAAAATAACTTGATCGATTAAAAGTGCATAAATATAGAGGAAACATTCTATTCTTTGCCATTTTCACATGTGAGATTAATGTCTTAGTCTTATCATAAATTAAAATAGTCATATCTTTCATCTCAATATTATAACCTTTTTCAAGTAATTGTCCCAAGCTAAGAATATTATTTTTCATATCAGGCATATAATAAACATCTGAAATGCATAACTCTTTGCTATTATGGAGTCCAAGAATAATTTTACCTTTACCTCTTACTGGTCTTTGAGATAGATCACCAAATGTAATATTTCCAGAATAGCTTGTATCCATTTCTGAAAATAATTCTTTAATACCACATATGTGATTTGAAGCTCTTGTATCTAGATACCATGTCATAGACTGATCTTCCTTCAAATTATCATAAGTCATTAATAAAATTTGATTTTCATTCTTCTCTTCTTTTTTAATAAAATTTATCTTATCACATTGATTGTTAGGATTATAATAGCATTCAGAGGAGTAATGTCATACCTTTTGTAAATATAGCATTGTATTTCAGACCTTTTAGAAATTCTGCCACGTCCACGGCCTCGACCATAACCTCGGCCTCTTTGGCTAGAATTTTCTCTACCTCCTTCATTGTTTGGAGATTCTTAATAGGTCTGATTTCTGCCACCTCTTCCTCTTTGTCCACGACCTCTTCCTTTATTCATGAATTTGAAGGGAACTCATAAGTTGTTCTAAAGATATTTCTTCCAAATCTTTAGACTCTTCAATCGCAACAGCAATAAAATCAAATTTTGAATATAGTGATCTTAGTATCTTTTCTATCACTCTTTGATCACTTATTTGTTCACCATTTCTTCTCATTTGATGAACAATAGAAATAACTTTTGTGAAATAATCAGAAATAGTTTCAGAGGTACCTTGTTGTAATTTTTCAAAATCGGCTCGTAAAACTTGTAAACGGAGTTTTTTTGCCTTATCAACACTACTAAATGTTTTTTGAAGCATTTCCCAAGCCTCTTTTGAAGTATTTGCTGGAGCGATAATCTCGAACATCATATCATCAAGCCATTGGTAGATTGTGAACAAGACATTTTTCTCCTTCTTTCTTCTTTCTTTGAGTTGCTCTTTTGCTTTTGCATTCATCGCTTCTTCTTCTGCTGGACTTGGTTCAACAAATCCATCTTCTACAAACTCTCATACATCTTGGGAGCCTAGAAGAATATTCATTTGGATGCATCATATGTTATAATTTTCTTTTGTCAATCTAGGAATTTGGAGTTGGTAGGTGCTTGAGGATGAAGCCATAGCTCTGATACCAATTGTTGAAGTTGATAGGAGGAAAGGATAGAGTTAGTACACTAAGGAAGAGTAAGAGAAGACTAAATCTTCTGTATTTCTCTTAATATTTTTATAATTTCACAAACTCTATATTTTTCATGACTCAACATATGGGGTTTATATAGTTCCCCAAGATATATTACATTTATGCATATTTATGAAATAATAATAAATCTTTATTTCAATAAACTCTTTCAAGAATCAATCACCAATTTGACTTGTCTTTCTATAAATATTTTCTCTTGAATAAATAAACATTTGACTTGTCTTTCTATAAATATTTTCTCTTGAATAAATAAACATTTCTTCTGATAAAATTAATCTCTTCATGATAATTACACAAGTTTAATTCAACATATAGCAAGTTTTTTCTCCAGGTTATATCTTTCATGTGCAGTTATAGGAAAGCATACCTACTGCTTTAACAGTAATATCCTGATTGAAATCTGCACATCTAGAAAAATTCAGAATGATAGAAGTTATTTAAAGTTTCATGAGAGAGCTAAAAACACATACATGCCTGGGTATTTATCCTTGAAAAGAGTTGAGAGTGACTGTGATTCCGTTCAAAGCCAAAAGAAGAACACAGTCGATCTTTTTCTCATAAATGTGAGTTCTTCATTTACCCTTATAGGCAAATCTGAAGAGCTTTGTCTATTGATGTACTGTTCTATTCTTATTTTGTTTGAACTTAGTATAATACATGTGGAAGCTAAACACGGAAAGCTTTAAGAACTTGTAGCTTTTCGTGGTCACTGGTTTAACTTCCTCTTGCAGGCTACAAGTGGGATTGAGCAGACCAAAAAGGCTGCAGTAACTCTTCAGCTGATTCACTGCATGCAGTTCTCTCTCTCTCTCTCTCTCTCTTCTCCTTTTTGTCTCAAGGGAGGAGGCTAAGCTCATTCCTGTTGTAGGTAGCATAAAAACTCCAGCTAGAATCCCCATTCAGCTAGAATCACATTCTTGCCACTACTAAGATTTGTACTAGATTGCATTGTGTTGAAGATTATATTCTGGATCAGTTTTTCTGATGAGTTAGATAGAAAGGAACATACAACAGAAGACAGTAATCAAGAAAAATGTCAAATGGAACAAAGTCCTGTCAATGGTTGATTTGGCAGAAATGCTGCTTATTAGTGTAACACACTATGTCTACATTATTGTCAAGCTGAAGTAGTAACCTAGGCATGTATATTAGTAAAGACCTTCGAGTGCAGACCAAGCCAATAGGATCTTACCGTGGCAACTCAAGCATATGGGGACTCAAAAGATTCTCCATTGCAATAGAAGATAACTATCAATGGTGATTCCAAAACTTCTGTTAGATAGGGTGGACTTTAATCACTAGATAACTCCAATCCACGCTGTCCACGTCAGGACAAGGATCTACCGGAGAATAGTGTGTTAGAAATAATTCAATTAGTTAAAATTAATTTAAGTAATTAAGGTTAGATAAAGATTAAAATCTAAATCTAGTTTAGATGAGGATGAGATTAGTTTAGATGAGGGTGAGATTTATTAAGATGTGATAGATTTTTTCAGTATTTTAAAAAAATCTATATTTTATCTTTTAATCAATATAAATAGGTGCTCGTGGATCATTCGAAGATACTATAGACTGTAGATTGAAAATATTCCTAGTTATCTCTATTATTCTCTTTTCTTTCTTCCTGAAGTTATACAGAAATGTGCTAATTATCAATTTTGGGCTGTTTAAGATAAAAATTTTATTTATTTCATATGGATTATAGAATTTGATAGAAGATTGATTTTGTTCAGTATGATCTGCAAGAACTTAGTATTACAAAAAATCAAAAAAATCAGATGAAAGAAAATATATAAAAAGATTCAAAAGTCTTTTACATGCTATAACAAGCAATAGATGATTACATATTTCCTAGAATTATGATTGCATTAATATCAACAGAAGTTTGGAAGATATTAAAAAGTATGTTTGGAGGCACAGAAAAGATAAAAATTTTAAAACTTCAATTCTTCATCTTGAATTTGAAACTCTTATGATGAAAGATTATGAATCTATTATTGATTTCTTTTCAAAAGTTTCTTCTATTATGAATCAAATGAGATCTTATGATAAAAATCTAAAAGATTAAATTGTAGTAGAAAAAGTTTTACAAAATTTATCTCCAAAATTTGATATGATCTCTACTGCTATAGAAGAAGCTAAAGATACACATATATTGTCTATTGATGAATTAATGAGTTTTCTTTTAGTTCATAAATAAAAAGTGAATAGATTAAAACATACTCTTCAAATAAAGATATATCAGAAAAAGAAATAAAAGAAAAATTCAGAAACTAGTCCTCAAGGGAGAGATCAAAATGGCAGAGGACGAGACCATGTAACAAAGAAACACGATAATATTATAGGGCATATTGAAAGAGATTACTGATATAAAAATAAAATTCTAAATATTCCTATTTGCTCTTACTGTAGAAAATATGGCTATCTTGAAAAAGGTTGTTCGAACAAAAATCAAATAAACTATTATGAGGAAAATAATGACGATGAAAGAGATGAAGAGAATATTTTATTTATAGCATCTGATAAAGAATATTCTAGATCTATTTAGTTTTTGGATAGTGGATGTCGTAATCATATGACAGGATAGAAATTTGTTTCAGAGATTTGATGATTTAGTCAAATCTATTGTACATATGAGAAATGGCAAAAAAGTTCAAGTGAAATGAAAATGAACAATTGTTTTGAAGATCAAATCTGGTAAAAAATATTAATGATGTGATGTTTATTCCTTATTTAAAATAAAATCTCATTAGTATATGACAACTAATAAGAAAAAGATATTATGTTATTTTTTATAAAAAAAATATCTAATTTATGATAAAAATTAAAAAAATAGTAGCAACAACAAGGATGACAAAAAATATAGTGTTTTCCTTATTATTTTTGGATTTTGCTACTCCTATTGATGAATCAATATTATGGCAAAAAAATTATGATAATTTAAATTTGTGTAAATTTATGCAAACTATCTTAGATAGTGTAGGTCATAATAATTTGGAAAAAGATGAGATCTTAAATTTCAAGGATAACAATAAAAGTACACACACAGATATGATAGAAGTTTATGATGATGTAAAGAAAGCTAAGAGAAGTAAAAGAAAGAAGAATCATCCATATTCAAATGAATTTGATTATACTAAGAGTCTCCATCAGATCATCAAAGATAGCTATCAAAGAGAAAAATATCAAGTTATAGATCTAAAAAAGAATATAAAAGATTTCATGTCAAAAGTTCTCAAAGATCTATGGATAGAGAAAAACATAAGACAACCACTACAGTAACGAAAATCAATTTGTCGATATCTTCACAAAAATTTTGACAAAAAAAATATTTCTTCGAAAATAATTTTAAATTATAATTACTTAAATTAAAAAATTATATGAAAAATAATTTAAGTGATTAAGATTAATTTAAGTAGTTAAGATTAGATAAAAATTTAAATCTAAATCTAGTTTAGATGAGGATGAAATTAGTTTAGATGAGGGTGAGATTTATTAAGATATAATAAATTTTTTAATATTTTAATTAATATAAATAGATAATTTTAATTAATATAAATAGATAATTTTAATTAATATAAATAGATATTTTAATATTATTTTAAGATATTATGGTAGAATGAAAATACTTTTTTTTTTCTCTCTTTAAGTAGGAATGCAGAAAAGCCAAGACAGAGCACATTAGAAGAACAACAAGAATACCCACATTACAGCAAAAAGTTGCGACCACCTTCACCGCCACGTCCTAGCTTTGCCGTACAGATAAAGCCATCAGAAGGCAGCTCCCCCGCTCTTCATAGTTTCAATGTACTCGGGGGAGAGAGAGAGAGAGAGAGAGGGCTTGGTGTGTGTGCCGAGTGTGAGAGGGGTGGTGAAGATGTGGGCTACTTTGACATGACATGTTTCAGATCCACTGTTAATTGTTGGTGGGTGGAAAGATGACTTGATGGTTTCATTATATTGTGTGATGGACTTGTCTGCTTGTTCGAAGGCGACGACTGGGTGTCGACATACTTTTTCTCTTAAGTTTGGGTTTAACCTGAAGGGTCGATGATCAAAAGGATTCGATTATACAGAACTATTCCATCGATATTAATTTGATCTAACAATATTTATCAAAAACATATCAATAGTAAGTCATATCAAAGATTGGCTCCACTTCAAAAGAGTTATAGATCTTAAGAAAATCTATAAATATAAAAATTATAATTATATAAATTATCATATAAAAAATTTTATATCAGAATTAAAATAAAATAATATTAGATCTATTTATGATGCATATCTCTAAATACCATCTGAATAAGATCTAATTAGATATTCAAGAGCATCGTATTTCGGATCTGAATATCACCGAGATGTCGATCCAAAAAGAGAACTAGAATTGATCTAGACTCTTTTTTCTCTCTTTCTATCCTTTCATAATACCACTGTTATTGATGGTTTTGAGGAATAATTATAATATCTCAATAGTGCTGTTATGCAGCATATTGTGGCTTGCTACAACTCACACACCGATATTAGGTCTAGAGAAGGTCATGTCTATTTATAGGCGAGAGCAGAGGGTCTAGAGTAAGTTATTAGGAGAGTTCATTCTATCAAGGACATCTCCTAAAATATCCCAATATAATATTGACTTTATTTAATATTAGCTAATATCTCATATCAGAATCCAATTGATCTCATAATATATATTATTCAATTATAAAGGGCTATATAATCTTACATTCTCCCACTTGTCCCATTAATTGATAAGATGTAAAAGATATCCAAAATTAAAATAAATAAAATAAAATTTTATTTAAAAATAATTTTATATAATTAGATTCTGAAAATTAAAAAAAATTATACATGACCATGATTTTAAAAAATAAGCCAATAAGCCCAATAAGTATAATAATACTATATTCAGTCCAATTATCAATATAAATCATAGCGGTTGTATGTTATCAATTGCCACACTTCTTTCTATGTACTACAATAATGTTAGTCTTGCGTCATATAATTTACAATGACCCTTGTAATTTGTCTTGTCTAGACAATATTGTTTTTTATATTCAACTATAATATGCATAAACATAAATACAAATAGGATAGTAGAAACAAATAACTTTAATTATATAAAAAATATCAATAATAACATCAACTTAAATATGCATCACCATATTCTTTATGGCTTGCTCACAAGTCTCATTCTAAGAACATGTTCTTTAAATATTTTGTATTGCAAAGCTTTAGTAAATGGATCAGCAATCATCATAGTGGTGCTCAAATTTTCAATTAACACTTGTTGTTTCTTGATTCTTTCTCTAGCCACCAAGTACTTTATCTCAATGTGCTTGGAACCACTAGAGTACTTGTCATTCTTAGAGCAGAAAACTACTGTAGTATTATCATAAAATATCTTCAGCGGCTTTGCAATTGAGTCGACCACACCAAGTCCTGAGATAAAATTTCGTAGCCATAAAGCTTAATTTGTGGCCTCAAAGTATGTCACAAATTCAGCTTCCATCGTAGATGATGCAATAAGTGATTATTTTATACTTTTCTAATAAATTGCCCCACTAGCTAGCATGAACACAAATCATGAAGTGGATTTCCTTTTATCGAGGTAATTTACAAAATCAGCATCTAAATATCCCATTACTTCAAGCTGATATGATTTCTTATACGTAAGCATATAATCTTTTATCCCTTATAGATATCTCATTACTTTCTTTACAACTTTTCAATGTTTCATTCTTGGGTTACTTTAGTATCTACCCAGCATTGTAACTGCAAAACTGATATCTGACATTTTATAAGTTTGAGCATATAAGAGATTTTCAATTACACACTCATAAGGGATATTCTTCATTTGATCCCTTTCTAAATCATTTTTCGGGCACTGGTTTTGGCTGAATTTTTTACCTCTAGTAATAGGTGTATTATTGGCTTTGTAAATCTACATATTAAACCTCTCTAAGATATAATTAATATAATCTTTTGAGACAGTCTTAACAAACCTTGAGATTTGTCCATGAATATCTCAATGCCAATAACATAGGATGTCTCATTCATATTAACCATCTTAAAGTTCTTGTTAAGAAATATCTTGGTTTTATACAATAAACCAAAATCACTACTAGCAAGCAATATATCATCCATATATAGAACCAATATAATAAACTTACTCTCACTAACCTTTAGATATATATATTGATTAATAGTGTTTTTCTTAAATTCGAAGGAGTAATGATATCATAAAACTTTATATATCATTGTTTGGAAGCTTGTTTAAGGCTATAAACGGATTTATTAAGTTTGCAAGCCCAACTTTCCTTTCCCTTTTCTATAAATTCTTCAGGTTGTTCCACTTAGATTTTCTCATTAAGATCCTCATTTAGAAATGTTATTTTCAAATCCATCTGATGTAACTCAAAATCATAATAAGCTACTAATATCATGATGATCCTTAATGAGTCCTTTCGAGAAACTGGAGAAAAGGTCTCATGGTAGTCAATGTCTTCTCTCTGAGAAAAACCTTTGGCCACAAGTGTGGCTTTATATCGTTCGATATTGCCCACTGAGTCATGTTTAGTCTTAAAAACTCATTTACAACAACTCTTTTACAATTATTGGGCAATTCAATGAGTTTATATATACCATTCTAGTCCATTGATTTGAACTTTTCTTTCAATGCATCATACCATTTTTTTAAATCATTACTTTTTATAGCTTATGAAAATGATAAGGGGTCTCTTTTCATTCCTATATCAAAATCTGATTCTTGCAGATATATCACATAATCATCAGAAATGATATGTTTCCTTTTCTTTTGAGATATTCTCAAATCTGCCAATTATGATTGTTCTACAAGACTATCAGCGACGACATCAACATCATATGAGAATTCATCAATGTTATTTTGTTGTTCACCCTTATCAATTCTCTCATTGATTTGAGGAATAATAATTTCTTGAATAGGGGATAATACGAGAAAAGTAGCTTGAATCTCCTTAATATCAAAATTGATCTTTCGAGACTTTTGACTCCCACTGATTTCGTCATTTTCTAAAAATTTTGTATTATCATATTCTATTATTATCATATTATGATTAGGGCAATAAAATCTATATTCCTTAGATCTTTATGGGTAACTAATAAAATATCCATAAATTATTCTTGAATTTAATTTTTTTTCATGTTGATTGAATACTCTTATCTTTGCAGGACACCCTCAAATATATAAATGTCTCAAACTGGTTTCCTACTAGTCTATAACTTAAATAGAGTTGATGGAACTGACTTACTAGGAACCTTGTTCAAGATATACATATATGTCTTAAGAGCTTCACCCCACATTGACTCAGGTACAGAGAAATAACTCATCATGCTCCTAACCATATCCATAAGAGTAAGATTTCACCTTTCAACAACATCATTCTGTTGTGACACATATGGTAATGTATACTAAGCACAAATATCCCTTTGTTCTAGGAATATAGCAAAAGGACCAATATTCTAATCAGATTCATCATATTTGTTATAAAATTCACCATCCTTATCAAATCTGATAATTTTAACTTTTCTATGTAATTGTTTCTCGACCTCATTTATGTATAATTCAAGAATGTCAACGGCCTAAGACTTTTCATGTATTAAATACACATAGTCATATCTGGACATGTCATCTATAAATGTGATAAAATACTTTTCTCTACTAAAATAGGGAATATGGAGTGGTTCGCAGATATAAGTATGAATAATTTCAAGAAGTTCTTTACTTCTTGTGGTATTCTTCTTTGTATGCTTACTTTGCATTCCTTTAATGCAATCTATGCAAATATCAAAATCAGTGAAGCCTAAATTCTCCAAAATATTATCCTTCACTAATCTTTCAATTTATTCCTTGGAGATATGCCCTAAACGTCTATGCTACAATATAGAAGATCTTTCATTATTAAAATTGTGTTTCATTCCAACACTTGATTGTAGGGTTAATAATGTATTTACAAACTCAAGATTTAAACTAATTCTATACAAACCATCACACAGAATTTCAGAACTAACTTTTATTAAATCATAAAATATACTGAGTTTACCATTATTAAAAGAAACACAATATTTTAACTCATCAATTCTAAATAGAGAAACTAAATTTCTAAAAATTATAGGAATAAAATATGTGTCTTTAAGATCCATCAGATGACCCGTCTCTAGGCATAAGTGATAAGTCCCTACTGATACTACTTTTGTTTTGAGACGAATTCCCATAATTATGAATCTTTCATGTTCTTTTGGTTTCCAAATTGAAAGGAATCCCTACATATTATTAGTAACATGAGTTGAAGCGCCAAAATCAATCCACCATATATTAAAAGGAACATCTGCAATATTTGATTCAAAACATATAAAGGTCGAGTTTATACCTTTCTTTTCGAATTAAGTCCTATGTTTAATGCAGTCCTTCTTTATATGTCCTTTCTTGCTACAATAGAAGCATTTACTATAATAGCTTTCTTTTCAATAGTATGTCTAACATTTTCAGACCCAGTAAATTTCTTTGATAGACGATGCTTTAATTTTCTTTTCTTGTTACCAGCTCCTTGAGTAGTAGTCATTACATTATATGAACTTTTCTATCTTAATCTTAATTTTTCCTGAATACACATACTAGTTAACTTATTCAAGTCTCACTTATCCTTATTTGTATTGTAGTGAATCTTGAATGGGTCAAACTGAAAAGGAATAGAATTAAGAATGAATTGCACAAGGAAAGATTCATCAACATTCATTTCCAACATTTTAAGTTTTATAGCTTTGTCAACCATATTGAGGATGTGATCCTGAATTCCTCGAGTACCATTATACTGAGCTGTAGTCAGTTCTTTTATTAATATGTCAGCTAATGACTTATCAACAGATTTAAATCTGTCTTCAATAACCATTAAATATTCACGTGCACTAGTTAAAACTGATAATGAAATCTTTATATTATTTACAATTATCATTCTTATGAACATTAAACTGAGCCTATCATATCTTTTTCAAGTCTTCATTTCATTAATTTATTCCATAGTACTTTTATTAGTTAATTCTCTCGGCTTTTCAACAAGTAATGTCAATCATGATCTATTATGTCCAATATAAATTGTATATGCTCTAACCATTCTAGGTAATTTGATCCAGAGAGTACATGAACACTAGAAGCATAAGAATGTACAGATGTAAATATTACTACAGAATATAAAATAACAATAATGCTTTGAGTTTACTAAAATATGATGAACTATTGATATCATCAATATGTAAACTTTGGGTAAAAATATTGATATATCTAGTGTTCACTAAAGATCATTTATGGAGGACTGATACCATCCTTATGGAATAGTCTTGCTACATTTTGATATACAATTCTAAACTGCAAGTATATCTAAAACAGTATCATCATACCCCATCACATAATTATTTGAAATAGATTATCTTTTAGGATTATCTAAATCTCCTAATTATGCATATAATTTTAAATATTATTTTCTTGATGTCATTAAGAACTTGGTCCTTAATGTAATTTTATAAATCATTGATCTAGGCCATTTTGGTGACTACAAGATGAATGCAGTAATATAAAATATAAATTAAATTATCCTACAAATGAAAAAATTTTAATTATATTTCATATCCTATAAACCTACCATCCTAGACTACTTTGGCAGCTATAGTCAGGCATAGCTTAGAGAGATGAATTACTAATAATATTAATCAAGTTCATTTAATCTAATTTATGCTGAAATAGTTTAATAATAGAATAACAACCATAACAATTATTGAATACTTAATCAGCCGAAAAAAACTCATATGATAACTGTAATCATGACAATATATAAATCATGCCTTTATGTGAAAAATAAATATTATTTCATAATTCCTATGCATGTGAATAACTGAATAAATATCTAAAAAATAATAATTAGATTTTACACATGAAATTAATAATTCATATAAGAAAACCATAAAGAAATAATAATTTATATTTTTTAATTAAACTAATTAATTTTATTTAATTGGACAAGCCCATAAGCCTAATTAAATAAGTTGATCAAAATAATAAAATTGATAAAGATCCATAAATTCTAATTTGATCAAAATAAAATTTAATCAATAAATAATCAAAATATAATCATGATTAAATTTTATTAGATTATATATTGATCAATTTCATAATTGAGAAAATAAACTATAATTTCTTAATTTTATAATAGCAGAACTGTAATTCTAAAAAGGATATAAAAAAAATTTATAGGATTATAAGACACAGAAAGGGTAAGATCATAAATAATACTATTCGACATAAGAATAAAACTGTAATTTCGGCTAAATGATAAAATTGTAATTTCGACTAAAGGTAAAACTGTAATTTTAGTTGAATGGCACAATCATGATTTCAGCAGAATAACAAAACTATAATTTTATTTCATTAAAGAAAAGCCCTAACCCTAATTTCTTCCCCTATTGCGGTCGCCAGCACGTAGCTACGGCGTGCATCATCTCGACCTGTGCACAAGTTTTGCATGCACCGGTCGTTGGGACGCGGTCGTTGGCGGGCGAGGCCGTCGATTGCATGGCCTCTGCTGCACATGGTGGTGCAGCACGCAGCTTCCATCTACCACTTGTGGCAGACCTGTGAGTGTCCACTGTTAGATGCGGTTACCTACTCGACCGGCCTGGGCCGTCGGTGGCGTGGCCGACGCTGTTGATCTGTGCACACGCTACTCAGTACAGTGCTGCCGTAGACAGATTCGATAGTACACAATGAGATTGCTGCGTCTTTTCCATGGTGCACAGCAACCATCAACATCGTTCGCAAGCAAATTATTGAACTTAATAGATATAAATACATATTGATAAGATATTCAGATCAATGTATCGTAAACAAAAATAATAGATCTAATATTTTTTATCTCAAAAATCTAGGCTTTGATACCAATTATAAGCATAAAAAACTAAAATTATATAAAGAAAAACTTTTATGCCAAAATTGAAATAAAACAGGTATTAGATCTGTTTATCTGTTTATGAATTGTACATTTAGATGTCATCTGAATAAGATCCAATTAGATCTTCAAGAGTATCACCGCCTTCCGGATCTGAATATCACAGGATTATTATTATCGATGGTTTTGAAAAAATTGAATGAATAACCATAATCTCTAAATAGGTAATTAGGAGAGTTACTTACATCAAAAATATTTTCTAAAATATCTTAATATAATATTAATTTTATTTAATATTAACTATACGAACAAAACAGGTGCCGATGAGGTGAAGTGCGTTTGACCAAAAGAGTTCCCCCATGACTCAAACATAGAATGTTCCAATTTAGAACCATTACAAATTCTTAACCAGGCCTCGTCAAATTCACAAACTGCAAGCTATCTTGATGCGTAGAAAGCTTAAAAATTAGTTGAGCAATAGCATATTTATCAAAAATACAAGCATTTCTATTGATATTGATTCCTCGAATATTTTTTTCATAATTTTTGAAATGGTTCTTGGTTCTTGCAACAAAGGCAAGGATCTTTCGACTATATCCTATCCAGAAGAAGATTTTTTTCTTTTTTATTGTTCGACATATTAAATTTGGATTTCTAATGATGTAACTCGACATGTAGACCAGGAGGAGGATTTGAATTAAAAGATTTCTTTTAAGTGACGGGCATGAGATTTTTTTTTATAGTAATTTTTAGTGATTAACAAGAGCAAATGAGCGTCTATTAATTTGTATAATAGTTAGGTGGAATCAATGGATGCTGCTCAAAAAATGAAGATTAAGTGGAACCATGAGATATTACAATTAACTTAGTTATTCATGTGTCGGTATTCTTTCTTTCAACAAAATAAATATTTTACGAAAAATGAAGATTAAGTTAAAATAAATATTTTAACTTAGTTATTCATAACGTCTCCAATATCTGGAATCGGATCGCGTACTTTTGCTTGTGTTTTTGATAGACTTCTTAAATAAACATCCATTCCCAATCAATCGAGTAAAATCAACAATTCTCTTTTTAAAGTGAGGTCAGGACATTCTAATCGATATTGCAAACGTATGAACGAACACATAGTGATGTCTAAATATATTATTAGCCACATCGCTTATGTTCAACAAAAATTAATAAAAATATAGATTATATTTTTTGACTTATTAAGATACTGATTAACTTATAAGTTTATTAACTATTGATGATAAAATCCTCGAATCTGATGTCTTCATCCTCGTTTCGAAAGTTGTCAATTAATTTATGATAATAACCTTGATGTTAAGATGTTGGAACAGAGTCTTATTTTCACCGCTCAATAGTATGACAAAAACAAAAACAAAAAAAATAATTGAAGAAATCCACTTCATTCCTCTCCAATCTCAATTTCAATTCAAGTTTTTGCAAGATATTCGGTTATCTATAATAGTTATTGGAACTATAACCAAATAAAAGTATAAACATATCATTATCGTCACTATGGCTTACTTGTTTCTATAGAATATCCTACCAAATATTAAGAAGAAATATGTCTTCACGCAAATCCAATCATAATTATCATCAACTAGTTAAAATTATATATATATATATATACATACGCAAAATGGCTAAATAGGAAAAATCACAACAATCGAAAAGATACATAGCTTGAAGAAAATGTTGTGATGGATTCTAAATCTAATCCACTTTGGGCTCAATTCTTGCTTTATAGATATAGGCACTTCATAATCTAAGATTCCTTCTTGATTAATTATTTTCCTTATATGTGCTAATTCCTTGTTATGTTTCGTGGCAATTATTGGTTGCACTGCCAACACAATTACAGCTCTGATCTCGCCTCGCATTCTCACCAAACGTCAACCAAATCATATCGCCAACATTACGAGGCCTAATCTAAGAAAAAAAAATGGTTGGTCGAGGAAGTGCGTTCATAAAACATCAAATCGCAAGGTTAGCTTTCTAGACATGCATTCATTTTATGATTTTTTTTTTAGATAATTAGTCCACTTAGGTTTGTTTATGACTAAAAGTCTTTGACTTCTCATTTGCCGGAATAAGGGAAATTATTATTATGTATGATACCAGATGTCTTTTATATTCGTTTTGCACTTGCATTCTTCCAAATGCATCATTGGTCTATCCCTTTGAGACATAAGTTTAATGTATATATATAATATTTTTAGGAATTATTGGGGTAATCCCGCAACGTGGGATGACAGATCACCCTAGTGAGGATTCCAGCGTGCGTTGGATCGCCTCCGTGGTCCGGTGACGTGGCAACTCCATTCCTTTCTTCGGGTGGCTTCCTCAGTCAGTCAGTCGGTCAATCTTGTAGAAGACCCGAGTTGAGCTATTTGGGCTTGGTCGAGTCCCTCCGACGATTAAGTCAGGGGTTGGTTTCATTGAGTTTAGATCCTCTTTGCAGATGTGGTAAGTGGACATTTATACCTGCATAGACGAGCTGGTCGTACATGGGCCACGTCGTCGCTATAGTACGCCGATCGACTGCTACGTCTGCCTTGGCACGCCGCCTGCTGCACCGTGGGGTATTGTTCGTCGGTTTACCCGACACGCCATCCGCCGCGCGTGGGTCAAGGGTGTCGTTCGCCTATCGGCTGCTACGTCTGCCCTGGCACATTACCCGTTGCCAATTGTTAGGGGTTGGGGGGCTAGTCTGGCACGTTGGCACTGTCATCAGACATGGGCCACGTCGTCGCTATAGTACCTGACAAGTCACCAACCGCCTATCATCAGAGGCATTGTACGCCGATCGATCGGCCGCGTCGCGCACGCCGCCGCCATTGTCGGGGGTATTGTTCGTTGGTTGTTGTGCCACCGACACGCCATCCGCCGCTAGCCGGGTCAAGGGTTTCGCTCGCCATCCGCCACGCCGCCCGCACATTACCCGTTGCCAATTGTTAGGGGTTGGGGGGCTAGTCTGGCACGTTGGCACTGCTGCGCCACCCGTTATCGAGGGGACAGTTAGTCGGCCGCAGGGCTACTAGAGGATACCCTGAGGTCGGGTCTGGTGAAGGATGCAGGCTCGATGTGGCTGAGTTATGACATGACCAAGATGGGGACACTATGTTCTTCGCCACATTGGATTGACCATTATTGGCCCCATATTGAACTGACGATGGTCGAGAGATGTGCCTTAGGCACGACTAAACTAATGATGGCTGAGAGGCGTGTCTCGGGCACAGTTAAATTGACGATGGCCGAGGGGCACGTCTTGGGTACGACTGAACTGATGATGGCTGAGAGGCGCATCTTGGGTACAATTGAACTGATGATGGCCGAGAGACGTATCTCGGGCATGACTGAACCGATGATGGCCGAGACGCGCGTCTCGGGCACAATTGAACTGACGATGACCGAGAGATACGCCTCGGGCATGATTGAACTGATGATGGTCGAGAGGCGTGTCTCGGGCACGGTTGAACTGATGATGGCCAAGAGGCGTGTCTCGAGCACAATTGACCTGACGATGGCCGAGAGGTGCATCTCGGGTACAATTGAACTGGCGATGGTCGAGAGGCACGTCTCGGGCACAATTGGCCTGATGATGGCCGAGAGGCACGTCTCGGGCATGATTGAATTGATGATGGCCGAGAGGCGCGTCTCGGGCACAATTGTCCTAACGATGGCCGAGAGGCATGTCTTGAGTACAATTGAACTAACGATGCTCAAGGGCGTGTGTTGAGAACATCTGCCAGTGTGTCACATGTGACCAGCACGCACAAGTTTCGACCACGCTTGGCATGTGCACGCAGATCCACACTCCGGCCCATCACGTGCTGCGCCCATGGTTTTAGCGGCAGATGGTCATGGCCATTTAGGGCTGACGTGGTCCCGTATTTATTGATATGGTAGGTTCTCTAGGCATTGTTCTCTCTCTGCCTCGAGCACGCGAACCGCCGTTCGGTAGCTTTATAATCGCGTCTCCCATGGCTAGAGACCTTACTTTCTCTTCTGAACTCCTCTTGCTTTTGCCTCGGCTTTTCGCAGTTCTCCTTCTCCCATCCCCCCTTCTCCTTCAAACAGCTCGGATGTCCTCCTCGGGTTCGCCTAGCATTAGGGTTGTTCCCTTTGCCAGTTCGGAGGGGACGCGGTCGGATGGGCAGGAGACTAGCATCTCGGGATCGGGGATACTTTCCCCAAAGGATGCCCTGTTGCAAAGGGACTTGGAGGTTATGAAGTTCTATCATGATATTGCCTTGGTCATAAGTGAGGAGACTGTGGAGTCCATTCGGGAGTGCTACAACATTCCCGAGGGGTACGTGCTTCGGGCTCCTTCGCCCGAGCAGTGGCCCTACCAACCCAAGCCTTCCAAGATCAGCATCTTGGTAGACATGTTGGAAGCTGGCTTGCGCTTCCCTATGCATCCCACTATAGTGGAATGCCTTAGCTGGTGAAGGATGTCCCCAAGTCAGATGACGCCTAACTCGTGGCGTTACCTTATTGTATTCTTAGGCGAGTGTCGGGGGGCTGGCATTGTTCCTGACTGAACTCTATTTTTTACTTACTTTTACCTTTGTAAGAGTCGGGGAGGTTACTACTTGATGGCTCAAGCTGGTTTTAAGGTTAGTGGTGCGCTGACCAATAACAAGGGTTGGAAAGCTCGATACTTCTTCATCAGTGGTCCAAGTTGGGGTTTTAGGCCGACTGGCCAATTCACCCGATTAGTAATGTCCCCCCTTTATTATCCAAGGAGGAGTCTGTCATGGTCAACAAGTTAAGGGGAATCCTTCCCCTTTCCTGGGCAATCCGGGATATGACCGAAAAGTGATTAGTAGAGGCTGGGCTCAGTCCAGCTTCTCGGGGTATACCTGTACTCTAATGCCTCTTAGTATGTGTGACTGCCATCCAGATTTTGACTTGTTGCTCGGGATGTAGGTGCTATGGATCTGAATGTCTTACGCAAAAAGCCCCGGATGTCGGGGGGGGGGGGGAAGAGCGCTCCCACCACTGGTCTCGAGGGTGCATAGCCGGAGGTGGAAGTGACCCACGTAGAGGCTTCAGCATAGCGGCCCGTGGGGAGTACAATTCCCAATCAAACTATCGTTAGTTGACCCGGAAAGCGGGTCAAGATAGCAATGAGAAAGCGCAAGTCCCATCACGGCAAGGGGAGCTCATGCCGAGTGGCTCGGGAGAGAGAACCGGAGGTCTCGATGGATGACTCTTCTCTGACCTACCGCCGACCCAAGTCAATGAGGGATCTGTGTGGCATACGAGTTTAGGAGGACGACGAGGGTTACTACATCCTTCAGATGGCTGATGGCTGATTGGGCCCCGAGGGACTCCAGTGCAGCGATGCGGGCTCGGTGCCGAACCTTTCATACCAGACTTGGTTTGGGACAACCCCAAAGCAGCCTCGGAGTTTGATCGGGGGGTATTGCACCCGACATTGGCCAATGACCTATACACCCTGCCCTCGAAAGTCCTCATTGCCCGAGCAGCAAAGCAGATTGTGTTGGTAAGTCATGTCTTGATTCTTAATGTCCTTGCTTGCTGTCTTTCCTTATGCTGACTATCTTTTTCATTTTTGCAGGGACACCATTATCAGATGGCCCTCCTAGACAGGGTGCATGACTCGGGTCGTCTAGTGACCCATATAGGAAACCGGGCATCCCTACTCGAGGTAGAACTCGAGAAATTGAGGCCGGAAAGGGACCCCGAGCAGTTGGCCCGGGCTAAACAGCGAGTGGGCGAACTAGAGGCAGACAACGCCAAGCTAAAGTCGGGATTGGACAAGCTGAGTAGTCGGTTGGATGAGGCTGACAACGAGCTAAACAAGCTCTGGGAAGGCCTGGCGAAGAGCCAACGTCAGCTGAAGGAGCAAAAGGTTGATCATCGTAAAGCGAACGACGAGCTGTTGAAATTGATGAGGGAGAATGAGTCCCTCAAGGCCGAGCTACTGAGTAAAAGCATCACCAACTACAAGCAGTCAGTCGGGTTCGGATGGGGACTGTGGCGGATGGGACGAGTGTCCTACGAATATGGGTATTAGGTTGCCTTGGCCCGCTTCCAAGCCCAATACCTTGACTTAGAGGTCGACAGTGACCCATTCACCGAGCGACCTGAAGATGGCTTGGTGCCAATAGAGACTCGTCAAGAGTTCGATGACTCCATCCCTCCCGAGGAATGATTGGGAGTTTTGTAACATCAGGGGTCTGAGAGGGTCGATGTGTTTGTACTACATGTAACTCTGACCCCAGCCTCGGGGTTTGTCCTAGGTCAGTATTGTAATTGATAATTTTTATAACTGAACATTTCGTTTAATGCAAAATGGCCTTTTGGTTCCCACCCTATATGTAGAACTTTCTCAAATTGGACATATGCCAAGTCCTCAGCAATTATTTGCCATCAAGGTTTGCGAGAATGTAAGTACCCTCTCGAATCATTCTAATGACTCGGTACAGACCTTCCCACGTAGGTGCTAATTTACCCTGAGTTCAAGCCAGATCACTTACCTTGCCTCTGCGCAGGACAAGGTCACCCGTGGTTACTTGCCGAGGGTGTACTTTGTTGTTGTAGAGTCTTGCAATGGCCTTCTTGTACGTGAGCTCGCAAAGATGTGCCTCAGTGCATTTTTCCTCCAAGAAGTTCAGGTTCTCATGTAGCTATGCATCTGAGGTACCTCTTTCATAATGCTCGACCCTAAGTGTCGGGAAGACCATCTCAGGTGGTAAGACTGTCTCGGTCCCGAAGGCGAGACTGAATGGATATTCTACTATTGATGCTTTTGGGGCCGTTCTTGAAGCCCACAAAATGTTGGGTAACTCGTCGGCCCAAGTTCCTTGTGCACTAGTGACCCTTTTCTTCAGACCTTCTAGGATGGCTCGGTTCGTAACCTCGATGAGCTTATTGGCTTGGGGGTGAGCGACCGAGCTGAGCTTGAGCTGGATGTTGAAACCTTGGCAAACATATTTGAACTTTTGGTTATTGAATTGTGTCCCATTGTTTGTGATTATAACTCTGGGTAGGCCGAACATAGTGATGATATTTTTCCAAATGAAGTTTTTGACTTGTTTCTCTGTGATTGAAGCTAGTGGTTCAGCTTCAACCCACTTGGTGAAGTAGTCGACCCCTACGATAAGAAATTTGCATTGTCCTGGGGCAAGGGGAAAAGGGCCAAGCAGATCCATTCCCCACTGTGCAAACGACCAGGGTGCCTCGGACGTTGCCATAGGAGTTGCCGGCTGGTGTGGCACATGAGCGTGATGTTGGCATTGTTCACACTTTTGTACATAGGTCTGGGCGTCATTTCACATGGTCGGCCAGTAGTAGCCCTGTCTGAGAATTTTGTGCGTGAGTGTGCGGGCCCCGAAATGTTCTTCGCACACTCCCTCATGGACCTCGATGATCATCGTCTGTGCTTCGCTCGGAAGGAGGCATCGAGGTAGAGGTCGGCTAAAGCCTCTCCTGTACAGGTGGTCATTGATCACACAATACCAAGATGCCAATTGCTTTACCCGATGTGCCTTAGCTTGCTCCTCGGGCAAGATGCCTTTTGCCTTGTACCAGAGTAGTTGGTCGAGCCAACATTCTTCTGTTTCTACTGTCGCCACTTCAGGCGAGCTGATACAAGGTCGGGTGAGTTTAGTCGGTCGAACAGTTTCCTCACAAGCGCTTTGGTCCGAAGTGAGTTTTGCTAGGGTGTCAGCATGCGTATTTTTGGCCCGCGGCACTTTGGCAATGGAGAAATGTCGAAAGGTGCTGATCAGTCGTAGTGCCTCAGCTAGGTATTTTGCCATGGTGTCATCTCAGACCTCAAACTCCTTGTAGACTTGGCCAGCCACTAGTTGGGAGTCAGTAAAGGTCTCGACCTTTTCCACTTGGAGTTCTGCTACCAGCCTTAGCCCAAAGAGCAATGCTTTGTACTCCACCTCGTTGTTCGTGGCCCTGAAGTCGAGGCAGAGGGCTTGTTCATATACCTAGTAGGTGGGACTTTCTAACATGAGGCCGACGCCCCCTCTCTTGGCGTTGGCCGACCTGTCCACATACAATCTCCATACTAAGACCGCATCGGCTGGCTCGATCGTCAGAGTGAGTTCGGCATGGAAATTCACCATTACTTATGCTTTTATGGCTGACCGGGGTACATACTCGAGGTCGAACTCCCCGAGCTCAACCGACCATTTGAGCATGTGACCTGCAACATCAAACTTTGGTAAAACTTATCGGAGTCGTTGGTCAGTTATTACCTTAATGGGGTGTCCTTGGAAATAAGGTATGAGTCTTCTTGTGGCCATTAGGAGCGCCAAGACCAACTTCTTGACTGAGGGATATCGCTCCTCGGGACTGTTAAGGATGTGACTCAAGAAATAAACTGGCCTTTCCACCTCGGCGAGCGTGACTAGGACCAAGCTGATGGCCACCGCCGATGCTGCTAGGTACAGTCCGAGGGGTTCCCCCGGGGAAACCGCAAACAGCCGAGGTAGCTAGTAGAGGTGCGTCTTCAGTTCTTGAAAAGCTTCTTCATACTAAGGTGTCTACAGGAAATCTTTTGCCTTCTTTAGGGTGTGAAGAATTGGACATGTTTTGTCACCTGCCGAGAGATGAAATGACTCAAAGCTACGAGTCTTTCGGTAAGCTATTGTACTTCCTTCACTGTTCAGGGAGATCTCATTTGGAGGATTGCCTCTATCTTCACGGGGTTGGCGTCGATGCCTCGTTGGTGGATCATGAAACCGAGAAAATTTCCTGATGTAACCCCGAAGACACATTTGCTGGGATTGAGTCATATTCCAATGCGTTGCATGATCCGGAACGCTTCCGCTAGATCTCTTAAGTGGTCTTCCGAAGCCTTACTCTTTACAATCATGTCGTTGATGTAGACCTCCATGGTATTACCGATATGGCCCTTGAACAAGTGGTTCACCATTCTCTGGTAGGTGCGCCTGCATTTTTTAATCCAAACGGCATCGTTTTGAAGTAGTATGTGCTGACGTGCGTGATGAGGGCAGTATTCACCCGATCTCGAGGTGCCATGTGGATCTAGTTGTATCTCGAGTATGCATCCATGAAAGAAAGCATTTCATGGCCTGATGTAGAGTCCACCAATTGGTCGATATGAGGCAGGGGGTAGCAATCTTTGGGGCAGGGCCATTTAAGGTCGGTATAGTCAATGCACATCCGCCAATTCCCATTGGATTTTTTAACCAGTATAACATTGGACAACCAGGTTGGGTACATGACTTTTGTAATAAAGTTGGTTTCGAGTAGGCATGTCACCTCCTCCTCGATGGCTCTCTAGCGCTCCGGAGCGAACCTTCTTAAGTTTTGCTTGACCGATTGAGCTTCGGGAGTTATGTTGAGATAGTGTTGCACCTCCTCTGGGTCAACGTTGGGCATGTCTTCCGGGGTCCATGCAAACAGGTCGGCATTCTTCTTCAAAATTTCTACCATCTTGACTTGTTGGCCTGAGAGCACCAAGTCGATCTTTAAGGTTTTGTCAGGCTAGCTGAGGTCGGTGACTAATTCCTTTATGCCTTCAATCAATTCGGGGATCAGAGCGAGTTTTCTGGGTCCTCTCGGGTCGGTTACTGGGCTTGTTGTTCTGGGATTCTTCGAGAGTGTGGTGGCAGTCAAGTAGCATCGTTGAAACTCCCGTGGGTCGCTACGAGCCTCGTTGACTCCCGTGTCAGTCGAAAACTTCATGGAGCGATGGAATGTTGACACCACGGCCCTCAACTTATTGAGGGTTGGTCGGCCAATTATAGCATTATAAGCCGAAGGGAGGTTGACCACCATGAAAATGATCATCAATGTCTTGGTGCATGGTTCTTCGTTGATCGTCAACGGTAGGGTCGTCATTCCGAGAGGGGTGATTGAATCTCCAGTAAACTCTATCAATGTAGAGGTCAACGGGGTTAAATCTTGGGCGGTTAGACCAAGTTTTTGAAAGGCTTCATAATACAGAATGTTCGCGGCACTCCCTATGTCTATTATTATCCACTTGACTCGAGCGTTGGCGATACGCACGGTAACGACCAGGGCATCATCATGATCCGGGTACTCTTCTCCTTCTGGTTGGAAACTGATCTTTGGGTCGGGGTGATGCCTCGGCCTCTTTTCGACCGTGGCCCTAGCATAGGCCTTACGTGTCGAGGTGCTGTCTCTACCTACAACGGGTCCGCCGACCATGACATTGATCTACCACTCGACTGGGTTGGCAGGGCGTGCTTGGCGATCTCTCTCTGATCGCCTGTCTGGGTGGTCCACTCGCCTTTGGACATAATGACCGAGGTGTCCCAAACGGATCAAGTCCTCGATTTGGTTCTTCAGGTCCCGGCATTCTTCGGTGTCGTGGTCATATTCACAGTGGAAACGATAGTATTTGCCCTTGTCCCTTTCCTCAGGTCTGGTCTTGATGTGGTTTGGTGGTGCCAAGAGGCCCTTCCCTCTTATCTGGAGGAAAATCACGGTTCGCGTAGAGTTGAGAGGAGTCATCGGGGGTCATGAGCAGCTGAAGTCTAGCCCCTCTATCCTCCTCCTCAATGATCCCAAGGTGGGTCCTCGAGGTTGTTCCATTCGGGGATGCTTCTGCTCCTCATGCTTTCTAACGATCAGAGTCTCAACGACGATGAAGTGGTTTGCCCTCTGCATCATCTCGAGGACTATGGTCGGAGGTTTCTCGACCATAAACCAAAACAGTTTGGATAGGCATATGCCCATCAAAAAGGCTTGGATAACTAAGGAGGGATGCATTAAGGATCGCTCGTGACTCGGTGGCGAATCTATTGACAAACTGGGCGAGGAGTTCCTCCCTTCCTTGGGTGATGCCAAGGGGCAAGGCTGCCGTGGGCTTCGGTCGAGTGTTGGCGAGGAAGTTCTACTCCAATTCCCTCACAAGCTAGTTGAAGGAAATAATGGATGCCGGCTGGAGATGGTTGTACCACATCCGAGCTGGCCCTCTCAAGGTGGTTGGAAAACCTGACACATTAGCACATCGAACGAGTCGTACAATGTCATTTGCACTCGGGACCGGCTTGTCCTATATTTATGGGGCAAAGGGTGATTTCTGTTTGAGGTTCTCCGCAGCCTCTTCTTTCGACTTTGTAACCTCCTTCTGTACTTCATCAAGGCATTCATTTATGTGTCGAAGCTGCATTCGGAATGAGTTGGTCGAGTCTAATGATAAGATGTCCGGGTCCTGCGGGGCGTGCTCCATCCCGTGGTGTGGAGCAGTGGATTTTTTCGGGACAATTGACGGGGTCTTGGACTGGGTCTCGGGAGGATTTGGCTCCGTCGGACTAGGCCGGGCTAGCGTCGGGTGCTCCCGAGACCCCTCCTGGTTGGTAGGGGCCTGCTGAGGCTTCGATCGGAGGGGAGTCGTTGTCTGAGTGAGCTGAGGAATATAGGGGACGATCACCTGTATCATCCCCGTCAAGGCCTGTACTTGATACGCTAGCCTGAGGAAAGCCTCCGCGGTGACTACCTGTGACGCATAAACCAGAGGGGTGAGCCCAGGATTGGTGAACAACCTCCAGTACTTATCAGGGGTTAGGTAGACTATCCCTGATCTATGGTCCCTGGTTGGGGAGTCGAGGTTGCAGCCACGATCTGAGGCATGGCCACGGGGGCAGGAGTAGGTAGAACTGCTTTCTCGGTCACCCGGCTAGGGAAGAGATTGGATATACGATCTTGCGACATGGGCCCTTCTTCTAGCACCAAAATGTTGGGGTAGTCCCGTAACATAAGATAACATATCACCCTGGTGAGGATTCCCGCGTGCGCTAGATTGCCTCCATGGTCTGGTGATATGGCAACTCCACTCCTTTCTTCGAGCGACTTCCTCAGTCAATCGATCGGTCAGTCCTGTAGAAGACCCAAGCCAAGCTGTTTGGGATCAGCCAAGTCCCTCCGACGATTAAGTCAAGGGTCAGTTTCATTGAGTCTGGATCCTCTTTGCAGATGTGGTAAGTGGACATTTATACCTGCGTAGACGAGTTGGTCATACATGGGCCACGTCATCACTACAATACCTAACAAGTCACCAACCGCCTGTCGTCAAGGGCATTGTATCGGTTGGTTGCTGGGTCCGCCGCACGCCACCCATTGCCAGCTATTAGGGGTTAGGGGGTATTATTCGTCAGTCAGCTTCTGCGTCTACCTTGACACGCTGCCGCCAACTATCAGGGGTCAGGGGGTGCTAATCGCCTGTCGACTGCTGCATCTGCCCTAGCGGTCGCTTGTTACCAACTATCGTCTGGTTCGGCACGCACGTCGCCCTGTCATGGGCTTAGCTGATTTTACCTAAGCCGTGCAGCACCCATGCGTGTCCATCCGCAAAGGTCAACCCTCCCCGAGATCTCCTACAGTCCCTTAGACTTATAAAAGAGAAAACAGGCCAGAAGAAGCAATTCCCATGGGATCCACAAGCAATTGCTTAAGCAAACACTCTATAAAGTCAAATACAAATTACACCTATAGACATTACAAACTCAGAGAGGTTACACACAAAGGATAATGGTCCATTACAAACTGAAGTCCCCGCAAGTGCTTACAAAACACACTCATATTTACAAGCCAAAATTGGCCACAAAGTAAATCAAAATAGGGCTTCTAAGCCTACTGCAAGCCCGCTACTTGCTGTACAAGGTTTGTACATAAACCGAAGGACACGGACAAACATGAGCATTTCATCGAACACCTTGTTTATATTGTTGTCTGTGACATTCTCCCCCACTTATTCCTTCGACGTCCTCGTTGAAGCTACTGTAGATGATACATCTCCTCATATTTTGCTGAATCTTCAATCTTCTGCTTTGGCTACAACATGCCCCTTTGGCTCTCAACCGCTCTCCGCCACTGTTGTGAGTAGTCAAACTCTGATCCACCATACTGTTTCAACTCACCAATAATTGAATCTGGTGTGGGGTTGGCTGAGTTGTACTGATCCTTGTTGGTTCTCGCGGATCCTTCTGATAAAGGAAAAGACCTGCCTTATTATGTGCCAGTATCGTAGTATACTCATATTGCTTAAACTAGGTGGATGCTTATTGGAACTTTGACGAGCATCGCCTCGTAGACTTTAAGGTTTTTGAGGTCCTTCCTCCATAATGTTTGTCCATTGATCCTTCTTCCACATTTAGTTGTCACTTCCAAGTATGTTCGCATCACTCCCGCTTTCGATTAGTCAATTGGAAAATGAAGAAGACAATTTACTCTCAGTAGTATTTATCACCAATGGTGAGGATTTGACAACTATTGTCTTCCATAAGCTTTCTTTGAAGGGTCACTGAACTTATGCAGAGCTCCTATGCTAGATAAGTAAGAGAATTGGGATACTTGACTTCACTTATTCTCTTAGTAGTTGAGAAGGCAAGGTTATTTGGTTTCGCTCACCTCCTCGAGTTAAGAGAATTAGGGTACTCAGTTTTACCCATTCTCTTGAGTTAAGAAGGCAAAGGTTACTCGATTTCATCTGCCTCCTCGAGTTTGTACTTCATGCATTGAGCTGGTTACTAATATTTGCTCGCTCTTGGCTCACACTTCTGAAGCACTTGAAGTGTTTGCACTCCTTGCATTGAGTTAGCTACTGTGATTCGCCTTCTCACTGTCATTGAACTTCTAGAATGCAAGAAGTTTTGCTCGAAAAGAGTAAAAAGTTTACCCCAACTTGGAGTCCCCCAACTTGGAGTAAATCTTTGATAGATCTGGTCGCCTCTGGGATTATACTGTCTTCTCCATCACCTTTGCCGCCTACTCCTCTGAGTAGAAAGGTACAGTACCATGTACTGCCTACTTCATTCCTTGGTCGAGCACTCCTGCATCAAGCCGAAGTCCCTCGCTTTTGGCTATCTTAATGAGAAGCCCATCGACACTAGTCTTATAAAGTTCATTGGCCTCTGCCCTTTCACCCTATCTTGGTACTTAGAGTTTGTCTTTGCATTCTCCACCTCCTTGGTCCCCTTTTACGATCAATGCTCTCCCTCCATGAGAGCAAGGGATCGATGACTCCACGAAAGTCTCGCATCTGTGGTACCATAGTACTCCCAAGCCTATAGCACTACTATCTGTTACCTTGTATCTTCATCCCTTCTTTCGCGATCGGTAGATCTGCCTCTGCGGCACTGTGGCCCTCCTCCGAGTGCACCTCTTTTCTAACCGATGCTTTACTTTTAGATAGTTGAGCCCCACTGGACTCGTCATCGCTTCCTCGCCCCTTTCGACTACCTGCTTCAACACCACTGTGTCTTCCTAGCAGTTCTCCTTAGTCGATGGAAAGACAGACTACAACTCTCATGCATGGCATCCGCCATCTTGTTACAGGGCTCACGTCGATTTTGTTCTCCTTAGCTTCCTTGGTAGTAACGTTCGCTTACTCGGCTTTGTCCTCTGATTGGCCGGGCTCTCTTAAGCGAATGTGAGCGCTGAAGCAGTCCAACTCTCCAATCGTTCCCATCATACCTTTGTATAATCAAGTCCCCTCCATGGGACTCACTGGTACCTGCAATCTGACTTCTCCCTTGGTGGTACATAGCTCCTATATGGTGATGACCAAGGCTTTTATCTGATGCAAGCTTCGTTGCGCACACACGGAAGACCCGCCTCTGCGGTACCATGGTAGTCACTCCTTGAATCCATAGCCCTTCTTTTTATTGTGTCGTACACCAAAGTGGAGCTCCCAATAACTCCTGATCATACCTTCGTATGATCTTGTCCCTCACGGAACATGATTACCTATATTGCATTGCCACGAACTATTCCACTACGATCTGCTGCACTATGTTGCCTCCTGGTAACATCTCCATTGTATACAGATTCTTGTGTGATGAACTCGGACTACGACTTCTCCATGTGTGGCCTCTGCCAACATATCGTAGGGCCTTCGCCATCTCCGATTTTTAATTTGCTCCCTTGGCAATTCACCTTCGTCCACCCACTCTCATGCATGGCATTCGCCATCTTGTTACAGGGCTTATGCCGATTTTGTTCTCCTTAGCTTCCTTGGTAGCAACGTTCGCTTACTTGGCTTTGTCCTCTGATTGGTCGGGCTCCCTTAAGCGAATGTGAGCACTAAAGCAGTCCAACTCTCCAATCGTTCCGATCATACCTTTGTATAATCAAGTCCCCTCCATGGGACTCACTGGTACTTGCAATCTGACTTCTCCCTCGGCGATACACAGCTCTCATATGCTGATGACCAAGGTTTTTATCTAATGCAAGCTTTGTTGCGCACACACGGAAGACTAGCCTCTGCAATACCATGGCATTCACCCCTTGAATCCATAGCCCTTATTGTCGTTGCATTGTACACCGAGGTGGAGCTCCCAACAGCTCCTGATCATTGACATGATCACGTCCCCCTCCATGGGACTCATTGGTACTTGTGCTTGGACTTTTTCCTCGGTGGTATATAACCCCCATATGCTGATGACTAAGGCTTTCATCCAATGCAAGCTTCGATGCACACACGAAGGCCCGCCTCTGCGATACCACAACATTCACTCCTTGAATCCATAGCCCTTCTTCTTATTGTGTCGTACACTAAAGTGGAGCTCCCAGTAACTCCTGATCATACCTCCGTATTATCTTGTCCCTCACGGGACAGGATTGCCTGTATTGCATTGTCACAAACTATTCCACCATGATCCACTGCACCATCGACACTGGTCTTATGAAGTTTCTTGGCCTCTGCCCTTCCGCCCTGTCTTGGTACTTGGAGTTTGCCTTTGTATTCTCCACCTCCTTGGCCCCCTTTTTACGACCAATGCTCTCCCTTCATGAGAGCAAGGGATCGATGACTCCACAGAAGTCCCGCCTCTGCGGTACCATGGTGCTGCCAAGTCCATAGCACTACTATCTATTACCTTGTATCTTCATCCCTTCCTTTACGATCGGTAGATCTGCCTCTACGGCACTGTGGCACTCCTCTGAGCCCATCTCCTTTTTAACCGACATCTTTGCTTTTGGGTAGATAAGCCCCACTGGATTCGTCGTCGCTTCCTTGTCCCTTTCGACCACCTGCTTCGGCACCACTGTGTCTTCCTAACAGTTCTCCTTGGTTGATGGAAAGACAAACTGCAACTCTCATGCATGGCATCCGCCATCTTGTTACAGGGCTCGTACCAATTCTATTCTTATTAGCTTCCTTGGTAGCAACATTCGCTTACTCGGCTTTATCCTTTGACTAGCCGAGCTCCCTTAAGCGAATGTGAGCACTGAAGCAGTCCAACTCTCCAGCTGCTCTAGTTATACCTTTGTATAATCAAGTCCCCTCCATGGGAATAACTGGTACTTACAATCTGACTTCTCCCTCGATGGTACATAGCTCCCATATACTGATGACCAAGGCTTTTATCTGATGTAAGCTTCATTGCGCACACACGGAAGACTCGCCTCTACGGTACCATGGTAGTCACTCCTTGAATCCATAGCTCTTCTTCTTATTATGTCGTACACCAAAGTGGAGCTCCCAATAACTCCTGATCATACCTTCGCATGATCTTGTCCCTCACGGAACAAGATTGCCTATATTGCATTGCCACGAACTATTCCACCACGATCCGCTGCACCATGTTGCCTCCTGGTGACATCTCCATTGTATACAGATTCTCGTGTGATGAACTCGGACTACGACTTCTCCATGTGTAGCCTCTGCCAACATATCGTAGGGCCTCCGCTATCTCCGATTTTTAGTTTGCTCCCTTGACAATTCACCTTCGTCCACCCACTCTTGGGTCACACTTGGACGAAGCATAGCTCTAGGATAGTTCGTCACTTAGTAGCTCATGAAGTCCCCCTAACTTCGCTAGAATTGGTGCACCATTATTTTGATCCTAGGCCTCTATCCCCTACCAGCACAATTTCTGCTATGCACCACTTGTTCTTGACAACTCGAATGGCAATACTATGGCATATTCTTTAAAAGTACTTGCCTCTGCGTCCTCTTGCCCCGTGCTAAGGTCTCCTGATCCTAACTGTGCCTCCGCAAGTTGAATCACCTTAGTTACTTCGTCAAATGCATCTCTAAGGTAGCTTGCATGTGCCTCAAAGCTCTCTTCATCTTTGGCACCATGCAAGATAAGTCTGTCCCATCGGAATGAAGAACCCATGGAATGACATGATCTCACTCTTGCCTCTACAAGAGTTCATGCCCTTGACCTTTGTCCAAGGAAAGATCCGTGCCTCCGCTCTATGTTTCATCTTCTATATCGACTCTCTTCATGTGGCTTGGATACTTCATCAAGTTTCACCTAAGTTACTCCGCTCCTCGATTTGCATTGAGTTGATAGTGGCTCTCGCGTCCACCATTCCATGGGTCAGCCATCCGTTGAGTTCGATTTCTGTATCAACTCTAAGTGTGCCTTCATATGATGTTGCCTTGGATTGCTCCCCCACTTGATCTCGAAATACATCTACCAATGCATTACCTCATTCGAGATCATGCGATAACTCCACGTCACTCGTTCGATCTATTGAACTTTATAAAGATATAGCCTTGAGAAACTCTTCCTCAATATGTGCGGTCCATTGCATATGATTCTTCTACTAGAGAACTAGAACTTATCCCTCCTAGATATCTGTCCTGTTAGAGCAACTTTCCTCTTTATATACTTCCCACTGGAAGTTTCGAAGACCACCATCCCCTTTGGACTACTTCATCTTGCTGAACAACTTGTGCCTTGTTCTGCCCCCGCAAATGCACTTGCTAGATCGTGACCCTTTGCCAATACAGTCCCCACTGCACCCTTCAAGGTCTAGCAACGTGCTGAACTTGCTACACATTTCAATCGCCTACGGACATATCCTTTCCATATTGAAGAGAAAGTTTTGATGCTTTATGGCGTCGAGTTCCGATCATGCCTTAGGATGAGTATGAACACTATGTCGTCCATTAACAAGCCCTGCATGAGTACCGAATCCTTCGAGTTAGCAATTCCCCTCACCTCTGTGAGCTTTATATAACTTTTTCGATCATTGCATAACATATCCCACTTTGCACGGTCTCATCTTTCACTAAGCACCCAACTTGTCTTGAGCACCGTCAAGTTTGGTTACCAACGTCGAGCCGTAGCTCGAACTCAACCATCCCAATCTTTGTGCGCTATGCATTCTTTTTCACTTGCTTGTTCTCATGGTGCCTCTCGCGCAAAAGGGTTGGTCATTCCTCTGAATGTCAAACCTGGATGCCCACTCCTCTGAGCGACTTCTTTCCCTACATCTCAATGTCCATTTCTTACAAACAATTGCGCATGTTGGCTATCCTCCACACAGCCCAACTAGATCCCCCACGTTTGTATGGTAAGTGTTTCTACGTGTGCTTGTCCCGCTCTGATACCACACTATCACGGGCTTAGCTGATTTTGCCTAAGCTATGCTGCACCTATGCATATCCGTCCGCAAAGGTCAGCCTTCCCCGAGATCTCCTAAGGTCCCTTAGACTTACAAAAGAGAAAACGGGCCAGAAGAAGCAATTCCATCGGGATTCACAAGCAACTGCTCAAGCAAACACTTTATAAAGTCATATACAAATTACACCTGTGGATAATACAAAATCAGAAAGGTTGCACACAAAGGATAATAGTCTATTACAGACCGAAGTCCCCACAAGTGATTACAAAACACACTCGTATTTACAAGCTAAAATAGGCCACAAAACAAACCAAAATAGGGCTGCTAAGCCTACTGCAAGCCCGCTACTTATTGTACAAGGTATGTACACAAATCGAAGAACACGGACAAATATGAGCATTTCATCGAACATCTTGTTTACATTATTATCCGTGATAGTCTGTTATCAGGGAGGATAGTTAGTCGGCTACAGGGCCGTTAGAGGATACCCTGAGGTCAGGTCGGGTGAAGGATGCATGCTCGATGTGGCTGAGTTGTGACGTGACTGAGATAGGGATGTTGTGTTCTTCGTCATGTTAGACTGATCATTATTGACCCCATTATTGGATCGATGAAATTCTTATCTAAAAAATAATTTCTGCATCCTTTTCTGGTTGGATAACTACTTTACATGAAGCATGTATTTAAGACTAGATTGTACTTGTATCGATCTTTTATAACTTCGATGTAAATTTGCTATATTATTATTATTATTTTTTGCTTTGCTAATAATACTGAAGCATCTTTTAGTAGATACTTTTTAAATAGATTATATAAGCGAGAGTTGTATTTTTTTTTTAACTTTTATCCTTTTCTATTAGTACTGATTGATCTTGAGCATTTTGTAGAGGATACTTTTGCAATAAATTAATATACTTTGAATGGAAAAAAAAAAAGTTGAGATTGATCCAGTCACCAGTAGCTTGTTGTCTTGGGCGCCAAGGCAACTCCTACCTAATTCCCTCATTTTATATTCTTCGTTGGTACTCTTGTGACTACTTGATGAGCTATAAAATGGGCTAAGATTTTATAGCTCAACCTCAACCGCATCCTCAACCTCCTGCTCGTTTCCTCTTTGTGTGCAGCCCATAGTCTAAGCAGCCTTTTTTTTTTCTTTCACTTCCTTTCGATTATTGTCCTTGATTCATTACTATTTTGTATACTAATTCTTTGATTAGGTTCCATGATGGTGCTTTTGTGATGGAAAGCAGTGATGATTTAGAACCAACAGTGGCAGAAAGTTGTCTTTTGATGATGGAAGAACTGAAGCTTTAAGCTTTAAACAGCTGCTTTCATGGCCATGATCAACTTATGTATCTTTTTGTTTAATTACCTGGTTTGTGTCGGGGTGGGTTAGAAGGGAAGGAGATGATGATACCAAATGATGGATCGCTCGCCGATCGTAAATGGCAGATTGTTTCTTCTGCCTTGACGACCATCAGAATGTGCAGTATCTGAACCTTCCTAGTCTTCAATCCCCTCCTCTTGTCTTTAATTTGTTTCTCTCTCTCTCTCTCGATCTCTCGATCTCTCTCTCTTTTTCTTGTTTTTTATGTTGAATAAAAACCTTTTTTGCATTACTTATACAAAGTTTGAAAGTCAACGATCTCTTTTTCTAATATATATATATATATATATATTGGTATTCTTGACAACATTGAAAGTGGAAATTTCCTTTTGAATTTTTTGAAGTGGTAATTTAATTCCATCAGGTTTTGAATCTTCGTTTTATACATTATTTTATTGCTAGACAAATGACTTATATTACTCCCATCTATTTTAGGTAATTTATAAAAAAGATTGATCTCATGAACCTTTTGACCATCCAATGATGCTTGCAATATTGTAATCATTTTATCTCCTAATCTTCACAATAATTAATATTATCACCACAAAAATCGAAAAGAGGATAAACTATATTTAAGTTTCTTTTAAACTGAGAGAGAGAAATTAATTTCTTTTTCATAAAAAAGATATTAAACAACTACTTCCCTCCGAATACACATGAAATCTGGTAGAGAGAAATAAAGGAATGTCTCCAATTTTTTCAAATAATTATTATTCAGTTCTAATTTCTTAGTAATCAGTGTGCTCTTTCTCTGTGGCTGAAGACAAAAAGTTCAGTGTGTTCCACCCAAAACGAACAAGAAAAAAAGGAGATCAGTGTGCGATGTGGATGAGCAACTCTGTCATCTTTAATATTCTGTAGGATGAACAGCTTGTGACCTTTTGTGTTTGTTTTGTCCTCTCCATTTCCATTTAATATATAGGATGAGCAGCTTGTGTTGTTCTCCGATTGCAGTGTTGGAGAATAAAGTCTAAAAGATCACTGTTAAATATTGAATTGCATGGGTTTGGTTTTGCTTTTGTTTCTTATGCAATTTTGTCATCATCAAGTCACCTCCTTCTATGCAAATATCCATTACCTTTTCTTATCTTTAGGATAAAACAAAAAAAATATTATCTCTTTTTTATAATAAAGGATAAATAGTGATGACGGGATTTGAATCTATTACAAAGTTCTTACCAGTTAAATCGAGAAAGTAATATGTTTAAAAAATATTATATCTTTTATGAATATATATTTTTTAATTTTTTTTATAATAACATATTTTGTTATTATAAAATCCAATATATATATATATATGCAAGCTAATATTTCTAGCCATGGTCAGCATAATTTTGTTTAAATGAAAGAAATAGATAAAAAATAAAATCTTTTGTTATTTTAATTTGTATTTATTAATTAATAATTAACTTATGGTAACCAGTGAACTTATTCATCATATTTCGAGAACTTTTTAGATATTATATAACAGTATGCTCTCTCACACTTGGTAACATTGTCTAATATTTTTAAAAAATATAATAATATTGTTTCAACAAATAATCATTAAAAGAGACTCTCTGTAGGTTGTTGATAAAACCCGATGCGTAAAAAACACCGATGTATGCATTTAAAGCGACATATTTCATTGAACCATTAAGAAGGTTGATAAGATACGCATCAAATAGATAATATTGAACCAAACGATGCATTCTCGGAAAGATCAAAATTTAAATAAGAAAACTGGAACTTACACTGTAACAAAAGTATGATGATAAATTAGTTTAAAACATATTTAGTTTCTACCAATCTCCTAGTTAAAATCACATCAAGATTTTCAATCTTAAACTATTGGGTAAAAGTATAGGATCTTTGAATTTTGATTTAGAAACTAATAAAATATTAAAATAATAAAGTAATAGGATAAAATTTAAAATGTGTATTTACATATAGGATTGATCAAGATTTTAGTCCAAGATTCAATTAATATTATTTCTCCTACAAGCTCGATTGTGAAGTGATTTGACTAACATTTTTCAACAAATCGAACAGTAAAATAAAATAAACATATGATTACGAAAGACATAAAAGAGGAGGGATCATTTAGTTTTTTTTTTCTTAATTCAAGATTGACTAGGAGTTTAGGACTCTATTTATAGAGCCTAGGTGTCTGAAAGGTCATAAATAAAATGCATTTATCAATGGGACACGTCCTTTCGTTTATAATCATCAAAAAACTAATTTTAAAAAAAATATTTTAAAATTAAATTTAAAACTATGTCTTTCGACATCTGATTACTATGCATTGATGATACTATTAGCTCCCTTCTTTGTGGGTTTGCTTTGAAATCTTCAGTGCATATTTTCTTTTAATGTTCTTTCCCATGGATGTATTGCAACTTCATCTAATTAGATTATACAGCCAGCTTAAGGGTTTTTTTTTATTTTTTTTTTCACGAATGGAAGGGCGGATGCATGTAAGAATGGATGTTTGGCTCAACGAACGAGGGAATGGTGCATAAGCTGTACAAGAAACTTTGACATATTTGCATATCATTATTTTAGGATATTATCTATAATATTCGTATATATTTATTAGTCAGAACTTTAAAATTAAAAAAAAACACACAGAATCACTCATGTATACAAGGAATGTAACTGTGCTACTACCTGATTAACTAATTTTTTAATATGGAAAATTTGTCATGTGAATTTGATAGAGAAAATTTGGCCTTTTGTCGTGCTCTAATATTTATTATTCTCATAATAATAAAAGTATTTTTTTCCTTACTAAAATTACAATCAACCCAGACAAGGAATGATAAGTGGAATTGTGACAACAGTTAAGTAGACTGAGTATACTAATATTACGTTAATTTAAATATTTTAGATTAATGGGTCAGACTCATTAAGTGTATGTATCCTATCAATCAGATCATGATAAATGATACTAGAATAAGTATAATATATAAATAGGTTGAGAGACCCAAATAAAAAATATTATATATGACTCAAACCTTTATGAGCAACAGTATAAATAAATGGAATTATATGATTCAAACTTTTATGAGACAAAAAAAAATATCACCACATTTATTGAGCAGCTTTCTTTAAACTACATGCTTTACAATTACCATCTTATGTTTCATGACATGAGACTGCAAACGGCAAGACGATATAGTTGATAATTCTCCCAACCAAGTGCAGCTTCTAAATCTGCAGACAGCACAACTCATAATTATAACTAATGCAAAACTATCAACAAATATCAGAAAGTGTTAGATAGATAGACATTTTATCAGGAGAAGTCTGCGTTATTATTATTATTATTTATTGAATGACACCTCTCATATTTATTTGTATTTAATAATATATTTTTTTAAAAAAAAATAGAGAATCATGAATCAAATTCAATTGAAATTGAAGATTTTCTTTAGATAAATTCTATGACGGTCCAATTTCGAGTGTAACCGAATGAACTTTCATTAAATCAATTCAAAAGTTTATATAATTAATAGAATATAATAAGATGATTAATATTATTATTTTAATTAATATATGATAATTAATTATTAAATTTTAAGATTTTTTTGAATTTGATATGGTGATCAAGTAGAACTTTATCAACTTATACTAAACTAACCTTAATTTTCATAGAAACTACTAGAACATAGTTCTAAGATGAATAGTATTTTTTTAATTTTTTAATAAATAATTAATTATTAAAAAAGAGTGTTTTTGAATTTGTTTTGTGATAAGTGTAACTTAGTTCAATTTAAATGTGGCTTAGCCAACTTCCATTAAACTAATTCAAACTTCTACTCAACTATCTAATCATGATTCTAAAATGATTAGTATTTTATATTTTTATTTTTATTTATAATAATTGAATTATAAAAATTAGAGATTTTTTGTATAGGTAATATAACTTAGTTCAATTTTGCGAGTAATTTGATCAACTTCTATTAAATCAACTAAAAACTTTCACATAATCACTAAGATATGATTTTAAGATGATTAATATTAATTTTTTATTTTTAAAAATATTATGATAATTAATTATGAGATTTTTTTGAATAGGTTTTGTGATATAGTATAACTTAGTTCAATTTCGAATGTAACTTAGTCAACTTTTAGTAATCCAACTCAAAATTTTATACAATCACTAAGATATAATTTTAATATGATTAGTATTAATTTTTATTTTTTTAAAAATTTATGATAATAATAATTATTATTATTATTATTATTATTTTGAATAACATATGTGATCAAGACATTTAAGTAAAAAGCTAAGGCATTTTCATTCGAGTGAGAAAGAAGAACACCTTAAGTGATATCAAATATGAGGAGCATCATCAAAGCATTTTCTGATAAAATCTATCGATTAATGTCACCTATAGTTCCTTTAATTCAGGTGGCAAATCACAAAAAATAAACAATTCAATCTATTTCTATAAATTGTTTATGCTAGGATTAGGATTGAGTTCAAATTTCTGGAGTCTCATGTTCATGTTTCTATAACACAAGCTATTGATTAGCCTGATGATCTTGATGATTAAATATGCATAAATGACAAGAAGGCATGTCACGTTAAATAGTCGATTTGAAATATTGTGAGGTGAGCCTCTAATCTGTTTATTATTTATTCTTACCATCAAAGGAATTCTTTGCAACCAAATCAACTAAAAACAATTGATCAAATTTATTATTTATTATCAAATTTTCACATGATCTCACATCCTGAGTATTATTCCAAACAACGAATTTAAAACAAAAAAACAAAAACACATGACTCCACCCCAAAATCACAACATGTTGATGTAATAAGAATTAGTAATGGATATCAAATGTTGTGAGCTGAGTATTCTGTTCATTCTTATTTCTTGTTTTAGTTGTATGACTTCCAATCCAAGGAACTTTTGACAACAAAATCAACTAATTAACTCTTCCCTCAACAGTTTTCACATGATCTCACTTCCTAAACGTTCCATACAACAAACTTCAACAGAGAGGAAAAAAAAAAAACACAGTTACACAATTCCCAAAAACTTCTCTTTATCAACACTCAATTCTCAAACCTCATCGTCTGTCCACCGTTGCCACCAAATCATTCTTGAACACTTGTTCTTAATCACCTGACATATATATATATCGTTTCCTACTTTTCTCACCACCTTTCCAAAACACTCGCCGCTTTCTCCCTTTCCGTAACAGACACACGCACACGGCTTTCGTCCCTCTTTTTCCTCCCACAAACCCACCTCTTTGTCTTCTCTTCCTTGTTCTTCTTTCCTCCCTAAGCCCCTCAAAATCTGGTTTCTTTATCCTCCTCTCGTTTCATTCTCCATCAACATCTGTTTCTCCACTGCTACAAATGCTATGCCTTCCTTCTTCTCCATATCTCTCGGTTGGGGAGCCTTGAACCCTTGAAGTCTCCTCCTTTCTCCTTGTTCTTGTTCTTGTTGTGGTGGAAATTTGTGCTTTCGCTTCTTTTCTTTGTAGAATGAGGGTTTTGGGAATGGGAGGAGGGCGGAAGGTGGAGAGCCTGGAGGCAGTGCGGCGCTCGCTGTGGACGAGCCTGGACAGGTCGCGGGCGCTGGGCGCCGCCCTCGCCCGCGCCGGGCCCCGCCTTGACGAGATCCAGCAGCGGCTTCCCTTGATGGAGGCCGCCGTCCGGCCGATCCGCGCCGACCGCGACGCGCTGGCGGACGCAGGCGGACACATTGATCGCGCCGTTGTCCCCGCCGCCGCCGTGCTCAAGGTCTTCGACGCGGTCCATGGCCTCGAGCGCTCCCTCCTCTCCGACCCCCGCGCCGACCTCCCCGGCTACCTTGCCGTGCTCAAGCACCTCGAGGAGGCCCTGCGCTTCCTCTCCGACAACTGCGGCCTCGCCGTGCAGTGGCTCGACGACATCGTTGACTACCTCGACGACCAAACCCTAGCCGACCAGCGCTTCATTATGGGTCTCAAGTCCAGCCTTGACTCTCTCAAGTCCTCGCCTTCGCCTGTCGACGGCGGCCTCCTCGCGGCCACCCTTGACAAGCTCGAATCCGAGTTCCGGCACCTCCTGGCCGAGCACACCACCCTTCTCCCTATGCCCCCCGACACAGCCGACGCTTCTGCCATCTCCACTTCCCCAATCCCGGTCCTCGTCATCAATAAACTCCGCGCCATCCTCGAGCGGATGACTGCAAATAACCTGCTTGATCGCTGCGTCTCGATCTTTGTCGATGTCCGAGGATCCAACATCCGCGCCAGCCTTCGAGCGCTCAACCTCGACTACCTGGAGATCACGCCCAATGAGTTCAATGACGTGCAGAGCATCGAAGGATACATCGAGAAGTGGGGTCGTCACCTTCAGTTTGCCGTCAAGCACCTCTTCGAGACGGAGCTCAAGGTCTGCATCGAGGTGTTTGAGCAAACCGGACCACCTGATGTAGCTGTATCATGCTTCGCTGATATTGCTGCGCAGGCTGGAATCCTCGGATTCCTCCGGTTTGGGATGATTGTCACCGGGACAAGGAAAGATCCCATCAAACTTCTCAAGCTTCTTGATGTCTTTGCAACACTGAACAAATTAAGATTGGATTTCAACAGGCTTTTTCGAGGAAAGGATTGTGTTGAGATCCAGAATCAAACTAGGGATCTTATTAAGAGAGTGATTGATGGGGCTTGTGACATCTTTTGGGAGCTTTTGCATCAAGTGGAGCTACAAAGACAGATGCCACCACCTTCTGATGGAGCTGTGCCAAGGTTGGTGAGCTTCATCACTGAATACTGCAATAAACTTCTCAGTCATGAGTATCAGCCAGTTCTTACCCAAGTTCTGATCATACATCGGAGCTGGAAGCAGGAGAAGTTTCAAGAAGAAATGCTAACTGATGCAATTTTGGACATATTTAAAGCCCTCGAGGCCAACTTTGACATTTGGTCTAGGAGCTACGGGGACACTTCACTTTCCTTCCTATTTGCGATGAACACACATTGGCATTTCTACAAGAATTTGAAGGGGACTAGGCTGGGGGAGCTGTTAGGCGAGGCAAAGTTGAAAGAGCATGAACAGTACAAGGATTATTATGCTGCATATTTCTTGACGGAAAGCTGGGGAAAGCTTCCACCTTTATTGAAGAGGGAAGGGTTGATATTGTTCTCTGGAGGTAGGGTCAAGGCTCGGGATCTAGTGAAGCAGCGTTTGAAAGGTTTCAATGAGTCCTTTAATGAGATGTATCATAAGCAGTCGAGTTGGGTTATATCAGACAAGGACTTGAGAGAGAAGATGTGTCATTTGGTAGTGCAGACTATTGTTCCTAGCTACCGGAGCTATATGCAGAACTATGGGCCTCTGGTGGAGCAAGATGCAAGTGCAAGCAAATATGTAAAGTACACAGCTCAAAGTTTGGAGAAGATGCTTTGTTCTCTTTTTCAGCATAAACCCCAGAGAACAATGAGTCTCAGCATTGGGCACTCAAATGGAAAATTGAATAGTGTGATGAACAACCTGTCTCGCTCTGCCTCAACCGTGAGTTGATGAAACCCTTTCTCTGTTTAAGTTGAAGGGAAAGTCAATGTTCATTCTCAACAGACAGCAGTTGAAAGTAGAAGTCGATTTTACGGTAGTCCTTGTTGGTTAATGGATATTTGATGCAGCAGCATGTGCTGGTGGCCTGATGCAACAAAATTTACAAACTTGTTACATTGGGTAACTGGGGATAAAAGGGCCCATGAATGTGGAAGCTGAAATTGAAGCATGCTATAATCAAATTAATTTGTGCATATTATGTCTTGAGAACTAGTAGGATGGTGGTGACCATGTGATTAATTCTTTGGCACATTTGTAGTAGAAGTTACTTTGCTATTCTGCTTTAGAGATTCTTCCACTCTCCTACGCATTACATTTTGCCTAGCATTTAGTTCTTCATTGTAGGCTTGAGGATGTAGAAACTAAATATACAATTTGATTTTTTTATTTTAGATGTACAATTTATTGATAATTGTATCCTTGTGTCTTCCTTTCCATTCTCAACATTTACCTTACAAAGATGCAATATGGTGCTGGCTAGTTAGGTGCATGCTCTAGGAGTGGAACAATTTGGGCTATGACCATTAACATCAAATTTCTTGTAAAATAATCATTTTGGCCAATTCATATCATTATTTTGAATTGGTTCACTTTTTTGGAGGAACCTATACTTTCATTTTACCTGCTAATTTATACTTTGCATTTATGTTCTACCTAAAATTTCCATACTTTGGTTCACTTTGCTTGTCTTGGTAGTCAACTTATAAACCCTCTGAATTACAACGCAAATGAAAATGGTGTTAAAAGACATGGTAAGTAGTTTAACAGTGCAGATTACAATAAGGACAAACAGTTTATCATGCTAGATCAACAGAGCTAGTGAATATATGTTGGGTTTATACAATAGTCATTCTGATGAGTTATCCTTCCATTAAAACACATGCACATGTCTTCAATATGAAAATGTTCACCATTGTCTCTGAAATATGAGTCCTTCCTGGTTTAGATGGTCTGAATTTGAGAATTACTTACGATGAGACAAGTTATTTGGTGAGCCCATTGGTATAGGTGACATATATCCTGGCCTAAGTCTTCATGTTTTGGGAACTATGTAACATTCAGTTGCAAGTTTGACCTTATAATCTGTAAAGAGTTTGATATGGGTCAATATCGATTGAAATGAAGGTTGAGATTTATTTAGTTCATTCTCTAGTTCAATGCATGGTGATTTTAAACTTTATGGGCTTCTCCTGTGTGGAGACCAAACTCAACAGAAATCTTGGCTCATACCATATTTTTGTATTAGGGGCCATAGTTCAAACTTCAAAGAATAGCTTAATACCTCAGTTTAAAGCAACATAGGGTGCAAGGCTAGAAGTTGGTTGTGATGCCTCTTATGTAAGAATATAAGCCATTTGAATTAAAAGAGTTATATGTAGTCTTGGACATAGACTTATAGGGTTAATCATGCTAAAAGAAACTTGAATACTATTACTTTTTAGTAATACTGGAACTCTATTTTTGCAGGAAAATGTGGTGATGTTTGTTGACTTTTTCTAATGTTATGTTTAGAGAACATGCTTGATGTCGTTGAAGCTACAGATTTTTTGACACTGATACTTGGAAAAGTCAAAATTGCAAGCCTTTGATCCACTTATAGTGATGTCTTTAAAACCTGGCTAGAATAATTTTAAATTTTTAATAAAATTTTCATTTGAATAGATTTAAGTTTAGGGTATATTTTGTAGGTGTCTAAGTTGCCAAATGATAGAATCTTTCACAATCCTACATTAGTTACCAATGTTGTTGGGGAAGCAAAGAATGAAACCAACATAAATAGTGACAAATCTTAGGTTTAAATGGAGATTTGAAGGAAAAAAGAAAAGTCTTATTTTTAATTGAAGATCTCATCCTAACAAGGAAGTGTTTCTTTATTGAAGAATAACAAAAGAGGAAGCTTATCAACCAAGTATTTATCACAAGAAAGATTTTGTCAAATAATTATGGAAAAAACATCTTCCCTGATGAAATAATTGATATGTCTTCATTATTTTGTTTTTTTCTTTTCTTTTTGTAATTTGGGACCTGTATAAAGGGGAAAGAGATTGTAATTGAAGATCACAGAACGATTAAATGGATTGAAGTTTCTTTCCAACATTATGTGTGACTGATGTAAGGCCATTTTATAGCCATTTGATGAGATGGATAGATGTGTGAGACTTTTGTCCCTAAAAGGTTCCTACTTGAGAGAGTGTGAGAGCTAATAGTTATCTTTTTTATACTTATTATAACTTTATATTATTATCTTAATGTTCCTCTTCTTTTTTTCTTGTTTTATTCTCAAATAAAGAAAAATACACTTTTCTTACTTGTCCTACACCAAAACTATAATTTGCAAGATCAGAATCAGTATTGAATAGGGACAACTATCAAGATCAATATGACCAGAGTTGAATGAAGAGGTTAAACAAGTATCATGTAAAAGTAATAAACACAATACAAATTAAAAATTATGAACTCAAAATATTATATGCTAAAATTTCTTTTGTGTTAACAGGACTGATTTGAAATTCTGTAAGACTGATGTTGAAGGGAAAGGCAATACTTTTTCACCCCATGCTTTGCCATTTGGTGCAATTTACACTAAAATTTTAATTTGGATTACATTATTTTGTCTCATTATTGAAGAAGAATGTCTGGAAGGATGAATTTTAGCTAATTGATCATGATAAATGCATAGTCTTGCATGTGCAATGAGTTAGCGTAGGTTTTTGCTACCGTTAAGCAAGCAGAGATTTTCTGGAGAATCTGAAAGAGAAAAAAAAGGAGAAATAAGCTTCAAAATGTCGCCAACCTTTGTAATCTCTGATGATTCAGCAACTTTTGTTTCCAAGGGTTAGATGTATAAGTTTCTTGGTCGTATCTTGTCCTTTTTTTTTCATTTAGAGGGAACTTGTGTCATATCGATCATTACAAGGATAAAATATACTGATTTTGAAGAAGTCCTGAACATATAAGAACCATACAGCTTTGTAGGTAAACTACTTCATGTGTCAAGTTTCATGCTCTTCTTTGACTTGGTGATGAGCTTTCACTAATGTTGAGATGCTGATATTAAAGGCTATGAGTGAGTGAGTATTGTTGATTAACATTGGTGCTCTGTTCTTGGAAATCCAATTCATGAAAGTTGAGGGACTGTTTTATGTTGCATTTCCAGCTTGCTTTAATATAAACCATGTCATCCAGAGGTGCAACAAGCCTTCATGAACCTGCTAATATAAGCTTTGTTGATTTGTCTTCTACAGTTTTATCTCCTTAGATTATCATATATGCGAGTCTAAACTTGTCATTTCAGAATTAGACAACTATAATTAAGAATTGTGGCATGCTTTATGAATGTCGATCAAAATTTCCTTTGTTGAGACTTGAGAGTGGTTATAGGTGAATTATTTGGGTCATGAGATGTTGATTATTTAGTTCATCTGAAAGGCAATATATTTTTCTCCCGCTTGGATATCTTGTACATTAACTTTCTCGTCTTTCTACTTCATCTTATTTATTTCAGGCTGTCATTTTTATTAGTTTTAGTACAAGAAAATGATGTGTATAAATAGTAATTGTTTGGTTAGTTCTCAAACTTGCACAAGTGGAACTTGATGTGTATGTTTATTTGGCTCTTTCTGTAAACTGATGATGCCAAAACAATTGCTTTTGTGAAGTATTTTCTTCTTCTTCTTTTGGAAAGGAAAATAGTGACTCCCTAGCAGCTCTTTTACTATGAAGATGATCTGCCTTTTTAACTGTGTATGAATTTGTCTTCCAGCTTGAGAAGTTCGGTTGCTGCCTAAGATTATGGTTCGAAATTGAGGATCTTAATTAGCTTTCTTTGATATTACTTTTATCAATTGATTAAGGTACAAGGCATGTGATGCTTGAAATAATTTTAATTCTACCTGTCTATGATTTCTTCTCCTTTGATCATTACTCATTTCAAAAATAACACAAGTGTTGAGGAAATTTTCACCTCCTCTTTGGCTGTATTAACTTTTTCTAGTCTGTCTACTTCGTCTTCTCTTATTATTTCAGGCTGTCATTCGTATTGTTTGGTGAGTGTCAAAATTTTCACAAGTCGAACTTATGCATATCTTAATTAGGTTCGTTTTGTAAACTGATGATGCTAAAACAATTCTTTGGGGAGTGCTTTTGTAAAGGAAAACAGTAACTCCCTTGCAACTTTGTTCCTTTCAAGATGATCCACCTTACCAACACATATTCCATGATGTTGATTTGTTGAAATCTGTCTATGAATTGCCTTGCAGCTTGACAAGTTGTTTGCTTCCCTAAGCTTGTGGGATCTCAATTATCATGGAGGACTTTCTTTGATATTGCAACTGATACAGTTCTACTTGGCTCCTTTGATCATTATGTATTCCAACAACAACAGAAGTGTTGAAGAAATTTTCAGGTGCTTTCTGGCCAACTTCTTGTGCTTGTTTCGGATTGGTTTTACCCTGTAAAAAATTTACTTGTTTGAATGTTTTCGTGTTCTTCTTCTACTTCTGGACCTCACATGTCTCCCACCTAACCAGGACAACTTGCAAGCTCATCCACTGGTCTTTGCCTCTTGGCACTGACTCATCTTTGATGGTGCAGCTGCCTCCATGGCCCTGTGGTGGTCCTTCCTCCACTGTCATCTCGCTATCATGTGCCCTTGAGTCTTCCTGGCGATAGGGACTGCTTCCACCTTCCCCGGCTGCCGCTGCAAGGGAAACCAATCAAAACCTCCATGGACGGTTCTGATCAGTGACTCCAGGGCTTCTTAACCTTTTAGATTAATCGAGCTGACATCTTGCTTGTGATCTCATCTTTCATAAAACATTCCAGGTTCCTTCATCTGTGTTACGAGTTGATGCAGTGGCGGCGAGCAATTGAAATCTTTCCTCAGAGCTCCCTCAGTTCCAGGTAAGTAGTCTTGCTGGGTGGGATTCCAGAGTAGTAGTTAATGGAGAAACTAATCTTCCCTGTAATGGATTTCTTGCGTTGCACTTAATCTCATATGTACTTTTTGCCGCATCTTTAAGGGTACAGCGCATATGGTCGATAAGAAAGGGACATCCATGGAGTCCTTCACAAAGCGCATATGGTCGACTTGGTTCAGGAGTCGGAACACGAAACCTCCACGTGGCAGGAGGGAAGGTACCTCTCTCTCTCTCTCTCTCTCTCTCTCTCTCTCTGCTATGTGCACGATTCTTACAGTAGGATGTCATGCACCGAGTCGTGTCTGCAGGAAATGTAGATGCTCACGTAGGGCTAATTATATATTAGCTTCTGTATTATATCTTCTTAGTCTTCTAAGCTTTAGATTTAAACAAGTTACATTCGAATCTCTATAATTATATAATTGAAACACACAAGTTTTGTTTATCTTAACAATATTGATTTTACTGACAAAAATATGAAAATAAAAAGATAAACTAATAATTTTAATGTTCTAATTATGTTTTCAATGATAAAGAACGACGATATAATAGGTGGTTGTTGGGTATGAAGAGTGAGTGATGACGAGAGGTGAGGTGATGACACAAATACAAAATGACGAAAGGGCCGTTTGACATCTGCATAAGTACCAATGTAGATGTAAAGCATCGCTTAGTATTTACATCGACGTCGACATAGATACAGATACAAAGTGATATCATTCTGCATCTACAGCAAGTTCAATGCAAAGGTCAAGTGGTTCTTTTGTCATTTTGTATTTGTATCGACATTGATGCAAATGCAAAACATCGACGTAGTTGTAAAGCGTCGATGTCATCACGATCACCTTATCTCTCATCGTCGCTCTCTCTCTCTTCATCCATAACAGTCGTATGCAATCTACGACTGTATCATTCTTCATCATCATCGAAAATATAATTAGGATATTTAAATTATTTTTTATTTATAATTTTTATATTTTTATTGATGAAAACATAAATATAAGGAAAAATAGAGCTGAATGTTTTATATTCGTAATTATAAAGATTTTAATATAAATTTTTTAAAGTATAGACTGAGATGTTGCGGTCTTTAAGGCTGCGTCGATGTCTCGAACGTAGACACGTTTTGGAGCTCGATGGGAACGTGTCAAACCTTCGTCATTCTCTCTCCTCATCAATCATCCCTCGCCCTTTCTTTCCTTCGTTTTTTTATATTCCCTTTCTTTTGCTTGTGTCTTCTCTTTCATTGTCTTTGTGATTCAGGCAGGGTTCCCATCGATGGATGAAGCCATGCCCTGCTGAGCCGGGACGCCGGAGAGGCGTACGCTGATCACCTGCCGATTGATGACACCAGCGCCGCGGGGGATTAACAGCAGAAGGAGGAGAAGAGGCAGCAGGAAGAGGAGAAGAAGGAAATAACGAGAAGTTCAGGAGGCGGATGATGTCTTCTCTGGTGCTGCCCAACGTGGGGCTGAAGGACCACGTTGTCCTTCCGGCGAAGAAGAAGGAAGAGGAAGAGGTCGAGGTGGTGCGGAAGAGAGACGGGTTCTTTTTGAGGAACAAAGATGCGGAGGAGTCTTCAGAGAGCTCCTCCATCGGCGCCGCCTCGTCCTCCTCCGTACTTGAGGACGATGAGGAGGAGGTGGAGAGCAAGAGGAAGGAGGGGGCTTTTGGCTCTTTGGACTCCCTGGAAGAGTCCCTTCCCATCAAGTAAGTCTTCTCTCTCGCATGGCTATTCATGTTGCAGGATCATAGTTGCAGATCGATTTGATTTGGATTCAGGTAGAGGTGTTGATTTCTTGCAAATCATTTTTCAGGAGAGGGTTGTCCAACTTCTTCTCAGGGAAGTCCAAGTCATTTGCGAGCTTATCAGATGCGGCCAACGCCAGCGCAAAGGACATGCTCAAGGCGGAGAACCCCTTCAACAAACGCAGGCGACTCCTCATGATGAGCAAGATGCGAAGGGCTTCTTACACTGCACTCACCTGCCCACCATTTCCACCGCTCCTTTCCCCAGATCTCACGGTGGAGGAAGCAGACAAAGAGGAGGAAGAGGAGGAAGCACAAGAAGATGGGGGCACGAATAGTGGAAGCTCATCTTCCTCCTTCTCCCACCATGGCAGCAGCAATAACAACATCAAGATGAAGGTGTTTAGATCTCCTAGGTCCTACTCCCTCTCTGATCTCCAACATGCTTAGAATTCTTAACCAGTAATTATTGTCTCTCTCGTTTTCTTTGTTGCAATATGTGTTGAGTTGTACTTAGTAAAACACGAAGTACATGCGAGTGGGAAGGCAAAGGTGAGATAAATCAGTAAAAAGTCCCCTCTGTCTTGTGTTTTTTTTTGTTTTTTTTTTGTTTTTGTGTTTCAATGTGGCAACAATGGATCGAGTAGTACAGCATGTTGGAGCGAAGAAGAAGCAGTTCCAGCACAAACAGCAACAGTAGCAGCAGCAGCCTGTAAGATGAGGCAATCTGTGTGCGCGACGATGGTATGCAGATGCGGGTAGGCGGAAGGATAAGATAAGGTCTAAAAAGCAAGAGGGACCCACACGCCATAAGCATGTCGTGGTGGCCTTATCCTCTTGCCCTGAGGCCATTAAAAAATATGCTCAATACGGTACCGTGACTTGTTTTGGCCCCTTCTTTATCTAAATCCGCCTACGTTATAGGCTGATAATCTGACCTCATTCCAACTCTAAGATGTGCAAAATCTACTGCTTTTACTTTTCGTTTTTTTTTTTTTTAGGGTGGTTTTGTTGGTGGGGTGTGGGGTGGCGGGCGTGGGCGGGCGGCGGGGCAAGAGAACTTGTCTACATCCAAAGCAGATCTCCCCATCAAACCTACCGTAAATCAATTATAACCGTCGGTTTTGCGTACTATGTATGATATATTATTATATAGTCAATCGGATGAATTCTTTTTGTTTTTGCCGGAAAATTTTTTCTTATTAGCATTTTTCGAAGCGTCTCCTCTTTCATATATTTCTTATTTGTTATAATCATTCATCGTATGCTGCTCATATAATGAATTGATCTAATTTCATCTTTATCAAAATATTATTAATTTATGTTAACGGAACATCCTATAATTATGGACTCTTATATGATCTAATTCCTTATATATATAATTTATCGTATGAGTATCTTCATCAAAATATTATGTGTATTTAATTTATCATGGGTTGGTTGATAATCCAATAAAAATCAACTCATCTAAAAACAAATAAGATCTTAAATAAGTTTCAATGTTGGTTTAAGAAATAAAAAAAATTAAATATAAAGATTTTTTATTAGCTATTTAATATGCTTATAGTACTTCTGCACCTCTATCAAAATATTATAACTAATGAATTGGACCGAATCATTTGGATTGATCCATAGTGTTCTCAATAGATATCATTCTAGTTATATTATCATGTGAATGCTTTAGGATATATTATCATGCGACAACCTTTGAGAGCAAAAGGAGTTTTTTCAAACGAAAGTTCTCTTGTTACTTCATATAAAATATTAATCTAAATCCTTAAGCCTTGATATATGAATAAAAGATGTGACGAACACCATGTTTAATACATCAATATTCCGTCGCTAACATCTTAACGCAACATGGGGTCGATACCTTACTGCCATAGAAGCTAAATATTTCAGTGCCACATGACTGTGGTTGACACGACATTGATAGCTAGCTCACAATAATAAGGTTGAGCAAATTAGTGAGGAGTTATCACATCTCATGTTCGATACGATACAAATGTTATTTAGTCTTGAATAAATGTGCAATAACCATTACACTCAATTGGTGTCAATTATAGAAAATAAGATCCAAAAAACCTACTATTTAATAGGGGTAGTAATGGCCCCCTCCTCAATCGGTCGACGTGGCCTGGACAGACCCGACATGGAGCAGGACCGATTGATTAGGTACGCGATCAGCCCTCTAACACACACGAGCGATGCGTCACAACGAGCGGATGAGCTTAATGCGTAGCATCGTTGGGCACCGCACAATCGCCATCAAATCTCAAAGAATCTGAAGAGATCGTATGACAACAGGGCTGAAACGACATGCCACATGCTCGCCTGTAGTATGGACGACAACCGACGATGCATGCAGCATTAAACACCCTAGTGGAGGATGCTGCAAAGACGGATGGAAAAGGTACAACTGGCCACCGACGGACATGTATAAAAGCCACCCCTAGGGGGCTCTCAGGGGTGGGTCTTCACTCTCACAATACATACAAGAGAAAGCTCCGACACCGAGAAGGCGCCAGAGATACTCCCATCTACAAGGCTAACTTAGCCATCGGAGGGGCCTCGTTGGGAGGTCCTCCCACGATGAAGGTCTTTTCTTGCTGGTATCTAACCACAGAACGAGGGAATAGCCCCTGGACGACTAGAACACCTCCGAGCCCAGTGGACGCCTCACATCTTCCTCGAGCTCGAAATCCTGCTGAGCTATTCCTGCCCGTGTAGGTTGGACAACGTCGTGCTGACTCCTCGGACATGACGGATCATCCAATAACGTTTTGACGCTAAAAAGAGGGTCTGATGTCGCAAGAACGCTCAGCACCTGGCAACCTCGGGGAAGATGTGCCTCCCGCGACGCAACCAATCTCAAGGGGAGCCCCGTAACCCCCGCTTCCACTCCCTTTGTTCGGAGATAGGAACTTGCCTTCCCACACCCTAGGGTGGTACTGGCGCCTATTCAACGACCTCGGATTGACGCCACCCCCACTTAATCTCGGGGTCTCAACAGTAACCCCTGAGGCCTTTTAAGGACTCGCCAACCAGGTCTAGGCCGTAGCGGGGATGCTCCAGGCAATCATTCCTCACATTTCGCAGCTCGCCCAGCAACCGAGCTCATAACCCCAAGTAGCTCCCCTAGCCTCGACAGGGGCGATGCCGCTGACAGAAGGTTGGCCCTTGACGACGCAACCCACCAACAATCTACCCCAGCTTTTACTAGAGTCTGACCACGTCCCCTTGGGCGACGCAGTCGGGCGCCCGACATCCACACCTAGCGACTCCAGAGTTGTGTTTGGTGAACTAGAGAATTGACCATGTCCACAAGACCATTAGAATGATGGACGAGTGTGGTGAAAGCCCCCTTTATGGCTCTCCATTTATCTAAGAAATCCAAGATACACACATCCCGTAGCACTTTCGCCTCCCGAAGCTAGAGGCGTATGATGGTGGCTCCGACCCAATGGAGCACGTAGTCGTGTTTCGGGCACATATGGCTCTGTATGGCATGTTATATGCCATAATATGTCGGGCTTTCCCGATGACTCTGTGTAGATCGCACGAGGGTGGTACGGTCGGCTGTCGCCCGCCTCCATCCACTCTTTCGATCAGTTAGCAAGAAAGTTCGAGACCAACTTCCTCACTAGCACCTGGTCGAAACCAACTGCTGCGTCCCTCCTCAGGATGAGGCAGAAGGAAGACGAGCCCCTCGGCCTGTACCTTGCCCGCTTCACAAAGGAGATAAGGGCTATTCCCGACATACATCCATCGCTGGTTATCCAAGCATTCATGGTTGGGATCAGGCCTTCCCGCCTCTTTTGGTCGCTCGTTGAGTGACCCCCGACGGTTGTGTCGAAAATGCTGTAAAGAGCCAACTAATATATTACCGCTGAAGACCCCTACAAGAGAGTCACCTATAACCTGGCCTTTGGCACCAAGGCCATCCTGCCGCTTGAGGTAGTCTTCTCGACCATGAGGATCAAGAACTTCACCCTGAAGCATTAGAAACAGGTGTCAGGGAGAACCACGACCTGCTCGAGGAGCGTAGAGCCGAGGCACACTTAAAGATTCTACACTATCAGAGGGCTATCGCTTGACTCAATAATCGGAGGATTGACCCCGACCAATCAACATGGGAGACCTAGTCCTCTGGAAGACCGAGGTCAGTGATCCTGGACACTCCTGCAGAAAACTTTCCCCAAGATAGGAGGGTCCATACCTCGTCATCCGAGTTGTCCGAGACGGGACTTATGCTCTAGCGACAATAGAGGGCAAGACACTCTCTCGGACCTGACATGTATTAAACTTGAAATAGTTTTATATCTAGAATGACAAAATTGTTGGGAAACCTCAGCAGGAGCATCATATGCGCAGCGAAAATCAAAACAAAAAAAATAGTTTTCCATGCAAATCAAATCATCGTGCAAAAGATTAGGATCGAGAGAAAAATCGTAAAAAATAAAAAAATCATGATGCGTAAGAGATTGATTTTTATCTAGGGAGATCGTATATCCCTGTATTCTAGATCCGGATGGAGAGGATGAAGGAAGTCAAGCATCTTTCTTCTAGCATTATCCATACGATAAATCTCTACAACGAAACTCCTCCAATCTGATCTCACAACTCTTGCACAGAAGAAGGGAGGAGAATAGGAGGGGGAGTCCAAAGCTGTAGCCTATCAACCATGAGTCTCCCCTCCTATTTATAGAGAGCCACCAAAAAATCCTAGGAATCCTGCCTTATTGGTATTGGATCTATATCTAATTATCCACTAACCTTGTATTATTGGATCTTTATTTAATAATCTTCTTAGGCCTCTAATTGGGCCTCAATCAAGGAGCACATCAACATAAGGTCTCATCTAATGAGAATAGGGCCTAATTGGATCTCCATCCAATCCTCTATTCGCTGAAGCATCCTTCCAAGACATAGATAAAGAGGATGAAGAAGGTCAGATGTCCTACTCTTTAGCAGTAACCATACGATGGATCTCTGTAGCGTAACTCCTCCAATCTGATCTCGCAACTCTTGCAAAGAGGGAGAGAGGAGAATAGGAGGGAGAGGCCAAAGCTATAGCTTATCAACCATGAGTGTTCCCTCCTATTTATAGAGAGCCACCAAAAACCCTAAGGTCTTGCCTTAGTGGGTATTGGATCTCCATCCAATAACCTACTAACCTTGCATTATTAGATCTCTATCTAATAATCTCCTTATGCCTCTAATTGAGTCTCAAGCAAGGAACTCATTAGCATAGGGTCTCATCTAATGAGAATAGGGGTTAATTGGATCTCTATTCAATCCTCTATTCACTGAAGCATCTATCATATATGTGTGATCCTCTAGGCCTGATACCAAGCTGGCCCTGAGTCGCTCTCATCAGAACTCTTTTTGATATACTGAATTATTATCTCCATAATAATTCACTCGACTCATCGACTATGGACGTACTAGGCCACTATACCATAGTCCCCAAACGGTACAGGAGGATCAAATCCATCGAGCCTGTCTGTCCACAGTTATCGTGTATATATAATTCCTCATCCAGCTAATATCCCAGAGACCGTATATTGGACATGGTATTGTCAGGTCACATATGAAATCAGTTTGTCTTGCTCTAATCGGATTCTATCGGAGAACTCTTTCTCTCTCAATCCGAATGACCCTGGTTAGGGATTTATATGAGTAAGCACATATAAGATATTTCTCTCATGATACTGAGAGTGGATGATCCTCTATTGACACTCAATTGCCTTTGTAAGATTGGCTACCAATCTTGATAACCAGTTATATCATATCTAGAACTTTCCAAACCTGTAAGTCTGGCGTCAAAGAAAGGAGTACTCATATAAAACATCCTTGGTGTCTCAAGTCAAAGGACCAGATACACAACTCAGATTATGAAATTGTTGTCTGACATTAGGTATCATCAACCATACAACATTCTATAAGTGGATCAATCAGTGAACTCATTCTCCAATGAGCACCTGTACTATATCCGTAGTGTCTCCACATAAGTGGCTATGAGACCAACCGACTCCATCATATAGATAGGTATATAATACATCGGTCCGTCTGATTATCTCGATGTCCCTCTTGAGTAACCTAGGATCGAAATTATTTAGGATCTATATTTAAAGGTGAATCGATCTCATTATCGTGATCTTATCATAATCCGATTCTCATTGCACAATACCAAAGACATTATAATATATATGCTATAGATGATATAATGTAAGAATATATTAATATTAATCATAAGTAAAAAGATCGCATAGCGTGTAATACGTGTCATCACTCATGTGAGTGGCTTACAGGACATTTGTAACCAATAATCTCCCACTTGACCAAAAGCCAATCACCTATGTGTCTGATCTCTATTAGACCCCTGTGACGCTCAAATACAATCTGAGTCAGCAGCTTCATCGGTGGATCTGCAATGTTACCTTCAGATGAAACTCTTTTCATTGCTATATCTTTTCGGGTTATGATCACTCTAATCAGATGAAACCTCCTCAAAATAATTCTAATGAGACCTGGGTTCCCTTGCTAGAGTTATCGCCTTGTCGCTATCACAATATATGAGAATCAGCTCCATGCTGCTTGGTATGACTCCGTTATCATGATGAACTTCTTCATTCATACCCCTTCTTTTGCTACTTTTGCTGCAGCAATGTAATTCACCTCCGTGGTTGAGTCAACAGTAGTATCTTGCTTGGAACTCTTCCAGCTTACTGCTCCTCCATTCAGGGTAAAAATATACCCTGAGTTTGACTTGCTATCATCAATGTTGGACTGGAAACTCGAGTCTGTGTGGCCCTCAGTATGGAGGCTACCTCTTCCATATACCAGTAAAAGATCCTTAGTCTTTCTCAAGTACTTAAGGATACACTTTACTACCTTCCAATGTTCTAAACTTAGATCTGCCTGATACCTGCTCATGACACTCAGAGCATGTGCTATATCAGGCCTGGTACATAGCATAGCATATATGATAGACCATATAGCTGAGGCATAAGGTATCTTATCTATGTCTGCCTTTTATTCAGGAATTTTTGGGGACATACTCTTAGAAAGTGATATTCTATATATTATCGGTATGAGACCTCTCTTGAAATTCTTAATGCCAAACCTTTTGACAATGGATCTATGTAGCTAGACTGGGACAAGCCATGTATTCTCTTATATCTATCTCTATAGATTTAGATCCCCAAAATATAGGATGCTTCCCCTAAATCTTTCATGGAGAAGTTTTTTAATAGATAAGCCTTTACTGTGAGAGCATTCCTTCATCATTCCCAATGATTGGGATGTCATCCACATATAATACCAAGAAGGTAATAGCACTCCCAACTTACCTTCCTGTACACACAAGACTTATCTTCGTTCTTAACGAAGTCATAAGATCTGATCGCCTCATCAAGTCTTACGTTCCAACTTCGGGAAGCTTGCTTCAATCCATAAATGGATCTAAGTAATCTGCATACCTTATCAGGACTCTCTTTGGAAACGAATCCCTCTAGCTGTATCATATACATCTCCTCCTCGAGGTTGCTACTGAGAAATGCCATTTTGACATCCATCTGCCAGATCTTATAGTCATAGTGTGTTGTAATAACCAAAAGAATTCTAATGGATTTATGCATTACTACAGGTAAAAAGGTTTCATTATAGTCAACTCTTTATCTTTGACAATATCCTTTAGCTACCAGCCCTGCCTTATAAGTCTCTACCTTTCCATCTACTTCAATCTCCTTTTTGAAGATCCACTTACAGCCGATGGGTACCATACCCTCAGGTGCATCTACAAGGTTCCAAACCTTGTTAGAGTACATATAATCCATATCAGAATTCATGGCTTCTTACCACTTCTCGAAGTCTATGCTCATAATAGCCTCCTCGTAGATCTGAGGATCAACATTTAGAGAATCCTTTCCATATGTCCCATATATCTTTTAAGAGGGTGAGATATTTTGCTAGACCTATACAAAGTTGGAATTTGTGTGTTAGGGTACTTGAACAGACTCGGGCTCTGGAATGGTGCTTGAGCTAAGTTCTCCAACCTCGCTCAATTCTATCTCACTCCCACTATTTCCACCAAGAATGTGTTTCTTCTCAAGGAACATAGTTCTCTTAGCAATAAAGACCTTTCGGTCCTTGGGATGATAGAAATAATACCCCAAAGTCTCATTAAGGTATCCCACGAATATGCACTGTTTCATCCTTGATTCCAACTTGTCAGGGTTGTGTCTTATAACGTGGGCAGGACAATCCCAAATCTTAACCACCTTAAGATCGGGCTTCTTTTCTTTCCATATCTCATATAGTGTAGATACTACTAACTTTGATGAAACTCTATTCAGAAGGTAAGTTGTGGTCTCTAAGGCTTACCCTCAGAATGAGATGGGTAGGTCAGCGAAATTCATCATGGATTGCACTATGCCTAACAATGTGCGATTCCTCCTTTCTGATATACCATTGAGCTAAGGTGTATAAGGAGGTGTTCATTGGGATAGAATCTCATTATCCTTGAGGAAATATGTAAACTCCGTACTCAAGTACTCTTCTCCTCGATATGATCGAAGAGTCTTAATACTCTTTCCAATTTGGTTCTCCACCTCATTCTTATATTCTTTAAATTTCTCAAAGGCCTCAGATTTGTACTTTATTAAGTATACGTGTCTATACCTAAATAAATCATCAGTGAATATAATGAAGTATGAGTAACCACCTATAGTCTGAGTCGACATAAGACCACATATATCACCATATACGAGTTCTAATAACTCAGTGACTCTCTCTCTGATTCTACTAAAAGGAGAGTTGGTTATCTTATTACGAAGGCAAGGTTCACAAGTTGTATATGACTCATAGTCAAATGGATCTATGTATCAATCTTTCAACAACTTTTGAATCTTTTCCTCGTATATATGACCTAGCCTATAATGCAATAGATATGTATTATTCACCTCATCTCTTTTCCTCTTAGATATATTTATATCCATGATGTGTGGAGAAGTGTCAAACACATATAAGCTATTTATCAAGGTCCCTCTAATGATGATCTTATCATCCATAATTATTAAATAATTATTATTCTAAAAAACTAATTTATATCCACTAATTATCAAACAAAATATGAAATAATGTTCTTGATAATATAGGGAATAAAATAGCATGTATCTAATGCAATAATAGCTCAATCAAGCAGATGTAGGGTGACCTCCTCAATAGCAACTGCAGTAACTCTTGCTCTATTACTCTTAGAGGTCCATCTCGCCTCTAGCCAATCTCCTAGGTCTTGTCAGAATCTGTAATGAATTACAGATATGATAAGCACTCTCGGTATCCAATACCCATGTGTTATTATGAAAATCTGACAAGTGAAGACTGATCATGAATATACCTAAAGCTTCTCCAAGCTTCTGTTTTGCCTTCTCTGCAAGGTAGTCCTCACAGTTCCTCTTCCAATGCTTGTTTTGGTCTCAGTGGAAGCACTGTCCTTTGTCCTTTGTCAGGTCTTTCTTAGCAACCTTTGCCTTACCTAGTCATATTTTGCCCTTGCCCTTCTTAAGGGTCTTACCGACCTTCCTTTTCTTATTGGTCTCACCAATAGAGAGAATTGGCTTCTCTTTCTTGATAGTGCTATCAGCTTCCCTCAATATATTGAGAAATTTAGGTAGAGTCACCTTAAACTTGTTCATATAAACTGTAAAAAGGAATCTAGTAAGGATTCAAGTATAAGATCAACATATAGATTATCCTCTAAGACTATCTATTACTTCACAAAACTAGTGATCTCATCCTTGCTTGTCCTTTCCTCTAGCGTAGGCACAATCATGTTAAGGACATATAGGATTTTCTCCTCCGTGAGAATAATTCTCAAATTACGAAGCCTTTGGACTAATGAGACGGTTGGCATCAAGTATGTCATATAGGGGGTTTGCAAGCGACAAACAAGATATAGCATAAATTAAATAACACATAGATTTTACAAAAAATACTAATTAAGATATGGACTTCTATCTTAATGTACTTCCACTATTTTCCTAGTGAATAACATGACACCCTCGATACGTGAGACGAAAGTCTGTGGCAGATTCCTAGTGGGAATCGGGATCCAATTGGCATCTTTGTGCAACCTCGAGGGACTCGACCAATTACACTAAGCTCAAAAGGTAGGCAACTCTTACCAATCACAACTCCTTATGATTTTCATCATGTTCGACCTTCGAATCATCATGGTCTCGAGGGACTCGGCCAACCATCATGTTCAGTTAAGTCATCACTATCATTACAAGATGAGTATGATTTGATGATATGTCCTCGAGGGACTCGACCAAGCATACCATGTCCTCAGGTCACCGGTGACATCTCTATGTCGTAGATACAATCTCAATCATGTAGATAGGTGAGCCTTGAGAGACTCAACCTATATTATGATTTAATTTCTTCCTATAACGATGGAAGGTCACGTGGGTCAATTTTATTGCCTCACGCTTACCGACTTAATATTATCATAGGAGGGGTTTTGTTTTGTATCGGTCTCCTAATATGTCGTGTCATACACATATATATTTAATATATATCTACATCGCATGTAAATATATATATACATATATCTAGTAGGTGTATAACATATCACATATGCAAACCACACTGGATGATCATGAGCCGTCATCTAATATGATTAAGCCCGAGCCAATGGGCCTAATCACTTATAATAGGATCTATATGTGCATTGGCGCATCTCTATGCCTTGTGATTGTTGATCTCGTCATTATTGGTTCTGTTGGATTGTTACATCACCATGCGGCGTGATCTCCTGCCACAACACCGTAGGTCCCGCCATCACCTTCATGCTCCCGCTGTGCCTCTCGATATAATTACAAATAATTATAGGCACACATGCCCGATAATAAATAAGAAACTAGAGGCTCGCAGGCCCCAATAATAATAATAATAATAATAATAATAATAATAATAATCATCATCATAATTACACATATCATAACACATGGCTCATGATTATCCATCCACATTATACATCATATGTACACCACATCATATGTAGGATTACTAGATATATATAATAATTAATTAAACTATTTAATTAATTATTTTTTTAAAAATCAGGATATGCTCGAAATTTTCAGAATTGTCAAGAGTATTTTCATAATTATGGATGAGAGGACATTCCTCAGAATTTCTAAAATTATTGAGGTTATTTTGGAAATTATGTACATGAGGACAATCCTCAAAATTTCTTGAATTCAAAGGGATAAAATAGTCCTTTTCCCAAAAGAAAACTCTAGCTCTCCCTTCGCCTCATCCATTGTCACATCCATCAAGACAAGCGATGGTGTCACACGCGGCCTTGCCCACTTACTGAGGGCTCCGGGCGCGCCTCCCACGCACCGTGCTCAAAGTCGCCTCTTTACGGGCTCGCACCATCCCGAAGGTGCTCGTGAGGTGCCGCCGCGCCACGCCAACCGCCATTGCATACGCTAGCCATACCCATGGGCGGTCGTGCCTACTGGCACAGTCGTGTGGGTGGTTGCGCCCGTTGATCGTAAAAACTGAAAAAATCATGATGTATGATAGATTGATTTTTACCTAAGGAGATCGTATATCCCTGTATTCTAGATCCGGATGGAGAGGATGAAAGAAGTCAAGCGTCTTTCTCTCTTACAGTATCCACACGATGGATCTCTACAATCTGATCTCACAACTCTTGCGCATAAGAAGGGAGGAGAATAAGAGGGGGAGGCCAAAGCTACAGTCTATCAACCATGAGTCTCCCCTCCTATTTATAGAAAGCCACCAAAAAACCCTTTGGCTCCTGTCTTAGTGGGTATTGGATTTATATCCAATTACCCACTAACCTTGCATTATTGGATCTTTATCCAATAATCTCCTTAGATCTCTAATTGGGCCTCATGCAAGGAGCCCATCAACATAGGGTCTCATCTAATGAGAATAGGGGCTAATTGGATCTCTATCCAATCCTCTATTCGCTGAAGTATCCACTATATGAGTGTGACCCTCTAGGCTTGATACCGAGCTGGCCGTGAGTCACTCCCATCAGAACTCCTGATATAAGGATTTATCTGAGTAAGCATATATGGGATATTCCTCTCGTGATACCAAGAGTGAATGCTCCTATATTGACACTCAATTGCCTACATAAGGTTGGCTATCAATCTTGATAATTAGCTGTACTAAATCTAGAACTTTATAAACCTGTAAGTCTGACATCAAATAAAGGAGTACTCATATAAGACATCCTTGGTATCTCAAGTCAAAGGACCAAATATACAATTGGGACTATGTAATTGCTGTCTGACATTAGGTATCATCAACCATACAACATTTCATAAGCGGATCAATCAGTGAACTCATTCTCTAATAAGCACTTGTATTATGTCCTTAGTGTCTTCACATAAGTGGCTATGAGACCAGTTACCTCTATCATATGGACAGGTATTTAGTACACCGATCTATCTGGTTATCTCGATGTCTCTCTCGAGTAACCTATAACCAGGATTATTTAGGATCTATGTTTAAAAGTGAATCGATCTCATTATCATGATCTTATCATGATCCGATTCCCATTGCATAGAACCAAGGACATGACAATATATATGCTACAGACAATATAATGTGAGAATATGCCAATATTAATCTTAAGCAAAAAGATCGCACAGCGTGTCATACATGTTATCACTCACGTAAGTGGCTTGCAAGGCACTTGTAACCAATAAGAATAATGACTCAAAATGTCTAGGGCAGCTCAGATAATGCAAGACATTCAATAAAGAGACAAGTTCATTCAATAAGGACAATATTATAAAGTCGGTCTAGCGACAAATATGAAATAGGGCTCCAGTGCCCGACATACAAAGTAAAGGTTGCTACAAAGTCAGCTATTTCTTCGAGGGGGTGCTATTGTCAAAGGGCTGGTTGAGATCTATCTCTATGTTGGTGTCGTCAAGACATTCGATGAACAGGTCCTACTCGATCGCTATTTCCGGATGCTTCCCTCGAAGCCGTTCGAGCACCGCCCGGTACCCGAACTCGTAACTGACCCTCCCCATTTTCTCGGGGCTCGACTCGAACCCTTGAGACACCTTATAGGCGGTCACCACCTTCGGTCCCTCAACCTTCAGCATGGCCTGGAGAAGTGCTGTCGCCTCAGTCAATGACAACACATCCCCCTCTATGCGGGCTCGGTCATTTCGAGCCCCATCTAAGTTGGAGCGCAAAACCCCGACTTCCTGCTCCAGCTCCCTTCGCTAGTTTTTAATAGACTCCAGCTCCACCCATAGCTTATTGATATCCTCCTCCAACCCCTTCGCATGAAGCTCGGTGGCCACGACTAGTTCTTGGTGGGCCCCAAGCTTGAGCTCCTTATTGGCGGCCCAAAGCGCTAGGATTCTCTCATGCTGGTTTCGAACCAGTCAGCCCACATCATGGACCCAATCGATGAGGGCACTAATGGATTGAATCCCTTGCAAAGAAAAGGGGGCAAAGCTCATAAGGAGAGAAAGAAAATGAGAAGTGGGAGAAAAGAGAAGTGTGGCTTACCCAGATGATTGACTTATCGGCCCTGTTTATGAGCTCCTTAGAGGAGCATTCGTACACTTGTTTTGCCAGGTTGGGGTGTAGAGCCCCCTGCAGATACTCCCCAAACAACGGACCCTCGGTCCACACCTAGCTTGACCCGAAGATGGCTGACCACCTCGATACTAGAGGATCTTCCCCCTCGATGATCATCAGCTACGTTATAGAAGCTAAAATAGTTGTCCGCTCCCTCCCGCTCCTCCACCTAACATAGCTCTCGGATGGTACACCCCCGTTCAGGAGCCTCCTCGAGCTCTACCAGCTCCTTCCCCTTTTTAGCGAGGACCCTAGAGGTGCTCCTTGAGGCATCCGTAAGCTGCTAAAAAGTCTCCCTTTTGCCATGCTTCCTTAGGCTCAACCTTTCATCGACGTTGGGGTGCTTCTCAGCCTTGGTGCCAGTAGCTACTATACAGGTGGATGCATCAGTCGCCAATGGAACTGCCGATCCGTTACCTACCCCGCCGCCAGACTTCATCTTTTCGAAGTTGAACATTTCTACATGATAAGGTACAATCAGAAAAACACACTCAGCATGATAAACAAATAGGAAGAGCATACCCCAAGATGCCAAGCCGAGGCTCGCTTTGGCCAACCATGCCTCGTTCATGTCCTTCACCCCCTTGGAAGCATAAAGGATCCCCCGGAGGATCTCGACCATTCAGTCTCATCGGTCGAAAGCACCGGGACCGAGTTGTTCACCGTTCGAGAGGTCCACTCGATTGGAAAGCTCTAGCCCCGACGATAAGAAATGAAGAAAAAGTGTGACTTCCAACCTTTATTGCTGGAAGGCGCACCTCCCACTCATAATCTAGTATAAGTGATCAAGTAATACCCGACCTATCCCTGACTTAGATAGAAACAAGCCATGAATAAATCTTGGGTCACTGCTATCCCTGACCTATAACATTCCCATAAGAAAGCCACCAGATAGCGCCACGAGTTGGGCGCCATCTGGGAAGGCGAGATGTGCCACCCTTCGAGGCACGCCTTGATCACAGCGTGCAGCGGGAACCTTAGGCCCGCCTAAGGGCATCAGTCGATAGACTGAAACCACTCAGAAATGTGTTATAAGGATGCTCCCTCGGTAGGGGCACATGGAGTTTGTACTCTGAAGGAATGTAATAATGCTTCCTAACCTCGACCAACTGATGGGTTGTGATAGTCGAATCCACATTGAAATATGATCGCAATGCCGCTAAAGCCTCTGCGATCGCGGAGTCTGTAGGAGCCGCACCCTTGGATGATGAAAGAGCGATGGTCGACCTAGAGTCCTTAGAGGGATGATCTAAAACCCTAGACCTACGAGTCAAAATTGCGACCGAACGAGACTCAGAATGAGAGGAGGCGAAGGACATCCGACCGCTCGAGAAACCGTCAGGGGAGCAAAAAGTGGGGTTGAAAGAAGTAAGGACGACGCAGCCGATACCGGAGATAACAGAGACAATCAAAAATGCAGCCATAGAAAGAGTAGTGAGAGACTGCAAAGAAACCAGAGGGATTAATACCTCACCTCAGCATCGGTTGGCGCTTCACCTACCCAAAAAGCTGGAGAGCTCATTATGATGCTTCGTGCTCTATGCCCTATGAAATACTACGCATGACACATGTCACCTTCTTAGGGGTTTGATGGGCAGACGAATCAACATCAATCCCAAGGAAAATCTCCCTGCCAGAAAGCAGGTTGCATGACAACCTCAATTTCCCGAACATCTCTAAGCGAGCTTTCAGCCTTGCTCGAGGACTTTTAGTCTCAATCATCTCCACGCGAGCTTTCAGTCTCGACCATCTTCAAGTGAGCTTTTAGCCTCGCCTAAGGGCTTTCAGTCACAAGCATCTCCAAGCGAGCTTTCAACCTCGCCCGAGGGCTTTCAGTCCTGAGCATCCCCAAGCGAGCTCTCAGCCTCACCTGAGGGCTTTCAGTCCCGACCATCTTAAAGCGAGCATTCAGCCTCGCATGAGAGCTTTCAGTCCTAACCATCTCCAAGCAAGCTTTCAGCCTCGCCCAAGGGCTTTCTGTCTTGACCATCTCCAAGCGAGCTTTCAGCCTCGCCCAAGGGCTTTCAGTATCAATCATCTCCAAACGGGCTCTCAGCATCATCCAAGAGCCCCCATTCCTGACCATTCCCTCCAGCGAGCTTTTAGTTTCAACCGAAGGCTTCCCCCACGAAGCCCGATAATTGCATGATAATCGCACCAACTTTGGACCGACCAATGGCCTAGCAATGCTACTCTATGTAGACGTATGAATCACCCCACATAAAGACTGAGGGGGGGTGGGTGGGGGTAGGGGTGGGAGAAGAATGATATGAGTAATAATGGGCTCCCTCCCCAATCGGTCAATGTGGCCTGGACAAACCCGACATGAAGCAAGATTGGCTGACTAGGTATGTGATCCGCCCTCTGACACACACGAGCGACACGTCACAAAAAGGGGATGAGCCCAATGCATAACATCGTCGGGCGCCGCACAATTGCCATCAAATCTCAAAGAATCTGAATAGATCGTACGATAGTAGGGCTGAAACAATACGCCACATGCTTGCCCGTAGCATAAACGGCCACCGACAGTGCCTGCAACATTAAAAACCCCAGTAAAGGACGTTGCAAAGACATATGGGAATGGTACAACTGACCACCAATGGACATATATAAAAGCCACCCCCGGGGGCTCTCAAGGGTGGGTCTCCACTCTCACAATACATACAAGAAAAAGTTTTGACACCGAGAAGGTATCAGAGATACTCCCATCTACAATGCTAACTTAGTCATCAGAGGGGCCTCGTTGGGAGGTCCTTCCCCGACGAAGGTTTTTTCTTACAGGTACCCGACCATGGAACGAGAGAAGAACCCCTGGACGACTAGAACACCTTCGAGCCCAATGGATGCCTTACATCTTCCTCGAACTCCAAATCATGCTGAGCTATTCCTACGCTTGCAGGCCAGATGACGTCATGCTGACTCCTCAGATATGATGGATCGTCCAACAACACTATTAAAGGGCTCCCTAGGTTTATTCCTCGAACCCTCTTCACTATTTATCTCAAGCTTCACCTTAATCCTTTGAATCATAAACTAACTCAAGTATCAAAGAATATTTGTACCAAATGCTCCTAACATCATTTTAACAATCTTAGAGTCAGATGAATGAGTTATTAACTAAGATTGAACTAAGTCATACACGAAATAAGGCCTTAGTTGGCTTCGAATAGTCATGTAGCTCGAAAAACCAATTTTTAATTTAACAAATCTTATACATTGATATTTTTTTATTAATATCAAACATCTATTATGCAAATTTGAGAGAATATAAATAAGAAAAGGTGGTTCGGACAACCTCGTTTAACTGTACTCTTCATGATCGGTTATATTAGCTAATACCAAGTTAGAATTGGTTGCCTAATCTGACTTTTTTTTCGACGAACATTAAAAAAGGGGTAAATTAGTATTTAGAGGGACACGTATGCTAAATTAAAATTTAGAGGGGTAAGGTCTGAATATGATCGGTTGATATTCTAAAAATAATTTCAAGATGAAACTTCTGGTCTTTTACACAACGTTCGTAATAACGAAGTTACTATGATCTACACAATAGGATTGGATGAACAATTTGATATTGCCATTTAATTTCATTAAGGATATGTTTTATTGAAATTTGTTGACCAAATCCACTCCTTTTGATTGAACCACATTGTTGAAGTTCAATCTAACAATCCGTTCAACTAATATCAAAAGATTTGTCACCAATCGGTCCAATAAAAGAATTCTGAGAATCACAAAAGAAAAAGATTGAATCGAACCAATTTATTTTTATACAAACATAGCACGATTTTAAAATAAAGAAAAAATAACTTAAAGTTCCTCTTCCCAATGTATTTCTGTCCTTTGTGGTGTTAAAATAGAAAATCTAAAAGGATCTGAAAACCTCAAAATTGAACATTAAGCTGATATTTCAAATCTTTTCAGCAACAAAAATACAAAATTCATATGTTTAAAATTTTCTATATTTTTAATATTTTTTACATAATCATACATTATTTAATAATTGGTGTTATTTTCAACCATCGATCTGATCTGATCTGATCTGATCAGGCACGAATCCTCAAGCATAGTGGCAACCTACTTGCTTATTTAGGCCCATATTGATTCGGCCCATTGGTTTGGAGGCGGAACTTGCAAGGGTTAGGGTTCTCGAACTTGAACGACCTGGAAGGAGATCTCTGGAAATGGCGGACGAAGCAAATCGAGTGGTACTTTCGATCATATCGTCTCCCGTCCGATTGGTTTCGTGTGATATTCGTTTTTGTATTGGTTCTTGGATTCCCTTAGATTCGATCGATTGCTGGAGTTTAATTTCTTGTGATTAAAAAGTCTTTCTCGGCTGTTCCAGGCGTTTATTGAGATCCAAAGCCGTATGATCGAGACTACCGGGAAGCTAAAGCAGGTGATTTGTTTTGGTAGAGATTTGGTGACATTTATGTTGTTGGTGATGTTTCTTACCGGCCGTTCTGGACTTCGTATGAGTATTATGCAACGGGGGGTTTCTCCTATACAGCAACTAGGAGACAACTTGAAATTATATGGACTTGATGTGATTTTTCACGAACGAGGCAAAGTTTGCATCTTTCTTCGTTAATCAAACTTATACTACCATCTGGTATTAGGTCAGGATTGATGTCATTATGCAAGAGGTTGTGGCTGCTCGATCATTCTGAGGTTTAGGTTGTCTGATGTGAGATTGGAGTGAGAACAAATCAGTGTTGCTAATGTACTTGGGAAATGGGAATCGTTTGAGTGTGATCTTTCCTTTTAGGTGCCACACCAGGAGGTTATTTTAGTTATATGGATTAGTTCTTTGCATTTTTTTCATTTGAAGAGTATAGACATTTAGTGGCTTAAATATGTATTAAATTGATTAAAAAAATGATTAGAGCTGAGGCTGCATTCTTCATGGAATAGATTGTGTTCAATGCTTATTTATGATTCAGATTTCTATGGAAATTTTTGATTTTGATATGATTAGTTAATGTGTCTTTGAAGAGAAAATATCATTTAATATACACAAACATCAATCGAACAATTTGCGACACACATACAGCTGGATATAGCACACATTACCAGACTTTTATTATGGTCTCTATTTCTTATAGGTACAAAATCAGATTCGTGCTAAAGAAGGTGAAAAGAAGCGTGCCTACCTAACAATGGAAGAACTTCGGCAACTATCAGATGATACAAATACCTACAAGTCCATTGGTAAGAAGAAAATATTCAAAATTTCCAAAACTAAATTGTAAACATGATGCTCCTATATTAATCTGGCATTTTTTATTGTATCTTTCTTAGACACCTTCTATAGTTTTCTCATTTATGATGTAGTACCAGCAATTTATAATTTTGTAGTACCAGAAATTTATGTTAATGCACTACTTCTCTCAAGAGTTGATCTTTGTAGTTGCTCTATAATGAACCTTCCATATAGTGTTGGTTCCTAGACATTGAAAGAGGAAAACCACTTATGCAGCTGGAACAACAACAACATCATAATTCTTAAAATATTAAATGATTATTTTCGCTCTTCTCTATGGATACTCCTTTTGCTTATGCCTTAACTTGGAATTCAAGCTCAACTTGCGAAATTAAGGGGCCAACCCAACCCTGGCTGATGCTCAAGTTGTGTTTGGTTGTTTTGGGTTGGTCAAGAACAGATAGGGACATTAATTTGTGTACAGCTAATTTTCCTATAGAAAGTTTGGTATGTCATGAATTAGGTGCCTGGAGTCCCTGCTTTTTTACCCTGTTCAATATGCAAGAGAGATTATAAAGTATTTGAAACAAAATTATGGCTAAAAAAAAAGATGCATTGTAACCCATTCTAATAAATATTTGACCATCATATCAATGTGTTATTTTGAAAAATATTTAATGCTTTATTATGAAGAATTTTAACAAACAAATGAAATTGTATTGTAAATCCTACTTGGATAGAAAAATATCAGATTGAAGACCCTACCACTCTTTTTGTTTGCATTTCTATAGTTAAATGACCAAAAAGTGTCATTATTATTTTTTTTTGTCGAAGTTCGGAGTAGTTAGTAAAAAGAGTGCAGGTGTGTCTTATGGTACATAGGTATTGGTGTGGTCTTGTTTTGAATGTTTCTGTTTACATGTGTTTTCGACCTAGCATTAAACCCTGGATTTTATGAAGATGCTTTGTCTACTCCATGGTGAACAGGAACATGCTAAAAATTAGAAATACATCCACCCTGATAAGATGATAGCAAATAATAGTAGATAGGTTGAACAAGGCCATGCATTTTTTAATTAATAAACAAGTCAAGAGACAATTATCAGCACATAGCTTGATTACTTCTCCATGACCATTACCCATATGCAAATTCTAATGGTGCTTTCGTTACTTTGCAGGTAAAGTGTGAGTTCTTCCTAAACCACAACCTTTTGTTGAGGAAAGTTATTTTTAATATATTAAACGAGAACAACATTTATCTTATGGCACCAAGTGATTTCTTAATATTCCAGGTTTGTTTTGGAACCAAAATCACTTGTGCTGAATGAGCAAGAGCAGAAATACAAGGAGAGTGAGACAGCTATAACTTCTTTGCAGGTTTGTCAGTTCTTTGCTGTATCTGTTGGAAACAAAAGTAACTTTAACTCATCCACCCAGCCTTTTAACTCTTCCTTTCCTTTCCTCTTTGTTCTGAGCAGACCTCCAAAGAGTATCTGGAGAAGCAAATGGCCGAGGTGGAGAACAACCTGAGAGAGTTGCTTCAGCAAGACCCTGGTCTTGCACATCAGATTATGTCCATGTCTGTGATGTAAAAGGTTCTTGAATGTTGGTATTACTTGGGAAGTCTTCCTCTGTCAAGATGAATTTGAAATGGAATTGTGTACGTTGCATTTATCATCCTCATTTATTGTCGACTGACTCTATTTAAACTGTTCTTTTAGTCTTAAAAAGTTTTAATTTTAACTTTGAAGAACTTTGAGTAGTCTGTCAGAAGCTGTTTTTTTCCAACAAAACAACAGATCTGTATTTACGCAGATCAGCACTCATTGGTGTAAATAGACTAACGCCCTTGAAATCTAGGCTAAATCTAGATTTGTAGTTCTTATCTCAGCACCATGCTGCAATATATGTTGGGCAACTCAGCATGTAACCTGGTTGATGTGCTCCAAACCAAGGATTCTAGGTTGATAGGGCTGACAATGGGTTGGCCCAGTCACCCGTTATGCATCCGAGACAAAGCATTACACCAGTTGTTGACCTGGGCATAGTAGAATCTGACTTGGCTCAGTGAAAATTGACTTAGCATAGGGAAATTGACCTGGACTAAGATGATCATGGAGTATGGTGCATGATAAGGTTTAATGTAGATTTGATGCTCGAAGGCTTTAGAACCAAGCAAGATTATACACCAACATTAAAGGTCGGGGTACGATCGACCCTTAGTCAGCAGGTATAAAAGTTACCTCTGGGTACGAGTCAGGGGGGAGAAAAATTGATACACTCTACATACTGTATTCGGATTCAGATCTCGATCGGGGCATTGACTTGATTATCATAGGGGCCACATCGAGCACCCCCACCACGATAAGGCCTCTGTGCAGGACCCTGAGCAAGAGTAGCTCGGGACTCATATCTAGGTAGGAGCGTCCCAAGATGCACATTCGAGACCTGACCGAGCTCCCTCACCTCTTCCTAACTGACGCGGATGACCTTGCGCACGTGGGCAGGATCAAGCCGTGCTGACTCCCTGATCGCGACATAAGATCTCACAATATTTTTGGTGCTAGAAAGAGAGCTCGATGTCGCAAGAGCGGCCATAGAGCAATGCAAACGCAGAATGCCCTTGCGAAGAGACTCACATGCCCAAATCGACTCTTGGCTCAGGGGACCGAGCTCCTTCCCTCTCTCCGGGGAAGTGAACCTGCCAGCACCCACTAATACGGGAATGTCTAATTTGTTACAATCAACACTTATAGATATTATTGATTCTATGGTACTCCCCACAGTCCTCTATAATATTTCGGAATCTTTAACCCAACCCACTCAAATATAATAGCTCATGAGCATATTCCTTAGACAAAGTTAAAGTTATTTCAAGATACTTTTATTAATGACCAAGGAATGCATTAAATATGTTAGTTAGTAGATATAAAACACTTATTGTCATAGTTCCCTATGCATGAAGGGTTGTTTCATGCACTAGTATTTATTTTGATATTCTAGGGCTAGAAAGAAGTTTAGCACCTGATTTGTATTGGAAGAAGCTTTTTGGAGTCTCTCTAAAACTCTGTATCTCTTGAATGCGTCTGTAAGTGATGAGTCTTTTGATTTAGTTCTGTATCCTTATTTAATTTCATTTAGGTAGTGAATTTTTTGTATCATCTTGTGATATTAAACTTGGTGGTGAACTTTTTATCTATTTTATGCAAGTTCTGTTCGGAGTTTGTTTATTTTCTTTAACTTGACTTTCAGTTTCTCTCTTTATTTTTCTAATTCCATTCCTCTTTCTCCCTTCTCGATATCAGTTTGGTATCAGAGCTAAAGGCTAGAGATCATGACAAGATTGAATAAAAAAGACACAATTGTTGAAGGTAGTGGCCATGAATATAACATTGAATCCTTGAGGTTTCATCTACAAAGCTTCTTACATAGTCTACAAGGAAAAAATAAAATTACTAAAGAACTTTGGAATAAAAACAATCAGCATGAAAATATTGCCCAAATGTATGGTTCTGATGATGATACGCCTTCTTACCCAAGGGAGTTTTGAAGATTTCAAGCAAGGCGTATAGACCAAGATGAATGACAGAACAAATACAACCCAAAGTTGAATATTCTAGAGTTTGAAGGTAAAATTAATATTGATGACTTTATTGATTGGCTCAATACAATAGAAAAAATATTCAATTTTCGTGAACCACCAGAACAAAAGAAGGTTAAACTTGTGACCCTCAAACTCAGAAGGAATGTATCTTTTTGGTGGGAAAATATGAAGAAGCAAAGAGAACTTGAGGGGAAGAATAAGATCATAACATGGGATAATCCATGATATTAAGAAAAAAAACTTAGTGTGGATGAGTACATAGCAGAGTTCGACAATCTTATGTTAAAGGAGAGCTTATGGAACCAGAAAAATAGACCATTGCAGAATACCTTAGGGGTCTGAAATATGAAATTGTTAAAGTAGTTCAACTCCAACCGTATTGGTCTTTCAATGATGTGAGTAAGTTAGCTTTAAAAGTGGAGAAACAACATAATTTTGAAAAGGGTTCTCGATACGGGATGAAAAATGGCTATACGAGAAGAGCAAATTCTAAATCTACTCACCAAAGCAAAGTAGTATTGAAGGGGCAATATAAGACTGAAGGATCAGCCAACACCAAACTACCACTTAATTCTTCTACACCTAATAGCCAAAAATACTTCAAGTATCATGGTTTTGGGTATATTGCTTCAAATTGTCCAAATAGGAGAATTGTTATATTAGTTGAAGAACATAGTGAGGAAGAAGGAAATGAAGCTAATGACGTACCAAAATATGATGATGAGGAGGAAGAGGTTACTTATGCTAATTGTGGTTTATCTATTGTGTTACAACGTACCTTACAAGTATCCTGTATGGCTAAGGATGAAAATTGGGTAAGAAAGAATGTGTTTCATACTAAATGTACCTCTCATGACAATGTGTGCTTAGTGATCATTGACAGTGGCAGTTTTGAGATGTGGTATCTTTAAAGATGGTTCAGAAGCTAAAGTTGGACACAATCCCTCATCCGCATTTATACCAATAATTGCTGACTGCATAAAGAAAATAACATCGAGCTAACTAAAAGATGTTTAGTTCTATTTTCTATTAACAAGTATTATAAAGATGAAGTATGGTGTAATATTGCTCCTATGGATACTTCTTATTTGCTATTAGGCAGACCTTGGCATTATGATAGGAGGGTATTATATGATGACTATGTACATACTTATTCTTTTAAGGTGAATGAAATGAAGATTATTTTAGCTCCATTATAACCTTCTGAACACCAAAGAAGGAAGTTAATGCTTTTATGTCTTATGACAAATGTAAGGGTGATTGGAAAAGGGTAGGCATATCTTGGCTCTAGTAGTCGTAGAAGAATGAACAATACAAGGAGCCATCGATAAATATGAAACTAATCCTGGGGGAGTTTCAAGACATTATACTAGAAGAGAATCCACATGGTCTTCCACCATTGAGAGATATCCAACATCATATTGATCTTATTCTAAGGGCTATCCTTCATAACAAGGAAGCCTATAGAATGAGTCCCAAGGAGCATGAAGAACTTCAAAGGCAAGTAGATGAGTTAGTGAAAAAAGGGTTGATTCGGGAGAATGTGTGTGGATAGTTCCAGCCTTGTTGGTGCCTAAGAAAGATGGTTCTTGGAGAATGTGTGTGGATAGTTATGCCATCAACAAAATTACTATTGATTATCATTTTTCCATTGGAAGGTTAGATGATTTACTTGATTAATTATATGGTGATTCTATTTTCTCTAAAATTGATTTGAGGATTGGTTACCACTAAATAAGAATGAGGCCTGGAGATGAATGAAAAACAATATTTAAAACTAGAGAAGACTTGTATGAATGGGTAGTTATGCCATTTGGTTATCTAGTGCTCCTAGTACTTTCATGAGATTTATAAATCATACACTTGCGCCATATATTAAGACTTTTATTGTGGTTTATTTTGATGACATATTGGTGTACAATAAGCGTGAGGAAGAGCATATGAATCATCTTAAGAATACTTTTGTTATCTTGAGGTAGCAAAAACTTTAAGCTAATAATGAAGAAGTATAATTTTTATACTCCTAGTGTGGTGTTTCTAGGATATTTTATTTTAAAAAATAAAATCATGATGAATCAAAGTAAGGTAGAAGCTATTCTTAATTGGCCAACACCGACTTCATTGCATGATATGAGGAGTCTCCATGGTTTAACTTTCTTTTATAGAAGATTCATTAAGGGTTTCAGCTCGATTGTTACTTCAATCACCGAATGCCTAAAAGGTGATAAATTCAAGTAGACTAATGAGGCTGATGGAGCTATTAAAAAGAAAGGTGACCGAAGCTCCTATTTTGGTATTACCCAATTTTGACAAAGTATTTGAGGTTGAATGTGATGTCTCCAATATGAGAATTGGTATTGTTTTGAGTCAATAATCAAAGCCCATTGCCTTTTTTAGTAAGAAGCTGAATGATACAAGGAGGAAATATTTTACCTATGATAAGGAGTTTTATGCCATTTATCGAGCGTTATCTCATTGGAGTCAATATCTTCTTGCCCAGCCATTTATCTTATATTCTAATCATGAGGTATTAAAGTTTATTAATCACCAACATAAGCTAAACAAAAGGCATGCAGCTTGGGTGAAGTTTCTGCAATCTTATAACTTCATAATCAAACATAAATCTGGTGTTCAAAATATAGTTACTGATGTATTAAGCAGAAAATATTATTTATTATCAGCAATAGAAGTCAAAGTAGTTGGATTTGAGACATTCAAAGATTTCTATCATAATGATGTAGATTTCAGCTTAATATAACAGAATTATAAATCAGATTTGTTTTAGCAATTTACTATCTTTGATGGATTTCTTTTTTGAACTAATGCCTTGTGTGTTCCATCTTTTTCTTTGAGACATGAAATTCTAGCTGAAGCTCATGGTGGTGCTCTGGGAGGACATTTTGGTAGGAACAAAACTCTGGCTCTTATTCAATTAAATTTCTATTAGCCTAAGATATTCAGAGATATGGAGAGATTTGTAAATCAATGTAGAGTGTGTCACTTGACAAAAACAAGAAGCTAAAATTCAGGTTTGTATACTCCATTGACAATGCTAAATGCTCCATAAGAGGATGTGAGTCTTGATTTTGTCTTAAGATTGTCAAGAATTTAAAGGAACAAAGATTCTATCATGATTGTTGTTGATAAATTCTCAAAAATGTCTCACTTTGCTCCTTACAATAAATCAAATGATGCATCTCATATTACTGATTTGTACTTCAAGTAGATTGTTAGATTGCATGGCATTCTAAGAACTATGATGTCTGATCGAGACTCAACATTTTTTAACCATTTTTGAAGAACTCTATAAAGAAAACTGAGTACATCTTTGAATTTCAACAGCTCTCATCATCCATAAACCGATGGGCAAACAGAGGTAACAGACAGAAGCTTGGGAAACTTGCTTAAAAGCTGTGTTGGCAAGAATATTAAGCAATGAGATCTTATTCTTCACAAATTGAGTTTGCTTACAATTGTTCCAGGTATCATAGTATTGGTAAGAGCCATTTTGAGGTTATTTAGGGTGCTAATACTATTAGTCTTTTGGACTTAGTCCCTCATTCTACAACTAAACAATTTAGTAAGATGCTGACGAGAGGGTTAAACAGATAAAAAAGTTACATGACGATGTTAAAGCAACTAATGAGAAGTAAAATTAAAGGTACATGTGAGCAATTAACAAACATAGAAAGCATATAAGGTCTAATGCAGGTGATTTGGTTTGGATTTATCTAAGGAATGAGAGGTTTCCACCAGGTAATTTGGGAAGTTGAAACTAAAGGTTGATGGTTCATTTAAAGTCCTTCAAATAATTGGAGAGAATACTTATGAGATCAAGTTACATGAAGATTATGGAGTATCATTAATATTAAATGTGGCTGATTTAAGTCTGTATCATGGTAATGAAACAAATGAAGACTTGAGGATAAGTGTTTTTCAACTAGGGGAGATTGACAAGAAAGTGTCTAATTTGCTATAAGCAATACTTATGGATATTACTGATCCTATGGTATTCCCCATAGTCCACTATAATATTTCAGTCTTTAACCCAACCCACTTAAATATAATAGCTTATGAGCATATTCCTTAAACAAAGTTAAAGCTGTTTCAAGATACTTTTATTCATGACCAAGGAATATATTAAAGGGGTTAGTTAGTAGATATAAAGCACTTAATGTCATAGTTTCCTATGCATGAAGGGTTGTTTCATGCACTAGTACTTATTTTGATATTCTAGGGTTAGAAAGAAGTTTAGCACTTGATTTATATTGGAAGTAGCTCTTTGGAGTCTCTCTAAAACTCTGTATCTCTTAGATGTGTCCTTGAGTGGTGAGTCTTTTGATTTAGTTCTATATCATTGTTTAATTTTCTTGAGGCGGTGAATTTTCTGTATCCTCTTGTGATATTAAACTTAGTGATGAACTTTTTATCTATTTTATGTAAGTTCTATTCTAATTTCATTCATCTTTCTCCCTTTTCGGTATCATCTACTCTGAACCGCTACTAGGGACTATTCAATAACCTTGGATTCTCTCCTCTAACGGTGAATCTCGGACCCCTAGTCGTCACTATCGAGGCCTTCCTTGGCCTCACCCACCAAGTCCAGGCACTGGTCAGAATGATACAAGTCATCATCTCGCACATTCCACAACTTATGTAGATAGTGGTGTCTAACATCTCACTCCCCGGTCGCTCCTCGATTGCTCCCCTAGTGAATGCAGCACGAATTGCCCCTTACCCGAAAAGACCAATCCATTCCTCAATGATACCTTGACGGGCAGCGAGACTTTTCGACTGAGGTGAGGTTGAGAACCCCAAGCATATCGTCGGATGATCGGTGAGCCATCCCCGAGGTGGACACCCTCTCCTCCGACTCATGGACTCATTAAGGGCATAGCTACATCAAGTAAACCAAACACTAAATGACGTCTAAAATGAGTTCATCAAATCCGAGGAGCTCGGGGAAAGCTCTAAGGGCGGCTCCCCATTCGTCCCCGAGATACAAGATAAGCCCATTCCAACCAACTTTCGACTGCCCTCGCTTGAGTCTTACGATGGTAGCTTAGACCTGACATAACACGTTGTGGCCTTTCGGGTCCAAATGGCCCTCTACGACACTTTAGATGTGCTAATGTGTTGGGCTTTCTCAACTATCCTGAGGGGTCCGACTCAAATGTGGCATAGCCAGCTTAAGCCTTCCTTAATCTCATCGTTCGACCAACTCACGAAGGAATTTGAACTAAATTTCTTTGCTAACATCCGACCGAGGCTCAATGCTACTTCATTCCTCAGGCTGAGCCAAGGGAGTGAGGAGTCCCTCGCCCAATTTATCGGATATTTTATAGCAAAGATTTGAGGAGTACCTGATGTGCACCCCTCCTTAGTGATCCAAGCATTCTTGATGGGTTTTTGACACTCCAGATTTTTCTAGTCGTTGATCGAATGCCCGCCAACGACAGCGCCTAAGATGCTATAATGAGTAAACTAATACATAGTTGTCGAGACCCTAGTAGCTAGGAAGCAGGATGATCAGAAGCACCCATGAGCAAAACAATTTCAAGGATAGCCCTCAGGACCCCTAAGGAGAAGGATTGACAGGCCCAAATTGTCGCTACCAAGGCCACCACTGATCCCCTTTAATTCTACTTGGACAAAGATTTTCCTCCAAATCTAATAGAAGGGGCTCCTCATGCCTCCCAATCCGATCAAGACGTGCCCTGAGGGGCGGGATAAGAGAAGATACTGCCACATCCATTGGGAGTACGAATATGATACTAAGGAGTGTCACAACCTCAAAAACTAGATTGAAGACCTCATTCGGCAGGGACACCTCGATCATCATGTCCAGGACCAATGACTAGCTCCCGAGGGCTGACATGCCAGGGATTCTTCGCCTTGCCCGAAGGAGCCCATAGAAAAACAAATTGATGTTATCATGGGCAGACATACTTTTGGAGGCGATAGCTCCTCGGTGCGTGGAGCATATGTGCGGGCTGTAGTGAAAAAGAGACCGAGATGTGATTACGACCCCGAGATCACTTTTAGGTCGTGGGATGAGGAGTACTCAGATCATGACAATGCCTTAGTGATCTTAGCACAAATTGTGAATAATCGGGTCAAAAAGATCATGGTCAACACAAAGAGTTCGGCCGACTTTTTGTATCTTGTCGCTTTTCAAAAATTGGCCCTGAGTGACAAAGATCTGGTTCCCATGACATTTGCATTGACAGGGTTCACAAGAGACTCAATCTCCCCCCTAGGCACGATGACCCTTTCGGTCATAGTCAGAGAGGAGTCGAGGTCAAAAACATTGATGGTCTCGTTCATGGTAGTCGGACTCCCATCAGCATATAATATTATTGGCCGACCGACACTCAATAAGCTGAAGGTCATTGTTTTAATGTACCACCATACCATGAAATTCTTGACCAGAGCAGGAGTCAATGAGATAAGGAGTGACCCTCGGGAGTCTAGGCAATGCTACATAATGACAATGACACTTCCCAAGAAGCTCAAGACCTAGACGTCAACCCCAAGGGATCCAGACAAGGGCCCCGTAAATCTCGAGCCAATGGAAAAGGTGGTGGAGGCTCCAGTTGACATAGAACATCTAAGCAAAGTTATAAAGGTCAGCTCGGCACGCATGGAGGGATAGCGAGTCCAACTAGTAGAGTTCCTTAGGAAGAACACAAACATCTTCACTTGGTCCCTGAAGGACATGCCCAACATTAGCCTAGAGGTAGCCCAACACCACCTCAACATATCAATGATGCCCAACCAATGAAGCAATGACCCCGGAAGTTCGCTCCAGATCGACAGAAGGCCATTGAAGATGAGGTTGCTTAGTTATTGGATGCGGGATTCATCACAGAGGTCAAGTACTTGACCTGACTATCTAATGTTGTACTCGTTAAAAAATCTAATGAAAATTGGCATATGTGTATTGATTACACCGATCTCAATCGGACTTGCCTGAAAGATTGTTATCCCCTCCCAAGGATCGATTAGCTGGTGGATGCTACCTCGGGATATGAACAACTCTCATTCATAGATGCATTTTTAAGATACAATCAAATCTAAATGGCATCGAGAGATCAGGAAAGCACAACCTTCATCACTCACCACAACATATACTACTACATGGCTATGCCGTTTGGACTAAAGAACGCCAAAGCCACCTACCAACAGATGATCAACTATTTGTTCAAGGATCAGGTCGGGAGGAATATGGAGGTGTATGTCGATGACATGATCACCAAAAGCCGAAAAGTCGACACTTATCTTTCGTACCTGGCCGAAACATTTTAGACCTAAGGAGATATGGGATGAGGCTCAACCCGACCAAATATATATTTGGCATTACATCGGGCAAGTTCCTTGGGTTTATCATACATCAACATGGGATCGATATAAACCCTGAGAAGGTGGAGGCCATCTTACAGATGTAATCCCCTCAAACCATTAAGGAGGTTCAGCAGCTCACCGGAAGATTAGCAGCATTGAGCTAATTTGTCTCTCGAGCAGGAGACAAAAGCTTGCCCTCCCAATCAGGTATACAAGCATGCACTCCAGCTTGAGTTCAAAGTTACAAATAATGAAGCCGAGTATAAAGCACTACTATTCGGGCTGAAGTTAGCCACCAACATCAGTGATTCCCAGCTTGACGCTAGATAAATCAGTGGATAATTCGAGGTTCGAGAGGAGTCAATGATTAGGTATTTGGTCAAGACACGATACTTAATCAATGCTTTTCGTTGTTTCTTCATCACTAAAGTGCCTCGATCTAACAATTCACAGCCAAATGCACTAGCCAGATTAGCCTCAATGCATAGATCAGACGTGCACCCACCATGGATTGCTAGAATCCTCAGACCAACCATTAGCTAGACCAAGGTGGTCACAACTAAGGTCGGACACAGTTAGGTTGAGGAACTGCTCCACTTCAAGAAGGATGACACTCTACCTGAGGACAAGGTTCCTAATCGATAGATTAAGAGGATGGAAGTATGGTATTGTGTGATCAAAGGGCGTCTCTACCAAAGATGCTTCAGTCAACCACTACTTCATTGTTTGCACCCGACCGAGGCACAGACCACTCTGGTCGAGGTGCATGAGGGGATATGTGGAGATCACATTGATGCCCAAACATTAGCATACAAGATACTTAGACAAGGATACTACTAGCCGACCATGCATCAAGATTCCTGAATCTACATCCAAAAGTATAAGCAATGCCAGAGGCATGCCCGAGTCCAGGACCAACCAGCAACACCACTTGCAACCTTAGATTATGCTTGGCCTTTTGCCCAATCGGGATGGACCTCCTCGGCCCATTCGCCCCAGCCTTGGGGTAGCACAGATTCCTAGTAGTCGAGGTCGACTACTTCACCAAGTGGGTCGAGGCTGAGCCCTTGGCATCCATCATCGAAAGGCATGTTGAAGGGTTCGTGTAGAAAAACATCATCACCAGATTTGGTATCCCGAGAGTCATCATTAGTGACAATGAGACACAGTTCAACAACCCCAAGTTCAAAGCATGTTGTTGCAACTACCATATCCAATTGAGGTTTAGTCAGTCACCCACCCTCAAGCCAATGGACTCGTCGAGGTCACAAACCAAACAATACTCAAGGGGCTGAAAAGGAGAGTCATCGAGGCATAAGGGACCTAGGTGGACAAGCTCTCAAGCATCTTGTGGATGTCTTGTACAACCCCAAAGACCTTAACAGGGAAGACACTATTCAATCTTACTTTTGGCACTGAGGCGGTCCTTCCCCCTGAGGTGGTTTACCCGACCTTCTGGGTCGAATTGTATAAGGAAGAGGCCTCAGACAAATAGTTACGAGGAGAACCTCAACTTGTTGGAAGAAAAGCAAGCTGAGGCCCACCTAAGAGCATTAGCTTATAAGAGGATCATTTCCAAGCTTCACAACTGCAAAGTACACCCTTGGCAAGTCGAGTCGGGAGACCTAGTCCCGCAGAAGGCCGAGGTTAGTGACCCAACCCAAGCCCGAGGCAAATTTGCCTTGAAATGGGAAGGCCTCTATCAAGTCATTGATGTTGTCTGAGATGAGACTTGCATGCTCACAAAGACAAAGGGAAAGTTGCTATTGAGAATATGGCACATATCTAACTTAAGGGAATTCTACATATAAAGACGCCACCACTTTATGGGAAAAAAGGAAACTTCTATTGATCCAAAGATTTTCACAAGTGAGTTTGGGTTACAAAATGTATCAGGTCCCTGGCGATCAGGAGACCAAAAACTCTTGGGTGCTTGACTTATAAAAAGAGAAGAAAGAAAAATTACAAGTTATGGCTCAGGTGGAATCGAGTCATCAAAGGGTTGTTCATTCTCCATCGGCACCGAGTCATCCTCGGGCCGAATAATGATGGGTCTTCCTCGATTTCCAGGTCCAGGTACCGAGCCAAGAATCGGGCCAGAGCCACCTGATACCCATATTCATATGAGACCTGATTGGTCCACTAGAGTTCCAGCTTGAACCCGATCATCTCCTTGTATTCCTCCACCGCCTTCCGCGGTAGCTCGGCCCATAGCGCCTCGAGCTCCCAAACGGCATTTAGGAGGTCGTCCTCCATCTTTTGACCCCGAGCTAGTAGATCCTTTACCTGCTTCTAGGCGTTGGCCAATAAGTAGTGGGTGTCATTTAGTTCTTTATCTAAGGTATCTAGTCACTGACCTGCCTCGTCCAAATCCACTTTCAGCTTCTTATTCATTGTCAGTAGTTTGGTCGCTCATTGCTCGGCCACTGCTATTGCTTCCGGACTAGCCCCAGACTTCAGTTCCTCAATCACTTACTGAAACTCGGCTACCCAATGGTCCATGATGGTGATCAGGTGCCCTACGTTGTGGAGGCAGTCGATCAACGCCATCGCGTAGTGATGGTTCTGCATGAGAAAACTAAGTCTATGAGAAGTTGTAAGATTCGACTGAGAGGGGAGTTGTGTAACTTACCCAAACCATGGCCTTTGCTGCCCAATTAATGAGAATCTCGGACGGTAACGCATAAAGTTCCTTGGCTAGTTGGAGTTACAAGACCCCCTGATATGAATCAATTAGTTGATCATAAATCTGCCAAAGACCATTTTGTTATTCATGAAGGACCAATAACAAGAGCTAGAGCTAAAGCTAAAAGGATGAAAGAAGCCGTAACTTATTCATTGGAAGGCATTTAGAAGGAACAAGCTGATCAATATTTGGTCAAAGTTCTATGGATGCAAAAAGAGATAAAAAAATGTCAACGTGATTTTAATAAGTGCATATCATAAAGAGAAAGTCCGACCTTAAGAGAATTTCAAAATTTAATCCATATATTTTGAAGAATAAAGGTCATTCAGCCACGGGGGACCATATTTGAAATTAGGGCAATTTTATTTTGGATTTTTCAAAGTAGAATTCATGAATAGTCTACATTCATGAATTGAAAATATGAATATAATTTAATATATTTAATTAGTTTATTCTCTTTATACTTTACCTTACTCTATACAAACAAGGTTGACTCCCTTTGTAAAGAATAATTTAGATAAATATAATCATCTTTTAATACCGATGAGTGTCTTGTTTTTAAGTTCTTGTATGAATTTTGGAACTTATCAAGCTTTTATGTTTATGGCGTTCAAAAACTCTTAATCTTTGCTTTCCCTTTTAACTTATCACTTTTTAATTTATGACGTTTAGGAGAATCAAAGTGCTATTCTAATCATTTATCATTTTTTCTCTGATAAAGTGATTAGAATAGTTCCTCTTACTTCAATATTGAACGATTTGTCTTATTTCAATTAGTTGGAGAGTGTTAATTTTCATTCCATATGTATCGTAGCTCTTTAGCTATTGGGGTGTATAGTTGTTGAGTTGATGATTTTCATTATTTGGTATCATAGCTTGGTTTAAGTTTGAGGTTTGTGTATCCATTTATTTGTTGAATTGATGATTTTTATCTCTTAAGTGAGACACTTAAGAGAGTATTGGCGAGGTTGTTCTAAATTTATCTTTTAGGTTTTAATATGTTTAAAGAAAAGGAAATGAGTTCAACATTAAATGATCTTTTGGTTCAAGCAATGCGGCAACAATTTGAACGTACGTTCAAAATAATAGAAAATGTAAGAGATCATCTAGAAAGGCATGATGATGCAATTAATAGATTACAAGGAGGAATATAACATGGAAGACAACCAACATTTGTCAATGATGAATATGATGGTGTAGAAGACATGGATGATGACCAAGTTACTCTAATTGCTCAAGATGTTAATTCTAGGAGATAAACTAGGAGAGGATGTTTTGATGGTATGGACAGAAACACCGACATCATCAAAAAGAAAATTCCTTCCTTTCAAGGGAAGAATAATTCAGATGCCTATTTGGAGTGGGAATGAAAAGTGGAGTTGATGTTTGAATGCCACAACTACTCCGAAGAAAAAAAAGGTAAAATTAACCGTTATTGAATTCTGTAATTATGCTATTGTTTAGTGGGATCAATTGTGTATAGACGGGCGTAGAAATGGTAAAAGGCTCATGGAGACTTGGTTAGAGATGAAACAAATCTTGAGGATGAGATTTGTCCCTAGCCATTACTATAAGGATTTGCATTAATTGCTACAAACTTTGACATAAGGTTCCATGAGTGTTGAGGAATATCACAAGGAGATGGAGATAACCATGATAAGGGCTAATGTGGAGGAAGACAGTGAGGCCACCATGGCTCAATTCTTGAGTGGATTAAATAAGAATATTACTGATCTTGTGGAGTTGCAACACTCTGTAGAGATTGAGGATATGGTAAATGTGGCCATGAAGATTAAGAGGCAACTTAAAAGAAAACGCATAAGGTATGATTCAAAACCTTATTCATTTTCTTCTTCTTTTTGGAAATTGAATTGGAATAAAGAGGATGATAAACCCATTGTTAAGCCTAAAATTGGTGAAACTAAAGGTAAAAATAAATTACGTAATAAAGGTAAAAATGAGAATCAACCTAATCAAACTAGAAGCATTAAGTGTTTTTAAGTACCTTGGGCATTGACATGTGGCATGTGAATGTCCTAGTGAGAGAGTTATGATCATTAAGGATGAAATTGTAGAATCTGAAAGTGAGAGAGAGGATGATGATGACCCTCCATCATTAGAGGATGTTAGTGATATAAAATATACTAAAGGTAAAATTTTAGTCATTCAACGCACACTTAGTTTGCAAAATAAAAATAATGAATACGGTGAATAATGTGAGAATCTATTTCATACTTATTGTTTGATTGCTAACAAGTTGTGTAAATTGGCAAGTGTTAGTTTATTTCTCAATTAGTAGATATAAGGATGAAGTTTGGTGTGATCTGGTACCTATGCATGTTGGTCACTTGTTGTTGGGGAGATCATGACAATATGATCAAAGGGTAACACAAGATGGGTTTAAGAATCATTACTCTTTGATCATAGATGGACATAAATATCAACTTGGACCTTTGTCACCAAAGACCATTTTTGAAGACCAAATATGCATAAAACAACAGTACAAGGAGCTTGAATCTTCATTAACCAAAACTTTGGGAAGGGAACAAGAAAAAGAGAAAATAGAAAAATATGAGTTGAGTGGTAAAAATGAGAGTGTTGGGACACACAAGGGTAGAGACAACAAGGAAGACTTGAGTAAAAGAAAAATAAGTGCTTATGCCAAAATGAGTGATATAAGAAAGTCTTACTCATGAGACAGCCTATGCTTATACTTATATACAAAGACATTTTGATTATGTCTAACAAAATTAACAAAAAATTATCTAGTGTTATTGTTAATCTTTTACAGGAAAATGAGGATCTCTTTCCCGAAGAAGTTCCAAATGGTTTGCCACCAATTAGAGGAATTGAGCATCAAATAAATTTCATTCCGGGTGTAAGTATACCAAACAAGTCAGCATATAGATGCAACTTCGAAGAGATCAAGAAAATCCAAAAGTAAGTAAACGAGCTTATGGAAAAGGGTTATGTGTGAGAAAGTATGAATCCATGTGCAGTTCCTATTTTGTTGGTGCAAAAAAAAGATGGATCTTGGAGAATATGTGTTGATTATAGAGCCATCAACAAAATCACGGTAAAATATCGACATCTTATTACTAGGCTAGATGACATGTTGGATGAATTGCATGGTTTTTTGTGTGTTTTCAAAAATTGATTTGAAATATAGATATCACCAAATAAGAATGTATAAGGGTGATGAATGGAAAACTACTTTCAAAACTAAACATAGTTTATATGAATAGTTGGTGATGCCTTTTGGGCTAACTAACGCACCTAGTACTTTCATGAGATTGATGACCATGTTTTGAGTGCTTACATTGGAAAGTTTGTCATCGTTTATTTTGATGATATACTTGTGTAATGCAAAAATTTGGATGAGCATGTAACACATTTAAAAGCTATTTTGTATGTGTTTAGAAAAGAAAAGTTATATGCTAATCTAAAGAAATACACTTTCTGCATTAATGAAATTACTTTTCTTAGTTATATTTTTAATGATAAAGAAATATATGTTGATTAAGAAAATATGAAAATAATTAGGGAATGGCCAAAAAAACCTACTAGTGTTAGTGATGTTAGAAGTTTTTATGGTCTTGCTAGTTTTTATAGAAGATTCATTAAGGATTTTTCTATAATTGCTGCACTATTAATTGAATGCATCAAAAAGAATGTAGGATTTAGGTGGGGTAAAGAATGAGATGATGTTTTTAATTTGCTTAAAGACAAACTTAGTCAACATCTTTGCTTGTTTAACCTAACTTTTAAGATGGAGTGTGATGTGAATGGGATGGATATTGAAGGAGTCTTAATGCAAGAAAGCAGACCCATTACATTCTTTAGTGAGAAGCTAAGGGAGGAAGTCTTAACTATCCGACATATGACAAGGAGTTTCACGCTTTAGAAAGAGTATTAGAGACATTGCGGTACTATATTTAGTACAAAGAATTCATATACATATCAATCATAAGTCCTTGAAATATCTCAAAGGACAAGGAAAGCTAAGTCAAAGGCATGCAAAATGGGTGGAGTTTATTGAATCCTTTCCATATTTCATCAAGTACAAATAAGGTAAGGAAAATATAGTTGTCCATACTCTTTCTAGAATGTATGCTCTAATTTCTAAACTTGATGCAAAATTATTGGGTTTTGAGTATATTAAAGATTTATATAATTCTTATCATGATTTTGCTAACATTTATGGGGCATATGATAAAGGGGGTTTTGATAATTTTTTTAAGCATGATGGTTTTCTTTTCAAAGAAAACAAGTTGTGTATTCCTCAATGTCAAGAGAATTAATTATGAGAGAGGCACATAATGGAGGTTTAATGTGGCATTTTGGGATCGAACAAACTTTAGATGTATTAAATGATCTTTTTGTTTTTACACACATGAAAAGAGATGTTGAAAGATTATGTGAGAAATGCATTACTTGTAAACAAGATAAATCTAAAATAATGTCTTATGGGTTGTATACTCCTCTTCCTATACCTAGTGAGCCTTGGGTTGATATATCTATTGACTTTCTTTTAGGTTTACCTAGGCCAAAAGGAGGGAGAGATTTTATTTTTGTTATTATTGACAGGTTTAGCAAGATAACACATGTCATTCCTTGCCACAGAATAGATGATGCAACACATATTGCAAGGTTGTTCTTCAAAAATATTGTGAGACTACATGGAATTCCAAAGACAATTGTGAGTGATAGAGATGTGAAATTCCTTAGCCACTTGTAAAAAACAATTTGGAGCAAGTTGGGTACAAGGCTGTTGTATTCAACCACTTGTCATCCACAAATAGATGGACAAATGGAGGTAATAAATAGAACTTTATCAACACTTTTGAGGGCCATAATTTAAAGGAATTTGAAGAATTGGGAGGAACATTGCTACATGTCGAGTTTGCTTATAACAAAAGTGTGCATGCTACAACGAACCACTCCCCATTTGAAGTTGTGTACAGGTTCAATCCTTTAACTCTTGTGGATTTACTACTGTTACCTTTAGAAAAAGCTAATTTATATGGTAAGCATTTGTCAAAGCATTGCATGAAAGAGTCTGGACACAAACTGAAAAGAAACCTCTATAATATGATAAACAATATAACAAAGGCCGAAAGTAAGTAGTATTTGAACCCGGTGATTGGGTTTGAATACACTTGAGAAAGGAAAGATTTCCTAGCCACAGGAAGTCTAAACTAATGCCACGAGGAGATGGTCCATTTCGAGTCCTTCAAAGAATTAATGACAATTTATACAAGCTAGAATTACCATGTGAGTATGATAATATTAGTGCAACCTTCAATGTTTTTGATTTATCTTTGTTTGATGTAGGCAATGAAGGCACTGATTTGAGGATGAATCCTTTCGAGGAAAGGGGGAATGATATAAACTAATTAGTTGATCATAAATCTGTAAATGATCCTTTTATTATTCATGAAGGATCGATTACAAGAGCTATCCTTAAAAGGATGAAAGAAGCCATAAATTGTTCATTGGAAGATATTTGGAAGAAACAAATTAGTCAAGATTTGGTCAAAGTTTTATGGATGCAAGAAGAGCTAAAAAAGGTCAACATGATTCAAATAAGTCCATACCATGAAGAGAAAAATCCAACCTTTAGGGAATTTTAAAATTTAATCTATTTTTTGAAGAATAAAAGTCATTCAGCTATGGTGGATAATATTTGGAATTATGGGTAATTTTATTTTAGAATTTTTAAGGTAGAATTCATGAATGGTCTACATTCATAAATTGGAAATATGAATGTTATGTAATGTATTTAATTAGTTCATTCTTTTTGTACTTTGCCTTGCTCTATATAAATAAAGTTGACTCCCTTTGTAAGAATAACTTAGAGAAATATAATTATCTTTAAACACTGGTGATTATTTTATTTTTAAGCTTTTACTTGAACTTTGGAACTTATCGAGTTTTTCTACTTATGGTGTTCAAAAACCATAAATCTTTACTTTCCCTTTAACTTATCAAACTTTTTAATTTGTGATGTTCAAAGGAATCAAAGTGTTATTCTAATCATTTATCATTTTTTTCTTTGATAAAGTAATTAAAATAGTTCCTCTTACCTTAATCTTGAACGATCCATCTTATTTTAATTCGTTAGAGGATGTCAATTTATATTCTATATGTATCGCGACCCTTTAGCTATTGGGGTGTATGGTTGTTGAGTTGATGATTTTCACTACCCCCTCTTAAATTCTACGGCCACCACCCTGTCTTGCCAAACATGGGTCGAGCTCTTCAAGGCTCCCCACTGGCCCTGCATTTTGGGGTCTAGTCTCGGGGTGGCAGATCGATCATGCGCAGTGCGTGGTAACTGATGTTGCCCCTACACGTGGTCCTCTCGCATAGTTCCTTCATCGATTGAGGAGGATAGTACTCTGGTCACATAGGTTCGTCGCTTGATACGGCCAGCTCTTTCCCTTTTGGTTGGGATCAGTAGCCCCCTTTGCCACGCTAGGACTTGTGTCATCCAGATATCATTTTCATCAGCTTCTGTGAGCGAGCGGGATCTTCGAAACGTAGCATAGATCTCACGATTGGTCACTTCAATGTCGGTTCAACTTTGACCCTCACTATGGCGCCCGCTTGAACTTCTTGAACTTAATATTAGAAAACTTCAACGGGAGCATCACATGCGCAGTAAAAATAAGAATAAAAAAATGTTTTCCACGTAGATCAAATCACCATGTAAAAGATTGTGTCACGAGAAAGCTACAAAAATAAAAAAAAACTATGTCATGTGACAGATTGATTACCTAAGGAGATCGTATATTCCTATATTTTAGATCCGGATGGAGAGGATGAAGGAAGTCAAGCGTTTTCCTCTCTAGCGGTATCCACACGATAGATCTTTGTAGCGAAACTCCTCTAATTTGATTTCATAACTCTTGCGCAGAGAGAGAGAGGAGAATAAGAGGGGGTAGCCAAAGCTTAGGTGGGGGTGGCTAACATTATAGCCTATCAACCATAAACCTCCCTCCTATTTATAGAGAGCCACTAAAAAACCCTAAGGTTTATGCCTTAGTAGGTATTGGATTTCCACCCAATTACCCACTAACCTTATATTATTGGATCTCTATCAATAATCTCCTTAGGTCTCATGCATGGAACCCATCAGCATAGGATCTCATCTAATGAGGATAGGAGCTAATTGGATCTATATCCAATCCTCTATTCGCTAAGCATCCACCATATATGTGTGACCCTCTAGGCCCGATATCGTGCTGGCCGTGAGTCACTTCCATCAGAACTCCTTCTGATAAAGTAAACTATTATTCCCATAATAATTCACTACGCCATAGTCCCAGACGGTACATAGAGATCGAATCCATTGGACCTGCTTATCCATAATTATCATGTATCTATAATCCCTCATCCAACTAATATCTCAGAGACTATATTGGATATGGTACTGTCAGGTTACATACAAAATCCATCTGAGTCTCGCTCTAATCAGATTCTCCTATAGAACTCCTTATCTCTTAATCCGAATGACCCTAGCTAGGGATTTGTTTGAGCAAGCACATATGGGATATTTCTCTCATGATACTGAAAGTGAATGATCCTTTATTGATACTCAATTACCTTCATAAGGTTGACTACCAATCTCGATAACCAATTATACCATATTTGAAACTTTTTAAACCTATAAGTCTGACATCAAAGTAAGGAGTATTCAAACAAGGTATCCTTGGTGTCTCAAGTCTAAGGACTAGATACACAACTGGGACTATGGAATCCCTATCTGACATTAGGTATTATTAACCATATAACATTCCATGAGCGGATCAATTAGTGAACTCATTCTCTAATAAGCACATGTACTATATCCTTAGTATCTTCACACAAGTGGCTATAGTACACAAGTCTATTTGATTATCTTGATATCCCTCTCGAGTAATCTATAATCGGGATTATTTAAGATCTATATTTAAAGGTGAATCAATCTTATTATCATGATCTCAGTACGATCTGATTCTCATTGCATAGAACTAAGGACATCACAATATATATATGCAATAGATAATATAATGTAAGAATATGTCAGTAATAATCTTAAGCAAAAAGATCATGCAGCGTGTCACACGTGTCATCACTCACGTGATTGGCTTGCAGGGCACCTGTAACTAGCAATCTCTCACTTGACCTAAAGCTAATTACACATATGTTTGATCCCCATCAGACCCCTATGATGCTCAAATACAATCTGAGCCAACGACTTTGGCAGTGGATCTACAATGTTATCTTCGGATAAAACTATTTCCATTGTTGTATCTTTTCGGGTCATGATCGCTCTAATCATATGAAACATCCTTAGAACAATTCTGATGAGACCTGAGTTCCTTTGTTAGAGCTATCGCCATGTCATTATCGCTGTATATGGGAATCAGCTCCATGCTGCTTGGTACGACTCTCAAATCCCTAATGAATTTTTTCATCCACACCCCTTCTTTTTGCTGCTTCTATTACAGCAATGTATTTTACCTCTATGGTCAAGTCCGTAGTAGTATCTTGTTTGGAACTCTTCTAGCTTATTGCTCCTCCATTCAGGATGAAACCATATCCTGAGTTCGACTTGTTATTATCAATATCGGACTGGAAACTCGAGTCTGTGTAGCCCTCAACCTGGAGGCTACTTTCTCCATATACCAGTAAAAGATCCTTAGTCCTTCTCAAGTACTTAAGGATATATTTTACTGCCTTCTAGTGTTCTAAACTTGGATCCGCTTGATACCTGCTTGTGACACTCAGAACATGCGCTATATCAGGCCTAGTAATATTATATATGCTATAATATATCATAGCATATATTATAGACCTATCGCTGAGGCATAGGGTATCCTATCCATGTCTGCCCTTTCTTTAGGAGTCTTTAGGGACATACTCCTAAAAAGTGATATTTCATATCTCATCAGTATAAGACCTCTCTTAGAATTCTTCATACTAAACCTTTTGATAATGGAGTCTATATACTTGGACTAGGTTAAGTCAAGCATCCTCTTGGATCTATCTCTATAGATCTGAATCCCCAAAATATAGGATACTTTCCCTAAGTCATTCATGGAGAAGTTTCTGGATAGCCAAGCCTTTACTATGGAGAGCATTCCTACATCATTCCTAATGATTAGGATGTCATTTACATACAACACTAAGAAGGTGATAGCACTCCCACTTACCTTCTGGTACACACAAGGCTTATCTTTATTTTTAACGAAGTTATAAGATCTGATCACCTCATCAAATCTTATATTCCAACTTTAGGAAGCTTGCTTTAATCCATAAATAGATCTAAGTAACCTGCATATTTTATCTAGATACGAATCCCTCTGGTTGCATCATATACACCTTTTTTCCTCTAGGTTGCCATTTAAGAATGTCGTTTTCACATCCATTTGTCAGATCTCATAGTCATGATATGCTACAATGGCCAAAAAAATTCTAATGGATTTAGGCATAGCCACAGGTAAAAAAGTTTCGTCATAGTTAACCCCTTGCTTTTGATGATATCTTTTAGCTATCAACCTTACCTTATAGGTCTCCACCTTTCCATCCACTTTGATCTTCTTCTTGAAGATCTACATACAGCTGATAGGTACAATACTCTCATATGCATCCACAAGGTTCCAAACCTTATTAGAGTACATGAAATCCATCTCAGAATTCATGGCTTCTTGCCACTTCCCATAGTCAATACTCATAATAACCTCCTCGTAAGTCTTAGGATCAACATCCTAAGAGTCGTCTCAATTGATATATCCCACATATCTTTCAGGAGGGTAAGATACTATACTAGACCTATGCAAAGTTGGAACTTGTGTGCTAGGTACCTGAACAGACTCAGACTCTAGAATGGTGCTTGAGCTAGGTTCTCCAACGTCACTCAACTTTATCTTACTCCCACTATTTCCACCAAGAATATGTTCTTTCTTAAGAAACACAACTATCTTGGCAACAAAGATCTTTTGGTCCTTGAGATGATAGAAATAATGCTCATAAGTTTCCTTGGGATATCCCACGACCATTCCGTCATTGATTCCAGCTTATCAGGGTTATGTCTTCTAACATGGGCAGGATAGTCCCAAATCTTAACCACCTTAAGATCTAGCTTCCTTCCTTTTTATATCTCATATAGTGTAAACACTATTGATTTTGATGGAACTCTGTTCAGAAGGTAAGCTATGGTCTTTAGGGCGTATCCCTAGAATGAGACGGATAGGTCAGCAAAACTCATCATGGACCGCACCATATCTAACAATGTATGATTCCTCCTTTCTGATAAACCATTGAGCTGAGGTGTATAAGGAGGCGTCCACTGGGATAAAATCTCATTGTCCTTGAGGAAATGGGTGAACTCTGTACTCAAGCTTGATCTGATCAAAGAGTCTTAATACTCTTTCCAATCTGGTTCTCTAATTCATTTTTGTATTTCTTGAATTTCTCAAAGGCCTTGAACTTGTACCTTATTAAGTACACATGTCCATACCTAGAGAAATCATCAGTGAATATAATGAAGTATAAGTAACAACCTATAGCCTGAGTCGATATGGGACCACATATATCATTATGTACGAGTTCTAATAACTCAGTGGCTCTCTCTCCAATTTCACTAAAAGGAGAGTTGGTCATCTTCCCATAAAGGTAAGGTTCACAAGTTGCATATGATTGATAGTCAAATGGATCTAAATATCTATCTTTTAATAACTTTTGAATCATTCTCTCATATATATGATCTATAATATAATGCCATAAGTATGCATTGTTCACCTCATCTCTTTTCTTCTTAGATATATTGATATCCATGATGTGTGGAGAAGTGTCTAACACATATAAGTCATTTATCAGTGTTCCTTTAGTGATGATCTCATCATCCATAATTATTGAACAACTATTATTCTCAAAAATTAATTTATATCCACTAATTATCAAACGAGAGATGAAAATAATATTTTTTATAATAGAGGGAATGAAACAGCATGCATCTAATGCAATAATAGCTCCATTAGGTAGATGTAAGGTGACCTCCCCAACACCAACTGCAGCAACTTTTGCTCTGTTGCCCATCTTGAGGTCTATCTAGCCTCTGGCCAATCTCCTAGGTCTTACCAGAAAATATAACAAATTGTAAATATATTAAGCACTCCCGGTATCCAATACCCGTGTGTTATCATGAAAATCTGACAAGTGGAGATTGATTATGAATATACCTGAAACTTCTTCAAGCTTATGTTTTGCCTTATCTACAAGATAGTTCTTAAAGTTCCTCTTCTAGTGCCCATCTTGGCCAAAGTCGAAGCATTGTCCTTTATCATTTATCAGGTATTTCTTGATAACTTTTGTCTTACCCGGTCTTTCACTGCCTTTGCCCTTCTTAAGGGTCTTACTGGCCTTCCTTTTCTTCTTGGTGGCACTCTCAGCTTCCCTCAACATATTGAGGAGCTCAGGAAGAGTCACCTCAAACTTGCTCATATTAAAATTCATAATGAAGTGAGAAAAGGAATCTGGGAGGGACGAAAGTATAAGATCAATGCATAGGTTATCCTCTAAGACTATTCCTAGACCTGTGAGTTTCTCAATCCACTCTATCATCTTTAGGACATGGTTCTCAACCGATGTCTATTCTGTCATCTTGGCTTGGAAGAGTCTCTTGGATATCTCATATCTTTGAGTTCTTCCATGTTTCTCAAATAACTAGTGGAGATGAAGAAGGATAGAATCTGCATCCATGCTCTCATGTTGCTTTTGTAACTCAAGAGTCATAGAGGCCAATATATAACATTTTGCCAATGTGGAATCATCTATATGCTTCACATAGTGAGTGATCTCATCCTCATTTGCTCCTTCTTCCAATGTGGGCACAATTGTGTCAAGGACATGTATGATTTTCTCTGTCATGAGAATAATTCTCAAATTTCAGAGCCAATACATGTAGTTTGGACCAGTGAGGTCGTTTTCATCAACTATGCCACGTAGGGTGTTTGTCAGCGACATGTTTCTAACAAATAAGATATAGCATAAATAAATAACATACAGATTTTACATAAAATACTAATTGAGATATAAACTTCTATCTTAATGTAATATCATTATTTTTCTAACAAATTATACGACACCCTCGACATGTGAGACGAAAGACTTCGGCAAACTCCTAGTGAGGATCAAAATCCAATCGGCATCTTAGTGCAACCTCGAGGGACTCGACCAATTATACTAAGCCCAAAAGGTATGCAACTCTTGCCAATCATAACTCCTTATGATTCCCATCATATTCAGCCTCTGAATCATTATAGTCTCGAGGGACTCGACCAATCATGATGTTCAGTTAAGTCATCACCATCATTACAAGATGAGTCTGATTTGATGAGATGCCCTCGAGGGACTTGACCAAACATACCATGTCCTTAGGTCACCGGTGACATCTCTCTGTCGTAGGTAAGAACTTGATCATGTAGATAGGTGAGCCTTGAGGGACTCAACTAACTCAATCTATGTCATGATTCAATTTCTTCCTATAACGATGGAAGGTCACATGTGTTAATCTTATTGCCTCATGCTTAATGACTTAATATTATCATAGGAGGGGTTTTTGTTTCGTATTGGTCTCTTAATATATCATGTCATATATATACATATTTAGTATATATATATATATATATATATATATATATATATATATATATATATATATATATATATATATATATATATAGTAGGTGTATAACACATCACATATGTAAGCCACACCGAATGATCATGAGCTGTCACCTAATATGATTAAGCCCGAGCCAATGGGCCTAATCACTCATAATAAGATCTAAGTGTGTATTAGTACATCTCCATGCCCTATGATCATTGATCTCATCATCATTGGTTTCGTCGAATTCTCATCGTATCACCATGCGTCGTGATCTCCCGCTATGGTATTGTGGGTCCCGTTGTCACCTTCACGCTCCCACCACACCTCTCCATGTAATTATAAATAATCACAAGCACGCAGGCCCGATAATAAATGACAAAAAAAGGAGGCTCACAAGTCCCAACACGACTCATGATCATCAATCCACATCATACATCACATATATATCACATCACATATAGGATTAATAAAAATATAATAATTAATTAAACTATTAAATTAATTTTTTTTGGAAATCAGGACATGCTCAAAATTTTTAGAATTATGAAGGGTATTTTTAAAATTCTAGATAAAAGGATATTCCTCAAAATTTTTAAAATTATTGAGGGTATTTTGAGAATTCTGTACAAGAGGACAAAGTTAAAATTTCTCAAACTCTGAGGGGCATAATCATTCTTTTATTAAAAGGATGCCCTAGCCCTCCACTTCTGCCCTAGCCCTCCACTTCTATCACCCCTTATAGGGGGCTTGGCAACAGATGATGCCCCTATAGATGGCCTGGTTGTGGCCAGTCGTGCCCTTTCCTCACTACCTTTGCTGCGAAAACGCAACAAGAATGCATAGAACAGTTCTAAGTGATTCAATCTAGTCACACATAGTTTAAAATCAATCTTTCATATGAAAACCTTAGCTCTGATACCACTATTGGAAAACATCAGCGGGAGCATCACATGTGCAGTGGAAATAAAAATAAAAATAGATTTTCCACATAGATCAAATCATCGTGCAAAAGATTGGGTCGCGAGAAAGTCACAAAAACAAAAAAAAAAGTGTCATGTGATAGATTGATTACCTAAGGAGATTGTAAATCTCTGTATTCTAGATTCAGATGGAGAGGATGAAGGAAGTCAAGCGTCTTTCTCTCTAGCGGTATCTACACAATTGATCTCTATAGCAAAACTTCTCCAATCTGATCTCGCAACTCTTGCACAGAGGGAGGAAGGAGAATAGAAGGGGGTGGCCAAAGCTATAGCCTATCAACCATGAACCTCCCTTCTATTTATAGAGAGCCACTAAAAAACCTTAGGGTTTCTGCCTTAGTAGGTATTGAATCTCTATTCAATTACCCACTAACCTTGCATTATTAGATCTATATCTAATAATCTTCTTAGACCACTAATTGAGCCTCATACAAGGATCCCATCAATATAGGGTTTCATCTAATGAGAATATGGACTAATTGGATCTCTATCCAATCCTTTATTCACTGAAGCATCCACCATATGTGTGTGATCCTCTAGGCCCGATACTGAGTTGACCGTGCGTCACTCCCATCAGAACTCTTTCTGATATAGTAAACTATTATCCCCATAATAATTCACTCGACTCATTGACTATGGATGTACTAGGCCACTACGTCATATTCCTCATACGGTACAGGGGGGTCGAATCCATTGGACCTATATGTCTATGTATCTATAATCCCTCATCCAACTAATATCCTAGAGACCATATATTAGATATTGTACTATCAGGTCAAATACAGAACTCATCTGAGTCTTGCTCTAATCAGATTCTCCTAGAGAACTCCTTCTCTCTCAATCTGAATGACCCTGGCCAGGGATTTGTCTGAGCAAACACATACCGGATATTCCTCTTATAATACCGAGAGAGGATAATCCTTTATTGACACTCAATTGTCTTCGTAAAGTTGGTTACTAATCCTGATAACCAACTATACCAAATATGGAACTTTCCAAACCTATAAGTTTGGCGTCAAAGAAAGGAGTACTCAAACAAGGCATCCTTGGTATCTCAAGTCTAAGGACTAGATACACAACTGGGACTATGAAATCGCTATATGACATTAGGTATCATTAACCATATAGTATTCCATAAGCAGATCAATCAGTGAACTCATTCTCCAATGAGCACCTATACAATATCCTTAGTGTCTCTACATAAGTGGCTATGAGACCAGCCGCCTCCATCATATGGATGGGTATATAGTACACTGATCTATCCGGTTATCTAGATATCCCTCTCGAGTAACCTATGACCAAATTTTTTTAGGATCTGTGTTTAAAGTTGAATCAATCTCATTATCATGATCTTATCATGACCAGATTCCCATTGTATAGAACCAAAGACATCACAATACATATATATATATATATATATATATATATATATAATGTGATAATATATCAATAATAATCTTAAGCAAAAAGATCACATAGGGTGTCACACGTGCCATCACTCATGCGATTGGCTTGCAGGGCACTTATAACCAACACTTAGGATAGAGAGGAAGGCACCCGGGCCATCAGTCCCAATCGATCGATAGAAACCTTCGATATCCCTCATAGTTCCCCAATGTTAACCATATTTGCATTCCGAATAGTAGGTTAGAAAATTTGAAATTCGATAACTAGAGCAACAAAAAATGGGGACAAAGTGCATACCCCAAGGGGCTGGGCTAAGACTCGCCTTGACCAGCCAAAGCTTAGTCATATGTCGGATTGCCCAAGAAGAGGACAATATCCCCTTCACCCACCCAACCAGGATGGACTCCTCCTCAGAAAGGTAAGGGGGAATATTGATGATCAAGTGGGTCGACCACTCAAGTCGGAAACCCCACCTCAGCCCACTGACAAACATGTAGTGCCTCTTCCAACCCATGTTGTTAGAAAGGACCCCACTAACCTAAAACTAGTTAGAGCAGTTAAGTAATAATCGTCTTGGCTCTTGCACAAGCGAAAACACACCATGAACAAGTCACGGGACAAGATGATGCTCGCCCCTCGGCATTCTCCAATGAATGCAATCAAGTAATGCCATGAGTTGGGCGCCACCTGACTCGGTGAAATCCTCCAACACCTAAGACACTCCTCGATGATGGTGTGAAGAGGAAAGCACAGGTCTATCTCTAGGTCGTCGACTGACATGTTGAACTCGGGAAAGCCCAGGATATAAGGACGTTGCCCGGGCAGGGGAGAATGTAGCGCATACTCCTCAGGGACACTATAGCACACTTGGATAATGGCTAATGACCCCTCGGTTATGATCGAGTCAAATTCATGACAAGATTTCATAACTTTGAGGGCCCTTAAGGTCTTGGCATCCATCGGAGACGGAGCTCCCGAGGATGATCCTGAGGTACTAGCCTCGGGTTTTTCATGGTGGGTTCCCCTCAACTTAGTGAAGGGAACCGACGAGCCACTCGAGGAGGAGTTTGAGGAGATCATTCGGACCTGATCGAGAGATCGACCAAAGGGTTGAGCAATCAAAAGTAGGAAGAGCCGAGAGGATTTAGGGAAGGGGAGGAGAGTTGTGGATAGGAGAAGTAAGAGCTCTCCAACCGGTGAAAGAAAACTTATAGGGCAACTAAGTGACGATTCGTCTTCCAGAGGCAGCGTAATGACTTCGCTTGAGGAACCTGTGAACCACGTTCAAAATGAGCGACAAGCGAGGTACCAGAACGTCATGTCATCCTTGCATGTCAAACGCCAACTCAGTAGTTCACATAGGCAAGATGTAGAGTTTGGCATTGCGAAGTGCCATGTCGATCATGAGGACCTGTCCGGCGGATAGCTCCACGGAGTCTGCCTATGCTCGAGTTGACCCTCTCGGCTAGATCAGTCCACCTATGCCCGAGTTGATCCTCTCGCTAGGCCAAGTTCGTTTATACCTAAGTTGAGTATCTCGGCCAGCTCAGTCTACCTGTGTCTAAGAGAACTCTCTCAGCTAGGACAACCTATTTGTGCTCGAGTTAAGTATCTTGGAAATCTCAGTCTGCCCATCCTCAAGAGAACTCTCTCAGCTAGGACAATCCATTCCGTGCTCAAGTTCAGTATCTTGGCCAACTGAGTCCACCTATGCCCGAGTCGACCCTCTCGGCCAGGTTGGCCAGGTTAGTCTATACCCGAGTTATCTCAAGCAGTTCAGTCAAATTAGTGTGTGACCTAATAATCTTAAGCAGTCTAGTCTAGTCAGTGCTTTACCTGATTGTTTTGGGTAGCGTTCGTCCGATAGTCTTGGGTGGTCGGTCTTATCAATGACGACTATCTCAAGCCCAGCCAAGTCGATCGACCGATAGTCTCAGGTAGTCTAGTCCAGTCATGAGCCCGAGCTATGACTTGGGCAAGGCATAGGCCTAGCTATGTAGCTCGGCCAGTCTAAAACCCGAGCAGTAGTGCTCGACTAGTTCAGAACCCGAGCAACAGTGCTCGGCCAGTCCAAAACACGAGCAACAGTACCTTGGTTGGTCAAGCAATTCTTGCCGAGACTAGTAACTCGGCAAGTCAATTATTGGGAAACCTCAGCGAGTGCATCACATGCACAGCGGAAATCAAAACAAAAATTTATTTCTCATGCAGATCAAATCGTTGTGCAAAAGATTGGGGTCACGAGAAAACTACAAAAATCGAAAAAATCGTGATATGTGAGAAATTGATTTTACCTAGGGAGAGCATATATCCCTGTATTCCAGATCTAGATGGAGAAGATGAAGGAGGTCAAGTGTCCTCCTCTCTAGCGGTATCCACACGATGGATCTCTACAGTGAAACTCCTCCAATCTAATCTTGCAACTCTTGCTCAGAGGGAGGGAGGAGAATACGATGTGGTGGCTAAAGCTGTAGCCTATCAACCATGAGTCTCCCCTCCTATTTATAGAGAGCCACCAAAAACCTAGGGCTCCTGCCTTAGTGGGTGTTGGATCTCCATCCAATAACCCACTAACGTTGCATTATTGGATCTTTATCCAATAATCTCCTTAGGCCTCTAATTGGGCCTTAAGGAAGGAGCTCATCAGCATAGGGTCTCATCTAATGAGAATATGGGCTAATTGGATCTTCATTCAATCCTCTATTCGCTGAAGCATCCACCATATATGTGTGACCTTCTAGGCCCGATACTGAGCTGGCCATGAGTCACTCTCATCAGAACTTCTTATGATATAGTGAATTATTATCCTCATAATAATTCACTCGACTCATCGACTATGGACGTACTAGGCCACTACCCTATAGTCCCCAGACGGTATAGGAGGATCGAATCCGTCAGACTTGTCTCTCCACAGTTACCATGTATCTATAATCCCTCATCTAAATAATATCCCAAGGACTGTATATTGGACATGGTACTGTCAGGTCATATACGGAATCAGTTTGTCTTGCTCTATTCGAATTCTATCGAAGAACTCCTCTCTCAATCCGAATGACCCGGGCTAGGGATTTGTCTGAGCAAGTACATATGGGATATTCCTCTCATCATACTGAGAGTGGATGATCCTCTATTGACACTCAATTACCTTCGTAAGGTTGGCTACCAATCCCGATAACCAATTGTACTATATCTGAAACTTTCCAAGCCTATAAGTCTGGCGTCAAAGAAAGGAGTACTCATATAAGGCATCATTTATGTCTCAAGTCTATGGACGAGATACACAACTAGGACTATGGAATCACTATCTGACATTAGGTATCATTAACCATATAGTATTTCATAAGCAGATCAATTAGTGAACTCATTCTCCAATTAGCACCTATACTATATCCTTAGTGTCTCCACACAAGTGGCTCTGAGACCAGCCACCTCCATCATATGGATGGGTATATAGTATATTAATCTGTCCGGTTATCTCAATATCCCTCTCGAGTAACCTATAACCGGGATTATTTAGGATCTGTGCTTAAAGGTGAATCGATCTCATTATCGTGATCTCATCACGATCCGATTCCCATTGCACAAAACGAAGGACATCACAATATATATGCAATAAATAATATAATGTGAGAATATACCAATATTAATCATAAGCAAAAAAGATTACACAGCATGTTATATGTGCCATCACTCACGTGATTGGCTTATAGGGCACCTGAAACCAGCAATCTCCCACTTGACTAAAAGCCAATCACCTATGTGTCTGATCATCATCAAACCCCTGTGACGCTCAAATACAATCTGAGCCAATAGCTTCGTTAGTGAATCTGTAATATTATCTTCGGATGAAACTCTTTCCATTGCTATATCTTTTCAGGTCATGATTGCTATAATCAGATGGAACCTCCTCAGAATAATTCTAATGAGACATGGATTCCCTTACTAGAGTTATCGCCCTGTCGCTATCACAATATATGGGAGTCCGCTCCTTGCTGCTTGGTATGACTCAAATCCTTGATGAACTTCTTCATCCATACCCCTTCGTCTTGCTGCTTCTACTACAGTAATGTATTCCGCCTCTATGGTCGAGTCAGTAGTAGTATCTTGCTTGGAACTCTTCCAGCTTACTACTCCTCCATTCAGGGTGAAAACATATCCTAAATTTGACTTGCTATCATCAATGTCAAACTGAAAACTTGAGTCTGTGTAGCCCTCAACCTAGAGGCTACCTCCTCCATATACTAGTAAAAGATCATTAGTCCTTCTCAAGTACTTAAGGATACACTTTACTGCCTTCTAGTGTTGTAAACCTGGATATGTCTGATACCTACTTATGACACTCAAAGTATGTGCTATATTAGGCCTAGTACATAACATCACATATATGATAGACCCTATCACTGAGGCATAAGGTATCCTATCTATGTCTACCTTTTCTTCAGGATTATTTGGGGACATACTCCTAGAAAGTGATATTCCATGTCTTATCGGTATGAGACCTCTCTTGGAATTTTTCATGCCAAACCTTTTGATAATAGAGTCTATGTACCTAGACTGGGACAAGCCAAACATCCTTTTGGATCTATCTTTATAGATCCGGAACCCCAAAATATAGGATCCTTCCCCTAAGTCTTTCATGGAGAAATTACTGGATAGCCAAGCCTGTACTATAGATAGCATTCATACATCATTCCCAATGATTAGGATGTCATCCACATATAGCACTAAGAAGGTGATAGCGCTCTCACTTACCTTCCTTTACACACAAGGCTCACATTCGTTCTTAATAAAGTCATAAGATCTGATCATCTCATTAAATCTTATGTTCCAACTTTGGGAAGCTTGCTTCAATCCATAAATGGATCTAAGTAACCTGCATACTTTATCTGGACTCTCTTTGGATACAAATCCCTCTAATTGTATCGTATACACCTCTTCCTCGAGGTTGCCATTGAGGAATATCATTTTGAGATCTATCTGTTAGATCTCATAGTCATAGTGTACTGTAATGACCAAAATAATTTTAATGGACTTAAGCATGGCTACTTGCTACTTCCCAAAGTCTATACTCATAATAACCTCCTCGTATGTCTGAGGATCAACATCTTGAGAGTCATCTCCACTGATATATCTCACATATCTTTCAGGAGGGTGAGATATTCTATTAGACCTACGTAAAGTTGAAACTTGTGTGTTAGGTACCTGAACAGACTCGGGCTCTGGAATGGTGCTTGAGCTAGGTTCTCCAACATCGCTCAATTCTATCTCACTCCCACTATTTCCACCAAGAATGTGTTCCTTCTTAAGGAATACAACTCCCTTGGCAACAAAGACCTTTTGACCCTCGGGATAATAAAAATAATACCTACAAGTTTCCTTTGGGTATCCCATGAATGTGCATCATTCTGTTCTTAATTCCAACTTATCGGGGTTGTGTCTTCTAACGTGGGTAGGACAGCCCCAAATCTTAATAACCTTAAGATTGGGCTTCTTTCCTTTCCATATCTCATATGGTATAGATACTACCAACTTTAATGAAACTCTATTCAGAAGGTAAGCTGCAGTCTCTAGGGTGTACCCCCAAAATGAAACGGGTAGGTCAGCAAAACTCATCATAGACCGCACCATGTCTAACAACATGTGATTCCTCCTTTCTAATACACCATTAAGCTGAGGTGTATAAGGAGGTGTCCACTAGGATAGAATCCCATTGTCCTTGAGGAAATGGGTGAACTCCATACTCAAGTGCTCTCCTCCTCGATCTGATCGAAGAGTTTTAATACTCTTTCCAATGTGGTTCTCTACCTCATTCTTATATTCCCTGAATTTCTTGAAGGCCTCAGATTTGTACTTTATTAAGTACATGTGTCCATACTTAAAGAAATCATCAGTGAATGTAATGAAGTATGAGTAACCACCTATAGCCTGAGTCGACATGGGACCACATACATCACTATCTATGAGTTTCAATAACTCAGTGGCTCTCTCTCCAGTTCCACTAAAAGGAGAGTTGGTCATCTTCCCACGAAGGCAAGGTTCGCAAGTTGTATATGTCTCATAGTCAAATTGATCTAAGTATCCATCTTTTAACAACTTTTGAATCCTTCTCTCATGTATATGACCTAGCCTAGAATGTCATAGGTATGCATTATTCACCTCATCTCTTTTTCTCTTAGATATATTTATATTCATGATATGTAGAGAAGTGTCTAATACATATAAGTCATTTATAAGAGTCCCTCTAGTGATGATCTCATCATCCATAATTATTAAATAATTATTATTCTCAAAAACTAATTCATATCCACTAATTGTCAAACAAGAGATAGAAATGATGTTTTTGATAATAGAGGAAACAAAATAGCATGCATCGAATGCAATAATAGCTCCACCAGATAGATGTAGGGTGGCCTCTCCAACAATAACTGTAGCAACTCTTGCTCCATTACCTATTTTAAGGTCCATCTCGCCTCTAGCCAATCTTACCAGAACCTGCAAGGAATTACAAATATGATAAACACTCTCGGTATTCAATACCTATATGTTATTATGGAAATCTGACAAGTGGAGACTGATCATGAATATACCTGAAGCTTCTCCAAGCTTCTGTCTCATCTTCTCTGCAAGGTAGTCTTTGTAGTTCCTCTTCCAATGTCTGTCTTGGCCATAGTGGAAGCATTGTCCTTTATCCTTTCTTGGGTATTTCTTAGCAACCTTTACCTTACTTGGTCTTTCTTTGCCCTTGCCCTTCTTAAGGGTCTTGCTGGCCTTCCTTTTCTTTTTGGTCTCACCAATATAGAGAACTGACTTCTCCTTCTTGATGGTACTCTCAGCTTCCCTCAACATATTGAGGAGCTCAAGGAGAGTCATATCGAACTTATTCATATTAAAAGTTAATAATGAACAATGAAAAGAAATCTGGTAGAGACTGAAATATAAGATCAACGCACAGGTTATCCTCTAGGACTATCTATATACTTCACAAAGAGAGCGATCTCATCCTTGTTTATCCTTTCTTCCAACGTGGGCATAATCATGTTAAGGATATATACAATTTTCTCTTCCATGAGAATAATTCTCAAATTACGAAGCTTTTGGACCAATAAGGCGGTTGGCATCAAGTATGCTATGTAGGGGTTTTGCAAGCGACAAATAAGATATAGCATAAATTAAATAACATGTAGACTTTGCAGAAAATACTAATTAAGATATGGACTTCTATCTTAATGTACTCCCACTATTTTCTTAGCAAATCATGCGACACCCTCGACACGTGAGACGGAAGTCTTCGGCAGACTCCTGGTGAGGATTAGGATCCAATTGGTATCTTAGTGCAACCTCGAGGGACTCGACCAATTACACTAAGCTCAAAAGGTAGGCAACTCTTACCAATCACAACTCCTTGTGATTCTCATCATATTCGACCTCTGAATTATCATAGTCTCGAGGGACTCAACCAACCATGGCATTCAGTTAAGTCATCATCATCATTACAAGATGAATCTGATTCGATGATATACCCTTGAGGGACTCGACCAAGCATACCATGTTCTCAGGTCACCGGTGACATCTCTATGTCATAGGCAAGATCTCGATCACGTAGATAGGTGAGCCTCGAGAGACTCAACCTATGTCGTGATTCAATTTCTTCCTATAACGATGGAAGGCCACATGGATCAATCTTATTGCCTCATGCTTACCGACTTAATATTATCTTAGGAGGGGTTTTTGTATCGATCTCATAATATGTCGTGTCACACACATACATATTTAATATATATATATATATATATATATATCTACATCGCATGTAAATATTATATATATATATATATATACATATATCTAGTAGGTGTATATATATATATATATATATATATTAGGTGTATATATACTATCTAGTAGGTGTATATATATATATATATATATATTATATATATATATATATATATATATATATATATATATCTAGTAGGTGTATAACACATCACATATGCAAGTCATACCGGATGATCATAAGTCATTACCTAGTATGATTAAGTCTGAGCCAATGGGCCTAATCACTCACAATAGGATTTATGTGTGCATCGGCGCATCTCCATGCCCTTTGATTGTTGATCTCGTCATCATCGGTTCCATTAGATCATCGCATCACCATACGTCATGATCTCCTGCCACGACATCGTGGGTCCCGCTGTAACCTCCAATCTCCCGCTGCGCCTCTTCATGTAATTACAAATAATCACAGGCACGCAGGCCCAATAATAAATGAGAAAAACGCATGCTTGCAGGTCCTAATAATAATAATAATCACAATTACACATATCATAACACATGGCTCATGATCATCCATCCACATTATACATCACATGTACATCACATCATATGTAGGATTACTAAATATATATAATAATTAATTAAACTATTTAATTAATTATTTTTTTGGAAATCAGGACATGCTCGAAATTTCTAGAATTGTCAATGGCATTTTCATAATTCTAGATTAGAGGACAGTCCTCGAAATTTTTAGAATTATCAATGGTATTTTCGTAGTTCTGGATGAGAGGATAATCTTTGGAATTTATAGAATTGTTGAGGGCATTTTTAAAATTCCGTACATGAGGACAGTCCTCAAAAATTTTAAAATTTAGAGGGGCAGGATTATCTCTTTCTCAAAAGGATGCCCTAGCCCTCTCCTTGCCCCCTCTGTGTCGCCATCGCTGTTGCCCTACAGCGATGGTGTTGCACACCATGTGGCAACCGCCTTCAGCATTACGCCTTAGGCGGCACCGCCTGCGGCCGCCTCGCCAGCGCCCCGCTAGTGGTCGCCTTGTGGCGCCCCAGCCGTGAGGTCGCCGCAGCAGTAACCGCCACTGCGGCGCCGCAGCACGCCACGCCCAGCGCCCCATGCCCGCGAGCGCCTGCTGCTGGTGGCTACCGCAAGGGTTTTGGTGGACCACCCCTTACAAGGGGCCTTGGCCGCATGGCCGCCTGCGCCCCGCATGGGGTTGGCCATGGCTGCCCTCCTCCTTGTTGTTCTTGCTGCGAACATGTAGAATGATTCTACGCGATTTAATCTCATCACACGTAATTTAAAACCAATCTTTCGCACGAAAACCTTGGCTTTGATACTACTGTTGGGAAACCTCAGGAGGTGCATCACATGCGTAGTGAAAATCAAAACAAAAACTGATTTCCCATGCAGATCAAATCGTCGTGCAAAAGATTGGGGTCATGAGAAAAACTACAAAAACTGAAAAAATTGTGATGTGTGAGAAATTGATTTTACCTAGGGAGATCATATATCCCTATATTCTAGATCTGGATGGAGAAGATGAAGAAGGTCAAGTGTCCTCCTCTCTAGCGGTATCCACACTATGGATCTCTACAGCGAAACTCCTCCAATCTGATCTTGCAACTTTTGCTCAGAGGCTCAGAGGGAGGGAGGAGAATAGGAGATGGTGGCTAAAGCTATAGCCTATTAACCATGAGTCTCCCCTCCTATTTATAGAGAGCCACTAAAAACTCTAGGGCTCCTACCTTAGTGGGTGTTGGATCTTCATCCAATAACCCACTAATCTTGCATTATTGGATCTCTATCCAATAATCTCCTTAGGCCTCTAATTAGGCCTTAAGCAAGGAGCTCATCAGCATATGGTCTCATCTAATGAGAATAGGGGCTAATTAAATCTTCATATAATCCTCTATTCGCTGAAGCATCCGTCATATGTGTGTGACCCTTTAGGCCCGATACCGAGCTGGTCGTGAGTCACTCCCATCAGAACTCCTTTTGATATAGTGAATTATTATCCTCATAATAATTCATCCAACTCATCGACTATAGACGTACTATGCCACTACGCCATAGTCCCCAAACGGTACAGGGGAATCAAATCTGTCAGACCTATCTGTCCACAATTACCATGTATCCATAATCCCTCATCCAAATAATATCCGAGAGATCGTATATTAGGCATGGTACTGTCATATCACATACAGAATCAGTTTGTCTTGCTCTATTCGGATTCTATCGGAGAACTCCTTCTCTCTCAATCCGAATGACCCTGGCCAGGGATTTGTTTGAGCAAGCACATATGGGATATTACTCTCGTGATACCGAGAGTGGATGATTCTCTATTGACACTTAATTGTCTTCGTAAGGTTGGCTACCAATCCGGATAATCAATTGTACCAGATCTGGAACTTTTTAAACCTGTAAGTCTAGCATTAAAGAAAAGATTACACATACAAAGCATCCTTGGTGTCTCAAGTCTAAGGAACAGATACACAACTGGGACTATGGAATCACTGTTTGACATTAGGTATCATTAATCATATAGCATTCCATAAGCGGATCAATCAGTAAACTCATTCTCCAATGAGCACCTATACTATATCCTTAGTGTCTCCACACAAGTGGCTATGAGACCAACCACCTCCATCATATGGATGGGTATATAGTATACCGATCTATCCGGTTATCTCAATGTACCTCTCGAGTAACCTATGACCGAGATTATTTAGGATATGTGTTTAAAGGTGAATCGATCATGATCTCATCACGATTCGATTCCCATTGCACAGAACCAAGGACATCATGTTGAGAATTGATTCATGGTAGTTACATAGTTAGTTAACATGTTTAGGAGTAGTGGCCCATGTTTAGGAGTTGTGGAGGTAGTTTATGAGTTAGTGGGGGTAGTTATTAATGATGGGTGAGATAGTGAGATAGTGGGATGAAGGAAGTGGTATGAGGTAGTTGTTATTATGTCCTATAAATAGGACCTTAGTGAATGAAATAGTAGTGCAGAGAATAGAGCATGTCCATTTGGAGATAATCTTGTAAGTGTTATTGTTCTTTTACCTCCTGTTTAATACTACGTCGTTTTCTTGATTGAAAGTGTTTTCCATTATTTGGATCGTAGTATTCCGTTTTATCATTTTCTTGCTCCTCCTTCCCCAACACATCACAATATATATACAACAAATAATATAATGTGAGAATATGTCAATATTAATCATAAGTAAAAATATTACACAACGTGTCACTGGTGCCATCACTCACGTGATTAGCTTGCAGGGCACCTGTAACCAGCAGTTCTTGTTAAGACCAACGACTTAGTCAGTCAAACACTTTTTGCAGAGACCATTAAGTCAAGCAGTCAAATAGCTCTTGCCAAGACTAGTAACTCAGCCAGTCAAGAAGCCCTTGCCTAGAATCAGCAACTTGATTCCAGTGATACAACTCGACCTCGAGACCTACAGCTTGACCAACCCACTAGTTTAGTTGCAACTAGAAACAACACTTCATCTAGCTCAACCAAATTAACTCAAGCTTGATGCGCTAGATAGACCTGACACCGACCCCATAGATTCACCATAGTTGACCCTCAACATAACATTATACAACCTGACCTGCCCCAAGCCCACCATGCAAAATCTGACCTGGTACAATGAAATCCAACCCAGCCCAATGAAAATTGACCTGGCATTGGGAAATCCAACTTGGACGAAGAGAACCATGGAGTGTGGTGCACGGTAGCATCTGATACAGACTCGATACTCGAAGACCTTGGAACCATGCAAGACCATACACTAGCTCAACAAAGGATGTTGTCGACATGAAAGTCCGGGGTACGATCGACCCTCGGTTGACAGGTATAAAAGTCACCCCTAGGCACAAGTCAAGGGAGGAGAAAAAACTGATACACTCTACGTACTGTATTTGGATTTAGACCTCGGTCGGGACACTAACTTGATCATCAGAGGAGCCACATCGGGCACTCCACCCCGATGAGGCATTCATGCAGGACCTCGAGCAGGAGCAACCCGAGACACATATCTATGCAGGAGCATCACAAGACGCATATCCAAGACCCGATTGACCTCTCTAGAGCTCCTTCACCTCTTCCGGACTGACGCGGATGACCTTGCATATACGGGTAAGACCAAACCATATTGACTCCCCGGCCAAGGTATAAGATCCCAATACAAAGGTCAAAGAGAACTCTTAGTTCTTGATATTTCTGACTCTACTCTACTCGTACTTGGAACGTTTGCAGACAGCAACAAAATTTAGAAGATTTCCAGGATTTTAGCTTTCTGTAGGTTCATTTGGTTGTGGTAAACCTGTCATTGATATGGTTGTTACAAGCTGAAGACTTGTGTTCTCCATCAAGTCCCATTTTTAGGTGCGCAAATGGCAATATCTTTTCTCCTGGTTGTTTTCCTCTCTCCTTCAACTATTGCTTTTTCTGCAGAAATCTGCTTGCTATATTCATTTATGAACCTTCGGGACATTCTAAATCTTTGCAAGCTTGTGGTAGAGCCTCTTTCAACTTTGATATCATGCAAGCTCATTTTGGACATTGTCTTTCACGCAAGTAACTATATCTCATCTATTATCCTCACTGCTTCAACCATAAGCTACCAGAGAGTAGCCCGTCCGGATGCATGCATGTTTCTTATGCTGTGCCTTGACTCTTCAGCAATCACGGCCGTCCAATCCGAGGTTTGCTCCCCAATCCTTGCCTTCCCTGCACACAAGAAATCCACTTCCTGCTAATTATTTACTTCCACCTTAAGTGTGTTCCTCTCCTCCCTTCGTCAAGCAATCCCCTATGATGAGTAGACATTTACAGCAAGTTATGCCCAAGCTGAAGAAAACCACATCAGCGCGACATCCCAGCCCTGCATCCGATAACCTTCGAACTCCACAGCAGAATTCCGCTGTCTTGCTTGTCTCCCTAATCAAACAGACGCAGATTTGACCTGATACCAAGCCACCATCTATCACTTTACAGAAACCTTTATATATGTGAGCATATGGAAGAATTTCTCTCATTCCTTTTTCTCTCTGTGTTCATAATAACCAGTTGCTGTAGAAGAGAAAAATGGCTTGTTTAGCTTCCGTCGTCGTACTACAGCTTCTAACGATCCACTACATCATCGTCACCGGCGCTCAGAATTCGACCACAGGCGCGGCAAACCCTGACGGCGTCAGCTCGGAAACGGCCATCTCCCAGTTCCTGGCGTCCCACAACGAGGCGAGGCAGCAGGTCGGGGTGCCGCTACTGAGGTGGGACGCGAAGCTGGCGAGCTTCGCCAGGGCGTACGCCAACCAGCGGCGGGGCGACTGCCAGCTGGTGCACTCGCCGGGGTACGCCTACGGGGAGAACATCTTCTGGGGGCAGGGGCGGCGGTGGGCTATCCCGGACGCCGTGGCCAAGTGGGTGGAGGAGAAGCGGTGGTACCGCTACGATACCAACACCTGCGCCGGCCCGGACTGCACCCATTACACGCAGATGGTGTGGCGCACGACGGAGCGGCTGGGTTGCGCCAAGATCGTCTGCAGCAGCGGCGACACCCTCATCGTCTGCGAGTACTACCCGCCGGGAAACTATGTCGGAGCCCGTCCGTACATTAAACCGCCCAAGACCTGACCTCTTGCTGCTGTGTCACTACCGCTGCTACCGTCATCGTTGTCACCTGATAAACTGCTCTCAAATTGTTATAATGTGCTTAGTCAACGAAATAATTGATGCGATTGTATATACCGTCATCGTCGTCTCCTACCTCCTCGCGCCCACAAGGTGAGGGTCTGTTCACTGCCAGCGACAAACCGGCCCAAGTAGTTCCTTTTGGCGTCAAAGTGTGTGTTTTTATTCTCAATGAATGTGCTTTGTGGAGAAAAGAATTGATGCGAATGTTGATAACATATGTGGTTTGACGAGGAGTGTTCTCTCCTTCCACCTCGCGCCCACAAGGTGAGGCGTCTGTCCCTTGCCAGGGGAACTTACCGCGTACCACTTCAGCGACAAACAAACTAGTCGGCGTCAAATATGGGGGATTTCTGTGCTTATTATCACCCGATGTGACGGGAATCTTTACGTGAAATATGTGACTTCTGTGTGATCAGATGATAGCTGATGTAATCTTCTCATTGGGTATGTGGAATCCTTATGATGGGAGGGACGCTGAATATGGGTAATAGCAAATCTCTATTGAAATATTGTGATACACGTTATCTCTGTAATTAAAATTTTTAAAAATAATTTTTAGAAAATCTAACTTTTTTTTTAGATTTCTATTCATAACTTTTGTTAAGATTCACATTCTATCTTAATAATTATTAATATTTTAAAAATATTTATTGTAAATCAATGTAAATATTTTTATCATCTTTATATCTGGTTCTCCTCCTAATCACTACGAGCCACAAGGGTAGAGTGGTGGAGAGCTACACCCAAGGATGATATGGGATATGATAGTTTTTAAAAAAATTCTAAGAATATCTCAATTTTTTTAGATTTCTATTCATAACATTTGTTACAATTTATAGACTATCTTAATAATTTTTAATATTTTAAAAATATTTATTATAAATGAATGCATGTGCCCTTATCATCTTTATCTTCTTCTCATAATCACGAACTATCATCTTTATCTTCTTCTCTTAATCACAAACTATGAGCAAAGAGTGGTGAGAAGAAACACCAAAGGATGATGTGGGATATGATGTAAATGATACATATGTGAACATGTACGTTATTTATGTAACTAATTTCTTTAAAAAATAATTCTAGATCTCAACTTTTTTTTTGAGATTTCTATCCATAACTTTTTTTACAATTTATAGTCTATATTAATAAATTTTAATATTTAAAAAATATTATAAATGAATGTAAATATCCTTATCATCTTTATATTTTTTTTCTCCTAATCACAAACTATGAGTGACTGTCATAGAGTGGTGGGGAGCAACACCAAATGATGATATGAGATATGATACAAGTGATATATATATATATGAACATATAAGCTATTTATGTAACTAAAGTATTTTAAAAATAATTCTAAGAAGATCTCAACATTTGTTTTTGATATTTCTATTTATAAATTTTGTTACAATTTATAGTCTATCTTAATAATTTTAATATTTAAAAAATATTTATTATAAATGAATGCTAATGTTATTATCATTTTTATATCTTCTTCTCCTAATCATGAACTACTAGCGCCAGTGGTAGAGTGGTGGGGAGCAAAACCAAAGAATGATCTAGGATATAACACAACTATACATATGTGAGCATATACGTTAGTTATGAAACTAAATTTTTTAAAAAATAATTCTAAGAAGATCTCAACTTTTTTTTTTTGAGATTTCTATTCATAACTTTTGTTACAATTTATAATCTATCTTAATAATTTTTAATATTTTAAAAATATTTATTATAAATGTTCTTATCATCTTTATATCTTCTTCTCCTAATCACAAACTACTAAAATATTTTAAAAATAATTCTAAGATGATTTCAATTTTTTTTAGATTTCTATTCATAACTTTTATTTTAATTTATAATATATCTTACTAATTTTTAATATTTTAAAATATTTATTATAAACAAATATTATTATTATTATTATTATTATCTTTATATCTTCTTCTCCTGATCATGATCTACGAGCACCAGTGGTAGAGTGGTGGGTAGCGACACTAAAAGATGATATGAGATATGATACAAGCGATACATATGTGAACATATATATTGTTTATGTAACTAAAATATTTTGAAAATAATTCTAATAAGATCTCACTTTCTTTTTGAGAATTCTATTCATAACTTATGTTACAATTTATAGTCTATCTTAATAATTTTTAATATTTTAAAAAATATTTATTATAAGTGAATATAAATGTCCTTATAATCTTTATATCTTTTTCTCCTAATCACGAACTATAAGTGATAGTGATAGAGTGGTGAGAAGCAATACTAAATGGGATATGATACAAGTGATATATATATATATATATATATATATATATATATATATATATATATATATATATATATATATATATATATATATATATATATATATATATATATATATGAATATGTTATTTATGTAACTAAAATTCTTTTAAAATAATTCCAAGAAGATCTCAGTTTTTCTTTTTTTTAGATTTTTATTCATAACTTTTGTTACAATTTAAAGTCTATCTTCATAGTTTTTAATATTTTAAAAATATTTATTATAAATAAATATAAATGTCCTTATCATCTTTATATCTTCTTCTCCTTTTCATGAACTATAAGCGACAGTGGTAGAGTGGTGGTGAGTGAAACCAAAGAATGATCTAGGATATAATACAACTATACGTATGTGAACATATACATTATTTATATAACTAAAATTTTTAAAAATAATTCTAAGAAGATCTTAACCTTTTTTTTTTAGATTTCTATTCATAACTTTCATTACAATTTATAATCTATCTTAATAAATTTAAATATTTTAAAAATATTTACTGTAAATGTTCTTATCATCTTTATATCTTCTTCTCCTAATCACGAACTACCAGCAACAACAGTAGAATGGTGGGAAGCAAAACCAAAGAATGATATGGGATATCATATAAGTGATACATATGTGAACATATATGTTATTTATGTAACTAAAATATTTTTAAAATAATTCTAAATTGATCTCAACTTTTTTTAGATTTTTATTCATAACTTTTTTTAGAATTTATGATATATCTTAATAATTTTTAATATTTTAAAAATATTTATTATAAATGAATGTTAATATTATTATCATCTTTATATCTTATTCTCCTAATCAAGAATTATGAGCGACAATGGTAGAGCGGTGGAGAGAGAAATTAAAAGATGATATGAGATATGATACAAGTGATATATATCTGAACATGTACATTGTTTATGCAACTAAATTTTTTTTAAATAATTCTAGAAAAATCTCAACTTTCTTTTTTAGAATTTGATTCATAAGTTTTTTACAATTTATAGTCTATCTTAATAAATTTTAATATTTTTAAAATGTAAATGTCCTTATAATCTTTATATCTTCTTCTCCTAATCACTAACTATGCCATAGTGGTAAATTGGTGGGACGCAACACCAAATGAGATATGATAAGTGATATATATGTGAGCATTTATATTATTTATGTAACTAATTTTTTTAAAAAATAATTCTAAGAAGATCTCAGTTTTTTTTTTAGATTTATATTCATAACTTTTGTTATAATTTATAGTCTATCTTAATAATTTTTAATATTTTAAAACTATTTATTATAAATGAATATAAATATCCTAATTATCTTTATATCTTATTCTCCTAATCACGAACTAGGAGCGATAGTTGTAGTGTGGTGGGGAGCAATCCGAGATGAGATATGATATAAGTGATATTTATGTAAACACGTATGTTATTTATGTAATAAATTTTTAAAAAAATAATTCTGAGAAGATCTCAATTTTTTTTTTGGAGATTTCTATTCATAACTTTTGTTACAATTTATAGTCTATCATAATAATATTTAATACTCTAAAAATATTTATTATAAATGAATATAAATGTCCTTATCATCTTTATATCTTTTTCTCCTAATCACAAACTACTATGAGCGATAATGGTAGAGTGATTGGGAACAACACCAAAGGATGATATGAGATATGATACAAGTGATACATATTTGATCATATATGTTATTTATGTAACTAAAGTATTTTAAAAATAATTCTAAGAAGATCTCAACTCTTTTTTTGAGATTTCTATTCATAACTTCTATTGTAATTTATAGTCTATCTAAATAATTTTTAATGTTTAAAAATATTTATTACAAATGAATATAAATATCCTTATCATCTTTATATTTTTTTCTCCTAATCACAAACTTAGTAGAGTAGTGGGAAGCAACACCAAAGAATGGTATGAGATATGATGTAAGTGATACATTTGTTAACATGTACGCTATTTATGTAACTAATTTTTTTTAATAATTCTAAGATGATTTCAACTTTTTTTGAGATTTTTATTCATATTTTTTAGAATTTATAGTTTATCTTAATAATTTTTAATATTTAAAAATATTTATTATAAATGTATGTAAATATTATTATCATCTTTATATCTTCTTCTCTTAATCAAGAACTATAAGCGAGAATGGTAAAGTGGTATGGGAGTAAGACTAAAGGATGACATGGGATATGATACAAGTGATACATATATGATATGAACATTATTTATGTAACTAAAATATTTTAGATCTCAATTTTTTTTTTAGATTTTTATTCATAACTTTTGTTACAATTTATAATCTGTCTCAATAATTTGTAATATTTTAAAAATATTTATTATAAATGAATATAAATGTCCTTATCATCATTTTATCTTCTTCTCATAATCACGAACTACGAGCGACAATTGATATCGGGAAGGGGGAAAGAGGAATGGAATTCATAAAGAAATGAGAAAACTCGAAGGTTGAGTTGTAAGAAACCAACAAACTCAGAACATAACTTGCACAAAAGAGATAAAATGACTCACCACCAAGTTTAAATCGCAAGAGGATACAGAAAGTTCACCATCTCAACGAAATTAAACAAGGATACAGAACTAAATCAAAAGACTCATCACTCTAGGACGCATCCAAGAGATACAAAGTTTTAGAGACTCCAAAGAGCTTCTACAATTACAAATTTCATACCAAAAGTCCTTTCTAACCCCAAAACAACAAAATAAATACTAGTGCATGAAAAACCCTTCATGCATATGGAACTATGACATTAAGTGTTCATCATCTACTAACTAACCCTCTTTAATGTATTTCTTGGTTATGAAGAAAGACATCTTGAAAAGACTTTAACTTTGTCTAAGGAATATGCTCATGAGCTGTCATTTTTCAGTGGGCTGAATTAATAATTTTGAAATATTATGGACTTAGAGGAATACCCTAGGATCAGCAAAATCCATATTAGACATTCCTGTGTCAATCTCTTATGGTTGAAAAAAACTTATCCTTTAAGTCTTCATTTGTTTGATCACCATAATAAGAACTTAAATCAATCACATTGAATGTTGATGATACCTCATATTCTTCAGATAGATCAATCTCATAAGCATTCTTCTCCAATTTTTTTAAGCACCTTGAATGAACCATCAGTCTTTGATTTCAACTTCCCAAATTTTTCAGGTGGAAACCTCTCCTTTCTTAGATGAATCCAAACCAGATCACCTATATTAAACATCATATGCTTTTTATGTTTGTTAGCTGCTTGCATGTACCTTTCATTTTGCTTCTTAATGGTTGCCTTAACAGCATCATGCAGCTTCTTTATCCGTTTAGCCCTTTCGTCAGTATCTCCACTAAATTGCTTAGTTGTAGAATGACGGGCTAAGTAAAAAGGACCAGTAGGATTAGCACCATAAATAACCACAAAAGGACTCTTACCAATGGTATGATGCATAGAACGATTGTAAACAAACTCAATTTGTGGAAGAATGAGATCCCATTGCTTAATGTTCTTGCCAAAATAGCTTCTAAGCAAGTTTTCCAAGCTTCTATTTGTTACCTTTGTTTGCCTATCGGTTTGTGGATAATGAGAGCTACTGAAATTCAAAGACGTACCTAGTTTCCTCTATAGAGTCCTCCAAAATTGGCTAAGAAATTTTGAATCTCAATCAGACATCATAGTTCTTGAAATGCCATGCAATCTAATGATCTCCTTGAAGTACAAATTAGTAATATGAGATGCATCATTTGATTTATTACAGGAAACAAAATGAGACATTTTTAAGAATATGTCAATAATAATCATGATAGAATCTTTGTTCCTTTGAGTTCTCGACAGTCCCAAGACAAAATCAAGACTCACATCTTCCCATAGAGCATTAGGCATCGGCAATGGAGTGTACAAACCTAAATTTTGGCCTCTTATTTTTATCAAGTGACACACTCTGTATTGCTTCACAATTCTCTCTACATCTATTAACATCTTAGGCTAATAGAAATTTGATTGAATAAGAGCTAGAGTTTTGTCCCTACCAAAATGTTTTCCCAAAGCACCATCATGAGCTTCAACTAGAATTACATTTCTCAAAGAACAAGATAGAAACACAAGACATTAGCTTGAAAAAGAAATCCATCGAAGATAGTAAATTACTGAAAAGAACTTGATTTGTAATTCTACCATATTGAGCTGAAATCCACATCATTCTGATAAAGATCTTTGAATGTCTCAAATCCAATTACTTTGACTCTCATGGCTGATAATAAATAATATTTTCTGCTTAATACATCAGTAACTATATTTTAAACACCAGATTTATGCTTGATTGTGAAGTTATAAGATTGTAGGAACTCCATCTAAGCTGCATGCTTCTTGTTTAGCTTATGTTGGTGATTAATAAAATTCAACGCCTCATGATCAAAATATAAAACAAATGGCTAGGCAAGAAGATATTGACTCCAATGAGATAAAGCTCGATAAATGGCATAGAACTCCTTGTTGTAGGTAGAATATTTTCTCCTTGTATCATTCAACTTCTTACTAAAAAAGGTAATATGCTTTGATTCTTGACTCAAAACAATACCAATACCACATTGGAGGCATCACATTCAACCTCAAACATTTTAAAAAAATTGGGTAATACCAAAATAGGAGCTTTAGTCACCTTTCTTTTTAATAGCTCAAAGGCTTTATTAGCCTCATTACTCTACTTGAATTTATCACCTTACAGGCATTCGGTGATTGGAGCAACAATCAAGCTGAAACCCTTGATGAATCTTTTGTAAAATGAAGTTAAACTATGGAAACTCCTCACATCATGCAATGAAGTCGGTGTTGGCTAATTAAGAATAGCTTCTACCTTACTTTGGTCCATCATGATTCCATCTTTTGAAATAATATAACTAAGAAACACCACACTATGAGTAAAAAAGTCATATTTCTTCAGATTAGCATAAAACTTTCACTGCTTCAAGATAAGAAAAATCTTCTTAAGATGATTCATATATTCTTCTTCACTTTTGTTGTACACCAATATATCATCAAAATAAACTACAATAAAAGTTTCAATGCATGCCTTAAGTATATGATTCATAAATCTCATCAAAGTACTAGGAGCATTAGATAACCCAAATGATATAACCAACCATTCATATAAGGCTTCTCTAGTTTTAAATATTATTTTTCACTCATCGCCATGCCTCATTCTTATTTGGTGATAGTCACTGCTTAAGTCAATTTTAGAGAAAATAGAAGTACTATAATTGATCAAGTAAATCATCTAATCTTGGAATGAGAAAATGATAGTCAATAGTGATTTTGTTGATGGCACGACTATCCACACACATTCTCCAAGAACCATCTTTCTTAGGCGCCAACAAGTCTGGAATAGCACATGGACTCATACTCTCCCGAATCAATCCCTTTTTCACCAACTTATCTACTTGCTTTTGAAGTTCTTCATGCTCTTTGGGACTCATTATGTAAGCTACCTTATTAGGTAGAATAGCCCATGGAATAAGGTTAATATGATGCTGGATGTCTCTTAATGGTGGAAGACCATGTGGAATCTCTTCTAGTATAATGTCTTGAAACTCCTATAGGATTAGTTTCATATTTGTCGGTGACTCCTTATGATGTTCATTCTCTTTTACAACTACTAGAGCTAAAATATGACTACCCTTTTCCAATTCACCCTTGCATTCACCATAGGACATAAAAGCACTAACTTCTTTCTTAGGTGCATTGATTTCAGAAGGTTGTAATGGAGCTAAAATAATTTTCTTTTCATTCACCTTAAAATAATAAGTATATTTATAGCCATCATACAATACCCTCATATCATAATGCCAATGTCTGCCCAATAATAAATGACAATCATCCATAGGAGTAACATCACATCATATTTCATCTTTATAATACTTGCCAATAGAAAATAAAACTAAACATCTTTTCGTTACTTTGATATCATTTTCCTTTTGTAGCCAACATAATTGGTAAGGATGCGAATGATGGATTATGTCCAACTTTAGTTTCTGCACTATCTCGAAAGACATCACATTCTCAAAGTTGCCACTATCAATGATCACCAAACACACCTTGCCATTAGATGTACATTTAGTATAAAACACATTCTTTCTCACTCAACTTTCATCCTCAGTGACATAAAATACTTGTATGCTACGCTGTAACACAATAGATAAACCATGATCAACATAAGTAACCTCTTTATCATCATCGTCAGATTTTTATTCGTCATTGGCTTCATTTTCTTCTTCATCACTGTGTTCTTCAACTAATGTAACAATCCTCCTATTTGGATAATCTGAAGTAATATGCCCAAAACCATGACACTTGAAGCATTTTTAGCCATTAGGTATAGAAGAATTATGTGGCAGTTTGTTACTTATTAATCCTTCACTCTTCTCTTGCCCCTTCGGTACTACTTTGCTTTGGGGAGTAGGCTTAGAATTTTCTCCTCTCGTATAGCTTTCTTTCACCCCATATCGAGAACCCTTTTCAAACTTTTGCTATTTCTCCACTTTTAAAGCCAGCTTACTGACATCATTTAAAGATTAATACGGTTGGAATTGAACCACTTTGACAATCTTATATTTCAGACCTCCAAGGTATCTTGAAATAGTATGTTCTTCTAGTTTCATAAACTCTCCTTTTAATATAAAATTATCGAACTCTACTATGTACTCCTCTACACTAAGATATTTTTGCTTAAAATCATGAATTTTCATAAAGATTTCTTGTTTTTAATTGTCAGGTAAGTATTTTCTTTTCAGCTCCCTTTTCATTTTCTCTCATGTTATGATTTTACTCTTTCCCTCATGTTCTCTTTGCTTTTTTAGATTTTCTCACCAAAAAGATATATTTCTTCTAGGTTTTAGTGCCACGAGCTTTACCTTCTTCTATTCTGGTGATTCATGAAAATCGAATATTCTTTCCACCGTATTAAGCCAATCAATAAAGTCGTCAACATTGATTTTCCTTTCAAACTCCAGAATATCCAACCTTGTATTGTATTTGTTCTGTCATTCATCTCGGTCTTTATGTCTTGTCTGAAATCTTTGAAACTCCCTTAGGTAAAATGGCGAATCATTAACAGAATAATACATTTGGCCGATATTTTTATGTTGATTATTTTTATTGTAAAATTCTTCAATAATTTCTTTTTCTTATAAACTGTGTAACAAACATTGTAGCTACAACTTCAAAGATTCGATGTCATCTTCACGGCCACTACCTTCACCAACTATATCTTTTTCATTTTGCCTTGCTATGATCTCTAGCCTTAAGCTCTGAGACCAAACTGATATCGGGAAGGGAGAAAGAGGAATGAAATTTGAAAAGAAATGAGAAAACCCTAAAGTCGAGTTGTAGGAAACCAACAAACTCAGAACAGAACTTATACAAAAGAGATAAAATAGCTCACCACCAAGTTTAAAATCGTAAGAGGATACAGAAAGTTCACCACCTCAAGGAAATTAAATAACGATACAGAACTAAGTCAAAAGACTCACCACTCTAGGATGCATCTAAGAGATACAAAGTTTTAGAGACTCTAAAGAGCTTATGCAAATACAAATTTCATACCAAACAACAAAATAAATACTAGTGTATGAAACAACCCTTCATGCATAGGGAACTATGACATTAAGTGTTCATCATTTACCAACTAACCCTCTTTAATGCATTCCTTGATCATGATGAAATGCATCTTGAAAAGACTTTAACTTTGTCCAAGAAATATGCTCATGAGCTGTCATTTTTTAGTGGGCTGAATTAATAATTCTAAAATATTATGGATTGAGAGGAATACCCTAGGATCAGCAAAATCCATATTAGACACTCCCGTATCAATGGTAGAGTGGTGTGAAGGAACACTAAAGGATGATATTGGATATGATACAAGTAATACATATATGAACATGTACATTATTTATGTAATTAAAGTATTTTAAAAATAATTTTAAGAAAATCTCAATTTCTTTTTGAGGTTTCTATTCATAAATTCTGCTACAATTTATAGTATATCTAAATAATAATAAATATTTTAAAAATATGTATTATAAATGAATGTAAATGTCCTTATCATCGGGAGCAACACTAAAGAACGGTTTGGAATATGATACAAGTGATATATATATATATATATATATATATATATATATATATATATATATATATATATATATATATATATATATATATATATATATATATATATGAACATGTACATTATTTATGTAACTAAATTTTTTAAATTAATTCTAAGGAGATCTCAAATTTTTTTGAGGTTTTTATTCATAACTCTTTTTACAATTTATAGTCTATCTTAATAATTTTTAATATTTTAAAAATATTTATTATAAATGAATATAAATGTCTTTGTCAGAGTGGTGGGGAGCAATACCAAAAGATAATATGGGATCATACAAGTGATACATATGTGAACATATAAGTTATATATATATATATAAGACTTTTTTTTAAAATAATCCTAAGAAGATCTCAATTTTTTTTAGATTTCTATGCATAACGTTTGTTACCATTTATAGACATCTTAATATTTTAATATTTAAAAATATTTATTATAAATAAACGTAAAGGTTCTTATGATACAACTTTGCATATGTGAACATATATGTTATTTATGTAACAAATTTTTTAAAAAATAATTCTAAGAAGATCTCTTTTTTTTATATTTCTATTCATAACTTTTCTTATAATTTATAAAATATCTTAATAATTTTTAATATTTTAAAAATATTTATTTTAAATGTTATTATTCATCTTTATATCTTCTTCTCCTAATCAAGAATTATCAGCGACAATGGTAGAGTAGTGGAGAGCAAAACCAAAGGATGATATGGAATATCATACAAATGATACATATGTAAACATGTACATTATTTATGTAACTAAACTATTTTAAAAATAATTATAAGATGATCTTAACTTTTTTTTGAGATTTCTATTCATAAATTTTCTTACAATTTATAATCTATCTTAATAATATTTAAATATATTTATTATAAATGAATGTTAATGTTATTATCATCTTTATATCTTCTTCTCTTAATCATGAACTACAAGCAATAGTGGCAGAGTGGTGGGACGCAACACCAAATGAGATATGATACAAGTGATATATATGTAAACATGTACGTTATTTATGTAAATAATTTATTAAAAAATAATTTTAAGAATATCTTAACTTTTTCTTTGAGATTTCTATTCATAACCTTTGCTACAATTTATAGTCTATCATAATAATTTTAATATTTTAAAATATTTATTATAAATGAATGTAAATATCCTTATCATCATTATATATTCTTCTCCTAATCACAAACTATGAGCGATAGTGGTAGAGTGGTGGGGAGCAACACCAACTGAGATATGATACAAGTGATATATATGTGAAAATTTATATTATTTATGTAACACAATTTTTTTTTAATAATTCTAAGAAGATCTCTTTTTTTTTTAGATTTCTATACATAACTTTTGTTAAAATTTATAGTCTATCTTAATAATTTTTAATATTTTAAAAATATTTATTATAAATAAATATATTGTCCTTATCATCTTTATATCTTTTTTCTCCTAATCATGAACTGTGAGCAATAGTGGTGGAGTGGCGGGAGCAACAGCAAATGATGATATGTGATATGATACAAGTGATAATATATACATATGAATATGTACTTTATTTATGTAACTAAAATATTTTAAAAATAATTTGAAGAAGATCTCAACTTTTTTTTGAGATTTCTATTCATTACTTTTGTTACAATTCATAATTTATCTAAATAATTTTTAATATTTTAAAAATATTTATTATAAATGATGTAAATATCCTTATCATCTTTATATCTTCTTCTCCTATTCACGAACTACAAGCGATAATGGTAGAGTGGTGGAGAGCAACACTAAAGAATGTTATGAGATATGATGTAAGTGATACATTTGTGAACATGTACATTTTATGTAACTAATTTTTTAAAAAATAATTCTAAAAAGATCTCAACTTTTTCTTTTGAGATTTTTATTCATAATTTTTTTACAATTTATAATCTATCTTAATATATTTAATATTTAAAAAATATTTATATAAATAAATGTAAATATTCTTGTCATCTTTATATCTTCTTCCCTTAATCACAAACTATAAGCGACAATGGTTGAGTGGTAGGGAGTAACACCAAATGATGACATAGGGAATGATAAAAGTGATATATATGTGAATATAAACGTTATTTGTGTAACTAAAATATTTTACATCTCAATTTTTTTTTGAGATTTTTATTAATAATTTTTGTTACAATTTATAATATATCTTAATGATTTTAAATATTTTAATTTTTTTCATAAATGAATATAAATGTTCTTATCATCTATATATCTTATTCTCCTAATCATGTACTACGAGCAACCATGGTAGAGTGGTGGGAGCAACACCAAACGATGATATGAGATATGATATAAGTGATACATATGTGAACATATATATTATTTATATAACCAAAATAATTCTAAGAAGATCTCAACTTTTTTTTTTTGAGATTTCTATTTATAACTTTTGTTACAATTTATAATCTATCTTAATAATTTTTAATATTTTGAAAATATTTATTATAAATGAATGTAAATGTCCTTATCATTTTATGTATTTTTCTCGTAATAAGGAACTATAAGATATAATGGTTGAGTGGTGGAGAGTAATAGCAAAGGATGATATGTGATATAATCCAAGTGATACATATGTGAACAGATATGTTATTTATGTAGTTAAAATTTTTAAAAATAATTTTAAAAGATTTTATTTTTTAGATTTCTATTTATAGTTTATCTTAATAATTTTTAATATTTTTATAAAATATTTTTTATAAATAAATGTAAATGTTTTTCTCTTATATTAGTGAACTATGACGGACACTTGTAGATTGGATATGAGATTAAGGATGTGATGGATGAAATAAAATACTGTATAGATTAAAATATGATTGATAATTGGAGGATTATAAATAATAATATTATTTTTTTAAAAGACAATAAATAGTAAGAGATTTTAATAATAAAATGGGGTTGCCCACAGCCGGTTGTTTTTTATTTCCGCCGGCACTGGTGGCAGACGCTGCTCGCTCTCCATTTTCGCGCCCGCACTTCGATCCGTGCCGCCTCGCGACGAATCTTCGGTCTCTGCGCTCCGATCGAAGAGAAGGAAGTCCTGAGGCGATTCTCTCGGTCGGATCTCAGGATATGGAAGCGTTTCCGCAGGTTGATCTGTAGATCTTGAGGGGATAAGGGTTCGAAATGGAGGGTATCAGCGCGGAGGATCTCCCCACCATTGGAGGCATCGCCACCGTCTCCCTGCTCCACTCCTTCATCCCCACCCACTGGCTCCCCTTCTCCGTCGTCGGCCGCGCCCAGAAATGGACCCTCCCCCGCACTCTTCTTGTCAGTGAGTGGTTGTCCCCTTAAAAATCCTTTAGATTCTTACCAGTTTTAAGTACTAAGACGAAAAATTAAGTAGATGGCATGATCAAGCTTGATACATTAGCCAAAAGGATTGAAATCCCTAATGCATTTCATGTTCGCATCCTAAAAAGCCATGGATCTGCTTGTTTGTTTAAAATATGTGTACAATGTATAAACTGGCCATGATATGTAAAATCAACATGGTGGTTACAACATTAATATCTTCACATGCTACTGCCAATTTAGGGAATTAATGCGTGGAATCTGATCCATTTCTTCTGGATTTCGTTAATAAATGATATCTGGTTGTGGTCATTGCATTGCCATCCTTCTGCATGTATGGTTTAAATCACCCTCACTCTCCATTTTAATCACCTGAAGCAATATACTTTCCATCCTGAAATGGTCATTGTTGGAAGGATTGCCATATAGATATGGGTTTCTGTTACAGGATTAATAATTTATGTTGATTTCGCAGTTGTTATTGCTTGAGTTACAATTTATTTTTCAATCTACAGTCTTCCTAATTTTTTAGTCTGCATTTCCTTTTTATGATTTTGAAGAAGAATCACTTCTCTTTCTCTTTGCTCAACAGCCATATTTGGAGCAGTCCTGCATGTGATATCTACTTCACTTCTTGGCATTACTGCAATCACCATGGCTAATACAATTGCTGGTGAAGAAACAGTTCACAAGCTTGCTTCCCTTCTGCTCATAGTTCTTGGAGGAGGTTATATTCTTCTTTTTTTATTTGGAAAGGGAGGCCACGGTCACTCTCACAACCATTCAATGGAGAAAATGGCTGTTGCTGGCCTAGTTCTTGTACCTGCATTATCTCCCTGTGCAACAACACTTCCTGTCTTCCTTGCCGTTGGCAACTCGTCGTCTATGATGATTCTAGCTATTATTGTGCTTTTGTTTAGGTAAGCCATTATTAACTTGATCTACTTAGATGCAAATGAAACATAATAGTTGTGACCCTGAATTGTAATAGGTTTGCATTGAAGTAAATCCTTTTTAGCTGTGTCTCAAGATCAGGAATTGCAATATAATCTTCTTTTGCCAACCAATAAAAGACTGTATTCAGCATATTATGGATTTCAGGTCTACTAGTCTTGTATTAAGAGGATCTAGATAATGCATTGGCTAAATAAGTTATGCTCTTTATTCGGTATGCTTTATTAGATTTACACAATAATCAACAAGATGTGAACTTTCAATTCACAGCTCCCTATTCATTAAGTTTTACATGAGGGTTCTTTTGTTGTTGAAAGTAGTTTGTCTTCCATCAGCAATTTCTCCTTAAGTTATGTGCTACTTTTTGCTCTTCTTCACCCTTAACACTTGATTATTTGCTGTAGTTCTTGATTACTGATCATTAATTAATGCTACATTATGTATGCATCTTAGATTTAAATGTGGAGATCTTGGAATCTATGGTCTTTTTTCTTTAATTAAAATTGGAAAGTAACACCAAAGTAGAGTGTTTTGAAGTGAAGTTCCTTGTGAGTTGATCCAGGAATGCCTAATTATCTGAAGACCACTGAGGTAGAGTTTGCCAAAGTCATATAACTATTGTCCCTTTCCCATTTTCCTGCAAATGACTTTAAGTCTCTCTTTATCAATAAAAACTACAACTTTCAAATTTAAAGCCTTCAAACTTCAGTTCCAATTCTCAGTCCACGTCCAGTGAACCAGACATAATTTACATCACTTTGCCCGAAAAGATGTTGTGATTTTCCACCTTTGAAAAACGAATAAATCATCGGTGGTTCACCAGGAAGTTGTATTAGCTATGAAGGTTGTCCGGTTTTAACAGTTTTGGTAATAATAAGAACTGGTTAAACATATTCCAGTCCACTTTTGTAATTGTTCTTATGAATCATTATACTTGTTTAGCATGAATAGTGGAAGCACTCTTGCTGAATGTATATCTGGATACAAAGGTCCCAATCTAAGAAAAAAATGCTTTCTATGCTTCATTGTTATGCAGCTCCACTAAGCTGAGGCATACCTGGATTGTTTATACTGAGACTAAAGACCCTGATAAATCTTGTGTTAGAAGCATGAGACAAAGAATTTCATGTGTATCATTAGGTATTTACCTGATACTAAAGACACTGATAAATCTGTGTTAGAAGCATGAGACCAAGAATTTCATGTGTATCGTTAGGTATGGATCGATAGGTAACTGTCCAATGATAGACCAATACTCTGACCATATAACTTCACACTGTTTTGAATCCTGGTATAGATTGGAATTGGGCTTACTGTCCAATAAGTCTAGGTACCACACCATAATTAGCAGACAGTAAGCTTATCATATGGAGCTGCAGTGGATGGTAATAAACCCTTACCGGACTTATCGAGCAATAAACTTATACCTGTATCGAGCTATATCAGATGATAAACCTATTGTTGAAAACTGACCTGTTTCTTTAATACTTCTTGTTTTTTATTTAAAACTGCAATACCCCCTTTCCCTCCTCCGCCATGGGCCATTGGCTCTCCAATGGCCTATACTAGCTCCATCTCCTACTTGCAAGCCTCGTTGACATCCTCCAGCTCCCCCACACCTAGGACCCCCTCTGTCAGTGTTGTTCTCATCAATCATTCTCTCGTTGACTTCCTCTGCCTCATTTTAATACTTGCAATATACCACCAAGAAAATATCTACTAAACAAATGGGGAGCACACCTCATGTTCAACAAGGAAAAAGGGCCAATGAAAGGTTAATCAAGCACAAGTCACCGATAGTAGCTGGTTCAAATTTCTAGACAGGTTAGGCATCTGAACACAACCTGCATGTACTTTTTTGAGGTGTCGCTATTATGATAAAATGTGCTGTATGTTAGAACATCTGATAGGTTCATATTTTCGTATGTTCTCCCAATTTTGAAGGCTGGTGATATCGTTTACAAATTTCTTTCCTGGACTTGCAGCACCATTACTGTCATGACATCTCTAGTGGCCCTCTCATTTTACGGCGCCAGCCAGCTCAAGTTTAACTGGGTTGAACGAAATGACAAGCTTCTTGTTGGCTCAGTGCTTGTCCTGGTTGGAATACTTACACTGATCTTCCACGATCATGATGGAGATCAAAATTCAACAGAGGAGCACCTTCACAGGAAGCTTATCGTGTAATGAGCATTCAAAATTTATATTGCTTGTTGCAATCTATTTGTATCATGTTATGATTTCGATCGACTGGTACAAAGTAAAAGGATATTCTTGATTGAACTCCCAAAGACTTACTGTTTGAACATTGAGGATTATTCCCTGAACGTATCACATCATCTTATTTTGTTGTAAATTTGAGTTGGATGAACATCTTTGGTGCCTCAAAATGGACAAATCTGGTGATCATAGTAGAAAGTGTTCATTTAGTTCTTAGATTCTGACATAAGTAATTGTTCATTGTATGTCGATGACCAGAAACAGATATATAGGGAGAATAAGACCACACAAAGATCATATATGGTTCTTTTGCAACATGATATCTCCACTCTCTTTTCCATTCTTCTCCCAGGATTAGTTATATTGGTTTCAACTAGAGCTGGGTTTGATTGAGCCACCTTCAGCTTGTATGAAATTAATTATCGATCAGACTGAGCTTATTATATCTGATTCTAAACTGAGGACTTTGGCAAACAACCATCTTTACATGTAAAGCATAAAACATTCAAGGTTGGTTTTATCTGATTCTAATCTGTCAAGTAGATATCAAATGATTTGTATCTTGACCCTCTCCAGACCAAGTTTAATCAAAGCTGGGTTTATATTAATTAGTCCTCCAATCATTGGTGGATTGCAAGTACTAAGAAGTTACCGAATCATAACAAAATATTAGTTTAATGATAATATATCAAACTCGGGTTCTTGATCTCATCTGATGAACGTCGAGGGTTAGCTTGTTTGGTTAGTAAAAATTTTAACTACTAATAGCGAGGTTTTATGGTCAAATTTTATTTTCATTATTTACATTTATAAAAAATTCCCATAAAAAATTAATCAAATGCCTTTTGTTTCTTTGATGAGAACTTAATCATTGATATCCAAGATTAGAGAGGTCTCTATACTTATACCATTATCTCTTTTTTATTGGCCTTACAATTGAATTATTATTCCATCATCCCATGTTTTGGAATGTAAGAATCATATCATATCATATTGGGTAATAGGAACTTCAAACCATACGGCTGTTGTTTTCCAAATATATGGTTGTGCATCGTTAGTGATGTTATGTTCTCGAAGAGGTATTATTAATGTATGATGCTAAAAGATAAATATGAAGTCTTGCTATAAATATTTCTTTTCAAAAGGAAATAATTATGTGTTATTGATAGGGCCGATAGTGGGTCGGCCCAGTCACCCACCACGTGTCAAGCAGCATATCATATCTTCGGTGACCTGGCACAGTAGCGATCGACCTAGTGCAGTAGCGATTGACCTGTCGGAATAGCCAATCTAGCATAGTAACAGTCAACCTACATTTGAGCTAGACGATGATGAGGGCAAGACGCATCACACAGCATCGTCTGACATAGATGTAGCGCTTGAGACCCTTGGGACTCGTGAGGCCGTATACCAGCTCAGTAAAGGATGCCGACAGTATTAAAGGTCGAGGTATGGTCAACCTCCGGCCGATAGTAAAAGTCACCCTTGAGGCACTATTCAGGGGAGAAAAAATATTACTCTAATTCCACTTTGGTCCGGGCACTAACTTGAGCATCAGAGGGCCACATCGGGCACCTCATCTTAACGAGGCCTTTGTGCAGGAACTTTCGGTCGACCCAAGAGGAATTCCAGGACGAGCGGTGCCGACCAGAGCCGAGCTCCGGAGTGTACCCCACTGACTTCATCCTAGCACCTCTTCTATTCGAGCTGACGTGGACGAACTTGCGCACTCGGGTGGAACTGAGCTATGCTGACTAATCAACCATGATATAAAGTTCCACAACATTTTGACACTAGCGGAAGGACCCAATGTCGCAAGAGTACCCACAATATAATGCGAATGGAGAATGCCAAAGTGAGGTTTCTGCAGCCGTACCAACTTACGGTGTTGTCAAGCTAACCTCCTGTACTTTGCCCGGGGAAGCGAGCTTGTCGACGCTTACCCCGAACGATAGTGGCGACTATTCAATGACCTAGGACTCTTTCCCCCAGTTGTCAATTCCGAATTCTCAATCGTCATGATCGAAGCCTTCCTCAGCCTTACTCACAAGGTGTAGCTCTGGCTGGGATGATGCAAATAATCATCCCATACATTCCTCAACTAACGTAGCAGATGATGCCTCCTCAACTTAATTACCAAATCAGCACCTAAGCAATGGCAGTCGAACCCAATCGACATCCGAGAAGACCCAATTCTTCCACCAACTGACCTTGTGGCACAATCCTATCACCCTGAGGTCAGGTCGAGAACCCCAACTACAACAGTCGGAAGATCGGCTAGCCACCCTCGAGGCTCCACCCACACACCCTAAGAGCCTGACACTCTATCCTTGGACTCCGCAGACTCGCTAAGGGCGCAGCTATGCCAAGTAAACCGACGATTAGACGAGGTCTAGAAGAAATTCATTAAATCCAAGGAAGAGCTTGGGGAGAGTTCCAAAGGTGACTTACCATTCATCCCTGAAATACAGGATAGGCCCATCCCAACTAGGATCAGGCTTCCCTCACTCAAGTCCTATGACAGCGATTATGACCCTGTCGAACATGTCATAGCTTTTCAAGCTCAAATAACCCTCTATGACACCTTCAATACACTGATGTGTTGATGCTTCTCGACCACGCTAAGGTGGTCGGCGCGAATGTGGTACAGTCGCTTGACGTCATCCTCGATATCCTTATTCGACCATCTCACAAAGGAATTTGACCTAAATGTCCTAGCAAGTGCTTGACCAAGACCTATTGTAGCCTCCCTCCTTTGACTGAGCCAAGGAAACGAGGAACCCTTTACCCAGTTCGTCGCGTGCTTTATAGCAGAAATCTGAGGGGTGCTTGAGGCGCATCCTACCCTGGTGATCCAGGTATTCATGATGGGACTGCATCCCTCTAGATTCTTTTGGTCATTGGTTGAGTGTCCATCGGTGATGGTGCCAAAGATGTTGCAAAGGGCAAATTAGTACATAGCTGCCGAGACCCTCGTGGCTAGAAAGCGGAATGACCTGAAGCGCCCCCATGCCGAGTAGGCCCAACGACAATCCTCAGGGCTCCCAAGGAGGAGGGTGGAAAGGCCCAAATTACTGGCCCTAAATTCTACTCGAGCAGAGATTTTCCTCTAAATCTGAGAGAAGGGACTCCTTAGGCCTCCCAACCCAATCAAGACACGCCCCGAAGGGTGAGACAAGAGACGATATTATTGCTTCCATCGGAAGCATGGACACGACACCGAGGAGTGTCATGGCCTCAGAAACTAGATTGAAGACCTTATACGCTAGGGTCACCTCAGCCGCTATGTCCATGATCGACAACCGACTTCCAAGAGTCGACATTCCCAAGATCTTTCACCCCACCCAAAGGGGCCCATAGAAAAATAAATTGATGTTATTGTCAATAGATTCGCTTCTGGAGGCGACAACTCCTCAACACGCAAAGCATACGCATAAGTCGCAATAGAAAAGAGGCCAAGATATAATAGTGACCCCAAGATCACCTTCAGTTAGGGAACGAGGAGTACCAAGATCACGATGATACTTTGGTGATCTCAACATGAATCGTAAACGCTCGAGTCAAAAGGATCATGGTTGACACAGGGAGTTCGACCGACATCTTATGCCTTGATGCTTTTCAAAAATTGGGCATGACTGATAAATATCTTATTCCTATAACATCTTGTTAGGATTCTAGCTAGGGGAGTCCTAATTTAGTTTCATTGAAGAGGGCAAACATGTAAATCTTAAGGGCATTCATGTAAATCATATCTAGCTAACCCCTATTAAAGAGGTGAGGAGGTCGGCTAGGTTAGGATTAGTTTCGAGGAAGATATTTTGAGGGAAGAATAAGATACATGTCACCCTAATTAATCACCTTTTATCCTAGTTAAAGAGGGGTTGGTTGAGGAAGAGTTAAGTTAGAATAGGATTAGGATTAGTTTAGAGGTTGCTTCTTAGAGTTGGAGTTAAAGTTGTTGGGAGTAGGAGTTGCTTCTTAGAGTTGGAGTAGGAGTTGTTAGGAATAGGAGTCTTAAGTAGGAATCCTATAGGAGTTGGGGTTTAGAAGCTCTATAAATAGTCTTGTATTCTCCCCTCTTTCATCATCAATAGATCAATCTTTCTTCAGCCAATGGCTTGAATACCAAGGAGGGAGGAACCCCTATAGAGTTCCAAGGAGGTCAATCCCTTATAGAGATCACCCCAAGCTTAGAATCCATAAAGGTTCTAAAACTTGGTATTAGGGCAGCGTTCTTGGCATCTCGCTACCCTTCCATAGCTATCCATCAGCCTCCCATAGTCGTCCAAAGCAATTCTCACAATTGCTTAAAAATCGTTACCAAATTTTGCCATCATCTCTACTATCACAGATCATCTTTTGATCCCCTCGTGAATTATAATATGTTATGGTTTCCTACCTTACTGTTGCTGCAATTTAGTTATCCTATTCAAAAAATCCAAAAAAATCTATCCCTATTTGCTGCATAAACTTTTCGTCGTAATTCCTATAAACCTCCCTCTACTCCCCGCCATTCTTCACTGCAAAAAAAATTGACGAAGAGCTATGCGATAGATCGGCGAAGGGCATTTGTTGGCATTGCAACGAAATTTGGAGCCACAACTATCGCTACAAAAAAGGGGAGCTTTTCATGATAAAATCTATTAAAAAATCTGAAGAAGAGGTCTAAGAATCTGAGGAGGAGAACACGAAGGACGACCCATAGCTGACCAATTGCACAATTCATGCTTTAGCCGGCCATGCGAACCCGCAAGCAACAAAAGTTGAAGAATCCTTTAAGCAGCAACCCATCACTGTCCTCACCAACAATCTTATGAATGACAAGGGAGTACAAGTGACCTTATGCAAGAAACATGGGAGCAACGTAATGATGATCTTGACACAACACTTGTAGAAGCTTGCTGAAATTCAGGTGCCTCTACCGAATCGAGCCGACTACTTCCTATCGGGCTAGGAACTTCAAGAGCTACTAGGCGACGAACTATCCTAGAGTGATGCTTCATCCGGGTGTGACTCGAGAATGGGTGGGCAAAGGTGAATTGCCAAAGGAGCGAACATAATCAGAGGTAGCAGAGGCCATATGATGTGTTAGGAGAGGCCACACATGGAGAGATCGTAATCTGAGTTCATCACATAAGAATCTGAATGCAATGAAGATGTCACCAGGAGGTGACATGGTGCAACGGATCATGGTGGAATAGTTCATTGCAATACAACACATGCGGAGAAGTCTCATGAAGGACGTGATTATGCAAAGGTATGATTAGGAGTTATCGGGAGCTCTACTATGGTGAAATAACACAATGATAAGAAGGACTATAGATTCAAGGAGTGAATGTTATAGTACCGTAGAGGTGAGTCTTCCATATGTGCATCGAATCTTACATCGGATGAAAGCCTTGGTCATCAGCATATGAGGGCTATGTACCACCGAGGGAGAATTCAGATTGTAAGTACTAGTGAGTCCCATGGGGGACTTGATCATACAAAGGTATAATCGGAGTGGTTGAAGAGTTGGACTACTTCAATGCTCACATTCGCTTAAGAGAGCTCGGTAAGTCAAAAGACAAGGCCAAGTGAACGTTGCTACCAACAAAGCTAAGGAGAACAGAATTGGTGCGAGCCCTATAATAGGATGACAGAAGCCATGCATGAGAGTTGTAGTATGTCTTTTTATCGACTAAAGAAAACTACTTAAAGAACATAGGAGTGTTGATACAAGTGATCGAAAGGGGTGAGGAAGCAATGACGAGTCCAGGGGGGCTCAACTACCCAAAAGCAAAGCGTTAATCAGAAGGAGGTAGACTCAGAGGAGTGCCACAGTGTTGTAGAGGCGGATCTACCAATCATGCAGAAAGGGATGTAGATGCAAGGCAATGGATAATATGGCCATGGGCTTGGTAGCGCCATGGTACCGCAGAGGTAGGACTTCCATGGAGCCATCGATCCCTTGCTCTTATAGAGGGAGAGCGTTGGTCATAAAAGGGGCTGAGGAGGTAGAGAATGCAAAGGAAAACTCTAAGTACTAGGACAAGGTAGAAGGGTAAAGGCCAAGGAACTTCATAAGGCCAGTGTCAATGAGCTTCTCATCAAGGTAGCCAAAAGTGTGGGACTTCGGGTTGATGTATGAGTGTTTGGCCAAGGAACGAAGTAGCCAGTATGTGGTGTTGTACCTATTCTACTCAGAGGAGTAGGTGGCAAAGATGATGAAGAAGACAATACAATCCCAAAGGTGACTAAAACTATCGAAGACTTACTCCAAGTTAGGGTAAAATTTTATTCTTTTCGGGTAAAACTTCTTATATTCCAAAAGTTCGATGGCAGAGAAAAGGTAAATTATAGTAGCTAACTCAACGAAAGAAGTGCAAATACTTTAGGTGCTTCAGAAGTTTGAGCAAAGAGCAAGCGAAGACTAGTAACCAGCTAAATGCATGAAGTACAACCTAGAGGAGACGAGTGAAGTCAAGTAACTTTGCCTTCTCAAATCCTAAGAGAATGGGTGAAACCGAGTACCTAGTTCTCTTATTTATCCGACAGAGGAGCTCTACACAAGTTCAAAAATCCTTTGAAGAAACCTAATGAAAGATAATAGCTGTCAAATCCTCACCATTAGTGATCAGTGCTACTGAGAGTAGATTGTTCACTTTATTTCCCAACAGAATATTAATCGAAAGTGGAAGTGATGCAAACATACTTAAAAGCGACAACTAAGTTGAAGAAGAATCGATAAGCTAATTTTGTAAAGGAAGGACCTCAAAAACTTCAAAGTTTGTAAGATGATGCTCGTTAAAGTTCCAATAAGTATCCATCCAATTCAAGCGGCATGAGACATTTGAGATACTGGCGCAAAACAAAGAAGGTCTTTTCCTTTATCGAAAGGATCCACAAGAATCAACTAGGATCAACACAATTCAGTCGACCCCACACTAGAGTCGGTCATTGTTGAGTTGAAGCAGCATGGTGGATCAGAGTTTAACTACTCAACAACAGCGGTGGAGAGCAGTTGGAAGCCAAAAGGTGTGTTGTAGCCAGAGCAGAAGATTAAAGATTCAGTAAAAGGTGAGGAGATATAACGTCTACAGCAGCTTTGATAAGGACTTTGAAGGAATAAGTGGGAGAGAATGTCACAAATAAAAAAATAAACAAGGTGTGAGATATAATGCTCATGCTTGCCGGTGTATTTCGATTTTTGTGCATACTTTGTACAACAAGTCGTGGTCTTGCAGTAGGCTTGGCAACCCTCATTTGGTTAGCTTTTATGATCAGTTTTGGCTTGTAAATGAGAATTATGTCATATGAAAGATTATAATCTTGTCTCCCTTGTAAGTTGAAAGATTATAAGGGTTTAATCTTCACCCAAAAGAAGATCAATAGTGGATGCCGGTGTACCTCAAGGAGAGAGACTCAGGAAGTAGATGTAGGCCAAGGTTAAGGCTGAACCACTCTAAATTTTAAGTATTCCTTACTTGCTTCATTTACTACTTACAATTATTCATAATTAGAAAATCAAGAGCATCATTATTTGATTATGCTTTTAAAACATCTATTTACTCACCTTCAATTTTAAAATATATTTTCGATTTATGATTTTGCTCCAAATAAAAGGTTTTCATTAAAACATTAATTTACACTTGTACTAATTCACCCCCCACCCCCTCTTAGTGTCAATTGATCCTAATAATTGGTATCAGTTACTTACTCATTTGATTAATACCCACTTGAGTAAATGACTTATTTTGGCATGAATGAGAGATATTCTATTTTATGTCCTCCATGTTTAATGGGACAGATTACATATATTAGAAAACAAGGATGCGTATTTTTCTTATTTCTTTAGACCTTGATTTATAAAACATTATAAAGAATGGATTTAAAAAATCTTCCAGACCACTGAATGAGTGAAATAATTTGGAAAAGAATAATCTTTCTTTGAATGCAAAGGCTATGAATGCCTTGTTTTGTGCTCTTGACAAGAATGAGTTTAAGTATTTCTCTTTATGAATCAACTTTTGATATTTGGCATACACTAGAAATCACACACGATGGGACTACTAGAGTAAAAGAATCTATGATTAACATTTTAGTTCATAATTATGAGTTATTTTGAATAAAACCAAGTGAGCCCATTGGGGGCATGTACACTCATTACACAGATGTCGTCAATAGCCTTAAAGCACTTGAAAAATATTTTTCAAATTTTGAACTTGTGAGTAAAATTTTAAGATCTCTACCTAAAATTGGGATCCTAAAGCAAACCGCTATATAAGAGGTCAAAGATTTAAATAACTTGCCTTTTGAAGAACTTATTAGCTCACTCATAACATATGATCTAAACTGTAAAGCTCATGATGAGACTTCTAAAGAACATGAAGGATGTAACAATTTGAACGACAAATGACTCCTCGAGTAAAACCTCAAGTGATGAGGACCATGATATTACACTATTATTAAGAAAATTTAAAAAATTTATGAAAAAAATAAAAACTATAAAATAAAAAAAACTAAAGAAGGACAATATCATATGCTATGAATAAAAAAAACCGAGATATTTAAAAAATAAATGTCCTCAATTGAAGAAGAAGATGACACACAAGAAGAAAGCACTTTAAGTCATTTGTGATGATTCAAGCTCTTCAGATAAAGAAGACCATTCCAAAGAAGAAGTTGCTAACTATGATTTAATGACGATCTAAGATAAGGTTAGTGATTCATTAAATATTTCTTTTTCGGAGTTATTAAATATGTTACATGATTTGTTTGATGAGTTTAGAAAAATGAGTAAATCTTTTAAATTACTTAAGAATGATCATGATTTGTTAGTTAGTAGACTTGATAAAATACATGACTCGTTAGTATCACATAACACATTTTCTAAATGTGAGATGCTAGATAGTGTTAAAGAAGAAAATATCGTGCTTAAAATAATATTAAAAAATTTTAAAATTAAAAAATCCCTAAATATCATCCTTACCAATAAGAGTCATATTAATAGAAGAAATGATATAGCTTTGTTCTAACATTCAACAAAAGCTAACCATCTTTGTAAAAGGACCTACCTTAAATTTGTAATAAAAAATTAAATATAATTTTTATGGAAAATTAGGATATAAGGTAAATAAATGTCTATTTAAAAAATATAGTCCACACCAATTAGTTTGGTTTCCCAATGGAACTTTATACAATAAAAAATGATTAGAAAAAAAGATAAATTTTTTTATGAAGGACCCAATGTAAAATAGGTACCTAAATCAAAAATATCTTTTTTGTAAGTTTGTCTCCAAACTAAAGCTAGGAGCACCAAGTGGTATCTTGATAGTGGATACTCAAGACACATGACTGGGATCCAACTTATTTTTTTAAGCTCACTAGCTTGAGTGAAGGAGTTGTCACTTTCGGAGACAACAATAAAGGATAAAATTATTAAAAAAGGAACTATAGGTAACACATCAAACCTCTTGATTGAAAATGTATTGTTAGTTGATGGCTTGAAATATAATTTGTTTAGTATTAGCCAATTATGTGATAAAGGATGTATGATTAAATTTTAACCTAATGCTTGCATAATTGAATTACTACACAAAAATAAATCTTTGAATACTTTAAAAAATAACAATGTGTATACCATAGATATTAAACAAATTAACGATAAAACTTATTTTTCGGCTTTGAATAATGATGTCTGGATTTGGTATAAGAGACTAGGTCATGTTAACATGAAACTTTTAAACCAAATTTCTACCAAGGATCTAGTAAGAGGCTTACCTAATCTTAAGTTTATCAAAGACAATGTAATGTTATACTTGTCAATTAGGAAAACAAATAAAGAGTAGCTTTAAGTTTAAAAATCAAATAAGCACCTCTAAACCACTTCAATTAATCCATATGAATCTATTTGGACTAATTGACATTATATGTTTAGGTGGTTTGGTAGCAAATATGTATTTGTTTTAGTGGATGATTTTAGTCGATACACTCAGACATATTTTTTGGCACATAAAAGTAATATATATAAATATTTTGTAAAATTATTCAAAATGAAAAAGGATCTATGATTTCTTCAATACGTAGTGATCATACTGAAGAATTCTAAAACAATGATTTTTAAAATTTTTGTGAATCAAATGGGTATATTCATAATTTTTTACTTCAAGAAATCCACAACAAAATGGAATAGTAGAAAAAAAAATGTGAGCTTACAAGAAATGACTAGAACAATATTGAACGAACATAGTCTACCTAAATATTTTTGGGCCGAAGCCATTAATACGACATACTATGTTTTAAATAGGGTTCTTGTATGACCATCACTCACTAAAACTCCTTATAAATTATAGAATTATAAAAAAATAATATTTCTTATTTTAAAATATTTGGTTACAAATATTTTATTTTAAATGATAAGGATGCTTTAGGAAAATTTGATGTAAAATCCGATGAAGGTATTTTTCTAGGTTATTTTTTATTTCAAAAGCTTATCGTATTTTTAATAAAAGAACATCAGTAATAGAAGAATCAATTCATGCTATTTTTAATAAGGTTTTTTTTTCAAATTTAAGAAGATTCATTTTAATGATGAAATTGATTTTGATACTTTGAATTTAAATGATAATACTCCTAAAAGTAACTTGGATGAATCTACTTCCAAATGCTTACCAGAGGAATAGAAGTATATGAATGATCATACTAAGGAGCTTATAATAAGAGAAACATCAAAATGAGTTTAAATTCTGTTTTCTTTTAGGAATTTTTGTGTAGATGTCATATTTCTTTCTAAAATCGAGCCAAAATGCATTGATGAGGCCTAAGAGATGATTCTTGGGTTAATGCAATACATGAAGAGCTTAGTTAATTTGAGAGAAATGAGGTATGAGAGCTTATTCTTAGACCTAATGACCATTTAGTGATTGATACTAAATTGGTCTTTAGAAACAAGCAAGATGAAAATGGTATCATGGTTAGAAACAATGCTAGATTAGTGGTCAAAGGTTTCAACAAAAAAGAATGAATCGATTATGAGGAAACCTTCGCTCCCATTGCTAGACTTGAAGCCATAAGGATGCTTCTTGCCTTTGCATCTTTTAAAAATTTTAAGTTGTTTGAAATGGATGTTAAAAGTAATTTTTTAAATGGTTTTATTTCCGAAGAAGTGTACGTTGAACAATCCCCCGATTTTGAAAATAATCTTCTTCTTGATCATATTTTCAAACTTACAAAAGCTCTTTATGGATTAAAATAAGCCCCTCGGGCTTGGTATGAAAGAATTAGTTATTTTCTTATTTCAAATAAATTTTCTAAATGCAAAGTTAATACCATATTGTATTTCAAAAAAAATTTTTTGGTTATTCAAATTTATGTTGATGATATTATTTTTGGATGTACAAATGAATCTTTATGTGAGGTTAAATTGAATAACTTAAAAATATTAAACTTTAATTTAATAAGAGAGGTCAAATTGAAGTGTAATGTGAGTTAAGTTAATTAGTTAGACCAACCTAAGCGGGTAAGTATTGTCAAACATATGTGGTCAAATATAACTAAATTTATGTGATCAAATATGATCCAACCCATTTAATTAGGCATAGTCCAGCCCATATGGTTAGGCAATAACTTATTATATATGATTAGATATAACTTAACCCATGTGGTAAGATATGACCCAACCCATATAGCTATATACAATATAACATATGCGGCTAAGCATGATTTAGCTAATGTGACCAAGTATGGTCCAATTCATGTGGCCAAACATGATTCAACTCACGAGCTAGATGTCACCCAATTCAATGGTAAAGCTCAGTTTAACCCGCAAAGCTAGGTTTGTCCAACTATGCGACTAATGTTAGACATATTATTGTCTCTCTATTTAGCCCATTGTACCTTACCTTAACCGACACTTGGGATGAGCATATGCGGCATAAGTGATCTATCAAAAACTCAAGTTGGTCGATTAGATTTGGGCAAACATTAAGTGACATAGTATATATATTTTTTATTGGTTTGAGCTTATTAGTTGATTGAATTATACATCAGTTCAAGGCAGTTTGATTTTAAACTAACTTAAGTAATTGAAGCCCATTTGAACTAAAACCAATCATATCCAAATTATGACTATAGATCGGTTCTAAAGGATTTGAGATTAATTTTATTATATATCAATTTAATCTAATCTGATTTAAATCAATTGAGCTATTCTAATTAAGGTTGTGATTGATTGAGAACTATTACGAGATTGATGTCTTATGTTTTCACGATTTGATGAACTTAAATTTCTTTATCTAAACATGTCATTTGAAAATAATTAGTGATTTTTTTATCTTTTAGATTAAGTTGATGAAATTGATGTGATTGTTATGATGTAATATATGTGACTATGCTAAGTAATCCATATTAGAAATTTAATATATGAAATATGTTATAGGCTCATTATAGTGTAGTTTAGTTGGTCATACATAAAATATGATTATCATAATATTTTATCATATTATTTCTTGGATACATGGATAAAAGAATATATGAATGTAAATAAATGATGATATTTATTTATATATCTTTACGGAGGACCGGTAGGATGATTCACTTAAGGGATTCACACAGTGTTAAATGTGATGATTATATAGTTTCTCTATCCATTTGCAAAAACGTGTCCCAATTAGACAAGTAAGAGATAAAACTCTATATGTTATTGGGAATGCGATATAAGTTTTTTTCGTTCAATACTAGAAGGAATTCATCCCATAGAGTATGTATCTCTATCTATTGTTGGAAGAGTGCATCATTGGGTGTGATGTATGCCTGTGTTATGTACCTATTTTGTGTCATCTTGATGGATGATTTTATATCCTATATACAAATTATTATTAAATTATTACTATTTATATACATTTTACAAGTATTAAATATTATTTTTATTTTTATATGTGATTGTTGATATATTTTTATTTTAATATATTTTAGAAAAAAATATATTATTTTATAATAGATCTAAGCCTTTTCGTTTGACATAATCCTACTACTAAGAAGATATAATTTTTAATTTAAAAGTTATTTTATATTATAAAAAAGAGATTTAAATTTAAATATAATTTTTAAATAAATTATGAATAATGAAATGATAATTTATTTTTTTATAAATGTGGACGTGACGTGCATCTCTTTGAATTTAAAAAAAAAAAAACTTTAAGCGATACTGGTAGAGGAATATCCTTTTTGGTTACTTCTACCATTCCCTCGGCTTGAGAGGTAGTAAATACTCTTATTGTATGTCGCGCTTTATCCGCCAATTTAGAGAAGATAAGTAAATTCACCACTTTTCTCCCTATTACAGTCCTCGACCGTTCATTATTACAGTATCCTTACCGTCAAGCTTCGCTACTAAAAAACACATTCTTTCCAAGTGGCAAGGATTATCTCGGTCGTTCATTATTAAATATCACATTCTTCGCTACTAAACATCCATGGATCGTTAAACATTTCATCATTCTCTTTTATCAATCCTTGCCCTCATATATATCACAGTGGAACCCTCCATTCCCCTAGAGGATCGGTCAGTTTGAACTATAGACTATTTATTTCCAATGATCAAGATGGATTATTCACTGTAGATAATCATTAATTTTATGGCCATTACAGTCTTAGCATGAATTTTTTTTTTGGGCAATCATTAATTTTTTTATTACTATAAATGTTTAATACACACATTTTATGCAATGTTTGGATGCAAGGCCTAGACAGATAAAAATGGAGTTACCCAAGTAAATTGGTCATACGATTGCACCGATCCAAACTCGAACCGGTTTGATTGACCATCATTGTGTCCCGAACCAGTTCAACTCGTCCAGTCCAACCGCGCCAATGTAATCTCGGGGGGTCGGTGGCCAAGAAAAAGGAAAACCCGTGTCGCCTTCCTCGTCTTCCTGCTTCCCGTCCCCTCTTTTGTTTCTTGTAGCAGAGCGGGGGATACGGGGAAGGAACCCTATTCCCCTCGTCGGCTTTGCGTTGGGCGGATTTCGAGATCGGCGGAAGCTCGATTAAGTCCTTTTCAAGAAAAAATTTCTCGCGTGCTCTTCGGTATGTGTGTTCTTCCTGCGTCCCCTCACTTTCTAGACGCTAAAGATTGGATTTTTGTTGTTCACTATGTTGATTCTTGAAGATTGAGACGCATTCTTTGTGAAATTTGGTGGGATCGTTTCTTGTTGATTAGATCAACCTTGGTTTCTTGGGGCTTGCGATGAGCTAGCTTGAGTTGATGTTGGATTTAGGTTCGGGGGCTGTGTCTTCTTTGTGTTCTTTGGGCACTCTAACTTCATTGAAGAGTTTTAGTTGAGGTAGCATCGTTGTTCCGTAGGACGTGCATGATGTTGAGGTGGATTGCTTGCAGCTTAGGGTTTTTCAGAATTTTCAACAAAAGAACAGTGTAGATGTAGTTTGAGAACACCAACAGAGGTAGCACGCCAGGAGAACGGACAGGCAAGAGCAAAGATTAATTGGGGGAAATGGAGAAGAAGAAGGGACATAGGGATATCAGCAAACAAGCTAGGAGGTGCTTCTTCACCTCATTGGTGAAAAGTCTGACACAAATGAACAAAATTGGTCCATTGCCCGTAAAAATTTCATGTTTCTTTACCCATAAGGTAATCTTGCACGCTATCTTTAATCCAATCAAACAGTCCCCTATATTTTTCTCAATGTTCATCCTTATTTTTCTTGATCTTGAGCTATTTGGTTAAGGGAAATAAAAAATAAGAATCAAAGTATCGGGTTCACCTTCTTTCTAAACAAAATTTTATTACTTGAAAAATACAAGTCTTCTTTAATAAAGTTAGCTGCCCTCATAATTTTTCCAAATTCTGCTTTCTGAAAATGCAGATGAATTCCCAAACTGATTGTCTTGTAAGAGAATCTTATTTGCTAGGCTTTCAAGTTGTTGGATCTTAATCCTATTATTAAGAATTTACCCTGTAACAAAGAACTCTGGAGATTTGTGAGCAAATCATGCTCATGGTTGATTTTAAAATAACATAGTATAACAATAATGTTAGATAAAGAAAGTTGTTCAAGTCATCTTTGGTCGTTCTGCCACTTCAGGTGAGGAGTCAGCCTGGGCTTTCTCTTACCCAAATGGATTTCTTGTCAAGTTGCACTTCAGAGGGGTCACAATTGGAAGTTTGAAAGTGCAAGGTAGTGAAACTCAAATCTGCAGAGGTACAATAAAAACGTGTCTAACGGGTCTTCCTCTAATGCTTCAGTTGGACTCCTGTGTGGAGATTTTGAGGTGCATAGATCTTTATGCAAATGGGAGAGAGAAAAGAAGAGAGTTGAAGCTGTCAGCCTGGCAACAGCGGCAGGCAGCTGGTTGGAGGAGTGGTGTACGTGATGTTTCCCTTGGTGGAGGCGATTACTGTGACTTGTTGGAGCAGGTCTTGTTAAGGACATGACAGAGGATATGTATTACCCTCTTATTGGTTGTTTCTAGGTGAAACATGTCTCCTTGTCATTGGGTGGCCTTGCTGGACACTATCTATATCCTACCGTTGTGTAGAGTGTTATCAAGTTTGAAGAAGGAAATTGCAAGTATCATTTGTGGTCAAATGAGGATCCTTTTTTATAAGATGTGCTTACTCATATTAGAAGCTTTTTAAGCTGTAAGAGATAAACAGAAAATGATTGAGAGAACAAAGGTGAATGTAAGAGTAAATTAAACACAAATAAAATTCCTGATAAATTGTGATCTGTCATGTCAGTGGGACTATGCCTGCCAAAAAAGTAGTGAATACTTGAAGCCCAAATTATGGACCCATCTCATTATCTATTAGTTTATGCCAGCATTTTAAATAGGCGCTCGGGCGCTCGCTAAGCGCCCGGGCGGCGAGGCCCGAGCGCCTCAATCTACACCCAGTGAGGTGTGCTTCAATGAGGCGCCGCGCCGCCCGAGCCCAGCGACGGCGATTCAGCGGCCGGTTTATCTGATCGAACCAGGCTTTTAGCTCTGGTTCGGTCGGTCGCGTTAGTTGGTTCAATCGAACCAACTAACGCAACAATATATTTCCCGTTAACCCTAATCAGGATTAGCATCTCGCCGTTGCCGTATTTGGTGCTGCTGCCGCTGTCTTCGCCGCCTCGCTGCTGCTGTCTTCGCCGCCGTCGCTGTCGCTTGGATTATGTCGCCGACACCAGGCTTTCTCTTCGTCGTCGTTCGCTGCAGCTCGCCACCGTCACTGCTACCGCTTGCCGTTGTCGCTGTCGTTGCTAGTCCTCTCGCGGTCAGGCCAACTCGTCATCTATACTGTTAACAGTATACAGTATACTGTTAACGGTATACTGTTAATAGTATATTAACACTTAACAGTATACTGTATACTGTTAACAGTATACTGTATACTGTTAACAATATACTGTTAAGTTAATTAATTATTATAACTAATTATTAACAGTATCTTATACTGTTAATAGTATAATAGATATTGTTAACACTTAACAATATATTAACAGTATACTGTATACAGTATACTGTATAATGTATATTAAATATTAACAGTATACTGTTAATGAACTGTTAACAGTATAGTGTTAATATACTGTTAACAGTGTAATGTATATTAAATGTTAACAGTATAGTATGACATTTTTATTTAAATAATTATATTTATTAATTATATTATAATTTTAAATATTTTGGCACCTCTCTTTGCTCGGGCGAGCGCCTAGCGCCTCAAGCGTTTTGGGACGCTGGCGCCTTTTGGCGCCTAGCGCTTTTTTAATCACTGGTTTATGCACAATTCATCTACGTAGGTTGTGAATCTTTCAGAATTACTCAATCGGATACAAGAAAAAAGAAGTGAGGACTCTGGTAAATTGTATAGTATTACAATCCTCTTCTTGAATGTTGCTTACCTAAACTTTTGCGTCCATAGATTTTCCTTGTTGTGCTATAAAAATATAATAGGTGTATTTTAACTGGTTTTGTATCTTGTGCTGGTAAATCCTTTAGAAAGGTTGTTTTTGTTTGTGAGAGGCATACCAGTGTTCTTATGAGTCTAAGTCAGCTATAAACTAGGAATATGGCTGATTGTTTGCTTATCTATCTTTTTTGTTTGGTTTTCATGATTCCTATTAGAATTGTGACATTAACTGGTTAGTTTAGTCATTGGAGCTGCTGGATCCAGGACGTGCTACTGGACAAAAGATGTTACCTATGATTCTCACCTCATGTTTTTTTTCCCTTTTTTCTCTCTCAAAAATTGGATCATTATAATTATTCCTCTTTATCTCTTTATATATATATATATATATATATATATATATCCCTTTTTTCTCTCTCAAAAATTGGATCATTATAATTATTCCTCTTTATCTCTTTATATATATATATATATATATATATATATATATATATATATAATACCTGCTTTTCTCATATGCTATATATTAATTTATTTTTTAACTCTTGAATCAGGAATCTGAAACTTAAGTGAGCACTTATCATTAGGCGGAAACATGAATGAGGCATTTGGCAATGAAGCTTTAGTTGAGAAGCTGTCGAAGCTCAACAATTCGCAACAAAGTATTGAAAGTATCCTTTACTTTAAAGTAGGCCTCATCTATCTTGTCTCTTTATTCAGTTAATGAAATTGACAATGCCATGCATGATATTCACGTTTTTGTGTGGTTGTATGTTGCCTGGTTGCATAAATTGAACACCATGTCTATTGTAAATTTTATGAAGGCAGCTATAAATTTCTTTTCTCCCATGTTTGTCAATTAAGGACAAGATGCACTTGTCAACTAAGTACAAACTTTTGATACATTATGCAGTTATCAATAATGATAATTGGCCAAGTGACAGGGACAAAATGGTCCATGCTAGAGAAACTTGACCTGTGGATGTCGACATGACAGATAATGACAAAGTCAGTTATCCCAAATCCGCCAGTCAGCATCAATTATAATGGGAAATATTCTCTGGATCAAGAATGATTTGGGGAATATTTCTCTAATCATAAGCTATTAAGGGCCTTCAACTGTAAATGAGGCTTTTGGCAATCAAGCTTTAGTTGAGAAGCTGTCGAAGCTCAACAATTCGGAACAAAGTATTGAAAGTATCCTTTACTTTAAAGTAGGCCTCATCTATCTCATCTCTTTTTTTCGTTAATGAAATTGACAATGCCATGCATGATATTCAGGTTTATGTGTGGTTGTATGTTGCCTGGTTGCATAATTGGAACACCATGCCCATTGTAAATTTTATGAAGGCATCTATAAATTTCTTTTCTCCTATATTTTGTCAATTAAGGACAAGTTGCACTTGTCAACTAAGGACAAACTTTTGATACCTTACACAGGTATCAATAATGATAATTGGCCAAGTGATAGGGACAAAATGGTCCATGCCAGAGAAACTTGATCCGTGGATGTCGACATGGCAGATAATGACAAACTCAGTTATCCCAAATCTGTCAGTCAGCATCAATTATAATGGGAAATATTCTTCGGATCAAGAATGATTCCGGGGAATATTTCTCTAATTATCAGCTATTAAGGGCCTACAACTATAAATAAAGGATCTTCCGACAGTTGGTGTTGGACTGTCTTTCTCTTTCTTTGTTTTCCTCCCTTCCACTCCATCTTTACTGCTTGGGATAATTACTAACTTAGCTATTGGATGAACCAAGTCGGGGGGTGGGGGGATAATTACTGACTCTTGGGGGTGGAGGGACCTAGCTATGGTTTTCATTGAAGGAGGCTCATAGGGGTTCAACCCTTCCTCCAGAAATTCCATTCTCCACCTTCCCCCTCCCTGTTGTTTCTCAAGATCCGCGTCAAAGACAAGTTCTGCTCTTGCATCTGTCTTGGCCTAGGACCGAGTCAGATCACCTCTGCGTCTTCACATGGGCAAATGATCAAGATGGATTATTCACTGTAGATAATCATTAATTTTATGGCCATTACAGTCTTAGCATGACTAGGAGACTAACACTAAGCCTTTTCCTCTAAAAGATTTCACTTCATTGACATTAGCTATATTTAGAGGGCTACATTCTAACAACTTCGATGCTTATGACCGACTTTTAGTATGACAGTAACCCTCTAGAAGTTAGTGCTTGATTTGTGCGTAGAGAATTTTGTTGCTTCATGCTCTTGATGCTTGTCTATTTTGTTTCTTTAAATTATGAAAATCATATTTATTTGTGATGAATGGGAAGTTTTGGGCCAAGATTATCATATTGAAAATGTATATAACACCAACTTTTCTACAATGGGAAAAGTCACATCAAGTTTGGATATAAGGTTGAATTCATGTGCATATTAACTTGGATTCTTTACTTAATCTGTGTCTCTTTGTGATTGCAATTGTTGTAGATAGCATCCATCTAGGGGTTTAAATAGGCGCCCAAGCGCTTGGGTAAGGTTAGGCGAGGTGAGGCCCAAGTGCCTCAAGTCTCGACCAAGTGGTGTGCTTCAGTGAAGTGCCACCTGGGCGCTCGCCTGAACCCAGGCGTCGGGCACCTCGGGCGAGCGCTCGATTGAAACGATGCAATCGAACCAGTCTGGTTCGGTTGAACAGTAGCTTAGGTGGTTCAATTAAATGAAGCTATATAATGGATTACTAAATCTGCACACGTAAACCCCGCCCCCCTTCACGACCCCAAGCCATAAACCCTACTTTGTGTGTAGTCACTTTCTCTGCCACTACCTCCGCTATCGACGCACGGAAGCAACACTTCCTCTGTCGCCAATGGACAGGTTCGAAGGTTTAACTTTCATGTGCACTTCCCTTCGCCGCTGCTGCTTTTGTGTGTAGCTCCTTCCATCGTTGAGGGAGATGACTGCAACTTCCTTTGCCACCGATGAATACATCTTAAGCTTCCTCCGCCCACGATGTCACCATCCACAGCTTTTGCCGTCGTCACTATCACCGTCCGAAGCTTTCTCCGTCCCTATTGCCGTCATTCGCCCTCCGCCGCTGCTGCTACCGTCCGCAACTTCCTCCGTCGTCCAAAAGTTCCTCCATCACCACCACCTTCTCCTTCCCCCTTTCCACCGTCAATGACTCTTTTCTCCCTTCTAACTACTGTTAATAGTAGATTGTTAACTACTGTTATCATATAATAGTCCTTATTTAGATTTTAGCACTGTTAGTCACTATTTATTAATTATATTTTTATATTTTAATATTTCAGAGCACTTCACTTCACTCGGGCAGGTGCCTAGGTGAGCCCCTAGCACCTCGTGCAATTTCAGACCTTGGCGCCTTTTGGCCCCTAGCCCATTTAAAATCACAGCATCTATCTATAGTGGTTGGCTTAGTAAATTCCAGCAATTTTCTTTTTGTGTTTCATGAAAGTGTTGCTTGCTTGCACTTGGTGTTTCTGCTGCTTTTACCATCAGATCACCGAATGTTTTCTTTCATTTTTCTCTTTTCTCTAATCTTCTTTTCACTTTTTTCCTTTCTATTTCTTCTTTCACTTAATGAAAGATATGGCAGATTTCTGTCTTTGCCCTAGAATAAGTGTGTTAATTGCTTTTGCTCTATACCTTCTTCTGTAAGCATAAGAATTCTCTTACTTTTTTTTTGTGTTGTTAATTAAGCTATTGCAAACTAAAATCCTGATTTTGGTTGCATTTTTTTGGCATCTTTCATTTTATTTGAGTTTGTTCTGATCAAATTAATCATGTTTTTGTTAAGACCAATATTTCTTCATTTGTTTCTTAACTGATAACTAGCCCTGTCAAATTGGTGTATTGTTCACCGTAAGAAAGCCAAGGAAATAGTTGAGACATGGGATCAAGCATTCAATAGTTCTCTGAGGGAAAAAAGAGTGCCTTTTCTATATTTGGCTAATGACATCTTACAGAACAGTAGACGCAAGGGAAGTGAATTTGTAAATGAGTTTTGGAAAGTTCTTCCTGGATGTTTAAAGAATGTTTATGAGAATGGTGAAGATCATGGAAAGAAAGTGGTTAATAGACTAGTAAGTATTATCGTTCTTAGAAAATCCAATTATCATTCTTTTCTGTAAATTACAAACTTTTCATCCTCAAACCTGGGTGCCATTGTGTTCTTATAAATTAAGCTTTGGATGTTGCTGCCAATGTTGATATTATTTAAGCACAAAAGCGGTTGTACTGTTCTTTTACATGGCAAGTTGCTTTGATTGAGAATGCTTAGGAGATGCTTTATCTGATTCAGTTTTAAAATTTTGAAGTCTTGCTCTTATTCAGTTCTTATTACTTCAACTTGTGTTTCTCTGTCACTTCTTTTGCCCCCATCTTTTAAGGATGAGTTTATATTGACTGCTAGTCAGTCGATCACATGGTTGGTTATAAACATAGTATTGCTTGTCTTATAGAATGCATGGGTTTATTGGTATATTACATCTCCAGGTATGGTGGCATATATATTTTCTTGATGTAATAATTTCCTGATCTTAGTTCCTTACATGATTGTCATGTTCCAGTACTAGTCAGATTTTATGGTACCTTTGTTAACAAACTCTTCAATTTAATACATAGAGGCTTACATATTTAATGTATATTATCATTTATTTAGTTTTAAAACTTCAGTTGGTCTTTGTCATCTATCTTTAGACACTTCTAGCACCAACCTGATCTGTTCAGCAAGTTGAGTCGTTCAAAGCTTTATCTTTATTCTTTATAAATAAAAAATAAGACTCTAGTTTAGTTTCATTTACATCGTCAAATAACCAACCTTTGTTAATATGGTGAAGTGGGACTCACCACTACGTGACTCCTGATATTGTTTCGGTTTATTTTATGTTTGCAGTGAGATAATCCTTTATTGTCAGACGAATATTTTGTTTCTCCATTTTGTCTGTGTGCGCATGCACATGTATGTGCCTGCATGTGTATGGGTGCAAAGACATAGGAAGGCACTGGTGGGTATGCATGGGTGGCTTCAGTGGCTTTAAATTACGATATAATGGCTTTTATTCTTACTCAAGTTTTTTCTTAAAAAATTGCATCGAACTTTAAATATTTAGTTAATGTTCTTTTAAAATGTTATTGATATGACAGTTCTGATCTTAATCTTGAAGGAAATGCTTCCATAATTGTTTTGAGTAACATGTTTCCTTTTCAATATCTGTAGAAAAAATAGGTGGGAGGAGAAGGGAGCAGGAGAATGGTTTAGGTGCAACAATTAACTACAATAATTTAATTTAATGATTCGACTTTTGACCAAATTTTTGTTTGAAACTGGATAAAACAGTTAATATTTTGCCAAAATGACCAATGCTCAAACAAAACCGATATGTTTTTGGCTGTAATTAGAAAAACTAATGATTTTGTGTTCCAGGCCTTTGTTCTAGCTCGTGTATGGCCAAACATGCTTGATGAAATTATGTTTTTTGTTTCTCTAATGTGCTTGCCAAAGTTTTTAACAGCCTGAGGGAATTATGTCTTTTTGTTTCCCTGATCTGCTTAATGATGCTGATGTTACTGTACAATACTTTTTTGATGGTATTTTTTTAGTGTTACCAATATTGGACAGTTTTTATAGACCTAATAGCCAATCATGGAAGGTCAGGAAGGTTTTTTGGCTTTGAGGTTAGTTTTGAGGTAAATATTCCCTACCTTTGAGAGATTTTAGAGATAACCATGAGGTCTGAATAAGGAGGAGCCAACCATGGTGGTTTCATGCAAGGATTGCCTTACTGAGCAGTAAGGTCCCATACCAAGTGGTACCGTCGAAATCGGCCGTCAACGCTTGATTGAGGGAGAAAGAAGAAGGAGAAGGAGAAGAAGAGGGAGAAGAAGAGGGAGAAAAATACCTCACGCACGCTGCTCTTCCTCGGTTCCCCCGCGTGGTCCGTCGCCCACTGGCGATTCCTTTTCCCCTTTTTGTTTTTTTAATATTATATTATATTATAAATTATTATATTATATTATAATATACCGAGTGGTATGCACTATGCATATCGCTCGGTACCGTGTACCATATTGTACCAAGATAAACTCGGTATGACAGTATGGACCTGTACGACGAACCTTGGTTTCATGTATACCTCAAGAGGAAATGATTCCCTGGTGAGGGTACTTTTCCATCAATTGTTCATCCGTATTGAATTATTTCTCTTCTTTATGAAGGACTAAGATGGTTTTCTAGTTCAAAACTGAGCTTCATTGTTATTTTAAGTTCTTAAAACATTCTTATATTTGAAAGTCCACCTTGATAACCTGAGTTCTTTTTCCTGATGGATTTCAGGTTTCTGACTCTCTTTCCATCTATTTTGTTTTGTGTTGTTTTATGGTAATTTAAAATGAAATTTGAATTTGAGGCGAAACCACCATAATTATGCATCTTTCCCTATATACAAAAACATAAGAGGAGAACCTTAGTAAAAGAACCAAAAGAAAGTAAAGGTGGCAGGTGGCAGGTGGCAGGTGGGTCGATAGGCAATTAATCTCCAAATGATGCCTCTGAAACTAATTTTTAGTTCATGATTAACTGTGTGTAATTTCATTGAATTGGTGGTAAGATTATAGGCGAACAATATGTCACTTCATATTTATGTAATCAAAGTTCTTTTAGTAATTCAATAGTTTAACTTAATTGAACTTTTTTGTAAAATTGGCACCAGCTTTCATGGTTCATACCTAATCAAGTTCTCGCCATGGTGCTCTATCGTTGTTGTTATTATTTAGTATCTGCCTAACACTGGTAAGGTTGACAGTATCACAACATGATCGGCATAGCATGTGCTGGTATTCCAGTATAAACCAGGCCCATATCGATCTGGCTAATGACCAATACAAGGCTGGTACCAGAGGCTTTGAACTCTGATTTGGATAATGACAGATTGATATAGTTCATATGGCAGATGCTTGTTGAATAGTGGAGATGGATACCATGCTTCTCTTTGGCAGAACGCTGATGACCAAAATTTTTTGGTTCTTACCATTTTTCTGTTCATTTCAGGTTGAAATTTGGGATGAAAGGAAAGTCTTTGGCTCTCGTGGGCGGAGCCTTAAAGATGAGATTCTTGGTAATGTGCCTGTTCCTGTTTCAGATAATGGGAAAAGTTCCAATCCCATTAAATTAGTACGGAAAGATGCTAATTCAGTAAGAATAGTAAGTAGATATATTTACTTTCTATTTTGTTTCAGTTACTGTTTCTTTTTGATGGAGTCAAGTAGTCAACCACTGAGATAAGGTTTTATATGAATATTTTTTATGGATTTTTGTTCAAACCTCAGAAACTTGCTATTGGAGAAATGCCTGAAAAGATAGTGACTGCATATCAGTCTGTGCTTGATGAACATTCTGGTGAAGATACTGCCTTGAGCAAATGCAAGGATGCTGTTCAAGTTCTGGAGAGGATGGAAATCGACATCGATGTTGCCTGTAAACAAGGTAATATCTGTTCTCAATAATAAAATGTGAACTTCTTAATATGGTCAAAGAGACCATGTTTACGTTGTTGATGTGTTTGCTTTGTCATCTACTAGATATGCTTGTATGGCATCCATTATTGTGTTACATGCATGTTCATCACATATTTTCTAGAAAGCATGTACAACCATTAGCGACAATAAGTTTTGCAATCTATGTGAAGTCCCTTTTTTGTATCCTTCTGTAAGTCTATTAGAGTCAGCAGCAGGGTTCTCAATTTCAATGTGTACCATCCGGTATGGGTGGTACATACCAGTTCGAGAGGATATTGGTACACGGACCACCCTCTATCGGGCGGTACTAGTGTTTTGACTGGGTGGTAATGGTCGAAATCCGACTGTTACCGATATGTACCGATCAGTTGCCTTGGATTTCAACCATTTCCGAGGTGTACCGATCAGTATGCGTCGGATTTCGATTGGTACCTATGTTCAATATTTTTGGACTGTTACCTCCAGGTTTTTTTAGAAATTTTTAGGCATATTGCCGGTATGCTTCGATGTACCATCAGTATGCCTCGGTACGTATCATACCGAGCAGGACATGGTATGTTGGTACGGACTGAAATTGAGAACCTTAATCAGTAGTTTACATTAAAAGCAAAAATTAAAACCCAATACACAAGTATCCTACCAATATGATGCTCAAGGTAGGTTAATATATCAGTTTTACCCCTAGAAATAGAGAAGTTATTTTCGTGTCTCCAATCCTAGTCATCCTAGTTGCAGAGTAACCTCACCATTGGACCAAAGCAGACCCTCTGAAGCCGCTAGACTATATGTCTATATTATGACAGAACACACCTTTTCTATTATTAATATTTTCTCTTTCTTGATGGACAAATTGAAACAAAACATGAATATTTGATCTTCAACATCGATCAACTGCAAATCATTATAAGACAAGCATTTCTCTTCATGATTCTTGCAGCAAATTTATGGAACTTTTAGTAATTCAATGACCTTTACACTAGTTCAAAGCTTCCCCTGAATATGCTACCTAAGTGATATTTTTTGGTTTTCTTTTGAAGTATGCTGACTAGAGGTTTGTAATTCCATACTTCAATTAAAGTGGTAGATTCCAGTTCTTGTTACCCTTATCAAGTACACATTGCACCTGATAGGATAAGGTTGTTATGTTGAGTCCTTGACTGTAACAGGCTTTGTCACCATCCCCTCGTCTCAATCAATTTAGGGGTGATAAGGAACTATTGGTAAATGACTGCACACTCCTTCTCATACATCTTAATCCCACGACTGTGCTGAAAAGGAGAGGAAGGAGAAAAGAATGAGGAGAGGAAGATAAAATACAAGAGGACATAAAGAAAACAAAAGAAACACAAAGAAGAGGAGAGCAGAACGAAAACCCGTTCGGTTTATTATCCCCTATTGGATCTCCATCTTGAAATTTTGTGATTGTTTGATCTCTGCCTTAGGTATGTTCTAGTCTCGACTCACTGCTGCTGTTGACGCCTTGCTTTCTTGTTGATCTGATTGGACTTGAGCCTATTGGAAAAATAAAATATAAATAGGCAAATTGAGGAAAAAGTTACTTTCTGTGGACCCTCTTGTAACCTCTACTGGTATATGTGTGACTCCAGGAGCAGAAAAAGAACAAAATTCTTCCTATCCCTTAGGTCTTACCTGTCTGATACACCTGCCTGCAAAGTGGATCCTCATGGTTGTCTAAGACTTGGTTAGCAGGGATAGTATTGCTAAAAAGCTACCTTGCTTACCAACAGGTATGAATGACGATAGGTGGGGTACTGTGAATATCACCTGCTTGTTCCTGGTTCCAGTTAACTACCCCATCCCTAGCAAACCCAACTATTTTTCTACCTGTACTTGTCCAAAACCAATTAACAAGCATCTACTTCAGTTTAAGCAGGTCAATTAGATGTGACTATCTAAAGAATCTGCCAATTGCCATTATTTGAAGTTTGAATAGCATTGATTCCTTGAACGAACTGTATCAATGGATTAGTACATTACAAACTTAGTGCCTTAGAGAAGTGAGAGGTTGTGTAGACCACTTTTTCTACCTACCCCATCCCATAGCAAACCCAACTGTTTTTCTACCTGTACTTGTCCATAACCAATTAACAAGCATCTACTTCAGTTTAAGCAGGTCAATTAGATGTGACTATCTAAAGAATCTGCCAATTGCCATTATTTGAAGTTTGAATAGCATTGATTCCTTGAACAAACTGAATCAATGGATTAGTACATCACAAACTTAGTGCCTTAGAGAAGTGAGAGGTTGTGTAGACCACTTTTTCTCCAAGGATGAATATAGATGCAATTTATCTCCGTTTACAATGGATCTAACACATCAATCAGGGACATGGCCAACTGAAATGAGAAACTCATGATTTTAGAAAGCTAATTAAATTGTCAGAACAGTATTTCCTTCCAATCCATCAGGGATGGAAGAAAGACTTGAAGAAACTAACCAACATGAGAAATTCCTTTATCTCTCTTATTTAGAAGTTAGAACTATAAATCATGAACCTTCAACCACAACATTGACATCAGTGACACATTGACATAGGATGAGTTGCTTTGATACCAAAATCTGATATAGGATGAGGTTGTGTGAACAAGGTAACTTTTTATTTTGTGAGTAGAGGAAAGAAAAGAGAGAAGGATAATAAAGGAAGATATTAGAAGAAAAAGATAACTGCCAGACTTGCTCTGATTCATTGAGCAACTCCTTGGAATGAAGGCTGCATACATCTACATGCTTCACGCACGGAAAACGAATTCATATCATCCAAAGAAGAAATGTGACCTCGTCACTCACATACGATGTGTGAAAAACCTCATTCTTCATTTGATAATTCATCTCATTATCTGATCCAGTTACAATCTCTTTTCCCTCTTTTCTAGGCCCTTGATACAAGAAAAAAAGAAAAACTCAAAAAAATACAATTTACATCAAATTAAATAAATCATTATTATTTCTTATTTGAAGGTTAATCTTGACATATGATTTGGAGGATAATCTTTCTTTATGATGGACTTGATTGATAGTCTTCCTCGTAGAGATGAGATCCTCATTCAAAATTCATAATCTTCAATCTTCAATCAAAAATTGATTTCCTTCACATATTTGTATTTGTTTCCTTTTTCTTACATTAACTAATCTAGAAATGAACTAGAAATAATGGAGGTGTCATCATGTGACAACTTATAATATATGTAAAATACCCTTAATCTAATGAAATTTATTCAAATGAGAGATAAACTAAAATGTTCCACATAACACATGATATCTAGAGCCTAAAGTTCTACAAGAATATGAAAACTAGTTGGTAGACTGAGATCCATCTGTAGTTACATAATTCAAGGAATGAAGCAATAGATTCTAGCATAAAACAATCATCATCTGATGTGCCCTGATTAGGTGGCAGGTTGGTTATCATGGAATGAGGCAATAAGTGGGGGGGAGAATGCAGCCCTAGGAGGGTTTGCAGCAAGAGATGAGAGGATTGGGGACGACTAACCGTGAGAGGGTTTGTCCCCAAACCAACTAGCGAATGAAAAAATTGATACCTATTCTTTTTAGTTGTACCAATTAATCCTGATTAATGAGTACCTAATCCACCCTAAGAAGGTGGGTAATACCCAACCCATTACGTCCCTACCAATAAGGTGCTACCTTGGAAATTTGTATTTTCAAAGAGGAACAGAGTTCTATGTTCTTTATATGAAGTATAAACATCTTCTTCTTTAAGTTTCTTTAACTTTCAAAGATAAAGGTATAATCAAATCATTGTACTAACCACTATTAGTTAACTGTAGCAGTATGGACTGTAGAAAAACTGGTTATATTGAAAAAAACCGGAGTCATATGGATAAGTTCTCCGATATGGCTCGTTTGTTTCACCATGGGGAGGTTAGCACCAAGGTAGAGTTTCTAGGAGTCAAGTTCGTCTAAGGGCCATTTGTTTTCACCAAAGGTGTATAACAGCACCAAAGTGGAGTTTTCTGAAAGGAATCTTGACTTTGGCATGACTGCTTGGTTAACCAAAAAATCATGGAGTTGAAGTTCCTGGAAGTCGATTGATGACATCATGAGTGTTTGGCTGTACCTTAGCCACTGGAGTATCTAGAAGTTGAGGCAAATACTAACATTTTTTCTCACTCTTGTAAATGACCTCATAGCACACTTGGATTTGGCGTGAGTGTTTGTTGTCCAAAAGTAACTGAATTTAATAACATTCCCTTCCTACATTCTTGTAAATGACTTGGGAGCTTCACTTTCTCCAAATATAATACTGAAATCCCACTTTCAAATTATAGATTATTTTGGTGAACTGAACATTGAAATTTAGAACATTTTTATAGAAAGACAACTCCAGTTATTAAACTTCAGTAAATGGGCCCTAGAACTATCTAAACAAATCTGTGCTTGTCCATTGTATGTACATTACTTGTTTTGTTCCTTTAGTTATCGGTAACAGGTGAAACATTAACCTTGGTGTCCTGCATTTGCAACTTTCCAATAGTTTTCTCATATTTCTTTTAATGTTTTGTCTTTCAAAAATTTTAATTTTGTTTGATGGAAAATTATTTCATTCAATAATATGATTTTTTGACATGTTGTAAAATCATAATAATGACTACATTATCCATGATCATTTTCTGCTTCCATATATGCGCTGCATTCCTTCTCCAATGCTTGTATGGTTTTTCAATTTGAAGATGTTTTACATTTTTATATTTGTGAATACTTGAGAATTTTTATATTATATTTGTTGTATAATGTTTGGTATTTCTGCAATTGTGCATGCTTAATAAAAATATGCTAGAATGAAAAGAACATATGGAATATTTTACATAGTACATGTTTTTTATAACTTATTATGTATTAGTTTACATGTACGTGAATGAAAGAAAAGGGTATTAGTCATATAGTAAACGAAAAAGTGGTGGCACACATTTTGGGGAAAGAACAAGTGAATACAAAAATAGAAAAATGCAAAAGTGAGGGTTGCTCGCTCATAACAATTATGTGCTCTCGTTCTAGCATTATCTTGTTTAGTAAAGTCACATGGTTATCTTTTTTAAATAAGATTGTGACATTACTATTCCTAATCCTTTCGATTAGATGTTTCAGAGATTAGGTTATATCCAACTTTTTCTTTATCTCAGCATAGTGGGATGGTTCTTAATCTTCCTTGAAATGTTTGGAAAGCTTTTCATCTATTATTCTGTCAGTGAATTTTATTTACATGTTTTTAAGCTCATGGTGGAATCTGAAATTTCAATGGAAAATATTACTGAAAAATATTTTGAAGTCTCTATTGGTCTTAATTTACATGTTTTTGAGCTCATGGTAAATTTATATGTTCTTAAGTCTCTATTTTTAAAATTTTTAATCTTCCTCTTGATGTTTATATGATTTAGTCGTGTTTAATTTAACTTTAGATGTTGATGTTTTTCATATCTTGTAGATTGAACCTTTTATATTGTGTTATAATGCTCGCTATAATTTCCAAATCAAAAACCAAAATGAAGAATTTGTTTTTCACCTACAATTGATAAGTCTCCACGTCACTATCATGGACAAAGCTGTGAATAAGGTGTTCGAAATGCTTGTGTATGTCTGTATCTTTCGGTTTTGTTTATTTTTTGCATAACATGTAGAGAGCTTGTAGTAGGCTTGGCAACAAATTTTAGTTTGCTTTTGTCGTCGTTTCAGACTTATGAACACAGGTTATGTGCAATCGTCATGTAGAGGCACCTAGAAACAGGCCATCCAATTTTGGGAGTTTTCTAGCCCCGTAGAGTGGTGTAGAATGTCAGCCAACACGACACCCAAGAACTACTCGGGTGGCACAAGGCTAGATGGGCCTTTATGGTAGTGTATAGAGCTGTCTCGTTGTTTTGTTCTGCAGTAGTGTAATGTGGACACTTGTGAGGACTTTTGTTCGCGGCATACCACTTTGGACCTTTTGTCGTATGACCGTCCAAAGCATGTGAAGTATATATTTGTAATTTCATTGCTTATTGAGTGCTTGTTGAAATGACAGCTTGTGGATCCAAAGTTAAATGCTTTCTCTAAATTGTGTTCTTTTTTGTAGATACTTAAGAAGAGGCTCACCCTTTGGGTACAAACACAAAAGGATGTTGCACGACTTAGGCAAAACTAGCTAAGTCTGTGACAGATGGTATCATAGCGGGACAAACACACTTACAAATACTTGACATACAAATGTGAGGGACAGATAGAACCCCATAAAATTCTATCGCAGATTGATCGCTTGAAGGGGATCAACTCCTTTGGAACGCTATAAAGGTTCCTCCCTCCTAGGTAGTCGGCCATAAGGCTGAAATAAAATAGATCTCTTGATTGAATAAAAAGTGATGGAGGTTTTATGCTTATGTAGGACTCCAAACCCTAACCCTAAAGAGGCTCCTCCCTAAGCCAAATTCCTTTTTCACCCCTCCATCCTAGCCGAATTGCCCACCAAGGGGGCGACTAGGAGGCTGCAACAACCCATAAGTCCCTCGCTCAAACCCTGGCCGACCTGCCCAGTAAGAGTCGGGCGGGCGTTTAGGAAGTCCTAAGGCCCCAAGATTAAAACCCTAGCCGACTTGCTTTATAAGATAATAGGCGGCTAGATGGGAGTTTAATACAATCTCTCAGGGTTTTATTAGTTGCTTCTTGTTTAAATAGGACCCAACCCTGCTAGGGTCCTATCAAGCTCTCCTTCTTAAGATCAGCCTTCTCCTCAAGGCTGAGGTTTAATGAACTCAGGGAACCTGGTCTTCAGATCTTCATATGATTTCCACCAAAAATGGCATCTTCAATAGGCAAATTACTCCATGCACCAGTACTTCAGTAGAGTGACGTCGACGACGCATCACAACCCTGCGATCAAGTATGGCTTAGGGTTGGACTAGAATATCTCCATCAGTGGTAGTGGTAGTGTTGGGCAATTGAATCTGGGCTGACTCGTTCTCTCCCAGCATGGGTTTTAGGCAAGACACGTGGAAGATAGGATGAATTTTTGTATCAGCAGGTAAGTTTAATCTGTACGCCACAGCCCCAATGCGTTCGGTGATTTGAAAGGACCCATAAAAGCGTGGGGATAACTTCATGGAGGTTCGTGTGTTGATGGATATTTTCTTTTATAGTTGGAGACGAAGCAAAACCCAATCTCCTACGGAGAACTCCCTTTTGCTTCGGTGTGTGTCGGCTTGCTGCTTCATTATGGCTTGAGCGACTGAGAGGTTATCCTTTAGTAACTGTAGGAGTTTGTCCCTGTCAATTAACTCTCGGTCGACCTGATCTACTTTGGCTGAGCCAATTACATATTTTGGGATTACAGGGGTCGGTCGACCATACACTGCTTCATATGAGGTACATTTAGTAGAGGAGTGATATGTTGTATTGTACCACCATTCGGCCCAAGGGAATCATTTTGTCTATTCCTTTGGCCGATCACTGGTGAAACATCTGAGGTATGTCTCTAAGCACCTGTTCACCACTTCAGTTTGGTCATCGATCTACGGATGGTACGCCGTGTTCATCTTTAGTTTGGTGCCCTGCAACTCAAATAGCTCGGTCCAAAATTTACTGGTAAAGACCCTATCACGATCACTTACAATGGACCTTGGCATCCCATGCAATTTTACAATATTTTCGATAAAAATTTGGGCAATGCTATAAGCGGTGTACAGATTTTGGACAGCACAAAAATGAGCATACTTTGTAAGTCAGTAAACCACTATGAGTATTATGCTTTTATCTTGGGATGGTGGTAATCCTTTAATGAATCCATAGATATGTCAGTCCACACCGAGTTTGGTATGGGTAGTGGTTGTAGCTTCTGGTATAGATATGTCAGTCCACACCGAGTCCTTCAATAACCTTTTTCATCCCTTTCCAATAAAAATTTTGCTTAATTTTTTTGTAAGTTCTAAGGAATCCGGAGTGCCTTGCTGCTGGAGTAGAATGCATCTCTTGTAGTATGGTTTTTATGCAAGGAGAATCGGGTACAAGTATGATGCGTCCCTTATAGCGCAAATCTCTCGAATCCCAACTGTAGTGGCCTATGGAGCTTGGTTCCTCCAATTTTTTGATGATATTGCTGGTTGTTGGATCCTTCCTCCATTCCTTCCTAATGTCCTCGAGAAAGCCGCTGGTTGGAAGGGAGATTGTCGAAAATTCTGCTTGCTCGGGTAGCCGTGAAGTGCATCTGCAACAACGTTTTTCTTGCCATTTTTGTAAGTAATTTCATAATCATACCTAAGAAGCTTTGTTACCCATTTTTGCTGTTCGGGGGAGGATATCTTCTGCTCTAAGAAATACTTAAGGCTTCTATGGTCGGTTTTTATTTGGAAGCGTCGGCCGATCAGGTAAGGTCTCCATTTCGTTTACTGCGTGCACAATTGCGAGCATCTCTTTATCGTAGATCGACATTTTTTGGTGGGAGGGAGACAATGCCTTGCTGGTGTATGCAAGTGGTCGGCCATCTTGCATGAGAACGGCGCTAATGCCAACTTCGGATGCATCGGCTTCAATGACAAAAGTTCTGTTGAAATCGGGCAGTGCCAGCACGAGCGTTGTCGTCATGGCTGCCATGAGTTTGTCGAAGGCAGCGGAGGCTTTGTTCAACCACTGGAAAGCATCTTTTTTCAGTAAGGAAGTGAGGGGTGCATTGATCTTCCCATAGTCTTTGTCAAACTTACAGTAGTGGCCCGTCAATCCAAGGAAACTGCGCAGTGATTTCATGTTCTTCGGTTTTGACCAGCTTTACATTACCTCTATTTTGGAAGGGTCTACCGCTACTCCTTTTGATATGAAGTGTCCAATATATTCCACCTTTTGTTGAAGAAAGCTGCACTTTGATTCCTTGACAAAAAGCACATTCTCCCGGAGAATCGTCAAAACAAGACGTAAATGCTGAAAATGACTTTCATAGGAAGGGCTATAAATGAAGATGTCGTCAAAGAATGCCTACACAAACTTACGAAGAGATCTCCGGAAAATATCATTCATAAGGCTCTGGAAGGTGGAATGAGCATTGGTGAGACCAAAGGGTATCACCAAAAACTCGTAGTGGTCGTTGTGCGTTCGGAAGGCCGTTTTTGGTACGTTGTCTTCGCATACCCGGATTTGATGATATCCGGATTAGAGGTCCAGCTTTGTGAAGACTCGTGCTCCCCTTAGTTCATCAAGCAATTCATCCGCTACTGGAATAGGGTATTTGTCTTTGACGCCGTTGAGAGCATGGTAGTCGACGCACATTTGCCACGTTCTATCATTCTTTCGTACAAGAAGCACCGACGAAGAGTAGGGGTTGCAACTTGGCCGAATGACCCTTGTTTCGAGCATCTCCTTCACAATTCTTTCTATTTCATCCTTCTGGAGGTGAGAATAGCGGTATGGCTTAGTGTTCGTTGGTGGTTTGCCCGGAAGAATTGGAATCCGATGATCATGTCACCGGGTAGGGTAGGCTGCGCAGTTCGGCGAAAATGTCGAAAAATTCAGTAAGCAGTTGAATGAGGTTTTGATGTTCAATTTTTGTTGTCTTCCCCTTAGGTTGCTGCTGGAGTTGCATCAGGAAGCCACTGTTTGTTTTATGTAAAACTTTCTTCATTCATTGAGTAGAAATGGTTGTCACGTTGCTTTCGCTCTTCCCCCATAGGATCACCTGTTTTCCTTTGTAGTAAAATTTCATAATTAATTTTAAAAAATTTCAAGAAACATTACCTAATGTCAGCAACCACTCAATGCTAAGCACGGCCTCATAATCGTCAAGTGGGAGGAGGAAGAAATCGACGATTATTTCTTGGTCCTGTAGTAATAGTTTCACCTGCGGGCATCTTTAGTCGCACTTCAAGATCCGACCATCGGCGACCTTAACATCAAATTTGCTGCAATCCTCGATGTAAAGCGCCATTCGAGTAGCCACCTTACTACTCCAGAAGTTATTTGTGCTCCTCAATGAGGATGGTGATCGGTTGCTGTTTGAGTAGGCCTCCAACTTTCATTGTTTGCGGGTTTGTGTAGCCGACGAGAGCATGCATCAAGCAATTGGTTGGCTGTGGCTCTTCTTCCGTGTCCTCCTCTTCATGATCAAGGTTCTCTTCTTCATGCTCAAGGTCCTCCTCTTCAACGGGTTCGATCACGAAAAGTCTTCCCTTTTTTCATCGGTGGTCGGGGCTCCAAGGTTCGTCGCAGTGCCAACACAAACATTTCGCAGATCATTCTTGAAGTCCTTCTCTTGTTAATTTTTTTTTTATGCAGAAGGTCGGTTGGCAGTAGGGGGGCTGAAGGCCTCGGTGCTGTTGGTCGGGGGGTGACCCTAGTCCTTCGGGAGTATTGAATTGTTCCTCTCGAAGCCGCGCGAAAGAGTTGGCCGCCATTAGTGTGTATGGTTGTCACGCCTTAACTTCTCCCCAAATCTCTGGTTTCAAGCCTTCGATGAAAGTGCCTAACAATTGTTTTTCAGATCAATCTCTTGTTTGGTTAGATAATCTTTCGAATCTGGTCTAGTATTCTTGGACGGTGGAAGTTTGACGGATCTTGGCTAGTTGGCAATCAATGTTCTCTCTCGTACTCGGTTGATCCGATCCGAAGCGGATCAGCAGTCATTCTTTAAATTGCCTCCATATAAGGGCTCCGTGAGTATGTTCGAACCAATCAAACCATTGTATAGCGTCTCCTTCGAGATGTATAGTAGCAATGTCCACCATGGATGCGTCCAGGGTCTTGTGGTACCGAAAATAATACTTTGCGCGTGAGTCCAACCGATCGGGTCTCCTTCTTCCCATCTAGGGAAGTCCATCCTCATGCGTGGATGGTGAGGGTCTGTCATAGGTCCTTTCTCTTGGAAGTCTTCTTTACGATCTGAGCTTTCTCCTTGTTGAGATCTCCTTGGGCTCGATGGTCGACCCAAATGGAATTCAGCAAAGAGGGCGCGTATTCTGTCCTCTATACGCGTCTCGAGGGCCTCCAACTTGGCATCGATTGCCTCCTCAGATGCTATGGCATATGTCTCCAGATCTGTAATGTTAAGGTCCTTTTGCTATCAGGTTAAGGGCATATAGTTGTTGAGATATTTGCGGCCAAAAGGATTGGTGGATCGGAGGATGAAGGCTACGATTTTAGGCTTAATAGGTTGCTGTTTAAGGTGCGGTTTGGGCTGCTGTTTGGTGGTGTTTAAGGTGCGATTTCCTCAGATGCCATGGCGTATGTCTCTAGATCTGTTGTTTGGTAGCCGATGGCATGCTCTCGTTGGCTACGCAAACCCGCAAACAATGAAAGTTGAGGGCCTACTCAAACAACAATCGATCACCGTCCTCATTAATACCGGGAGCACAAATAACTTCTTGAACAGTAAGGTGGCTACTCGAATGGTGCTTCACATCGATGATTGTAGCAAATTTGATGTTAAGGTCGTCGACAGCTAGATCTTGAAGTGCGACTAAAGATGGCCGTAGGTGAAACTGTTGCTGCAGGACCAAGAAATAATCGCCGATTTCTTCCTCCTCTCACTTGATGATCATGAGGCCGTGCTTGACATTGAGTGGCTGATGATGCTAGGTGATGTTTCCTGGATTTTTTCAAAATTAATTATGAAATTTTATTGCAAAGGAAAAAGGTGATCCTACGCGGGAAGCGCGGAAGCAACGTGATAATGGATGGAGGTTGAGAAGGTGGTCTAGATCTGCTGTTGATGGCAGCAATAGGTTTGTTAGGGATCGGTGGGGGTATGCAGCGAATAGATGCTGATTTGTGGAAGCAGAATTTTTCGTCGAAGAGACAACAGTTTCTTGACGAAATTTCCAGCAATAAACCAAGGTTCTTTGGAGAGAATTGACAGCAAGACCTCGGTGTTGATAACAGCAAGGATGACTAAAATATATCAGAAGGTCCCGGCAGCAAAGCAGCAAGAATAATGACGAAAGTTGCGGTAGCAGAATTCTCGTTGAAAAATCAGCAGTTTACGATGAAAAGTTGCAGCAATGTCAAGGCATTTTTAGAGATGATTCCAACTTGACATTTTTAGAGATGATTCCAATGATAGATCAAACGTAGATGAAAGCCGAGACGATATAGAAAGTGTGTAAAATTTTTCGTTCAAAAAGATGGCAGCAAGTATATGGCTGAAAATTTCTGCAGCGTTCTTTCATTCGCAAAGATGATAGACTTTACGATGATAAAGAGTTCTCAGCGAGGACTAGATGAAAACTTCTTTTTGGGTTTTTTGGATATGAAATTGCAACAACAATAAAGTATTTAAGATAGAAATAATACCAGATCCTGATGCAATTGATGATAGCGATAGCAGATTGATTGATCTGCAGCAAGGGAGATGACGGTGGAGACAACGTTGACAATAGCAATTGTGGGAATTGCTTGGCTGATGGTGGGCGGCACGAAGGGTAGCAAAAGCACTAAGATCGATGCTTTGATACCAGATGATAGAATTCTATCGCAAATTGATCGCTTGAAGGGGATCAACTCCTTTGGAATGCTATAGGGGTTCCTCTCTCCTACGTAGTCGGCCACAAGGCTGAAATAAAATAGATCTCTTGATTGAATAATAAGTGGTGGAGGCTACATGCTTATGTAGGACTCCAAACCCTAACCCCAAACAGGCTCCTCCCCTAAGCCAAATTCCTTTTTCATCCCTCCACCCTAGCCGAATTGCCCACTAAGGGGGCGGCGGCTAGGAGGTTGCAACAACCCATGCGTCCCCTGCTTAAACCCTAGCCGACCTGCTCGGTAAGGGGGGTGGCGGCTAGGAAGCCCTAAGGCCCCAAGATTAAAACCCTAGTCGACCTGTTTTATAAGATAGTAGGCGGCTAGGTGGGAGTTTATTACAATCTCTCAGGGTTTTATTAGTTTCTTCTTGTTTGGATAGGACCCAACCCTGCTAGGGTCCTATAAGGGATCTTGCGGAGCTGCGTGAGGGCAACCAACACGCGCAACCATTTAGGGGAAACGAGTGTTGAGATGTAGGAAAAGGAGTCGCTTAAAGGAGCAAACATCTGAGATTGACATTCATAGGAATGACCAATCCTTCACGCGAGAGGCATCACGAGAATAAGCAAGCTGAGAAGAACGTGTAGCACAAAGGTTGGGATGGCTGAGTTCGAGCTATGATTCGACGTTGGCAACCAAGCTTGATAATGCTCAAGGCAAGTGAGACACTTGGCCAAAGATGAGACGATGAAAGGTGGGATGGGTTGCGTAGCGACCGAAAGTGTTGTGTAAAGCTCACAGAAGTGAGAGAAATTGCTAACTCGAAGAATTCAGTACTCATGCAAGGACTTTTATGCAGAAGTGAGGGAAGGATACGTCTATAGGAGGCTGAAGAGTGCAGCGAGTTCAGCATGTTGCTAGGCCTTGAAGGGTGCAGCGGAGGTTGTATTGGCAAAGAGTTGCAATCTAGCAATCACAAGGGTGGGACAATACACAATTTGTTTAGCAAGGCGGAGTAGTCTATAGGAATGGTAGTTTTCAAAACTTCCAAAGGGAAAGATGTGAAGAGAAAAGTTACTTCATAATATGTTATCTAGGAGGGATAAGTTTCGGTTCTCTAAAGGGAGAATCATGTACAATGGATCACATATGTTACCTCAAGACAACAACTCTACAAAGCTCAACAGACCAAGCTAGTAGCGAGGAGTCGTCGTATGATCTTGCATGAGGTAATGCGTTGGTGGACTTATTGTGAGATCAAGTGGGGGAGCGACCTAGGGAAACTCCAAACGAAGGCACACTTAGAGTCGATGTGGAAATCAAACTCAACAAAGGGCTGACTCGTGGAATAGTGGGTGCGAAGGCCACCATCAACTCAATGTAAATTGAGGAGCAGAGCAACTTGGGTGGCACTTGGTCAAGTGCCTAAGTTGCATGAAGGGAGTCAACATAGAGGACGAAATATGAAGTGGAGGCATGAAACCTTCCTTGGAAGGAGGTCAAGGACATGAACTCTTGTAGAGGTAAGAGCAGGATCATGTTGTTCCATGGGTCTCTCATTCTGATGGAGTGGACTCAACATACATGGTGCTAAAGTTGAATGGAGCTTCGAGGCATATGCATCTTATCTTGACGAAACATTTGATGGAGGAACTAAGGCGACTCAACTTACGTAGGCAAAGTTGGACCTACAAGATCTTGGCACGGGGCAAGAGGATGCAGAGGAGGATACTCTTGAAGAATATGTCGCAGTGCAGCTGTTCGAGTTACTACGAAGGAAGCAGTGCATATCGGAGATTATGTTGGGGGGCAGAGGCTCAATATCCAGACAATGGCGTACTAAATTCAGCAAGTCAGTGAACTTCAGAAGCTGCTAGACGACAGACTATCTTAGAGTTGTGCTTCGTCCGTGTGTGACCCGAGAGCGGGTGGACGAAGGTGGACTCGAAGGAGTGCCACAGTGCCGTAGAGGCAGATCTATTGATCGCGAAGAAAAGGACGCAGATGCGGGGCGACGGATAATAGGGCCATGGGCATGGCAACTCCATGGTATTGCAGAGGCGAGACTTCTATGGAGTCATAGATCCCTTGCTCTCATGGAGGGAAAGCACTTGGTCGTGAAAGGGGTTAAGGAGGTAGATAATATAGAGGCAAACACCAAGCATCGAGATAAGGTTGAAGGGCAAAGGCCAGGTCGTAAGATCGATGTTAATGGGCTTTTTATCAAAATAATCGAAAGTGGAGGACTTCGGGTCGATGCAGGCGAGCTTGACTAAGGAATGAAGTGGGCAGTATGCGGTGCTGCACCTTTTCTACTCAAAGGAGTAGGCAGTAGAGATGATAGAGAAGACGGTACAATCTCAAAGGCGACTAAAACAATTAGAGACTTGCTCCAAGTCGAGGTGAAATTTTGCTCTTTTCGGGTATAATTTATATTCCAGAATTCGATGGCAATGAGAAGGCGAATCGCAGTAGCTAAATCAACGCAAGGAGTGTAAACACTTTAGGTGCTTCAGAAGTATGAGCAAAGAACAAGCGAGGCTATTAACCAGCTTGATACATAGAGTACAACCTTCGAGGAGGTGGGCGAAGTCGAGTCTCCTTTGCCTTCTCAACTCTTAAGAGAATGGGCTAATTCGAGTACACCAATTCTCTTATTTTTTCAACAGAGGTGCTTTGCACAAGTTCAAAGATCCCTCGAAGAAACCTAATGGAAAACAACAATCGTCAAATCCTCACCAATGGTAATCGATGTTGTCGAGAGTAGACTATCCGCTTCATTTTTTGATAGAATGTCAATCGAAAGTGGAAGTGATGTGAACCTACTTGAAGACGACAACTAAGTAGAAGATGAATCGATAGGCAAATGATGTAAGAGGAAAGACCCTAAAAACTTTAAAGTATGCGAGGCGATACTCATTAAAGCCAATAGGCATCCACCCAGTTCAAGTGATATGAGACGTTTGAGAGATTAGTGTATAACAAGAAAAATCTTTTTCTTTATCTGAAGGATTGTAGGAACTAACAAGGATTAGCACAACTCGATCGACCCTGCACCAAAGTCAGAGTCATTGGTGAGTTGAAGCACCATAGGGGATCAAAGTTCAACTACTCAACAACAGCGGCAGAGTGCAGTTGGGAGCCAAGAGGCGTGCTATAACTAGAGCAGAAGATTGAAGATTTAACAAAGGCGAGGAGATGCATCGCCCGCAAATGCTTCGATGAGGGTCTCAAAGGAATAATCTAGGGAGAATGCCATGGGCAAAGCTGTAAACAGGGTGTTTGATGTAATGCTCGTTTATGTCCGTGTCTTCCGGTTTTGTTCATGCTTTGCATAGCATGTAGAGAGCTTGTAGTAGGCTTGGCAGGTCCATTTTAGCTGGCTTTTGTGGCCGTTTCAGGCTTGTAAACGTAGGTTGTGTATAGTCATCGCATAGTGGCAAAATTACTTAGAAACATACCCATCTAGACAGTCATTTCGGGGGTTTTCTAGCTCTGTAGAATAGTGTGGAGTGTTATAGCTAGCACAACACCCGGGAGTTACCCGGGTAGCACAAGGCTAGATGGGCCTTTGGGATAGTGTATATGGTTGGTTCGTTGCCTTGTTCCGCAGCAGTGTCATGTGGGCTCTTGTAGGGACTTTTGACTGTGGCAGACTATCTTGGACCCTTTATTGTATGACCGTTCAGAGCTTGTGAAGTCTATGTTTGTAATTTGCATTGCCTATCAAAGGTTTGCTGAAATGACTTCTCGTGGATCTCAAGTTAAAACACTTTATCAACCTGTCTTCTTTTTTGTAAGTCCTTAAGGGACCATAAAAGGTTTCGGGGAGACTAACCCTTTACGGATGGACACGCAAGGGCGCCACACAACTTAGGCAAAACTAGCTAAGTCAGTGATATCACGGTAAAGCGCTCTCACAATATTTCTATTTTTTCTTGGCCCTATTATATCCAACACTGGTGTCTTACCTGAGACCATATGATAAGAACTACAGTGAAGATATTACTTATTATTGAGTTTATTTTTTTAACTCTTTTTTTTGTGTTGTGTTTTATTGCTATATGCAACTTTATTATTTCATCCTCTCGATAACGGGTATTTCTGGTGTTATTTGTTTATTGATCAGGTGACCAACAAGGATCAACATTTATAGATAACCTTCAGGAGCAGGAAATTGTTCTTAAACATTGCATTGAACAACTGGAAATTGCTAAAGCAACTAGAGCTACACTCATTACTCAGCTAAAGGAAGCTATCAAAGAGCAGGTTTTGTTTTTTACTCATGCAAGTAGTATCTAGGTCTTAATATAAGATTCTCCTAATATATTTCAATTTTTGGAATTAAATATACCAGGAACTGAAGCTGGAGCTTATCCAGAGTCAGTTACAAGTAAGAAATAACTCCTTGTTTCTTATGAAATTACTTTAAATCTGTGCCTTTTCCATGTATTAGCTTTGAATAGCTAAATTCGAAATTGTATGATGATGAGAAATCATACCTTAAATAGCTTCATCTTTTATTTAGGATTATAGGAGCAATCTAAATTATTACCTTGCTGAGCTATTATTACTTTGTAGAATCTGGGTACTTGCCATTTGCATATTGTCATAGTGACTGAAAAGTTTATCTTGTTGCTCTCTAATTGATGTCAAGCAGACACCTTAGTATGACATGTCACCTTGTCAACTTTCAAATGCAACAATGAATTTGTTTTTGAGTTGATGTTTAAAACAAATCTGATACCTTGTGATGGATACTGCATACCAGCAAATAGCAACTGCAACAGTCTGGAATGCCATAAATTGACTAATCTGAGACCTTGTGATGGATACTGCCTACCAGCAAATATTTGTTGGGGCAGGATAATGGTGTGCAGATTGCTATTTTGACTAGCATGGCATAATGTCAAGGTTTGCAGAAGCCTATATATTGGCATGAGATAACTATAATGAGTATTAGTTATCAAAATAGAATGCAGTAGGCATGGTGGTCACATGACACATGTGCAATCCTTATTGGTCACATATTAGTTAATGCGGTAGGCATGGTGGTCACATGACATGTGCAATCCTTATTGGTCACACATACATCGTCACAATCATGAAAGTGGTGATATATTTCTATAATTTGACATTTATCATGATCTTGAAAGTGTTAGAACCCTTGCGGATTCTAAGCTTGGGGTGATCTCTATAAGGGATCGGCCTCCTTGGAACTCTATAGGGGTTCCTCCCTCCTTGGTACTCAAGCCATTGGCTAAAGAAAGATTATATTCATGATAAGAAGTGGATGATTAAAAGGCTATTTATAGGCCTTCAATCCCTAATTCCTAAGAGGACTCCTACTTCAAGACTGCTACCCTCAACCAACTCCTAAAGCAACTTCTAATGCAACTCTAAGTCCAACCACCAACCGGTCCATCTAGGGGTGGTCGTTTGCTTTATTATTTCCTAATTCTATTCTAATTTAACCCCTCCTCAACCAATCCCTCTTTAACTAGGATAAGGGGTGGTTAATGAAGGTAACATGCATCTTACTCTCTCCTCAAATATCTTCCTCAACTAATCCTCAAATATCTCCTCAAATATCTTCCTCAACTAATCCTAACCTAGCCGATAGGATTTACATGAATGCCCTTTAGATTTTACATGATTGCCCTCTTCCATGAAACTAAATTAGGACTCCCGTAGCTAGAGTCCTAACAGACTCGCCCTCTTCAAATCAGCCTTGTCCTCAAGGCTGAGGCTCCATGAACTTTGGGTCTCGATCTGCGATTCTCTTTGAAGGTTCCTTGTGGTATCTACAGTAGGCGCATTGTGGTTCGACGGTCTAGCATTATCTTGTATCTCTCCATCAGGGGTAGTAGTATTTGGACGGTGGTGCATCACGATCCTACGATCCCATGCGATCATCAGCTGAATTTGAACTTTCTCATCAGTTGGGATGTCAGGTGGATGGATCTGGGTTGAGTCATCCTTTCTAAACTTCCATTTGCGGTGAGATACTTGGATGATCGATTGTATTTTTAAATTGATGTACTGATCTGATCCATAAGTCACATCTCTATTGTGATCTCCATCCAATTATAGATTCCATGCTGGTACTGTTGCTGGAGGGACTTGATCTTCTTAGGATCGTCAATAGGGAAGACTTCGAACAACATAGTCCAGTCTTGGGAGAGGTAGTGGAAGTAGCCCGAGATCTTGGAGTGCTGCATCAAAAGCCATAGCTGGTTCCAGTGATTTAAAAAGCGCTAGGCGCTAAAAGGCGCCAAAGTCCCAAAACGCCCGAGGCGCCGGCTCGAGGGAAGCGAGGCGCTAAAAGAAAAAATAATTAATAAAATATATACAAATATAAATATATATATAGTATATGGCACCGGTGGTATGCATAGTACATATCGCTCGGTACATTAAAATATATTATATTTTTTTACAATATAATATAATATAATATTAGATATAATATTGAATATAATATATTTATAATATCTTCTTACGATTGTCAATAGGGAAGACTTCGAACAACATAGTCCATTCCTAGGAGAGGTAGTGGAAGTAGCCCGAGATCTGGGAGTGCTGCATCAAAAGCCATAGCTGGCTCAGCTGGATGTGACACTTCAGGAAGAGCTTATCCCTGCACACAAAGAGGCAAAGCTTTTGGAGATAAAGTGTCGTTGCAAGGGAAGGTTGTGGCCGAATGATCCGTGTCTCCTGCGTCTCCTGGATAATTCTTTTAGCTTCGGCCCTCTGAGGATGTGGACAACAATAGAGCCGAATATGTGCTGGTGGTTCCTCCTATAAGATCAACATATGGAGGTTGTGCAGTCTAGTAGGATGAAATCGGTTTGGTTCGGTGGAGGTAGCAAACTTCTATAAGTGTTGTGTCTTTTCTTCACTTTACTTTGCCATTCATAAGGTCGGGTTCCTAGTCTCGATGAGGATGGTGACCGACTGTTGCTTAAGAGATTCTTTATCTTTCATTACTTGCGGGTTTACATGGCCGACTAGAGTGTGAGTCATGCAATCGGCCGACTGCGGGTTCCCCTTCGTGTTCTCCTCAGGTTTAAGGTCATCTTCTTCAGATTCTTCTATAGGTTCTATCATGGAATGCTTCCCTTTTTTGCAGTGATGGTTGCGGCTCCAAAGTTCATTGCAACGCCAACAAAGGCCCTTCGTCGATCTATCGCAAAGTTCTTCTCTCGTCAATTTCTTTGGCAGCGAAGCACGACTGGGAGCAGGGGGTGCTGAAGGTCTATATGTTGCTAGTCTAGGAGTAGTTCTCATCCTTCGAGCATCTTGGTTCAACCGTTCCTCTTGGATTCGGGCGAAAGAGATTGCAGCCTTCACGGTGGGCGGCTATTGCGCTTTAACCTCTCCTTTAATTTCTGTCTTGAGTCCTTCGATGAACAACCCTAATAATTGTTTGTCAGACCAATCATGAGCAGAGTAAGATAATTCCTCAAACCTGGTTTGGTATTTTTGGATCGTGGAGGTTTGTCGGATCTTGGCAAGTTGTTCGTTGATATTCTTGTTCTTGGCCGGCCCAAAGTGGTTCAGCAGTGCGTACTTGAATTGTATCCATGTCGGAGTCCCATAATTGTATTCAAGCCAATTGTACCATCGTATAACATCTCCTTCAAGGTGGATGACAACGGTGTCCACCATGGAATCCTCTGGTGTTTGGTGATAACAGAAGTAATGTTCGGCGTGCGAAATCTGTCCCGTCGGGTCTCCTTTCCATCGAGGGAAGTCCTCCCTCATGCATGGCTGCCTCATATCAGTGGCTCGTTCTTTCTTTTTGAGAGGCCTCTCTGAACTTGCACTTTGTTGGAATTTTGTTGGGCTCGAAGATTGGCCTAATCCAAATTCGGTGAATAAGGCACGTAATCTATCCTCCACGCGTGATTCAAACGCCTCTAACTTGGCATCGATTGAACCTTGAGATGCCATTGCGTGTGCCTCCGGATCTGAGATGTCAATATCCTTCTCCTATTTGTTGGGTCAGTGATATGAAAACTTTGGGTGGATTTATGGCCGAAAGAGGTGGTGGATCAAGGGTAGATGACTGCGGTTTGGGGCTATAAAGTTATTATTTTTGGTTGCTGTTGGGGCTGTGATTTAGGGCTGCTGTAGGGGTCGTATAGGGGGTATAATGGCTGAGGTTTAAGGTTAAAGGAATGGGTTAGGGTTGTTGTTGATAACAGCAACGGATTTGGTAGGAATTAGGTGTGGATGCAGCAAGTAGTACTGAAGGTAGTGTAGCAAAATTTTTTGGCAAAGAGGGTGCTGTTGATGCTACTGTTTGGGGCTGTTGCAGAGGCTGTAAGGAGGGTTCAATGACTGAGGTTTAGGGTTAGAAGGGTGGCTTAGGGTTGCTGTTGATGGCAGCAACCGGTTTGGTAGGGTTTGGTGGCCAAAAGGGTGACGGATCAAGGTTGCGGTTTAGGGTTGATAGCTTGCGGTTTAGGTTACCGTTGGTGCTACGGTTTGAGGGTGATTTTTGTAGTGGTTTGAGGTTGGGAAGGAAGGTTTAGGGTTGCTGTTGGGGCACCAACCGATTTGGCGAGGTTCGTTGGCTGCGGAAGATAAGGATCAGTGGAAGGTTCGGTGGCTGTGGAAGACCGTTGTTTGGGCTGCGGTTTGGGTTGGCTATGGAAATCGAAAAAAGGCTACGATGGCTGCGTCTTAAGGCTATTGGGGTGCCCTAAAGACGACATGGATGGCAGCAACAATTTCGGTAAGGATCAGATATGGGCGTAGCAAAAAACACCGATAGGTAGTGCTGCAGAATTCTGCGCCAATAGGCTATGATAGTCGCTATTTGGGCTGCGGTTTTGGGTGCTGTTAGGGTAAGGAAAATAGGTTATGAGGGTTGCATCTTAAGGCTATAGGAATGCCCTAAAGATGTCTTGGGCGGTGGCGGCAAGTTAGTTGGGTTTCGGTAGGTTAATGAGAAGAAGAAAGACAGGTGCAGCAGCAGATTTTTCGTCGAAAAAATTCTAGCAGTGAAGACGTAATTTTTTCCAGAAATTCTCAATGAAAATTCAAGTAAAACTCAATGGGAATCTACTGGCAAGGAAGAGGTAATTTCGTCAAAAATTTCGTGGAAGGAAATGACAGCAAAAGGTTTGGTAGAATCAAAGATCACGGAAAGGTGCAACAGTTTGGACGTAAAAGATGAGCAGGTTGTCTTGATGATTTTTCGACGAAACCAAAGGGAGATCCGAGGATAGGAAGTTATAAAGCTGTGGTAGAAATTTCGTATAAATTTGATTAGTAAAAATGCAGCAGCAAATCGAATAGTAGGGGGTGTGCGGCTGGAATTCTGTGGCGTAACTTTCGTCGTAAAGATGGAAACTATGCGACGAAAAGTTTATGCAGCAATATGGGAATAATTTTTTTGGGTTTTTGGATTAAGGATAACTAAATTGAAGTAGCAGTAAGGTAGAAAACCAGAACCTGTTGCAATTCACAGGAAGATCAAAGGATGATCTGCGATGGTGGAGATGATGGCGGAGTTTGGTGACGATTTTCTAGCAATTGTGGGAATTGCTTTGGACGGCTGTGGGGGGTTGATGGATGGCTGTGGAAGGGCAGCGAGACGCCAAGAACGCTCTTTTGATACCAAGTGTTAGAACCCTTGCGGATTCTATGGTTGGGGTGATCTCTATAGAGGATCGGCCTTCTTGGAACTCTATAGGGGTTCCTCCCTCCTTGGTACTCAAGCCATTGGCTAAAGAAAGATTGATCTATTCATGATAAAAAGTGGATGATTACAAGGCTATTTATAGGCCTTCAATCCCTAATTCCTAAGAGGACTCCTAGTTCAAGACTCCTACCCTCAACCAACTCCTAAAGCAACTTCTAATGCAACTCTAAGTCCAACCACCAACCGGTCGATCTAGGGGTGGCCGGTTGCTTTATTGTTTCCTAATCCTATTCTAATTTAACCCCTCCTCAACCAACCCCTCTTTAACTAGGATAAGGTGTGGTTAATTAAGGTAACATACATCTTACTCTCCTCTCAAATATCTTCCTCAACTAATCCTAACCTAGCCGGCCTCCTTGCTTTCCTTAATAGGGATCGTCTAGATAGGATTTACATGAATGCCCTTTAGATTTTACATGATTGTCCTCTTCCATGAAACTAAATTAGGACTCCCCTAGCTAGAGTCCTAACATCATGGTGGTCACATGACACATGTGCAATCCTTATTGGTCACATATTAGTTATCCAAATAGAATGCGGTAGGCACGGTGGTCACATGACGTGCAATCCTTATTGGTCACACATACATCGTCACAATCTTGGAACCGGTGATATATTTCTATAATTTGACATTTATCATGATCTCTAATTAAAATTTTCTATCAACCCTAAATGAAGTCAAATTATGTCACCTCAAATTTTTTTATATTTAAAATATTTTTATTTGTTGTACTCCCACTATATCATATACTAATTCTCAACATTTAATGTTTGAGGGATGTATTGTGATGTACAAGTATCCTGTGTCAAGTACCTGTATATCATGGCCTTGTCTAGCATAGTTGAGGGACAACTTTGATGATGACAGTGATAATAATGATATTAGTAGTGGCAAGAAGTGTTCCCACCACTTGGACTGTCAGTTCATGAAATATCTGTATTTGAAACACCATTTAGATGAAGATGGTGACGCGAGGCACCAATCATTGATGAGAGGTAAAAACAAGGGGAGGGTAATGCTTAGGATTGTGATGCTTCCACTAGCCTTTTACTCTTTGCTTTGAGCTCTTTCTTCATATTTCATGAAAGGGGTATCTATGGGACAACTGGAAGCATTGAACTAATTTTGTCACTGATCCATAAGATGTAATTTTCTGCACATGGTGGCATTGTAAAACGTTTTGGTCCTGATCTTATTGCCATCATATTCTGTATTGAAATGACTTGATACTTACAAATTCAGGTTTATTTGTTTCGTGGTTTGTTAGTCTGGAAGTGGCCATTTGAATTTGACAGATGACTCTGATATTGAGGTCACTGCTCTAATTAAGTCTAGGATTATGTACTACCAATTTTGTGCTTTGCTTTGGTCACTAGCATCATTTCTTTTCATTTTCTGGACTATATGTAATTGTTCGATTTGATTTACCTTTGTCGTGGGTAATCTAATAGACATCTTTATAATTGGTGGGGATTGCCTGCTGTGATGTTGTCACTTGTTTCTTTAGTCTTCCTAGCTTTTCTCAAGTGCCATGGTGGAGAGTTGCATGGTACATATACATATCACTATGAAATTCCATGTTGCTGCGGATCATCCACTACCGGGCGGTACGACCGATTGGGGTTGTTTCCTCCCTGTTACCACTCGAAATAGGTCGATAACGGTCCATTTCGACTTTTGTTGGTTGTTGTTGGACGGTAACGGTTGATTTTGACTGTCGGCGGTCGATTTTGGGCGGTATCAGTCGATGGAAAAAGAAGAAGAGGGAGAAGAAGGAGAAGAAAAGGGAAAATTTGGAGTCCGCGTTGCTCTCCCGATCTTGATCCATCGCTTGCAGGCGATGTCTTCTCCCTGCGTGGGGAGAAGAAACGTCTCCTCGCGTGGGGAGAAGAAACGAGGCGACGTCGCTCTTTTTTTATTTTTTAACTTTATTTTATAATATATATATATTATATTATATATACATACACATATCGAGCGGTACACCTAGGCATATCGCTCGGTACTAGCGTACTGTACCATATCGACTGAGCTCAGTACGCCGGTATGGTACGGTTCGGCAAACCTTGCTTTCAACATCTCTTTATAAATGTGAATTTTGATCGATATTTCTTCCTTCCAAATTGATTGACTTTTCTTCGCTCTGCCGCTTATTTGCAGATTGCCCATTCTCAGACTGAACATGCTAGTAACATGAGACGACGACTCGGTTTGGCTGCTGGCACAAATGGATTTGGTCCTAACACCACGCTACCTCTTGTGAATTTTGCATCAGAAGCAATACCTGCAACAGAATCCAATCCTCCAGTATCTGTCACTCATCTTCAACCACGTCAACCCGTAACTTCATTTGTCAGCAGCTTAAGCAGTGCGGAAGAGGATCACAAGAAAGCAGCAGCTGCCGTTGCAGCAAAGCTTGCTGCCTCATCATCTTCTGCGCAGGTTCTCAGTTCTATTCTATCCTCTTTGGCTGCTGAAGAAGCTGCGTCCATGAATAACAGTTTGAGCTCTCGAGTTCGCCCTGGTAGCCCACCAGTTTTCCCTCTGGAAAAGAGGCCAAGGCTTGAGAATCCTATATCCACAACTGATATCGGTAAAACCTCCTACTTCGGGCAGGCGCAACAGCAGCAGCAGCAGTCCATTCCGCTCGTACTGCCCCAAACCTCAGCTGCTAGTATACAACTGCCCCAGAGTAACCAGGCACCACCAACTTTTACACCACCACTGCCACCTCTACCGCTGCTGCCTCCACCACCTATGCAGCAGTATGTACAGACAGGTGGAGGAACGATGAGTGTGCCACCTTATGGATTTGTGGGTCGTTCGCTGCCACCTCCACCTCCCCTACTTTCCCATGTGTCAGCAGGGTTGGCAAGACCTGGTGGTCTGCTTCCACCTCCACCACCACCACCACCACCCCCGCAGCAGCAGCAGCAGCCACCGCCGCAGTTGCAGTCAACCTCAATGGGGTTCTACCAGTCTCCAGGGATTGGGTTTTACGGGCAGCCGCAGACAGCTCCGACTGCCCAGCGGCAGTGAAACAAGATGCCAAGGCATTTGCAGATGACCTGGTTTCGTTATGTATATTATGAGTAGCCGTGATTAACATAATTTAGAGTCATGGAATCTATTTAGATTCCATTAACAAGACAGGCCAAGGCAAAGCTGTTTCATGAGCACTGGATTTGAAAGGCCTCGTGTATGTCATAAATATAACAACTCTTTAGATGTCTGATGTGGTGAAATCTATTGAATCTTGTTGACCAACCTTTTTCCCCTTGACGGAAGATGACCCAACCACTGCAAGTGGCATTAGGATTTTCCTACGTATTCATGCCTTTTCTCTCGGACCGTGGTCCGTGGTTGCCTGCCGATGCAGATATGTCCGGCAACCCGATGTTGAAATGCCTGTGGTAATGTCTGCATATATACAATTCCAACACAGGTGACCTAAATTTGCTGGTAGCGTTGTTAATGGATGTTGAAATGGAGCACTCGGCACCATCATCTTGAAATGGTCAGATAACAAGACGATGGTGCGTTAATGATTGATGAACCTGATTGTGACAAGAACTTTGGGTTCGAAGGTGCAATGGCTGGTGCGCGAAATGGAGCACTCGGCACCGTGATCTTGAAATGGTGCGTTAATGATTGATGAACCTGATTGAGATCAGAACTTTAGGTTGGAAGTTGCAAGTTAGCTAAAGACTGCGATAAGAACTTTGAATGTTGTAGTTAGCTAAAGATCTCGTCAGACTTACGGGACAAGAACATTGGATTCGAAGGTGTTAGATAACCAAAGATGGCGATAAAAATTTGGTATTTGAAGGTGTTTGTAACCAAAAAAAGAACTACCCGACTAAACTGCATCTGCTAAGTCGGTGCTTGTAAACCTTAAGGAAGCACCGGTTGAAGAATCTGAAGGACCTGTGTTGTGTCGCAATGCATTCAAAAAGACAAATGATGGCATGTGCTTGTTACCAAATGATTCGATCCCATAGAAGGCTGCTATCTGCCTGTAAAGGTTTGTTTATTGGTTCCAGTGTCCTTTTTCCAGCGCATCCATCTGCCTCCCATTACTTCTCGACCAGAAGATCGATGCACACACCGAGAGGCACGGATCTCTCATGTGCTTTTATGCTAACAATTTTGGTGCTGTAATTATTTGTGGATTCAAATATGTTCTCAAGCAAAAAGGGGCAATGATTCGAAAGAACAAAAAACAAGGAAAAAGGAAAACAGATGTGTTCACTACATAAATGAGTTGATCGATATAAACAAATTTCTAATTTTAATAATATGGTCAAACTTCAAACAGAAGTGGGCAGGCATGAATTACAAGTTATTTTTTCCATTAAGAATTGGTTTTTTTTTTTGTGTATTAAAACTTAAATTCACCTATTTTAGGTTTTATGTCCAGGACTTGTTTTTTTAAATTTTTCAACGAAGAGAATTGTGGTTTGGGAATTCAACATCAGTTGGTTTTAGATTTACTCAATCACAAGTTTTCTGCTAATTTTCCTACTATCATAACTAGCATTGCTCATATGACACTTATACATCATTGCCAAATAAAACAATTTTATGTATGATAGATAGTTAACAGTGGAATGTGAACTTATCCTCATCTCAGAATTCTTGTATGAACACTTCAAACCTTCCATTTCATCTGCTCTACTTTTGGGTTACAAAGAAATCAATCATCAGATCTACAGCTGACAACCAGTAGCAAGAGAATTAAAAAGCCTCACTGCAAAATCACTGGAAAAGAATTCTTTTCCTCCATTTCAATTCCTCTCCTTGTTCTGGCTTGGATTAGACTTGCTTGGTGGCAACCTCCTCAGGCTTGCACTGGCTTCTACTACAGTCTGCTTGGTGAGTGCTCCAAGCGATCCTTTCAGGTTGACAGTGGCTGCTGCTAAGGGCTGCAACAGCTTCCTGGGCTGAGACCTGTCTCTTCTGATCTCTCTCTCAGAAGGAGGTGATGGGAAGCTAAGAAAGAAGTGGAGAAGAACCAAAGCACAAAGGATCGAAGCAGCTCTGTGAAGGGCACTCATGAGGGATTTGGTGTATGGCAAAGATATGAGATGGTTAAAGGAAGGTTGTAGTGTTCCATATATATATATATATATATATATATAAGATCTCCATGTTCTTTTCTGCACCTTCCTTGTAAGGAGATTGCCGGAAAGCAATACTGTGATGCAGAATTAGAAATATAAAATGGAAGAAAGACACAACATGTGAATGGAGAACCAAACCTATCTGGTGCATGGTCAAGTCGGATTAATCTGTTGATGACTGCATGTTGCTTTAGAGCATGCTTAGCTCCAAATGGATCACCGCTAGAGACAGTGAATTTAGTAACTCTGAGCCTTCTATATAACTGCAAAGATCATGTATTTTTAACTCTCCCTCTCTCTCTCTCTCTTTCTATATATATATATATATATATATATATATATATATAACCAAGAAGGTTCATTTAATTCTCATCCAGGTCATGAACTTTTGGTGCAAACTAATAGAACTCAAATCATTCTGATACATGCAATGTTTTATGGCCAAATATGAAGATTTTGTATAATTAATAATCAACAACTATCTCTTCGAAGGAATCTTTTTCCTCTTATTTTGTAATAGAGGCATTTCACTTGGAAGTGGCTGGTCATGTGAAGCTCATTTGCCTATTCCTTTCAACTGAACTCCTCAGACTCTTCTTGTCAATCTGCAGTAGTCATGTGACAAGGTGATTGATATCAGTCAGTCCCAGTGATGAATCATTAGCCTCCCATATTTTATAGATTTAGATCTACATGAGTTGGTGGCTTAGCTTAGGCTAGCAAAGTGAGTGAACTTTCCAGGGCACAAAAACAAAAACACAGACTAGGAAACAAGTCCTTGATTCCTTTATCCTAAAGATTCTGGATAAACAATCCCCTTGAGCATCTGTGAGAACGGCCTAATAAATAGATCTCACATGCAGAGAGGGAGAAACATATCATGGACTGCTGCTACTACTCCATTTTGCTCCACTTTCTTTGGCTGATTCTGCTGTTACTGAACTGCACTTTTGCAGAGGCTATGACTGACTGTAGCTTTGACATCTCCAATGAAAAGCAATGGCTTTCTGAAGATCTCAGAGGTGGAGAGAATATGGAACATGGGAGTTCAGCAACCTTGAAGCTTTTTAATATACTTTACTGATTAATACCAGCAACCACCTTCGAAAGAGTATATCACAGTCCATATTAAAGAGTGACATCTCTACATTCAGGACTGTGACTGGTGTCAACTTTATATATTTGTGTACACGCCAATATTCTTCTAGAAACACATCTTTGAAGCAGATTTTTGGTTGCAAGTAAAATGATGCAAGAACAATTTCAACACTAGTTGTTTAGAGAGGAAAAGAATCAGTAGTTTTTCCTTTTTAGTTTGTAGTTCTTGAGTGTAAGAGAAACTGAATTTTTCTCTCTTTTTGCCAAAGAAATATAAAAAGATTATAGGGAAAGAAATGGACTTACAAGGAGAGATACAAAACTGTTCTTTCTCCCGTCTAAACAAATGGACACTTAAATTAAGGTTATGTTTCTTAATAAAAGGATACATTAAGCTTCCACTAGCTTGAAGAGAGAGAATGCTAGAGCTTGTAAATATATTACATTCTTTCATGTCTTCTTAGCCTTTTAGGATTTATGACATTCCATCAAATTATTTATTACTTTGATAGATTGTCCTTCGATGATTCAAGTCTATGATCAAAGTTTTTCTATATTACTCATCTTAAAATCATATTAGTTCATAAATTCATCAATTGATTTAATCAGCAAAATCTGAGATTCAATAGTATGTATATATGTATATATATATATGTATATATGTATGTATGTATTTATTCTTAGTTTTTAATTCTTTTATTTGATACCTCCTATTTCTTGTAATATTCATTGTTGGAAAAACTTATAGGAGCATAACATGCGCAGTAGAAAATAAAAAATAAAATAATTTCTTATATTTACCAAATCGTTGTATGATGATTGGTGCACAAAAAATTATAAAACCAAAAAATTATACGTTATGTGTTAGATGTTTTACCTAGAAAGACCGCATATCCTTAAAAAATCAAATACATAAGCATAGTCAGACGTCCTCTCTAGCGATGATCCATACGTTAGATGGTGTGATAATGCTCCTTGAATTGCAACTCGATCTTTCTCTTCATGCGCACCAAAAGGCTGTAATATTTTTAAGAAGGGGTTGATCCTTCTTGCTGTCCATATGCCCCAAATAGTAGTTGTTGGCTGAGGAGAAGGAGGGTGGAGAATAGGAGGTGACAACCAAAAGTCTCTAGCTTATTTGCCCTGTAGCCCATTCCTATTTATAGAGGTTCTTATCAACTTAACCCTAATAGATCCTACCATATTAGGTACTAGATCTCAATCTAATAATCTAAGCCTCTTGGATTAATGAATTTATATATAATAATCTCTTATTAGCTCTTATTAGACCTCATCCATATTATCCAATAATATAGGAGCTTATTGGATATCCAATAAAATAAGAGCTCTATGGATGTATCATATCCGAACCTCTACTCATCGCAATAGGTCGTGAGTTGCACTTGTCAGGACTACATTTGACTCATTGAATTTTTATCTCATAACAATTCACTCAACTTATTGACAATGGATATATACTAGGCCACTATGCCATAATCCCCAGATGGTACAGGAGAATATAATATATTGGACTTATCTATCCTCAATTATCATGTATCTTTAGTCTCTCATTCATTTAATATCCTAAAGACCATATACTAGGCATGACATCGTCAGACCTACATAGAATCCTATCTGAGTCTTACTCTAATCAGATTCTCCTAAAGAACTTTTTCTCTCTCAATCCGAATAACCCTGGTCAGGGATTTGCTTTAATGCGAATACATAAGATATTCCTCTCATGATACCAAGAGTGGATGATCCTCTATTGATACTCAATTACCTTTGTAAGGTTAGCTATTAATCCTGATAACCAGAGATACCAAATCTGAAACTTCTAGACCTATAAGTCTAATGTCAACGAAAAAAGTACTCAAACAAAACATCCTTGATATCTCAAGTCTAAGAACTAGACATACAATTGGGACTACATAATCATTGTCTAATGTTAGATATCATTAACCATTCAGTATTTCGTAAGTGGATCAATCAGTGAACTTATTCTCCAATGAGCACATGTACTGTACTCTTAGTGCCCCCACATCATATGAGATAAGCAAATCAATTAGCTATGAGACCAGCCACCTCTATCATATGTACGAATATACAATACACCAGTTTGCCCGGTTATCTCGATGTTCTTCTCGAGTAACCCATGACCGGGATGATTTAGGATATATATTTAAAGGTGAATCAATCTCATTATCGTGATCCCATCATAATCTAATTCCCATTGCACTGATCCAATGATATCATAATATAGATCCAAATAATATATAATGTGAAACAATGAGTAATGATAAGCAAAGAGATTATCATAGTGTGTCACAAGTGCCATCACTCACATGATTGGCTTATAGAGCACCTATAATTAATAATCTCCCATTTGACCTAAAGCCAATCACATATATGTCTGATCCCCATTAGACCCCTATAATAATCAAATGCTATATGCGATAATGGTTTCATCAATGGATGTGTAATGTTATCTTCAGATGTAACTCTTTCCACTGCTACGTCTCCATGGGTTATGATCTCTCCGATCAGGTGGAACCTCCTTAGAACGCTTCTGATGAGACCTGGGTTCCCCTATCCTATATGTGAGAATCGATTCCGCACTGTTTAGTATGACTCATAGATTTGTGATAAACTTCTTCATCTAGACTCCCTCATTTGTTGTTTTTATTGTAGCAATGTACTCTACCTTTGTGGTCGAGTTAGTAGTAGTATCCTGTTTGAAACTCTTCTAGCTTATTGTTGCCCCATTTAGGGTGAACACATACCCTAAATTTGACTTGCTATCATCGACATCAAACTAGAAACTTGAGTCCATCTTCTATCTGGAGACTACCTCTTTCATATACCAGTAAAGGATCCTTAGTTTTCTCAAGTACTTAAGGATGCACTTTACTGCCTTTCAGTGTTCTAAACTAAGATCCACTTGATACATGCTCATGACACTTAGAGGATGCGCTATATCAGGCCTGATACATAGCATAACATATATGATAGATGCTCTTGTTGATGCATAGGGTATCCTTGTTGAATCTTGAATTTTGATAATGAAACCAATTGATAAAGTTATAATTTAATGTGTATTTTGTTATGATCAATTGACACTAAGAATTCGGGTGGGTGCGCAGGTGAATTAGTGCAAGTGTAAGAATTTCAGTTTAAGAAAAACTTTTCTTTCAAATACAATCGAGAAATCAGAAGCGTTTCTTGAAATTAGAATACATAAGTGAATTAAACTTAAGATTGAAAATTTTGACTTAGCTAATGAATGCAGAAATTAAGTAAAGAGATATACACTCATAGTTTATAGTCGTTCAACCCTAATCTTGGCCTACGTCCACTTCTAAGTCCTCTATGTTGAGGCCCATCAATGTCTACTACTGATCTTCTTTGGGTGAAGACCAAACCCTTACAAACTTTCAACTTATAAGGGAGACTCTTTACAAGAAAACAACACTTAGCTCACTCCTTTCCCCCTGTCTTTTTTTTTACACACTTTTAGCACACACTTGTTTTCACAGATTTTTACTTAATGACTTGAGTGAATACTTATGCTAAATGCAAAAAAACTTAGGGTATTTATAGGCCCCAATTGGTTTCAGCAGAATGGAACCAAAATTCCAACGCACCCAAAAAAATCGGGTACGAGCGGTACAACCACTAGAGCCAATGATGCAGCCGCCGAAAGCACCCTGGAAAATAGGGTACAAGTGGTACAACCACTAGCTTAGGTGGTACAACCGCCGCCTGCTGCTCGTATTCCTGGTTAGCGATGGTACAATTATCGCTCACCGACGGCACAATCGCTAGGATTTCTAGAAAAATGATTCTCTGCACTTTTACAATCCTGACTTGTACCTCATGTTGACCAATTCTCAGGTCAACTAATTGAGCTCAACCCGATTGCCTTATATTGAGTTGATTTAGATTCATTCCAAAGTAAACTTAATTAGGACTCAATCCTTAACTACGACACATTGATTACAACCATAAGGACCATTAAGCTAAATAATGACCTAACTCCTGCCAATCTTGCAGCCTCCAACATTCTTGATGTGAGTTTTATGATTTTCCTCTAGCAATCTCTCGGTGTGTTCCTAGTGAGCTTCTTGATTCCTTCGACGGACTCCTAATGAACTCCGGCGAGCTCCCACCGCATCGTCCAAACCTTGGCCCGATGCTTAAGCTTGATCTTAGCCTAATCATTTGGTTGTAACTCCTTTTCTCCGTCATAGTTAAAACTTTTATTACCTCTTCTAACATACATATTAGATTAAATACTCATCAATTGATTTCATCAAAATCCGAGATTTAACATGTTTGAGTGACGTAAAACTAGCATCGATTAAGGAGAGATAAATTGATTAAAGCTAGAAGAATAAATTATTGGGTCAGAGTGGAACATGTCAGAAGATTGTTGAACGTGTCGGTAGAAGGCTTCATGCCATGAGTTCGGGCATCGAGCCAGAAGTATCATATATTGCGCTAAGGAGATCGAATATTTTGGGGGTCAACATGCCAATTGGACAATACATCATAAGTGAGGATGATGCGCCGAAGGGTCGGACGAAGTGTTGGATGAACCAATGACATCGTTGACAATATAGGATTCATGCTTTGTAATAATTTATCTAGATTGAAGTAGTTTAGGTCTTAATTGAGTTAGTTTTAGGTATAACTATGTTAACTCAATTAAGGGCCCATTAGGCCTTGATTATACCTTAACTAAGGCTGATTTGAGCCCATTAGGAGACTCATTTCATTGACCTGGAAGGAGGTGCAGCCAGGTCAAGAGATAATGTAGCTCATGATATGAAAAGTATTGAAAAGTAATTTTTTAGGATTCATGGGTGGTGGTACCACTAGTCGACATTAGTATTGCCTATTCTAGGTGGTGGTACCACTCAAGCCTATAATCCTAAGCTCTATTCAGTGGTGGTACCGTTGGTGCTAACGGTGGTACCACCCATATCTTGAAACCTTAGAGTGCATGAATTTTTTGCTCCAATTTATAAAGCTAATTGGGGTATATAAATACCCTAGGTAGTTTTGCTTGGGAGAGCAAGAAAGTAGAATAAAAACTTGAGAAAATACTGTTGTAATTTTTTGAGAGTTCCCTTCCTCTTCTTTAAGTGTGATTTCTATTTAAGAGAGGGCAGAAAGAATTGTAAAGGCTATCTCCTAAACCTGTGAGAAAGAGAATAGAGATATAAGAGGGTGGTCGATCTTCACCTATTGAAAGAAGATCAATGGTGGAAGACAGTGACCTCAGCGAGGAGGAATCAAGAGTAGAGTAGGTTACAATGATCAAACCACTATAAAATTGGTGTGCTTTCTTTCTTTGCTATTTAATAACTTTGTAAATTTCTTTACTTGCTCATTATAGTCCTATGATCGTTTTTAAGTTTAAACAATTTTCTGTTATAAACATTTTTGAATAAAATTTTAAATCGATGGAAGTTTTTCAAAAGCAGTAATTTATCCCCCCCTCTTAGTGCCAATTTCGGTCCTAATAATCCTATCCATGCGTGGCTTTTCTTCAGGAGTCTTTGGGGACATACTCCTATAAAGTGATATTTCATGTCTCATCGGTATCAGACTTAACTTGAAATTTTTCATGCCAAACCTTTTGACAAGGATGTCTATGTACTTGAATGAGATAAGCCAAGCATCCTCTTGGATCTATATCTATAGATCCAAATCCCTAAGATGTAAGATGCTTCCCCTAAGTTATTCTTGAAGAAGTGTTTAAATAGCTAAGCTTAATTATGAAGAGCATTCTTATATCATTCCTAATGATCAGGATATCATCCATATATAATATCAAGAAGGTGATAATGCTCTCACTTACCTTCCCATACACACAAGGCTAATATTCATTCCTAACGAAGTCATAAGATCTGATCGTCTCATCAAATCTTATATGCCAACTTTGTAAAGTATGCTTCAGTCCGTAGATGGACCTGAGCAACCTGTACACCTTATCTGGATTCTCATTCGACACAAATCACTTAGGCTATATCAAATACACCTCCTTTTCAAGGTTGTCGTTGAGGAATACAATTTTCATGTCCATCTATCAGATTTCATAGTCAAAGTGTGCTACAATTGGTAAAAAAATTATGATGGATTTCAACATAGCTATAGGTGAGAAGATTTCGTCATAGTCAACTCATTGCCTCTGACGATACCCCTTGACCATCAGCCTTGCCTTATAGGTCTCTTTACCTTTCCAGCTACTTCGATCTTCACCTTGAAGATCCGTTTATAGTTGATGGGTATGATAGTCTCAAGTGCATCAACAAGGTTCTAAATCTTACGGAGTACATCGAATCCATCTCAGAATTCTTAGCTTCTTGCCACTTTCTGGAGTCTATACTCATAATAGCCTTCTCGTAGATCTGAAGGTCAATATCTTGAGTGTCCTCTCCACTGATATATCCCACATATCTCTCAGGAGGATGGGACACTCTGCTTGACCTACATAAATTTAGAATTTGTGTGCTAGGTACTTGAACAAACTCGATCTCTGGAATGGTACTTAAGCCAGATTTTCGAACCTCACTTAACTCTATGATGTTTTCACTATGTTCACCAAGAATTTGTTCCTTCTCAAGGAACACTACCCTCTTAGTAATAAAGACTTTTTAGTCCTCGGGATGATAGAAATAGTACTCATAAGTTTTCTTGGGATATCTCACGAACTTGTACTACCTCGTTCTTGATTTTAACTAGTCGAGTTATGTCTTCTAATGTGGGCAGGATAACATCTAATCTTAACAAACTTAAGATCGAGCTTCTTCCCTTTCCATATTACATATAGTATATATACTATTGACTTAGATGGAACTCTGTTCAGAAGATAAGCTATGATTTTCAGGACTTATCCCTAGCATGAGACGAGTAGGTCGATGAAACCCATCATGAATCATACCATATCTAATAGTGTGTAATTTCTCCTTTCTGGTAGACCATTGAGTTGAGATGTATAAGGAGGTGTTCATTGAGATAAAATCCCATGGTCCTTGAGGAAATAAGTGAACTTTGTAGTTAAGTACTCTCCTCCTCGATCCTATCGAGGAGTTTTAATACTCTTTCTAATCTAGTTCTACTTTATTCTTATATTCATTGAAATTTTTGAAGGCTTTAGACTTGTACTTCATCAAGTACACTTGTTCATTCCTAGAGAAATCATCGATGAAAGTAATGAAGTACGAGTAACTATTTTAGGCCTGAGTCGACATGGGACCGACCATACACATCACTGTGTATGAGTTCCAAAAACTCAGTGGCTTTCTCTCTATTTCCACTAAATGGAAAGTTGGTTAACTTTCTATGAAGGAAAGGTTTGTAAGTTGCATATTACTCACAGTCGAATAGATCTAAGTTTGCATCCTTCAGCAACTTTTGAATTCTTCTTTCGTGGATATGACTAACTTATAATGTCATAAGTATGAATTATTTACCTCATCATATTTTCTCTTGGCCATATTTACATTTATGATATGTGGAGCAATGTCTAGTACAAACGAACCATTATGGAACATTCTTCTAATGATGATCTTATTATCCAAAATTAATAAATAACTATTATTCTAAAAAAAGTAATTTATATCCACTAACTATCAAACATGAAATGGAAATAATATTTTTGATAATATAAGGAATGTAATAACATAAATTTAATGCAATAGTAGCTCCATTAGTCAAATGTAGGATGACTTCACCAATAACCACTACAACAACTCTTGCTGCATCGCCATTTTGAGGTCTATCTTGCCTCTTGTCAATCTCCTAGGTTTTGTTAGAACCTATAATAAATTGCAGATGTGATAAACACTCCCAATATCTAATAGCCATGTGTGATAAAAAAAAATGACAAATAGAGATTGATCATTAATGTACTTGAAGCTTCTCCAAGCTTTTGTTTTACATTCTCTGCAAGGTACCATTTGCAGTTCCTCTTTCAATGCCCATCTTTGTTGTAGTGGAAGCACTGACCTTTGTCCTTTGTTGTGTCTTTCTTGGTAATCTTTACCTTACCCGATTTGCCCTTGCCCTTCTTAAGGGACTTGTCAGCCTTCCTTTCCTTTTTGGTCTCACCAATATAGAGAACTGACTTCTCTTTCTTGATGGTGCTCTTAGTCCCCCTTAACATATTGAGGAGCTCAAGGAAAGTCGCTTCAAGCCTATTCATATTAAATTTATGATAAATTATGCAGAGACTGTGAGGGATTGAAGTACGAGGTCCACATATATGTTATCCTCTAGGACCATTTCTAGACCTGTGAGTTTATCAATCCACTCAATCATCCTTAGGACATGGTTCTGAATCGATGTCTCCCTTATTATCCTGGCACGAAAGAGACTCTTAGACATCCATGCTCTTTCCTGTTCCTTAAATAGCTAGCAAAGATGAAGGCAGATAGAATTGACATCCATGTTCTCGTATTGCCTCTGTAGCTCATGAGTCATAGAGGCCAACATATAGCACTTAACTATGGTGGAATTGTCTATGTACTTTACATAGTGAATCTTATCCTCGCTTGATCCTTCCTCTAGTATGGGCAATATTGTGTTAAGGAAATATACGATTTTCTCTGTTGTGAGAATGATTCTCAGGTTGCAGAGCCAATCCATGTAGTTTGAACCAATGAGATGGTTAGCATCAAGTATGTTATATAGGGGGTTTGTAAGTGATATGTTTCTAACAAACAAGAGATGTAGCATAAATAAATAATATATAGATTTTATAAAAAATAAACTATTAAGATACAGACTTCTATCTTAATATACTCTCACTATTTTTCTAATGAATCACATGATACTCTTTAGCACATGAAAAAATCTCTAGCAGATTCTTAGTAGGGATCGAGATCCAATCAGTGTCTTAGTGTAACATTGAGGGACTCGATTAATCATACTAAGCTCAAAAAGGTAGGAAACTCTTGTTGATCACAACTCCTTATGATTCCCATCCTGTTCGGCCTCTAAACCATTATGGTCTCGTGGGGCTCGAGTAACCATTATGTTCATGTAAGTCATGATCATCGTAAGAAGATAAGTCTGATTCAATGATATACCCTCAAGGGACTCGACCAAGCATACTATGTCCTAAGGTCATTGGTGATATCTCTATGTTGTAGGCAATATCTCAAATCGTGACATAGGTGACCCTCGAGGGACCAACTCAACATGCTATTATGAACTTACCTGAACTTGCCTAAGTCATGCGACATCTTTGTGACAAAGTTACGGACTTAACTGAAATTGTCTAAGTCGTGAAGTATCACTTGCGCTAATGTCTTGGACTTAGCTAGGATTGCGTAAGTCATAAAATGCCCATGCATTATTCATCCATAACTACAACCTAGATGTAACCTTGCATAGGTCCCGAAGGATCTAAAAAAGAGAAAGTTGATTAGTTTGAAAGCGAGCGGCGAACAAGTCTCAATGTCTTACAAAGAAGGAAGCTTTTAAAAGCAATTCAATAAACACCTTAAGTGCAATAGAAAAAAGATAAAAAGGAGCGAACAAGGACTTAATAAGGTTGAATGAATAGTCACGAGTCCACAAATGATGATTCACCGGGTGTCGGGCATGAAGACAAGTTTAACTTGTAAAGAATATTCAATGTCCGACAATATACCACAGCCCCATCCAGTGCTGTGCCACCTGAGGGGTTCCAGGGGTCTAAGATGGTTGACATTTTGCACTACATCGTGGTCTACAAAAATCAAGTTGTAATACATGAAAAAAGATCAAGTTTGGGTAGTTTTCACCCGATGTGGTGAGTGGTTGTACTATAGCTTTATAAACTATTTTTTGCTTAAATTTCTCAATCGGAACTATATAAAACTAAGGCAAAACAGGCTACCAAATAGTTGCACAAGCATACAAAAGTGATGAATGATTCGTTAAGCGAAGATGTTGCAAGTGTGTGATGACCCTTCGTGACATTTTCCCCCACTTAAACTATTGACACCCTCGTCGATGCATGTTGGTAGGCTTTGATGATAATTTCTTTATGTCATATGGCATCTTTGGGATCCTAACTATTTTCTATTCGGGAAAGTTTTCATCACTTCACTAGGTATTTGATTTGCTCCACTCCACTGGATAGCTTTATCTTGTGATCTACCAGAATAGTTTCAACTCACTTTTCGTAAGAGGTTCTAGTGGGGGGTAGTCGAGTTGAAACACTTCGGGAAGCATCTTGCGGATCTGAGTGGTAAGCCTTCAAGTTGCTTACATGGAAGACATTATGAATTTTGTAGGAGATATTGCCTACCCTACTGATAATTGGGAAGAGCCCTTCATACTTGCACATCAATCATTTATGCACTTTGTGCCTACAGAACTAGAGTGATGCTAGTTGGAGCTTCACCAACACAAAGTCGCCAACTTTAAACTTATGTGTTTGCGTTCTCAAGTCCACCAACTTTTTCATCTTATTGGTCGCCTTCTCCAAGTAAGCCCATGCAATATCTATATTCCTATGCTATTCCTTTGCAAAGTGATTTGTTGACGGACTACTCCCCGTATAGCCAATAACTAAGGTATGTGGAGTTAATAGCTGTTGTCTTGTAATAATTTCGAAGGAGCTCTTATTGGACGTAGAGCTCTACTGCAAATTGTAGGAGAATTGGGCAATGTCCAAGAGCTTCACCCAATCTCGTTGATTGGCACTCAAGTAATGCCGAAGATATTGCTCCAAGAGCGAATTGATTCTTTCGGTTTGGCCATCCGTCTGCGGGTGGAGGCTTATGAAGAAGTACAATTTAGTTCCCAATAGCTTGAATAGCTCAGTCTAGAATCATCCCAAGAATCAAGCATCTCGATCACTAATGGTTTTATGCTGGACTCCTAAATACTCCACCACATTCTTTATCATCAACTTAGCCACCTCCTCTGTTGAATAGTGTAGGGGTGCAACAATGAATATTACATACTTCGAAAATTGATCGATCGTCATGAGTATCAATCCAAGTCCCCCTACTATCGACAAGCTTGATATGAAGTCTAAGGAAATGCTCTCCCATGGCCTTTTTGCTTGGGCAATGTCTCCAAAAGTCCAACAGCTTCCACTGCTCTACCTTATCTTGTTTGCAAGCAAGACATGTTGAAATATATTCCTCCATATTAGTCCTCATCTTCAGCCAATAGAAGACCCTCTCCATGAGAGTCATTATTCAATTAATACCTGGATGTCAAGCCCAAAAGGAATTGTGACACTCACTCAAGAGTTCACGCCTTAAATTATCCACTCGTAGAATATAAATTCTGTTCTCTTTGGTGTAAATGAGTCCCTCCTAGACCCAAAATCGTCGTGCATTGCCTTTTTAATGAGTTGTAATAGGGTTACCACTTGAGGATCACTCTACAGTCCATCCCTGATCCTGGAAAAGAAGTTGGAGTGCAACTGATTTACTTGGTCTCTGTCTTTCAGCTGTATAGCATTCACTAGCTCCACTTTCCAGCTTAACGCATTGGCCACGACATTTGCTCTTTCAGGCTTATACTCTATTATCATATCAAACTCAACTAGGAAGTCCTACCATCGGGCTTATTTTGTGGAGAGTTTCTTTTGAGTTTCAAAATAACTCAACATGATGTTGTCCGTCCTTAGCAGAAATCGCCCTCCGAGAAGATAGTGTCACCAAACTCGTAGACAATGGATTGCCACTGTCATCTCCTTCTCGTGCACTAGATATCGCCGCCTGGTCTCATTGAGCTTGCAACTCTCGTAGGCCACCGGGTGGTCGTACTCTCCAAATAGTGAAGTTTGAAGCTTCTATATGGATTTCAAAAGACTTCCCATAGTTTGACAATTTGAGTATCGGTTTTTCTAACACCATAGTCTTTAGGTCTTGGAATGTTGCTTCACATTTGTTCGACCATCTCTAAGACGGCTCCTTCTTTAGCAACCCTATCAATGAAGCTGCATGCTTCGAATATCTAGCTATGAAGCACTGATAATAGTTGACGAAACCAGCGAAGGATCTCGGCTCTAGTACCTTCTTTGGTGTTCGCCATTCTGCCACAACTTGCACCTTAGATTTGTCTATTCGAATGAACTTTTACCAATTCGATGTCCTAAGAATAGAATCTCTGTCTAAGCAAAGTAGCACTTCTCCCTCTTCATGAATAAAGTGTTCTCCCTGAGAACTTTGAAAATTATTCATAGGTGCTCGATATGTTTCTCGAACATTTGGCTATAGACAATGATATTGTCTAAGTAGACGACCACAAACTTGTCCAAATACTCCTTAAATAGTTGGTTCATTAGAGTGCAGAATATGAGCAGAGCGTTGGTTAAGCGAAAAGGCATCACTAGGAACTCAAATGCTCTATACCTAGTCACATAGGTAGTCTTCACTTCATTGCCTTTTGTAATGCGCAGCTGCCAATACCCCAACCAAAGGTCAAGTTGGAGAAATACTTTGCCTTGCCTAGTTGATCGAACAAGTCCACTATGTGCGGGATGTGATACTTGTTCTTCACTGTCACTTTGTTGAGGGCCCGATAGTCGGCGCATGATCGGAGGCTCATATCTTATTTTTTTTGGAAAAGGACTAGAGCTTCGAATGGTGTTCTTGAATTTCAAATAAGACCACCACTTAGCAATTCATCTAACTTTTTCTTGAGCTCTGCCAACTCTGGAGGGGCCATGCTGTATAGTGGTTTCGCTGGAAGCTTCACCTCTCAGCTCCAACTCAATATGATGATCCAGCCTCTAAGAGTTTTTGATAACTCGATTGGCATCACATCTGAGAACTCTTTTAGAATGTTTGCCAGTATAAGAGGCTCTTGAATGGCCTCCCTGTCAAGTGCCTCTAGCTTTATAGCCACCACAAAGGTTGATTCTTCTTTTTGTACCCCTTTTTTAATTATAATATTAATATTTATTGTGGATCTTTGGTTCCTCCTCGAGAAACTAGAACCACATAAGGGTTATCACCTCCCATTAGGTATAGGGAGTTTAGGAATGACATTGGCACCAACTTCGTTGTATGCGTGAACTCTATTTCGAAAATTACTTGGAAGTCATTGAATGGCGCCACTATTATGATTATGCTTCCACTCTATGTTTCGTTCTTGATGGGGACCCCCTTTACTAGTCCAGAGATCTGTTTGGCCTCTGAATTTACAGCCTTCATTTGACTTGGGTTCTTCTCTAAGATTAGTCCAAGTCGCATTGATTCTCGATCAACAATAAAATTGTGGGTAACGCTTATGTCCACCATTGTATGGGTTATTCGGCCAGTAAGCTTGATGTCCACATACATCAACTCGGTACTCCCTATCTTCTGTGGCTTTGCTTTTGTGTTCTCCCCCACTTAACTCCGCAATGATTCAACAAACGTATGGTTCCCATTCGGAGCCCTTGTGACTCCTTATCATCACTGCAAGATTCTGAACTGCTCGAACTATGGGCAATGGTCTGCCCTTATCCGATTTATGAGGGTGGATTGATGCAATTAAGATATTGAGTACCTGTTTTTATAGGCACTCCCTCACCATGTACGGTCATCTACACAAGAAACATCCACCAAGTTTTGGGGCTTTACCTTTTGAGCTTGGTTATTTGTGGAAGTTCTTCTTCCTTTGTTTTTCCCCAGACTCTTTCATTTGAGAATATTTGAGTGGGAGATTTCCTGATAACTAGTTCTTCTTCCCCGAATCCTTTGAAGAAATAAAGTCAATGAGCCTTTTCTGTGATTGTAATTACCCTGACCACATTGATGATATTCCACTGATTTAGTTCCTATTATGCCTATAGCTTCAGGCCATCGAGGAAGCTGAATGCTTTATCCTTCTCGGACATGTCTTGTATGTCTAACATTAGTGTAGAAAATTACTTCACATAGTCCTGAATAGAAGTACTTTGGTGGAGTTGTCTCAGCTTTCTTCTTACAACGAATTCTATATTCTCGGATAGGAATTGAGTTCGTAGCTCTTACTTCAAGTCCTCCTGTGTGTCCACTCAACACCAGCCTTGCTGGATCTCTTCCCAATGAATTCACTACCAAATTTTTGCATCTCCATTCAAATATATTGTTGCTATTAAAACTTTAGTTTCTTCAGAGTTAGGACTCATAGCATGAAAGTTTCGTTCCATGTCAAACAAAAAATTTTTGAGCTCTTTGGCATCCTTGGCATCCCTACAGCAATGCAGCTCGGGCAACCTTAAGCTTTGTGGCAACACAATGTAGGTGTTTCTCCCTCCTGTATTAAGAGTCCTTGTGAGCAATGTCACCTTGGACATGAGTTCTATCATAACTTCATGCAGATGTTACATGGAGTCTTTGGTGTCTTCCATTAGTCAGTCAATTAGGGACTCAACCTTACCGATCCGAAATTCAACTTTTTTTTGTAAGCTCTCTACCTCGAGGAGCATTCTTTGGTCTTAGTAGAGTTCCTCCAAACTCGCTTCAAGAACATCAAGGTGGGTTTCTGCCATTATAAACCTCTCCTTGTGGCTTCTTTCCTGGTTAGCACTCTAGATTATACCTCCTCTGCTTACGGAGAATACCTAACTTCTCGCTCGTCTTGTTCACTGTGACACTCCTTAAGAGCAGCTCCAACAGCTTGAGAGCAAGTTTGCACTTGCAGCCCACTTGTGTCTGCTTGGAGCAAAGGTTCGGCTTGCCCTATCTTGCTTGATTTGCCATGATGCTTCACCATGGTAAGATTGTGAAACTTCTTTGCTATTTGTTTGAATTGCCTGCCTGCTCTAATACTATAATATCACAGACTCAGCTGAATTTACTGAAGTCATGCGACACCCTTGTGACAAAGTTACGGACTTAGCTGGAATTGCCTAAGTTGTGAAACACCCTTGTGCCAATTTCTTAGACTTAGCTAGGGTTGCTTAAGTCATAAAACACCCATGGGTTATTTGTCCTTAAGGCGTTAGCCTAGATGCAACCTCGTGTAGGTCCTGAAGGACCTAAAAAAGAGAAGGTTGATTAGTTTAAACATAAGTGATGGACTTTAGAAGCAATTCAATAAACATCTTGAGTGCAAGAGAGAAAAGAGAGAAAAGAGTAAACAAGGACTTTAGAAGGTTGAATGAACAGTCGCAAGTCCATAAACGATGGTTCATCAGGTGCTGGGCACGAAGACAAGTTCAACTTATGAAGAATGTTCATCGGGGTTCTAGGGGTCTAAGATGGTTGTCGTTGTACCACACTAGCTCTATAAAAATCAGGCCATGACACATGAAAATAGATATATTTTAGTTGGCCCAATGCGGTGAGCGGTCACACTATAGCTTTAAAAACTATTCTTGCTTACATTTCTTAGTCAAAAACATATAAAACTAAGGCAAAACAGACTACCAAACAACTATACAAGCATGCAAAAGCACCGACCATTTTGTTGAGTGAAGATATTGCGGGTATGCGGCGACCGTTTGTTACACTACATCAGGATTCAAATTCTTCCTATAACGACGGAAGGCCACGTGGGTCAATCTAATTTTATTATATTTACTGACTTAATAGTATCATAGGAGGGGGTTTTGATTCGTTGTCATAATATGATGTGCCACACACATAGATATTTAATATATATCTATATCGCATGTAAATATATATAAGTATTTAGTAGGTGTACAAACATCCACATATCATATATAGCTAGTGGGCCCAATCACTCACATCACAATTTATGTGCGTATCGGTGCATCTCCATACCTTGTGATCGTCCATCTCGTCATTATCGATTTTGACGGCATCTTGGCACATCTCCATGCATCACGATCATCCGTCTCGACCTCGTGGGTCTTGTTGGGACCTCCACGCTCCCATCGCACCTTCTCTTGTAATTACAACATAGTCACAAGCACACATGCAAAATAATAAATGAGAAAAATCAAAGGCTCGTGATGATGATGATGATGGTAATAATAATAATAATAATAATAATAATAATAATAATAATAATAATAATAATAATAATAATAATAATAATAATAATAATAATAATATACATAAATCACATCACATGTTTCATGATTATCCATCGATATCATACATCACATGTACACATCATCATGTGGGACTATTAGATAAATAATAATTAATTAAACTATTTAATTAATTATTTTATTGGATTTTGGGAGACCCTATCATAGGGTGCCAAACATGGCATGAAAAATCCCTATGCGGCTAGGAAACTGTAATCGTTAGGGACACCCCTACGGTTAAGAGTCCTTAGCCATAGGGTAGCCATGAAACCATGACCCATAAGGTATCCCTTGTAGCCAACAACCTTGGCTATAATCTTCCATGGGTAGCCAACAAAGCCTTGGCCGCCATGTTGCCCCTTATGGCTAGGAAATCTAAGTCGCTAGGGGTTTCCCATATGGCTACGAAACCTAAACCACTAGCATGGTGGTATTCACGATTTTTATAACTCATGAGATGATTGAATCATTAATGTATAAGGACAAAAAAAAAATTGTTAACTTGCTCTCAAAAGAGAAATGAAGCTTGCAATTTCATTAAAAGAGTTCACTTTAGATACGATTGATAGTTTGAATGTTAGGTTGAAAAATATTGGCTTCTATGTTGAATAATTGATTTGAATGATTGAAAGTTAGATGGGTTGTATGTTGACATAAAATAGGTTGTATGTTGTATGATTAAATATTGGATTGTTCTTGAATTGAGGCTTGAAATAAAGTAAACTAAATAAAAAAATAAAATGAGCATGACAATTGCATGGTAACTCATTGCACTAAGTAAAAAAAGTTAGACTCACTTAAGAAGAAAAAATTATTGGAATTAAAATAAATCAAAGTTTTTCTTTGAAAATGTTTTATTGTTCTAATGTGTTATATTAGTGATCTTGATGATTTCTTTTGAAATGAAACTTAGTTTTAGGTTTTAAATGACAATACATGGACTTAGCATAAAATATAAGAGCATTCTTGAAATAAATTACATAAATTGCAACAAAAAAAAAGAATACATTTTTTCTTAAAAATATCTCTATCCTATCAAGTTTTCAATAAGAAATAAATTGATAAATCTATATATATACCATTATTTAGAAATCTTTTAAATATGAAAGTGATTTTGATGATTTGATGATATGAATTTGTATAAGTTATTATCCAAATCATAATCTTGATATCTTGATAATTATAACTTAAGATTTTTTATATAAATTATGATCATTCACTATGATTCTTTCATTTTATTAAAGAAAATTATCCAAATGAATCATGATTTATCTTTTTAATCTTTTAAAATTTTAAATTAATTTTTTTTTATAAACTATGATCTTGTTGACTTAAAATTTCTTATACATGAATCAAGATCTTTTATTTGTTCTCCTGTCTCCTTTTGCAACTTACTATAGAGAAGTTTTTATCCTAATTATGATCTTGGCTTCTTGATATTTATAACTTGATATTTTTTTTATGAATTAAGATTTTACTTACTATTTGATCTCCTAACATTTTTTTTATTATCTAAGAGGAGATTTGTCAAATTGAATCATGACTTTTGGTATTCACGATTTGATATTAATATCCTTCATGTCATGATTTATTAAGACTCCCTTATATTCATGAATTATATACTCTATCACCATTGATATCTCTGGATATCCTTCATGACGTGACTTTCATTAATCTCTTTGCATTTATGGTTAGAGCATTGATGAAAAAGAAAAATTATACTATCATATTTTTTTTTGACAATAATAAAGGGGAAAACAAAATTGCTATCTTGTAACAAAAATATTGAATGAGAAACAAATTAATTAGAAGAGAATTATATATATTAAATCTTCAAAATGCATGAGTTGATTTCTTATTTTTCAGATTTCTCGTTTTGAGTTTCTTCTTTAAATTTCAATGGAATGTTTTTGAATCTTTAAGTTTCAATGGAATGTTTTTGAATCTTCCGGATACACGAGATGATTCTTTCCTCTTGACATCTACAAGTAGAAATGTGATCTTTGATCTTTAAATTGATTTTACATCATTTATTCCTCTTGAAATTTGTAAAAGAAGAAATATGATTTATGAATCTTTTGTCTACTTGATCTTTTATATGATGCTTTCAAATAAATCCTCCCTCTTGATATTTGATTCTTGGATTTTTGGGGATACTTGATCTTTTATGTGATGCTTTCAAATGAATCCTCTCATTTGATCTTTGAGCTTTAATTCTTGAACCCTTAGGTATACTTGACTCCTTCATTTTTCTTCTTCTTCTATTTTTTTTATGAAGGGGGAGAAATAAATTGGATGTGATAGACTCTTTATGTAATAAATAATTTCCTCGCTTTTTCTTCCTTTTATTTTACAAACAAGGAGAGATAGTATATTGATGACAAATGATGAATGTTTGTGATAAATGTTCAAATATGTGTTAAATATTTCTCCTTTTTATTGATGACAAAGGAGGAGAAATGATATATTGATGACGTGATATTAAAAAGGTAAATATATTGTTTAAAATTTTTATCAGGTGATACCAAAATGATGAATATTTGTTTTAAATTTTTTATCATTTATGGTATCATGGTTAAATGGTTAAACCTTTTAATGTTTTAGTTTCATGCATGCAATGCTCAAAGTAATGTTGACTTATTGTTGGTATCATGCATGAAGTAATGTTGAAATACTTTAAAATTATGCATGTTATGATTTTAAACTATGAGGATGCGCAATGTATAAAATGAGATGTTGCACAATGATAAAAAAGACTATCTTGAATTCAAAGGTGATTGTTTCTTTTGAATTCAAGTTTGTTCTATTTCAAATACGACATGTAGATAGAGGAGTTAAAGTTAATTCCATCATCAATTGGTTGTCATCATAAAAAATGGGAAGATTATTAAATATCAGATTTTGATGATGAAATTATTTGATAGATTTATGATCTAACCTATGTGTTGGAAATAAGTGATGCAGGACTAACTACGACTACGAAAAGATAAAATAATTAAAGGAGAATCTATCGTTAAGCTAGAGTCAAGATCAGACATCGGGCCGAAAGAATCAAGGATAGACTGAAGCTTTAAGAACTCACCGACAGTTTGCTGGAAGGTGATCGGGAGCTCGTTGGAAAGATGCCAGGACAACAAAAATTAGTTATAATTGTGTTTGTATTTAAATATCATAGTTAGTGTTTCAATTAGAGTTAGTTGTGGAGAAATCTTATTAACTCAATTAGAGGCCAACCAGGTTCAATTTGGGTTTGATTTGAGCTCATGATAGAGCTCATTTCATTAACCTGAAAGGAAGTCAATATAAGGTACAACTTAGGCATGAAACAATACTGAAAAGTGTTTTTGGGATACCTAGGAGGTGGTACCATCGGTGGTAGTACCACTAATCTCGGTGGTAGTACCGCCACCTCCTAGAATCCTACGCTATGTTTGATGGTGATACTACCCGTACCCCAAAATTTTAGGATGTTTGATTTTTTGGCTCCAATTTCTAAAGCCAAGTGTGGTCTATAAATACCTCAACTATTCTTGCTTGGGATAGTAAGACAATAAACAAAATCCTTAGTAAAATTATGTGAAAATTGATTGAGAACTTCCCTTTTTTTCTTTCAAGTGTAAAATGTGTTTTAGAGAAGAGTTGAAAGTTGTAAAGGTTGTTCTCCTAAACCTGCGAAAATGAGTAAAGTGTGTAAGGGACAGTTAATTTTCGCTCTTGAAAGAAGATCATTAGTGGACACTAGTGGGCCTCGATGAAGGCGGGAGTGGATGTAGGTCAGTTTGACTGAACCACTATAAAAATTCTGTGAGCATCTCTATCTCGTCTTCCTTCAATATTGCTCTTGAATTTATTTGATCTTAACTAGTTTTAAGAAAATCACGAGTATCTCCATTCAGTTTTGTCTTTACTATTGTTCTCTAACTTAATAGCTCTTAACACATTCCAAGAAAAGCACATTTGATTTTATTTTTTTTTAGAGCAAAAATTTTTTGAACCAAATTTTTATCACTTTCACTAATTCACCCCTTCTTAGTAGCAAATGACATGGACACTTTTAATGAAACACGATCTTTGTCAATATTAGACTCAAAAGTATTTTTGAGAAATACTCATCTGATACCAAACCAGAATATAAAGGATCTTCTGCACAACATCAAACTTACAACTTCCATTTGAACGAAACATTTATAATATATGATAATGAAGATAGTTATGAGATATTTGAATAAGAGTGGCCTGAGCAGAGAATAGCTGAAGAATTCTAAGAAGAAATAGATCATAATATATTTGATGCCCATTATATTATCAGTGATCTGATTTCAATCCAAATTTGTATCAAAAACCTCTTTGAGGATAGGGCCATAGAAAAAAAAACCTCTTTGTCAACAATGACCTATGCATTGGATAGGTAAAAATTTATGACTGTTCATATTATAATATTTAATATAAATATTTGGTTGTGATATTTGGCACATAAGTGCATCATTTTTATAGGTATTTACAGATATGTCATAGTTTAAAAGAGCTTGGTAAGAATTTGTTATAAAGAGAAATTTTGAAATAAAAATTCAAGTATGTAAAAGTTACAAGCTTATAGTACGATGTAAAATTGAGCATTGTGGATAGATGATAGTTGGTCATGGGGGCGATACATGTTAGATTACAAGGTTCATTAATGAACACCAATGCAATATGCCTAGAAAAAGTTATTATCATCCATCTTGTAGTAGCAAATTTATAGCTGAATAAATAAAATAATAAGTTCTTTCAAATGACCAGTATATCAAAAAAAATAATTGCAGACATATCAAAAAAATTGGATGGTATTTTCATATAGAAAAATATATCTGGCACGTAAAATCACATTGAATGAACTTTGTGAAGAATTTGACGTATCTTATAGTGAGTTAAATGTATTTTCTGAGAGTTGAAAGTTCATGACTATGAAATGACTATTTGTTTAATAGCTATGGAGAAAGGACACTTTTGTTGAATTTTTTTGATATATAATGTGATTCTTTAATTATCATCAGTGATGGGCATCCAGAAATCCTTGCAGCAATGAAAGAAATATTTTTAGAGTTACATCACGAGTATTACATGATCCGTCTTTCGGTGTACCACTGGGAGCATCTACCGAGTTCAAGTTTAATGAATATATATAAAAACTAATAGAAAAATACATCAAAAATTGTCATTATATCTTAGAAATAAATAAAGAGAAGTGGGCTACAATATTTTTTCCAAGAGGACAATATGTAATGTCAACAATAGATGGTTTCAAAAGCATAAATTTACTACTGAATGATATCCGTAGATTTTTTTGTTAGATTATGTGATTTTATTTAATTAAGTAAAATATATTATAAATATGATTGGATTTTGATTATGGTTATTGGGTAATAGAAATGAAGTCCAATTAAAGTAGGATTTCTTAGGAGATGTCTTTGATGGGATAAACTATTCTAATTATTTATCCTAGACCCTTTGCTCTTGCCTATAAATAGATAATACCTTATAGGGATACAAAATGGGAAAGAGAAAAATATGATGAATGATTATGAGAATCACAAAACACCTGACATAATTGAGAGATTACAGATCTCCTCTCTCTCCCTTTGTCACGTGTATTAGTCAATTGAGAGATTATAGTTTCTCTCTCATATTCCTTTCTTATATTATTGTTTTCCTAGTCTATCAATCATAGTAGTCTTGTGAAAGGATAGGAAGAGAGGAGAAGGTGAGTCTAGTTCTCCTTGCAGATTGATATTGTAGATCTTGGATCCAATGATAATGTGCTGGCAGATCAGGTGAAAGTTTTTCTGAATAGCAACTTTAAAAGGTACGCATCGTAATAATCTTTTTAGATCCATTGTTATTTGATTTCATATTCTGGCATTGAAGTTTTTTTGCATTACAGATAGCATATTATAGATTTTATGCTAACAATTGGTATCAGAGCTATGGTTTTGAAATCAAAACTTTGGATCTATTTATTAACATCTTTTGTTCGATAAAAGATGTTAATCAATTTTTATTTACGATGCATGAATGATTCATTGGTATTATTGATCTATTTTTTCTATTCAATCTATCCTACCGTTTCATTGCAAATAATTTATAATTTTTATGTTTGATCGATGAATTTATTATTTGTTGTCAACGGTTGTTGTCAATGGCGTTGATCACCTGTTTCATGGTACAAACATTGCATCGGATTCTAACATAGGCCAGCGTAGGCAATAGTGCACAATGTGTGTACGAAGGCTTGCGGCGACGCAGAGCGGCGATACGCCAGCGAAGACAACGTGGCCGCGTGAGTAGCGTGTCACGCTATGCGACGGTAGCCTCTGGAGGTTGCACTTAGGTGTCCACGCGTGGCATAAGCCGCCGCTAGTAAAGGCACGCCATGCGCATGGCCGCAATAGTGGTGGCTACCACGCACAACAATGCGGCGAGGCGGCGACCGCAAGCCAGTGGTCTCTCATGGCCATTGGCGGTGGCTGCGGGAAGAGGCAGCGCCACGCTCGCCTGTAGAGGTGGTGACCGGGTGTGCAAGGGGCAGCGACGACGTGCGCAGGGGCTGCAGTAGGGAGTTTAGGGATTTTTTCCAGAAAAGACATTCTTGCCCTTCAGAATATAGGAATTTCAAAGTTTATCCTTTTCTTTACTTTCCGTTAATACCCTTGATAAATTTGATATTTCCCGCCATATCCTTTTGACAGTTCTGCCCTTTATAAAATTTATAATTCAGGTTTATGTCCTATCATAAAATTACAATTTTACCCCTATAAATTTATAAAATTTTGATCAATATATTTAATTATAAAATTGATTAATATCGTTTAATTTAATTAAATTTAATCATTATGACTATTTATTTGATTTAGTTATGATCAAATTTAGAAATGATTAAATTTTGATCAATTTTGATTTTAATCAATTTTGATTGATGAGTTAATTGGATTGATGCTTAACTCAATTATGAGCTTACCCAATTAAAATAAGGTTGACTGGTATAATAGTTCATTGATGGTTTTCTCATATGATTCATTAATTATATATGGTAAATAAAATCTAATTATTGTTCTTGGATGTTTATTTGGTTATTCACATGTGTATCTTGAGATTGTGAAATAATATCTTTCTTTCACATAATGGTCTTTCATGATTTATGTATCATCATGATTACAGTTATTATATAAGTTTTCTTTATGCTGATCAATATTCAATAATTATTTGTTATTATTTTATTATTGAATTGCTTCAGTATAAATTAGATAATGAAACTTGTTGAATATTATTTATAATTCAACTCCCTAAGCTTTATCTGATCAATAGTTGCCAAAGTAGCCTGAGATAATAGACTTATAAGATGTAAATTATAATAAAGGTCTTATCATTTATAGGATATTTTAGACAGTATTTTATATTCTTGTTTGATCCTGTAGCGACCAAAGTGACCTGGATCAATAATTTATAAAATACATTATGGAATTGGTCCTAAATGACATAAAGAAAATAATATTTACAATGGCACATAAGAAGATTTAAATTATTCCAAAGGAGAATCTATTTCAAATAATTATGTGATGGGGTAGGATGATACTGTTTTGGATATCCATGCAGTTTAGAATTGTATACCCAAAGATAACAACCCTATTCCACAAGGATAATATCAATCTTTTATAAATAATTTTGTGTGAATACTAGATATATCAATATTTCACCCAAAAGTGAAATAGAGATTATATCAATAGTTCATCATTTATTGAAAAACTCAAAGCATTACATTACTATAGTGGTGCTTCCTTTATTATATTCTTGTAATGTCCCTCTATCTTATCTGAAATAAATGGCTTGACCATATGCAATTTGTATTGAGTGAGTTAGGCCTTGATCAGATTAATTAAAAAAGGAACACAGACTTAATTATTGAAATAAATATTTGATATAATTATTTGAGAAAGGTCTAAAAGACTCAATAGTATGATAATTGCTAATAACATTTAGACTTCAATACAACTTACAACTAGTGCATAAGAATATTTATAGATCAATTTAAATTTACTGATAATTCATTAGTTGACACCTTAATAGAAGAATTGACTAAAAATGATAGTATTTGAGGAATTTAAGATTATGTCCTCAATATAGCTGATAAAGAGGTAAGCTCAAGAACATTGAGTGTAATTGAGTCATTTCTCATAATTTATAATTTTTTTCTTAGTCTGACTCATTTAAAATTTAATTAAAAATAAATAAAATGTATATGAGTCAACTAGTATATGTGTACAGAAAGAATAAAAAATTAAGACAGAAAAGACTCATAATATTTTGAGTACTTCTCAAGAAGTTGGTAATAATAAAAAAAAATTGAGGCATAAGCCACCTAAGTTTATAAATACTATATAAACTCATAAAAGAAAAATACTTCACAATAAAGTGCTACTTCTCTAGCAAGGAAAGTTACGTGAAGAAGAACTCTAAGATTTGGTTTGAATTAAAAGGTGTAAGTGTAATCTTTGTATGGTTCAAATCAAATATTATATAAATTAGTTTATAATACTTGGTCAATTGATTTTGATGCTTTAACAAATATTACCAAATAAATAGAAATTCATTTTAATATGAAAAAAATTCTAAAAGAGAATAAAAGTTTGTATTTATCGCTTATGTCTAGAGATGATCCATTTGATAGATATGGAGGATATACTTACAATTCTGGGAATTTGAGTTCTTTACTTAGAATTGTTAGAATATTATTTCTTTTTTTGGTGATTGTAAACTTAGTATGATTTAATAAAGTTAAATTTTGAATTCTGCATGATAGTTTATATAGAATTAATATGAATCTTGAGTTTACAATGATCTCATATTAAAATGAAATAGAGTAAACTCCTTGAGATTATGTTTATATTTGTGAGTCATTTTATATTCTATCTTATTAAAGAGAGATATTTTATCACCTTAAAGATAACCTGTCGAGATATGATATATATATATATATATATATATATATATATATATATATATATATATATATATATATATATATATATATATATACATATAATTTATGTGAATTCTAAGACCATTGACACTCTTGAAGTGTACATAAATGAGATCGAGAGTTGATTAGATAGAAAAGTCAAGATTATCATATCTAATAGGGGTGATAAATTTTAAGGTATTTATAATAAACCCAATTCTAGTTCTTTTACTAGATGCTTGGAAAAGTAGGATATATGTATTAAATATGATTTACCAGATGTATCACAGCAGAATAGGATTGCTGAAAGATACTCGTATTCTTATAGATATAATTAGTAGCATGATGAATTATTCTTTGTACCCAAATCAATGTGAGAAGAAGTTCTAAGGACAATTATGTATATCTCAAATAGGGTTCCTAGTAAGTAAATTCCATCAACTTCTTTTGAGTTATGGATTGATAAGAAACCCAACTTAAGATATTTGCATATTTGGGATTGTCCTATAGAGATAAGCATCTTCAATTCACATAAAAGAAAATTAAAATTAATATCTATTTTGGATATTTTTATAGTTTATCCAAAAAGTTTAAATGGGTACATTTCTTATTATCCTAATCATGGTACAGGGATAATTAAATCTGGTAATGTAAAGATTTATATAAAATAGCGAATCAGTGGGAGTGAAAATCTTGAAATTTAATTTTTGATATAGAGGATATATAATTTGATACTCCTTTATTATTCAAAAAATTATTGTTATTCAAATCATTAAATGATTTGATAAAGGGGAACAATAAAATAATATTATTAAACTCTCACATTATATTGATATCGCTTTTAATGGTCTTGTAGAATAACCATAATTGACAGTTTTGAGAATATCTCAAAGGGAAAGAAATTTCAGAATTTATGATTATCATGTGATATATCTACAAGAATTATATTATAATATATAAATGAAAATTATTTTCACAAGTCATGAAAGGTAACGATTCTGAAATAGAAAATATGATGCAATGAAAGAAGAGTTAAAATCAATAACTAGGATGACATCTGATGAATTAATCGAATTATCCAATAACTATGAAAGATTGTTACATAAATGTAACTTAAGGACAATATCGAATGATATAATGGTCAGACTTGTAGTTAAAGGTTTTACTCATAAAGAATGCATTGACTGTAATGAGACATTTAGTTTTTAAATAAACTCATTAAGAATCGTTATGACATTGATGACTTATTATAATTATGAGTTACACCATAAGGATGTAAAAATAAGTTTTCTAATTAAAGATCTAGCTTTATATGAGTTACTCTGAATGACTCGTAGAAGAAATATAAAATTTGGTATGTAAATTCAAAAATCTATTTATAACCTTAAATAAGCTTCTAATAATGATATATAAAGTTTTATTTGATATCATTGATTTCTTCAGATTTAAGAAAAATACTGTTGATCAGTATTTATATCTGAAGATCAGTGGGAGCAAGTTTATTATTTGCATTGCCAATAATATTCTTGGTTTATTATACTCAATCAAGAAATTTATCATCAAGAATTTAAGATAGTTGATATGAATGAGACATCTTAGTTATTAGTATTGAGATATTCAGTTATAGATCTCAATGATTGTTAAGACTGTTTCAGAAATGATATATTGACCAAGTCTTGGAAAAGTTTAATATACAGCTTTGTTCAGCAAATCGCATAAAAAAAAAAAACTTTTAGTCAAAACGGGTGCTTTAAAATGACTTGAAAAGAATCAGATCAAGGAAATATTCTTTATATATGCATAGTTGAAAGTCTATGCTCAACCAATGACAGTTCAGTATCAGTTTTACAGTTAATATATTGGGTAGATATTCAAGTTACCCAAAAATAAAAATATTAAAGGACTACAAAAGAAAGGTAATAAGATATTTAGAAGGGACAATTCTATGCTCACATATATAAAATTATATTAGCTTGAAAGTATAGTAATTTTCAAGTGTTGATTAATAAATTATCTCGATAACATGAAGTTCACCTTACGATTTATATCTATATCAATTAGAGGGATAATTTATTGTTATATTATTAACAATAAAAGTTAATTTTATGGTATGCTTTGATGCCACTAATCAAATTTATGATTACAAAATATTATCTCAGAAACTGGTGTGGTCAGACTCAATTGCCAAGTCGATGTGGATATTTTATAACATATCGCAATAATTTTCTTCTCTACAAATGACAAGTACTATAGCATCTCTATGCATTATGGTATAAAGTACTTGATGGTTAGAGAAAAAGAGTCTAGAAACATCTAATGTTAATTAATTACCAGAGTTCCACTATATTGATTACTGATCCATTCACTTTGGACTTTCGGCCTGAAGTGTTTTTGAAAGAACATGTTCTTGTGATTGGGTTTGTGAGAAGCCCATAAAAGATGCGGTGATGCATGTTTGAGTGGACACTATAAGTGACATTTTGTTTATGTACTTAAAGTTATCTGTTTCTACTATCCTGTTTATAGTTATGTATGTACATATTATAGTTGAAGTGATAACAGGATTGTCTTGACAAGACAAATTACATGGGTAATTTTGGACTGTATTAGGAAAGGCTAATAATGTTGTGGTACATATAATATAGTATTATTATATTTATTGGACTAATTGGCGTATTTTAAAATTCGTACGCTTATAAATAATTTTTAAAATTTTAGAATCCAATTATGTAAATTTATTTTTAAATAAATGTTATTTATTTTGATTTTGAATACTTTTTATATCTTACCAAATTAATGGGCCAAGTGGGAGACTGATAGATTATGGACCTTATTTAATTAAGTAAGATATATTATGGATATGATTGGATTCTGATTATGGTTATTGGCCAATAGAAAGGAAGTCCAATTAAATTAAGATTACTTAAGAGATGTTCTTGTTGGGAGGAACTCTCCAATTACTTATCCTAGACCCTCTACTCTCGCATATAAATAGACAAGACCTTCTAGGGATACAAAATGGAGAAGAAAAAAAGATGATGAATGATATAAGAATCATAGAACCCCTAACATAGTTGAGAGATTACATATCTCCTCTCTATCTCTCTTTATCACGTATATCAGTCAATTGAGAGATTACAGTTCCTCTCTCATATTCCTTTATCTGATTCTTATTTTTCTAACCCATCAATCATAGTAGTCTTGTGAAAGGATAAAAAGAGAGGAGAAAGTGAGTCTAGTTCTCCTTGCAGATTGATATTGCAGATCTTGGATCTGATGATAATACGCTAGTAGATCAAGTGAAAGTTTTTCTGAATAACAGCATTAAGAGGTACACATCGTAATAATCCTTTTAGATCATTGTTATTTGATTTCAGCACTAAAGTTTTTTCGCATTACAGATAACATATTATAGATTTTATGTTAACATTCCAATAATATATATGATTGCGATGAGACGAAGAAAAATTATCGAGTGATTTTATTTGCATTATCAATCTATAGATATTATAGTCAATAAATTGATACCCTTCAGGAAGAAATATAAAAAATGTAAAGATAAGGTGAGATTCTATGTGTTCACCATCACTCGAGTAATATTTTTTAAGTTCAAACGTCTATCAAAATCGTTATAGTAGACCTCGAAAAAGAAACTATTCATGTTAGTATTTTGGTATATTTATTATTTTATGCTTTGATGCAATAGTTGCTATTAGGTTTCTGAGGTTTACTATTGTGAGGTTTACTTTTTGACAGAATATCTACAAAAGATTCATAATGATATCATCTTCGCAACAAGAAGCAAGCAGACTTTGAATTAAAAAACTTGACAAGGTTATCAAGAAGACAAGGATAGAATATGACATAATGGCAAGATCTAAAGTAAGTGTCAACATGTATGTCACAATCGATAGTCATGCAAATTTTCATCAATTGTATAAGAAGACATTCTCAAATTTAAAATAATATAGCATTTTTAGTCTTTCTTGTATAGTCTAGTTTTGGTTAGTTTTTTGTTATCTTACATTGGCTATAGGAGCTGAGTTTTTTTGTGTATAGTATACACATACAAGTATATTGATATAATTTTTTGACAAGTGTGCCACAACATTCATTATATCTATATCTATATTACCATTTTGTAATTCATATTACAATCTTTGTTGTGGAAATATTTTTGATGATATTTGCAGGATACTTTTTTGGTTGAGATGTTTCATTAGGATCACCGCATGCCAAATTTCAATAATTATACTAAATATTAAAAATAGAAAATTGATATTAATCAACCTAGAATTATGCTATGATAATTCTGAGAATTTGGTTTTGATTTAGGTCAATATAAACTTAAGTTATGGATAAGATATGATTATGATCTAACATTCCAATTATTGGGTTCATATTCTAATACTTATACTAAAATCATCTAAAAATAAATTTTCATACTAATCAAAGAATTATATAATGATACCTCTGGATAATTTGATTTGATCTGGGTCAATTTTAATTCAAGTTACAGTTCCATTAGGATTACAATCTAACATTTAGATCACCATGTGCCAAAATTATTAATTATACTAAAATTATCTAAAAATTAGAAAAAAATAGTAGTAATGTGTTGGTTACAAATACCCTATAAACCAATCACATGAGTGAAGACATATGTGATATATTATATACTTTTTTTTATTATTAATATTATGATACTTTTTTACTTTAGATTATTATTAGATTAATATATTATGATATCTTTGGTGTTTGGATCAAAGTGGTGTTAGGATCAAAATATTATTAGATTTAAATATTTACCCAATAAAAACTGTATCGGAAATGTGTTTAAGCATAGAGATGTTTGTAAGAGTACAGATAAAGGTAGTAAATAGTTAAATAAGAAACTAATGAATATAAAGAGCAAAGAAGAGGAAGCAAACCGATTTTATAGTGGTTCGGTCTCGTCACCTACGTTCACTCCCGATTCCTCCTCTGTTGAGATCCCCAGCTTTCACTATTGATCTTCCTTCAATGGGTGAAAATCAACTACCCTCTTATAATTCTATTCTCCTTTTACAGGTTTAGGAGATAACCTTTATAAGTTTCTAAGCTCCCCCTTAAATACAAAAACTATACAAGACGAAATGAAAAGAAGCTATCAAGGAATTACAATAGTGTTTTTACAAGGTTTTTGCTCTTAATGCTTTCTTACTTTCAGCAAGAATGGGCGGGGTATTTATAAGCCCTAAATGGCTTTAAAAGTGACGTCAAAATTTAAATTCTAAGTATTCCCGAGGTGCTGGTCTCGAAAACTATGTTCTAGGCAGTTTAATCACCTGACACAATCTAAGAGACTATGTCTGGGTGGGGCAACCACCTGACACATCTTTGAAGACTGTGTTGTGTTAGAGACCATGTCTTATATGACATTATGCTAAAATGAATTTTATAATAAGTCTAAATCAATCCTAATTAAAGCTTAATGACCTCTTAATTGAGTTAGTAAAACTAACTCTCATTATGATGCTAACTACGATACTTAACGTACAATCTTTGTTGTCCGATCGTCTCTTCGATGAACTCCCGGCATCCTTTCGATGAACCCCTGGCGAGCACCCGATTTCCTTCGGTGAACTCCCAACAAACTTCTAGCGAACTCCCGGTGAGCTCCCAACAGCCTGTCGACGAACTCCCAATGAACTTCCCAGCAAACTTATGGTGAATTCTTGATGAGCTCCCGACAACATTGTCTGAACCTCAGCTAACCTCCGGTGAATTCTCGATGAGCTCCCGACGAACTTTCCAATAAACTTCTGGTGAATTCTCGGTGAGCTCCCGACAACATTGTCCGAACCTCGGCTGACCTCCGGCGAATTTTCGGCGAGCTCCTATTGTATCGTCTGAATCTCGGCTTGATGCCCGAACTTGACTCCGGCCCAACATCTACTTGTATTACCATTTACACACAAATTAGATCATAAAACCATCAATTGATTTCATTATCAAAATTCGAGATTCAGTAATATCCCTCTTTTTTAGGATGACAACCAATTGATGATGAGAGTTAATCATAACTCCCCCTATATGTCATAGGGTAAACAAACCAAACTTGAATTCAAAAGCACCATCACTTTTGAATTCAAGCATTTTAAAAACTTTCACAATTTAACCATATATGATACTATATATGTTAAAATTTTAAAGATTTATTTTATCATATAAAAATTTTAATCGTTATATTCACAATATAACTATGTCATCAATTATAATACAACATTCATTTCAACTATTTTAAAGATCTCAAAATATCTCTCTTATGCTATCAATTATGTTATTTCTCCCCCTTTGTCATCAACAAAAAGGAGAAATGCTCAATTATATTTAAATAATATTTTTTAAAATATTTATCATAATATTTAGCATATAAAAAGAGGATAAAAATTAATCTTATCTCAAAAATAACTTTGAATCAAATTTTTCTCCTTTTTCTTATATGTCAATTACAAGTTAGAATTATTTCGAAAGAGAGCTCAAAAAGTCGAAAAGTTCAAGAAGATTATAAGAGCGACTCATGTATTCAAAATCATCTCATGTAAATTTAAAGCAAAAGCTCAAGAAATCTGAAAAATAGTAAATTATGCAATTGGTTAGTTTAACATTCACTACTCTCTTCTATGATAGTCAAATTGTTCTTCATTTAATGGCTTGGTGAAGATATCAACCAATTGATGCTTAGTATTAATAAATTCCAAAGATATATCATGATTATTTATATTATCTCTAATAAAATGATATTTAATGTCAATATATTTAGTTATTAAGTGTTGAATAAGATTTTTAATTAAACATATTATACTAGTATTATCACATTTGATAGGAATATTTTTCAAATGAATTTCATAATCTTCTAAAGTGTTTTTCATCCAAATGACTTATGCACAATATGCACCAGTTGCTATGTACTCAGCTTTAGCTGTAGATAATACAACTAAATTTTATTTCTTGGAAGACCAAGAAATAAGAGCATGTCCTAAGAATTGGCATGTTTCAATTGTACTCTTTTTATTTATTCTACAACCCCTAAAATCGGCATCTGCATAGGCAAGCAAATCAAAGTTTTTAGACTTAGGATACGATAATCCTAAATTAGAAGTTTCCTTTAAATATCTAAATATTCATTTAACTACCTTAAAATAAGAATATTTAGGATTGGATTGAAACCTTGTACATAATCTAATACTAAACATTATGTTTGGTCTAGTAGCAATTAAATATAATAAACTACATACCATTCCTCTATATGTTTTTTATCAAAATTTTTACTTTCATTATCCAAGTCTAATTTTGTAGAAGTGCTTATGGGTGTGTTTATGGCCTTAGTATTATCATACTAAAGCATTTTGATAAATCTAAGGTATATTTAGTTTGACTTATAAAGAAACTATCATTTAATTATTTTATTTGTAATCCTAAGAAAAAAGTTAATTAATCCATTAGGATCATTTCAAATTCTTGGCTTATACTCTTAGCAAAAGATTCAATAAGGATTCATTTGTTGAATCAAAAATAATATCATCAACATAAATTTGAATAACTATCAAATCATTTTCAAAATGCTTAAAACTAATATGGTATCAAACTTGCCTTTCAAAAATTTTTTTGAAATAAAAAAAGAGTTAAGTCTTTTATACCAAGGCCTAGGGGCTTGTTTCAATCTATAAAGAGCCTTAGATAATTTAAAAATATGATTTAGAAAAAGATCAATTTTCAAAATCGGAGGGTAGTTCAACATAAACTTCTTCAAAAATGAATCCATTAAGAAAAGCACTTTTGACATCCATTTGAAATAACTTAAAATTCTTAAAAGAGTCAAAGGTAAGGAGCATCCTTATGGCTTCAAGTCTAGCCACAGGAGTGAAAGTCTCTTCATAATCGATCCATTCTTCTTGGTTGAAACCTTTGGCCACTAATCTAGCCTTGTTTCTAACCATGATACCATTTTCATCTTACTTGTTTCTAAAGACCCATTTAGTACCAATCACTAAACGATCATTAGGTCTAGGAACAAGCTCCCACACCTTATTTCTCTGAAATTGGTTTAACTCTTCATGCATCGAAATAACCCAAGAATTATCTTTTAGGGCTTTCTCAATGCATTTTGATTCAATTTAAGATAAAAATATGGCATTAGCACAAAAGTTATTAAATGATGAATGAGTTTGAATACCTTTTGATGTATCTCCTATTGTTAAATCCTTAGGATGAGCATCTATATACTTCCATTCTTTGAGTAAGGATTCCTTGGAAGTAGATACATCCAAGTTATTTTGGAGAGAAGGTTTACCATTCAAATTTAAAGTATAAAAATCAAAATCATCATCAAAATCAATTTTCTTCAATTTAGGAATCTCATTAAAAATAATTTGGATGGATTTCTCAATTACTAGAGTTCTTTTATTAAAGACATGATAAACTTTTGAAATTGAGAAATAACTATGAAATATGCCTTCATCAGATTTTGCATCAAACTTCCCTAAGGCATCTTTTTCATTCAAGATAAAATATTTACAACCAAATACTTTGAAATATGAAATATTAGGTTTTTTATTATTTCACAAGTCATAAGGAGTTTTGGAGAGTAATGGTCTTACTGGAACTCTATTCATGACATAGCATGCTGTGTTAACGACTTCGGCTCAAAAATATTTGGGTAGACTATGTTCATTTAACATGGTTCTATCCATTTCTTGTAAGCTCCTTTTTTTTTCTTTCCACTATTCTATTTTGTTGTGGATTTCTATGAGTACAGAAATTATGATAATACTCATTTGAGTTACAAAAATTTTAAAAATCATGATTTTCAATCTCACCACCATAATCACTACGTATAGATGAAATCATAAAACCCTTTTCGTTTTGAACAAGTTTGTAAAATTTTGAAAAATATTTAAAAGAATTATTTTTTTATGTCAAAAATAGGTCCAAGTATATCTACTATAATCGTCTACAATAACAAATACATATTTACTACCTCTAAAGCTTATAGTATCAATTGATCCAAATAAATCCATATGGATCAAAATTAGAAAACTTTTACCAAGCGCTTTTAGACCATTAACGACATCTGTAAAATGGGTGTATATGTCTCATATAATCTCACATGGTTTCATACGAAACAACTTATAGTTATACACCAAAAGATTAATTTTTGACTCTTTGACTTGACCAGTGCATTCGTGTGTGACTTCGAGTGTGTGCTAAATCTCGTGCGTAGTTTCGCATATAGAAATCTGATTAAATTCGTTTTTATCAAGAGCACAAAATAAAACGTTCATTACTTTAGCATATAAAGAAAAAGTCTTCTTTTTTAAATCATTACATTTGTTCATCGATTTGGAAGACTTTTCAAAACCACTTTCAACAATATGCCATAATTCAAAATCCATAGAAAGTAGGAAAATTCTCATTCGAGTTTTCCAATACGTGTAATGTATCCCATTGAACATAGGAGAATGAGTGATAGAAAGTCCTTCTTGATTACCAACAAAAATCATCTCTCTTAGATTTTAAGCCAAATAGAGAGAAATGTGGCTCTGATACTAATTATTAGGATCAAAGTGGCACTAAGAGGGGGGGGGGGGTTTAGGGGTGAATTAGTGCTTATAAAAAATTTACGTCGATTTAAATATTCACTCAATAAAAACTATATCGAAAATGCGTTTAAGCATAGAGATGTTTGTAAGAGTGCAAGTAAAGGTAGTAGACAGTTAAATAAGAAAGTAACGAAAATAAAAAGCAAAGAAGCGGCAGCAAACTAATTCCTCCTCCGTTGAGGTCACTAGCTTCCACTATTGATCTTCCTTCAATGAGTAAAAATCAACTACCCTTTTATAGCTCTATTCTCCTTTTATAGGTTTAGGAGATAACCTTTACAAGTCTCTAAGCTCTCCCTTAAACACAAAAAACTACATAAAATGAAATGAGGTGAAGCTCTTAAGGAATTATTCATAAGGTTTTTGCTCTTAATGCATTCTTACTTTCAGCAAGAATAGGTGGGGTATTTATAAGCCCTAAATATCTTCAAAAGTAAATCCAAAATTTAAATTCTAAGTGTTCCCTAGATGCTGGTCTCGAAGACTATGTTCTGGGCAGTCTAACCGCCTAACATAATCTGGGAGACTATGTATAGGCATGTCAATCGCCTGACATATCTTGAAGACTGTATCATCTTGGAGACTATGTCTTCGAAGATCATGTCTTATCTGACCTTGTATTACTGAAATAACTTTTATAATAAGTCCAAATCAGCCCTAATTAAGGTCTAATGGTCTCTGAATTAAGTTAGTAAAACTAACTCTCATTATGATGCTAACTACGATACTCAACGTATGATCTTCATTGTCCGATTGTCTCTTCGGTGAACTCCCAGTATCCTTCTGATGAACCCTTGGCGAGCTCCTAATTTCCTTTGGTGAATTCCCAACGAACTTCCAGTATTCTTCCGGTGAACTCCCATCGAGCTCCCGACAACCTGTCGGCGAACTTCCGATGAACTTCCCAGCAAACTTTTGGTGAGTTCTCGGTGAGCTCCCGACAACATCGTCCAAACCTCGATCGAACTTCGACGAACTCTTGGCTAGCTCCCATTGCATCGTTTGAATCTTGATCATTTGCTTGAACTTAACTCCAGCCCAATATCTAATTGTATTACCTTTTACTATCACAGTTAATCATGTATCACTTTCTTTAACACACAAGTTAGATCATAAAATCCATCAATTAATTTCATAATCAAAATCTGAGATTCAACAATTAGATTTGAGTAATGAGAATTTATTCATGATGAGATCATGATAGTGAGACCAATTCATCTTTAAATAATTGCTAGCATAGGTTACTCGAGAGAGACATCGAGATAATCAGATAGACCGGTGTGCAATATACCTGTCCATATGATGAAGGAAGCTAGTCTCATAGCTGCTTGTGTAGGGACACTAGGGATATAGTGCAGGTGCTCATTGGAGAATGAGTTCACTAATTGATTTGCTTACGAAATATTGGATGGTTAATGGTATATAGAAGGTTAGACACATATAGTAGATATTACGATGAGTAGAGGTTTAGATATGAGATATTCAATATGCCTCTATTTTATTGGATATTTAATAAGCCTCTGTTTTGTTGAAGCCTTTAGGTGAGACCCAATAAGAGAACATAACTATTATTGGATAGAGATCCAATAATCCAATAGGCTTAGGGTAATTAAATAGAGATCCAGTATCCAATAGGGTAGGATCCATTAGGATTAAGTTGATAGAGACCTCTATAAATAGGAGGGGAACAAAGGGGTCATAGGCTAGACTTAATTAGCCACCACCTCATATTCTCCTCCCTCCCTCTCCTCCTCAGTTGATAGCCCTATTTAGGGCATGAGGATAACAATAAGGGATAGTCCCTTCTTGACTTTGGTGTAGCCTTGTGGTGCATAAAGGAGAGGAAAGATTACGCTGCTAAAGAAGGAGCATTGCCACCTCATGTGCCATATGGATTACCGCTAGAGAGAAAGACACTTGACCTCCTTCATCCATGAGCTTGGATCTATGTTATCGAGCATATACGATCTCCCCTAGGTGAGAATGTCTCACACATGTCATAAAGTTTTTTTGGTTTTTTACATTTTTATACACCAATATTCGCACGATGATCCAATATTAATTTCTTGGGAAACCTATTCTATTTTTATTTTTTCACTGCACATGTGATGCTCTCCATAATTTTTTAACAATGGTATCATAGCCAAGTTCATTGTGCAATGATTGGTTATAAATTGCATGTGTAGTTGAACTACATTGAGTTATTTTCTATGTAACTTAATGTGTTTTTGTCATCAATATGAGTTTTAGATAGCACCTGTTCATGTGATTGAAAAGTGTTTGTTAGAACCCTTCTGGATTCTAAGCTTGGGGTGATCTCTATAGGAGATCGGCCTCCTTGGAACTCTATAGGGGTTCCTCCCTTCTTGGTTTTTTGCCCAATGGCTATTAATAATATTGATCTATTAATGATTAAAAGAGGGCTGAAACATGCTATTTATAGGACTTCTAAACCCTAACTTCTAATAGGACTCATACTTCATGAAAACTCCTCCTTAATGGAAGACTCCAACTCTTAGTGAATCTCCTACTCCAACTAAGACTCCTCTTCCTCTCAACTTCTAACCCCTAGTCAACTCCTAACTTTGATATAACCAACGACTATAGGAGACTCCAACTTATAACTTTATTCTTATTCCACCCTAGAGAGAGTCTAAGCTAAGTAGAACTCTTCCCCTCTTGCCTTAGTCGGCCTCTCTTAATTGGAGATGATGGCAAGGAGACTTCCATCTCATAAGGACTCCTCCCTAATCCTAGCCAACCACTTTTTTACTAGGGGGTGGCGGTTAGATTAGGGTTTATTATATTCATGACTCAATAGACTTTGACCGATATCCAACTCTGACTCTTAATTAGACTCTAGTTCAGCCAAATCCTAACCCTACTATTATTTGGACTGATTTATTATAATAGACTCAAATATCCTCCTAGTCGACCTAAAGTCAGGTTTAGGTTGGCCAATAAGGCTCAATCTAGGGACTCGACTCAATCGACTAGGACCCGACTTAGCTAGGGTCATAACAGACTCACCCTTCTTTAAATCAAGCTTGTCCTCAAGGTTGAGCTCCATGTCTCTGGGTCCTGATCTACAACATGAGACTCCCTCATGGCCCTTGTAGTAGGCACATCCTACTCCTGCAGTCTAGCATCAACAATAGTGACTGGATGGTGATGTGTCACGATTATATGATCCTACGTAATCATCAGCTAAATTTGGGCCTCTTCATCAGCTTGGGTGTCGGGTGGATAGATTTGGGCTGAGTCATCCTCTCTAAACTTCCATTTATGGTGAGATTCCTGGAGGATCAATTGTAATTTTGAGTTAGTGCGCATATCCGATCCACATATTATGGCTCCAATATGATCTTCAATTATGTAGGGTCCATAGAAACTAGAAGACTACTTCCGTGAGGCTCGAGTCTTTATAGATTCTTGCTGGTAGGGCTGAAGACGAAGGAAGACTCGATCTTCAATAGCAAATTTCCTTCTACTTCGGTATTTATCGAGGGGTTATTTTTTTTCTTGCATGAGCTGCCACTTGGTTGTTCTTTAGTAACTGAGCCTTCTTTTGGAATAATGGCTACCCTTTGATAAGGTCATCGGTGGTGTGAGCCCATTCTGTGTTTGAGGTGGATAGGAGCTGCAATTTTACTAAGCTTGTTTTCATCTCTCCTTTGTTCTATTGACATATATCATTTTAAACTTCAAATCAGTAGCAATTAGTACCCCTTTATAGACTAGAAGCATCATATGAAGTGTGGGGAGAGTCTTGGTGCATATTCGAGATCGGCAATCTTGCATGTGGATAACATAAATTCTAGCTCCCGGATGTGTTAATCACAAACACTTTGTCGAGGTCGAGCAGGGGTTGCAACTTGGCCGGATGACCTATGTTTCAAGCATCTTATTTGAAATCCTCTCTATTTCAGCTTTTTGGAGGTGAGGATAATGATATGGCCAAATGTTTGTTGCTAGTTTGCCCGAAAGAATTGAAGTCGATGATCATGCCGTCGGGTAGGAGGTAGGCTATGCGGTTCAACAAAGACATATGAGAATTCAGTAAGAAATTAAAGAAGATTTAGGTCTTCAATTTTTGTTGACTCCCCTATAGGTTGCTACTAGAGTTGTATCAAGAAGCCATTGTTCACTTTATGCAAGACGTTCTCCATTCATTATGTTGAAACCGTCATCATGTTGCTCTTGTGTTTCCCACATAGGATCACCTATTTCCAATGGCTAAAAAATTTCATGTTAAATTTAAAAAATTTTAGAAAACATCACCAAATATAGTTAGCCATTCGATGTCGAGCACAACCTCATAATCATTGAGAGGGAGGAGGAAAAAATATGCAATTATCTCCTGGTCCTATAGTAATAACTTCACCCGAGGGCACCTATGGTCCCACTTTAAAATATATTCCTCGGAAACCTTAACATCAAACTTGCTGTAATCTATATTTTGGAGCATCAATCAAGTAGCAACATTGCTGTTCATAAAGTTATTGATACTCCTGGTCTTGATAAGGATGGTAACAGGTTGCTGCTTAAGAGATTCTTCAACTTTTATTGCTTGCGGGTTTGCATGGCCGGTTAGAGTGTGAGTCGTGCAATCGGTCGGCTGCAGGTCCTCCTTCATGTTCTCCTCTTAGGTTCAAGGTCCTCTTCTTCAGATTCTTCAGTAGGTTCTATCATGGGAAACTTTCCTTTTTTGCAATGATGGTTGCGACTCCAAAGTTTATTACAATGCCAACAAAGGCCCTTCTTCGATCTATCGCGAAGTTCTTCTCTCATCAATTTCTTTGGCAACAAAGGGTGGCTAGGAGTAGGGGGTGCTGAATGTTTATATATTGCTGGTTTAGGAGTGGTCATCGTCCTTCAATCATCTTGGTTGAGCCGCTCCTCTTGGATTCGAGTGAAGGAAACTACGGCTTTCACGGTGCGAGGCTGTTGCGCTTTAACTTCTCCTTTTATTTCTAGCTTAGTCTTTCGATGAATGTCCCTAATAATTATTTGTCATACCAATCATGAGTGAGGTAAGATAATTCCTCAAACCTGATATGGTATTCTTTGATCGTCAAGGTTTGTCAGATCTTTGCGAGTTGTTCATCGATATTTTTGTCCTTGGTCGGTCTAAAGTGATTCAGCAGCTCGCTTTTGAATTGTATCCATGTCGGGACTCCTTTGTATATTCAAGCTAATTGTATCACTAAATTGCATCTCCTTCGAGGTGGATGACAGTGGTGTCCATCATGAAAGCCTTCGGTGTCTGGTGATAATGAAAGTAGCATTTCGCAGGCGAAAGCCATCTTGTCGGGTCTCCCTCTTCCCATCGAGGGAAGTCTACCCTCATGCATGGTTGTATCATGTCTGAGGGCTATCTCTCCTTCTCTGAAGGCCTCTCTAAACTTTCTCCTTGCTAAAATTTTGTTGGACTCAGGGATCATCCAATTCTGAATTCTTCGAATAAAGCATACAATTTGTCCTCTAAATATGATTCAAGATGTGATCCAAGCACCTCCAACTTGACATTGATCAGATCTACCAATGCCATGGCTTAAGACCCTAGATTTGCAATGTCAAGGTCCTTCTCTTGCTGTTGGGTCAGTGGTATAAACTGGTTGAGTGGATTGATAGCCGAAAGTGGTGATGGATCAAGGGTACATGACTACGATTTAGGGCTGAAAGGTTGCTATTTTTGGTTGTTGTTGGGGCTATGGTTTGGAGCTACTGTAGGGGTCGTATATGAGGTATGATGACTGAGGTTGAAGGTTAGAGGAATAGTTTAGGATTACTATGTGATGACAACAATAGATTTGGTAGGGATCGGGTGTGGATGCAACAAGTAGTACCGAAGGTAGTGCAGCAAAATTTTTCATCAAAGAGGGTGTTGTTGATGCTACTATTTGGGGCTATTGTAGAGGTTATAAGGGGTGTTTGTACTGGTTACAGGTACCCTGCAAGCCAATCACGTGAGTGATGACACGTGTGACACACTGTATGATCTTTTTACTTATGATTAATATTGGTATATTCTCACATTATCTATTATATATATATTATAATGTCCTTGGATTTGTGCAATGGTAGAGTCGAATTGTGATGAGATCATAATAATAAGATTGATTCACCTTTAAACATAGATCCTAAATAATTCTAGTCATAGGTTACTTAAGAGAGACATTGAGATAATCGGACAGATCGATGTACTATATACCTGTCTATGTGATGGAAGCGGTTGGTCTCATAGCCACTTGTGTGGGGACACTAAGGATATAGTACAGGTGCTCATTGGAGAATGAGTTCACTGATTGATCCGCTTATGGAATGTTATATGGTTAATGATACCTAATGTCAGACAGCGATTCCATAGTCCCAGTTGTATATCTGGTCCTTAGACTTGAGACACTAAGGTTGCCTTGTATGAGTACTCCTTTCTTTAATGCCAGAATTACAGGTTTGGAAAGTTTTAGATCTGGTACAATTGGTTATCGGGATCGGTAGCCAACCTTATAAAGGTAATTAAGTATCAATAAAGGATCATCCACTCTCAGTATCACGAGAGAAATATTTCATATGTGCTTACTCAGATAAATCCCTAGCCAGGGTCATTCGGATTGAGAAAGGAGTTCTCGGATAGAATCTGAATAGAGCAAGACAAACTGATTCCGTATGTGATCTGACAATACTATATCCAATATACGATCTTTGGATTATTATTTAGATGAGGGATTATAGATACATTGTAACTACGGACAGACAGGTCGGATGGATTTGATCCCCCCTGTACCGTCTGGGGAGTATGGCTAGTGGCCTAGTACGTCCATAGTCGATAAATTGAGTGAAATATTATGGGGATAATAATTCACTATATCAGAAGGAGTTCTGATGGAAGTGACTCAAGGCCGGCTCGGTATCGAGCCTAGAGGGTCACACACATATGGTGGATGCTTCAGCGCATAGAGGATTGGATGAAGATCCAATTAACCCCTATTCTCATTAGATAAGACCCTATATTGATGGGCTCCTTGATTAAAGCCCAATTATAGGCCTAAGGAGATTATTGGATATTAAGGAAGGAGTCCTAGGGTTTTTGTGGCTCTCTATAAATAGGAGGGGAGACTCATGGTTAATGACTGCAGCTTTAGCCACCACCTCCTATTCTCCTCGTTCCCCCTGAGCAAGAGTTGCAAGATCAGATTGGAGGAGTTTCGCTGTAGAGATCCATCGTGTGGATACTACTGCTTGACCTCTTTCATCTTCTCCACCCGGATTTGGAATACAGGAATATACGATCTCCCTACGTAAAATTAATCTCTCACACATCACAGTTTTTTTATATTTGTGATTTTTCTTGCAATCCTAATCTTTTGCACGATGATTTAATCTGCATGAGAAACCAGTTTTTGTTTTAATTTTCGCTACGCATTTGATACACCCACTAAGGTTTCCCAACAGTGGTATCAAAGCTGGGGTTTTCGTATGAAAAATTAGTTTTAAACTGCGAGTGATGAGATTGAATCGCGTAGAACTGTTCTACGCGCTTGTTGCAGCGATTGACAGCCAAAATAGGTGCTGCCTGCGGAGGAGGGGTAGCCATATGCATCGCGCATGCAGGTGGGTACCAGTCGGGCCCGCAAGGCGGCCACCATGGCCTAGCTACTGCAAGGCGGTGGCGGGGCCCCTATAAGGCGACCACCCGCAAGGGGTTGCCGCCCGTGGCCTGCCGCTAGCGTGGCGGCGCCCAATCAGGGTGGCCGCCTTGGCTGCTCGGCCAGAAGGGCCGTCGCGTGCGCAGTGACGATGATGCAATGAGGGTGAAGGAGGGCTAGGGTATCTTTTTGAGAAAAAAATGATTATGCCCCTCAGAATTTAAGAAAATCTAGCTCTATCCCCTTTATATAGAATTCCTTAAATGCCCTCAATAATTCTAGAAATTTCGAAGACTGTCCTCGTGTACAATATTCTGAAAATATCCTTTGATAATTTTAGAAATTCTAAGGACTATCCTCTCGTCTAAAATTATGAAAATGCCCTTGATAAGTTTGGAAATTTTGAGCATATCCTGATTTTTTAAAAAATTAATAAATAGTTTAATTAATTATTATATATATCTAGTAATCTTACATATCATGTGATCTACATATGATGTATGATGTGGATGGATGATCATGAGCCATGTGTTGTGATGTGTATAATTATAATAATTATTATTATTGGGACTTGCGAGCCTGTGTTTTTCTCGTTTATTATTGGGCTTGCGTGCCTGTAATTATTTGTAATTACATGAAGAGGCGCAGTGGGAGCATGGAGGTTACAGCGGGACCCGCGATGCCGTGGCAGAAGATCATGACGCGTGGTAATACGACGATCCGATGGAATCAATGATGACGAGATAAATAATCACAAGGCATGGAGATACGCCAATGCACACATAGATCCTATTATAAGTGATTAGGCTTATTGGCTTAGGCTTAATCATATTAGGTGACGGCTCGTGATCATCTGGTGTGGCTTGCATGTGTGATATGTTATACACCTACTAGATATATGTATATATATATTTACATGCGATGTAGATATATATTAAATATGTATGTGTGTGACACGATATATTAGGAGATCGATAGAAAACAAAAAACCCCTCCTACGCTAATATTAAGTTGGTAAGCATGAGATAATAAGATTGACCCACATGGCCTTCCATCGTTATAGGAAGAAATTGAATCCCAATATAGGTTGAGTTGGTCGAGTCACTCGAGACTCACCTATCTACATGATCGAGTTCTTGCCTATGACATATATATGTCACCGGTGACCTGAGGACATGGTATGACTTGGTCGAGAAATCAAGAGTATATCCATCGAATCAAACTTATCTTGTAACGATGATGATGACTTAACTAAACTTCATGGTTGGTCGAGTAGTCGAGACCATGATGATTCAGAGGCCGAACATGACGGGAATCACAAGGAGTTGTGATTAACAAGAGTTGTCAACCTTTTGGGCTTAATGTAGTTGGTCGAGTCCCTTGAGATTGCACTAAGATGCTAATTGGATCCCTATCCCCACTAGGAGTCTACCGGAGACTTTCATGATTCGCTAGGAAAATAGTAGGAGTATATTAAGATAGAAGTCCATATCTTAATTAGTATTTTTATAAAATCTACATATTATTTATTTTTGCTATATCTTGTTTTGTCAGAAATATGTCGCTCATAAACCTCTACGTGGCATACTTGATGCCAATCGCCTCACTAGTCCAAATTATATAGATTGGCTCCGTAATTTGAGGATTATTCTCACGGCAGAGAAAATCGCATATGTCCTTGATACAATTCTGCCCACACCGAAAGTAAGGACAAGCGATGATAAGATCACTTGCTTTATGAAATATATAGATAGTCCTAGAGAATAATCTAAGAGGATAACCTATGTATGATCTTATAATTCAGTCCTTATCAAATTCCTTTTTATAGTTCATTATTAACTTTAATATGAACAAGCTTGAGGTGACTCTAACTGAGCTCCTCAATATGTTGAGGGAAGTTGAGAGCACCATCAAGAAAGAGAAGCTAGTTCTCTATATTGGTGAGACCAATAAGAAAATAAAGGCTAGTAAGACCCTTAAGAAGGGCAAGGGTAAACAAAGACCAGGTAAGGCAAAAGTTGCCTAGAAAGACCCGACAAAGGACAAAGGACAAAGGACAATACTTTCATTACGACCAAGACGGGTATTGGAAGAGGAACTATAAGGACTACCTTGTAGAGAAGGCGAAATAGAAGCTTAGAGAAGCTTCAGGTATATTCATGATCAGTCTTTACTTGTCAGATTTTCATGATAACACATGGGTATTGGATATCGGGAGTGTTTATCATATCTGCAATTTGTTGTATTTTCTGGTAAGACCTAAAATATTGACTAGAGGTGAGATGGACCTCAAGATGGGCAATAGAGCAAGAGTTATTATAGTTAATGTTGGGGAGGTCACTCTACATTTGCCTAGTGGAGTTATTATTGCATTAGATGCATGTTATTTTATTCTCTCTATTATCAAAAACATTATATCTATCTCTTATTTGACAATAAGTGGATATAAATTAGTTTTTGAGAATAATAGTTGTTCAATAATTATGGATGATGAGATCATCACTAGAGGGACCTTTATAAATGACTTATATGTGTTAGACTACATATCATGAATATAAATATGTCTAAGAGGAAAAGAGATGAGGTGAATAATGAATACCTATGGCATTATAGGCTAGGTCATATACATGAGGGAAAGATTCAAAAGTTGCTGAAAGATGGATACTTAGATCCATTTGACTATGAGTCATATGCAACTTGCGAACCTTGCCTTCATAGGAAAATGACCAACTCTCCTTTTAGTGGAACTCGAGAGAGAGCCACCGAGTTATTGGAACTCATACATAGTGATGTATATGGTCCCATATCGACTTAGGCTATAGGTGGTTACTCATACTTCATTACATTCACTGATAATTTTTTTAGGTATGGACACGTATACTTAATAAAATATAAATATGAGGCCTTCGAGAAATTCAGGAAATATAAGAATGAGGTAGATAACCAAATTGGAAAGAGTATTAAGACTCTTTAATCGGATCGAGGAGGAGAGTACTTGAGTACGGAGTTCACCCATTTCCTTAAGGACAATAGGATTCTATCCTAGTGCCCATTTCATTTTGGGGTACGCCCTAGAGACTACAGCTTACCTTCTGAACAGAGTTCCATCAAAGTCGATAGAAGACACAACCTTGTTAAGATTTGGGGCTGTCCTACCCACGTTAGAAGACACAACCTTGATAAGTTGAAATTAAGGACATAATGATGCATATTCGTGGGATACCCAAAGGAAACTTGTGGGTATTATTTCTATCATCCCGAGGACCGAAAGGTCTTTATTGCTAAGAGAGCTGTGTTCCTTGAGAAGGAACATATTCTTGGTGGAAACAGTGCGAGTAAGATAGTATTGAGCGAGGTTGGAGAACCTAGCTCAAGCGCCATTCTAGAGCTCGAGTCTGTTCAGGTACCTAACACACAAGTTCCAACTTTACGTAGGTCTAATAGAGTATCTCACCCTCCTGAAAGATATGCGGGACATATCAGTGGAGATGACTCTCAGGATGCTGATCCTCAGACCTACGAGGAGGCTATTATAAGTATAGACTAATAGCCTCTAGGAAGTAGCAAGAAACCATGAATTCTGAGATGGATTCCATGTATACTAACAAAGTTTGGAACCTTGTGGATGTAGTAAAGTGTATCATTAAGTACTTGAAAAGGACTAAGGATCTTTTATTGGTATATGGAGGAGGTAGCCTCGAGGTTGAGGGCTACACGGACTCAAGTTTTCAGTCTAATATTAATGATATCAAGTCAAATTTAGGGTATATTTTCACCATAAATAGAGGAGCAGTAAGCTGGAAGACTTCCAAGCAAGATACTACTATTGACTCAACCACAAAGACGGAATACATTGCTGTAGTAGAAGCAGCAAGACGAAGGGGTGTAGATGAAGAAGTTCATCAAGGACTTGGGAGTCATACCAAGCAGCGTGGAGCTAACTCCCATATATTCTGATAGCAACAGGGCGATAATTCTAGCAAGGGATCCCAGGTCTCATCAGAATTGTTCTGAGGAGGTTTCATCTGATTAGAGCGATCATGACCCGAAAAGATATAGCATTGGAAAGAGTTTCATCTGAAGATAACATTGCAGATCCACTGATGAAGCCGCTAGCTCAGATTATATTTGAGCATCATAGGGGTCTGATGGGGATCAGACAGATAGGTGATTGGCTTTTGGTCAAGTAGGAGATTGCTGGTTACAAGTGCCCTGCAAGCTAATCACGTGAGTGATGGCACGTATAACATATTGTATGATCTTTTTGCTTATGATTAATATTAACAGATTCTCATATTATCTATTACATATATATTGTAATGTCATTAGTTTTATGTAATAGGAGTCGGATCGTGATGAGATCATGATAATAAGATCGATTCACCTTTAAACACAGATCCTAAATAATCCTAATCATAGATTACTCAAGAGGGACATTGAGATAATTGGACAAATCGGTGTACTATATACCCATCCATATAATGAAGGCGGCTGGTCTCATAGCTGCTTGTGTGGAGACACTAAGGATATAATATAGGTGCTCATTGGAGAATGAGTTCACTGATTGATCTGCTTATAGAATGCTATATGGTTAATGATACCTAATGTCAGACAGTGATTCCATAATTCCAATTGTGTATCTGGTCCTTAGACTTGAGACACAAAGGATGCCTTGTATGAGTACTCCTTTCTTTGACGCCAAACTTACAGGTTTGGAAAGTTCCAGATCTGATACAACTGGTTATCAGGATCGGTAGCCAATCTTACGAAGGTAATTGAGTGTCAATAGAGGATCATCCACTCTCAGTATCATGAGAGGAATATCCCATATGTGCTTGCTCAGACAAATCCCTAGCTAGGGTCATTCAGATTGAGAGAGAATGAGTTCTTTGATAGAATCCGAATATAGCAAGATAAACTAATTCCGTATGTTACCTGATAGTACCATATCCAATATACGGTCTCTGTGATATTATTTGGATGAGGGATTATAGATACATGGTAACTGTGGACAGATAGGTCCGATCGATTTGATCCCCCCTGTACTATCTAGGGACTATGACGTGGTGGCCTAGTACGCCCATAGTTGATGAGTCGAGTGAATTATTATGGGAATAATAATTCACTATATCAGAAGGAGTTCTGATGAGAGTGACTCACGATCAGCTCGGTATCGGGCCTAGAGGGTCACACATATATAGTGGATGCTTCAGTAAATAGAGGATTGGATGAAGATCTAATTAGCCCCTATTCTCAATAGATGAGACCCTATGTTGATGGGCTCCTTGATTAAAACCCAATTATAGGCCTAAGGAGATTATTGGATAGAGATCCAATAATATAAGATTAGTGAGTTATTGGATAGAGATCCAATACCCATTAAGGAAGGAGCCCTAGGGTTTTGGTGGCTCTCTATAAATAGGAGGGGAGACTCATGGTTGATAGGCTGCAGCTTTAGCCACCATCTCCTATTCTCCTCGTTCCCTCTGAGCAAGAGTTGCAAGATTAGATTGGAGGAGTTTCACTGCAGAGATCCATCATGTGGATACCGCTAGAGAGGAGGATGCTTGATCTCCTTCATCTTCTCCATCCGGATCTGAAATACAGGGATATATGATCTCCCTAAGTAAAATCAATCTCTCACACATCGTGATTTTTTTATTTTTGTGATTTTTCTTACAATCCCAATCTTTTGCACGATGATTTGATCTGCGTGAAAAATTGATTTTTGTTTTGATTTCCACTGTGAATGTGATGCACCCGCTGAGGTTTCCCAATAGTTTGATGACAGAGGTTTAGGGTTATAAGAGTGGCTTAAGATTGCTGTTGATGGCAGCAACCGTTTTGGTAAAGATTGGTGGCCAAAAAAGTGATGGATCAAGGTTATAGTTTAGGGTGCTGTTTGGGCTATGATTTTTTGGGGGTTGTTAGGGTTGGCTATGGATTATGAAAATAGACTACGATGGCTTTATCTTAAGGCTAAAGGGGTGTCCTAAAGATAACGTGATTGGTGGTAGCAGGATGGGTAGGGTTTTGGTGGTTTACAAGAAGAAGAACGACAAAAGGTATAATAATAGAATTTTTCATCAAAAAATTTTAGTAGGATAGTGATAAGACCCCAAAGGAGCACTATAGATTTTGATACTGAGGGAGATCAATCCTTGGAATGCTATAGGGGTTCCTCCCTCCTAGACTCGGTATAAAGGCTAAATTGAAGATGATAATTGCTTGATTAAAAGAGGGGGGGCAACTACATCTTAAATAGGGATCAAAGTCCTAGCCTAAAGGGGCACTTGTCTAAGTAGAATTATCCTTTTGCCCCTCCTATAGCCATCCTGCCTTAATAGGAACAAAGGGCAACTAGGTTGGCCCTATAGCTGACCTAAGCAGGGGAAAACCCTGGCCGACTTGCCCAATAAGGGGGGCGACGACTACTAAGCCCTAAGGGCTAATCCAAACCCTGACCATACTCCTTTATAAGATAGGAGAGACCTTATTATAATCTAGTAGAGTTTTTATTGACTTCTACTGAAATGATTAGGACTCAACCCTGTTGGAGTCCTATCAAGTCTGCCCTCTCAGAATCAGTCTTGTTCTCAAGGCTGAGGATCCATAAACTCTGGGAACCGAGTCTTTAGCTCTTCGTGTGACTCCCATATTACATCTTTAGATGGTAAGTTATTCCACTTCACAAGTACTTCGGTGGAGGGGCTTCATCGGTGCATCATAATTCTTCGATCAAGTATAGCTTCAGGTTAGGCTTGGATTTCACCTTCAATTGTAGTGCTTGACAGCTGAGTCTAAGTCAGTTCATGTTCACCCAATTTCGGCTTCAATAGGGATACGTGGAATACAGGATGAATTTTGGCATCATTTGGAAGTTTAAGTCAGTATGCCACAGCCCCAATGTGTTTCAAAATCTGATATGGTCCATAAAATCATGGAGATAGTTTCATCGATACTCTGGTGTTGATGGATAGCTGCTTGTATGGTTGTAGGCGGAGGTAAACCCAATCTCCTACTGAAAATTCTTGCTCTCTCCGGTGATTGTCTGCTTGTTGCTTCATGCAGGCTTGAGTGGCAGTTAGGTTATCCTTCAGCAACTGTAACCGTTTATCCCTGTTAATTAGGTCTTGGTCGACTTGATCCACTTTAGCCGAACCAAGTACATATCTGAGAATTATAGGGGGTAATCAACCATATAGTGCCTCATAAGGGGTACATTTAGTCAACGAATGAAAAGTTATGTTGTACCACCATTCAGCCCAGGGAAGCCATCTTGTCCACTCTTTGGGCCGGTCGTTGGTGAAGCATCGTAAGTAAGTCTCGAGGCATCTGTTCACCACTTCTGTTTAGTCGTCTGTTTGTGGATGATAGGTTGTGCTCATCTTCAATTGGGTACCATGTAGATGGAAGAGCTCAATCCAAAATTTACTTATAAACACCCTGCCATGATCGCTTACTATCGACCTTGGCATCCCATATAATTTCATAATATTTTCTACAAAATTCTAGGCAATAGTGGCAGTAGTATAGGGATGTCTCATAGCACAAAAATGAGCATACTTAGTTAGCCAATCTACCACCACAAAGATCGTGCTTTTACCTTGAGATAGTGGCAGTCCTTTAATGAAATCCATGGAGATGTCTATCCAAGTCGAATCTGGTATAAGTAGTGGTTGTAGTTTACTAGGACTTGCCATTGTTTCACCTTTATGCCGCTGAAATACATCACATTTGGACACATAGTCATAAATTAATTTTTTTATGCCCTTCCAGAAGAAGTTTTGCTTCACCCTTTTATAAGTCCTCAGAAATCCAGAGTGCCCTGCCGAAGGTGAAGAGTGTATTTCATGCAAAATAACTTGAATGTGAGGAGAAGAAGGAACAACAACAATTCGGTCTTTATAGCGTAAGTCCTTCGAGTCCCACGTGTAGTGCCCTATGGAATCCAGATCCTTCTCCAATTTTTCTATGATGCTTCGGATTTTTGGATCATTCTTCCACTCCTCCCTAATGTGTTCGAGGAAGTCGATGGTGGGAAGGGAGATGGCTAAAATTTTGACTTGCCCCGAGAGCCGAGATAGAGCATCTACAACAACATTCTCTTTTCCTTTTCGATAAGTAATTTTATAATCAAAGTAGAGAAGTTTAGTTACCCAACATTGCTACTCTGGGGAAGATATTTTCTGCTCTAGGAAATACTTAAGACTTCGGTGGTTAGTCTTAATCTGGAAGCGCTAGCCGATCAGATAGGGTCTCCACTTTATGATAACGTGTACAATGACAAACATTTCTTTATCATATACCGACATTTTCAAGTGTGAGGGAGATAAATCCTTGCCGGTGTAGGCAAGAGGTCGGCCATCTTGCATTAGAACAGCTCCAATCCCAACTCTAGATATGTCGACGAAGGTGCGGCTGAAATCAGGCAATTGTAGGACTGGCGTCATCGTCATGGCAGCCTTGAGTCATTCAAAGGCTGTAGAAGCCCGTTCCGACAATAAGAAGGAGTCTTTCTTTAGTAGAGATGTGAGCGGGGCACTGATCTTGTTGTAATCTTTCACAAATTTCTGGTAGTAGCCTGTGAGTCCAAGGAAGCCACGCCGCGATTTTACGTTTGTAGGTTTCGACCATCCTTGCATTGCCTCGATCTTCGTCAGGTCTGCCGCCACTCTATCCTCTGATATAATGTGCCCAAGATACTCCACTTTACGCTATAAGAAACTGCACTTTGATTGTTTCACATAAAAATTATTCTCCCAGAGAATTATTAGAACAGTTTGTAAGTGCTTAAAATATATATCAAGCATAGGGCTATAAATGAGGATATCATCAAAGAATACTAATACAAACTTACGTAGAAAACTCTGGAAGATGTCATTCATCAAGCTTTAAAAAGTAGAAGGAGTATTCGTAAGTCCGAAAGATATTATTAGAAACTCATAGTGCCCGTTATGCGTGCGGAATGCAGTTTTCAGAATATCTTAAGTGCATACCCGAATCTGGTGATAATCAGAATGGAGATTTAGTTTAGTGAAGACTTGAGCTCCTTTTAATTCATTCAAGAGCTCATCTAAGATGGGTATAGGATATTTGTCCTTGATAGTGATAGTGTTCAAGGCCCGATAATTAATGCACATCCGCCATGTACCGTCCTTACGCACTAGCAACACCAGTGAAGAATAAAGGCTGCAACTCAGCCGAATTACCCCGGTTCAAGAATCTCTTTGACGATGTTCTCGATCTCATCCTTATGCAAGTGAGGGTAGTGATACAGATGTAAATTTGCTAGAGGTTTGCCCAGCAGAATAGGAATACGATGGTCATGCTACCAGTTAAGGGGTAGCCCGCGCGGCTTCGTGAAAACGTCCACGAATTCATCCAGCAAGAGGGAAAGCTTACGATCTGAAATTTGTATATTCTTCCCCTTAAATGCCTACTAGATATGCATAAAAAATCCTCCATGTACTTTGTGCAAAACTTTCTCCATCCATTGCATCGGAATAGTGGAGATATAGCTCCCGCGCTTGCCTCGCAATGTGACATATCTCCCTTTGCAATATAATTTTATAATTAATTTAGAAAAATTTCAGGAGATATCACCTAGTGTTGTGAGTCATTCGATCCCAAGCATAGCTTCATAATCATCGATGGGTAGGAGGAAGAAATCAGCTATCACTTCTTAGTCTTGGAGGAGTAGTTTCACCCGCGGGCATTGTTGGTCACAATTGAGAATTCAGCCGTCGGTGGCCTTTACGTCAAACTTCTTGCAACCTTTGATTTGAAGTGCTAAACGTACAACAACCTTACTATTGAGAAAGTTATTTGTGCTACCTGTGTCGATGAGAATGGTGATGGGTTGCTGCTTTAAAAGTCCTCCAACTTTCCTCACTTGCGGACTAGAGTAGCCGGCCAACGCATGCACTACATAGTTGGCCGGTTGGGGCTCTTCCTCTGTGGCTTCCTCTTCGGGTTTGAGACCTTCTTCAGATGTTTTATTGTCCTCATCCTCCGCTAGTTCAATCATGAGGGGTCGGCCCTTCTTGCAGTAATGTTCGCAGCTCCACGGTTCGTCACAATGCCAACACTATCCCTTGGCCGATCGTTCACAAAGCTCATCTCTTGTCAATTTTTTGGTGTGAGGGCTCCCATGGCAGTAGAGGGGGTAGTAGGCCTCGGCATGACTAGTCGGGGAGCAACTTTTATCCTTTGTGCCTCATGGTTCAATCATTCTTCCTGGATACACACGAAGGAAATTATCGCCATAAGGGTATACGGTTGTCATGCTTTGACTTCTCCTTAGATTTTCGGCTTTAGGCCCTTAATGAAAGTACTTAAAAGTTATTTCTCAGACCAATCTTCAGTTTGGTTACATAAATGCTCAAACCTTGTCTGGTAATCTTGTATTGTAGAAGTTTGATGAATCTTTGCTAATTGTCCATCGATATTATCGAAATCGATCAGACTACAGCGGTTTAAATGCCCTTCCTTGAATCGCTACTAAGAGAGTCCTCTATGGGTGTCAAACCAATTGAACCACTGAATAGCATCTCTCTCGAGGTGTATGGTAGCGATCTCCACCCGTGTGGCATCGGCGGTTCGGTAGAATAGAAAATAGCGCTCCGTGTGCGAGATCCATCCAATCGGGTCTCCTTCTTCCCACCTTGGGAAGTCAACCTTCATGTGTGGATCATTGGGATCAGAGGTGATGTGTCCAAGCTCTTGAGGATCATCTCACCGATCTGAAGTCTCTCCATGGTGTGACTTCCTCGAGCTTGATGGTCAGCCTATGCTGAATTCGGCAAATAAGGATCGTATCTTCTCTTCCATATAGTTTTCAAAGGCTTCAAGCTTTGCATTGATAGCTGGCAGCAAAGGTTGGTGTCTCGGTAAGAAAAGTTGCCTAAAAAGATAAGTGGATCGATAAGGAAATAGGCTGCGATTACGGTTGATTTGGGTGGCTATTTGGTTTCGGTTTAGGGTAGGGTTTTGATGGGTTTTTAGTAAGGATGTAGGGTTTGGGGATGAGGTAAGAAGAGTCCAAAATCTCACAAAAAATAACACTCAAATCTGATAGAATTCGATAAAAAGAAGTGCTATGATGTGCTGTCCTACTGAATTGGTTTTTACGATGGAGAAACGATAATTTCTTAACATAAATTCTAGGGGAAAGTTTAAGAAAATTATACAGAAACCCTTGGTTTAGATGTTGTCAATACCAGTAGCAATTTTGATGAAATTTTGGCAGCATAACAGTAGGAAAATAGGGCAAAAGATGCAAAGTCAATTCCTTTATCGTAAAATTCCAGAACTGCGTGATGGTGAAAGATCATACAAGAAAACCGATTCCATAAGGAGTTTTTTATGAAATTAATTTCAGATAAAAGCCAACTTGATCTTGAGAATTGTGTAAAAATTTCGATCAGAAATGATGAACAAAATTTTAGTTTCAAGTAGCAACAATCAACTGAAAATTTTCTGCACCATTTTGCCTTTGCAACGATGATAATATTTGTGACGGTAAAAAATTACAGCAAGAAAACTTTGGAAAACTTCTCCCACATATAATATGAAGGATTTTGCAGTATTGAAGAGGCGTGGGTTATAAAAATATACCAGAATTCTAGATCAAATACAGGGGGCAGCGGCAACTGATTTGATCTACTGTTGGGGTGGAAGGTGAAGGCACGTGTCATAGTAATTATGGGAATTGCTTGGGAAGGTAGAGGTGGTTGAGATGACTACAGGGCAGCAGGAACATGGCTCTGATACCAGATAATAAGACCCTAGAAGGAGCCCTATAGGTTTTGATCACTAAGGGGGATCAACCCTTGGAACACTATAAGGGTTCCTCCCTCCTAGACTCGGCACAAAGGTTGAATTGAAGATGATAATTGCTTCATTATAGGCTACATGTTGGGGACGACTACATCTTAAATAGGGATCAAAGTCCTAGCCTAAGGGGGCACTTGTCTAAGTAGAATTATCCTTTTACCCCTCCTATAGCCATCCTGCCTTAATAGGAACAAGGGGCGGCTAGGTTGGCTCTATAGCCAACCTAAGCAGGGGAAAACCCTAGCTGATTTGCCCAGTAAGGAGGGTGATGACTACTAAGCCCTAAGGACTAATCCAAACCTTAGTTATACTCCTTTATAAGATAGACCTTATTACAATCTAGCAGAGTTTTTATTGACTTCTACTGAAATGATTAGGACTCAACCCTGCTGGAGTCCTATCAGATAGATGTAATTTTTTCAACAGTATATGATAAAGATTCGAGTAAATCTCAAGAGAAATCTGCTGGAAAGGTAATATCGATAAAAAGTTCATGGAAGAATACAATAGTAAAATATTTGGCAAGATCAAAGAGAATGTGCTGCGGTAGAATTTTACGTCAAAGGTCCAGCAGTTTGGATGTAAAAGATCAGTGGTTTATATTAATAATTTTTGCACAAAACCAAAAGGAAATCCACCATTAAGGAGTGCTAAAGTCATCATGAAAAACTCGTAGAAGATTGGACAGAAAAATAATGGTAGTAAGGGAAAGGTAATATCGATAAAAAAATTGTGGAAGAATACAATAGTAAAAGATTTGGCAAGATCAAAGAAAAGGTGATGCTGTAGAATTTTACGTCAAAGGTCCAATAATGTAGACGTACAAAATCAGTGGTTTATATCAATCATTTTTGCACAAAACCAAAAGGAAATCCACTGTTAAAGAGTGCCAAAACCATCATGAAAAACTTATAAAATATTAGACAGAAAAATAATGGCAGTAAAGGAAAGGTAATATCGATAAAAAATTTGTGGAAGAATATGACAGTAAAAGATTTGGCAAGATTAAAGAGAATGTGCTGCTGTAGAATTTACGTCAAAGGTCCAACAGTTTGGACGTAAAAAATTAGTGGTTTATATCAACAATTTTTGCACAAAACCAAAGGAAAATCCATTATTAAGGAGTGTCAAAGCTGTCATGAAAAACTCGTAGAAGATTGGATAGAAAAATAATGGAATCAAGATTAAAACAGGGCAGTAGTATGCGACTGAATTCTGCAACGTAACTTTCGTCATAAAGATGAAAACTTTGTGACGAAGAGTATATGCAGCAAGATAGGAACACTTTTTTTTATTTTTGGGTTTAAAGATAACTAAATTATAGCAACAGTAAGGTAGAATACTGTAACTCGATGCAATTAATAGGGAGATCAAAAGATGACCTGTAGTAGTGGAGATGACGACGAAATTCGATGATGATATAAGCAATTATGGAAATTGCTTGGGCGACTGCGGGAGGATGATGGACGGCTGTGGAAGGGCAGCAAGATGCCAAGAACACTGCTCTTATATCAAGTGTTAGAACCCTTACGGACTTTAAGCTTAGGGTGATATCTATAAGGGATCAACCTCCTTATAACTCTATAGGGGTTCCTCCCTCTTTGGTTTTCTGCCTAATGGCTGAAAATAATATTAATCTATTAATAATTAAAAGAGGGCTAAATACATGCTATTTATAGAGCTTTTAGACCCTCACTCCTAATAGAACTCATACTTCATTAAGACTCCTCCCTAATGGAAGACTTCAACTCCTAGTGAATCTCCTACTCTAACTAAGACTCCTCTTCCCCTCAACTCCTAGCCCCTAGCCAACTACTAACCTTGATATGGCCGGTGGCTATAGGAGTCTTCAACTCCTAACTTTATTTTTATTCCACCCTAGAGAAAGTCCAAGCTAAGTGGAACTCTCCCCCTCTTGCCCTACCAGGCCTCTCTTAAGAGGAGGAGACGGATCAGAGACTCCCATCCTATAAGGACTCCTCCTTAACCCTAGCCAATCACTTCTTTACTAGGGGTGACGGCTAGATTATGGTTTATTACATTCATGACTCAATTGACTTTGACCTGTATCCAACTTCGACTCCTAGCCAGACTCTAATTCAGCCGAATGTTAACTCTACTAAGATTTTGATTGATTTATTACTATGGAATCAAATCTCCTCCTAGTTGACCTAATGTCAGGTCAAAGTTGGCCAAAAGATCCAATCTATGGACTTAACTCAATTGACTAGGACCCGACTCTGCTATGGTCCTAATAGTGTTATAGATTAATTTTTTTGTCGCCAAAATTATTAATGCAAAACGTAGGGAAAAAGGATAGCAACTATTGTTGTCGTACAGTTAATCGAAGGCTGCTTGCAACCTTGTTGAGAGCACACCTTGCTGTTCTCGGCTTGGCTAGGGGCTTCTAGCTGAGAGCTCACATATGACCAAGAATCATGACTGCCAGTTGCAGGTGCCCTGCAAGCCAATCACACGTGAGTGATGGTATGTGTGACACACTGCACAGTTTTTTTACATATTATTTTTGGTATATTCTCATATTATATTGTCTATTACATGTATATTGTAATGTCCTTAGTTTTGTACAGTGAGAATCAGATCATGATGATATCATGATAATGAGATAAATTTACGTTTAAACACAGACCCTAAATAATCTCGGTGATAGGTTACTCAAGATGGACATCGATATAATTGGATATAGAAGCGGTTGGTCTCAAAGTCACTTATGTGGGGACACTAAGGGTACAGTACAAGTGCTCATTGTAGAATAAATTCAAATGTATCCTTTTATGAAATATTGTATAATTAATGATACCTATCACTAGACAATGATTTCATAATCGTGTGTCTGGTTCTTAGACTTGAGACACCAAGGATGCCTTGTTTGAATACTCTTTTCTTTGATGCCAGGCTTACAGGTTTAGAAAGTTCTAAATCTCATATAGCTAGTAATTGGGATTGGTTGCCAACCTTACGAAGGTAACTTAGTGTCAATAATGGATCATCCACTCTCGGTATCATGAGAGTAATATCCTATGTGCTATCGCTTGGACAAATCCTTGACCGGGGTCATTCAGATTGAGAGAGGAGTTCTTCGGGAGAATCCAGTTAGAATGAAACTCGGATGGATTTCGTATGAGGCCTAACAGTATAATACCCAATATACAGTCTCTAGGATATTAGATAGATGAGAGACCATAGATACATGGTAACTGAAGACAGATAGGTCCAATGGATTAGATCTCCTATATTGTCTTAGGACTATAGCATAGTGGCCTAGTACGTCCATAGTCGATAAGTCATGTGAATTGTTATGAGATAAAAATTCACTAAGTTAGAAGAAGTTATAATATGTAGAACTCATAGCCAGCTTGGTATTGGGCCTCGAGGGTCACACATATATGGTAGATGTTTCAGCGAATAGAGGGTTGGGTATGAGTTATCCAATTAGCCCATGTTCTCATTGGATGAAACCCAACATTGATGGGCTCTTTATATGAGGCTCAGTTAGAGACCAATTGAGATTATTGAATAGAGATACCAATGATCCAAGATTAGTGAATAGTTGGATGGAGATCCAATTCCCACTAAGGCAGGATCCATTATTATTTTTAGGTGGCTCCCTATAAATAGGAGGCAGGGACAGCACAATAGTGATAGGTTGCACCTTTAGCCACTCCCTCCTATTCTCTTTCCTCCCTCATCTTCTCAGTTGACTAGCCCTTCCCTACTGCAAGAGGGCAGTGAAGAATATATGATCTCTTGTACTATACCCTTATATGGATACCACTAGAGAGGAGGACGTTTGACCTTCTTTATTCTCTCCATCTGGATCTGAAATTTTAAGGATATACGATTTTCCTAGATAATCAATCTTTCACGCATCATAGTTTTTGGTTTTACGAGTTTTTCACGCACTAATATTTGAATGATGATTTGATATACGTAGGAAACCTATTTTGTTTTCTTTCTTCCATTACACATGTGATACTCTCACTAAGTTTCCAACAATGGTACCAGTGCTAGGTTGCTCATGCAAAAGATTAGCTTTTAAACTACATGTGATAATATTGAATCGCATAGAACTATTCTACGTATTTTTACATCGATTGGTCGCAAAGGCAACTTCCGCATACATGTTGCTTGGGGGCAACGGGTGGCCACCTATGGACTGGCTACCTGCAGGGTTGGCCACCCACAGCCAGGCCCTCTACAGGGGCGCCAGCTCATCACTAGGCCGTTCGCAAGGGCGGCACATGCCGCCGAGGGGAGACAGTGCCCACTGCCGGGCTATCGCCCGATGGTAGTGGCCCTCGTGCGCTCACTGGGGCAGCGATGTTCACCCATATGGGTGGCCACCGCTACACCTGCTTGCCTGTAAGGGCAGTTGTCGACAGCACTGTCGCTTGCGCTAGGGCGATGGCGACGGTCGCAAGAACAGGGCAGAAGGGGAATTATGGGGGTCTTTTTGTAAAAGGATGATTTTGCCTTTTAGAATTTGAGAAATTCTTAGGTTTATCCTTTTATCTAAAATTTCAAAAATACCTTTAACAATTGTAAAATTCTTGATATATCCCAATTTTTTAAAAATTAATTAATTAAATAGTTTAATTAATTACTATTTATTTAGCAGTCCTATATGAGGATGTGTGTACGTGTGATGTATGATATAGATGGATTGATCATGAACCATGTATTGTGATGTGTATATGTTATTATTATTGGGTTCTACAAGCCTTCATTTTTTTCATTTATTGTCGGGGGCTTGCATGCCTATGATTATATAATAATTACATGAAAGGGCACGATGGGAGCATGGAGGTGTTAGCAAAACCCATGATGCCGTGATGGGTGATCGCAATGTATGGTGATGCGCCAAGGATCCGATGGAACCGATGATGATAAGAAGGACGATTACAGGGCATAGAGATGTGCTGATACATACATAGATCCTATTATGAGTAATTGGGCCCATTGGCTCGAGTCTAATCACATTAACTGATGATTCATGATTATCCGGTGTGGCATGTACATATGATATATGATTATATACCTACTATATATATATATATATATATATATATATATATATATATATATATATATTTATATATATATATATTGCATGATGATGTAAAAATATATTAAATATATATGTGTGACATGGCATATTAGGAGATCGAAACAAAATAAAAATCGCTCATGCGATAATATTAAGCCGAAAAGCATGAGACAATAAGATTGACCCACGTGGCCTTCCATCATTATAGGAAGAAATTGAATCACGACATAGGTTGAGTTGGTCGAGTCCCTCGAGGCTCACCTATCTACGTGGATCAAGATCTTGCCTATGATATGAGGATATGGTATATTTGGTCGAATCTCTCAAGGGTATATCATCAAATCAAACTCATCTTATAACGATGGTGATGAATTAACTGAACATCATGATTGGTCGAGTCCCTCAAGCCCATGATGATTCGGAGGTCAAACATGACAGAAATCACAAGGAGTTGTGATTAGTAAAAGTTGCCTACCTTTTTGGGCTTAGTGTAATTGGTTGAGTCATTCGAGATTACCCTAAGATGTTGATTGGATCCCGGGCCCCACTATAAGTTTATCGAACTTCTGTTTTATGTGCCAAGGGTGTCGCGCGAGTCACCAGAAAATTAGTGGGAGTAGATTAAGATATCTTAATTAGTTTTTTTATAAAATCTACATGTTATTCATTTACGCTAAATCTTGTTTATTAGAAACATGTCGCTTATAAACCCCCTATGTGGCATACTTGATGCCAACCGCCTCACTAATCCAAACTACATAGATTGGCTCTAGAATTTGAGAATTGTTCTCACGATAGAGAAAATCACGTATGTCCTTGACACGACTCTGCCCAAGAAAGAGAAATAAGTTCTCTATATTTGTAAGACTAAGAAGAAAAGGAAGGCTGATAAGTCCCTTACGAAGGGCAAGGGCTAGTGTAGACCAGGTAAGGTAAAAGTTGCCAAGAAAGACTCTGCTAAGCATAGAAACTAGCACTTTTATTACGGCAAAGATGGGCATTGGAAGAGGAACTATAAGAATTACCTTGTAGAGAAGGCGAAATAGAAGCTTAGAGAAGCTTCAGGTACATTCACAATCAGTCTCTATTTGTCAGATTTTCATGATAATACATGGGTATTAGATATCGAGAGTGCTTATCATAACTATAATTCATTATAGGTTCTAGCAAAGCCGAGTTGACTAGCGAGAGGTAAGATGGACTTCAAGTTGGGCAATGGAGCAAGAGTTACTAGAGTTGTTGTTGGCGAGGTCACCCTACATCTACCTAGTGGAGCTACTATTATATTAGATGCATGCTATTTTGTTCCCTCTATTATCAAAAATATTATTTTTATTTCATGTTTGACAGTTAGTAAATATAAATTAGTTTTTGAGAATAATAGTTGTTTAATAATTTTGGATGATGAGATCATCACAAGATGGATCTTGATTAATGCCTAGATATTTCTCCACAAATCATGAATGTAAATATGTCCAAGAAAAAATGAGATTAGGTAAACAACGCATACCTATGACATTGTAGGCTAGGTCATATCTATGAAGGAATGATTCAAAAGTTGTCAAAAGATAGATACATAGATCCATTTGACTATGAGTTGTATGTAACTTGTGAACCTTGCCTTCATGGAAAGTTGATCAACTCTCCTTTTAGTGGAATTGGAGGGAGTGCCAATGAGATATTGGAACTCATACTTAGTGAAGTGGTCCCATGTTGACTCAGGCTATAGGAGGTTACTCCTACATCATTACATTTACTGACGATTTCTCTAGGTCTGGACATGTGTACTTGATAAAGTACAAATCCGAGGCCTTTGAGAAATTTAAGAAATATTAAAATGAAGTGAAGAATCAGACTAGAAAGAGTATTAAGACTCTTCGATCAGATCATAGAGGAGAGTGCTTGTGTACAAAGTTCACCCATTTCCTCAGGGACCATGGGATTCTGTCCCAGTGGAAACCTCGTTCTACACCTCAGCTCAATAGTTATTATAAAGGAAGAATCACATGCTGTTAGACATGGTGTGATCTATGATGAGTTTTGTCGACCTACCCATCTCATTCTAGGGATATGCCATAGAGACCATATCTTTCCTTCTGAATAGAGTTCCATCTAGGTCTATAATGTCTACATCATATAAGATATGGAAAGGGAAGAAGCTCGATCTTAAGGTTGTTAAGATTTGAGGCTATACTACCCATGTTAGAAGACACAACCCCAACAAGTTGAAATCAAGGATGAAATGATATAAGTTCATAAGATGCCATAAGGAAACTTATGTGTATTATTTCTATTATCTCGAGGATCACAAGGCCTTTGTTGCTAAGAGAATTATATTTCTTAACAAGGAATACATTCTTGATGAAAAGAAAAGAAGCTCGATCTTATGGTGGTTAAGATTTGAGTTTGTCCTTCCCACATTAGAAGATACAACCCTGATAAGTTGGAATCAAGGACAGAAAGGTGCACCTTCGTGGGATACCCTAAGGAGACTTAGGGGTATTATTTCTATTATTCAAAGTACTAGAAGATCTTGTTGCCAAGAGGGTTGTGTTCCTTGAGAAGGAACACATTCCTAGTAGAAATAGTAGGAGTGAGATAAAGTTGATTGAGGTTGGAGAACTTAGCTCAAGCAGCATTTAGAGCCCGAGTCTATTCAGGTACTTAGCACATAAGTTCTAACTTTACATAGGTCTAGTAGAGTATATCACCCTACTGAAAGATATGTGCGACATATTAGTGGATAGGACACTCAGGATGTTGATCTTCAGACCTACGAGGAGGCTATTATGAGTATAAACTCTGAGAAGTGGCAAGAAGCCATGAATTCTAAGATGAATTTTATGTACTCTAATAAGGTTTGGAACCTTATAGATGCACCTGAAGGTATCGTATCCATCGGCTATAAATGGATCTTCAAAAAGATGATTAGAGTAGCTAGAAAGGTAGAGACCTATAAGGCAAGGCTAGTGGTTAAGAGGCATGGAGTTGACTATAACGAGACCTTCTCACCTATAGCATGCTAAAATCTATCAGAATTCTTCTAGCCATTGTAGTACACTATGACTATAAGATCTGCCGAATGGATCTGAAAACCATATTCCTCAATGGTAGCCTCAAGGAGGAGGTGTATATGATACAGCCAAAAATATTTGTATATATCCTGAGAGAATCCAAATAAAGTATAGATGTTGCTCAGGTCCATCTATGGACTGAAGTAAGCTTCCCGAAGTTGGAACATAAGATTTGATGAAGCGTTCAAATCTTATGACTTCATTAAGAACTAAGATGAGCTTTGTGTGTATATGAAGGTAAATGAGAGCACTATCATCTTTTTGGTGTTGTATGTGAATGATATCATAATCATTATGAATTACCTTTTTGGTGCTATAGGAATGACATCCTTATGACTTCTCCGTAAAGGACTTGGGGGAAGTATCCTATATTTTGGAGATTCAGATCTATAGAGATATATCCAAGAGGATGCTTGGCTTATCCCAGTCTAAGTACATAGACACCATCAAAAGGTTTGGCATGAAAAATTCAAGAGAGATCTCATACTTGTGAGATATGAAATATCACTTTCCAGGAGTATGACCTCACAGACTCTTGAAAAAAGGGCATACATAGATAGAATACTCCATGCCTCAGTGATAGGGTCTATCATATATGTTATGCTATGTACTAGGTATGATATAACACATGCTCCGAGTGTCACGAATAGGTATCAAGCAGATCCAGGTTTGGAACACTAGAAGGCAATAAAGTGTATCTTTAAGTACTTGAGAAGAACTAAGGATCTTTTACTAGCATATAGAGGAGGTAGATTCCAGGTTGAGGGCCACACAGATTTAAGTTTCCAGTCCGACATTGATGATAGCAAGTCGAACTCAGGATATATCTTCATCCTGATTGGAGGAGTAGTAAACTAGATGAGTTCCAAGAAAGATATTACTACTGACTTGACCACAGACATAGGGTACATTGTTGTAGCAGAAGCAAGAAAGGAAGGGGTGTGGATGAAGAAGTTCATTAGAGATTTGAGAGTCGTACCTAGCAATGAGGAATTGATTCTTATATATTGCGACAATAATGTAGCAATAGCTCTAGCAAGGGATTAGGTCTCATCAGAATTATTATAAGGAGGTTCCAGCAGATCAGTGAGATCATAGCCCATAAAGATGTAGCCGAAGATAACATTGCATATGTTTTGACAAAGCCACTAGCTCAAACTGCCTTTAAGAATCATAGGAGTCTACTGGGGATTAGACATATAGGTGATTAACTTTAGGTCAAGTGAGAGATTATTGGTTATAAGGGCCCTACAAGCCACCAATCACATGAGTGATGGCATGTGTGACACACTACACAATCTTTTTAAATTATTAATATTTATATATTCTCATATTATATTGTCTCTTACATATATATAGTGATATCTTTGGTTCTATATATGGGAATCAGATCATGATGAGATCACGATAATGAGATCGATTTACCTTCAAACACAGACCCTAAATAATCTAGGTCATAGGTTACTCGAGAGGGACATCGAGATAACCAGAGAGACTGATGTATTGTATACTTATCTATATAATGGAGGTGACTGGTCTCATAGCTACTTATGTTGGGACACTAAGGGTATAGTACAAGTGCTCGTTATAGAATGAGTTCATTAATTGATCCACTTATGAAATATCATATAGTTAATGATACCTATCATTAGGCAGTAATTCTGCAGTCCAAGTTGTGTGTCTGATTCTCAAACTTGAGACACCAAGAATGTCTTGTTTGAGTACTCATTTCTTTGATGCCAGACTTATAGATTAGGAAAGTTCTAGATCTAGTACAATTAGTTATTAGGATTGGTAACCAATCTTACGAAGGCAATTGAGTATCAATAGAGGATTATCCACTCTCGGTATTGAAAGAGGAATATCTCGTGTATTATCATTCTGACAAATCCTCGACCCAGGCCGATCGGATTGTGAGAGAAGAAGTTCTCTGAGAGAATCCAATTAAAGCGAGAGTCAAGCGAATTTAATATGAGGCTTGACAGTACCATACCTAATATATTGTATTTGGGATATTAGATGGACGAGGAACTATAGATACATAGTAACTGAGGACAGACGGGTCTAATGAATTATATCCCCTATATCATCTTAGGACTATGGTGTGGTGGCCTAGTAATCCATAGTCAATGAGTCATGTGAATTGTTACTAGATAACAATTCAATATCAAAAAGAGTTTTGATAGGTAGGACTAACAACCAACTCGGTATTGGACCTAGAGGGTTATACACATATGACGGATGTTTCAGTAAATAAAGGATTGTATATGAGTTATCTAATTAACCCACATTCTTATGGATGAGATCCAACATTGATGGGTTCCTTGCATGAGGCCCGATTAGAGGTCAATTGAGATAATTAGATAGAGATCCAATAATCTAAGATTAATGGGTAGTTGGATAAAGATCTAATTCCCTCTAAGGATAAGATCCATTAGGGTTTTTGGGTGGATCTTGATAAATAGGAGGCAGGGGTGGCATAGTAGTGATAGGCTACACCTTTGTCCACCCCCTCCTATTCTCTTCCTCCATCATCTTCTCCACTGACCATCCCTTCCCTGTTACGAAAGAGCAACAAGAAGATAAGTGATCTTCTTCCACGAGTGCTGCGGGAATGTGCATAAGAGTTGTGAGTTTTTTTGCTGTGATTAGAGGAGCATCGCTAAAACAATCTATCATGTAGATACCGCTAGAGAAGAGGACATTTGACCTTCTTCATCTTCTCTATTTGGATCAGAAATTTTAGGGATATACAATCTCCCTAGGTAATCAACAAAGCCCTTAAGGGCCAAGGTTTCCTAGCTGCATAGGGTAACCTAGCATGAGGATATAGTAGGATTATCAAATTGGTATATAATTAATTAAATAGTTTAATTAATTATTATTATCTAGTAGTACTACATGATGTGTACATGTGATGTATGATATGGACAGATGATCATGGACCATATGATGATGTGTTTGTATATGTGATTATTATTATTATTATTATTATTATTATTATTATTATTATTATTATTATTATTATTATGGCATGCGAGCCTCCTCTTTCTTATTTATATGATTGGGCCTATGTGCTCGTAACTATGTTATAATTATGCGAGATGGCATGCCAAAGCATAAAGGTACTAACAGGACTTACAAAGCTGAGATGGATGATCATAGTGCATGGAGATGCGTCGAGGTGGATGATCATAAGGCATGAAAATGTGCTGAGGCGCACATAGACTCTTTTATGAGTGATCGAGCCTTTCGGCTTAGGCCTGATCACATGAGGCTTTGGTCCATTATCATCTGGTATGATTGCTTATATGTGATATTTGCTTATCTATACACCATTAGATATATATATATATATATATATATATATATATATACATTCAATGTAAATATATGTTAACTATATATATTTGTGACATATTATATTTAATAACGAGACCAATATAAAAATCCCCTCCGATATTAATATTAAGTCAGTAAACATGAGACAATTAGATTGATCCAAGTGGCCTTCCATAATTATCGACAAAGATCATTTTTCGACATAGGCTGAGTTAGTCATGTTTCTCGAGGCTCACCTATATTAGTACTTAAGATTTGGCCTATGATATAGATATGTCATTGGTGACTTGAGGACATGGTATGCTTGGTTGAGTCCCTTAAGGGTATATTATCGAATTAGATTCATCTTGTAATGATGGTGCTGGCTTGATTAAACATCATAATTGGTCGAGTCCCTTAAGATCATGATGGTTTGAAGACCGAATATGATGAGAATTATAAGGAGTTGTAATTAACAAGAGTTGCCTACCTTTTTAGGCTTAGTATGATTGGTCAAGTTGCTCGAGGTCATGCTAAGACACTGATTGGATCCTGATCCTCATTAGAAAGCTACCAGAGATTTTTTATTCATATAGTTAGGGGCGAGGGGGTTTTGTGTATTTTTAGAAATTGTCGCTTTCAAATCCTTTACGTGGTCTACTTGATGCCAATCATCTCATTAGTCTAAATTATATGGATTGGCTCTGCAACCTAATAATCGTTCTCATGGTGGAGAAAATCGCATATGTCATTAATGCTATAATGCCCATGCCAGAGGAAGGGGCAAGTGAGGAAGAGATCACTCGCTACGTGAAGTACATAGATGATTCCACTCTTGCTAAGTGTTACATATTGACCTTGTTGGTTATAAGTGTGCTACAAGCCAATCACATGAGTGATGACATATATGACACATTGCACAGTCTTTTTACATTATTATTAGCATATTCTCACATTATATTATCTATTGCATATATATTATGATATCCTTGGTTCTGTGAAATGAGAATCAGATCGTGATAAGATAATGATAATGAGACTAATTCACCTTTAAACACAGATCCTAAATAATCTCATTCATATGTTACTCGATAGGGACATCGATATAACCGAACAGACCAATGTATTGTAAACCTATCCATATGATAGAGACGATTGCTCTTATAGCCACTTGTGTTGGGATAGTAAGGGTACAATACAGGTGCTCATTAGAGAATGAATTCACTGATTGATCAACTTACATAATATTGTATGATTAATAATATCTAATGTCAGACACAATTTCGTGGCCCTAGTTGTGTGTCTAGTCCTTATACTGGTTACAAGTGCCCTACAAGCCAATCACATTAGTGATGACACATATGACACGCTGTATGATCTTTTTGCTTATGAGTAATATTGACATATTCTAATATTATATTATCTATAGCATATATACTGTAATGTCCTTAGTTATGTGCAATGAGAATCAGATCGTAATGAGATCGATTCACCTTTAAATACAGATCTTAAATAATCTCGGTCATAGGTTACTCGAGAAGGACATCGAGATAACTGGACAGACTAGTGTACTATATACCCGTTCATATGATGGAGGCGTCTAGTCTCATAGTCACTTATGTGGAGACACTAAGGATATAGTACAGGTGCTCATTGGAGAATGAGTTCATTGATTGATCCGCTTATAGAATGCTATATGGTTAATGATACCTAATGTCAGACAACATTTCCATAGTCTCGGTTGTGTATCTGCTCCTTAGAGTTTTGACACTAAGGATGTCTTGTACGAGTACTCCTTTCTTTGATGCCAGACTTATATGTTTGGAAAGTTCTAGATCTGGTACAGTTGGTTATCGAGATTGGTAGCCAACCTTACGAAGACAATTAAGTGTCAATAGAGGATCATCCACTATCGGTATCATAAGAGGAATATCCCATATGTGCTTGCTCAGACAAATCTCTAGCTAGGGTCATTCAGATTGAGAGAGAAAGAGTTCTTCAAGAGAATCCAATTAGAGCGAGACTATGATGGCTTATATATGTGACCTGACAGTACCATGTCCAATATATGGTCTCTGGGATATTAATTGGATGAGGGATTATAGATATACAGTAATTATGGACAGATAGGTCCGATAGATTTGATCCTTCTTGTACCGTCTGGGGACTATGTCGTAGTGGCCTAGTACGTCCATAGTCGATAAGTTGAGTGAATTATTATAGGGATAATAATTCAATATATCAGAAGGAGTTCTGATGGGAGTGACTCACGGCTAGCTCGGTATCAGGCCTAGAGGATCACACACATATGGTGGATGCTTCAGCGAATAGAGGATTGGATGGAGATCCAATTAGTCCTTATTCTCATTAGATAAGACTCTATACTGATGGGCTCCTTGATTAAGGCCCAATTAGAGGCCTAAGAAGATTATTGGATAGAGATCTAACAATGCAAGGTTAGTGGGTAATTGGATAGAGATTCAATACCCACTAAGGAAGGAGCCCCAGGATTTTTTAGTGGCTCTCTATAAATAGGAGGGGAGACTCGTAGTTGATAGGCTGCAACTTTAGCCACCACCTCATATTCTCCTCCCTCCCTTTACGCAAGAGTTACGAGATCAAATTAGAGGAGTTTCGCTGTAGAGATCCTTCCTATGGATACCACTAGAGAGGAGGACGCTTGACCTCCTTTATCTTCTCTATCATGATCTGGAATACAAGGATATACGAACTCCCTAGGTAAAATCAATCTCTCACACATCGCGGGTTTATCATTTTTGTGTTTTTCTCGCAACCCCAATCTTTTGCACGATGATTTGATTTACGTGGGAAACCTGTATTTTGTTTTGATTTTCACTACGCATGTGATGCACTTGCTGAGGTTTCCCAACACCTTAGACTTGAGACATCATGGATGCCTTATTTGAGTACTACTTTCTTTTATGCTGGACTTATATGTCTGGGAAGTTTTAGATCTAGTACAATCAATTATTGGGATTGGTAGCTAACCTTACGAAGGCAATTGAGTATTAATAGAGGACCATCCACTCTCAGTATTATGAGAGGAATATCTCATATATTATCACTCGAACAAATCCTCGGTCGAGGTCGTTCGGATTAAGAGAGGAGTTCCTAGATAATCCAATCAGAGTGAGACTCGAACTGATTCAGTATGAGGCCTGACAGTACCATACCTAATATATGGTCTTTAAGATTTTAGATGGAGTAAGAACTATAAATACACGGTAACTAAGGACAGATATGTCAAATGGATTAGATCTCCTATATTATATAGGGACTATGGCGGTGGGGTAGTACATCTATAGTTGATGAGTCGAGTGAATTATTATGGGATAATAATTCATTGAGTTAGAAGGAGTTCTAATAGGTAACACTCACGACCAGCTCGGTGTTGGGCTTGGAAGGTCAAACACATATGGTGAATGTTTCAATGAGTAAAGGATTTGATATGAGTTATCCAATTAGCCCCTATTCTCATTGGATAAGACCCAAAATTAGTGGATCCGTTATGTAAGGCCCAATTAGAGGCCAATTGAGATTATTGAATAGAGATCTAATAATCATAGGAGTGAGGGTAATTGGATAGAGATCCCATATCCACGAAGGCAGGATCAATTAGGGTTTTTGGTGACTCTCTATAAATAGGAGGTAGGGGTGGCACAATAGTGATAGGTTGCACCTTTGGCCACCTCCTCCTATTCTCCTCCCTCCCTCATCTTCTCAGTCGACAAGCCCTTCTCTACTACAAGAGAGTAGCGAAGAAGATCGGTGATCTTCTTCCACGAGTGCTATAAGAAGTTATGCAAGAGTTACGAGTTTTTGAGCTACAATTATAGGAGCATTGTTGTAATGATCCATCGTGTGGATACTGCTAGAGAGGAGTACATTTGACATTCTTTATCCCCTCTATCTGGATCTAGAATTATAAGGATATATGATTTTCTAAGGTAATCAATCTCTCACACATTGTAAGTTTTGATTTCATAGGTTTTTCGCACACTAATCTTTGCACGGTGACTTGATATATGTTGGAAACATATTTTATTTTCTTTCTTCCACTGCACATGTGATGCTCCCGCTAGATTTTCTAATAGGCCTCTATGACTCCCGAGCTACAAAGGCAATATAAAAGTATGGATGTTAATTGTATCTTTCTTCATCTTTGCCAATTGTTCGAGGAACAAGAAAGAACTCAGCAATATGAGTTATCCAAGACTTGTTTTCGTGCCAGGATAATTGAGGGGACATCAGTTCAGAATCATATCCTCAAGATAATTGAGTGGATTGAGAAGTCATAGGTCTAAGAATGGTCCTAAAGGATACCCTATGTGTGAATCTTGTACTTTAGTCTCTTACAGACTCGTTTTCACAGTTTATTATGAATTTTAACATGAACAAATTTGAGATGACTCTTCCTAGGCTCCTCAATATATTGAGGGAGATAGAGAGCACCATTAAGAAAGAGAAGTCGGTTTCCTATGTTGGTGAGACCAAGAAGAAAAGGAAAGTAGAGAAGTCCCTTAAGAAGGGTAAGAGCAAGGGCAAACCGAAAAAAGCAAAGGTTGCTAAGAAGGACCCGACAAAAGACAAAGGCCAGTGCTTCTACTACAGTAAAGACAAGTACTAGAATAGGAACTATAAAGAGTACCTTATAGAGAAGGTGAAACAAAAGCTTGGAGAAGCTTCAGGTACACTTATAATCGATCTCCATCTGTTAAAAATTTTTGATAATACATGATTTTGGATATCGATAGTGCATCTCATATCTGTAATTCATTGTAGATTCTAACAAGGCCTAGGAGATTGGTGAGAGGCGAGGTGGGTCTTAAGATGGAGAACAATGCAAAAGTTAATGCTATTGTTGTTGGTAAGGTCACCCTACATCTGATTGGTGGAGCTATTATTGTATTAGATGCATACTATTTTATTTCTTCCAATATCAAAAATATTATTTTTATTTCTTATTTGATAAATAATAGATATAGATTAATTTTTTAGAATAATAATTATTCATTATTTTTAGATGATGAGATCATCGGTAGAAGAATATTAATAAATGGTCTATTTATATTATATATTACAACATATGTCGTGAGTGTTGGAGTGTCTAGGAGAAAAATAGATGAGGTGAACAATGCATACCTGTGGCACTATAGACTAGGTCATATCTACGAGGGAATAGTCTAAAGGTTGTTGAAGGATGGATATTTAGATCCATTCGATTATGAATCATTTGTTATCTGTGAATCTTGCCTTCAAGGAAAATTGACTAAATCTTTATTCAGTAGAACTGAAGAGAGAGCCACTGAGTTGCTAGAACTCATATATACAGACGTATGTGGTCCTATATTAACTCAAGCCATAGGTGGTTACTCTTACTTTATTATATTCATTGATGATTTTTCTAGATACAGACATGTGTACTGGATGAAGAAAAAGTTCGAAGCCTATGAGATATTCAGGGAATATAAAAATGAGGTAGAGAACTAAATTAGAAAGAGTATCAAGATACTTCAATTAGATCGAGGAGGTGAGTACATGAGTATATAGTTCACCCAATTCCTCAAAGACTATAGGATCCTATCCCGATGGACTCCTTATACACTATAACTCAATGGTGTATCTGAAAGGAGGAACCGTGCACTATTGGATATTGTGTGATCCATGATGAGTTTTGTTAATCTATCCATCTCATTCTGGGGATACGCCCTAGAGTTCACAGCTTACCTTCTGAATAGAATTTCAACTAAATCAGTAGTATCTACATCATATGAGATATAGAAATGGAAGAAGCCCGATCTTAAGGTTGTTAAGATTTGGAGCTGCCTTGTCCATATTAGAAGATATAATCCTGACAAGTTGGAATCAAAGATAGAATGGTGCAAATTTGTGGGATGCCGCAATGAGACTTGTGGGTACTATTTCTATCACCCCAAGGATTAAAAGATCTTTATTGCTAAGAGAGCGATGTTCCTTGAGAAGGAACACATTCTTGGTGGAAATAGTGGAAGCGTGATAGAGTTGAGCATGGTTGGAGAATCTAGCTTAAGCATCATTCTATAGGATAAATATATTCAAGTACCTAGCATACAAGTTTCAACTTTACGTAGATCGAGTAGAGTGCCCCACCCTCCTACGAGATATATGGGGCATATCATGGGAGAGGAAATGAGGACATTAATCCTCAAATCTATGAGGAGGCGATTATGAGCATAGACTCCAAAAAGTGGCAAGAAGCCATGAATTCTGAGATAGATTCAATATACTCCAACAAGGATTCGAACCTTGTTGATGCATCTAAGGGTATCATACTCATTAGTTACAAGTGGAGCTTCAAGAAGAAGATCAAAGTAAATAGAAAGGTGGAGTGTTGGGAAACTTGATAGGAGCATCACATGCATAGTAAAAAATAAAACAAGAAGGTCTCCCACTTTTATCATGTTGTCGTGTGATGATTGGTGCACGAAAAAATTATAAAATCAAAAAATTTGCACATTATCTGTTAGATGTTTTACCTAGATAGATCATATATCTCTCAAAAATCAAATTCAAAGGAGAGGATGAATGAGGTCAGATGTCCTCCACTCTAGTGGTATCCATATGATGGAAGAAGTAGCGATGCTCATCCCATGCAACGCAGAAAGCTCGTAGCTTTTGTGCACCTTCTTCACAGGTTTTGTGAACCACCTCATAGCAAGTATGGAAGAACAATCCTTCTTCGTTGTCCTCACGCACCAAGGAGAGGGGTGGTCGGGTGAAAAGAAAAGGGAGGGAGGAGAATAGGAGGGGGTGGCTAAAAGTGTAGTCTATCACCTTTCTTGGCCGCCCCTATCACCTATTTATAGAGAGCCTCGTAAACCCTAATAGATCATTCCTAAGTATGAAGTGGATCTCTATCCAATTATCCTAACCTCATGAATTATTGGATCTCTATCCAATAATCTCAATTTACCTCTAATTGGTCCTCATCCAAGGAATAAATTAATGTTGTATCTCATCCATTGAAATATGGGCTTATTGCATATCTCATATCCAATCCTCTAATCATCGCAATATCCATCATATGTGTATGATCCTTTAGGCCCAATACCAAGCTGACCGTGAGTTGCACCTATCAAAATTTCTTCTAAATCAGAACTCTTACTGATATAGTAAATTATTATCGTATAATAATTCACTCACCCTATCGACGATAACAATTCACTCAACCTATCGACCACAGACATACTATAACACTATGCGATAGTCCCAAGATGATACAGGGGATCTAATCCATTGGATCTATATGTCCTCAATTCCCATATATTTATAATACCTTATCTATCTAATATCACAAAGACCATATATCGAGTATTGTACTATCATGCCTTATACGAAATCCATTTGTGTCTCACTTTAAATGGATTCTCCCGGAGAACTCATTCTCTCTTAATCTGAATGACCTGGCTAGGGATTTGCCTAGGCAAGAACACGCGAGATATTCCTCTCATGATATCAAGAGTGGACGATCCTCCATTAACACGTGAGATATTCCTCTCATGATATCAAGAGTGGATTTGCCTAGGCAAGAATACACGTGATATTCCTCTCATGATATCAAGAGTGGACGATCCTCTATTGCCTTCGTAAGGTTAGTTACCAATCCCAATAATTGGCTGTACTATATTTGAAACTTCTAAACTTATAAGTCTGATGTTAAAGAAAGAAGTACTCAAATAAGGCATCCTTGGTGTCTTAAATCTAAAGACTAGATACACAACTAGGACTATAAAATTATTGTGTAATATTAGGTATTATTAACCATCTAGTATTTCTTAAGTGGATCAATCCATAAACTTATTCTTTAATTAGCACCTGTACTATGCCCGTAGTGTTGCCACACGAGCGGCTATGAGACTAATCGCCTCCATCATATGGATGGGTATACATTGCACCGGTCTATTTGGTTTCTTGATGTTCCTCTAGAGGAACCTATGATCGAGATTATTTAAGATTTATGTTTAAACCTGAATTGATATTATTATCACGATCTCATCATGAACCAATTTTCATTACACAGATTTAAGGATATCACAATATATGCAATATGCACCATAAAGTGAGAATATACCAATAATAATAATAATAAGTAAAAAGATAGTGCAATGTGTTACATGTTCCATCACTCACATGATTGGCTTATAGGGCACCTGTAAACAGCAATCTCCCACTTAACCTAAAGTAAATCACTTATATGTCTGATCCCCATCAGACCCTTGTGATGCACAAAGATAATCCGAGATAATAGCTTCGTCGGTGGATTTACAATGTTATCTTCGAATGAAACGTTTTCTATTACTATATCTTTATGAGCTATGATCTCTCTGATTAGGTGGAACCTTCTCAGAACGTACTTAGACTTATGATAAGACCTGGGTTCCTTTGCTTGAGCAATCACCCTGTTCTTGTTATAATATATGAGAATCGGATCCTTACTGCTTAGTATAACTCTCAAATCCACGACGAACTTCTTTAGCTAAACTCCCTCCTTTGTTGCTTCTTCTATAGTAATTTACTTTGCATTTGTGGTCAAGTCAACAGTAGTATCTTGCTTGGAACTCTTCTAGCTTATTGCTACTCCATTCATGGTGAAGATATACCTTGAGTTCATGAATGGAGTAGTAGTAAGCTAGAAGAGTTCCAAGCAAGATACTACTGTTGGCTCGACCACAAATGTAGAGTAAATTACTATAGAAGAAGTAGTAAAGGAGGGAGTCTAGCTGAAGAAGTTCGTCGTGGATTTGGGAGTTGTTCCGAGCTTTTGTTGAACTCAAGTCTTTCTAATCTTTTGTTGGGAAACTCTCGACAAAAGATTAATAGAGCTTACTACACTTCTAGCTTACTATCATCAATATTAGATTAGAAGCCTGAGTCTATGTAGCCCTTAACCTAGAGGCTACCTCTTTTGTATACCAGTAAAAGATCATTGGTCCTTCTTAAGTACGTAAAGATGCTCTTTACTACCTTCTAGTTTTCCAAGACTAGATCTACCTTATACCTGCTCGAGACACTCAGAGTATGTGCTATATCAGACCTAGTATATAGCATAACATACATGATAAACCCTATCACCGATGCATAGGGTATCTTATCCATATCTATGCTTTCTTCAAGAGTCCTTGGGGACATACTCTTATAAAGTGATATTCTATATCTCATCGGTATGAGACCTTTCTTAGAATTTTCTATACCAAACCTTTTGATAATGGAGTCTATGCACTTGGATTGGAACAAAATAGGTATCCTCTTATATTTATCTATATAGATCCAAATCCCCAAAATGTAGGATGCTTCCCCTAAGTCCTTTATAGAAAAGTTTCTAACTAGCCAAGCCTTAACTATAGAGAGTATTCCTACATCATTCCTAATGATAGGATGTCATCTAATAAGGTGATTGCGCTCACACTTACCTTCTTGTACACGTAAGGCTCATGTTTATTTTTAACGAAGTCATAAGATTTGGTCACCTCATCAAATCTTATGTTCCAACTTTGGGAAGCTTGGTTTAATTCATAGATGGACCTGAGCAACCTATATACCTTATCTCAATTTTTCTTAAACATGAATCCCTCATGCTACATCATATAGACCTTCGCCTCGAGGTTGCTATTGAGGAATATGATTTTCACGTCCATCTGTCATGTCTCATAGTCATAGTGTGCTATAATGACCAAAAGAATTATGATGATACCCTTTGACTACCAGCATTGTCTTATAGATCTCTACCTTTCATCTACTCTGATCTTCCTCTTAAAGATCCATTTATAATCAATGGGGATAATACTCTCAGGTGCATCAACAATGTTCTAAACTTTATTAGAGTATATGGAATTCATCTTAGAATTCATGGCTTCTTGCCACTTCTTGGAATCTATACTCATAATATCCTCCTTGTAGGTCTGAGGATCGATATCCTGAGTATTCTCTCCACTAATATGTCCCACATATCTCTCAAGATGGGACACTCTACTTATTCTATGTAAAGTTAGAACTTGTGTACTAAGTACCTGAATAGAGCAAGCTTTTAGAATGGTGCTTGAGCTAGGTTCTTTAACCTCGCTCAACTCTATCATGCTCCAACGAGCCCTGTTTTATTAGAGATTTTAGGTGAGACCCAATAAGAGCAAATAGTAATTATTGAATAGAGATATAATAATCCAAGAGACTTAGAATAATTGGATAGAGATCTAGTACCCAATAGGATAAGATCAATTAGGGTTAAGTTGATAGAGACCTCTGTAAATAAGAGGGAACCAAAGGGGTCATAGGTTAGAACCTAATTGACTGCTACCTCATATTCTCCTCCACCCTTCTCCTCCTCAGCCAACAGACTTGTTTGGGGCATGAGGATAACAAGTAGGGCCAACCCCTTCTTGACTTGGTGCGTGAAGGAGAGGAAAGATCACACTGCGAAAAGAGGAGCGTTGTCGCTTCATCTACCATGTGAATCACCACTAGAGAGGATAATACTTGACATCCTTTATCCATAAACTTGGATCTATGTTCTCGGGGATATATGATCTCTCCTAGGTGAGAACATCTCACACATATCATGTAATTTTTTGGTTTTTTGTGTTTCAATTTTCGCATGATGATCCGATATTGATTTTTTGTGAAACTTGTTTTGTTTTTATTTTTTATTTTTACTATGCATGTGATGCTCCTCATGGTTTCCTAACATAATCAACTTAGAATCATATCAAGGTTGTTTTAGATAAGTTCTAATTGATTATCTTCATTGTAAATATAGTGTATAGAAAAGTTACAACAAAATACAATGACCTTACACTCGATAACAGTGTAACTTTGCCAATTGGCAATGGTACCATCACTGGGTAGTGCTCTACTAGCCTAGGCAGTGGTATCACACTAAACCAAGTGATAGTATCACTTAGAACTATAGTCCTCGTTTTGAAAAAAATAAATTCTAAAATTATCTAAAAATAAAAAATAATTTAGGATAAAATATATTAAACATGGTAGGAAATATGTTATTATTGTCATGGAGAAGTGTAGGTTTGGGAATAATTCTAATTTTTTTGCTTAAGTTACACTTAAGTTCGTTCGATCACAAATTCAATGTTGGTTTATCATTTTGATGTGTTATAGTGATGACTTTGATAATTTCTTCTAGAATGAAATTTAGTTTTTGGTCTTAGACGATAATTTATTAATTTAAAAATCATTCTTGAAATAAATCACATGAAATAATTAAAAAGAGGATAATTCTTTTTGAAAATATTTTTGTCCTGTCAACCCTTCGACTAAAGATAAAATGATACCATTATTGTTGAATCTCATAAACTACAAAAATAATTTGATGATTCAAATATTATATTGACCAAATTTATGAAATGATTAATTTAAATGTTACGATGATAGTTGTATGTTAAAATAAGTTATGATTAGATGATGGTTCTTGAATTGCAACTTGAAATCCTTATATAAATCAAGTTTCTTCAAAGAAAATCATATAAATGAATCATAATTTATCTCTTCGGATCTATAACTTGAAAATCTTCTTATAGACAATATTCTTGACAACTTGAAATTTCATATACAAATCAAGGTCTTCTATATTTTTTCTTCCTTGAAATTGACTAATGATCTTAATATATATAATTTGATATTTTTATGAATGAAGACTCTTCTTTGATCTCTTAAGATTTTATTTTATCATCTAAGAGGAGGTTTATTAAATCATGTCTTTCGATATTCATGAATATTTTTTGATATTAATATCTTTCTTGATATAATTTATTTTATGACTAATGAATGGTATAACTTATCACCAAAATTAATATTTCTTAAATTTGTGATAAGTTGAAAGTTAAAAGAGATTTATTTTATCATGAACATTTCCTTGATTTTTGACTTGACATATTCTTTATGGGAATCACGTTTAAATCTCTATAATTTTTACTTTTTAATAAAAAGGAGATTTATGATCTTAACAATTATGATTGAGATTTTTATTAAGATCATTCTTCTATTTTATTAAATAGATTTATCTAAATCAATTGAGTGTCTTAAGATTTATCTTGGATGAATTAATATTATTTAATCCCCTAAGACTTATTTTCATTATTTATAGAAAGAAAAGGGGAAGATAATTCTTAAAAGAAATCATGTCATTTGGTATTACATTTGATTTTTTTCATCCTTAATGGCATGATCCCTTTGTACTCATGATCATATTTAGAACTTGAATGCAAAAGAAAAATTAAACCATCATATTGTTTTTTTAACAATAACAAAGGGGGAGATAGAATTATCAATATAATTTGAAGAAAATTGATATGATGAATCTTATAGCATTGAATGAGGAACAATTTGCTAAGAAGAAAATTTAGAAATTTAAAATACATACAAAATATTTAATTAATTAAGCTTGATTTACCATCACATTTTCCTTTGGATTTTTTGACTTTTACAAATAGCGCTTCTTATCAAAATGAGATGATCTTCAAAATAAGTAATTTGATATTTGCTACTTTTGCTTAGAATATACATGAGATGAACTTAAATGTATGGGTAGCTCTTAATTCTTCTTGGATTTCTCAGATTTTTTTAGCTCACTTTTGAAATGATTCTCGTTAAAATTAACATAAGAAGGAGATTCAAATTTTTATGTTGAGATTTTTTTAAAGGATTATTCTTGTTTCATGAATCTTGATGATATGACATGAACATGTATGATGGTTGATATAAGCTCTTTTTTTTGTGATAATATTTTTAACTCTCCTCTATTGTTTCTACTAGTTTCTTATTTACAAAAAGAGAAGACAAATTTTCATGAGAACATTTATGTTTTACTAAAGGGGAGCAATGAATTATTAAATATTTAATCAATATATATTTTGTAAAAATATGAAAATTTTGACACATGATGAGTTTATGTATCATGAAATTGCTCATTATTTTACTTTTTTTTGTTGATGACGAAGAGGGAAAAAATAGTATATTGATGACACATATGAAAAATGATACATGACAAAGGGGAAGAAAATTTTTCATGAAGAATATTAGGCTCTTATCCTATTTATTAAGGGGGAGCAATAAAGTACTCAAGCATTTAATCATATTTATTTTGGCATATGATGATTTTATGTATCATGAAAATTAATTGCTTGTTATTTTACTTCTTTTTTATGATGACAAAGGGGAGACGTAGTATATTGATGACACAAAATGATACATACATGTCAAAGGGAAAAAATAGCACCTATGACAAAGAAGAAGAAATAGCACATATAAAATAAAGGGGAAGAAATAGTCTTTTCTTAAAGAAGAAATCTAATGATTTTTTAGATTCTTGAAATATTCTTGAAAATTTAATGATCCATGATTTGTATGTTGAAATTAATATTATATCATGATGATTTTTTAAAGAAGAAAATTTTGCTTGAAATTCTTAGAATATCTTTGAAATTTTAATGATTCATGATTTTTGGTTGAAATTAATATTATATCATGATGATTTTTGAAAGAAGAAAATTTTGCATGAAATTCTTAGAATATCCTTAATTTTTTAATAATTCATGATTTTTTGGTTAAAATTAATATTATATCATGATGATTTTTGAAAGAAGGAAATTTTATATGAAATTCTTGGAATATCCTTGAAAAATTGATGATTCATGATTGATCGAAATAAATATCATGTTTAATGTACGATTTGATAATTTTAGAATTCATGGTATATTATTTTAAGATTTGAATGGATGATATGATACTTTAATTCAAGAGTGTTTGGTTCTCTTGAATTTAAGTTTTTTCTTATTTAAATTATGGCATGGATTTAGGGGAGTAAGGTTTAACTTTCGTCGTCAATTGATTGTCATCATCAAAAAAGGGTAGATTATTGAATCTTAGATTTTGATGATCAAATCAATTAATAGATTATTGATCTAACAAGGTTGTTAGAGCTGATTGATATAAGATTAACTATAATAGAGAGAAAATTATAATCAGAGGTTTGGCCAAAGTCAAGTCCAGGCATCGGACCAGAATGAGGACGATGCGATTGGAAACTCGCCTAGAGTGCACCGGGAGCTTATTGAGGGTATCGAGAGCTTGCCAGGATGACACAAGGGAGTTCGCCAGAAGAAGACCGAGACTCGTTGGAAGATTATCAGGGGTAGTTGAAATGATTGTCGGGAGTTGGGAAGGTCTTGATTGGATTTGTTGGTCATGTTGATTGTAATTAATTAAGTCATAGTTAGCATCATTAAGGTTGTATCCTACTTGAGTTAGATTTGGAAGGATCTAGATTAACTCAAGTGAGGCTAACCGGGTCCACTATGGAGAGTGGATTGTGCTTAGGTCGAGCTCAATTAGTTGACTTGAGAATTGGCCAACAGAAGGTATATGTCGGGATTGGAAACGTGGAGGGAATCACTTTTTGAGGATTCTCGATGATTGTACCACCCAGGTCAGTGGTTGTACCATTGTCGCCCTATTTTCTAGGCTGCTTTCGCCGGCGATGCCACTAGCGTCGGTAGTGGTACTGCCCGTACCTAGCTTTTTCGGGTGTATTTAAAATTTTAGCTCAAAATTCTGAAGCCAATTGGGGCCTATAAATATCTCAAATTTTCATATATTTTACACAATAATTTTGGGCTAGAAATTTGAGAAAAAAATTCTATGCTAAACTTGTAAGAAAAAAAAAGGGGGTAGGGGAGTGAGAAAAATCTTGTAATACTTGTAAATCTCCCTTGTAAGGTTGTAAGGTCCATCTCCTATGCCTAGTAAAAGGAGAGAGAAAGCTATAAGGGTTTGATCTTCACCCAAAGAAGGTTGATTGTTGACGATGTTGGATCTCAGAGAAGTGGTCTCGGGAGTGGACATAGGCCAGGTTGAAGCCGAACCACTATAATTATGAGTATCTTTGCTTTCTTTGCTTATTACTCTCTATTGCTCTCAATTTACTTATAGTTAAAACCAAGCTTCAATCTCTCTACTTCTTTTAAATCAGCTCTTAATCGATTTTATAGAAATATCAAAAGAAGCTTCCGTTGTTCAATCTTTACTTTAAGAAAGCAAGGTTTTTAAATTGATCACTATTTCAATTGCACTAATTCACCCACCCACCCACCTGCTCCCCCTTTTGGTGCTAATTGATCATAACACCAAGATCATAAACTGACCAGCAACCATCAAACTTTTGCCCTCCCTTGCTGCCAATTGAACCTCTCAGCCCAAGAAATTAACTCAAGAAGAACTTCATGAGAGATCTGCAAAAGGACTATACTGGAATTACAATGAATCATGGAGTCGAGAGAACCGCTGCAAGAAGAGAAGGCTTTTGGTGATTGAACTGATCAAGAATCTAGAACCCAAGGATGTGGATCTCGAGTTTGAGGAGGAAGATATGGAGGAAGAATCACAACCGACCATCAGCACAGTACATACCCTAGCCGGCTACGCAAACCCGCAAACCATGAAGATCGATAGATTCCTCAAACACCAGCTGATTATTATTCTTATTGACACTGGAAGCATAAATAATTTAATGGACAACAAGTTTGCTGCCTGATTAACCCTCAAATTAAAGATTGTAGCAGATTTAATGTAAAGGTTGTAGATGGCCAAACCCTTAATTGCAACCATAAGTGTTCATGGGTAAAACTAGTCATGTAGGGCCAAGAGATCACTATGGACTTCTTCCTTTTACCATTGGACGATTACAAGCTCGGCATCGAGTGGTTGTCTACTCTATGTGATATTTCCTGAAAATTTTTCAAATTACATATGAATTTTTCAGCCATGGGAAACAGGCGATCCTACGAGAAAAACGCAGGGATGAAGTTTTAATCGTTTTGATGCAACGTATGGAGAGGGTGTTGCATAAATCACATATCGGCTTCCTGACCCAAGATAAAGGGCTGTAAACTGAAGAACCGATAATGAACAAAGATCCAAACCTCTCCTCTTTGCTTGTTGAAGTTTCAGACATCTTTGCTGAACTAAAAAATCTACCCCCACCCAGCTACATGATCACCATATACCGATTTTGCTAGTAAAACCACTAGCAAATGTTCAACCTACATAAATCCTCATCTCAGAATGTCATGATTGAGAGAATCATCCAAGAGATCATATCTTTGTATTGATATATTACTGTTCTTATTAAGGTGATGAACTGTGAAGTATCTAGTGTTGATCCAGCATGTTGACAGTGTTGTGTAGTAGAGAAGATCAAGGAGAGGATGCATTCATGTGGAAAATAAAAAATGAGGTTATAGTAATCTGGTGTGAGCTATGATGATGTAAGGTTTTGGTACTTGCTAGTTGCTGCAACTTTTTATTCATTTGTCCTTGACAAAACATCGGAACTATGATATCTTCGATGATTGGGTATTGGATCCCGAGGATCATGTTTGCTGATAAAATCTTGCTGGATGAGCTAAATAGTATCTTCTTGCTCCCTAAACATTTTTTTCTTTTATTAGAATCTTTGATTTTCTTATTATTTGATACTATTCTGGTTTCAGCAGTACACAAGAACCTTAACTGATGTGGTACTGACAAAGTGCATTGATGTGAATAAGACCTGGCGACTGCTTAAAACCATTTTAATTGCATCGAGGATATGCATCGGTGAGAATTGACATTTTTGTTGTCATGATCTTTATTTTTGCCTGTCATACATGTCAACTTTTGCAAGAAAATGGTTTGAAGTTTTAGTGTGGTATGATGAAATTCATGGATGCGTCTTTTATTGTTAATTCATGCATAGATGACAGCAGGTCAAGTTTTTTTTTTATACTAATGTTTCCTCAATCTAATTAAGCTTTCTCAGTTAATGGACTTGTTAATTGGCTTTGGGATATATACGTTAGAGACATATGTACTCCAATTGGGTGATGAATGAGTTATGATACACTACATTTATTAGGGTTTGGATTTAGGTATAACAAATTTTACAAGTATTTTGCTTTTGCCATTGGATGGGGTTTGGTACATTGCATTATGGATTATTGAATCGCTGGCATAACACTTGCTAGGAAACGGTTCTTAAAAATTTGATTAATATCTTTGTGCAACAGTATTTGGAATATTTTTTAACTTAGACTAAATGAGAAATAACTAGAGTTTAGACCATCATAAGATGGGGCTAGAGAACTTGGATTTAGTTATAAACTAGTATGCACATAATTTTAAAGGGAGAATGAAAATATTTTGATTTATGCATATCATTATCTGTCGTATGAAATTGTTTTATTTGTTATTTCAATTCGTTGATATCTTAAAAACTTCTGAGACATCCTTGTTAAAAAACACTATGAACCTTTTTTTTTTCTTTACAGTTATAAAATAGTATGTACATGGCATTATGCTCAGTTCCCTATTCCTTTACGGTGCTCTCGATGAAACTATTGTCTTGCGATCCTATGAACCTTTTTATTTCTTTCTTATTAACACTGCTATACGAATTACACTAAGGGACATATATAATGTTGTGTGGTAACTAAGAGGTGATTGAAGTACACTAAGGGACATATATAATCTTGTGTGGTAACTAAGAGGTGATTGATGGAGTAATACATACAAAATTTATTCTTACATTTGAATAATTGATTTTTTCACCTTGATCTGATTTTTCTATTTCTTTTCCCTTTTAAGTAGTGCAGTGCACATACTAGTGATTGTGCATTTTTTAGTTTATTGTGCAGCACCTGATCTGCTCCCAAATGGTTCATGCTTTTAAGTAGTGCATGTCTTACTCTCAAATGGTGATGGTGTATTTTTGAGTTTATTGTGTATTACTTCATCTGCTCTAAAATGGTTCATGCATTGGACAAAAATTTACATACTAAATATCAAGGTTTTACGTATCGGTCAGTACCGGGCGGTATGCACAGTACATACCACCCGGTATATTAAATATTTTATAATATTTTTATAATATTAAAAAATATTAAATATATTAAAAATTAAATAAAGGGGCGACGTCGCCTCGATCTCGCTCCTCGCGTGGGATCCGTCTCTCCGTGCGAGGAGAAAAGTCATCCGCGGGCGGCAAGGACACGCGGGCGAGGTACTTTTCCTCCTCTTCTTCTTTCTTCTTTTTCTTTTATTCTTCTTCCTCTTCCCTTTTCTTCCTCAATCGACCGTCGATGATTAATTTCTCCTTTAATCAATCGTCAATAGTCGATTTCTCCTTTAATTGATTGTCGACGGCCGAAATCGATCGCTAATGGTCGATTTTAGCGGTACCGCGAGCGATCGTCCGCTGCGACCGGGTATGCACAGATGTCGGCAAGACGGGCATTATCGCTCGGTAAGTAAAACCTTGCTAAATACTACCTATTAAGGGTACTACTTTGTGAGTTTTAAGTTGCTAGTTTTAAGACACGGACATACATGAGCATTATATTGAGCACCCTATTTATATTTATGTTCGTGACATTTAGTCTTCATTATACTTTGTACAATAAGTAGCGGGCTAGCAGTAGGCTTGGTAGCCCTAGTTTAGTTAGCTTTCGTGGTCGTTTTAGGCTTATAAATGAGAGTTGTGTCATGTGGATACTTGTGGGGATTTTGGTCTGTAATGGACCATGATTCTTTGTGTGCGACCGTTTAGAGCTTGTGAAGTTCATGGTTGTAATTTGCATTGGCTATAAGTATTTGTTGAAATAGTTGCTTGTGGATCCCGTGTGAAATGCTTTCTCTAACTCATTTTCTCTTTTGTAGGTCCTAAAGGATCATAAGAGGTTTTGAGGAGGTTGACCTTTGCGGATGGACACGCAATGGTGTCGCACGACTTAGGCAAAACTAACTAAGTTCGTGACATTCTCTCCCACTTATTCCTTTGATGTCCTCGTTGAAGCCATTGTGGACGCTATATCTCCTTGCCTTTTGTTGAATCTTTAATCTTCTGCTATAGTTGCAACACATCTGGTGGCTCCCAGTTGCTTTCTATCGTTGTTGTCGAGTAGTCGAACTTTGATCTACCATGCTTCTTTAACTCGCCAATGACCAACACTGGATTGGGGTCTACTGAGCTGTGTTTATCCTTGTTAATTCCTATAGATCCTTCTGATAAAGGAAAAGACTTTTATTGTTTTGCACTAGTATCTCAAAAGTCTCATGTCGCTTAAACTGGGTGGATGCTTGTTAGAGCTTTAACGAGCATCACCTTGCAGACTTTGAAATTTTTAAGGTCCTTCAAAAAATTTTCCCCGATTCTTTTCCACTTAGTTGTCACTTCCAAGTAGGTTTACATCACCTTCGCTTTCAATTAGCATTCTGTTGGGAAATAAAGTGGATAATCTACTCTCAGTAGTATCAGTCATCATTGGTGAGGATTTGACAACTATTGGCTTTCATTAGGTTTCTTCGAGAAGTCTTTTGAACTTGTGTAAAGATCCTCTACTGGATAAACAAGAGAACTGGGATACTCGGTTTCGCCCATTCTTTTAAAAGTTGAAGGTTATTTGATTTGGCTCGTCTCCTCAAGGTGGTACTTTATGCATCGAGCTGGTTACTAGTCTTCGCCAGTTGTTGCTCACACTTCTGAAACACCCTAAGTGTTTGCACTCTATGCATTGTTTTAACTACTATGATTCACCTTCTCACTTCAATCAAACTTCTTGAATACGAGAAGTTTTGCCTGAAAAGAGTAAAATTTTACCCCAACTTAGAGCAAGTCTTTGAGTAGAAAAGGTACAACACTATGTATAACATACTTTATCATTTGGTCGAGCACTTTTGTATTAACCCGAAGTCCTCCACTTTCGGTTATCTTGATGAGAAGTCTGTTGACACCGGTCTTATGAAGTTCCTTAGCCTCTGCACTTCGGCCTTGTCTTGGTACTTGGAGTTTCCCTCTGCATTCTCCATCTCCTTGTCCCCTTTCACGACCAACGCTCTCCCTTCATAAGAGCAAGAGATTCTGCGGTACCATGGCATTGCTAAGCCCATGGTTCTACTATCCGTTGCCTTGCATCTGCATCCCTTTCTTCATAATCGATATATCCGCCTCTATGTCACTCCTTTGAATCTACCTCCATTTTGATCGACGCTTGACTTTTAGGAACCTGAGCCCCTCTGGACTCGTTGTCGCTTACTCTCCCCTCTCGACCTCCTGCTTCAACACCTATGAGTTATTTGAGCAGTTCCCCTTGGTTGATGGAAAGACAAACTGCAACTCTCATGCATGACCTTTGTCATCCTATTATAGGGCTCGCGCCGATTATGTTCTCCTTAACTTCTTTGGTAGCAATGTTCGCTTACTCGACCTTATCCTCTGACTTATCGGGCTCCCTTAAGCGAATATAAGTACTAGAGTAGTTTAACTCTCCAACCGTTTCGATCATACCTCTGTATGATTAAGTCCCCCGCATTGGATTCACTGGTACTTGAACTTGGAATTTTCTCTCGGTGGTATACAGCCCCCATATTGTCACGGATTTAGTTGGTTTTGCCTAAGTCGTGCAGCACCTTTACGAGTCCGCCCGCAAAGGTCAACCTCCCCGAAACCTCCTAGGATCTCTTAGGATCTACAAAAGCTAACTAAACTAGGGCTGTTAAGCCTACTGCAAGCTCGCTACTTGCTTACAAAGTATGTACAAAAATCGAAGGACACGGACAAACATGAGCATTATATCGAACACCCTATTTATATTTTTGTCCGTGACATTCTCCCCCACTTATTCCTTTGACATCCTCGTCGAAACCGTTGTAGATGCTACATCTCCTCGCCTTTTACTGAATCTTCAATCTTCTACTTTGACTGTAACATGCCCCTTGGCTCCCAGCTGCCCTCTACCGCTGTTATTGAGTAGTCGAACTCTGATCCACCATACTGCTTCAACTCGCCAATGACTGACTTTTGTGTGGGGTTGGCTGAGCTGTGCTGATCTTTGTTGATTTCTGCGGATCCTTCTAGTGAAGAAACAGACCTTCCTTGTTATGTGCCAGTATTGTAATAGTCTCATTTTGCTTAAACTGGATGGATGCTTGTTGAAGCTTTAACGAGCATCGCTTCGCAAACTTTGAAGTTTTTGAGGTCCTTTCTCCACAAGATTCACTCATTGATCCTTCTTCAACTTTAGTTGTCACTTCCAAGTAAGTTCGTATCACTCCTACTGTCGATTGGCATTTTATTGGGAAATGAAGTGGACAATCTATTCTCAGTAGTACTGATCACCAACGTTGAGGATTTGACAATTATTGTCTTCCATAAGCTTTCCTCGAAGGGTCACTAAACTTGTGTAGAGCTCCTTTGCTGGACAAATAAGAGAATCAGGGTATTAAGTTTTGCCGTTTCTCTTTGAGTTGAGGAGGCAAATGTTACTTGATTTCGTCCGCCTCCTCGAGATATGAGAACTGGGGTACTCGATTTCGCCTATTCTCTTGAGTTGAGAAGGCAAAAGTTATTTGATTTCGCCCGCCTCTTGGAGGTTGTACTTCATGCATCGAGTTGGTTACTAGCATTTCGCCTGCTCTTTGTTCACACTTCCGCAGCACTCGAAGTGTTTGCACTCCTTGCATTGAGTTAGTTACTGTAATTCTCTTTCCCACTACCATCGAACTTCCGAAATGCAAAACATTTTGCCCGAAAGAGTAAAAGTTTACCTAACTTGGAGTCCCCCAACTTAGAGTAAGTCTTTGATAGTTCTGGTTGGCTCTGGGATTGTATCGTCTTCTCAATCATCTTTGTCACCTACTACTCTGAGTAAAAAATGTACAGCACCACGTACTGCTTACTTCGTTTCTTGGTTGAGCACTCCTGTATCAACCTAAAGTCTCTCACTTTCGACTATCTTGATGAGAAGCTCGTCAAAACCAGTCTTATGAAGTTCCATGGCCTCTGTCCTGCCGCCCTGTCTTGGTACTTGGAGTTTGCATCTGCATTCCCCACCTCCTCGGCCCCTTTTACAACCAACGCTCTCCTTCCATGAGAGCAAGGGATCGATGACTCCATGGAAGTCTCGCCTCTATGGTACTATGGTGTTGTCGAGCCCATGACCCTACTATTCGTTGCCTTGCATCTGCGTCCCTTTCTTCGTGATCGGCAGATCCGCCTCTGCGGCACTGTGGCACTCCTTCGAGTCCATCTCCTTTCTAACTAACGCTTTGCTTTTGGGTAGCTAAGCCCCTCTGGACTCATCATCGCTTCCTCACCCCTTTCGACCACCTATTTCAACATCTCTATGGTCTCCAAGCAGCTTTCGTTGGTCATTGAAAAGATAGACTATAACTCCTATGCATCGCCTCCGCTATCTTATTGCAGGGCTCGCACCGATTCTGTTCTCCTTAGCTTCCTTGGTAGCAATGTTCACTTACTCGGCCTTGTCCTCTGACTTGCCGGGCTCCCTTAAGCAAATATTAGCACTAGAGTAGTCCAACTCTCCAATCGCTCTGATCATACCTCTGTATGATCAAGTCCCCTCTATGGGACTCTCTGGTACTTGCATTCAGAATTCTCCCTCGGTGGTACACAGCTCCCATGTGCTAATAACTAAGGCTTTCATTCAATACATGATTCGATGTGCATACATGGAAGACTCACCGCTACGGTGCCATGACATTCACTTGAATCTATAGCACTTCTTTCTGTTGTATTGTTCATCAAATTGGAGCTCCCAGTAGCTCCTGATCATACTTCCACATGATCATGTCCCTCACGGGATATCTCCGTGTGTGTTGTATTGTCGTGAACTACTCCACCACGATCTGTTGCACCATGTCGTCTCCTGGTAACATCTCCATTGCATTCAGATTCATATGTGATGAACTCAGACTATGATCTCTCCTAGTGTGGCCTCTACTAGCATATCATAGGACCTCCTCCACCTTCGATTGCATTTGCTCCTTTGGCAATTCACCTTCGCCCACCTATTCTCGGGTCATCCCTGGACGAAGTATCACTCTAGGACAGTCCATCGCCTAGTAGCTCTCAAAGTCCACCAACTTCGCTGAAATTGGTGCACCATTATCTAGATCCTAGGCCTCTATCCCCCACCAGCACAATCTCTGTTTCGTACCACTTCCTTTATGATAACTCAAATGGCAGCACTGTGACATATTCTTTAAGAGTATCCACCTCTGCCTCCTTATGCCCGTGCTAAGGCCTTCTAACCCCAACTTTGCCTCCGCAAGTTGAATCACCTTAGTTCCTCCATCAAATGCTTCTCTGAGATAATGTGCATGTGCTTCGAAGCTCGTTTCGTCTTTGACACCATGCAAAATGAGTCTGCCCTATTAGAATTAAGAACTGATGGAACGACATAATCCCACTCTTGCTTCTACAAGAGTTCATGTCCTTGACCTCTGTCCAAGGAAAGCTTCGTGCTTCCGCTCCATGTTTTCATCTTCTACGTCGGCTCCATTTATGCGGCTTAGATACTTCACCAAGTTCCACCTAAGTTGCTCCGCCTCTCGATTTGCATTGAGTTGATGGTAACCCTCATGCCAACCATTCCACGGGTTAGCCCTCTGTTAAGTTCGATTTCCACCTCGACTCTAAGTATGCCTTTGTATGATGTTGCCATTATCTCTCCCCTATTTGATCTCGCAATGCATTCACCAATGCATTACTTCATTCGAGATCATGCAACGACTTCTCGCTAGTCGCTCGATCCGTTGAGCTTTGTGGAGATACTACCTTGAGGTACTCTTCCTCAACATGTGTGGCCACGAATACTCCATCATCCACATACACATCCTTGCATGAGTACCAAATTCTTCGAGTTAGCAATTCCCCTCACCTCTGTGAACTTTTCATAACTCTTTTGGTCGTTGAGCAACACATCCCACTTTGCACAGTCTCATTGTTTACCAAGCGCCCTGCTTGCCTTGAGCACCGTCATGTTTGGTTGCCAACCTTGAGCCATAGCTTGAACTTAGCTATCCCAAACTTTGTGCGCTATATATTCTTTCTAGCTTGCTTGTCCTCGTGGTGCCCCTCGCGCAAAGGGTTGGCCATTCCTTTAAGTATCGATCAAGGATGCTCACTCTTCTAAGCGACTCATTTCCCTATATCTCTATGTCCGTTTCTCCCAAATGATCGCGTGTGCTGGCTGCCCTCCACGCAGTCCAGCTAGGTCCCTTATATTTGCATGGCAAGTGGTTTTATGTTTGCTTGTCCTGCTCTGATACCAAAATATCCCGGACTTAGCTAGTTTTGCTTAAGTCGTGTGGCACCCTTGCGAGTCCATCCGCAAAGGTCAGCCTCCCCGAAACCTTCTAAGGTCCCTTAGAACCTACAAAAGAGAAAACGAGTTAGAGGAAGCACTTCCCACAGGATCCACAAGCAACAGCTTTAGCAAACATTTTATATAGTCAATACAAATTACAACTAAGGACTTTATGAGTTCTGAATGGTTGCACACAAAGGATAATTGTTCATTACAGACTAAAGTCTCCATAAGTACCTATATGACACAACTCGAATTTACAAACCAAAATCGACCATAAAAGCTAACCAAACTAGGGCTGCCAAGCCTACTACAAGCTCGTTACTTGCTGTACAAAATATATACAAAAATCGAAGGACACAGATAAACATGAGCATTACATTGAACACCTTATTTATATTTTTGACTCTGATAATATGTTGATGACCAAGACTTCCATTGGATCAAAATTTGATGCACACATAGAATACTTGTCTCTGCGGTACCATGGCATTCACTCCTTAAATCCATAGCCCTTGTTGTCGTGTTTTTCGTCGAATTGGAGCTCCTAGTAGCTCCTGATCATCCCTCCGCATAATCAAGTCCCTTATGAGACTTCTCCTGCGTGTGTTGTTTTGCCTCGAACTGCTCCACCATGATCCACTGCACTAAGTCTTCTCCTAGTGACACTTCCATTGCATTCATATTCTTGTGGGATGAACTCAGACTATGATCTCTCCATGTGTGGCCTCTACCAACAACATCGTAAGGCCTCCACCACCTCCGATTGTGTTCGCTCCTTTGGCAATCGACTTTTATCCACCCATTCTCGGTCACACTTAGATGAAGCATCGCTCTAGGATAGTCCGTCACCTAGTAGCTCTGAAGTCCATAGACTTTGTTGAAATTGGTACATCATTGTTTTGATCCTGGGCCTTTATCCCTTACTAGCACAATCTCTAGTTCATACCGCTTTCTTCATGACAACTCGAATGCCAATACTGTGACATATTCTTCAAAAGTCCTGCCTCTTCGTCCTCTTGCCCCGTGCTAGGGCCTTATGATCTCAACTTGGCCTCCGCAAGTTGAATCGCTTTAGTTCCTCCATCAAATGCTTCTTTGAGATAAGGTGCATGTGCCTCAAAGCTCTCTTCGTCTTTAGCACCATGCAGGATGAGTCTGCTCCATCAAAGTGAAGAACCCATAGAATGACATGATTCCGCTCTTGCCTCTACAAGAGTTCGTGCCTCCGCTCTATGTTTCATCTTTTATGTTGACTCCTTTCATGCGGCTTGGATACTTCACTAAGTGCCACCCAAGTTGTTCCGCCCCTCGATTTGCATTGAACTGATGGTGGCCCTCGCGCCCACCATTCCATGGGTCAGCCCTTTGTTGAGTCTGATTTCTACATCTGCTCTAATTGTTCTTTCATTTGGCGTTGCCATAGGTCGCTCCCCACTTGATCTTGCAATGTATCCACCAATGCATTACCTCATACGACATCATGCGACGACTCCTCTTCTAAAGTTTCACAAAAGCTTCTGCAACACATGTATCAGTAGAATTAATCATCCATATGTTTGTCTCCGTTTATGTTCACTTTCTCTATTCATATGTTAGATAAGAATTGAACCTATATATCTCCAGTATTGAATGTATGCAATATTCATGAATCACTTCTCGTGGAGCAAGTCAAATTAGACCAAGGTAGTCCACTTATTACATGCCTTCAGGACGGTCCAAGCAGCGGGTAAGTCTATGATAGGTTCTAAAAAATGATTAAATTTGACTGTGGTTAATAATAATATCTTTGATGTCAGTGGGAAAACTGCAATGGTAGCAATGATTGGGATTGATCACAATTTTCCATTTGTCTGTAAGCTCTCAAATTTCTGATGGTCAATATTCCATGGTGGTTTCCTCATTCTAGTAATCCTTTTCATAATATAGATCTCTGTAGAAACAATGTTCAAACTCAGTGAAGGACGTAAGTATGTACAAATTATCAAGGTTTGTTGGTATCAGCCTAATATTGTACTTGTAGAACTATGTTGCATAGTTAACAAAATCAGACTGCACATATTGATCAGGTCTAGTGTCAAATATCTGGATCATTAGTTGAATTGAATGAACTAGTCGGACTTTAGGTTTTATAATTTTTTTAAATATAGAATGAAAACATATATGTTATGTTTAAAATATAGAACATATAATTAATCTCATAGAAATAATTATTATCAAGCAGTTAGAAGATGATTAGAATTAGAAGAGTAGACATGAATAAAATGAGGGGTTTACTCTCTTCATCCTAATGATAAAAGACTTGAATGCCCTTGAGGTTTTAGGAGAGTAGACATGGTTAAGCTAAATGTATTCATCCTCAAGACTAGGTCTGGGGCATCCGCTAGTTGAGGTCTCGGTGTGATTGTGCCTTTTTCCATTATCTCTTTTCTTTCCTTTTCCTTCAGGTTCTTTTGGGATTTCTTTTAGTTTCTTTCAATGATTAGTAAATGTTCATAATTTGACCTACCAATTGACTGTAATTGATATTACAGTAGAGCTCTGATCTCAAAGAGGTTGAAATAGAGATGATACTAGATATAGGCAATCGTGATTGCAATGATCATTTAATTGTTATTGATTATGTGGGACATATATACAACTTACTCTAGTCAAAACCTTCTAATATTGAACAAAAACAGAGAATAATCTTGTCTTATTTTGCTCCTCTTATGTCTTGTTATCTGTCCTCATACAAAATATATTATTGAAGTCAGTTTACAATATAGTCTACCATTAACATTAATTTTCTATCTGATAATATAGGATATTTGAACTCCTTTTTTACTCTTAGAGACTAATTTCTTAATCTAATTTATTTCTTACAATTATATTATGTATTTACAGTCTACACCATCTATAGGTGCTAGTTGTAATCCTAGTCATTCAACATCAATAGGTAATGATGAGTTGTTCTCATTAGCCGATTGAAAAGGCAGACAAGTCTTGTAAATAAATACTTGATCCTTAAGGCCACTGTCATTCTTTCTTCTGTTTTACAAACTTTGCCTGATTATTTTAAATCATTCATGGATGGTTGCACTATATATTTGAACTAACAGATGAGATGATTTTTACTGGATGTAAACATCATTAGAATATTCTTAGAAGGAAGGTTAGTGTTAATGAAGAAGATTTGGTTAGTTGGAATTGAAATAATACTTCTAGGCTTCTAGCTTGCAAGTATAGATACAATTGGTAAATGCCTTAACTAAGTTATCACTTTTGATTGCAACCAATGATGCAAGATAACTATGATGTATGCTGGTTTAAATGGAGGACCTTCTGTTACACATGGTCCTCGATAACAAACATTGTTGCAATGAACTAATAATTATTGCCAATAATATTTAAGATACATGCAGCTTCTATGAACAAGCTGAGTTAGGCCTTCTAGTAGTATGTTGCTTTATTTACATGAATGAAAACAAAAAGCAGCTTTTATTTTGGTTTCTCAATATTAGCGATCTAATGATGTGCTTAACTGATAAACTACTTATGATTGCAATCAGTGTTGAGGTATAACTTTAATATGAAGAAGTTGCTTGAAGTGGAGTACCCTCGATGGTGACTGTTGCATTATTGGTAGCCATAGTTGCAGTGATTATAACTATAGTGGTTCCTAATGGCCTAGGAGGTATTTATCGACCTTCATACAGTTGCTGAGGTAGAATTTCAAATGTATATTGCTTTATTAACAAGAATGTGAACAATTAGTAATCCTATCTGATTTGATACTACATCTCCTGTCTCTCTATAAACAAGATGTTAATGGAGTCAGTTCATACAGTAGTCTAGCATTGGCATTAAGTTCTTGATGATGTAAAATATCTGAACTCTTCTTTTCTCCATAGATACAAACTTGTTAATCTATTTTGTGTTATTTGTAAAGTAATGTGAATACCCAAATACAACAAAGGGATACTTGCCAGTTTTAAGAAAGCCTAATTGTAGTAGTAGTTTAACATCCATGAATATATGGAACTTTTACCAACGTAGAAAATGTTAGGGAAGTTGATTTGGTTGAATGGAGTGTAAGTAACTATAATGAGGTTTTCCTTCTATCTGTTGAAAATTCAATGCATATCTCCAGAATCTAGCCAAACTTATTTTTAGCAATGAATATCTTGAAATGATAAGCCTTGCTTGGCAGTCAGCTTCTCAAATAAGTGTTGTATGTGTTTCATGGCCGTCAATAAGCTATTGTAAGCAACCTTGCAATAACTTGCAATTACTTCTTTGCAAAAGAAAACCTTGCAATAACTGTCTTTTTCCAGGGCCATTGATAAATTAGTCTACTTGATCAACAGTGTGACAACTCTAATGGTTTTTGTTGGAGGCCAATAACCCAATGCTTTGCTTACTAGATATACAACCGTTACTACTGTTGCTTGCATTTCATTTTATATACTTATTACTGTTACTTCGCTTCTTGCAGAACAACTGCATTAGGTAGGATTCTTGATAACTTTTCTTTAGTTTCCTAGCTTTTAAATAGATAAGTATTGTTTATCTTATTGACAATAGTTTTGGCACAAGGCTTATGGCTATTGGGCCACATATCTTGAATATATATCCTAAAAGATGAAAATATATTCTATTAAAGCTTTGTTTTATTTGGTCACTTATTTTTTTTGTTTATTTCTCCTGTGTTATTGATGAGACGTTACTCTTAAATATTGTTCACTCTTATAATAGTAAGGTTTTACTTATCAGTATGTACCGATGTACTGATATATTATCGGTAACAGTACGGGGCCCGTACCGGGTGGTATGCACAATGCGTATCACCCGGTATTAAAATATAATATTAAAAATATTAAAATATAAAAAAAAGGAAAAAGGGGGCGACGTTGCCTCGATCTGTCTCCTCGCACGGGAGAAAAGTGGCACGATCAGCAACTAGCGGCGGCGGCGGCGAGGATGGCGCGCGGGCGAGGTATTCTTTCTTCCCCTCTTCTTTTTATTTCTTTTCCTCTTCTTCTTCCCTTTTTCTTTCTCAATCGACCACCGACGGTTGATTTTTGATGGAACTGCCCGGTAGCGGGTGGTCTGCGTACCAGTAACCTAACAAACCGATATGTACCGCCCGTACTATGCGGTACAGATCGAGATTACAAACCTTGTATAATAGGGTCATATTTGTGGAGCATAAGATTTGGTAGTCGTACACATTGATTTAGTCGACCATCTATGAAGCACATACTCGTTGATGAAGCACGTACACATTGATTTGGCAGACATATCTATGTCGGACACATGTTGGACACAGATACGCTGACGACATGGTTGAACACATGTTTATTTTATTTATTTATTTATTTTATATTGGGACATGATTTATCCGTGTTTGGTACTTCTTTCACACCCTCTTACTTTTGTGTGATGCTCGCATGTGATGTTGAGCTCGTGCGGCCTTCTTGATTGAAAAATTTTTCCTCTCAGTCTTCTTAAATTAGTCTCGAGTCAATCCACAAATCGTTGTCTTGTATAATTTAGGAGAACGCTAATGTAAAGAATAAAAAAGAGAGTTCGGAATATGAGAATGTAAGAGAGTTTAAGAAAGAGTGATAGTGAAATAAAGTGAAAGAGGGGGGAGGATAGATTTAAAAAGAGGTGGGAAAGGGTATTTGACCATTACAAGGTTGGTAACAGTTGAAATTTCGATCGTTACTAATGTTACCGGGTAGTAACGGTCAAAATTTTGACCGTTACCGATGGTACTAGGCGGTAATGGTCGATTTTAACTATTACCAATGTTATCGGGCAATAACGATTGAAATTTCGATCGTTGCTACCTGATACATACTCGTATCAAGCAGTACGGGTATAAAATAGTACTATCGCCTGGTAATGGGCGGTTTGCGTATTGATTTATTGGTGAACCGATACGTACCACCCGTATTGGGTGATATGAATCAAAATGACTTACCTTGATTCTCATTCCAGCATTGATGTTCTTCACTCAAAGAGCGGATTTGTTAGTTATTTTATGTTTTATAGAATAAGCAAGCAACATATTCTTTTTGTATGCTATTTCTTCAGCAACTGCTCATCTTGATTCTCATTCCACCATTTTGATTATCAGTTCCTTTCCTTCATGAACAGGTTTGTTAGTTATTTTATGTTTTATAGAATAAGCCAGCAACATATTCTTTTTGTATGCTATATCTTCAGCAAAATTTTATGATATTAGCATTTTCAAGCGCATGAGATTCCTCTTGCTTGTGATTCTTGAATACTGTTGGCACTAGGGATATCTTTATAACTTGTGCACATATGTCCAACCCTCATGCTTTGCCTCCATTTGGTTTTAGTCTTGTGCAGATAGCACACATTTTCGTACATGCTCTTTCTCCAATTTAGACACTATTCTTGAAAGTAGTTACTTTTCTGATATGCTATAATTCTGTTTTTTGGAAAAGTTTTTATTTTTCTGATATGCTATAATTCTGTTTTTTGGAAAGGTTTTCAAAGCTAGTACACAACACATGGAGCTTGTAATTATGTTGCCTTCCAAATTTGTCCCAAAAGATGAAAATAAGTTTGATTAAAGCTTTATGCTTGTCTATTTGGTCACATGTTTTCTTTTTATTTACTTATATGTTCTTCAGTTTTATGATAGTGTCATGCTTGTGGATCATATATATGAAAAATAAGAGAAGAAGCACTTTGATGTGCTTCATTCGGTGAGCAGGTCTTGTTAATTCTATTATGGTTTTTAGACCAAGCAAGTAATGTTCTCTTTGCACACTATCTCTCCGTGAAGTTCTAGGTTATTAACCTTTTCAACTGCATGAGATTCTTAGCATGTGATTCTTGTATACTTTTGACACCATGTTACATGATTTAAACATAATTCAGACATCAGAATTGGTTAACCATGTTGCAATTTGATTTGGGTTGTACTCTAAAATAATCATGTAAACCACCTTAAGAACTAGTAGCAATTCATATAAGAAATACAAGACTTGCTCGTTTTTCTCTAGACTGATACACTTAACTGTGACCGTTTTAGATATTCCAAATCCTTGTCACACTGTATGAAACCTACTTGAACCAAGCAACAGGTGTTACATGTTACTAATGCTATACTTAATCTTTCACTATCTCAATCACCTCCCTAATGTTCTTTTGGATCTTTGATGGAAATATTATTGATGAATACTGTTGAGTAGCTGTACAGTATTAATTGTTCCAAGTATGTCATAATCATATGCTTTATTTTGATATTAACATTGTTTATGTAATCATTATCAATTATACCTTGTAAAGATACCTTTCCTGATGTGGTTTATCCTCAAAATTGTGATGGTTTGTCACATGGCATGAACCTTTAGGGGCTCTAAAGTTGCAAAATTTATGTTAGGAGAATGTGTAATTAATTAGATCCCATAAATTCATCAAGTTTCCCTCCTTAGGCTTCATCAAGTTTCCCTCCTTAGGCTCCTTATAGGTATGCTTTTGTTACATCTTGCTTTATGTTTATGCTTGTTCTATTCATTAATTATCTTGTTACATATCTCCCCTCTATAATTAAAAATTACATGAATCTCAAACGACTGCAATAATATACATCATCTATAAAAGATATATGAAATATGCTGCATCTTTACTATGATAAGAAATATGTGGGATTGAAATTCATCCTTGTTTGTACTTAATTTATCTCTGTAACTTCAGTGATGTGTTTATCAATGGTGATAAAAACAACACTAGGGTATTATTTTAAACTATATAAGTAGAGTTTCAAGCTCTAATCTTAACAATAAGTTATTGATGATTATGAAAATAATAATTGTGCAAGCTCTTATTCAGTACTTGTATAGTAGTGACCAAATGATATTGATCTGGCAACTGAATGTATTTATACAATAGGTACTTCTTTATCTGATGTATACCTTATCTCAAGGTTTATTGTACCGATACATATCACCCGATATGAACTGTATGTACCGGTCTGACAAGATATCGATATGTGGACCATTCTTTATTGGGCGATTATAGTCACTTGACCTTGGGTGATACAAGGTTTGTACCAGGTGGAAACGATTGAAATCCAACTATTATCGACATGTATTGGTCAGTAATGGTCGGATTTTAATCGTTTCTAATCAAGCATTATGATTGTCCTATTTTAAATGCTCAAATTTGATCGTTTTAGGCTTAGAGAAACTATTTTCTCTTCCCTCTTTCAACTCATTTCACTCAATCTCTTAAGCTCTCTCAAACTCTTTTTCACTTATATCTTTCTCTTATTCTGATATTTTCAGTCTTCTAAACTCAACAAAGTTATGATTGTGGATTGGATTAAATTTGGGAGGCTAATTTGAGAAAATTAAGACGAAGAACACTCTAATCAAGAGGTATATATTTTCGTTCTCGATTTCTATTGATTTATGAGATGATTAAAACTATAAAATGTGATGTATGACATAATGTCTATTATGTTGTTTGAGGGAAGAATAGTGTTAATTAAGGAGTAATTAAGATCTTTAATGTTGTGATTACTATGTTTAATATTAAGTTTTTCAAAATTAGACACTTAATAAGTTAAATCTTTATATTTTATGCATAAATCGGATCATATTTTTATGATGGTATAATATGTTTAATTAGATTTTAGTTAAGTTTTTAATATTGTCATTAGTTGATGATTTAATCTAAATTTGATCGATATTAGGTCAATTTATATTATTCTTGCTAAAATTATACTAAAATTATATTTATTTCGAACTTAGAAACTTTAATATAATTTCTTGTCTATTTTTTAGGTATTTTTAGAGATTTGTTTAATGATTTTGGGATATTGTCGGTATACCCTAGTGTACTATCGATATGTCTTGATACATATCAAACCGAACATAGCTCGGTAGACTGGCATGGACCAAAATTGCAATTGTTGCCTTAACTTATGGTTAATTATTCAATGATAATTTTATAATTATATTTACTAGTCATCATAATTTATTTCATTTCCTTGACGGAATTGATTAATATATTTTATAGGTGAATTTTGATTAACAGATTTCACAGAGTCTAACACACTGCATTTCACAAATCCTTTTTTCCTTAGTGTACTTAGTCACTTATTTTTACTCCTTTTACTTTAGCGGTTTAGATAAGCGAAAGAAGTGCATGTTAGAGTTGGAGCAGAAACCATTGTATAAGTATCCAAAATCAAGGGATCCTACACATGGACTCTAAATGTATAGTAAATTTTATATAAGATTAGGCTACATCTCAACCTATACTTAGTTACTAATAATACCGTTGATTTGGAGCGTACATATATGTTGTAATTTTGTAGTTTGTCGGTCTATAACAAAGTTTTACAGTTTTGGTTACTGGAATTGTGCTAGTCCATGGCCAGACTGGTTTGTTGTCGCTACATTGAAATGTATCGCCACATAATATTATTGGGGAAGAATAGGAGGAAGGATGGAGGAATATGATGAATGAGAAAGAAGATAAAAGACAAAAGAAGAGACAATAGAGGATGAGGTGTAGCAAAAAGGGTGGTGGGCATGGGCGGCCACAAGTGAAGACAACTCATGACTATATCTATAAATATATAAATATATGCTGATTTAAGTAAGAGAGGAGCTCAGGAAAGTATTGAGAGATGATTTTAAGATTGACCAGTATGTACGAATCATTGATCATCCCACTGAAGCTCATATGGATAAAGATATTCATAATGCAAGTAAATTCATGTTCAAAATAATTTAATTTATATTTTTTATAATAAAAATTATATTAACAAAATTATGTCTTGCAGCGTATTATCTAAACCCGACAATTCAATATCGGTATGCCCTCGGAACGCAACATGATTCACTAATGGCACTAAGAAATGTTGTACATCAAATCTTGCCAAACTCTAGTAATGCAACCGAGGCTCTTGCAGAGAGTCGATATTTTTAAAAAACAATTGGTTCATTCTTCGACGTTATAGCTATATCATGTCGTTACACTATGGATCCTGGTGAAAACAAATTACACATATTGCTTACCAATTATATTTTATATTAATTATTTGTTATGCTAATAAAATCTTATTTATATCTTTTTACAGTTGAGTGGTGGATACAATTCGGAGGGGATACACCACATCTAAGAAAAGTTGTCATTCGTGTACTTTCAGAAACGACGACATCTACTGGTTACGAACGTAATTAGTCAACATTTGCATTGATTCACATGAAAGTCCGCAACAGACTCTTGTATAGATGATTGGAGAAACTAGTATATATTCATTATAACATGCGGCTAAGGATGGGATGTGCTGAGCTAGATAAGGAACCAGAGATTGAACCCATTGATGTCCAATTATACAATGAAGATTTAGAGCCAATGTTAGAGTGGGTCAAAGCTGTGGGGAACCAAGATAATCCTCTACTTGATGAGGCAGGAGATCCTCAACGTCCTTTGCGTTTTATCACTGAGGCAATAGAAGAAGAGGAAGCCAATCCCCAACAGGTGGAAAATCCTTCTAAGTCAGAATGTGGCGGAAGGAGTCAAACAACATCAGACACCCAATTGTCGCAGTCATCCGACCAGCATGCAAAGGCAAAGGAAAAGAGGAAGGCAGTACCATCAACATTGGAAAGAATAGAATCAGGTGACATAATACCTTCACAATTATATTCAGCAACTTGCTCGGTCCAAAGACATGATACAAATACGGAGAGTAGTTCATCAACTGATAATGGCGGTGACACCGGACAGTCGTACGTATAATCTACACAAGTTAAGGGTGGTGCGTGGATAGAGGAGCAGTATTTTACACATGCCACCCAAGACACAGATCACGGAGCTCGACAAGATACTGGTCAAGTTTATGTATGAAAGGGGAAGGGGACGACAGTGGATGAATTTGAGTAGATACGACAGAGTCTACAGGATGTCGATACAAAATGAAGCTCATCATATTCATAGTCATCGTATTATGGAGAATCTTATGGCCAACAACAATACAGTGATAGTTGGTCATTCTTCTTCGATCAACAACATGATATGGAGCAACAGGTCAATAGCGAAAGTAGAAGCTCTAACATTCATAAATACATGCCTAAGGAGCCACCTCAGACAAATATAATTCATGACGATCAACCTACGATCATCATCACATTGATGCACCAATGGTATACGGTGTATCAATACAGTATGTCATGGGATCAATTTCAGGATTAGGTTCGACAAACATATTATATTGATATGCAGATACACAGGATCGAGGATCTCGATCCACCACCCGTGGAGGCTCGTCATTTGTTTTGGTGATAGAATCAGTAATCAGGTATATCTACATATATGATTATTTAATTCATTTGAATCATAAAGTTTATGTTGTAAAGAAATAATTTAACAATTTAAATATTTTTTTGTAGATAATTCAATATTAACAAATGGACGCTTTGGATCAAAATTACGAATCTTGTATAAGACTGTCCTTTAAAGCTTGAAAAAGATATGTAACACTATTCTTGTATATTTTACATTAGTTTTGCTAAACCTAACTAAATATACATCTATTTATATCTTAAAAACCTTAACCTATCTTTTTTTTTCTATTTTTCAGGTATTTAAGGGATTAAAATATTATTTTTTTCTATACCGAGTGGTACACACTGTTTGTACTGCTCTGTACCATGTACCATACCATACCGACCAGACCTCGGAATGTCGGTATGGACCAGTACGACGAACCTTGAGTGTACCATGTGTTGATATGCTTGGTACAGCTCGATATGTATCATACCGATAACTGATCGATACGTTAGTACAGTACAAGATTGCGAACCTTGGTCTCAACTCCTATTCTTGATTGACATACAACCATATTTGTTATATGATTGTGGTGAGAGGGAAGCATATGAGAAAAAGGAATAGAGGACCACCATGTTAGACGAAAAATAGGATAGAGTGAAGCGAGGCGCTTGTCAATATAAAAATATAATTAAAGTCAAAGGTAATAATTAAAATAAAAATTACATAGAATATAAATTTTAATTGTCTCTTTACAATGCTTATTTTGTATAATAGAAGACATGCTTTATGTCAACTTAAATGATAAAATTTGGCAATTGTGTTCGCATTTTTCTATCTTGATCTGTTTCATGTTTGCATCCTACTTAAATTTTCTAGAGGTTTAGTTTGATTCTTTTGTATCGGTGGTCTTGGTTTCTGTACCATTGAAAGTTTGCTTAAGTGACAACAAAGAGCAATTGTTTCTCATTTCTGTATCATAATCTTGCTTCATACGATACCCTAGTAAAAAAAAGTTTGAATAAATATTTTAAAATTTATTGAGGAGATAATTGATGCACAAGTTATGTACTCAAAAAATAGAAATTCCACCACCTTGTTTGGATGTATTCCATTGATTGTTTAGCACAAATGCATGTAAGCTCCTCCACAATTTAAGCTATATATTTTTTGAACCGACACGAATATTCGAACATTGTTCGACATCAATGGAATTAAGCATAATTTTATAAAATTGTTAAATCCTATAGCATGTTGACATGGTTTGTAATTACCGGAGTATTGAGGCAGTTATGGCATAAACAAAGCTAAATAAAACACTGAGTAGCATCAGCCTTATTATCATGAAAAAAAATGGTCTTCGTTACCATTCATATCATTGGTTGGTCTTTAATCATTTTAAACCCCTCATTTTGTGAATATGCCACTTCAGAAGCATTTTGCTATGTATTTTTCTTGGTTCTATATTTAATTATACTTTCTCTGTGATCTTCTTCAGTATAAGATTTGCATTGTGGAGCATTTTTGAAAGTCTTCTCAAGATTGTATCTTGATCTTGTATGGTAGTAAATATTTGTCTAGGTAATTTGTCCAGGTAAATATTTGATCTTGATCATGATTGACATCCAACCATATTTGTTTTGTAATGATAGTGAGAGAGAAGCATGTGGGAAAAAGGGATAGAGGACCATCATACTAGACGAAAGAAGAGATAAAGTGATATGATTTTTACTTGAAACGAAAATATTCATAATTATTTTTATTTATTTTTTCTATCAGTACTTGCAAAATCCCTTATAATATTTTAAAACTTCAAAAAGTCTGAATGTTGAATATTTTTATAAATAGGTCACATTGGAACCGTTGTAGTGGATAAAATTTTTTTGGATAGAGCCCATCCTTGCTTTACACTCATGCATTGCCAACCCTTCTTTTATAGCTTTAGCACTTCTAAGGGATGATGAGGACATTTTGCTTAGTTTGTTTGCCTAGGATCTGAGGTTACAATTTCCAGTTTTAACAAACTGGAGGTGATCTCCTGTGTGGAGGAGGAAGACTCTCTTTCATGAACATCAAACGGCAATCATGTGCAACTCTTTAGCGGTTATTTTCATAAATTATTGAACCTTGGGGCCAATCATATACTATCTCCAAGCCAATTCGTAAAGTTTGTCATATATTCAAAATTTATGACATGGTATTCAGATATTATTTAGTTCACATGTTAGAAGAAGCACACTAGTCAGTTTTGCTGAAGCTTCTTTTTTTGCTTCCCAGCCTTGCAAAGGGTCAACACTTCTGTTTACCTGTTAAAGGAAATCCTATACTTGCTCAAATTGTTACAGTGGATATAGAACTTTAGTAAGCCCAATTCAATTAATATTTATAATTTGCAATAGTTTGTTGGAGGGAAAATATATGCAAAATTCGTTATTATATTGGCTAGTACAATTGCTCCCAAGGTTTTTCATAGGCGGTATGTACCGGTCCGATGGTTTACCGATACACTGACCGATATAACAATCGAAATCTATCGTTATAGAAATATAACGGGCAAAATTGATCGATACCAATTGGTAACGATCGAAATTTCGATCGTTACCGATTATAACGGTAGGAATCGATCGTTACAGAAATATAACGGGCGAAATTGACCGATATCAATTGGTAACGGTCGAAATTTTGATCGTTATTGACCATTAACGATCGGTAATGGTCAAAATTGGTTATTACAGACCCTGTAACGATTGAACTCAACCGCTACAGACCCTGTAACAATCAAACTTAATCGTTACAGACCCTGTTATAGTTAAACTCAATCGTTACTGACCTTGTAAAAAGGTCAAAATCGAAAAACCCTTTCTAACTCTATTTAAACTCACTCTTCTCCCATTTCACTTCACATACTCACTCTTTCTCAAACTCTCTCACTTTCTCAAAACGGTTCCTCAAAGCTCGAAAATGATATGTAATATTATTTTTACCTAATTTACATTGATTTTGTTAAATCTATACCAATTTCTATCTTGCAAACCCTAACCCAATCTTTTTTTCTAATTTTTTAGATATTAAAAAATAATATTTTTTAATCATTAAAATATAATTTATTTGTACCGCTCGGTATGCCCAAGGGTACCGAGCTGTACTGACATACCGTACCATACCAACCAAATCTTGGTACACCGGTACGACAAACCTTGATTGCTCCTATCATTAATTTAATTGACGAGGCTAGTGAACTAAAAATCAAGGTTTGGAATTTCGACTTGTACCGCTTGTACCTCGGTTCGTCAGGTTGCCGGTACGTGAACCGCTCGCTACTGGGCGGTTTCGCCAAAAATCGACCGTCGGCGGCCAATTGAGGGAGAAATCGACCGTCGGCGATCGATTGAGGGAGAAAAAGGGAAGAAGAAGAAGAGGAAAAGAAGAAAAAAAGAAAAGAGGAGCACTTATTTCCCCGTGCCATCCTCGTCGGCGCGTCATTGTTGCCAACGCCTGCGTGTCGTCGTCGCCCGTGGGTTGCGAGCGCTTTTTCTCCTACACGAGGAGACAAAACTGTAAGTTTATGTGGCCCTTTATTAATTGAATAAGATATATTATGGATTATTTGGATTCTTATAAAAGATATTAGCTAATATTAAATAAAGTTTATATTATATTGGGATATTTTAGGGGATGCCCTTGATGGAAGGAACTCTCCTAATAACTTATCCTAGACCCTCTGCTCTCGCCTATAAATAGACAGGACCTACTCTAAACCCTAGATACAACACGAGTAGCACGGATATGCAAAGGGTTGAATAGATCAAGAGATTACAGTTATCCTCTTGATCTCTCAAAAACCATCAATTAAGGTGGTCCTGTGAAAAGATAGGAAGAGAGGAGAAGGGGTCTAGATCTATTCTACTTCCTCTTGCAATCGATATTCGGCATCATTCATATCTGTTGGGTGGTGCTCTTGAAGATCTAATTGGATCTCACGCAGATGGCATCTAAAGGTACGCATCATAAACAGATCTAGTATTATTTGATTTCAATCCTGGCATAAAAGTTTTTCCATATAATAGATTGCATAATTATAGTTTTTATGCCAACAATTGGTATCAGAGCATAGGTTTGAGATCAAAAATATATTAGATCTATTATTTTTGTTTACGATGCATTGATTTGAATATTTTATTGATCTGTTTTCCTATCTGTTAATTTTAATCGTTTGCTTGCGAACGATTCTTAATTGTTTTTGTGTGTAAAAGACACGGTAATCTTACCGCGTTTTTGGCCGGATCTGCCTACGGCAACGGCGTGTGCGCACAGGGCTGAATCTGCCTGTGGCCGCCACTTGAGCAAGGGCAGCGATCACGTCAGAGGGCGCAGCGACCTCGCCGCAGCATCGCATGCCGTGCGTGCAAGCGACCTGGCGGCCGCCACAACGTGGCGGCGAAGGGAGGCTAGGGTGTTTTTTTTCCTTGAGAAAATTATAGTTTTGCCATTGAATAAAAAAATTACAGTTTTACCAATTATGCTTCAATTACAGTTTTGTCATTCACCGAAATTATAGGTTTATCCTTCGGTTGATAGGGTTATTTATATTTTTACCCTTGTGATTTATTAATCCTATAATTAAAAAAATGTAATTCTTATATATATATATATATAATTACAGTTTTATCATTATAAAATTAAGAAATTTTGGTTATTTTCTAAATTATAAAATTAATCAATATATAATCTAATAAAATTTAATTATAATTATATTTTTATTATTCAATGATTATATTTTATTTTTGATTAATTTATTTAATTGGACTTATGGGCTTCTCCAATTAAATAAAATTAATAAATAAAAAAAAGAAAAATTATAAATTATTGTTTCTTTATAGTTTTCTCATATGAATTATCAATTGCATGTGTTAAATCCAATTATTGGTTTTTGGATATTAATTCAATTATTTACATACAAATATTAGTAATTATGAAATAATATTTATTTTTCACATAAATACATGATTTATGTATTATCATAATTACAGTTATCATATGAGTTTTTTTTTCTGCTGATTAAGTGTTTAATAATTATTATGGTTGTTATCGTATTATTGAACTATCTCAGCATGAATTAGTTTAAATTAACTTGATGAATATTATTTGTAGTTCATCTCCTTAAGTTATACCTGACCGGTAGCTGCCAAAGTAGCCTGGGATGGTAGGCTTATAGGATATGAAATACAATTAAAGTCTTGTCATTCATAGGACAATTTAATTTATATTTTATATTACTGTATTGGTCTTGTAGTCACCAAAGTGACCTAGATCAATAATTTATAAAATTACATTAAGGAATAAGTCCTCAATGATATTAAAGAAATAATATTCAAAATTGCATGCATAATTAGGAGATTTAGATAATCCCAAAGGATAATCTATTTTAAATAATTATGTGATGGGGTAGGATGATACTGTTTTGGGTATCCTTGCAGTTTAGAATTATATACCCAAAGGTAGCAAAACTATTCCACAAGGATGATATCAGTCCTCCATAAATGATCTTGTATGAACACTAGATATGTCAATATTTTTACCCAAAGGTTAAATATTGATAATATCAATAGTTCATCATATTTTGGTAAAACTCAAAGCATTAATGTTATTTTATATTCTATAATGGTATTTCCGTTCATATATTCTCATACTTCTAGTATCCCTGTACTCTCTGGATCAAATTATTCAGAATGGTTAGAGCATGTGCAATTTATATTGGGCGTACTAGATCTTGATTTGACATTGCTTGTTGAAAAGCCCACAGAATTAACTGATAAAAGTACTATGGAACAAGTCAATGAAATGAAGGCTTGGGATAGATCTGATAGGCTCAGTTTAATATTCATAAGGATGACAATTGTAAATAATATAAAGACTTCATTACCGATTGCATCTAGCGCACGTGAATATCTAAAGGTTATTGAAGATAGATTTAAATCTGCTGATAAGTCATTCGCTGGTATATTAATGAAAGAACTGACTATAGCTCAGTATGATGATACTTGAGGAATTCAGGATCACATCCTCAATATGGCTGACAAAACTGTAAAACTTAAGACGTTGGGAATGAATGTTGATGAATCTTTCCTTTTGCAATTCATTCTTAATTCTCTTCCTTCTCAGTTTGGCCCATTCAAGATTCACTATAATACAAATAAGGATAAGTGAGACTTGAATGAGTTACCTAGTATGTGTGTTCAGGAAGAATTAAGATTAAAGCAGGAAAGTTCATATAATGTACTGACAACTACTCAAGGAGTTGGTAACAAGAAAAGAAAATCGAAGCGTCATCCATCAAAGAAATTTGCCGGGTTTGGAAGTATTAGGCAAACTATTGAAAAGAAATCTATTACAGTAAAGTGCTTCTTTTGTGGCAAGAAAGGACATGTAAAGAAGGATTGCATTAAACGTAGAACTTGGTTCAAAAAGAAAGGTATAAACTCAACCTTTGTATGTTTTGAATAAAACATTGCAAAAGTTCCTTCTAATAAATGGTGGATTGATTCTGGTGCTTCAACTCATGTTACCAATAATATGTAGGGATTTCTTTTAATCCAAAAACCAAAAGAACATGAAAGATTCATAATTATGGGAAATCGTCTCAAAGCAAAAGTGATATGGACTTATCGCTTACGCCTAGAGACGGGTTATTTGATGGATCTGGAAGACACATGTTTTGTTCCTACAATTTCTAAAAATTTAATTTCTCTGTCTAGAATTGATGAGTTAGGATATTGTGTTTATTTTGGTAATGGTAAACTTAGCATATTTTATGATTCAATAAAAATTGGTTCTGGAATTCTGTGTGATGGTTTGTACAGAATTAATTTGAATCTTGAGTTTGCGAATACATTATTGACCTTAGAATCAAGTATTGGAATGAAACGTAATTCCAATAATAAAAGATCTTCTATATTGTGGCATAGACGTTTGGGGCATATCTCTAAGGAAAGAATTGAAAGATTAGTGAAGGATAATATTTTGAAAAATTTAGACTTCACTGATTTTGATGTTTGCATAGATTGCATTAAAGGAAAGCAAACTAAGCATACAACGAAAAATGACACAAGAAGTAAAGAACTTCTTGAAATTATTCATACTGATATCTGTGGACCACTCCATATTCCTTGTTTTAGTGGAGAAAGGTATTTCATCACATTTATAGATGACCTGTCCAAATATGGCTATGTTTATCTAATACATGAAAAGTCTCAAGCCGTTGACATTCTTGAAGTGTACATAAATGAGGTCGAGAGACAATTAGATAGAAATGTTAAAATTATCAAATCCGACAGGGATGGTAAATTTTATGGTATATATGATGAATCCGATCAGAATATTGGTCCTTTTGCTAGATTCCTAGAACAGCGGGGTATTTGTGCTCAGTATACATTACCAGGTGTGCCACAGCAGAACGGTGTTGTTGAATGGTGAAATCGTATTCTTATGGATATGGTTAGGAGCATGATGAGTTATTCTTCTATACTTGAGTCAATGTGGGGTGATGCTCTTAGGACAGCTATGTATATCCTGAACAGGGTTCATAGTAAATCAGTTTCATCAACTCCATTTGAGTTATGGACTGGTAGGAAACCCAGTTGGAGATATTTACATATTTGGGGGTGTCCTGCAAAGATAAGAGTATTCAATTTGCATGAAACGAAACTAGATCCAAGAACAATTTCTAGATATTTTATGGTTACCCAGAAAGATCCAAGGGATACAGATTTTATTGTCCTAAGCATAATATGAGAATAGTAGAATCTGGTAATGCAAAATTCATAGAAAATGGTGAAATCAGTGGGAGTCAAAAATCTCGAAGGATTAAGTTTGATATTAAGGAGATGCAGACTTCTTCTCCTATATTATCCCCTAATCGAGAAATTATTGTTCCTCAAATCAATGATAAAATTGATGAGGGTGAACAACAAAATAACATTGATGAATTCTCATATGATGTTGATGTCGTCGCCGATAGTCTTGTAGAACAATCAAAATTGGCAGTTTTGAGAAGATCTTAAAGAAAAAGGAAACATGCAATTTCTGATGATTATGTGGTATATCTACAAGAATCAGATTTTGATATAGGAATGAAAAGAGACCCCTTATCGTTTTCACAAGCTATAGAAAGTAATAATTGTGAAAAATGGTATAATGCAATGAAAGATGAGTTAAAATCAATGGACCCGAATGGTCTCTAGGAACTCATTGAATTGCCCAATAATTGTAAATGGGTCGGTTGTAAATGGGTCTTTAAGACTAAACATAATTCGGTGGGCAATATCGAACGATATAAAGCCAGACTTGTGGCCAAAGGTTTTTCCCAGAAAGAGGGCATTAACTATCATGAGACCTTCTCTCCAGTTTCTCAAAAGGACTCATTGAGAATCATCATGACATTAGTAGCTCATTATGATCTTGAGTTACATCCGATGGATGTGAAAACAGCATTTCTGAATGGAGATCTAGATGAGGAAATTTAGATGGATCAACCAGAAGGATTCATAGAAAAGGGAAAGGAAAGTTGGGCTTGTAAACTTAGGAAATCCATTTATGGCCTTAAACAAGCTTCCAAACAATGGTATATAAAGTTTTATGATACCATTACTTTCTTCGGATTTAAAGAAAATACTGCTAATCAGTATATATATCTGAAGGTTAGTGGGAGTAAGTTTATTATATTGGTCTTATATGTGGATGATATATTGCTTGCCAGTAGTGATCTTGGTTTGTTACATGAAACCAAGATATTTCTCAACAAGAACTTTAAGATGGTTGATTTGAATGAGGCAACATATGTTATTTGCATTGAGATATTCAGGGACAGATCTAAAGGTTTGCTAGGATCATCTCAGAAAGGTTATATTAATCGTATTTTAGAAAGGTTTAATATGTAGCTTTGTAAAGCCAATGATACACCTACTACTAGAGGTGAAAAATTCAGCCAAAACCAGTGCCCGAAGAATGACTTAGAAATAGATCAAATGAAGAATATTCCTTATGGGTGCGTAATTGGAAGTCTATTATATGCTCAAACCTGTACAAGGCCGGATATCAGTTTTGTAGTGGCAATGCTGGGTAGATACCAGAGTAACCCAGGAATGGAACATTGGAAAGCTGCAAAGAAAGTAATAAGATATCGGCAAGGGACAAAAGATTATATGCTCACATATAGGAAGTCAGATCAGCTTGAAGTAACGGGATATTCATATGCTAATTTTGTAAATTTCCTCGATAGTAGGAAATCTACTTCAGGATTTGTGTTCATGCTGGCTGGTGGGGCAATTTCTTAAAAAAGTATAAAATAATCACTTATTGCATCATCTACGATGGAAGCTGCATTTGTGGCATACTTTGAGGCCATAAATCAAGCTTTATGGTTGCAGAATTTTATCTCAGGACTTGGTGTGGTCGACTCAATTGCCAAGCCGCTGAAGATATTTTGTGATAATACTGTAGCAGTTTTCTTCTCTAAGAATGGCAAATACTCTAGTGGTTCCAAGCACATTGAGATAAAGTACTTGGTGGTTAGAGAAAGAGTCCAGAAATAACAAGTGTCAATTGAAAATTTAAGCACCACTATGATGATTGTTGATCCATTTACTAAAGCTTTGCAATGTAAAATATTTAAAGAACATGTTCCTAGAATGTGACTTGTGAGCAAACCATAAAGGATATGGTGATGCATGTTTAAATGGATGTTATTATTGACATTTCTTTTTGCATAATTAAAGTTATTGGTTTCTGATATCCTGTTTGTGTTTATGTTTATGCATATTATGGTTGAATGCAAGAAACAGGATTGTCTTAACAAGACAAATTATATGGGTCATTATAGACTATATAAGGAAAGACTAATAGTGTTATAGTACATAGAAGGAAGTGTGGTATTGATGACATACAACCGCTATAACTCACATTGATAGTTGGACTAAATATAATATAATTATGCTTATTTGACTTATTAGCTTATTTTTAAAATCATGGCCATGTATAAAAATGCTTTTTCCAAAATTTTAAGAATCCAATTATATAAAATTATTTTCAAATAAATTTTATTTTATTTATTTTGATTTTGGATATCTTTTATATCTTATCAATTAATGGGCCAAGTGGGAGAATGTAAGATTATGTGGCCCTTTATTAATTGAATAAGATATATTATGGATTATTTGGATTCTTATAAAAGATATTAGCCAATATTAAATAAAATTTATATTATATTGGGATATTTTAGGGGATGCCCTTGATGGAAGGAACTCTCCTAATAACTTATCCTAGACCTCTGCTCTCGCCTACAAATAGACAGAACCTACTCTAAACCCTAGATACAACACGAGTAGCACAGATATGCAAAGGGTTGAATAGATCAAGAGATTATAGTTATCCTCTTGATCTAGATCAAGAGATTACGGTTATCCTCTTGATCTCCCAAAAACCATCAATTAATGTGGTCCTGTGAAAAGATAGGAAGAGAGGAGAAGGGGTCTAGATCTATTCTAGTTCCTCTTGCAGATCGATATTCAGCGTCATTCAGATCAGTTGGGCGGTGCTTTTGAAGATCTAATTGGATCTCACGCAGATGGCATCTAAAGGTACGCATCGTAAATAGATATAGTATTATTTGATTTCAATCCTCGCATAAAAGTTTTTTCGCATAATAGATTGCATAAATATATGTTGGGAATTATGAAATAATATTTATTTTTTACATAAATGTATGATTTATGTATTATCATGATTACAGTTATCATATGAGTTTCTTTCTGCTGATTAAGTGTTCAATAATTATTATGATTGTTATCCTATTATTGAATTGTCTCAGCATAAATTAGTTCAAATGAACTTGATGAATATTATTTGTAGTTTATCTCCTTAAGTTATGTTTGATTGGTAGCTGCCAAAGTAGCCTGGGATGATAGGCTTATAGGATATGAAATACGATTAAAGTCTTGTCATTGATAGGATAATTTAATTTATATTTTATATTATTTATTAGTCTTGTAGTCACAAAAATGGCCTAGATCAATGATTTATAAAATTACATTAAGGAACAAGTCCACAATGACATTAAGGAAATAATATTCAAAATTACATGCATAATTAAAAGATTTATATAATTTCAAAGGATAATCTATTTCAAATAATTATGTGATGGGGAAGGATGATACTGCTTTGGATATCCTTGCAGTTTAGAATTATATACCCAAAGGTAGCAAAACTATTCCAAGAGGATGGTATAAATCCTCCTAAATGATCTTGTGTGAATACTAGATATGTCAATATTTTTACCCAAAGGTTAAATATTGATGATATCAATAGTTCATCATATTTTGGTAAAACTCAAAGCATTAATGTTATTTTATATTCTGCAGTGGTAATCCCGTCTATACATACTCATGCTTCTAGTGTCCCTGTACTCTCCAGATCAAATTATTCAAATGGTTAGAGCATGTGCAATTTACATTGGGCGTATTAGATCTCGATTTGGCATTGCTTGTTGAAAAGTCCGTAGAATTAATTGATAAAAGTACTGTGGAATAAGTCAATAAAATGAAGGTTTGGGAAAGATATGATAGGCTCGATTTAATGTTCATAAGGATCATAATTACAAATAATACAAAGATTTCATTACGAGTTGCATCTAACACACGTGAATATTTAAAGGTTATTAAAGACAGATTTAAATCTGTTGATAAGTCATTGGTTGGCACATTAATGAAAGAACTGACTACAGCTCAGTATGATGGTCCTCGAGGAATTCAAGATCACATCCTCAATATGACTGACAAAGCTGTAAAACTTAAGGCGCTGAGAATGAATGTTGATAAATCTTTCCTTGTGTAATTCATTCTTAATTCTCTTCCTTCTCAGTTTGGCCCATTAAAGATTCACTACAATACAAATAAGGATAAGTGGGACTTAAATGAGTTAACTAGTATGTCTGTTCAGGAAGAATTAAGATTAAAGCAGGAAAGCTCATATAATGTACTGACAACTACTCAAGGAGTTAATAACAAGAAAAGAAAATCAAAGCATCATCCATCGAACAAATTTGTCGGGTTTGGAAGTGTTAGACAGACTATTGAAAAGAAAGCTATTACAGTAAAGTGCTTCTTTTGTGGCAAGAAAGGACATGTAAAGAATGATTGCATTAAATGTAGGACCTGGTTCTAAAAGAAAGGTATAAACTCAACCTTTGTGTGTTTTGAATCAAACATTATAGAAGTTCCTTCTAATACATGGTGGATTGATTCTGGCGCTTCAACTCATGTTATTAATAATATGTAGGGATTCCTTTCAATCTAGAAACTAAAAGAACATGAAAGATTCATAATTATGAGAAATCGTCTTAAAGCAAAAGTTGTATCAATAGGGACTTATTGCTTATGCCTAGAGACGGGTTATCTGATGGATCTGAAAAACATATATTTTGTTCCTATAATTTCTAGAAATTTAATTTATTTGTTTAGAATTGATGAGTTAGGATATTATGTTTCTTTTAGTAATGGTAAACTCAGCATATTTTATGATTCAATAAAAGTTGGTTCAGGAATTCTGTGTGATGGTTTATATAGAATTAATTTGAATCTTGAATTTACAAATAATGAAAGATCTTCTATGTTGTGGCATACACGTTTGGGGCATATCTCCAAGGAAAGAATTAAAAGATTAGTGAAGGATAATATTTTAAAAAATTTAGACTTCACTGATTTTGATTTTTGCATAGATTGCATTAAAGGAAAGCAAACTAAGCATACAAAGAAAAATATCACAAGAAGTAAAGAACTTTTTAAAATTATTTATAATAATATCTGCGAACCACTCAATATTCCTTGTTTTAGTGGAGAAAGGTATTTCATCACATTTATAAATGACCTGTTCAGATATGGCTATGTTTATCTAATACATGAAAAGTCTCAGGTCGTTAACATTATTGAAATGTACATAAATGAGGTCGAGAGATAATTAGATAGAAAAGTTAAAATTATCAGATCTGACATGGGTGGTGAATTTTATGGCAAATATGATGAATCCATCATAATATAGGTCATTTTACTAGATTCCTAGAACAGTAGGGTATTTGTGCTCAATATGCATTACCAGGTGTGCCACAGTAGAACGGTGTTGCTGAAAGATGAAATCGTACTCTTATGGATATGGTTAGGAGCATGATGAGTTATTCCTCTGTACCTGAGTCAATGTGGGGTGATGCTCTTAGGACAGCTATGTATATCCTGAATAGGGTTCCTAGTAAATCAGTTCCATCAACTCTATTTGAGTTATGGAATGGTAGGAAACCCAATTTGAAATATTTACATATTTAGGGGTGCCCTGCAAAGATAAGAGTATTCAATCCATATGAAAATAAATTAGATCCAAGAATAATTTCTAGATATTTTATTGGTTACCCAGAAAGATCCAAGGGATACAGATTTTATTACGCTAATCATAATATAAGGATAGTAGAATCTGGTAATACAAAATTCCTAAAAAAAGCAAAATCAGTGGGAGTCAAAAGTCTCGAAGGATTAATTTTGATATTGCGGAGATTCAGGTTTATTCTCCTATATTATCCTATATTCGAGAAATTATTGTTCCTCAAATCAATGAGAGAATTGATGAGAGTGAACAACAAAATAACATTGATGAATTCTCACATGATGTTGATGTCGTCGCTGATAGTCTTGTAAAACAATCACAATTGGCAAATTTGAGAAGATCTCAAAGAAAAAGGAAACATGTCATTTTTGATGATTATGTGGTATATCTATAAGAATCAGATTTTGATATAGGAATAAAAAGAGATCCCTTATTATTTTTACAAGCCATAGAAAGTAATGATTCTGAAAAATAGTATAATGCAATGAAAGACGAGTTAAAATCAATAGACCAGAATGGTGTTTGGGAACTCGTTGAATTGCCAATAATTGTAAAAGAGTCGGTTGCAAATGGGTCTTTAAGACTAAATGTGACTCGATGGGCAATATCGAAAGATATAAAGTCAGACTTGTGGCCAAAGGTTTTTCTTAGAAAGAGGGCATTGACTACCATGAGACCTTCTCTCTAGTTTCTCGAAAGGACTCATTGAGAATCATCATGGCATTAGTAGCTCATTATAATCTTGAGTTACATCAGATGGATGTGAAAATAGCATTTCTGAATGGGGATCTAGATGAGGAAATCTATATAGAACAACCAGAAGGATTCATAGAAAAGGGAAAGGAAAGTTGGGCTTGTAAACTTAAGAAATTCATTTATAGCCTTGAACAACCTTCCAGACAATGGTATATAAAGTTTCATGATACCATTACTTCGTTCGAATTTAAGGAAAATACTGTTGATTAGTGTATATATCTGAAGGTTAGTGGGAGTAAGTTTATTATATTGGTCTTATATGTGAATGATATATTGCTCACCAGTAGTGATCTTGGTTTGTTGCACGAAACCAAGATATTTATCAATAGGAACTTTAAGATGGTTGATATGAATGAGGCATCCTATGTTATTGGCATTAAGATATTCAGGAACATATCTCAAATTTTGTTAGGATTGTCTCAAAAATTTATATTAATCGTATCTTGGAAAGATTTAATATACAGATTTAATAGTGATCTTGGTTTGTTGCACGAAACCAAGATATTTATCAATAGGAACTTTAAGATGGTTGATATGAATGAGGCATCCTATGTTATTGGCATTGAGATATTCAGGAACAGATCTCAAATTTTGTTAGGATTGTCTCAAAAAGTTATGTTAATCGTATCTTAGAAAGATTTAATATGCAGCTTTGTAAAGCCAATGATACACCTATTACTAGAGATGAATAATTCAACCAAAATCAATGCCCAAAAAATGACTTAAAAAGGGATCAAATGAAGAATATTCTTTATGGGTACATAATTGGAAGTCTATTATATGCTGAAACATGTACAAGGCCAGATATCAGTTTTGTAGTGGCAATACTGGGTAGATACCAACGTAACCCAGGAATAGAACATTAGAAAGCTATAAAGAAAATAATGAGATATCTGCAAGGAACAAAAGATTATATGCTCACATATAGGAAATCAGATCAACTTGAAGTAACGGGATATTCAGATGCTGATTTTGCAAATTACCTCGATAGCAGGAAATCCACTTCAGGATTTGTGTTCATACTCGCTGGTAGGGTAATTTCTTAGAAAAGTATAAAATAATCACTTATTGCATCATCTACGATGGAAGGTGAATTTGTGGCAAGCTTTGAGGTGACAAATCAAGCTTTATGGCTGTGAAATTTTATCTCAGGACTTGGTGTGGTCGACTCAATTGCCAAGCTGCTAAAGATATTTTGTGATAATACTATAGAAGTTTTCTTCTCTAAGAATGGCAAGTACTCTAGTGGTTCCAAGCACATTGAGATAAAGTACTTGGTGGTTAGAGAAAGAGTCCAAAAATAACAAGTGTCAATTGAAATTTGAGCACCACTATAATGATTGCTGATCCATTTACTAAAACTTTACAGTGTGAACTATTTAAAGAACATGTTCTTAGAATGAGGCTTTTGAGCAAGCCATAAAGGATATGGTGATGTATGTTTAAGTGGATGCTATTATTGATATTTATTTTGTATAATTAAAGTTATTTATTTTTACTATCATGTTTGTATTTATGTTTATGCATATTATAGTTGAATGCAAGAAACATAATTGTCTTGACAAGATAAATTACAGGGGTTATTATAAACTATATAAGGAAAGACTAACAGTGTTGTAGTACATAGAAAGATTCTTTATATTTCTAGATTTTTAAGATAGAAAATAAATTTATTCTTTATCTGGGGTTTAAATAATATTTTATGTGAATTTTATCTCTTTTATTTTGTAGGTGACAAGAGATGATTGTAAAATTGGTGAGAATGATAAAAATATAATATGTCCAGAGATTTTGAGGTTATTTTTGGATCCTTTAAGAAATTTTATTTATTTGGAAGAATCATTTCAAGAATTTGATGCTAGAATTTAGAATCTCATTTGGGGTGCAGTAAATCTTTTTATATTCGATAATTGTAGGTGATGCATATCAATGGATCAGCATTGTCAGAGTTTATTTGGACTTACTCATGACCCTATTTCTTTCTCAAAACTAATTTGTGGGTTCTCCTCAAACTTTTCTTATTTTACATCCTACTTCATTTATGTAATTTATGCTAGTGATTTATGATATTGATGGTGTACACACATGTAATATAGGCACAAAGGTTTTTAATTTCGATGTGTCTCACTCGATACCGATGTTATGTACTGGTCTGAGAGCTTCTCAGCACACGAATTGCTCACTACCAGGCTGTCGTGGACTTATCTAAAATTACCTAAGTCGGAGATACCCTTGCCATAAAGCCACGGATTTAGTTGGATTTGCCTGAGTCGTGAAACACCCTTGCACTAATATCTCAGACTTAGTTGGGATTTCTTAAGTTATGAAATACTCTTGCGTTATATGTTCGCAAAGGGTCAACCTAGTTGCAACCTCGCTCAGGTCCCGAAGAATCTATAAAAAAGCAAGTTGATTAGTTCGATAGCGAGCGGAGGATAAGTCCTGACGTCTAACAAGGAGGGAAGCTTTATAAGCAATTCAGCAAATACTTTATGTGTAAGAGAGAAAAGAGAGAAAGAAGAAAATAAGGAGTTTAGAAGGCAGAACAGTCGTAAGTCCACAAACAACTGCTCACCGGGTGTCGGGTGCGATGGCAAGTTCTCGTCAAGTTAATGTGCGAACTTATAAAGATTGATCAACGCTTGACACTTTGAAGCACCATCCACCCCTCTACCACCCTGGGGGATTCCAAGGGTCTGAGCTGGCTGAGGTTTCATACCACGTTGCAATCTATAGAAAACAGGTCATGGCACATGAAAACATAGCTATTTTGGGATAGTTTTGCCCAATTTGGTGAGCGATCATTTTGCAACGTTAGAACTATTCTTGTTTATAATTTTTCAAGAAAAACACATAAAAACCAAGGTAAAACATGTTGCCAAGCATCTGTACAAGCATGCAAAAGCAATGAATGGTTTATTGATAAAGTTGTTACGGGTGTGTGACGATTGTTTGTAACATTCTCCCCCACTTAATCTACCAACACTTGTTAGTAGGCTTTGTTGATTGCTTCTTTATATCGTAGGGCATCTTCAAGCTCCCCACTGGCTTTTATTTGAGGAAGCTTTCACTACTTCACTAGGAATTTGATTTGCTCCACTCTATTGGATAACTTTATCTTGTGATTCACTGAATGGTTTCAACTCTCTTCTCATAGGAGGCTCTAGTGGGGGGTAGCTGAGTTGGAACACTTCAGGTAGCATCTCGCGGATCTAAGTTGTAGGCTTTCAGGTTGCTTATATAAAATACATTGTAAATTTTGAGTCATGCCGACAGTTATAACTTGTATGAGATAGTATCTACCCTACTAATAATTGGAAAGGGTCCTTTATATTTACGCACCAATCTCTTATGCACTTTATACCTAAAAAACTAGAGATGCTGGTTGGAGCTTTACCAACATCAAGTCATCGACTTTAAACTCCTATGGTCGTCTTCCTAAGTCAACCCACTTTTTCATTTTTTTTGTTGCCTTCTCTAAGTAAGCCTATGCAATATCTGTAATTTCAGGTCATTATTTTGTGAAGTGATATGCTGATGGATTACTCCCAGTATAACCGATAGCCAAGGTGTGAGAAGTTGATGACTGTTGTCTCGTAATGATCTCAAAGGGACTCTTGTTGGACATAGAGCTCTGACGTCAGTTGTAGAAGAATTGGGCAAATCCAACAACTTTACCCAATCTCATTGGTTTGCACTCACATAGTGCTGAAGATATTGCTTAATGAGACACCCTTGTGGTAAAGTCAGCCCACTCACGTGATTGGCTTGCAGGGCACCTGTAACCAGTAGAAATTGCTTAAATCGTGAGACACTCTTGTGGCAAAGTCATAGACTTAGCTGGAATTGCCTAAGTCATGGAGCACTCTTATGCTATTGTTTCGGACTTAGCTAGGATTGCCTAAGTTATGAAACACCCTTGCATTACTCGTCCGAAAAGGGTTAGCCTGGTTATAACCTTACTCAAGTCCTGAAGGACCTACAAAAGAGCAAGTTGATTAGTTCAAAAGCGAGCAACGGACAAGTCCCGACGTCTCGCGAGAAGGGAATCTTTACAAGTAATTTAGCAGACACTTTGTATGCAAGAAAGAAAAAGAGAGGAAGGAGAAAACAAGAACTTTATAAGGCAGAATGAATAGTTGTAAGTCCACAAACAACTGCTCACCGAATATCGGGCGCGATGGCAAATTCCTGTTAAGTCAATGTTGTACCCTGTAAGGAATCATGTTAGTGATGACACATGTGACACGTTGCATAATATTTTTACATTATTATTATTATTGTTATTTCCTCACATTATATTATCTATTGCATATATATTATGATGTCCTTGGTTCTATGCAATAGGAATTGGATCGTGATGAGATCATGATAATGAGACTGATTCACCTTTAAACACAAATCCTGAATATTCCCGATCATAGGTTACTAGAGAAAGATATTAAGATAATCGAAAAAACTGGTGCACTGTATACCGTCCATATGATGGAGGTGACTGGTCTCAAAGCCACTCATGTGGGGATACAAAAGGTATAGTATAGGTGCTCATTGGAGAATGAGTTCACTAATTGATCCGTTTATGAAATGTTATATGTTAATGATACATAACTATTGAATCCCAGATTCTAATGATGAAATCAATTGATGGATTTTATGATCTAACCTTTGTATTGGAGATAAGTGATGTAAGATTAACTATGACTAAAAAATTATAAAATAATTAAGGAAGAATCTAACGTTGGGCCGGAGTCAAGATTGGGCATCGGACTAGAAGAATCGAGGGTACACCGAGGCTTTGAACGATGCGGCGAGAGCTCGTCGGGAGTTTGCTAGAGGTTTATCGGGAGTTCACCAAAAGGTTGTCGGGAGCTCACTGGGAGTCCGTCGGAGGTTGCCATGAGTTCGGCAGAAGGAGATCAGAGATCGTCGAGAGTTTGCTGGAAGCATGCCGAGAGTTCACTAGGAGTTCGCTAATTGACGTGCTAGGCAATGAAGATTAGTGTAATTTATGTTTGTCTTTAAAGTATCGTAGTTAGTATCTTGATTAAAGTTAGTTTTACTAACTCGATTAGGAGCCAACTGGGTCCACTTTGGATTTAATTTGAGCTCATGATAGAGCTCATTTCGTTGACCTAAAAGGAGGTCAACAAATGGTATAGCTCAGGTATGAAACAACACTTTCAGTATTGTTTTCAGGATATGGGCGGTGGTACTGTCGATGGACCACGATGGTATCACCCAAGCGGTGGTAGTACCACCCAGGTGATAGCAGTACCACCATCACCTATAAAGCCGAGGCACTTTTAGTGGTAGTATTGTCGGTGTCAGCGGTAGTATCGCCCGTACTAGGATTTTTCGAAAAAGTTAAAATTTTGGCTCCAAATTTTAAAGCCAAATTGGGGTCTATAAATATCCTAAGTTTTCTTGCTTAGGAAAGAAAGAAAGTGCAAGAAAAAGGAAAGAAAAGAGAAAAAAAGAAAAAAAATTATTATGAATTTGTGAGAGTTCCCTCCCTATTGTGTAAAAGTGAATTTTGGTTAAGGGAAGGGCTGAAATTGAAGTTTGATCTCCTGAGCCTGAGAAAAGAAGAGTGTAAAGGTTGATCTCTTGAGCTTGAGAAAATAAGAGTGTAAAGGTTGTTCTCTTAAGCTTGTGAAAAGAAGAAATGTGTATAAGGGATAGTTGATCTTCACCCTTAACGAGTTCCAACAAAAGCGCTAATTTGCTCTTAACGAGTTCCAACAAAAACACTTTTAATTTAGGTTTTACTTCAAGAGAAATTTTTTTAACCGAGTTTTTATCACTTGCACTAATTTACCTCCTCTTAGTGCCAAATCGATCCTACCACTTGGTATCAGAGTCACGTTCACTCAAACGAATTAACACTCAAGCGAGTTAAATGACTTTCTCTGGCATTAACGAGGGTTATTCTATCACATGTTCTCCTATATTCAATAGGACAAACTACACCTACTAAAATACTAGGATGAAAAACTTTTTTATTTCTATGGATTTTGAGTTCTGAAATTTAGTTGAAAATGATTTTCAGAAGTCTTCCAATCTTATAAATGATTGGAATGATTATGAAAGAAAGATGTTTTCTTTAAATGCCAAAGCTATGAATGCTTTGTTTTGTGCTTTGGATAAAAATGGATTTAATAAGGCATACATAAAAGTCACACACGAATACATAAGTAAATTAAAGGAATAAAAAATAAATAAAATAATTTATAAAAATGAATGTGAAAACAACATTCTAAAGAAAAGAAAGGACATTGAACTAAGAGCAAAAGAACACCTTTCAGAGAATAAGGACATTGAACTGAGAACAAAAAAAGAGTCCTCGAGTGATGAGGACAATGATATTATACTTCTAACAAGAAAACTTAAAAAATTTATGAAAAAGAACAAATATCATAAAAATAAAAATGAACTAAAAAAGAACACAACCACTTGCTATGAATACAAGAAGTCAGGGTTCTCCGAAGATGAAGAGCACAACCAAGAAGAAGTGGCGAACTACATACTCATGGCTATTAATGATGAGATAATTGACTCACCCGAAGCCTCTTTTACATTTAATGAGTTGCTCAATATTTTTCATGAATCATTTGATGAGTTTAAAAAGATTAGCAAAATTTATAAATCACTCAAAAAAGGATCATGTATTACTTGCTAGTAAACTTAAAATTTTACATAAAGCATCAATACCATGTACTTCTTACTCTAAATGTAAAATATTAGATGTAATTAAAAAGAAAAATGTCATATTACAATAAACTCTAAAAAAGTTTAAGATAGGCAACAAATCCTCAAACGTGATTCTTGTTAATAAGGCTCATGTTTATAGAAAGGAAGGTATTAGCTTTATGGGTAATACTCAACAAAAACCAACTATCTTCGTTAAAGGAGCTACATTATAGTCTTCACCCGAAAACAAATATAACTTTTGTGGTAGACTTGAACATTTTGCCTGTAGATGCTCATTTAGAAGGTATCGTCTACAAAGTTAGTTTGGGTTCATAAAGGAACCATAAACAACTCAATGTCATTAGTAAAACTAGGAAGAGCTTTTTTATGAGGGACCCAAAGCCAAATGGGTACCTAAACCAAGACTTTATTTATTGTAGGACTGTCTTCAAACAAAGGCTAGGAGCATAAAATGATATCTTGATAATGGATACTCAAGGCACATGATGTGTGATCTAACATACTTTTTAAGCTCACTAGCTAAAGCAACAAATATGAGGAAAGATTATTTGAATAAAGATGATTGAAACTTGATGAACTTTGTTTTGATTATAATATTTTTTTAAAGATGGTTCATGGTTAAACAATTAATCTTGATTGTCTTTCCATGATGCATAACTAGAGCATGCTAGTACAAAAACGAATTAAAACTAAAAAACCTTAGTTGTTTTAAATGAGAAAGTATCTACGTTGTCTTCATTGAAATTTCCCAAAAAGCAATTTTGATGATGATCTTGACGTGTTTTTATATGATTTTTAAAATAATATATTGGTGTCTATTATTTGAGATATATTGTACAACTTTCTTGACTATAAAAAAAATAATCTAAACAAATATCATTTTATATGAGTCTAAGTTTTTCATTAATCACTCCCCCATGATTCTTCTTGGTATTGGCTAAATAAGATATTTATCTAAATAAATCATAATAAATCACTAGACTTCTTGATGCTTATGACTTGAATTTTATTGTACTTTTATAACTCATGAGATAATAGAATCATTAATGGATAAGGACAACAAAAATTGTTCACTTGCTCATCTCAAAAGAGAAGTGAAGCTTGCACTTTCATTAAAAGTGTTGACTTTACATAGGAATGATAATTTGAATGTTAGATTGAAAATTATTGGCTTGTATGTTGAATGATTGATTTGAATGGTTGAAAGTTAGATGGATTGTATGTTGACATAAAATAGGTTGTATGTTGTATGATTGAAAGATTATTCTTAAATTGGGGCTTAAAATAAGATAAAAAATTAAAATAAGTATGACAATTGCATGGTAACTCATTATACCAAGTCTAAAGAGTTAGACTCACTTAAGAAGAAAAAATCATTATACTTTTATTATTTTCATGTGTTATATTAATGATTTCTTTTGAAATGATACTTGGTGTTTGGTTTTAAACGATAATGCATGGATTTGGCATAAAAGATAAAGGCATTATTGTATGAAATAAATTATATAAATTGAAACGGAATGTATTTTCCTTGAAACTGCCTCTATCCTATCAAGTTTTAATAAGAGATAAAGTGATAAATCTATGTATACCATTATTTTTAAATCTCCTAAACTACAAAAGTGATTTTGACGATTTAAATTTGAACATATTTTTTTCTAATCTGAATCATGAAGTTTCCTTTGATTTCTTGATTTGAGGTAACTCTAATGGGAATCAAATTTTTTAACTTCTATAATTTTTTTAATTTACTAAAAAGGAGATTTATGATCTTGATAAATATAACTTAAGATTTTATATAAATCAAGATCGTTCATTATGATTTTTTCATTTTATTAAAGAAAATTATCCAAATGAATCATGATTTGTCTTTTGAGGTTTTGGAGTTATAGCTTGAAATTTTTTATGAATCATGATCTTGATATATTGATAATTATAACTTGAGATTTTATAAATTAAGATCATTCACTATGATTCTTATATTTTATTAAAAAGATTTATCGAAATGAATCATTTTTTCTTGAAATCTCTCTTATATGAATTAAGATTTTGCTTACAAAATTGATCTCATAAGTTTTATTTTCATCATTTACTTAAGAGGAGATATGAATCATATCTTTTGGCACTTACGATCTTTCATACTATATTCTAATTGACATGATTTTCATTATATAATCCATTTGTATTTATAATTATGATTAGAACATTGATGTAAAAGAAAATTATATTATCATATTCCTTTTTACTATGACAAAGGGGGAGATAAAATTGCTATATTGCAACAAAGATATTGAATGTGAAACAATTTAAAGAAAATTAGATATAAAAAATCTTCGAAATGCATAAGTTGCTCTCATATTTTTTGGATTTCTCATTTTTGTAAAATGAGCTTCTTCTTGAAATTTACATAAGATGATTTTAAATCTTTCAAAATGTAAGAGTTACTATCATATTTTTCTTGGATCTCTCGGCTTTTGAAAATTGAGTTTTCTTTCGAAATGATTTCATATCATTCTTTTCTCTTGAAATTTACAAAAGAAAAAATACGATTTATGAATTTTTTATGATGCTTGATTATCTTTCGAATCATTCCTCTTAAGAAAAAATATTTTAATTCTTAGATTTATGAATTTTTTTGTCTTCTTGATCCTTGATGCAATGCTTATAAATCAATCCCTCCTCTTGATATTTGATTCTTGGATTTTTTGGGATACTTGATCTTTAATCCTCGATTCTTAGATACTTGGGTATACTTGACTCTTATCTTCTTCTTCTTCTTCTTCTTCTTATTCTTCTTCTTCTTCTCCTATTTTATTTACAAAGAGGAGAAAGAAATTTGATGTGATACTTAAAATTTGATTCCTTTTGTGATGAATAATTTTTTTTTCTTTTTCTTGCTATTTTACAAAGGGGGAGATATGACATATTGGTGACATATGCTAAATTTTTATGATAAATATTCAAATATGTGTTGAACATTTTTCCTTTTTGTTGATGACAAAGGGGGGGAAATAACATGTTGATGATATATGACAGATGTTTGGTTTAAAATTTTTATCATGTATGCTACTTCTACCAAAAATAATTAAAAATTCACATATGAGATAGAAATGGTATGTTGAACATTTCTCCTTTTTGTTGATGACAAATGAGGAGAAATGATATATTGATGAAAAAATTTATCATGTAAAATGTATTTTGTTTAAAATTTTTATCATGTGATACCAGAATAATGAATGTTTATTTTAAAAATTTTATCATATATGGTATCATGGTGATGAATGGCTAAACGGTCAAAAATTTCAATGTTTTAGTTTCATGCATGCAATGCTTAAAGCAATATTGACCTATTGTTGGTAAACTGTGCATATTATGATTTGTAACTATGAGGATACACAATGTATAAATTGACATGTTGTAAATAAGCAAAATGCTATCTTAAATTCAAAGGTGAATGTTTCTTTTGAACTCAAGATTGTCCTATTCAAATATGGCATATAGATAAGCGGAGTTAAGGTTAACTCCATCATCAATTAGTTGTCATCATCAAAAAGAGTGAGATTATTGAATCTCATATTTTGATAATGAAATCAATTGATGAATTTTATAATATAACCTTTGTGTTGGAGATAAGTGATGCAGGATTAACTATGACTGGGAAAAGATAAAATAATTAAGGAAAAATTTGTCATTGGGCCAGAGTCAAGATCGAGGATCGGAGATCGGGCATCGGGCCAAAAGAATCGGGGTACGCCTAGGCTTCAGAAAATATAGTGGGAGCTCATCGAGAGTTTGCTAGAGGTTTGTTGGGAGTTCATCGATAAGTTGTTGAGACCTCGCCGAGAGTTCACCGGAGGTTACTGGGGTTCGTTAGGAGTCCACTAGAAGGAGATTGGGAGCTCGTCAGGAGTTCACTGAAAGATCAATTGTCATGCCGAACAACGAAGATTAGTGTAATTATTTGTATCTTTAAAATATCTTAGTTAGCATCTTGATTAGAGTTAGTTTTACAAATTCAATTAGGATCTAGGAGGTGGTACCACTGGTGGGCGGTGTGTTGGGAAACCTCAGCGGGAGCATCACATGCACAACAGAAATTAAAATAAAAAATCAGTTTCTCACTCAGATCAAATCGTCGTGCAAAAGATTGGGGTCGTGAGAAAAATATAAAAATAAAAAAATCACGATGTATGAGAGATTGATTTTACCTAGGATGATCGTATATCCGTATATTCCAAATCCGGATGGAGAGGATGAAGTAGGTCAAGCGTCCTCCTCTCTAGCGGTATCTATACGATGGATCTCTACAGCGAAACTCCTCCAATCTGATCTCGCAACTCTTGCACAAAGGTATGGAGGAGAATATGAGGTGGTGTTAAAGCTGCAGCCCATCAACCATGAGTCTCCTCTCTTATTTATGCCACCAAAAAACCCTAGGGCTCCTGCTTTAGTGGATATTGGATCTTCATCCAATTACCTACTAACCTTGCATTATTGAATCTCTATTAAATAACCTCCTTAGGCCTTTAATTGGGCCTCAATCAAGGAGTTCATTAGTATAGGGTCTCATCTAATGAGAATAGGGGCTAATTGGATCTCCAACCAATCCTTTATTCGCTGAAACATCTACTATATGTGTGTGACCTCTAGGCCTGATACTGAACTGACCGTGAGTCACTCCCATCATAACTTATTTTGATATAATGAATTATTATCCCATAATAATTCACTCGACTAATCAATTATGGACGTACTAGGCCACTACGCCATAGTCTCCAGATGGTACAAGAGGATAAAATCCATCGGACCTGTCTGTCCACAGTTACCGTGTATCTATAATCCCTCATCCAATCTAATATCTCAGGGACCATATATTGGACATGGTACTGTTAGGTCACATATGAAATCAGTTTGTCTTGCTCTAATCGGATTCTACTGAAGAAATCTTTCTCTCTCAATCCGAATGACCCTGACCGGGGATTTGTCTAAACAAGTATATAATATTTCTTTTATGATATCGAGATTGGATGATCCTTTATTGACACTCAATTGCTTTTGTAAGATTGACTACTAATCCCGATAACCAGTTGCACTAGATCTGGAACTTTCCAAACCTGTAAGTCTGGCGTCAAAGAACTAGATACAAGACATCCTTGGTATCTCAAGTCAAAGGATCATATACACAACTGGAACTATGGAATCGCTATCTAACATTAGGTATCATCAACTATATAGCATTCCAAAAGCGGATCAATCAGTGAACTCATTCTCCAATAAGCACCTGTACTATCTATATCCTTAGTGTCTCAACACAAGTGACTATGAGACTAGTCGCCTCCATCATATGGATGGGTATATAGTACACCGATCTATCCGGTTATCTCGATATCCCACTCGAGTAACCTATGACTGATATTGCTTAGGATCTGTATTTAAAGGTGGAATCGATCTCATTATGATTCAATTCCCATTGCACATAACCAAAGACATCACAATATATATGCTACAGACAATATAATGTGAGAATATACCAATATTAATCATAAGCAAAAAGAATGTATAGTGTGTCACACGTGCCATCACTCACGTGATTGGCTTGTAGGGCACTTATAACCAGCAATCTCCCACTTGACCAAAAGCCAATCACCTATGTGTCTAATCTCCATCAGACTCCTGTGACGCTCAAATACAATCTGAGCCAAAGGCTTTGTTAGTGGATCTGTAATGTTATCTTCGGATGGATCTGTCCATTGTTATATCTTTATGAGTCATGATCGCTTTAATCAGTTGGAACCTCCTCAGAATAATTCTGATAAGACCTGGGTTCCCTTACTAGAGATATCGCCCTATCGCTATCGTAGTATATGGGAGTCAGCTCCACGCTTCTTAGTATGACTCTCAAATCTTTGATGAACTTCTTCATCCATACCCCTTCCTTTCGCTGCTTCAGCAATGTATTTTGCCTCCATGGTCAAGTCAGTAGTAGTATCTTACTTGGAACTCTTTCAGATTACTGCTCCTTCATTCAAAGTGAAAATATACACTGAGTTCGACTTGCTATCATTAATGTTGGACTAAAAACTCGAGTCTGTGTAGCCCTCAACCTAGAGGCTACCTCATCCATATACCAATAAAAGATCTTTAGTCCTTCTCAAGTACTTAAGGATACACTTTACTACCTTCCAGTATTCTAAACATGGATTCACCTGATATATGCTCGTAACACTCAGAGCACATGCTATATCAGGCCTGGTACATAGTATAGCATACATGATAGACCCTATCACAGAGGCATAGGGTATCATATTTATGTATGCCCTTTCTTTAGGAGTCTTTGGGGACATACTTCTAGAAAGTGATATTACATGTCTCATCGGTATGAGACCTCTCTTGGAATTCTCCATGCTAAACCTTTTGACAATGGAGTCTATGTACCTAGACTAGGATAAGCCAAGCATCCTCTTATCTATCTTTATAGATCCAGATCCCCAAAATATAGAATGTTTCTCCTAAGTCTTTCATGGATAAGTTTTTGGATAGCCAAGTCTTTATTATGGAGAGTATTCATGCATTATTCCTAATGATTAGGATGTCATCTACATACAATACCAAGAAGGTGATAGCACTCCCACTTACCTTCTTGTACACACAAGGTTCATCTTCATTCTTAACGATGTCGTAAGATCTGATCGTCTCATCAAATCTTATGTTCCAACTTCAGGAAGCTTGTTTTAGCCTATAAATGGACTTCATCAACCTACACACTTTATCTGAACTTTCTCTAGATATGAATCCATTTTGTTGTATCATATATACCTCCTCCTCGAAGTTACCATTGAGGAATGTCATTTTGACATCCATCTATCAGATCTCATAGTCATAGTGTGCTGTAGTAGACAAAAGAATTCTAACAGATTTAAGCATGATTACAGATGAAAATGTTTCATCATAGTCAACTCCTTGTCTTTGACGATATCCTTTAGCTACTAGCCTTACCTTATAGGTCTCTACCTTTTCATCTACTCTGATCTTCTTTTTGAAGATCCACTTACAGCCGATGGGTATGATACCCTCAGGTGCATCCACAATGTTCCAAACCTTGTTAGAGTATATAGAATTCATGGCTTCTTATCACTTTCCGGAGTCTATACTCATAATAGTCTCCTCATAGGTCTAAGGATCAACATCCTGAGAGTCCTCTCCACTGATATATCCCATATATCTTTTTCAGGAGGGTGAGATATTATACTAGACTCAGGCTTTGGAATGGTGCTTAAGCTAGGTTCTCCAACCTTGCTCAATTCTATCTCACTCTCACTATTTCTACCAAGAATATGTTCCTTCTCAAGGAACACAGCTCTCTTAGTAACAAAGACCTTTCAGTCCTCTAGATGATAGAAATAATACCCCAAAGTCTCCTTAGGGTACATACACCATTCCATCCTTGATTCTAACTTGTCAGGATTGTGTCTTCTAACGTGGGTAGAATAGCCCCAAAATTTTAACTACCTTAAAATTGGGCTTCTTTCCTTTCCATATCTTATATGGTGTAGACACTACCGACTTTGATGGAACTCTGTTTAGAATGTAAGCTGTAGTCTCTAGGGCATACCCCCAAAATAAGATGGGTGGGTCAGCAAAACTCATTATTGATCACAATATGTCTAACATCATTAAATTCCTCCTTTCTGATACACCATTGAGTTGAGATGTATAAGGAGGTGTCCACTTGGATAGAATCTCATTGTCCCTTTGGAAATGGGTGAACTTCATACTCAAGTAATCTCCTTGATATGATCGAAAAGTTTTAATACTCTTTTTAATTTAGTTATCCACCTTATTCTTATATTTCTTGAATTTCTCAAAGGCCTCAGGTTTTTTACTTCATCAAGTACACATGTCTATACCTAGAGAAATTATCAATGAATGTAATGAAGAATGAGTAACCACCTATAGCCTGAGTCGACATGAGATCACATACATCACTATATATGAGTTCCAATAACTCAGTGGCTCTCTCTCCAGTTCCACTGAAAGGAGAGTTGGTCATCTTCCCACGTAGGCAAGGTTTGCAAGTTGTATATGACTCATAGTCAAATGGATCTAGGTATCCATCTTTTAATAAATTTTAAATCCTTCCCTCATATATATGACCTAGCCTACAATGCCATAAGTATGCATTATTCATCTCATCTCTTTTCATCTTAGACATATTTATATTCATGATATGTGGAGAAATGTCTAACACATATAAACTATTTATAAGGGTCCCTCTAGTGATTATCTCATCATCCATAATTATTGAACAACTATATTCTCAAAAACTAATTTATATCTACTAATTGTCAAACAAGAGACGGAAATAATATTTTTGATAATGGAATGGACAAAATAGCATGCATCTAATGCAATAATAGCACCACCAAGTAGATGTAGGATGATCTCCCCAACAACAATTACAGTAACTCTTACTCCATTGCCAATCTTGATGTCTATCTCGCCTCTGGCCAATCTCTTAGGTCTTTCCAGAACCTGCAATGAATTACAGATATGATAAGCACTCTCGGTATTCAATACTCATATGTTATTATGAAAATCTGACAAGTGGAGACTGATCATAAATATACCTGAAGCTTCTCCAAGTTTCTATTTCGCCTTATCTGTAAGGTAGTCCTTACAGTTCCTCTTCCAATGCCCATCTTGGCCGTAGTAGAAGCATTATCCTTTCCCTTTGTTGGGTCTTTCTCGGTAACCTTTGCCTTACCCGGTCTTCCTTTGCCCTTGCCCTTCTTAATGGTCTTACTAGACTTCCTTTTCTTATTGGTCTCACCAATATAGAGAACTAGCTTCTCTTTCTTGATGATGCTCTCAACTTCCCTCAACATATTGAGGAGCTCAGATAAAGTCACATCAAGCTTGTTCATATTAAAGTTAATAATGAACTGTGAAAAGGAATTTGGTAGGGACTGAAGTATAAGATCAACATATAGGTTATCCTCTAGGACTATCTATATACTTCACAAAGCAAGCGATCTTATCCTCGCTTATCCTCATCGGCATAGGCACAATCGTGTTAAGGACATATACAATTTTCTTCTCCATGATAATAATTTTCAAATTATGGAACCAATCTATGTAATTTTGGACCAATGAGGCGGTTGGCATCAAGTATGCTATATAGGGGGGTTTGCAAGCAACAAACAAGATATAGTGTAAATTAATAACATGTAGATTTTGTAGAAAATACTAATTAAATATGGACTTCTATCTTAATATACTCCCACTATTTTTCTAAGGAATCACGTGACACCCTTGACACGTGAGTCGGAAGTCTCTGACAAACTCTTAGTGGGGGATTGGGATCCAATTGGCATTTTAGTGCAACCTCGAGGGACTCGACTAATTACACTAAGCCCAAAAGGTAGGCAACTCTTGCCAATCACAACTCCTTGTGATTCCCGTCATATTCGGCCTCTGTATCATCATAGTCTCGACTACTCGACCAACCATGAAGTTCAGCTAAGTCATCATCATCGTTACAAAATGAGTATGATTCGATGTATATGCTCTCGACTACTCGACCAAGTCATACTATGTCCTCAAGTCATCGGTGACATCTATATGTCGTAGGCAAGAACTCAATCACGTAGATAGCTCGACTAACTCAACCAATGTCGTGATTCAATTTCTTTCTATAACGATGAAAGGCTACGTGCGTCAATCTTATTGTCTCATGCTTACTGACTTAATATTATCGTAGAGAGGTTTTCATTTTGTATCAGTCTCCTAATATGTCGTGTCACACACATATATATTTAATATATATCTACATTGCATGCATATATATATATATATATATATATATATATATATATATATACACATATATCTAGTAGGTGTATAACACATTATATATGTAAGCCACACTAGATGATCATGAGCCGTCATCTAATATGATTAAGCCCGAGCCAATAGGCCTAATCATTCACAATAGGATCTGTGTGTGCATCAGCGTATCTCCATGCCTTGTGATTGTTGATCTCGTCATCATCGGTTTCGTCGGATCGTCATATCACCATGCCACGTGATCTCCCGCCACGGCATCGTGGGTCCCGCTATCATCTCCACGCTCCCGCTATACCTCTCAATGTAATTACAAATAATTATAAGCACGCAGGCCCGACAATAAACGAGAAAAATAGAGGCTCATAGGCCCTAATAATAATAATAATAATAATAATAATAATAATAATAATAATAATAATAATAATAATAATAATCACAATTACACACATCACAACATATGGCTCATAATCATCCATCCACATCATACATCACATATACATCATATCATATGTAGGATTACTAGATATCTAATAATTAATTAAACTATTTAATTAATTATTTTTCTAAAAATCAGGACATGCTTAAAATTTCTAAAATTATTAAGGGTATTTTTATAGTTCTGGACTAGAGAATAGTCCTCAGAATTTTTAAAATTATTGTGGACATTTTTAAAATTTTATGCATAGGATAGATATCAAAATTTCTTAAATTCTAAGGGGCAGTATTATCCTTTTCTCAAAAGGATGTGCTAGCACTTCCATCACCCTCATTGTACCGCCGCTACTGCCATTGCCGGCGGTTGTCTTGCCCACTGGCAGCCACCTTGCCAAGGCGGCCACTGCCCACGGCACCTCCACAGCGCCTCTGGATCGGCCGCGGTGGGCGCCCTTGCAAGCGATCGCTGCAGTCACTAGCGTCACCGCCTCACGGCGTCGTTGGCCTCCTGCAGGTTGGCCAGTCGTAGCCAACCGCCTCAGGGGCCTCGGCCATCGGCTACCCTGCGCCACTGGCCGTGGGTGGCTGGCCTTGCATGGGGGCTGGCCATGGCTGGTCGACCCTCCTCCTCCTCACAGCATTTACTGTAAAAATGCAACAAGAATGCGTAGAACGATTCTAAGCGATTCAATCTCATCACATGCAGTTTAAAACTAATCTTTAGCACGAAAACCTTGGCTTTGATACCATTGTTGGGAAACCTCGATGGGAGCATCACATGCACAACAAAAATCAAAACAAAAAATCAGTTTCCCACGTAGATCAAATCACATGTAAAAGATTGGGATTGCGAGAAAAATATAAAAATCGCGATACATGAGAAATTGATTTTACATAGGGAGATTGTATATCCTTGTATTTCCATATCCGGATTGAGAGGATGAAGGAGGTCAAGCGTTCTCCACTCTAGAGATATCCACACGATGGATCTCTATAGTGAAACTCCTCCAATCGGATCTCGTAACTCTTGCATAGAGAGAGAGAGGAGAATATGAGGCGGTAGCTAAAGTTGCTACTAATCAACAATGAGTCTCCTCTCATATTTATAGAGAGCCACCAAAAAATCTTAGGGCTCCTACCTTAGTGGGCATTAGATCTCCATCCAATTACCCACTAACCTTGTATTATTGGATCTCTATCCAATAACCTTCTTAGGCCTCTAATTGGGCCTCATTCAAGGAATCCATCAGCATAGGGTCTCATTTAATGAGAATATGGCTAATTGGATCTCCATCCAATCCTCTATTCATTGAAGCACTATATGTGTTTAACCCTCTAGGCCCGATACTAAGCTAGCCATGAGTCAATCCCATCACTGTGGTAGTACCGCCCAAGCGACGGTGGTACCACCATCATCCACATATCTGGGGTACTTTTGACGGTAGTATCGCTAGTGTCATGCTTGTTACAAGTATCCTGCAAGCTAATCATGTAAGTGATGGCATATATGACACGCTACACAAACTTTTTACATTATTATTTATTGGCATATTCTCACATTATATCATCTATTGAATATATATATATTATGATTTCCTTGGTTCTATACAATGAGAATCGGATCATGATGATATCATGATAATGAGATCGATTCACCTTTAAACATAGATACTAAATAATCCCAGTCATAGGTTGCTCGAAGGGGACATCGAGACAACTGAATAGACGGTGTGCTATATACTTATCCATATGATGGAAGCAATTGGTCTTATAACCACTTGTGTGGAGACACTAAGGATATAGTACAGGTACTCATTGAAGAATGAGTTTACTGATTGATTCGCTTATGGAATGTTGTATGATTAATGATACCAAACGTTAGACAGTAATTCCATAGTCTCAGTTGTGTATTTGGTCCTTAGACTTGAGACACAAAAAATGCCTTGTTTGAGTACTCCTCACTTTGACGTCGGACTTACAAGCTTGGAAAGTTCTAGATCTGGTACAGCCGATTATCGAGATTGGTAACCAACCTTATGAAGGCTATTGAGTGCAATAGAGGATCATCCACCATACTGGATATCATGAGAGGAATTTCTTATATGCTCTCGCTTAGGTAAATCCCTAATCAGGTTGGTCAGATTGAGAGAGGAGTTCTCCGGGAGAATCCAATTAGAATAAAACTTAAACAGATTTTATATATAGCCTGATAGTATCATGCTTAGTATACAATCTTTGGGATATTAGATAGATGAGAGATTACAGATATATGGTAATTAAGGATAGACAAGTCCAATAAATAAGATCCCCTATACCGTCTAGGGATTATGGCGCAGTGGCCTAGTATATCTATAGTCGATGAATCAAGTGAATTATTATGAGATAATAATTCACTAAGTCAAAATGAGTTTTGACAGGTAGGATTCATGACCAGCTCGATATTAGGCCTAGAGGGTTACATACATATAGTAGATGTTTCAACGAATAGAGGATTTGATATGAGTTATCAAATTAGCCCCTATTCTCATTAGATGTGACCTTATAATGATGAACTCCTTATATGAGGCCCATTTAGAGGCCAAATGAGATTATTATGGGTGGGTAATTGGATGAACATCCAATACCCATTAAGGCAGGATCCATTAGGATTATATGGGTGGCTCTCTATAAATAAGAGGGGAGGCACATAGATGATAGGTTGCACCTTTGGTCGCCCCCTCCCATTCTCCGCTCTCTCTCTCTTTGTAAGAGTTATGAGACTTGGGGCTGCGATTAGAGGAGTATCGTTACAATAATCCATCATGTCGATACCGCTAGAGAGAAGGACGTTTGACCTCCTTTATCCTTTTTATCAGAATCTAGAAACATAGGGATATATGATACCCCTAGGTAAACAATCTCTCACATGACGCGGATTTCAATTTTGTGGCTTTTTTTGTGCATCAATCTTTGTATGATAATTTTGATCTACGTAAAAAAATTAATTTTATTTTAATCTTCACACATGTGATGCTCCCACTAAGGTTTTCCAACATGTCAGTTGTAGTATCGCTCGTACCCGAATTTTTTTGTAAAGATTTGAATTTTAGCTCTAGGGTCTATAAATACCCCAAGTTTTCTTATTTAGGAAAGAAATAAAGTGCCAAAAAAAGAAAAGAAAATAGAAAGAAAGAAAAGTAAAACTATGGTGAATTTGTGAGAGTTCCCTACCTATTATGTAAGAGTGAATTGTGGTTAAGGGAAGGGCTAAAATTAAGTTATAAATGTTGATCTCCTAAACATGAGAAAAGGAGAGTATAAAAGTTAATCTCCTGAGCCTAAGAAAATGAGAGTGCAAAGATTGTTCTCCTAAGCCCATAAAAAGGAGAAAGGTGTGTAAGGGGTAGTTGATCTTTACTCTTGAAAAAAGATCGTTAGTGGACACCGGTGGGCCTTGACGAAGGAGGACTCGTGAGTGGACATGGTCAGTTTGACCGAACCACTATAAAAACACTATGAGCATCTCTATCTTGTCTTATTTTAATTTTACTCTTGAACTTAGTTGCTATTAACTAGTTATAAGAAAAGCTAAAGCTTCTCCTTTTGGTTTCGTCTTTAAAATCACTATTTAACTTATTTGCTCTTAATGAGTTCCAATAAAAGCGCTTTCAATTTGGGTGTTACTTCGAGTAAAAATTTTCGAACCAAATTTTTATTACCTGCACTAATCACCCTCCTCCCCCTCCCCCCCTCTTATTACCAACTTGATCCTAACACTAAGACCAAATAGCGATATCGTAGTCCCAATTTTGTGTCTGGTCCTTAGACTTAAGACACTAAGGATGTCTTATTTTAGTACTCCTTTCTTTAATGTCGGACTTATAGATATGGAGAGTTTTAGATATGGTACAATTAATTATGAGGATCGATAGCCAATTTTACGAAGATAATTAAGTGTCAATAGAGGATCATCCACTCTCGATATTGTGAGAGAAATATCTCGTGTGTTCTTACTCGGACAAATTATAAGCCAAAATCGTTCAGATTGAGAGAGTTCTCCGGGAGAATCCGATTAGTGTGGGACTCGGAAGGATTTCATATGTGGTCTAACAACATCATGCCTAATATACGATCTTTGGGATATTAGATGGATGAGGGACTATAGATACACGATAACTAAGGATAGATAGGTCCAATGGATTATATCTTCTATATCGTTTATGAACTATGGTGTTGTAGCCTAATACTTCTATAGTCGATGAGTTGAATAAATTATTATAGGATAATAATTCACTGAGTCAGAAGGAGTTTTGATAGGATAAACTCATAGCCAGCTCGGTATTCAGCCTAAAGGGTTACACATATTTGGTGGATGATTGCAACGAGTAGAGGATTAGATATAAGTTATCAAATTTATCCCTAATCTCATTGGATGAGACCCAACATTAATAGATCCCTTGTATGAGGCCCAATTAAAGGCCAATTAAGACTATTAGAAAGAGATCCGATAATCCAAGGAGTGAGGGTAATTGGATGAAAATCTAATACCCACTAAGATACGATCCATTAGGATTTTGGTGGTTCTATATAAATAGGAGGTAGTGGTAACACAATAGCATGATAGGCCGTACTTTTAGCCGCCCCATCCTATTCTCCTCTCCCTCTCTCATCTTCTCAACTGACCAGCCCCTCCCTGCTATGAGAGGGCAGGGAAGAAGATAGCATATCTTCTTCCACGAGTGTTAAGAGAAGATATACAAGAGTTACGGGATTTTGGTTCCGATTAGAGGATGATCACTGTAATAATCCTTCATATGGATCCTACTAGAGATGAGGACATCTGATCTCTTTCATCCTCTCCAATTGGATCTGAAATTTTAAGAATATATGATCTCCCTAGGTAATCAATCTCACACTAGTCATAGTTTTCAATTTTTACGATTTTTCGTGAACCAATCTTTGCATGATGATTTGATAAAATATGATAAATTAGTTTTTTTTATTTTTTCACTGTGCATATGATGCTCTTTTGTGGTTTCCCAGTAGTGGTACCAAAGCCAATTTGCTAGTGCAAAATATTTGCTTTTAAATTACGTGTGATAAGATTGAAATGTGTAAATTATTTTTCCGTATCTTGCTATGATTTTTCATATTTTTTAGATCTGAACATCACCTTTTCTCGCTATGGAGAGGTGTTGTAGAGAGATGTTTTAAGGTCCTTTGATGTCAAAAATTGTTGACACAAAGTGGACGGGAACTTATAAAGATTGAGCTGGCTGACGTTTTGTGCCGCACGATGATCTACAGAAAACACACCATGGTACGTGAACATGGAGCCATTTTGAGTCAGTTTTTCCTAGTTTAGTGAGCGATCATTTTGCAGCACTATGAACAGTTCTTGCTTACAATTTTTCAAGCAAAACACATAAAAATCAATACAAAATATTTTTTCAAACATCTGTACAAGCATGCAAAAGTGACAAATGATTTATTAAGTTGTTGCGAGTGTTCGATGATCGTTCATGACAAGGCAATATCACTCGAATGATACGGGGCTGTATCAAAAAGTAACAATCAAAATCGATCATTACTGACCTATATCGAGTTTCAAATGATCAATTTGATCATTAGAGACAACCTAAAGGGTTTTTAAACCTTTTCCTCCCCTCTTTTTCGATTCATTTCACTCTCACAATTTCTTAAACACTTTTTCACTAATAATCTCTCTCTTATTCTCATATCATCTCTCTTCTAAACTTAACAAATTAATAATTTATGGATTTGATCAAAATTTAGAAGATTAATTTGGGAGGATTAAGAGGAAAAATATTTTAATCAAGAGGTATATATTCTCTTTCTATATTTTTATTGATATATAAGGTAATTAAGTTTCTTTTATGTGATGTATGACTTAATATTTAATATGTTGTTTGATATATTTTTTATGATAGAATAGTATTAATTATTGAGTAATTAAGATCTTTAATATTATGATTACTGTGTTTGATATTGATTTATTAGAAGTTAGACACTTAATATGTCAAACATTTATATTTCATACATATTAAGTATTGCATCATATGTTTGTGATGGCATACTAAATATATATTTATTTCTAACTTAAAAACTCTATCCTAATTTTTTTTCTATTTTTTAGATATTTTTGAGAGTTTTTAGTCATTTTAGGTGTACACCCGGTACACTCTAGCGTATGTCTATACGTGTCGTTATGTAGCACACCGAGCAAAACTCGATAGGTTGATATAGATCAAAATTATAAATCTTACGTGTCGTTATGTAGCACACCGAGCAAAACTCGATAGGTTGATATAGATCAAAATTATGAATCTTACTAGCACTAGTCATCTCTGTTTAGATGCATGTTTTTATTTTTTTGTGATTAAGTTGGTCAAAGCAGTTGTGTTGAAAAGCATATATGCTAGTAAATCTTTTATCTACTCCAAAATAACATAGTAGAGATAACTATGTAAACAACCATTTCTTATCAGAGTTCCAATTCTCATTCTATCCAAATTCTCATTCTGTCTGTATCATGTGACATGCGTCATATAAATGATGTGCTTGTTCAATATTTTTCTCAACAGTTTCTTGTTTTCCTTTTATATTTCTATATTTTTGCTGCAGAAACTTGAATCTTAAATTAAATTCTTTGCTTAGTTTAATGGTCAAGGATTGCCCATTCTATTATTTTTGAAGTAGCTATTACTTTATAAATGCAGATTTATGTTTCCTTTGCTTCCAGTACTAATGTTGCCAATTTTGTTGTTAATTATTGATGTTTTCTTGCTTCTTATTCGGGTTTGAATAGGAAAATAATGCTTCGGAAAACTATGTTACAAGACCTGTTAAAGATTGTTGTTCATGTTCTTACTTTTTAATGAATCTGAATCATTTGAAATGATGTTTCTAATATATTGGAGCCTTTGTTTAGTTCCATGTTAATATATAATGAAAGTATGATGCATTATTAAGCATTCTAGGTTTCACAAAAGCTTGTGCAACACATATATCATTAGAATTAATCATCCATATGTTTGTCCCAGTTTATGTTCACTTCTCTTTTCCGATGTTAGATAAGAATTGAACCTATATATCTCTAGTTGTTAAGTGCATGCAGTCTTAATGGTATTGTTGAATGTGGTAAGAATTACATGCACATTCATGAAAAAGCTACACTTCTCGTGACGCAAGTCAGAGTAGGCCAAGGTAGCCCACTTATCACATGCCTTGAGGACGGTTCAATCAGCAGGTAAGTCTATGACAGGTTCTCAAAAATGATTAAATTTGACTGTGGTTAATAATAATATCTTTGATGTTAGTGGAAAACTACAATGGTAGCAATGATTCGAATTGATAACAATTTTTCATTTGTCTGTAAGCTCTCAAATTTCTGATGGTCAATGTTCCTTGGTGGTTTCCTCATTCTAGTAATCCCTTTCATGATATATATCTCTGTAGGAAATGTTCAAACTCAGTGAAAGAAGTATGCATAAATTATCAAGGTTTGTTAGTAGCAACCTAATATTGTACTTGTAGAACTATGTTGCATAGTTATCAAAATTGGATTGCACGTATTGATCAGGTCTAGTGTCAAATAACTGGATCATTAGTTGAATTGAATGAACTAGCCCGACTTTAGGTTTCATATATGTTATGTTAAAAATATAATTAATCTCATAGATATAATTATTATCAAGCAGTTAGAAGATGATTAGAATTAGAAGACATAAATGCCAGGCTCTAGGAGAGTAGACATAGTCTAGGTCTGGGGCATCCTCATCGTGATCATGTTTTTTCTCCCCTATCTTTGTCTCTTTTTTTTTTCTTTCATTTTCCTTTAGATTTTTTTGGGATTTCTTTTAGTTTCTTTGCATGATTGGTAAATGTTCATACACTAACCTACCATTTAACTATAATCGATGTTACAGTATAGCTTTGATGTCAAAGAGATTGAAATGGAGATGATACTAGATAGTCAATGATCATTTAATTGTTATTGATTATGTGAGACATATATATAATTTACTTTAGTCAAAACTTTTTAATATTGAACCAAAACAAAGAATAATCTTTAAGTCTTATTTTGCACCTCTTATGTCTTGCTATCTATTCTCATACAAAAGTTGTTGTTGAAGTCAGTTTACAATATAATTTACCATTAACATAATGTAGGATATTTGAACTCTTTTTTTCACTACATGACTAATTTTTTAATCTACTTTATTTCTTATATTTATATTGTCAACTTACAGAGTTTCAGTTAGGTGTTTGTTGTTGTTGGAAAATCAAACAGGAGCATCAAGAGATTATTTTACCTCCGAAGATCCAGATGGAAAGGATAAAGGAAGTCAAGTGTCTCCTCTGTGGTGGTATCTATACGACGGATCTCTGTAGCAAAACTCGTCCAATCAAATCTCGCAACTCTTACGCAGAGAGAGAGAGAAGAATGGGAGGGGGTGGCCAAAGCTATAGGCTATCAACCATAAACTTTCCTCCTATTTATAGAGAGCTACCAAAAACCCTAGGGTTCTTACCTTAGTGGGTATAGGATCTCCATCCAATTACCATTAACCTTGCATTATTAGATCTCTATCTAATAATCTCCTTTGACCTCTAATTGGGCCTCATGCAATAAACTCATCAGTGTAGGGTCTCATCTAATGAGAATAGGGACTAATTGGATCTCCATTCAATCCTCTATTCGCTGAATAATCTACCAATATGTGTGACCCTCTAGGCCCGATACCGAGCTAGCTGTGAGTCACTCCCATAGAACTCCTTTTGATATAGCGAATTATTGTCCCTATAATAATTCACTCGACTCATCGACTATGGAAATACTAGGCCACTGCGCCATAGTCCCTAGACAATACAAGGGGATCAAATCCATCGGACCTGTTTGTCCATAATTATTGTGTATCTATAATCCCTCATTTACCTAATATCCTAAAGACCGTATATTGGATATGGTATTGTCAGGTCACATACGGAATCAGTTTGAGACTCACTCTACTCAGATTCTCCTAGAGAATTTCTTCTCTCTCAATTTAAATGACCCCGGTCAGGGATTTATTTGAGCGAGCACATATGGGATATTCCTCTCATGATATCGAGAGTGAATGATCCTTTATTGACACTCAATTACCTTCATAAGATTGGCTACCAATCCCGATAATTGGTTGTATCAGATCTGAAATTTTTCAAATCTGTAAGTCGGGGTCAAAGAAATGAGTACTAAAACAAGGCATCCTTAGTGTCTCAAGTCCAAAGACCAGATACACAACTGGGACTATAGAATTATTGTCTAACATTAGGTATTATGAACTATACAATATTTCATAAGCAAATCAATCAATGAACTCATTCTCTAATGAGCACTTGTACTACATCCTTAGTTTCTCCATACAAGTGGCTGTGAAACCAACCGCCTCCATCATATAGATGGGTATATAGTACACTGGTTTATTCAATTATCTTGATGTTCCTCTCGATTAACCTATGACTGAGATTATTTAGGATCTGTGTTTAAAGGTGAATCGATCTTAGTATTATAATCTTATCACGATCTGATTCCTATTGCACAGAACTAAAGACATCACAATATATATATACATATATACAACATATAATATAATATAAAAATATGCCAATAATAACCATAACTAAAAAGATCACACAGTGTGTCACACGTGCCGTCACTCACATAATTGGCTTGCAAAGCACCTGTAACCAACAATCTCCCACTTGACTTAAAGTCACTCACCTATATATATGATCCCTATCGGACCCCTGTGACACTCAAAAATAATTTGAGCTAGCAGCTTCATAAGTGGATCTACAATGTTATCTTCGGATGAAACTCTTTTCATTGTTATATCTTTACGAGCTATGATATCTCTAATCAGATAAAACCTCCTTAGAATAATTCTGATGAGGCCTGGGTTCCATTGCTAAAGTTATCGCCTTGTCATTGTCGCATTGTACAGGAATCAACTATACGTTGCTTGGTATGACTCCCAAATCCCTGATGAACTTCTTTATCCACACTCCTTCTTTTGTTGCTTTTGCTACAACAATGTATTCCACCTCTGTGGTCGAGTCAATCGTAGTATCTTGCTTGGAACTCTTCTAGCTTACTACTCCTCCATTCAGAGTGAAAATATATCCTGAGTTTGACTTGCTATCATCAATGTTGGACTAGAAACTCGAGTTCGTATAGTCCTCAACCTAGAGGTTACCTCCTCCATATATCAGTAAAAGATTTTTAGTCATTCTTAAGTAATTAAGGATACACTTTACTGTCTTCTAATGTTCTAAACTTAGATCTGCTTGATACCTGCTCGTAACACTTAGAGCATGCACTATATCAGGCCTGGTACATAGCATACATAATAGACCCTATTGTTGGGACAAAGGGTATCCTATCAATATTTGTCCTTTCTTCAGGAGTCCTTGGGGATATCCTCCTAAAAATGATATTCCATGTCTCATTGGTATGAGACCTCTTTTGGAATCCCTCACGCGAAACCTTTTGACAATGGAGTCTATGTACCTAGACTGGGACAAGCCAAGCATCCTCGGATCTATCTCTGTAGATCTGGATCCCCAAAATATAGGATGCTTCCCCTAAGTCTTTTATGAAGAAGTTTCTAGATAGCCAATCATTTACTATGGAGAACATTCCTATATCATTCTCAATGATTAGAATATCATCCATATATAGCACCAAGAAGGTGATAGTGCTCCCACTTATCTTCTTATATATAAGGCTCATATCTGTTCTTAGCAAAGTCATAAGATTTGATTACCTCATCAAATCTTATGTTCCAACTTTGGAAAGATTGTTTCAATCTATAAATGAATCTAAGTAACGTGCACACTTTATTTGGACTCTCTCTGTGTATGAATCCTCTAGTTGTATCATATACACCTCCTTCTCGAGGTTATCATTGAGGAATATCATTCTTACATCCATCTGCCAGATCTCATAATCATAGTGTGCTGCAATGACTAAAAGAATTTTGATGGATTTAAGCATGGTTTCGTCGTAATCAACTCTTTACCTTTGACGATATCCTTTAGCTACCAATCTTGCTTTATAGGTCTCCACCTTTCCATCTACTCCGATCTTCTTCTTAAAGATCCACTTGCAGTTGATGGATACGATACCCTTAGGTGCATCTACAAGATTCTAAACCTTGTTAGAGTACATAGAATCCATCTTAGAATTCATGGTTTGTTGCTACTTCCCGGAGTCTATACTTATAATAGTCTCCTTGTAGGTTTGAGGATCAACATCCTGATAGTCCTCTCCACTAATATGTCTCATATTTCTTTCAAGAGGGTGAGATACTATAATAGACCTATACAAAGTTGAAATTTGTATATTAGGTACCTGAACAGACTCGGGCTTTGGAATGGTGCTTGAGCTAGGTTCTTCAACCTCGCTCAATTCTATCTTACTCCCATTGTTTCCACCAAGAATGTGTTTCTTCTCAAGAAACACAACCCTCTTGGCAACAAAGATTTTCTGGTCCTTGAGATGATAGAAATATCACTCTAAAGTCTCTTTAGGATATCCTACAAATATGCATCATTCCGTTTTTGATTCCAACTTATCGGGGGTTGTGTCTTCTAACTTGAGTAGGACAGCCCTAAATCTTAACCACCTTAAGATCAAGCTTCTTTCCTTTCTATATCTCATATGGTGTAGACACTACCGACTTTGATGGAACTCTATTCAGAAGGTAAGCTGCGATCTCTAGGATGTATCCCTAGAATGAGATGGGCAGGTCAGTGAAACTTATCATGTACTATACTATGTCTAACAATGTGTGATTCCTCCTTTTTGATACACCATTGAGCTGAGGTGTATATAGAGGTGTCCATTGGGATAAGTACCTATAGTCCCTGAGGGAATGGGTGAACTCTATACTCAAGTATTCTCCTCCTCGATATGATCAAAGAGTTTTAATACTATTTTCAATTTGATTCTCTACTTTATTCTTATATTCTCTAAATTTCTCAAAGGCCTCGAACTTGTACTTTATCAAGTACACGTGTCCATACTTTGAGAAATCATTAATGAATGTAATGAAGTATGAGTAACCACCTATAGCCTGAGTCGACATGGTACCACGTACATCACTATATACGAGTTCTAATAACTCAGTGGCTCTCTCTCCAGTTCCACTAAAAGGAAAGTTGGTCATCTTCCTACAAAGGCAAGGTTCGCAAGTTGCATATGACTCATAGTCAAATAGATCAAAGTATCCATCTTTCAATAACTTTTTGAATCCTTCCCTTATGCATATGACCTAGCATACAATGTCATAGGTATGTATTATTCACCTCATCTATTTTCCTCTTATATGTGTAAAGAAGTATTTAACATATATAAGCTATTTATCAGGATCCCTCTAGTGATGATCTCATCATCCATAATTATTAAATAATTATTATCTCAAAAACTAATTTATATCTACTAATTAGCAAACAATAGATTGAAATAATAATTTTGATAATAAAGGGAACAAAATAACATGTATCCAATGCAATAATAGCTCCACCAAGCATATGTAGGGTGATCTCCCTAATGGCAACTACAGCAACTCTTGCTCCATTGCCTATCTTGAGGCCCATCTCACCTTTGGGAAATCTCCTAGGTCTTGCTAGATAGAACTTGCAATGAATTACAGATATGATAAACACTCCCGATATCCAATACCCATGTATTATCATAAAAATCTAACAAATGAAGATTGATCATGAATATACTTGAAGCTTCTCCAAGCATCTATTTCACCTTATCTACAAGGTAGTCCTTATAGTTCCTCTTCCAGTGCCCATCTTGGCCGTAGTAGAAGCACTATCCTTTGTCCTTTGTTGAATCTTTCTTGGTAATCTTTGTCTTACCCGGTTGTTCTTTGCCCTTGCCCTTCTTAAGAGTCTTACTAGCCTTCCCTTTCTTCTTAGTCACCAATATATAGAACTGACTTCTCTTTCTTGATGGCACTCTCAGCTTCCCTCAACATATTGAGGAGCTCAGGGAGAGTCACCTCAAACTTGCTCATATTAAAATTCATGATGAAGTGATAAAAGAGATCTAGTAGGGACTGAAGTATAAAATTAATGCATATGTTATCCTCTAGGACTATTCCTAGACCTGTGTGTTTCTTGATCCACTCTATCATGTTTAGAATATGGTTCTCAATTAATGTCCTTTCTATCATCCTAGCTTGGAAGAGTCTCTTAGATATTTCACATCTTTGAGTTCTTCCATGTTTCTCAATCAATTATTTGAGATGAAGAAGGATAGAATCTGTATTCATGCTCTTATGTTGCCTTTGTAACTCAGGAGTCAGAGAGGCCAAAATATAACATTTTGCTAATGTGAAATTATCTATATACTTCATATAACAAACGATCTCATCCTCGCTTGTCACTTCTTCCGGTGTGGGCACAATTGTATCAAAGACATATATGATTTTCTTCACTGTGAGAATAATTCTTAAATTATGGAACCAATCCATGTAGTTTAGACCAGTGAGGCGATTGGCATCAAGTATGCCACACATAGGGTTTGTAAGTGACATGTTTCTAACAAACAAGATATAGCGCAAATAAATAACATACAGATTTTACAAAAAATACTAATTAATATATTTTCCTAGCAAATCACGCGACACCCTTGACACGTGAGATGGAAGTCTCTTAATAGAGATCGGGATCCAATTGGCATCTTATTGCAATATCGAGTGACTAGACCAATTACACTAAATCCAATAGGTAGGCAACTCTTGCCAATCACAACTCCTTGTAATTCCCATCATGTTCGACCTTCGAATCATCATGGTCTCGAGAGACTCGACTAACCATTATGATTAGTTAAGTCATCACCCAGCATACTATATCCTCAAGTCACCAATAACATCTCTATGTCATAGGCAATATCTTGATCACATAGATAGGTGAGCCTCGAGGGGCTCGACCAACTCAACTTATATGGTGATTCAATTTTTTCCTATAACGATGAAAGGCCACGTGGGTCAATCTTATTGTTTCATGCTTACTGACTTAATATTATCATAGGAGGGGTTTTAATATTTTGATCAAATCATTTGGATATAAGGAATATCTAAAAATTTATTTATTTCTTTTATGTCGTATGAGTTTAAGATGAAAAATATTGATATAACTTGTTAGCTTATCCGAAAGTGGGTCCATTCATGTTATTCATATTTCTTGGAAAGATATATATATATATATATATATATATATATATATATATATATATATATATATATATATATATATATATCAATTAGTTCTTTTATATATTATAGAATAAACAAGCAACATATTAATTTTTTATGCTATTTCTTCAGCAAAATTTTTGGAAATTAACCCTTTTAATTGCATGAGTTTTCTCTTACTTGTGATTCTTACTACTTTTGACACTGAGATACATGATTTATAACTTGTGTAATCATTAGGGATATGCTTTATAACTTGCGCATATAAATGCAACCCTCATGCTCAATGAATCATCTATGCTTTGCCTTAGTTTGGTTTTAGTCCCGTGCAAATGTCCCACATTTTCCTACATGCTCGCAAGCAACATGTTCTCTTTGCATAGTGTCTCTTATGAAGTTTTAGAATATTAACCTTTTTAAGTGCATTAGCTTTCTTCTTGCATGTGATTCTAGCATGCATTTTACACCATGATTTGAACATAGTTTAGACTTGTTGAACCATGTTGCAATTTGTTTTCATTTATACCCTAAAAGAATCATGCAAACCACGTTAAAGACTTGTAGTAATTCATATAAGAAAAACAAGGGTTACCTTTTTTTTTTATCTTCATAAACTAGTTACTTTAACTACTTGAACCAAACAACAGGTGCTACACTTTACCAACACTATACTTAATACTTCACTATCTCAATGACCTACCTATCGTTCTTATTAATCTTTAGATGGAAATATTATTGATGAATACTTTTGAGCAGCTACACAATAGTAACTATTCCAAGCATGTCATATGTCTTATTTGATATTATCCTTATTTATATAACCATAAGGGAATATGCTTTATAAAATTATACCTTCCAAGGACATCTTTAGTAATGTGGTTTATCTTCAAATACCAAAATTATGATGTTTTGTCACATGGTGTGAACCTTTAGGGGTTCTGAAGTTGCAAATTTTGTGTTAAACTTCAATACCAATATTAATAAAGTCTATTCTACAATTGCTAGCTCTTCTACATCAAGTATGTTTATGATCATTCAAATTATGTGGTGATGTAGGTATGTTTCGTAATGTTTATCTATCAAGAGACTTGGTAAGATATGGATAGTATATATCGGTTTCATAGTTGATCAGAATATGTATCATCTTGCATCGGGATGTATAATAGTTGAGGGTGGGCATATCGGACAATACACCCTTCTTCGTACCGAGTGAAATGGTTAGAAATTTGACCATCATCAACTTGTAATAATCGATAATGATCATATTTTGATTGAAATCAATCAAGGGCCCAAATTGAGTTGGTTCCAATAGTTAATTTGATCGTTGGACCAATTTGAATACCTATTGAACCTCATTCCTTCTCACTCTTTTACTATATTTCAATCTCATGTGTTCTAATACTCTTTCTCACTTAGCCACACTCTCATTCTCATAAATTCAAAATCATGTTCAAAAGCAATGAAAGAACCATTCCCAACTTGCTCCAAAGATGCTCATTAATATTCAAAAAAGATAAATCTACCATCCCTTCCTTATTTGATTTTTTACTGAAAAACTAAATTTATATTTAGTTCTAATTAAGATATACTAATTTAGGTTATTTCTTAATTTTCATATTTTTTGGAGATTTTCTACGTATTTTTGGAATTGTCGGCATGTACATGAAATTGTAATCCCTCTTTAACCTTTAAAGAATTCATATTTGACCTTTTAATTTGTTTGTTTCGTATAAAGATACTTTAGAATTGCTTTATTGAGTTTTGATTATACATAAAACAGACTAAATGTTTGTTGCGTGTCCTTAGGGGACATATAAATTCATCAGGTTTTATCCTTAGGCTCCTATGCTTTGGCTACATATTGATGTACTTCTTTTTTATGCTTCTGTTACCGATTTCAATAATACACATCATCCATTAAAAATATATAAAATAAAATTTATTACATCTTTTATTAACGGTAATAAAAATAACAAAAGGTTATATCATCTTAAACTATTTAGGTACAGTTTCATGCTCTTATCTTAATAATAGATTATTTATGGTTATTGATAGAGTTGATAATGGGTCAGCCCAATTACTCGTTACATGTCAAAGACAAAGCACCACGCCGGCAATCGATGTAGCACGGCAAGACCTGACCTGGCACAGTAGAATTTGACCTAGCACAGTAAAATCTGACCTGGCACAATGAAAACCGACCTGGCACAAGGAAATCTGACCTATACAAAGACAACTATGGAGTGTGGAGCACGATAGCATCTGATACAGACTCGATACTTAAAGACCTCGGACCATGTAAGGTTGTACACCAGCTCAGTAAAGGATGCCGACGACATTAAAGGTCGAGGTACGATCAACCCTCGGTTAGTAAGTATAAAAGCTACCCATAGGCACAAGTCAAGGAGGGAAAAAACTAATACTCTCTACATACAGTATTCAGATTCCACCTCGGTCGGGATACTAACTTTATCATCAGAGGGGTCACATCAGGCACCCCACCTTGACGAGCCCTTTATGTAGGATCCCTCAGTAGACCCTGAGGCACGCCCCCGAGCAGACCTAGCCGAGGCGCGTTCCTGAGCAAGCCTAGTCGACCTTTTCCGAGCTTCCTAACCTCTTCTCGAATGACAGGGACGAGCTTGCACACATAGGCGGAACCAAGCTTCCTCGGCCACAGCATAAAGTTCCATAATATTCTGGTGCTAGAATGAGGGCCTGATATCACAAGAGCGCTCATAGAGCAATATGAACACAGAACGTCCTGGCAAGAGACTCACATAACCCCACCGACTCTTGAGGTCAGGGGATTGAGCTCCTTCCCTCTCTCTGGGGAAGCGAACCTGCCAGCGCCTACTCCGAACCGCTATTGGAGACTATTCAATGACCTGAGATTCTCTCCTCCGACAGTGAATCTCGGGCCCCTAGTCATCACTGTCAAGGCCTTCCTTGGCCTCACCCAGAAAGTCCAAACACTTGTGGGAATGATGCAAGTTATCATCCCCCATATCCCGTAACTTATGTCCATAGTGGTGCCCCGTAGCATGCCCCCACCCCGGTTGGCCCCCTAGCAAATGCAACCCGAATTGTCCCTTACTCGAAAGGATCAGCCCATACCTCAACCCGACCTTAATAGGCAATGACGCCTCCCAACTAAGGTGAGGTCAGGAACCCCAAGAATCACCACCACATGGTCGGTGAGCCATCCCCGAGGCTCCACTCCCATGGCCTCCAAGCTGGATACCCTCTCCTCCTACTCAGCAAACTCATTGAGGGCATAGCTACATCAAGTAAACCAGAGACTAGATGAGGTCTAGAAAGAGTTCATCAAATCTAAGGAGGAACTTGGGGAAAGCTCGAAGGGTAGCTCCCCATTTGCCCCTGAGATACAAGACAATCCCATTCCGACCAACTTTTGACTACCCTCGCTTGAGTCTTACAATGGCAGCTCAGACCTGGAAGAGTATGTCACGACCTATTGGGCCCAAATGGCCCTCTTTTAAACCTCAGACATGCTAATGTTTCGGGCTTTCCTGAGTACCCTGAGGGGCCTGCCTCAAATGTGGTATAGCCAGCTTAAGCTGTCCTCGATCTCATCATTTGACCAGTTCACAAAGAAATTTGAACTGAACTTTTTGGCGAGCACCCCACCGAGGCCCACAGCCACTTTGCTCCTCAGCCTGAGTAAGTGAGGAGCACCTTGCCTAATTTGTCAGCGTTTCGTAGTGGAGATTCAAGGAGTGCCCGATGTGAATCCCTCTCTGGTGATCCAAACATTATTGATGGGGCTCCGACCCTCCAGATTTCTCTGGTCATTGGTCGAATGACCACCAACAACAATGCCCGAGATGCTACAACGGGCAAACTAATACATAGCTATCAAGTCCTTGATAGCCAAGAAGTAGGACGATCAGAAGCGCCCCCACGTAGAATAATCCTGAAGATAACCCTCGGGACCCCCAAAGAGAAAGATTGAAAGGCCTAAGATGTTGCTACCAAGGCCACCACCAATCCCTCTTAACTCTACTCGGATAGAGATTTCCTCCAAATTTGGGAGAAGGGGCTCCTTAGGCCTCCCAATTTGATTAAGACATGCCCTAAGGGGCATGATAAGAGAAGATACTATCACTTCCATTGAGAGCATGGACATGACACTAAGGAATGCCATGACCTCAAAAATTAGATTGAAGACCTCATTGGGCAGGGACATCTCGGTCGTTATGTCTGGGACCAATGACCACCTCCCGAAGGCTGACATGTCAAGGATTCTTTGCCCCACCTGAAGGGACCCATAGAAAAATAAATTGGCATTATCATGGGCGGACCCGCTTCTGGAGGCAATAGCTCCTCGTCGCATAAAGCATATGCGAGGTACTAGAACGTCACATCAGCCCGACATGTCAAACGCCAACTCAGCGATTCACATGAGCAAGACGCACTGTCTAACTTCATGAAATGCCATGTCATTTCACATGATAGTCACATGCTCACTTCGTCCCCCACGTGTGACGATTGGCAGGCATGAGTGTTGACCACATGTTAGTCACAAGGATTAATCCCGCAGACAACTCCCCAGTCCACCTATGCCCGAGTTGACCCTCTCGGCCAAGTTAGTCACCTTATGCCCGACCTAAGTGTCTCATGCAACACAGTCCAGTTTATGCCCGACTTGAGTGTCTCGGGCAAACCAGTCCAGTCTATACCAAACCTGAGTGTCTTGGGCAACATAGTCCAATATGTGCCCGACCTGAGTGTCTCGAGCAACCCAGTCCAATCTATGCCCGACCTGAGTGTCTCAAGAAACCCAATCCAGTATGTGGCCGACCTGAGTGTCTCGGGCAACACAATCTAGTCTATGCCTTACCTAAGTGTCTTAGGCAATGCAGTCCAGTATGTGCCCAACCTGAGTGTCTCGGGCAACCCAGTCCAATCTATGCCCGACCTGAGTATCTTAGGTAACCCAGTCTAGTCTGTGTCCGACCTGAGCATCTTGAGCAACATAATCCAGTCTGTGCCCGACCTGTGTGTCTCAGGCAACACAGCCCAGTCTATACTTGACTTGAGTATCTCAGGCAACACATTCCAATATGTGCCTGACCTATATGTCTTGGGCAGCAGAGTCCAATCATGAGCCTGAAATAAGCACCTCGTCCACTCACAAGCCCTACCTTAGGTAAGGCATTAGCCCAAACTATGCAACTCGGCCAGTTCAGAGCACGAGCTATGCAGCTCAGCTAGTCAAACAATTTTTGCTGAGACTAGTAAATCATCCAATCAAACAGTTTTTGTGAGACTAGTAACTCAGCCAGTCGAATAGTTTTTGTCGAGACCAATAACTCAACCACTCAGATAGTTTTACCGAGATTAGTAACTCGATCAGTCAAACAGCTTTTGCCGAGACTAGTAACTCAGCTAGTCGAGAAACTCCTACCCAAGATCAACAACCTAATTCCAATAATGCAGCTCAACCCTGAGACCTATAGCTTGACCTGCTCTAAGCCTAGTGGCACCGAGGAACAAGGAAAGGAAGCCATTATAAAAGATGCCCGCTAGGCGAAAAGCCACGGACATGTAACATCCTTCACCATGCCCCACTTCAAGGGATCCCGGGAAAGGCTTTTCAAGGGGAGGGGATAATGGGTTAGCCTAGTCACATGTTACATGTCAGAGATAAAGCACCATGCCGATAGCTGACCTGGCATAGCAAGACTTCACCTGGCACAAGGAAATCTGACTAGGACAAAGATGACCATGGAGTATGGAGCACAACAGTGTCCGATGTAGACTCGATGCTCGAAGACCTCGAAATCATGCAAGGTCGTACGCCAACTCAGCAAAGGACGTCAATGACATTAAAGGCCGAGGTATTGTCAACGCTTGGCCGGTAGGTACAAAAGCCACTTCAGTGCACAAGTTAAGGGGGGGAAAACACTAATACTCTCTACATGCTATATTCAGATTCCACCTTAATCGGGAAACTGACTTGATCATCGGAGGGGCCACATCAAGCAACCCCACCCCGACGAAGCTTTTGTGCAAGATCCCTTGGCAGACCCTGAAGAGAGAGAGAGCTTGAGGCATGCTCCCGAACAGGCCCAATCGACCTTTTCTAAGCTTCCCAACCTCTTCCTGACCGACGTGGATAAGCTTGCACACATAGATGGAACCCAGTCATGCTAACTCCTCGGCCACGGCATAAAGTTCCACAATAGTTATAAAAATATTAAACTTTTCGACTGAGGCACATTCTCAAGCAGGCCTAGCCAATGTTTTTCAAGCTTCTCAGCCTCTTCCTGACCGACGCAGATAAGCTTGCATACATGGGCGGAACCAAGCCATGCTGACTCCTCGGTCATGGCATAAAGTTCTACAATAATTATAAAAATATCAATTGTTTTAAGCAGTTATCCAGTATTTAAACAGTAGTGACCAAATGATATTGACCATGCAACTAATGTTATACACATAGTAGGTGCTTCTTTATCCATTGTGATTAATTAATATATTTTATAGGTGAATTTTGATTAACAGGGTATAAATCCTTTTTACTAGTGAATTTAGCCACTTACTTTTTTATGTTTTTCATTTTAGTGGTCTAGATAGGTGAAAGATATGTTAGAGTTGGAGTAGATACCATTTGTTAATATATCATATTTTTCTAACTGAACTAGAAGATCTCGTTGATTAGTTGAGGAAAATCCTTCTTTTCAAACATGTATAAATATGTGTGTAACTAAGATATCAAGTGTACCTTTTATCTTCACTTCTATTTTAACATGGTACTAGAGCTATCTCTCTTTAAGAGAGATTACTCCTACTGTCGTTGTCCAACGATAGACTCTCATCAACTCACGACAGCATGGTGAAACCGACAAGGAGCGCCTAAAGTGTCTTCTCCTTCCTCCTCCCTTCTTCCCATCGCGGGTTGCTCCTGACTCAGGAATATCGGCAACAACTTCCAGATGCCATCTCTCCTCCTTTGCGCTCCCTCTGCTGTGGTAGCCCCGTAGTCAGAACATCGCTTGTGCCCTCTTCTCCATCTAAACTCATAGCTCCATAGTAGAAGAACTCCACGGCACTCTCCCCTTCGCTAGTGGTAGTCAAGAAGGGTGCCTGCTTTAAGCTGCCTTCTCCCACTATCGTCGGCACTGCATCAACATCAATTCTGCTACAAGAAGCAGGAGACAATCGCTAGTGCTGTCATCGATTTCCAATAGTTCCAATAACAGGTGTACGGAACACTGCCACATTTCTGTTGAGAATTGATTCATAGTAGTTACATAGTTAGTTAATATATTTAGGAGTAGTGGCTCATGTTTAGGAGCTGTGGAGGTAGTTTAAGAGTTAGTGGGGATAGTTATTAATGATGGATGAGATAGTGAGATAGTGGGATGAAGGAAGTGGTGTGAGGTAGTTACTATTATATCCTATAAATAGGACCTTAGTGAATGAAGCAGTAGTGCAAAAAAGAGAGTGTGTGCATTTGGAGATAATCTTGTAAGTATTCTTGTTCTTTTACCTCATGTTTAATACTACGTCGTTTTCTTTATTGAAAGTGTTTTTCGTTATTTGGATCGTAGTATTATGTTTTATCGTTTCCTTGCTCCTCCTTCCCCAACATTTGTGGTATCAGAGCCTTGTTTCAATCTGAACTAGGCATTATGGCTTTTAATGACAATTATATGTCTCAACCCCTTATTCCCATCTTCTCGGGCAAATCCTATGAATTTTGGAGTATCAAGATGAAGACTCTATTCAAGTCTCAGGATCTTTGGGACTTGATAGATAATGGACATGCAGATCAAGATGAAGAAACCAGGCTGAGGGAGAATAGAAAGAAGGACTCAAAGGCATTGTTCTTCATTCAACAAGCTGTGCATGAGATAATCTTCTCAAGAATTGTAGCAGCGACAACCTCAAGACAAACTTGGTTGATACTTCAAAATGAATTTCAAGGCTCATCGAGGGTGATTACGGTAAAACTTCAAACCCTTCGCCGTGAGTTTGAAATTTTGTTTATGAAAAGCAATGAATCAGTGTAAGATTTTCTTTCTAGAGCGACTGAAATTGTTAGTCAAATGAAATATTATGGTGAACATCTTCATGATCAAATAATTATTGCAAAAGTTTTGAGAAGTTTAACTCCGAAATTTGATCATGTTGTTGTGGCAATTGAAGAGTCAAAGGACTTATATACCTATTCATTTGATAAACTAATGGGTTCCTTGCAAGCACATGAAGCAAGATTGAACAGGTCACTAGAAAAAAGTGAGGAAAAAGCATTTCAGGTTAAGGGGGAGTCTTCTACTTCAAAAGAAGACAAAAAATCAACAGGAAGAGGACATGGCAGAGGAGGATTTCATGGTAGAGGAAATGGAAGAGGAAGAGGAAGAGGACACTTTGATGGGCATGATGAAAGGCAATCAAATTATGATCAGAAAAACTACAAGAGTGGAATTCAATGTCACTATTATAAGAAGTTTTGTCATATGAAGGCAGATTGCTGGAAAAGAGAAAATCAAGCAAGCTATGTGGAAGAAAATGAAAACAATAGTAAGTTGTTTATGACTCATTCACAAGTTAATAATATATCAGATAATATTTGGTTTTTGGATAGTGGATGTTCTAATCATATGTCAGGCATAAGATCAATATTTAGAGATATTAATGAAACTCACAAGTTGAAAGTTAAACTTGGAGATAGCAAGCAAATCTAAGTAGAAGGAAAAGGAACAATTGAGGTGAAGACAAATCAAGGGAAGGTAAAACACCTTGATAATTGATAGATATTGGATATTCAGTTATATTTGATGATGGTTCATGCACTATTAAAGATAAAAAATCTGACTTGATTATAGCAAATATTTACATGACGCAAAATAAGATGTTTCCAATTGATGTCTCAAATATTGAGAAACATGCCCTTGTTGCAAATCAAAAGAATGAGACAAATTTATGGCATTTGAGATATAGACACCATAACATTAAAGGTTTAAGGTTGTTAAATAGAAAAGAAATGGTTTATGGATTGCCTAAAATTAATACACTTGATGTATGTGAAAGATGTATTTATGGCAAACAAAGCAAGAAACCATTTCCTATTGGAAAAACATGGAGAGCATCTAATTATCTTGAATTAATTCATGCTGACTTATGTGGACCTATGAATACAAAATCATTTTGGGAAAGTCGATATTTTCTATTATTTACTGATGATTATAGCCGCATGAGTAGGGTATATTTTTTGGAATTGAAATCTGAAACATTTGATAACTTTTGAAAATTCAAGGCACTTGTAGAAAGGCAAAGTGGTAGACACATAAAGACATTTCGGACAAATAGATGTGGTGAATTTATCTCTAATGAGTTTAATTCTTTTTATGAAGAAAATGGTATTCGCAGGGAATTAATAGCACCATATACACTAGAGCAAAATGGTGTAGCTGAACATAAAAATCGAACTATTGTCAAAATGTCAAGAAGCTTGCTTAAAGGAAAGCATCTTCCGAATCAGTTTTGAGCAGAAGCAGTTGCAACAACATTTTATTTGTTGAATATTTCACCAACAAAGGGTGTTATGAATTGAACTCCTTTTGAAGCTTGGTATGATATAAAGCCAACTGTAAGCCATCTAAGAATTTTTGGTTGTATTGCTTATGGTTTGGTAAATTCATAAAATCATCATAAGCTTGATGAAAAATCAGAAAAAAACATCTTAATTGGATATTATGCACAATCCAAAGCATATCGATTATATAATCCTGTAAGTGGCAAAGTTATTATTAACAGAAATGTTATATTTGATGAAAAGGCAAGTTGGACTTGAGAGATCAATAAAGATGAAACACAAATTCGTGTTCCAGCAGAACTAGTTACTCCATCGAATCAAGTGACAAATCTTGCTCCAACAAGTTCAACGTCAACCTCACCCAGTAGTAGTTCAAATTCAACAAATGATTCATCATATGAAACCCCTCCAGGAAGGTTTAGATCACTAATAGAGATTTATGATTCAACATTTGCTTTATCTATTTCAGATCCTATAAGTTTTGAAGAAACAGTTGAGGAATGTCGAAAAGCAATGAAGGAGAAAATCAAGTCAATTAAGAAGAATGAAACCTGGGAGCTAATGGATCAACCGAAAGAAAAGAAAGCTTTTGGATCGAAATGGGTGTTCAAAATAAAGTATAATGCAGATGAAAATATCCAAAAGCATAAGACTCGGTTTGTAGCAAGTGGAGCCATAACATGAAGTATTTATGGCACATATGAACAAGTTGCAGATATTCTCACCAAGTCACTTCCAATTCAGAAGCATGTTTATTTTATGTCTCAAATTGGTGTATGTAACTATGAATCAAGGGGAAGTGTTGAGAATTGATTCATAGTAGTTACATAGTTAGTTAACATGTTTAGGAGTAGTGGCTCATGTTAAGGAGCTGTGGAGGTAGTTTAGGAGTTAGTGGGGGTAGTTATTAATGATGGATGAGATAGTGAGATAGTGGGATGAAGGAAGTGGTGTGAGGTAGTTACTATTATGTCTTATAAATAGGACCTTAGTGAATGAAGCAATAGTGCAAAAAAGAGAGTGTGTGCATTTAGAGATAATCTTGTAAGTGTTCTTGTTCTTTTACCTCCTGTTTAATACTACGTCGTTTTCTTGATTAAAAGCGTTTTTCATTATTTGGATCGTATTATTCTGTTTTATCATTTCTTTGCTCCTCCTTCCCCAACAATTAAGAGTTTTTTAGGAATTTCATTATAAAAATATTTTAAAATTTTTAATATATTATTTTTATAATTATAAGGATTTCGATATAAATGGATGGTGGTATGGTAAATTAAGAGTTCTAACTAATTATAGCTTGCTATCGCCCAAATCTCATGAGCTAAAACCCTATCGTCCGCCTCGCTCCCTCGATCCGTTCCTTCGCTGGTCTCGCCACCTCCTAACCCTCGGCTCAGCAGTAAGAAGACGCAACGCAGCGAAGGCGCGAAGATTACAGCAGAGTAAAAGCCCCGAGAGTGTTTTTTTGTGTTCGGCGAGAAGCGGAGAGAGGAGGCCACGTGACGTCGGCTCTTCTCCACTACGACACACCGGCAACGAATCACACCATCCATGTGATGCATGATGGAAGCACTCTTCCGCCGTGGCGAAGAGACCATCCCTCTTTTTTTGTTTCTTTTCACGAGGCTGTGCTGTGCCTCCTTTTATCCGCTTAAAGACGTACGCAATTTTAGGCGAGATTGATTTTGACCGTCCATGTCACATCGAGACATCAGCAGGGCCGGTAAATTTATGCTGTTTGAAAAATTATAAAAAAATAAAGTAATTAATATTTTAATAATAATCAGATTTTTTTTTTTTTTGTTATCGTGTGCAATTGAAAACAAGGATGGATCTGCTTTTTCTTTAGGAGCTATTATATCCTATAATGGTAGAGTCAAGAGAAATAATCACATTTAATTAGCTAAAACTATTGGAACCCAAACAAACTTATGCACGATTGAGATGACAAGAAAAAAATTTCTATCTCAAATCAGATCCATAAAAAAATTAAGATTAGAAAATAATAAGTGCACACACCATTAGCATTAATGAAGCAGAGTTTATGAATTTTAGTCAAAAATATGAATACTCTGATTAAGAAGGATATATCTTGAAATGTTACTTCATTGAGAGAAATGGATGTCACTCGACATCGCTAATCACAAATATCACTCAATGCGATTGAACCAAATAGGAAGACTTAATTCAAGCAAATACTAAGAAGGATATATAAATTTTATGGAGAAATAAAACTAAATTAGATTTCTTTTCATTTTTATGAGAAACATATGAGATTGAAGGTTTGGTGACAAATTTATTCAACTCCATGAAAATATTATCATCATCCCTATAGAATGGACTGAAGTCATACACATTAAAAGCTGGACTGATTGCTAACCTATCTGGTAGCTCCAAGTGATAAGCATTTGGTCGGAGTTTTTTTTTTAAGTCGACATGGTCCAAACTTTCTTTGCTTAAGTTTACTGTGTGTTCTAGAAGGAAATCTATGGCAAGACCATCTTCTTCGTAATCTTTATGCCTCCTATGCACATCTATCTTTGACTTGAGTTAAGTTTGTCTAAATTATTTACGGACTTGAAGTTTGTCTCAACTGTTCACAAACTTTAGCATCCATGCTAACACGCGATTGATTTGTAAGTGAGACTAAGTCTACAAATTGATTTAATTTTTTGTCATTAACCACCTTAAATAGAACTTTCATTATTGAAATCCCTATAATTATAAAAATATTTTAGAGATTTATATTGAAATCTCTATAATTATAAAAATAAAATATTTAGCTTCATTTACCCTAGCACCATTGATTTTATCGACAGAAGATATAGAACGTGACAACATATGCAAAAATAACACGAAAATAATGGGCAAAAAGAAAATTCAACCTCCTAATTATGTTTTCAATGGTGCTATATGATGATGTCACTGGGGGCCACGGGTGGCTATGGTTGGCAAAACTGCTAAAGACTTTTGTGGCTTCTTACGGGATGAGAATGAGGAGGGAGAGCGGCAGCAAGAGATAAGACCGCTTGGCATCTACATCAGCACTGACACATATGCAAATATAGAGCACTACTCAACATCTGCATCAGCACCGAACGTAGATACAGATATAGAGCGCCGCTCGACATATGCATCGACACTGATACATATGCATAGCAGCACTGATAATGTTATGCATAGCTCATTCCTTCTTCCCCCCTTATGCATGTTGAGCAATGAAAGGGGAAGAAAGATGAGAGATTGGGGAAGGGGGGGAAGAAGGATGAGCACTATCCTTCCCTACATCTTTATCGATGTCGACGCAGATGCTGAGCGATGCATCTGCGTTAGCGCAAATGTAGATGTCGAGCAATCCTTCTTCCTCACATATGCAAAGTAATATCGTCACAAATGCCAAACCGTGTTACTCTACATCTGTGTTGGTACTAATACAGATGCAAAGGGGAAGAAGGATGAGCAATGCTCAGCATTCCCACATCATTTTGCATTGGTCATCCTTCTTCCCTCCTTGCACATGTCGAGCAAGGTGGAAGAAGGATGAGAGATCGAGGAAGGAGGGAAGAAGGATGAGAGTAATGCTCAGCATTCCCACATCATTTTGCATCGCTCATCCTTCTTCCCTCCTTGCACATGTCGGGCAAGGTGGAAGAAGGATGAGAGATCGAGGAAAGGGGGTAGAAGGATGAGCATCACCCTTCATCTCAACATTGTCGGTGCTAATGCAGATGCTGATAGAAATGTAGAGCATCGATATCTGCATTGTCCTCTTCCTTTTCTCCCTTTGCCTCACCTCCATTGTGATAGAAGATAGGATTAAGTTAGGATTTATTTAGATATGATTTTCCTAACTGAATGAGGAAATAATGTAGGTTAGTTGAGGGAAATCCTCTTATCTTCACCTGTATAAATTGATGATAAATCAATTAACTCAATGGGTATTTCTTTACTTCTTCCTATTTCTAACATGATATCAGAATCCCTCTCTCTATAAGAGAGATTTCTCATTACCTTTCTTTATCACTATCCAACGACATCTTTTATCTCTACCCTCGGCATCAGTATCTTTGTCATCACCGGGTTCAACATCTTCTATATCATTTGTCCGTGGACAACCCTGCTATGAAACCGTAGATACCCAGGGGTCATCCGCTGCCACCCTCCCAAACATCCTCTGCTTCCTCTGCTCCGAAGGTAACTCTCTCCTCATCGGTGCGGATCTACCTCTCCAGCAAGAGACAGGCACCGCTCATGATGCTATCGATGGTGCCTGCTCTTTATCCTCTATCGATGGTAGCCCTCTAAGGTCCGGCGACCTGGGCGACCATCCTCTCTGTCGTCTCCCTCCTTTGTTGTGCTAGAACAGTTGCTTCATGTGATTCTCATCCTATGGCGTCTCTTCTTCGGTGCCTGTTTGCCTCAAATAGGTCCAGTGACCTGTGTGGTCCTGGTGGCACCACCCGCCTCTCCCATGGTGGATCTACTGCCCCTTCTTCATCTCAAACAAGTCCAGCAGCCTGTGCAGTCCTGGTGGCTCCAGCCGCCTTCCTTGCCGACGTCTATATTTTTACCTTCATCGGTCCACTATCGTTGACTCCTCTGCCAAATACTTCTGTGAAATTGCTGGTGCCATTGCTTCGCTGCTGTTTGTCGCTGTCTCCTCTGCTGCTATTGCAACCTCCTCTACCAAGAGCTCCCACGTCTTTCCTCTGCCTCCTCGGTCGTGAAAGACGTCGAGGGCACCTCTTCCTCACAGGAACCTGCTGCAGCCATGTTGGACAAGAACAAACACCAAATCGATGTCAATCTCCCTGGCATCGTTCGATCCCCATCCCTCTCTGTTGTTCTATCGGTGACCTATCCTACTTCTCTCTTTTGTTGTTCGATGATAGCATCTTCCCTTCCTCTGTTCGGCTGCTAGCATCATCTCTTATCCTTGACCGCGAGTGTACTCTAGTCACCCCCTTAAGCTCGATGAGATCCTTCGATCCGTAGCCCAGTCTCAGCCATAGCCCTACTGTCGCTGCCATCGTCGTGGTGGTCGTTGCTCTTAACTGCCTCATGCCCATAGCCACCGCCACCTCTGTAGCCATCGCCATCGTCGCTACGAAAGCTCCTATGCGCTGCCTACCCCAAACCTCCTCCTCAATCTAGCCACTTCTGCCGTCATATCTGATCTCTGGCAAATCGCTCCTTCCCCTCTCAGCAGTGCCCTCCTGCTGCTACCGTAGCCGCTTCTAGTCAGCTGCCTGATCCCTACCTCTTCTTCCTCCCCTACTGCTGCATCCTTTGCTTCTTATGACTTTTTCCTCCATCAGCCGCCCGATGCTCCTAGCTGAGTCCTTCACCGCAACAATTGCTCCCAACTACTGCCATCTCCCCATTTGTCGCTGCAGTCACCCCCAACCAGCGCCCACCCTTTTTCAGTCACCTTGTTGTAATTTTCTACAGCAATCGTGTGTATATATATATATATATATATATATATATATATATATATATATATATATATATATATATATATATGCAGAGGGAAAAGAGAGAAACAAAAGAAGATGAAGGGCATCACTACTGCATCTTTCTCCCCTCGCTTCTAGCCTTTACTGTCACCTTCTCGCTCGACGATATCCTTCTATCTGCTACCGCTGCTCGACTACACCGTGACCTTCTTCTATGATAGTTGGCCCCAACCTTATCAGTTCTCCACTCCGTTGTCCAACAACAACTTCTTACCTTTCTTTTGACATTGCCAACATCTTCTTCTGCAATGCAACAAAAATCGAGCATCCTATACTTTTTCTGCTGTAGTTGTCGGACCTCCTCTTCCTACCATCAAGGTCCTCTTGCTTTCGTTGTCCAGCAACAACTTCTGCTCCATCCATTCTACTGCGCCTGTCCCATGCCAGATCTCGTTTTCCTACCATGCCTATATCCTCCTTCTCAATCAGGCTTACATAGCCGTCAAAGTCAATTACCATCAGATCTCCATTGTGGTTGACAACATAGCAGTCTCCTTCCTTTAGATTCATTGGCATCGGTTCAAGATCTATGTCCTTCATAGGAGCTTGATCTTGTGAGGGCATGATAGTCCAATCAAATCAGATTTTTTAACTTGGCTCTAGCAGAATCGTCTGCTCTTTCTTAGCTAGGCTAACATCACCATCAAAGTCAACTGCCGTCAAATCTTTACTGTAGTTGACAACACAATGACCTCCTTTTCAGCTATTCGTTGTCAAAGTCAACCGTTATCAGGTCTTCACTACAGTTGACAACACAATAGCTTCCTTCTCAACTACGCTGACATCGCTATCGAAGTCAATTGTCGTCAAGTCTCCACCGCGGTTGACAATATAGCAGCTCCCTTCCTTTAGATTCATTATCATCGGTTCAAGATCGGCGTCCTTAGTTCAAGATCAGCGTCCTTATAGGAGCTCGATCTTGCGGGGGCATGATAGAAGATAGGATTAAGTTAGGATTTAGATATGATTTTCTAAATTGATAATGAATCAATGAACTCAATGAGTATTTCTTTACTTTTTCAAGCTTGTCCAAGGTCTGATTTGACCCTCATCTCACCTATGGATTTGTTGTGGCCGATTCGATAATCTTAAATATGATGCTTTGGTTTTCCATTAATCAAATTTCTAATCTCGGTATTGTGCTTTGGATTCATTGAATAGTTTAATTAATGTGGTTAATTGTGGTTGATGTCTTCGTATTTGCATTAGTTGAGAGGATGGTACTGCTAGTGAGGATGGGATATACCTCGAGATTGTTCTAGGAATACTAATCATGCAAGCCTTCTAAGAAAAGAATACAAGAGGCCTTCTCCGAGATGATTTACTAATTTGAGGTGATGATGATCCTGAGCCATGACCAAATCGTCTGAAGATTTGTGTTCGTAATTCTCTTGTGCAATGTTATCAACCAAATAATATCTGTTCTTAGGGCATTGTCACCGCCAAAGCCTAGTCAACATGGTCATGATGTAGCACCACCTAAGTGTGTGTGCATCCAAAATGGAATAATCCCATTGAAACCCCCAGCTTGGGATCTAATGCACTCATCAAAATGGAATTATCCGAAATAGATGCATTCCTTTGGGATTCTTACTCACTTAAGCATCACAAGAATCTTGTCAGACAGACTTTGAAGAGAAATATCACCAAAAAAAAAAAAGGGAAAAAGGCCAGAATCAGAATGTCCCTCAAGAGCAGCCAGATAACTCCCTTCTCAACTTTCATCATTGTCTCAGGTTTGGCTCCCCACTCTAACTCCACCTCACCAGCATCGACTCATCAACGGATTGGTCTCCAAGCCACGTCCAGGATTCTTGCTTTGATCAGATGCCCCGGTTTTACATGGAAGCTGACAGAAAAGCAATGTCGAGACAAACAAGCACTTCTCTATTTTGGCTCTCATGTCTTACTATTTGGAATCAGTTTTATCTCAATTCTTTTTCTGTTTCCATTGAAGTTATTATGTTGATGCCCGAGTCATCAGTCTTCTGTTTACATACATACAAGTACAAGAAGGTATTAATGTTTTCTTGGAGGATTTTGCAGTCTTATTTGAGACTATGGCATAACTAGTTTGAAGGTTACTGGAGTTTTTAGATTTTATCTGCAATGGGCATCTGGGAGTGATTATCATGAAGATTGAGGTGACAAATCTCTTTACCAAAATCTTTTGTTTTAACATAACCTTGAATGTCTAGTGCCTTACATTTTAATGATATTCCTTGTGATCCTCTTGCTGAAATGCTAACATGGAAACTCTAATGGTTGGGTGATCAACCTGTTCCTCTGTTGATAAGAAATTTATGTGACCAAGCGCATCTTAGGTGTTCGACGTGAATATTCTCTTTATGCTTTCTGGAGTCGCAAGCTTCTCACCGTGTATGCTATATAAACTTGTCTTTTTATCTCATTCATATGTACATATAGCACTTCTGCAACCATTAAAATATAAGAATTTGGAGTATAGCCAAAGTCCATTCTATGAAGACTACTAATTTAATTTAGCTCCTATTATCTGCTTTGTTCAACTGATCTCGATTGTAGGATAAAAGAGTTTTAAAAGATGGCCTACTTTGAAAGTTTGAATCATTTAGTTCATCAGTAATCAACTCAAGGGTTACTTCCAGCTAGTGTGTAAAAATTAATTAGGAGTAAAACAAAAATTGCAATAGAGTGAATCAGAGCTTGCATCAAATTGTTCTTTGAAATTTCAAATTTTATTCTCTTCAATTATTGTTTTTTGTTTAGCACTTCCACTTAGTTTCTTATAGATTGTTTTTAGTTTCTTATAGAATTACCAAGCTTATAATAATCTGGACCTTATTCAACTTCTGTCAGCAAGTTTATGCTAGTTCTGGTTTCATTGGCTCACACACATACAGTTCAGAACATTGAAAGTATAGATTGAAGGGTCCATTGTGGATGTTAGTCATTGGCCAAGACAATTTGTGTTTTCAGATATTATATTGTGTTTAGCCTTTAGGGGTGATTGGTTTCCCTCAACACCCAAGTTTTGTGCCTGTGCTTAGTGCTTTAAGTTTTTGCCTTGGTTGATGCATTTGATCATTGTCATGCAATCTTTCTGGACACATGACAAGATTCAGATACCTGCATCTTATTATCTCTCCCGTTTAGCCTCCCTCTTCTTTGTACTTTGTGTTAGAACTTCTTTGTTTCTTATTGTTGTATATAAGAGAATTGATAAAGACAAAACAACTATGCTGCCGATAGACAATATAGTTATCCAATTGGTTTTTATTAAACAATCCCATTATAGCAGTTAATTGTAGATTCAAGATTCAAACCAATTTAACCACATGACTCATGATTCTCTGTAAGACAATTGTTACTGGTCGTTTCGTAGATAAAAAAAATCAATTCTAGGATTATTTTATGATACGAACAAGATTGAGTTTCATAACCTCGTAGTTGTATCTTTTTTTACTCCAGTCTGAATTTTGAGCCTGGACTCACAAGGCAAGCAGGTCCATACAATTCTTATCTTAGTCTTTTTAGTTCTGACATGACATGATTAGTCTGACCCTGTGTTCATTTTAGGAAGTAGATAAGTTGGAGGGTAACTTTGTGCATGGAAACCTAATGTGCCCTCTGCGGGGTCACTGATATGAACCGGAAAGAAAACACAATGTCAGCTTCTTTTGCCTCTAAGATTACATGTCATGGCTACATAGAAGTAAATGACAACCGATGTTCATGATAGAAATTGGTGAGGTAATAAAGAGAATAAACTGCAAAGGGTACTGCCTACAATGGAAAAAACCCGGTGACTATTGAGTCAGATGTTGCTTTGATTCATCCTAAATCGGAGTTGGGAGGGAATGAATCTCTTACTGATAATTTTGATTTAACCATTTTAGACTTTGTGGTTTTAGATTTGTTCACATGAGTATGGAGATCATCTATTCATGTATTGGTTTATATGTTGGATAATAACAAGGGCATTCAAGTTATTCAATGGGTTAGCCCAACAACCCATGCATGCAGCCTTTGGACAGCCTCAGAGCATAAACCATCTCGTTTTTTGTGTGTTTTCAATCTCAAGAAAGAAAATTTATTAAAAAGAAGATGAGAGTCCAGACGTTATGTGGGTATAGATAGAGAAATAGAGATACTATAATTTAGTAAAAAGTGGACCAGGAAAGCTAAGGATAGGAATGGAAAGGGGGGGGGGGGGGGGGCGCTTACACTGCATCTGATTCCTTTTCCTCATTGCAATCCTGTCATCTAGTTCTTATATCTCATGAGTCAAATCAGACTCATGGATGGTGGGAACTGATGTGTTCCCACAAGAATCTTTAGCCTTAGCTTTCTAAACACCCTCTCACATCCCTTCAACAACCTCATGTTATTTTGTCTCCTCCCTTTGAGAGCGAGCCACTCATAATACTATATGGTTACGAATTGGTCAATTGCTCCATTAGTGATCCTTTGAATTGCGTTTTAAGTACCCAGTTCATCTCTATCATGACGAGCACCCAACCTTTTATCCATTTCTTCACAAAGAGATGTAACTTGAGCGGACTGACGAATGATGATTAGCATGTGTAGAATTCCATGGTTGGACCAAATAGACATGTGAAGCAGAAGAGTCCATATAGAACTCACTCTGGATTAGAGGACATTGATGCGAAGGGTGGGGTGTTTCTTGTTAGAGTCCTACGGAATTTAGGGTTTCCCCACGTATATGTAAAAATGAGTAGGTTCCACCTGCTTAAACCGACCAACTCTATGAGTAGGCTCAATCATACTTGAATGAATGAATGAATGCTAGATATGACGCGTCCATGTTGTGTTTGAGTCTATTTTTCACATGGTAAAAGTCTCCTGTACATCTGGCATCAGAGATGTACACATCAAGCTCTGCAAGCCACATATTAGACCAATACTCAAGACGTATACTGGTTGGTGCAAATTAATGCGAGAACTAATTTTTTGAAGTCTCATTTACGAGCGTTGTCGTCTGATCAAGCTTTAGACATGATATTCTCATCAACCGTGGCAAGATAAACACGAAACTCTTGTTTCGTAATTTTCTAAAAAATATGAAAATTAATTTCAATCTTTGTTTGTATACTTTCCTTCGATATGTTACGGACTTAGTTGAATTTGCCTAAATCGTGCGGCACCCTAGCAGCACTCTCGAAGACTTAGCTGAAATTACCTAAGTTGTGAAGTAACATTGCCCACTATTCTAGACTTAGTTGAGATTGGCTAAGTCATGAAATGCCCAAAGCATTATCTGTCCGCAAAGAATCGACCCACTTGCAATCTCGTGCGGTCCCACAGGACCTACAAAGAAGAAGTTGATTAGCTTAGAAATGAGCGACGGACAAGTCCCGACGTCTCACAAAGCGGGAAGCTATACAAGCAATTCGTCGAACACATTGAGTGCAACAGAGAAAAGAGAGAAAGAGAGCGAAACAGGACTTTAGAGAGTTGTAAAAATGGTCGCAAGTCCACAAACGATAGTTCCCAAGGTATCGGACGCAAGACAAGTTCAATTATTGATGAAAGCCTACGCCCGACATATACCCAAAACCCCATCCAGCCCGGTGCCACCCGGGGGGTTCCAAGGTGCTGAAATGGTTGACATTTCGCACCACTCAGAGTGGTCATCGCAGCATACAAAAACACCAAAAATGGGACTGTTTTAAGCTATTTTGGCTCGCAGCGAGCGATCGCTCTGCAGTCTTTTACACTACTTTCACTCACATTTCTTAGGTAAAAACACATAAACTCAAGGCAAAACAAGTTGCCAAACATATGTACAAACAAGAAAAAAATAATGAACGGTTTGCGGGGCGAAGATGTTACGATTGAGCGAAGACCGTTCGTGACATTCTCCCCCACTTAAACTGTCGACGCCCTCGTCGACGCTTGCTGGTAATCTTTGACGTGGGCTTCTTCATGTCATAGGACGTCTTCTGGCTCCTAATTGGCTTCTGTTCAAGGAAGATTTTGCTACTTCACTAAGTACTTGATTTGCTGCACTCCATTGGGTAGCTTTGTCTTACGATCTGCTAGAATAATTTTAACTCGCTTCTCGTAAGAGACTCTAGTAGGGGGTAGTCGAGTTGGAACATTTCGAGAATCATCATGCTTGCATGAAAGATGTTATGAATTATGAACCATGCTGGCAATTGCAACTTGTACGAGACATTGCCTATCCTACTGATGTTATGAATCATCATGCTTCATACTTGTATATCAATCCCTTATGCACTTTGTGCCTATAGAACTGGAGTGATGTTGGTTGGAGCTTCACCAACACCAAGTCACTAATTTTAAACTCTTGTGGTCGCCTTCCCAAGTTTGCTCACTTCTTCATCTTTTTGGCTACCCTCTCCAAGTAAGCCCGCTAATATCTACATTGTGATGCTATTCCTTTACGAAGTGATAGGCTGATAGGCTACTCCCTATATAACCAATAACTAAGGTGTGAGGAATTGATGGTTGTTGTCCTGTAATAATCTCGAAGGGGCTCTTATTGGATGTAGAGCTCCGCTGCAAGTTGTAGGAGAATTGGGCTATATCCAACAGCTTCACCTAATCTCGTTGGTTGGCACTCACGTAGTGCTAGAGATATTGCTCCAAGAGCAAGTTGATTCCTTCTGTTTGGCCATCAATTTGGGGGTGGAGGCTTATGGAGAAGTATAATTTAAATCCCAATAACTTGAACAACTCGGTCCACAATCGTCCCAAGAACTGAGAATCTCGATCACTAATGATGTAGTGTGGGACTCCCCAATACTTCACCACATTCTTCACCATCAACTTAGCTGTCTCCTCCACTGAGCAATGTAGGGGTGCAGCAATGAATGTTGCATACTTTAAAAACTGATCAATTACCATGAGTATCGATCCAAGTCTCCCTACTACGGGCAAGCTTGATATGAAGTCCAAGGAAATGCTCTCCCATAGCCTCTCTGGTATAGGCAATGGCTCCAAAAGTCTCACTGGCTTTTGCTGCTCTACGTTGTCCTATTGATAAGTAAGGCATGTTCGAACATATTCCTCCACATCTATCCTCATTTTCGTCCAATAGAAGGCTCTCTCCATGAGAGTCATTGTTAGGTGGATACCCAGATGTCTAGCCCAAAGGGAATCATGACACTCTTTCAGGAGTTCACGCATCAAGTTATCCGCTCGCAGAACATAAACTCTATTCCCCTTGATGTAGATGAGTCCCTCCTGGACCCAAAATCATCGTGTCTTGCCCTCTTTGATGAGTTGCATCAGAGTTACTGCCTGAGGATCTTGGTATAGTCCATCCCTGATCTTGGAAAGGAAGTTGGAGTACAATTGACTTGCTTGGCCTCCGCCCTCCAACTGTATAGCATTTACTAGCTCCACTTTTCGGCTCAATGCATCGGCCATGACGTTTGCCTTTTCGGGTTTATACTCCATTACCATGTCGAACTTAGCCAAGAAGTCCTGCCATCGTGCTTGCTTTGGGTAGAGTTTTTTTTTAGTTTGGAAGTAACTCAATATGATATTGTCTCTCCTTAGCACAAATGGTGCTCCCAGAAGGTAGTGTCGCCACACTCATAGACAGTGGATCACCGCTGTCATCTCCTTCTCATACACAGGATATCGCTGCTCGGTCTCATTGAGCTTGTGACTCTCGTAGGCCACTGGATGACCCTATTGCATAAGAACTCTCCCAATAGCGAAGTCAGAAGCATCTGTGTAGACTTCAAAAGACTTTCCATAGTCTGGTAATTTAAGTACAGGTTCCTCCAACACAATAGTCTTTAGGTCTTGAAATGTCGTCTCACATTTGTCTGACCATCTCTATGATTGCTCCTTCTTTAGCAACTCCATCAATGGAGCTACGCGCTTCAAATATCCAGCTATGAATCGTCGATAATAGTTAACGAACCCAAAGAAGGATCTCAACTCTGGCACCTTCTTTGGTGTTCGCCAATCCGCCACAGCTCGCACCTTAGACTTGTCTATTCGAATGGAACCATTACCGATTCGATGCCCCAAGAATAAAATCTTCATTTGTATGAAGTAGCACTTTTCCCTCTTCATGAACAAGGTGTTCTCCCTAAGAATTTTGATAATTGTTTGGAGGTGCTTAATATGCTCCTCAAGTGGTTGGCTATAGACAACGATATTGTCTAAGTAAACGACTACAAACTTGTCCAGATACTCCTTGAACAGTTGGTTCATGAGAGTACAGAATGTGGCCAGACATTGATTAAGCCAAAAGACATCACCAAGAACTCAAATGCTCCATACCTGGTTACACAAGTAGTCTTTACCTCATCACCTTCTGCAATACACACCTGCCAATACCCCAGCCGAAGGTCGAGTTTGGAGAAATACTTTGCCTTGCCCAATCGATCGAACAAGTTTGTGATGAGCGGGATAGGGTACTTGTTCTTCACCGTCATCTTGTTGAGGGCTCGATAATAAATGCATAATCGGAGGCTCATATCTTATTTCTTTTGGAAGAGGACTGGAGCTCCGAAATGTGCTTTTGAACTGCGGATGAGACTACCCCTTAACAGTTCATCTAACTGCTTCCTCAGTTCTGCTAACTCTGGAGGGGCCATGCGGTATGGTGGTCTAGCTAGAGGCTTAACTCTTGGATCTAGCTCAATCCAATTATCCACACCTCTGCATGGTGGTAGGGTTCTTGGCAACTCCATTGGCATCATATCTAAGAACTCCTCCAGGATGTTCACCACAACAGTAGGTTCTTGAATGACCTTCTCGTCAAGTGTCTCTAGCTTCATAGCAGCTACAAAGATTGACTCACCTTTTCGTACCCCTTTCTTCAATTGTAAAGTCGATATTTGTTGTGAGTCCTTGGTTCCTCCTCGAGAAACTAGAACCACGTAGGGATCGTCACCTCCCATTAGACATAGGAAGTTCAAGAATGACATTGGCACCAACTTCACCACGTGTATAAACTCCATTCCGATAATCACTTGAAAGTCATCCAATGACACCGCCATCAAGTTTGTGCTCCCGCTCTATGTCCCGATCTTGATGGGGACCCCCTTTGCTTATCCGGAGATCTGCTTGGCCTCCGAGTTCACCACCTTCATACGACTTAGACTCTTCTCCAAGATTAATCTAAGTCGCTTAGCTTCATGATCAGCAATAAAATTGTGGGTCGCGCTCATGTCCACCATTGCATAGGTTGTACAACCATTAAGCTTGATGTCCACATACATCAACTCGTTGCTTCCTGCCTTCGGTGGCTTTGCCTTTGCGTTCTCCCCTACTTGACCCCACAATGCATTCAATAAACGCATTACTCCTATCATGGGTCCTTGCGACATCTCATTGTCGCTACTGGATTCAGAACTGCTTGAACTAAGGGTGATAGCTTTGCCCTTGTCTGACTTACGGGGCTGTATCGATGCAATTAAAGCATTGAGTGCCTGTTTTTTCTTCTTATGTTCATCCCCAGACTCCTTCGCTCAAGAGTATTTAGCTAGGCAATTTCCTGAAGATTGTTTCTTCTTTCTTGAATCCTCCGAAGAAATAAAATCAGTTAACCTTTCTGCGACTGCAATTGCCCCGACTATATCGGTAACATTCCTCCGATATAGTTCTTATTGTGCCCATAGCTTCAAGCCATCGAGGAAGCTGAATAACTTATCTTTTTTAGACATGTCCTATATATCTAGCATCAGTACTGAAAATTGTTTCACATAGTCTCGGATTGTTGTACTTTGGCGGAGTTGTCTTAGTTTCCTTCTTGCGATAAACTTTATGTTCTCGGGCAAGAACTAAGTTCTCAACTCTCACTTCAAGTCTCCCCGTGTATTCACTCGACATCAGCCTTGTTGGATCTCTTCCTAACAGGTTCACCACTAAAGATTTGCATCCCCATTCAGATACACTATTGCTATAGCAACTTTGGTTTCTTCATAATCGAGCCTTATAGCATGAAAATACTGTTCCATGTCGAACAAAAATTTTTTAAGCTTTTTGGCATCCATAATACCCTCATAACAATGTGGTTCCAGTGCCCTGAAGTTTTGTGGTGACATAGTGTGGGTATTGTTTCCTCCCGCATCAAGAGTCCTTGTTAATACCATCACCTTAGCCATGAGTTCTACCACAACTTTGTGTAGATGTCGTATGGAATCTTTGGTGTCCTCTGTTAGTTGATTAATCAGGGATTCAACTTTTTTGATTCAAGATTCAGCTTCTTCTTGCGAGCTCTCTACCCTAAGTAGCCTTTGTTAGCCTTAGTAGAGTTTCTTCAAGCTCGCTTAAAGAACATCAAGGTGGGTTTCCGCCATTGTAAGTCTCTCCTTGTGGCTCTTTTTACTGGTTGGTGCACAAGATGGCGCCTCCTCCACTCATGAAGAATACCCAACTTCACGCTTGTCTTGTTCACTACCGTGCTCCTCATGAGTGGCTCTAATAGTTTACGAGTGAGTTTACACTTGCAGCCCACCTGTTGCTGCTTGGAGCAAGGGTCTAGCTTGCCCCATCTTGCTCGATTCACCGTGATGTTTCACCATGGCTAGATTGTGAATCTTCATTGCTGTTTGTTTGAATTGATTGTCTGCTCTGATACCACACTGTCACGGACTTAGCTGAATTTGGCTAAGTCATGCGGCACTCTCGAAGATTTAGCTGAAATTGCCTAAGTCGTGAAGCAACTTTGCCCATTGTTTTGAACTTAGTTGGGAATGCCTAAGTCATAAAACACCCAAAGCGTTATCTATCTACAAAGGGTCAGCCCACTTGCAACCTTGTGCGGTCCCGCAGGACCTACAAAGAAGAAGTTAATTAGCTTAGAAATGAGCGATGGACAAGTCTCAACATCTCATAAAACGGGAAGCTATACAAGCAATTCATCAAACACCTTGAGTGCAGTAGAGAAAAGAGAGAAAGAGAGCGAAACAGGACTTTAGAGGGTTGTAAGAACGATCGCAAGCCCACAAACGATGGTTTCCAAGGTATCAGACGCAAGATAAGTTCAATTATTGATGAAAGTCTATGCCCAACAAATACCCGAATCCCCATCCAGCCCGGTGCCACCCGGGGGGTTCCAAGGTGATGAAATGACTGATATTTTATACCGCTCAAAGTGGTCATTGCAGCACACGAAAAACACCCAAAACTGGGACTGTTTTAGCTCCACGCAGCGAGCGATCGTTCTGTAACTTTTTACACTACTTTCACTCACATTTCTTAGGCAAAAACACATAAACTTAAGGCACAACAAGCTGTCAAACATATATATAAACAAGAGAAAAATGATGAATGATTTGCGCAACGAAGATATTACGATTGAGCGACGACCATTCATGACAAGTGGCACGACGTAGGTTCTCACCCTCATTAATATATCCATACGGATGAGATCGTCTGATGCCTCCTGGTTGGCACCAATGTGCAGGATAGATCGGACATCATGCGACTCTTCCAGCTTCCCTTGCATGAAGAAGGGATCGGATGCTGGTAGGTGGTAAGTAGTCACATCACCATGCATTGGCTTCTGCTGGTTCCGTGAGTCTTATGCCAAAGCTAATAACTAATAGCCTTGCGGCATTTACCACAGCAACTGTAGCACTAGGGCATAATATATCACTGATTAGGCCATTCTGCGAGGACAGAACAATACAAATTAGGCCATTCTGCGAGGACAGAACAATACAAAATTTATAGGAACCTAGGATTCTTAAAAGAAAATAAATGATCATTTTGAGAGGATCTGATTTCTTGATCATTCTGAGTGGATCTATCTCCTTGATCTTATAGGGGATCGATTCTCCTAGAATTTTGATTTATTAACTAAAATAAAATTTCTTTAATTGATTAAAATAAAAGAGATATACCATTATTTATAGTGTTCTTTGACTCGGAAAAAGAAATAAAAAAACTGCAGAAGAAAAAATAACCGCAGGGATTCTCACGACTGTTGTCAAACATACATGTATTTTTAATTGGAATATTGAATTAATTGTCAAAGGGTTATTTACATATTGATCTTTTTTCAAAGCCAAACAGCATGTTTTTTATTTTTGACATATTTTAACATGAACTGCCACCTAAACCTAATCAAATAAATAAATATATGAGATGATATTGGTACACTTAAAAACTGTGGGTGCTTCTTGTGTTCACTTTATAACGGAAAACAGAAGGCAGTTCTTTCAATATAGTACGAAAGAATTAAGAGTAAGAAATTGATATTTTGTCTGTTCAATCTATAGTTTGCTTCTTAAATGAAAACTAAAAGGCAGTTCCTTCAATATATACTATAAAGAATGTATTAGAAGTAAAAAACACGTTATTTGATCTCTCAAGTATTCATACCACACTGATGTCATGTTTTTACAACAGATGTCAAGCTGTCAACAATGACAAGGCTTCTTAATCTCCAGGTCGTTGCAGATGACATACATGCTCAGCATCTTGCTATATCTAAGGAGTCGAAGAAGGTTACAATTCGTTCACCATGATGCACGCACCATGGAAATGTGTGTGTGAGAGAGAGAGAGAGAAGAATCAAGAAGATGCATGACCGCGTGCCAAAGCAACTAACGTGGGACATGGCAACAAAGTATATACTTTCACAACTGCGTGTGCCTGATGACTTCACCTACAGTGGCTGCCCAAATCAGCTGCTTCCACATCCAAGCTTCACATGGCAGCACATCTCTGCACGGTCGGTCAACCCTTGTGATATATATACTCCCTGTGGCAGCAACGTCATTCAATGAAGGGCTGACTGGTGATAAAACCTGCCCGTTGGCTGAGGACAAAACAGTTAGGAATATCAATTACAATATCTTTGAATTATCTTCACTACGGCATAATTTTCTATTCCCTCTTATATAAATGCTACATGTGGAAGTTATAAAAAATATATTGACTTTCAAAATTTAATGATAAAATCAATTAATGAGATTATAAATTAATATATTTTTAATATAAGTGATGTTGAAAAAATTTCGATCACGGACACAAACTATCACAGGACAAATTATCAAAACAGGAGAATCAGACGTTGGACCGAGGAAACATCACGTTAGAGATTGGACGTTGGACCTGAGGATTGGTAAACGTATCAAAGAATGAATTTCATGTCATGAGTTCGAGCATCGAGCCTAAAGGATCGAGTATTGCACCAAAAAATTGAATATTGTGGGAAGTCAGCATGTCAATATATCAGATGATATACCGAAGAAAAAAATGATATGTCAGAGGTTCAAACGAAGTGCCGGATGATCAGGTGACATGTCAGATTACTGAAAAATATATAATTGTGTTAAATATATGATTGAGTGGTTAAGACTTGATTGAGATTATTGTAAGTCAATTGAATTGGTATTGAGTCAAAACCATGCCAACTCAATTAGGAGCTCATTGGGCTTGAATCACGATTGAATTTGGCCTATTAGAAGGTCAATTGATGATCTAAAGCAAGTATGGGCGGTGGTACTGTTGGCTCAAGCAGTGGTATCGCCAGGCCCAAGCAGTGGCACCGTATAGATAGTCGGAAAGTATTGTGTTGTGTTTTATCGGGACTTCCGACGGAAGTATTGCCCATTGTTGGTGGTGGTACCGCCAGGCACAATGGTATCTAGGCCGACGATGGTACCGCCAAAACCCAGATTCCTAGGCTCTATTCGACGGTAGTATCACTCGGCGCTAGCCGTGGTACAGTTAATACCCAAAAAACTTGAGAATTTAAATTTTTGACTCCATTTTTTAACCTTTGGGGTCTATAAATACCCCATTCATGCTTGTTTGATGTAAGGGTGAAGAAGAACGAAATATTGAGAATTGAAGTGTGTTAACTCTTTTGAAAGTAGCTACTCATTGAGTTTAGATATTACTCTAAGGTAAAAGGAGAAGGTGATAGAACCCCAGAAGGAGCTCTATAGATTTTGATCCTTGAGGGAGATCAACCCTTGGAATGCTGTAGGGGTTCCTCTTTCCTAGACTCGGCGTAAAGCTGAAATAAAATTGATAATTGCTTGACTCAAGGACGGGCAGCTATATCTTTAAATAGGGATCAAAACTCTAGCCTAATGGGGTACTTATCTAAGTAAAATTATTTTTTTGCCCCTCCTATAGTTGACCTGCCTTAATAGGAACAAGAGGCGACTAAGTTCGCTCTATAGCTGACTTAAGCAGGAGGAACCCCTAGCTGACCAACCCAGTAAGGGAGGTGATGACTACTAAGCCCTAAGGACCAATCTAAACCCTAGACATACTTCTTTATAAGATAGAAATGGCTTTATTATAATCTAACATAATTTTTATTGACTAGTACTAAGATGATTAAGACTCAACCTTACTAGAGTCCTATCAAGTCCGCCCTCTTCAAATCAGCCTTATCCTCAAGGCTTAGGGTTTATAAACTCTGGAAACTGGGTCTTCAGCTCATTATCAGCTTGGGTGTCAGTTGGAAGAATTTGAGCTGAGCCGTAATTTTTAAATTTTCATTTGAGGTGGGATACCTAGAGGATCAACTGTAATTTTGATCTGGTGCACGGATCTGACCTCCATGTTAGGGCCCAAATGTGATCCCCAATTTTACAAGGCCCAAAAAAATAGGGAGATTACTTAATTAAAGCTCAAGTTTCCTATTGATCGGGTTGGAGGTGTAGGAAAACTCGATCTTTAATTTCTCATTTATTTTGAAGTTTGTTAGGAGACCATTTCTTCTTTGTATGTGCTACCATATGGTTAGTCTTTAATGATAGTCAATCTTTCTTCTGGAATGATGACTTCCCTTTGGTATAACTCAGAAATCCAAAGTGTCCTACTGAAGGTGAAGAGTATATCTTATGCAAAATAATTTGGATGCAAGGGGAAGAAGGAATAATAACAATTCAATCTTTGTAGCGTAAATCCTTCGAATCCCACGAGTAGTGACCCATGGACCCCGGTTCCTTCTCCAACTTTTTTATAATGGCTCAGGCTTCTGGATCATTTTTTCATTCCTCCCTAATATTATCGAGGAAGTCGGTGGAGGGAAGGGAGATAGCTAAAATGTCAGCTTGTCCCGGTAGCCAAGATAGGGCATAAACAACAACATTCTCTTTTCTTTTTCAGTAAGTAATTTCAAAATCAAAGCTAAGGAGTTTAGTTGCCTATCATTACTACTCCGGAGAGGATATTTTCTACTCCAAGAAATATTTAAGGCTTTGGTGGTCAGTCTTAATCTGGAAGCGTCGGTCGATCAGGTAGGTTCTCCACTTTGTGACTACATGTACTATGATAAGCATTTCTTTGTCATACACGGATATTTTAAGATGTGAAGGAGATAAAGCTTTGCTAGTATAGACAAGTGATCAGCCATCTTGCATTAGAACAATCCTAATTCTAACTCCGGATGTGTCAGCCTCAATCACAAAAGTTCGACTGAAATCGAGTAGCGCTAGGACTAGTGTTATCGTTATAGCGGTCTTGAGTCTTTCAAAGACTGCAGAGGCTTGATCTGACTATAAAAAGGAGTCCTTGAGTAGGGACATGAGTGGGGTACTAATCTTGCCATAATCTCTCAAGAACTTCCGGTAGTAGCCCATAAGTCTAAGGAAGCCGCGTAATGATTTTACATTTGTAGGTCTCGGTCATCCTTGCATTGCCTCGATCTTTGTCGGGTCTACCACCACTCTATCCTCTGATATAATGTACCCTAGATACTCCATTTTATGCTATAAGAGGCTACACTTTGACTGTTTAACATACAAAATATTCTCTTGAAGAATAGTTAGAACAGTTCGTAAGTACTCAAAATGTATATCAAGCGTAGGGCTATAAATGAGAATATCATCAAAGAATACCAATACGAACTTACGTAGGAACCTTCGGAAGATGTCATTCATCAAACTTTGAAAGGTAGAAGGAGCATTTGTAAGTTCGAAAGACATTACCAAAAACTCATAGTGGTCGTTATACGTGTGGAATGCAGTTTTTAGAATATTTATTGTGCATAGCCAAATTTGATGGAATTCGGACCGGAGATCTAATTTAGTGAAGACTCAGACTCCTTTTAATTTATCCAAGAGTTCATCTATGATTGGAATAGGATATTTGTCCTTAACAGTGATGGTGTTTAGAGCCCGGTAGTCAATGCACAACTGTCACGTACTATCCTTCTTGCACACTAGTAACACCGGTGAGGAGTAAGGGCTGCAACTCGGTCGAATCACCCCGGTGTTAAGCATCTCTCAATCTTGTCCTTCTACAAGTGAGGATATTAGTACAATCATAAATTTGTTGGAGGTTTGTCTGGCAAAATAGGAATACGGTGGTCATGCAGCTGGTCAGGGGGCAGCCCAGCAGCTCCATGAAAGCATTCACGAATTCGTCCAGCAAGAGGGCAAGCTTAGGATCTGAATTTTGTATGTTCTCCCCCTTAGATGGCTGCTGGATATGCATCAAGAATCCATCATATGCTTTATACAAAACTTTCTATATTCGTTGCGATGAAATGGTGGAAATATGGCTACCACGCTTGTCTCCTAACGTGACCTATCTTCTTTTGTAATAAAATTTCATGATTAATTTAAAAAAATTTCAAGAGATATCACCTAGCAGTGTGAGCTATTCGATCCTGAGTATGGCTTCATAATCATCAATGAGTAGGAGGAAGAAATTAGCTACCACTTCTTGATCTTGGAGGAGGAGTTTCACCCGCGGGCACCGTTAGTCGCAATTGAAGATTCGACCGTCGACGACCTTTATGTCAAACTTGTTGTAACCTTCAATTTGAAATACCAAATGTGCAGTAACCTTATTATTAAGGAAGTTATTTGTGCTACCCATGTCGATGAGAATGGTGATGGGTTGCTATTTTAGAAGTCCTCCAAATTTCATCGTCTGCGGGTTAGAGAAGCCGACCAATGCATGCATTATGTAGTCGGCCAATTGGGACTCTTCCTTCATGGCTTCTTCTTCAAGTTCAAGGGCTTCTTTAGATGATTCATTGTCCTCATCCTCCACTGGTTCAATTACAAGGAGCTGATACTTTTTGCAGTGATGTTCTCGGCTCCACGGTTTATCACAATGCCAACATAATCCTTTAGTCGATCATTCATGAAGCTTATCCCTTATCAATTTTTTTAGTGCAGGGGCTCAGATGGTAGTAGAGGGGGCTGTAAGCCTCAACATAGCTAGTCAGGGAGTGACCCTTGTCCTTTGTACCTCGTGGTTCAATCGTTCTTCTTAGATACACATGAAAGAAATCACCGCCATAAGAGTGTATAGTTGTTGCGCCTTTACTTCTCATCGAATCTCTGAATTTAGGCTCTCAATAAAAGTCCCTAAAAGTTGTTTCTCAGACCAATCCATAGTTTGATTAGATAAACATTCAAACCTTGTTTGGTATTCTTGTATTGTAGAGGTTTGACGAATCTTCGCCAATTGTCCGTCGATATTGTCAAAATCGGTTGGTCCGAAGTGGTTCAATAGTTCTTCCTTGAATCGCTGCCAAGAGAGTCCTCCATGGGTGTGCTCAAACTAATTAAATTATTAAATAGCATCCCCCTCAAGGTGGATGGTAGCAATCTCCACTCATGTGGCATCGACAGTTCGGTAGAATCGAAAATAATGCTCCTTGTGCGAGATCCACCCGATCGGGTCTCCTTCTTCCACCTAGGGAAGTCAACATTCATGCATAGATTATTGGGATCAGATATGATGTGGCCACATTCTTAAGGATCATCTCATTGATCTAAAGTTTCTCCTTGCTATGATTTCTTCGGGCTCGACGGTCGGCCAATGTTGAATTCGGTGAAAAGGGATTACATCTTCTCTTCCATGCAATTTTCAAAGGCTTCAAACTTTGCATCGATAGCCACCTCTGATGCCATAGTATATGCCTCTAGATCTGTAATATTGAGGTCTTTTTTTTGTTATCGGATTAGTGGCATAATAATTTTGGAGAAGGGGGTGGCCGGTTGGAAGGTGAATCGGTTTGAATGGGAGTTGGCTGCGGTTTAGGGCTGATTTGGGTGGCTGTTTGGATTTAGTTTAGGATAAATTTTGGAAGGTTTTTTAGTGACAATGGTAGGGTTTGGAGATGAGGAAAAGAGAGTCTAAAATCTCACAAAAAATAGCACTCAAATATGATAGAATTTGATAGAAAAAGGTGCTATAATGTGCTATCATGTCGAACAGACTTTATGTCAGAGAAATAATGACTTCTCGACGTAAATTCCAAAGGAAAGTTTAAGAAAATTATACAAAAACCCTTGGTTCATATGTTGTTAAGACTAATAAAAAGTTTAATGAAATTTTGATAGCATAACAGTAGAGAAATAGGGCAAAAGATGAAAGGCAGATCCTTTATCGTAAAATTCCAACATTACGTGATGGTGAAAGATTGCACAAGAAAACCGATTCTAGAAGGAGTTTTTTCCAGAAATCAATCTTAGATGAAAGCCAAGTTGATCTTTAGAATTTTATAAAAATTTTGGCTAGAAAAGAGAAGAAATAAACTGGTTTAAAGAGGCGAAAAATAGCTAAAACTTTTTACAGCGTTTCACCTTCACAACAACAATAATGTTTGCGACGAACGAAATTTGCAGTGAATAAAATTTAAAAAAAATCTTCAACATGTAAAATAAGAAATCTTGTAGTATTGAAGAAGCATGGATGATAAAAATATATCAGATTTCTAGATCACGCAGGGGGCGGCAGCAGATATATGGATTTGTGGCTTGGTGGGCAATGGTGGATAGAGGCGACGTCAAAAGCAATTATGTGAATTGCTTGGAAGTTAGAGGCATGGATGATGGCTACAAGGTAACAGAAATACAGCTCTAATACCATATGATAGAACCTCAAAAGGAGATCTATAGATTTTGATCCTTAAGGGGGATCAACCCTTGGAACACTATAGGGATTCCTCTCTCCTAGACTCAGCACAAGGCTGAAATAAAATTGATAATTACTTGATTCAAGAGGGGGGCAGCTACATCTTTAAATATGGATCAAAACCCTAGCTTAAAGGGGTAATTGCCTAAGTAAAATTATCTCTTTTCCCCTCCTATAGCCAATCTACCTTAATAGGAATAGGGGGCGGCTAAGTTGGCTCTATAGCCAACTTAAGCAGGGGAAAACCCTAGCCGACCAACCTAGTAAGGGGCGTGATGACTACTAAGCCCTAAAGACTAATCCAAATCATAGCCATACTCTTTTATAAGATAGAAGTGGTTTTATTATAATCTAACAGGGTTTTCATTGACTAGTACTAAGATAATTAGAACTCAACCATGTTGGAGTCCTATCATAAGGGTTGTAACAAGGATAGTTGACCTTCACCCATTGGAGAGAAGATCGGTAGTAAAAGCTAGTGGTCTCGAAGGAAGAGGAATTGGGAGTGGACAAAGATCGGGACGACCATGTTGGTTACAAGTGCCTTGTAAGCCAATCAAATGAGTGATGACATGTGTGACACATTGTATAATCTTTTAATATAATTATTATTATTAGTATTTTGTTATATTATATATATTGTCTGCTACATATATATTATGATGTTCTTGGATCTATGCTATGAAAATCAAATCGTGATGAGATCATGTTAGGACTCTAGCTAGGGGAGTCCTAACTTGGTTTCATTGAAGAGGGCAAACATATAAATCCTAAGGGCATTCATCTAAATCCTATCTAGCCGACCCCTATTAAAGAGGTGAGGAGGCAAATTAGGTTAGGATTATTTTAAAGGAAGATATTTTGAGGGAAGAATAAAATATATATCACCCTAACTAACCACCCTTTATCCTAGTTAAAGAGGGGTTGGTTGAGGAAGGGTTAAGCTAGAATAGGATTATGATTAGTTTGGAGGTTGCTTCTTAGAGTTGGAGTTGGAATTGTTGGAAATAGGAGTTGCTTCTTAGAGTTGGACTATGAGTTGTTAGGAGTAGGAGTCTTAAGTAGGAATCCTATTAGGAGTTGGGGTTTAGAAGCCCTATAAATAGCCTTGTATTCTCCCCTCTTTCATCATTAATAAATCAATATCTTTTAGCTCATGTAGTAGAAAACCAAGGAGGGACGAACCCCTATAGAGTTTCAGGGAGGCCGATCCCCTATAGAGATCACCCTAAGCTTAGAATCCACAAGGGTCCTAACAGATCATAATAATATGACTTGATTCACCTTTAAAATATATTTCAAATAATCCTGGTTATATGTTACTCGAGAGGGTCATCGAGATAACCGGGCAGACTAGAACAGTATATCCATCCATATGATGGAGGCAACTAGTCTCATAGCTACTCGAGTGGGGACACTAAGGGTGCTTATCGGTGAATGAGTTTACTAATTAATTCATTTATAAAATGCTAGATGGTTAATGATACCTAACATCAATAATGATTTCATAGTCCTAATTATGTGTCTGGTCCTTAGACTTGAGATATCAATGATACATTATTTGTTTACTCCTTTCTTTGACATCGAATTTATAGGTCTAGAAGTTTCAGATATAGTATAGTTGATCATCCACTATGAGTATCACGAGAAGAATATCCCGTGTGCTCTCGCTTAGGCAAATCCTTAGTCAGGATCGTTCGGATTGAAAAAGGAGTTCTCCGGGAGAATCTGATTAAAATGAGACTCTGATAGATTTCGTATGAGACTTGATAGTACCATACCCGATGTATGGTCTTTGAGATATTAAATGGATTAAGGATTATAGATACATGGTAATTGAGGACAGATAAGTCTATTGGATTCGATCCTTTGTACCGTCTAGTGACTATAACATAGTGACCTAGTATGTCCATAGTCGATGAGTTGAGTGAATTATTTTGGGATAACAATTCACTAAGTCAGAAAGAGTTCTGATAGGTGCAGCTCGCAACTAGTTCGATATTGGGCCTAGAGGGTCACACACATATGGTGGATATTGTGATAAGTATAGAATTGGATATGAGTTATCCAATAAGCCTTTATTTCATTAGATGAGACTCAGCATTAATGGATTACTTGCATGAGGCTTAATAAGAGGTGAATTAAGATAACTGGCTAGAGATCTAATAATCCAAGATGTAAGAGTAATTGGATAGAAATTCAATACCTACTAAGGCAGGATTAATTAGGGTTTAAAGAGACTTTCTATAAATAGAAGGTAAAGGCACCAAAGAAATGGGATAGGTTACGCCTTTTGCCTCCTCCTCCTATTCTCCTCCCTTCCTTCACTTCTCAGTCGACCACCCCTCTTCTTTGTGCTTGAGGATAGCGAAGAAGAAAAGAGTTCTTCTTCAACATTCGTTGCAAAGTGCTATGTAAAAGCTGCGAATAAGGTGCGTAAAAGCTATTAGTTTTTACGCTGTAATTAGAGGAGCATCACTGTATCGATCTACCATATGAATACTACTAGAGAGGAGGACACTTGACCTCCTTTATCTATGCCTATGGATCTAGGTTTTCAGGGACATATGATCTCCCTAAATAAAACATCTAACACGTAACACGTGAATTTTTTGATTTTATAATTTTTCACGCACCAATCATCATATGACGATTTGACCAACGTGGGAGATCTTTTGTTTTATTTTTCCACTATGTATATGATACTTTTAATAAGGTTTCCCAATAGTGGTATTAGAGCAATGTTCATCGTGCGATGATTGGCTATGTAAACTACATGTGTTGTGTTGAATCGCGTAGATTATTTTCTACATAACTTGTTACGATTTTGTCATAGTTTTTAAATCTAGGGAACACCCATTCTCATTGTTGAGAGATGTTATAGAGAAACCCTTTGACATCAAAATTGTTGACACAAAAGGGGAGAAAGAGGGCAATAACTATCGTTGCCTTGTAGTATAGCTGTAGGCTACTTGAAGCCTTGGCTGAGAGTACAGCTTGTTGTTCTCAGCCTAGCCAAGGGCTGCTTGGTCGAGAGCAGCAAGCTCTTGACCATGGCTAAGATCTTCCATGTGGCCAATATTCCTGGCCATATGGTAAACCTTAATGAGTAGGGTTTCTGAACCGCCTGTGGTAACCCTAAGGCCCCAACTCCTTATTGTAGGGGCAACCCAATAGCCAAAGGAATCTTAGTTACAAGAGAGACCTTAGTATTGGAAAACCTTATCAGAAGCATGTGTGTAGTGGAAAAGTAAAACAAAAAGGTCTCCCACGTTTGTTAAATCATCATTTGATGATTGGTGTATAAAAAAACTATAAAATAAAAAATCTACATGTAGTGTGTTAAATGTTTTATCTAAAAGATTGTATATTCTTGAAAACTCATATCTGTAGGCATAAATAAGGATGTCATATGTCCTCATCTCTAGTGGTGTCCACATGATGGATATGACGACGATGCTTCTCAGATTACTATAGGATCTCCTTCTCCATGTATAGCATATAAGATTTATCGTCTAAGAAGGAGAGAAGTATGAGGAGAATAGGAGAGTAAATCACTAGAAGCTCTAGCCTATGAATCATTTAGCCCCCCTTATTTATAGTGATCTTTGTCAACTTAACCATGAATGGATTATGCCCTATTAGGTATTGGATCTCTATCCAACTACCCAAGTTTCTTAGATTAGTGGATCTCTATCCAATAATCTTTTATTAGCTCTTATCAAATCTCATCCATAGGATCCAATGATACATGGGTTTATTGGATATCCAATAAAACAGAGACTCTGCAAATATCTCATATCTAAATATCTATTTGTCATAACATCCACCATATGTGTGTGACCCTCTAGGCCCAATACCAAGCTAGCTATGAGTTGCACCTGTCAGAACTCCTTCTGACTTAAAAATTATTCTGACTTAGTGAAATATTATCCCATAACAATTTATTCAACTCATCGACTATGGGTATACTATGCCACTATGACATAGTCCTCAAATGGTACAAGGGGATCTAATTTATTAGACTTATTTGTCCACTATTACCATATATTTATAGTCTCTCATCCATCTAATATCCTATATACTGTATATTGAGCATGGAACTGTCAAGCCTCATACAGAATCCATCAGAGTCTTGCTGTAATTAAATTTTCCCAGAGAACTCTCCAAATCTGAATGATATTGGTTAGGGATTTGCCTAAGCAAGAACACACGAGATATTCTTCTTGTGATACTGAGAGTGGACAATTCTCTATTGATACTCAATTACCTTCATAAGATTAATTATCAATCCTGATAACTAGCTATACTAGATCTAAAACTTCTAGACCTGTAAGTCTAACATCAAAGAAAGGAGTACTCAAACAAGACATTATTATTGTCTCAAGTCTAAGGACCAGATAAACAACTAAGACTATATAATTGCTATTTGACATCAGGTATCATTAACTATCTAACATTCTGTAAGTGGATCAATCAATAAACTTATTCTCTAATGAGCTATACCCAAAGTGTCCTCACACGAGTACCCATGAGACCAACTGCCTCCATCATTATACATTGATATATCTAGTTATCTCGATGTCCCTTTCGAGTAACATATGACCAAGATTATTTATGGTCTATGTTTAAAGTCGAATCAGTCTCATTATTGTGATCTCATCACGATTTGATTCCCATTGCATAGATCCAAGGGCATCATAATATATGCATCATGCAACATAATGTGAGAATATACTAATAATTATAATAAGCAAAATGATCGCGTAGCATGTCACACGTGTTATCACTGATGTGATTGACTTGTAGGGCACTTGGAACCAACAATCTCCCACTTGATCTAAAGCCAATCACATACATGTCTGATCCCCATTAGACTCTTCATCAGTGGATTTGTAATGTTATATTCAAATGTAGCTCTTTTCATTGCTACATCTCCATAGGTCACGATCTTTCTAATTAGTTAAAACCTCTTCAAAACACTTTTGATGAGACATGAGTTCCCTTGCTAGAGTTATCGCCCCATTAGTATCACAATATATGGGAATCGACTCCTCACTACTCTGTACGACTCCCAAATCTATAATAAACTTCTTCATCCAGACTCCCTCCCTTATTGCTTATACTGCAGTAATATATTCTACCTCTATGGTCGAGTTAGTAGTAGTATCTTTCTTAGAATTATTCTAGTTTACTGATCCTCTACTTAGAATGAAGATACCTTGAGTTCGACTTGTTATCATCGACATCGGACTAGAAACTCGAGTCTGTGTAGTCCTTAACTTGGAAGCTACCACCTTCGTATACCAGTAAAATATTCTTAGTCTTTCTCAAGCACTTAAGGATATACTTTACTGTCTTTTAGTGTTCTAAACCTAGATTCACCTGATACCTGCTCGTGACACTTAAAGTATACGCTATATTATGCCTAGTATATAACACAACATATACGATAGACACTATCGCTAAGGCATATGATAGACCCTATCCTAAAAAGTGATATTCCCTGTCTTATCGGTATGAGACCTCTCTTGAAATTTTTAATGTCAAACCTTTTAATAATAGAATCTATACACTTAGACTAGGGCAAACCAAGCATCATCTTGGATCTATCTCTATAGATCCATATCCTAAAAATATAGGATACTTGCCCTAAGTCCTTCATGAAGAAGTGTTTAGATAGCCAAGTCTTAACTGTGGAGACAATTCTTATATTATTCCCAATAATCAAGATGTCATCCACATATAGCACCAAGGTTATTGTATTTCCACTTACCTTCTTATACACACAAGGCTTATCTTTGTTCTTAACGAAAATATAAGATATGATTGCATCATCAAATCTTATGTTCCAACTTTGAGAAGTTTGCTTCAGTCTACATATAGACCTTAGCAACCTACACACCTTATCTGGATTTTTCCTAGATATAAATCCCTCAGGTTGTATCATATACACCTCCTCCTCGAGGTTACTATTAAAGAATACAGTTTTCATATCCATATGTCTGATCTCATAGTCATAGTATCCTGTAATAGCCAGAAAAATTCTGATGGATTTCAGCATGGCTATTAGTGAGAAGGTTTCATCATAATCAACTCTTTGTCTTTGATGATAACCTTTAGCCACTAGCCTTGCCTTATAGGTCTCCAATTTTTCATCTACTCTGATCGCTTTCTTAAGGATCCATTCGCAATCGATGGGTATGATACTCTCAGGTGCATCAACAATGTTCTAAACTTTATTGGAGTACATAGAATCAATCTCAGAATTCATAACTTCTTGTCACTTCCTGTATTCTATACTTATAATAGTCTCCTCATAGGTCTGGAACGGTGCTTGAGCTAGGTTCTCCAACCTTACTCAACTCTATTAGACTTATATAAAGTTAGAACTTGTGTGTTAGGTACCTAAATAGACTCGACTGTTGGAATGGTGCTTGAGCTAGGTTCTTCAAATCTTACTATTTGTGTTCCTTCTTAAGGAGCACTATTCTCTTAGCAACAAAGACCTTTTGGTCCTTGGGATGATAGAAATGATACCTAGAAGTTTCCTTGGGATATCTTACGAACTTGCACCGCTCTGTCCTTGATTCCAACTTGTTGAGGTTGTGTCTTCTAACGTGGGTAGAGCAACCCTAAATCTTAAAAATATTAAGATTGAGTATCTTCCCTTTTTGTATATAGTGTATATACTACCAACCAAGATAGAACTTTGTTCATAAGGTAAACTATGATCTCTGGGGTTATCCCCAGAATGATACGGGTAGGTCGGTGAAACTCATCATGGATCGCACCATGTTTAACAATGTGTGATTCCTCATTTTTAATATACCATTGATCTGAGGTGTATAATGAAGTGTCTGTTGAATCTCGAATTTTGATGATGAAATTAATTGATAGTTTGTTGATCTAACATGTGTATTAGAGATGATTAATACAGGATTAACAATGACCGAGAAAGAAAATAACAATCAGATATAGGCCAGAGTCAAGTCCAGGTATCAGGTCAGGGTTCAAACAATACAGTGGGAACTCAACGAGAGACTCGTTGAAAGCTTGCCGAAAGTATCGAGGGCTTATCGGGAGTTCACGGAAGCTCATCGGAGGTGATCGAGAGCTTGCTAGGAAGGCGTTGGGAGTTCGTTGGAAGAAAACCAAGAGACTCACCAGAAGATTATCGGGGGTTGTTAAAAATCTTGTTAGGATTTAGGAGGGTCTCGTTAGACTTGATGGTCACAATGATTGTAATTAATTAGTCGTATTTAGCATTGATAAGATTTGAGTCCTACTTGAGTTAGATTTGGAAGGAATCTAAATTAACTCGAGTAAGGCAAACCGGGTCCACACTTAGGTTTGGATTGAACTCACGTTGAGCTCTATTGGTTGACCTGGAAATGGTCAACTAAAGGTACAAGTCGGGATTGAAAAAGTAGAGGAAAACACTTTTCCGGGTGTTCCCGATGGTTGTACCACCCAGGTAGGCAGTTGTACCACCTAAGTCACTGGTTGTACCACCATCGCCTTATTTTTTGAGTAGCTTTCGGTGGCTTCACCGTTGGCACCGATGGTTGTATCGCCCATACCCAGATTTTTTGAATACGTTTGAATTTTTGGCTCCATTTCTAAAGCCAATTGGGGTATGTAAATACCCCAAACTTTCTTGCATTTTGCATAACACATTGGACTGGAAATTTTGTGAAAAATAGTGTGCTAAAATTATACAATAAAAGGAAAGGGGGCAAGAGAGTGAGAAAAAGAGTTGTAATCTTTGTAAAAGTCTCCCTTGTGAGTTGTAAGAGTAAGAGTTTATATGGTTCCTCTCCTGAGCCTATGAAAAGGAGAGTGGGAAGTATAAGGGTTTGGTCTTCACCTGAAGAAGATCGGCAGTGGACACTAGTGGACCTCGGCGAAGAGGACTCGGGGAGTGGACGTAGGCCAAGTTATGGCTGAACTACTATAAATATATGAGCTTTCTACTCTTGTCTTGTTTACTACTTTAAATCGTTTTAAGAAAGACATGAGCATCCTCTTTCGACTTTCCTTTAAATTGTTTGCTTATTCGTTTTCAACGAAGTTCAAGAAATGCTTCTGATTTTTCTTCTTTATTTCAAGAAAGTTTTTCGAATCAAGAATTTTCACACTTGCACTAATCACCCTCCCTTCTTAGTGCTTATTGATCCTAAGAATTGGTATCAGAGCGAGATTCTACTCATTAGATTAAATATCCAAGTGAGTGATTTTACTCATTGGATTAAATACCCAAGTGAGTAAATGACTTTGTTTGACATGAAAGAGGGACATTCTATTGCACATCCTCCTATGTTCAATGGGATGAATTATATATTAAAAAATAAGAAAACATATTTTTCTAATTTCTATGGATTTTGATTTGTGGCATATAGTTCAAAATGATTTTAAAAAGTCTCCCAAACCAATGAACAAATAAAATGATTTGGAAAAGAAGGCATTGTCGTTAATGCAAAAGCAATGAATGCTTTATTTTGTGCACTTGATAAGAATAAATTTAATCGGGTTTATATTTATGAAATTACTTATGATATTTGGCATACATTTGAAGACACTAGTAGAATTAAAGAGTCTAAGATTAATATTTTAGTTTATAGTTATGAATTATTTAGAATGAAACCAAGTGAGACCATTGGAGACATGTACACCTGATTCATAAATGTCATCAATAGCCTAAAAGCCCATGGTAAATGTTTTTCTAATTTTGAACTTGTTAGTAAAATATTAAGATCTCTTCCAAAAAGTTAGGATTCTAAAGTAACTATAATTCAAAAGACTAAAGATCTAAATAACCTTCATCTTAAAGAACTTATTTGACTGCTTATGACTTATGAACTAAGTTGTAAAACTCATGACGAACTTGAAGAACCCCTTCTAAAGAACAAGAAGGATTTAGCATTCAAAATTACAAATGACTCCTCAAGTAAAACCTCGAGTGATGAGGACAATGACATTACACTATTATCCAAAAAATTAAAAAATTCATGAAAAAATAAAAATTATAAAAATAAAAATGAACAAAAAAGGGACAATGTTATATGTTTTGAATGTAAGAAGCCAGGACATTTCAAATATGAGTGTCCTTAATTAAAGAAGAAGGTGCTGCACAAGAAGGCACTTTCAATGACTTAGGATAATTCAAGCTCGTCAGATGAAGAAAACCATATCAAATAAGAGGTTATCAACTATTCTCTTATAACCATCCATGACGAGGTAAGTGAGTCTTACAATATTTCTTTATTAAATTATTAAATATGTTTCATGAGCTTTATAATGAGTTTAGAAAAATTAGTAAGTCTTATAAATTACTTAAGAAAGAGCATGATTCACTAGTTAGTAAATTTGAAGAAATACATGTAGCATCACCATCACATAGTTCATGCACCTAATGTGAAAATTTAGATAAACTTAGAAAAGAAAACCTTATATTAAAACAAACTTTAGAAAAATTTAAAATAGGAAATAAATCCCTAAACATGATCATTGCAAATAAGGGTCATGTTCATAGGAAATAAGGTATATGCTTTGTTGGAAATACTCAATAAAAGCCAACTATCTTCGTTAAAGGACCCACTCTAAACTTACCATAAAAAATAAAATGTAACTTTTATGGTAGATTAGGACATAAAGTCTATAAATATTCATTTAGAAAGTATACTCCACATAAATTAATTTAGGTTCCTAAAGGAATCATAAACAACTTCAAGCCATTAGTAAAATGGGAAAAACCTTTCATGAGGGATCCAAACTCAAATGAGTACCTAAACCAAAATTCCCTATCTTGTAGAGTTGTCTCATAACAAGGCCAAGAGCACTAAGTAATGTTTTGAAAGTGGATGGTCAAGGCATATGACTTGAGATCTAACACCCTTTCAAGCTCACTAGCCTAAGTAATAACAAGAAAAAATATTGAAAATAAATTTATTAATAATAAATCTTTGGATGACTTATTGTTATAATTAATCTTGATTGATTTAACTTTAGCATGCTGGTATAAAAATGAATTAGAATAATAATATAAAAAAGGGCGAGACTTCAACTATTTTTAATGTAAAATTATATACTTTCAAATTTATGAAAGAGTGATTTTGATGATGATTATGCTTGTATTGATTTTTAATGGTTAAATTAAATATACATTATCTTGAGATAAAATTGAATGGAATGATTAAATACTGAATTTGAACTTAAAAAAATAAATATATGAAATCATGTTTTATTTTCTAATATAATTAAAAAATAAAATGAGAAGAAAATTTTTTTTAAAAAAATTATCCTTATCTTAATAAAAATTCTCTTAATAGTTCATAATGATAAAGTTAATCTTGATTGCCTTCAATGGTGCATGACTTTTGGGCAGCTAGAGCATGCTAAAATTAGAACAAAGAAAGTTTAATTATTTAAATACAAAATTATCTAAGATGATAGATTAAAAATTATTAGCATGAATGATTGAACTGCTAGAATTGAGATAGGTTAAACTTTTTTTTGAAGATGTTTTATTGTTTTGATGTGTTATAGCAATAACCTTGATGATTTCTTCTAGAATGAAATTTGATTTATGGTCTTAAGCGATGATTCATTGATTTGAAAGGCGTTCTTGAAATAAATCACATGAAACAACTAAAAAGGATGATAATTCTTCTCAAAAATAATTTTATCCTATCAGCGCTTCAACAAGAGATAAAATAATATCATTAATGTTGAATCTCTTAAACTACAAATATGATTTTTATAATTGCAATTTGAATGAACTTTTTCATGAATCTTCCTATGATTTATTGACTTGAGAAATCTGTTATGGGAATCAAAATGCTAACTTTTATGATCCTTCTTATTAATTATTATTTATAAGATTTAAGATCTTGTAACTAGAGATTCTTCTTATGAATTATATAATTGAAGTTCCTTATACATGAATCAAGATCTTTTATCTTTTCTCTTTTACAACTTACTCATAATAAATTTTTATAACTTGATAAATGAAGACTCTTCTTATTATTTGATCTCCTAAGAATTCTCTTTATTATCTAAGAAGAGATTTATCAAAATAAGTTATGTCATTTAGTATTCATGATTTAATATTAATATCCTTCATGACATGATTATTTATGATTTCCTTCTTAGTATAACTTATCACCAAAATTAATATTCTTAAATTTACGATAAGTTAAAAATTATATGAGATTTGTTTTAATAATTATAATTAAATTTTTTATCAATATCATTATTCTATTTTATTAAAAAATTTATCTAAATAAATCAGGTATCTTAAGATTTATCTTGGATGAATTAAGATTATTTAATCCCCTAAGACTAATTTTTATTATTTATAAAAAAAGAGGGGTAAGATAATTCTTAAACGAAATCATGACTTTTGGTACTTATAATTTGATTTTCATCCTTAATGACATGATCCCTTTGTACTAATAATCATAAAAAAAAATATACTATCGTATTCCTTTTTTTTAATGACCAAAGGGATCATTATATTAGAAAAAATTAGATATGATGAATCTTATAACATTGAATGAGAAAAATTTTGCTTAAAAGAAAATTTAGAATTTTAAATATTCTAAATGCATGCGAAATACATTATTTACAATTTGAGCTAAGTTTACTATCATATTTTCTTTTGGATTTTTTGATCTTTACAAATTGAGCTTCTTATCAAATTTTACATGAGATGATCTTCAAAATATATGATTTGTTTTATTTGCTATTTGTGTTTAAAATTAACATAAGATGAATGCATAAGTAGCTCTTGCATTTCTTGGATCTTTAAGCTCACCTTCATTGTTAAAATTTAACGTTTATAAGAAGGGGATTCAAGATTTTCTTTTGGGATGAGATTTTTATGATCCTTTTGAACTCTTGAGCTCTCTTTTGAAATGATTCTCTTTGAAATTGACATCACGAGAATGAGTTTTGAAGTTCCTTTTGGATATTTTATTTATGAATTTTGATGAATATTTATAAAGGAAAACTATGTGACATGAACTTTTATGATGCTTGATATAAGACCACTCTCAAAAATTATGATGCTTGATATAAGATCTCTCTCAAAAATTATTATAATTTATGGATCTTTTATATCCTCTCAAATGTATCCCTTCCTACTTATTTTTTAGATACTAAAATTTTGGATCTTTGGCACCACCTCCCCTTTCATTTCTTTTTTTCTTATTTACAAAGGGGAAGAAAAATTTTCATGAGAAAATTATGTCTCTTATCCTATTTTACTAAGGAGGAGCAATGATACACTAAATTTTTAGATATATAATTAATATTTTACAAATGCACTTGATGAGTTTATCTATCGTAAAATTATTTGATCATTATTTTATCTCTTTTTGTTGATGACAAAAGGGGAGAAATAATATATTGATGACACATATATGACAAAGGGGGATAAATAGTATATTTGATGACATATATATGAAAAATGATAAAATATGATATTTCTCCTATTGAGTAGAAAATTCTAAAATTAGTTGTATGACTAATGCATGAATTTTAAAATTCTTGGAATATCCTTGAACATTTGATAATTCATGATTTGATAGATTGAAATTAATGTTATATCTTGTATCATTGATGATTTGATAATTTTTAATTCATGATATATCAATTCAAAATTTGATAAATGGATGTTTTGATACTTGAATTCAAAAGTGTTTAGTTCTCTTGAAAGCTTTTCTTATTTGGATTATGGTATGGATTTAGGGGGAGTAAAATTTAACTCCTATCATCAATTGATTGTCATCATCAAAAAGAGGGGGGATTGTTTAATCTCAAATTTTGATGATGAAATCAATTAATAGTTTATTAATCTAACATATGTGTTAGAGATGCTTGATACAAGATTAACTATGACAGAGAAAGAAAATTATAATCAGATGTGGGCCAGAGTCAAGTTGAGGCATCGGGCTAGGGTTCGGACGATGCAATGGGAACTCATCGAGCGACTCATTAAAATCTTGCCGACAGTATCGGGGGCTTGTCAGGAGTTCACTGGGAGTTCACTGAAGGTGATCGGGAGCTTACTAGGAAGGCGTCGGGAGTTCACTAGAAGAAGACCAAGAGACTCACTTCAAGATTGTCGGGGGTTGCTGAAAAGCTTACCGAGATTTAGGAGGGTCTTGTTGCACTTGATGGTCGCAATGGTTATAATTAATTAATCATAGTTATCATCGGTGAGTCCTACTTAAGTTAGATTTGGAAAGAATTCAAATTAACTAAAGTGATATAAACTGGATCCACACTTGGGTTTGGATTGAGCTCAGGTTGAGCTCAATTGGTTGACCTAGAAATAGGTCAATTGAAGGTATAAATCAAGATTAGAAAAGTGGAGGAAAACACTTTTCTTGGATTCCCAATAATTATATTGTCCGTGGATGGTGATTGTACCGCCCAGGTCGAAGGTCGTACTACCCAAGTCGGTGGTTGTATCATCACTGCCCTATTTTCCGAGCAGTTTTCAACGGTTGCATCGTCGGTGCTGGCGATTGTACCGCTTATACCAAAATTTTCCTAATAAGTTTAAATTTTTTGCTCTATTTCTGAAGCCAATTGGGGTCTATAAATACCCTAAGCTTTCTTTCATTTAGCACAACACATTAGGCTAAAAATTCTATTTTTTCATTAGGCTAAAAATTCTATAAAAAATAGTGTACTAAAATTGTGCAAGAAAAAGAAAGGGGGTAAGGGAGTAAGAAAAAGAGTTCTAATCTTTGTAAAAGTCTCCCTTGTTAGTTGTAAGAGTAAGAGTTTGTAAGGTTCCTCTCCCAAGCCTATGAAAATAAGAGTAAGATGTGCAAGAGTTTGATCTTCACCTGAAGAAGATCGGTAGTGGACACCGGTGGACCTCGGGGAGTGGATGGAGGCCAAGTTATGATCGAACTACTATAAATATATGAGCTTTCTGCTCTTGTCTTGTTTACTGCTTTCAACTGTTTTTAATTAATTTGAAAAATGGCACGACCATCATCTTTCAACTTTCTTTTAAATCATTTGCCTATTTATTTCCAATAAAGTTCAAGAAATGCTTCTGATTTTTCTTTTCCTCTATCCCTCTATCCCCCCCTCTTGCTCCCCTATTTTTTGAGCAGTTTTCAGTGGTTGCACCGTCGACGCTAGCGGTTGTACCGCTCGTACCCAAATTTTTCTGATAAGTTTAAATTTTTGGCTCTATTTCTAAAGCCAATTGGGGTCTATAAATACCCTAAGCTTTCTTGTCTTCTTCCCTTGGATCTCTTATTTTTTGACCTCTACTATTAATTTACAGTCTTCTTTCTCTCTCCCACGTTTTCAGCCATTGTTGCCCTCTTAATCTTAACCCTAGCCACCTAATCTAGGGTTTAGGTTAATATAAATTAAGGGAGGCTATTTCATGACTCTCCAATGTGAAGCCATGTCGACCAACTATCGGTACATCTCCTGTCTCTCTTTTGGCAAAGCCTTTGTCAACATATCTACCCCATTATCATCTGTGTAAATTTTCTGAAGTTGTAACTACTTCTCTTCAAGCACATTTTTAATCCAGTAATATTTGACATCTATATGCTTTAACTTGGAATGAAATATTGGGTTCTTGCATAAATGAATGACACTTTGGCTGTCACAATATATCATATAGTTTTTCTATTTCAGCCTCAATTCTTGTGAGAATCATTTCATCCATAACATTTCTTTGCAAGCCTCTATAGCAACAATATATTCTACCTTTGTGGTGAAGAGAACAATACACCTTTACAATATGGACTGCCATGATACAACTCTCCCTACAAAAGTAAGTACAAAACCTGATGTGGACTTTCTTGTGTCAATATCTCTTGTTATATCTGCATCTGTGTAACTTGTCAACATAGGTGGTCCACCTCCAAAGCTTAGACAAACTTTAGAACTTCCTCTGAGATATCTAAAAATCTACTTTACTGTTGCGCAATGCTCTTTACCTGGATTTGCAAGAAATCTGCTAGCAACACCCACTACATATATGATGTCTGGCCTCGTGCATACCATCATGTATATTAAACTTCCAACTGCTAAAGCATAAAGAATCTTTTGCATTTTCTCCTTCTCCTCATCACTTGACAGACTCTGATGTGAGCACAACTTAAAGTGACCTGCAAGAGGAGAACCAACTAGCTTTGCATTACTCATACTGAACCTGTCCAATACCTTCTCAATGTATTTCTCCTGTGATAACTAAATCTCCCTCTTTCTTCTGTCACGACAAATCTACATGCCCACTATTTGTTTTGCTGGCCCCATGTCCTTCATTGCAAAAGACTCATTCAGGTCCTTCAACCTGTCAATCATAGACATATCTTTCCCAAGGATAAGCATATCATCAACATAAAGTAAGAGAATAATAAAATCCTCACCAAACCATTTGATGTACACACAATGATCTAAAGTTGTTCTTTTATATTTATTTTCAATCATAAATGAATTAAATTTTTTATACCATTGTCTTGAGCTTGCTTCAGCCCGTATAAGCTCTTTTTCAACTTGTAAACAAGATTTTCTTTACCTTTGACTTTGAAGCCTTCTGGTTGCTCTATATAAATTTCCTCCTCCAGATTACCATGAAGAAAAGTTGTTTTCATATCTAACTACTCAATCTCCAAGTCTAGGTTAGCAGCAATACCAAGAGCAATACGGATAAAAGATATTTTAACAATAGGAGAAAAAATTTCTTCAAAATCAATACCTTTCTTTTAACCAAAGCATTTCACAACCAATCTAGCTTTGCACCTTAGTTGAGAATAATATTCTTGAGTCTTCAACCTGAAAACGCACTTGTTCTTCAAGGCTTTACTTCCCTCTCATAGTTGCACTAAATCATATGTGTGGTTCTTCTGTAGAGAATCTATCTCTTCCTACATAGTAATAAACCACTTCTTTTTATACTCACTTTCAACTGCTTCTTGGTAATTCTCTGGTTCACCTGCATCAGTAAGCATCACATATTCATCTGTAGAGTATCTTCTGGAAGGTTGACGTGGTCTAGAAGATCTTCTTAACTGAGTTTCTGTGAAAACTTACTCTCTTTCTTCTTCCTGCTCAACATGTCCTGTAGGTAGATCTACATCTAGCTTTGTACCATCTTCCTGCACATCTCCCCCATCACTCTGATATACTGGAGGAATAACTATGTCACAATCTATAAATCCCTCTGCAGAAGTCTTAGCTGGTGTCTCCTTCTTCAAGTCCTTAATAGTTTAATCCTCAAAGAAGATAACATCTCTACTTCTGAACACCTTCTGCTTTTCTAGATCTCAAAGCATGTAACCAAACTAATCATATGATTACCTAAGGAAAATACACTCTTTTGTCTTACCATCCAGCTTGGACCTCTCATTGCCTGAAAGATGTGCAAATGCACGACAACCAAACACTCTTAAATGCCTATAGGAGATATCTTTCTCTGACCATACATGTTTTGTAACATTACAATCTAGAGATGTACATGGTGATAAGTTAATTACATCAACTGCAATCCTCAAAGCCTCATCCCAAAACCTTTTGGATAGTCTGGCCTGTGAAAGCATACATCTGATCTTTTCTATGATATTGCGATTCATCCTCTCTGCAATTGCATTATGCCGAGGTGTACCAAGAACTGTCAACTCATGCTGGATGCTATGTGACTTGCAATAATCATATGTACTCACCACCATTATCTGATCTTATACATTTCATTGCTTTTTTGTCTCCCTTTCAACTCTAGCATGAAACTCCTTGAAGACATTAATAACCTGATCTTTGGTCTTCAAAGCATAGGCCCAAATTTTCCTAGAAAAATCATCTATAAAAGTAACAAAATAAAGTGCACCACTGATATTAGGAACATTAACAGATCCACCAGGAGTTTTTGTCCTCAAAGTACCACACATATCTGTATAGACACGATCCAAGGCATATATTTTCCTAGATAAAGCAGGACTAACAAAGGAAACTCTATGTTGTTTACTAGTCGAACAATTAATACAAGGGTTCAAATGTGTACCTCTAAGGTCTGGTAATACCTCTCTCTTGGAAAGTTATTGCATCCCCTTCTCGCTCATATGTCCCAGTCGCTTATGCCATAACTCCATGCTGAAGTCTTTCTCTATAGCATTCAACTACTCACCATAAGCTTTAGCCTGTAATCTGTGTAATGTATGATATTTAATCCTATTAGCTATAATAAGAGAACCCTTACTGAGCTTCTACTGTCCTCTGTGAAATCTAACATCAAAGTCTTCATCATCCAATCTTCCAATTGAAATTAAATTTAGTCTTAAGTCAACCACATGCCTCACATCCTTGAGCACCAACTTACAACCAAGGTTGGTCTTTATATGAATATCTCTCATGCCAATGATATCTGTTATGCCATAGTTGCCCATCTTGACAACACCAAAATTTTCAGACCTGTAAGTAGCAAAGAACTCCCTCCATGGTGTAGCATGATAAGAAACACATGTGTCAATTATCCACTCGAGATCCTAGCACACACAAGAAAAAATATCATCAGAAGTAGACAAAATCAAATAATCACTACCTTGTACTGTAGTTGTGATAATCTCTTTTGACTCTGTATGCTCCACTTCTTTTCTTTTTTTCTTGTTCTTCTTAGGTTGCTTGCACTGATTCTTGTAATATCCTTTCTCACCACAATTGTAGCAAACAATATCTTTCCTTGATCTTGACTTGCTTCTACCTATACGTGAACCACTTCTATCCTTTGACTTTGACCTTCCTCTGTTCTCTGAGACAAGTGCCTGTGAATCAATCTGAGAATTTTATGAATTCTTTCTCCTCAACTCCTCATTCAACAAACTACTTGTTACTTGACTCATTGTGACAATATCATCTGGTGCAGAATTACTAAGAGAAACCACCGGTGTCTCCCAACTTTCTAGCAAAGAACTGAGAAGTAACAATACCTGTAACTCATCATCAAGAGACATTTTTATAAAGGATAACTTGTTAGTAATACTCTGCATTTCATTCAAATGCTCAGGAATAGAAGTACCCCTTTTATATTTCAAGTTTATAAGTTTTTTGATCAAGAAAAGCTTTGTTGTCAGTCGTTTTTCTTTCATAAAGACCTTCTAACTTTTCCAAAGAGAGTAAGTAGAACTTTCAGTAGAAACATGGTGAAAGACATTATCATTAAGCCACTGATGAATAAAGCCAATAATTTTTTGATCTAACCTCTTCCACTCATCATCTGTCATAATTATGGGCTTTACACTATCCCCTTGCAAAGGTACATATAAATCTTTGCAATACAAAAGATCTTCCATTCTTGGTTTCTATATTATCCAACTGTTTTCGTTTAAACTAATCATACGAGAAACATTACCGGCCTCTATGTTTAAATACAAAAGATTAAATGTCACCAAAACCTAGCTCTGATACCAGTTGATGGAAATAAAATAGGAATAAACTTTGTATATGAACAAATACTAGCAGACCGTCACACACATCGGAATTAAACAAAAATCGTAATCAGATAAATATCAAGATTTACATGGAAAACCCCTTCAACTCGAAGGGTAAAAACCATGAGACAAGCCAGAGAAAATCCACTATCAAAATAATGAATATACAGATCTCAAGGCTTCTTGCCCAAGCCCAAGCAACAACCACAAGAGAATCACAGGGATACAAGGACTATAATACTAAACACAATATCCAAAACATTCCTAAGAGATCACAATAATAATCTACTTCAAACTGATCTAACCTGAGATATGAATGATTTAGAATAGTCTTTTCTTATCTTTGTCATCTTCTCTTTCCCGGATCTCTTGTTTTCTAACCTCTACTATCAATCTGCAGTGTTCTTTCTCTCTCACGTTTTTAGTCATCGTTGCCCTCTTAATCTCAATCCTAACCACCTAATCTAGGATTTAGGTTAATATAAATGAAGTTCTAAATTATTTCACTAAAATCTATTAAAAATTGAATCTTAACCATCTGCCCAACAGTTATCATGACTAATAACACTAACTTAAACAAGTTGTATTATCAAATCTATCCTCTTTTGTCTCTCTCTCTTTCTAACTCTCTTATGCAGTTGTCTGGAGCTATGTACAATTTTTTTCCCTGTTCAATATTCTGACACAAATTTCTTGATCTATTTTTCTGATAAAGAACTTTGACTGGGACAGAATCGTAAGCCATATGAGCTGCCCCGCCTTGATATCCATATCCAGACTGTGCAGATTGGAGACAGAATCTCCCATCACAGGTCTTCCCAATACTACAACCCAATCCCGATGCAAATGACAGCTCCATCAGATCCAATGCCTGATTATTTCCTTAGAGCATCCTCTCTCTCTCTCTCTCTCTCGACCAGCCATATAGATTCTGCCTTGCCATGTTACCGGACCATGCATTCAATGTGATCAGTTTTCTATAGTTGCACAGGAAAGAGGGAGAATGGTTACACGTGAAGTGAGCAGTAGAAGAGGAGACAGTGGAGTTGCAGATACATGGGAGCAGACAGACATGGCCTCTCATTAAATTAAGCTCCCCCTCCTTCACTTCAGCGGTTGAGAACACAAAAGGTTTTCTTGGGTTTGTTTTATGAGTTCAGAACCTAAAATGACAGATATGCTCTTCTTCTCCGTTGGCTTTTGGAGGAAAGCGATGGGTAGCTATTGGCTGCGACTGTTGGTCTTGCTTTCATCTCTTCTTTGCTCATTGCTTTCCATTGGACAACTCTTTGCCAGCCAGTTACATCCATGAATTCTTTTCTCTTACCGAGTCAACAATGCATTAAAATCCAATTCTGAGATTGGTGAAGGAAAAGTCATCCATTTCCAATTTGATATATGGACATCAACACGACACAAAACGATAAGATCCGTCATACCAAATTCACCACATTGTCAACTAATCAATGGAAAATATTTTTTTGATCTCCTGTTTGCTCTCTTTTCTCCTTGGACTCTTAGACTACTCCACTTCGGACTCCCCGCCAACTTCTACCTCGGTAGTTTGAGATGAGCTGCTTACCTCGGTGGAGCTCGAAGAGTTCTGCACTCCAGCTTTAACTCGACATTTTGTCTCCAGCCCTACACCTCAATTCCAGTTCAGCATATCGACATATCGAGTGGGAATGACCTACGTCCTCTAATTCGAGTTCGGACCTCATCGAATCGTTTCCAACATCTGGCCTAGTGGCCGACTTAGGAGATAACACGGATTACTCTTGAAGCTTCTGTGGTGAATTCAAGATAAAAATGGAACTTTTACCTAAGATAATAGATCCAACGTGCGAACCTTCTGCAGGATGAGATTTTTCTGATCCGGAGATGGCAAAGAATCCTCCTTTCTTTGCGAAAGAAGCTCCGACACGCAATCCCTGTACTTCCTGCTTATATCAATCATTGAATCTGGTACAAACTCCTGAGTGGGCATTCTGCCTTCAACTAAATGATTAGTTCTTTGATGCTAAGAATGTAGCCTTTTCCACTATTTGATTCTGTTTCTTGATCTTATCCGATGCCTCGGAATAATTCGCCACATCCTCTAGTAGATAAAAGTCAATCCATTGGTTGGGTCTTGCCTCATGGGGACAATTCCAGGATTCTGATCACTGTGATTCACCAAATGACTGCTTTACTTGGTGGACAAAACAGCCACTTACTTGTAAGGATAGGAAATGGAAATGATTGGTTTTCTTAGGGGGGAGAGAGAGAGAGAGAGAGAGAGAGAGAAAGCGAAGGAGCGGAAGCATAAGCCCATCAGAGCATCTGGGTGTCCTGTTAATAGCTGAGGAGCTGTCTGGAATATCTCCCTCACATGCTTGCATGGCTTACTTAGGCCAAGTGAGATTTGGTTGTATGTGTTGATTCAGATTTGCGATATCTCTTCATCCTCCTCCCTTGTGGACATGTTCTAATGCTGCGGTTGATTCCACCATGGGTTTCTCAACCTTTCCTTTGCCTCTTCCTCCCCACCATATCCTGTCAAGCTGCCATTGTTCCTCTGCAGGCTTTGTTCTCCTTATTAGCAATTGCAATCTGCATATGCTCGACTGATCCCCCTTTGTTGGATTCCTCTGATGATTAGTCTCAATGATGACATCATTACTGGAATGAGGTTTGGCGTTTATGGGGATAATAAGTGGAAGAGAGAAAGGTTGGTAGGGAGAAGATGCTTGACAAGCAGCTGAATTGGAGTTTGCAGGTGAAAACAATCGTCCAACATTACCTTATCTTTTGTGTGACATTTAGTTTGGTCCTAAATGTGCTCTTCTCCAACATGTTTGATGCTGAAGTTTTGTTGTGAGTTGCGATGGATCTTACTGATGCAAATTGGTAACACAAGAAAGGACTAGTTTTTCACCAACAATTGTGTTTTGTCGAAATGTGACCAATTCAGATTCATCTTGATGAACATCTCTTTTATTTTCACAATCTTATGGAGAGCTGCAAGATTTTGAAGTTTAACATGATCATGTTGACATCACTTCTTTTTTCGTCTAGCATGATTCAGATTCTTGCTTCCCATTATTCTTCCTTTTTCTTCTCTAGGGAGACAAGCTTGAATTGTTGTTCTAATTTTGTTCTTCTGATCTGTAGTTGAATACTTTGAGTTTGGTTTTTGATTTAAAGGGAGGCTGACATGCATTTATCAGTCTTTTATCTGTATTTTCTTTTGTCCTTCTGAATCACATATGATCTGAGATGTTAGCTTTCTATTCTGTTCTACAGTCAATTAGGTCTTCTGTTGTACAAATCTCTGCTGTTATGAGCTTGTGTTATATGGTCTTTTCTATTATCTTCAATTCTTTTAAATTCTTAGACTGGATGTCTAATAAAACAAATCATGTTCTCTCTATATATTTCATGGAAGCATTGCTGAAATATCTTTTTCCTATGTTTAAGCTTTAGCATGGAGATATCAAGACTAATAATTTTATTGCAAAGACTCGTAAGATTAACATAGTTATTATCTTCTGCATTAATGCACTGAGGCCTTTAAAAGCCATAAAGCAAAAATAAAAATTGGATCTGGCTTATCTATGGTTGCTTGTTGTAAGTAAGATCTCCTTTGTACTTCAGCCAAATTTCATTGTTTTCCCTTCTTGAAATAGATAAATCTGCCTCAGATTATCTTGCATTTTCTAATTATTTTTCAATCCTATGATGCCAACAGTTGTCAGCAACAATGAACTCTAAATTAGAAATGCAACTCTTTGAATTGTTGTCTGAAGGAATCAGAAAAAAAAAAAGCCTCTTGAAGTACTCTTTTATTTAGACTTTCCTTTGAGTGGTAATAAACTTGATGATGTAGTGATAATTTTCATCATATCAAGTGGAAAATTATATTCATGAGTGATGCATTAAACTTCAGGATTGAAGGCCTGCATCATGCATCTTTCAGTCTGCTGTACTATTTTTTCCTTGAAGAGAACTCTGGAGAAGTGTTTGTAACTTTAATCGACCTTCTAAGCAAGATTTTTACTTAATGTAGTATTTTGACTTTGATCATCAAAATCACCTAGGTAATGGAGGAAAGTCTTAGTGCTACTGATTGCTTAATCCTGTGGAAGCTAACCTGACCTTTCATGTATCCATTCATCTACGTTTAGAGAAGATTTGAATTGAACTTGTATGCATAGTTTCCCTGAGTGACAAGAGTTTTTTCCTTCTTTTTTTTTTCCTTCTTGAGGAATAAAAGTATTATCAAAGAGATCGAATAATTGCTGAAGTGGAGCTACTTATCTTCCTGATAATATTTGATACATATTGGACCCTAAATATGAGTCCAAGCTAATATCTAGAACTAAATGTTAAGACTAACAGCATGTTCCTCTCTATATATCTGCTCATCTCATGTTTTTAGGTTCAAATCTTTCTTTCCTGCAACCTTCCGTTTGCGGTTGTGTAAGTGATCCTTGATGACATGTCTCCTCCTCCCTCAGGAATGGGCTCAAAGCTGCATCAGATTAATAGATTATTCACCACCTTGCAAAAGAACAAATGTAATCTAGTGACTGCAGGATTGAAATATTCAGATATCAGGGCTGTATCCGACAACATTTCAGTAAAGGCAAGCATGTTTTGCAATCTGAACCATATTAAAGGTTCAATGGAGAGACTTCTCCAGTGCCATGACAGGAATTCCATAAGGAATACAATGCTACATCATGAAGAAATCTTGAGGCAGCAGGTAAATATGACCCCTGTTTCAGTTAGGTAGCCAATAAGCATAGTTACATTTAGATAGATTGACAGTATCATAAGTCTATTAATCAAGGTTCGTAATTTTGTGTACCGATATTGTACCAGTCAGGACCTGGACTGATAACTTACTGCTCCGTATCAGTGTATCGCGTGTTAATACACTGATATGTACCAAGTTTTTGAAAGAAAGTTAATAAAAAATACTGAAAAAAAATAAAGGATTTGTCCTGTGCAGGCCTTGTACCAAGCATAGTTTACCCTATTCTGCATACAATTGGTAAATTAGTAGACCGATAAATACTATCCATATGATATTGTGTCTGATATCGCAAAATTTTCTATTAATTTATTGTATGTAATATTATTAGTTGAGACCTTATGGCTCTGCTGTTATCGTTGCTGCAATCTGATTACTTCCAGTGAAGAACAGTTGGTGGTCAGAAATTGTCTGGCAAAAGCTTATTTGTAGGATTGATTGTCCAAACATTCATCTATTTGTTGGATGTTGCAGGTGCATGAACTCCATCATCTGTACAGAGTGCAGAAGATGCTGATGGCTGAGCTCGGAAACAAGGGAATCAACATCAACTCTTTCCCAAATGAAACTGCAGCAACGCTAGCAGAGCCCCAGACCAGAATCTGGAGCAGTGTTTCTACATCGAACACTAGCCATTCTTCTCTTGTCAGTATCCTGCACCAGTCTGCAGCTTGCAGTACAAGAGCAGGCCCAAGCTCCAGGGAGCTAAGCATTTGCTCTGAGGATCCATCAAGTGTGCAGATGAAGAGCTTTGGAGCAAGGACTGTCAAGAACCAGGCTACAGCTCCACTCTCGCGGACTGATGATGGAAGCCAAATTGAGTTGACACTAAGCATTGGGTGTAGTTCAAACGAGAAGAAACAAACACCTCTGCTGCATCCAGATACTGATACAAGTGATACCAGGCCACAGCTTTCGTCCAGATCGGTCATGGTGGAGAAGGAAGAGGAATGCGGTGACTCCTCTACCGGGTTGGACAGTGAAGACTTGAAGACTCCCTCATGGCTTCTTCTAGCTCTAAATTTGAACAAGGCATGAGCTGCAGACTGTCACTCCATCAGACTGTGTCACACTGATGCTAGATGTCAATGGCAATCAAGCTTCAAGGGCAATCAGGTTTTTCTAGGTTACGAGGCTCTTTTTTTTTCTCTCATTTTTCTTTTGTTTTGTCATTGAGAATTGAAGTGATCTGACAATGTACATTAGCTTCGCCAATATATTCTTGCAATCAATATTCGTCTTCAATGCTTGATGAAGGCCAAATCCCAGTAAGAACAGTCATGGAAGGTTTGCAAACAGAAATCATGATACATGTATCATGGAAGCAGTCTTTCTTCTCTTGAATGGGACTAAATAACACTAAAAATCCATAAATTACTATGGTGTATAGTGATACATCTTTGGTGCTTGGAAGGCTTGAGAATTCTTTTGTAAATGCTAATCTTAAGATGCCTCTGTAAATTTCAGTTAATAACACTGGCATTGTAGATCGATTAATAAAATATAAATAAGAAGTATTGATATAAGATTTACATGTCGAAATCCATATACATAAAAAAACTTAGATCATTCACTGTATGAGAATAATCAATTAAAAAAAAATAAGACTCTTCATCTCAGACTCCAATACCAAACTTTTCTCTTCATATCTTTCATATTTTAGATCTATGATTTTCCATTGTGTCCCATTCTCTTTAAGATCTTCAAATACATCAGGTATTTACAAAATAATTAGATCTTAATTCACGAGGATTTCTTTTCCTTCAATTTTTTTTTCTTTCAAATAATATTTTTCTCCAAATAATTCAAATCTTATTAGAATCTTAATGAATAGTTATCAACACTAACATAAACATAAGCTAGGCACTTGCAACTCATTCTTTCTTCAGGGGGAAGATGGAATATTCCAGCTCAGTTTCATTTGTGAAAGCTGTTTAGAGCAAGCAGTTGAGCTTGTCTCTCTCATGCAAGTTAACTATCTCTAGCATTTTTGACTATATATTTTTAAAATCTATATTAGGATCTCTATATTTATAAAATTGAAACATTTAACTTTGTTTTTTCTCAGGTCATCGACTTTCTTGATGAAAATATTATAGGATTTATTACTTAACATGTGTTGGCTCTGTCTCACGTCGATTTAATACTGAGCAAGCATGTGCGGTATTTTGCATCAGTAAAACTGATGATGTGAGAAAAAATTAGATTAATTATTTTACTTTCAAGATCTCAATATAATTTTTAAAAATAGATGCTAAAGATAATTAATTGTATTAAGTAATTTGTAATTAGCTTTCAAGTTTCACAAGCATTAATCATATGATTTGTGTGTGTGTAAAAAAAAAAGAAAGATAATAAGTCATAGGCTCCACTTGTTGTTAGATTCAACAATGAAGAAGAAACTGAAGTGGATTTATATTTATACACCAACTACATTGAGTTTGTGTTTGGTCTTGCTATTAAGGTTTTTCATTATAGATTTTCTTGTGCATAATGATGTGTAAATAGTTTTTGTAATTGAAAAACTTGAGAGTGCTACACTATAATTCAAATTTGATGATGGTGGAATGTTTATATTAAATAGTTTGATCTTTTTAATTTTTATGCTATTTTATTTTATATGATAAACTTATAATCCATAAAAGGAATCAAACATAATGATAGCTAGCGAGGAAAGTTGCATGTATATAAATAGTGACAACTAATTGGGTCAGGTTGTTTTTTGCATTTGAAAGCCCAACGATGACCTTATATTAAACTAGAGGCCCATTGGGTATACTGAAGAAAGATTTCCTATAGAAGACAACATTTCCTATGAAATAGGCCCCCATTTTGAGGATGCCGACCATTAAGACCTTGAGTGAGATCCACGGATCTAATCTCATCATCACCGTTTGCTATTTGCAAAAGAAAAAAAAAATCTTTCTAGAGGTAATGATGTCCTAAATTTAGGAGACTTTATTTATCTATCCTGTGAAAACTAATGAATAAATAGTATATATATCCTTCCAATACACAAATCCTTCATATATGTATCATTCCATTGTTGTCCATCCAATCAATTACTATGAATTATGATTAGCAAAACTAATTTAATTTTTAAATATAAAAATCCGGAGATACCAAAAAAGACCTTTTTGTTCTCATCTTTTAATGCATTGGGTCTGCAGACACATAAGATTTTAATATTAATCAGAAATACATACAACATCATAAATAAATTCTGACACAAATAACCTTTTTTTTCCAGGATTTATGTAGGACCAAAAATTATAAGATAGGAGACAACTTTCTAAACTTGCCACATGCAATGCCTTAAATGTCTTTGGGCCCCCTCCACCCCCTTTTTCGAAGAGCCAATGCCATTCAATTTGCTCCACAAATGCTTCCATGTGCCATGCCATGCTCTCTCCCCTACATCTATCCACCCACACATCGCTGTGCCGCCAAACAATCCAAATAGGCACAATGCGTTCCTTCCCTTTTGCCATGCAAATCTTGGATCTTTGCTAAACAAAACTATTCTTCTTGATGTGCAAATCTTGGATCTTCCCGAGAGTTTAGTTGGCTAAACAACAAGGGATCGTGTTTGAATGCTTTCACTTTGGGACAGCCATTCTGTGATGCTCATCCTTTTACTACACGAGCGAGACACTCCCATGATACTCTTTTATATGAGAACTAAGAGGTTGGTTAGAGGTATAGCTCATATGGTGATGTCCCCCGATTGGCAATGCAAACATTGTGATGTCACTTGGCATGAGCCCCACAACTCATAATGTCTACATGACACAGAAACATGAGGGAGCAAAGCTAACACAATGGGCCAGAGGCGAAGGGGACCTCTTTGCTCTACCAATTTAGCCCTCTTTTTTTTTCTGCGCTATTACACAATGGCTTATGAGCCTTCTCAGCTCAATTATGTTTGTCTTCGTCATCATCATCACCGGAGATTTTCAGGGATCAAAGTTCAGAGGGTCCAAACTTAACATGTGATTTTTTTTAATATATAATATTTGAACACAAGATCTTCTAACTTGATATCATACTTTTATCTGGATAGATGAAAGAAATCTTCACATCACAAGATTATGAGACATGATCTATTAATTTATATTCTTAATACAAATGAATGTTCGACATCAATGCTTAATCTCCACGGAGATTTTTGTAGCTCAATACAAACACCAATTCTTTTTCATTGTAATTAGTGTAAGACTTTGATTGTGTTCAAATTTTATCCAAATAAGATTGACGCTGGCTACAAGCCCAAGGAGATATGAACCTCCATTGGGCTGGCGTACCAAAAGTGCAATACTGTCACCCATTATATATATATATATATATATATATATATATATATATATATATATATCTGCCTCTATCTCCCTAAGCATCTCTCTTTCTCAGGCGGCTGCTGCGCATATTCCTGAGACATGCCAAAGTTGCAAAGATACCGAGGAGTAAGGCAAAGGCACTGGGGCTCATGGGTCTCCGAGATCCGCCATCCTACTCTGTAATGTCTCTCAGTACCTTCGCTTAAACTTAGCTCAGAGAGAGAGAGAGAGTGAGAGAGAGAGACAGGTTGAGGTATATGTCGCTTGAACAGGTTGCTTCGATTTCAGGAAGACAAGGATATGGCTGGGCACGTTTGAGACAGCGGAGGACGCGGCTAGGGCCTACGACGAGGCGGCGCGGCTCATGTGCGGACCGACAGCCCGGACCAACTTCCCCTTCGACCCCAACTTCTCGTCCGTCTTATCACCGAGCCTCATGGCGAAGCTGGAGAAGTGCTGTTCTGCATCCCGGGACGAGAGCAGGAGAGCCAAGGCGACGCCGATCGGAAGCCAAGAAGACGTCGCTCAGTGTACGGACGAAGAGTACATCGAAGAGATGATCCAGGAGCTCACTTACAGTGGCTCTCTAGAGATATCTACTTCTTCCTCTTCTTCATCTTCCTCCTCTTCTTCCTGTTATGTGAAATCTTGTGGGTATTAGTGCAAATCAACACACTCTTCAATCATATGTGTATAGTGTGCCATGCGCCTCATTTGAGTAGTCTACTCTATTCTTCTCACTGATGCTTGGTGTTGTGTGCATTCTGCTTTGCAACAGCAACTCTTGAGATGATGCTTCTCCTACCAAAGAGACTGCTTTAGTATTTTGATTAGGGTTTTAGTTTGAGTAAGGCTGAATCTTCGGGGATTAGCAGCTATAGGTTCAGATAGATTAGAGTAGTCTCTGCTTAGGTTCTTTACTTGGTACTTCATTTTATATTATCGGTATTTAGATTTCTGATCTATCCTCTTTGGTTAAAGATTGGCATTGTTAGTAAAGGGTGCTCTTGACCACACAAACACAAATGTTTTTTGCATGACAATTCTTAATCATGGAATGCTGGGCTCATTCACAGTCAAAATTTACAGAAAGACAAGTACTTCAAGTTTAACATAAATTCTTTATGATTAAGTTAAAACATTTGATGATGCAGTGCTTAAGATTTGACTCACAGAAATAGTTTCTTTAATCCCTTGCCAGAAAGTTGTGCCCCAAATATCACTGATGGAATATCATAAATTCTTTTATATATTTGCTTTATTTTGAATGATGTATGATTTTTAGGTCATGGTTGTGCATAAAAATTTAATCTTGAATCAAATATTGATGGTGATAACTGAATTTATAAGAATTTTACTTTTTTTTTTTTGGTTAACTGTAGTTTTGTAAGACGAGTCTTCTATAAAGTTGTTTTACAATTTATGTTCTTATAAATCATATATACTTATTATTTTTTGATTAATCAATACTCGACACATGTATTCCACTCAACATCATCTATTGGACACGCCACTTCATCTACTAAAGATACAAAGAACATCACTATAGCATCTAAGGGAATATTATTTTGTTAAATCGATGGTTATAAGAACAACTCTACAAAAGCAACATTTTAAGATACGTGATGATTTGGAACAAACTGAGATGAATGCTTCCGATCTTTAAACACTTGCGGCTACATATTTAAATAATTATTATAGGGGTTTTACTAGATAACAAATCTGACATAGTCTATTGGCAAAAAGATACGAGATATAGATTTTTTTTTTCCGAGTGGGATATAAGATAAAAATGTATGATAAGAGACACTGGATATAGACGTACTCGCTTTTGAAACTAATTTTGTTCATTCTTGCCTTGAATATTTAACAAGTATTTTCTTCTTGATGCTACAGTATTTGAAATACGAGTTAGAATGAGTCAATTTGATCAAATAAAATTAATGATCAAATTTATCCTTAATAAAAAATTAAAAAATAATCTCGTTTTTGAAATAAAATTATGAATATCAGGGACTTAACTAAAATTAACTAAGCATTAGGTGACTCTCACAAGTTCCAAATGATTTGTAAAAGTAAAATTTGATTAGTTCATTTTGGATAAGCCATGATGTCTTATAGAAATCAAAAGCTCTTAAGCAATTTAGTAAATACTTGATGTGCACATAGAAAGGAAGAAAAAAATAAAAACTTCATGAGGTAAAACAATAATCTCAAAGTCCACAAATAATCTTCGATCAAGGGTGTTGAAGTGTAAGGAAAGTCGATACATATTTTATGTATAAACTTATTTATCCAAACATACCCAATAGATTATCCGTCCAAGAACTTACATACCCAATAGATTATCCATCCAAGAACTTACATGGATAATACCTAAAATAAAATATTAATCCAATTCTATGGAACCCTTGTACTTTTTATGAATATTAAACTAGTATTTTGAATCGAGCTATGTAATGTCACCATGCAATAAGCCATCGATCCAAATAACTCAATTTTAATTCTAATTTTAGATTTTGGTTCTGTATCATGTAGAAAAGGAAAAGATTAAGTATGTACGTCACTAAATTTGTTTAGGGTTGTCTAAACCTAACTTGATAACTTGCGGATCCAAATGGCTCTTACTGCAGGTTCGTCAAACTTGTGGTTGGGCTTTAAGGGCGTGGGTCGAACAATCACTACACCCAATATATATAACGTCGCTTCTATGATAGGATGGTGCAAGCAAGAATGGTGAGGCCGAGAGGTTTCCTGTGAAGGTTGCTGACTTCTCCCCTTGGGCGCTTCTCCCAAGGCAAAGTGATAGCTTTCCCTTGCGCTCGTGCTCTGCTTGCGCTTGCGCTTGCGATCGGTGCTGGGGACGGCAGCCTCTTTCCTTACCAAATGACGAGCGGGTAGCGGAGGGCGATTGCTCCCTTGGGTGATTTCTCCTCTACGATCGTTCTCCGGCGAATTCAGGCGTGGAAGGACGACGGTCGCTTCTGCGATCGGCGATTCCAGGTGTGGAACGGTGGCAATCACTTCTGCAATCAGCGATTTCAGGCATGGAAGGGTGGTGGCTTCTTCTCCCCTAGGCGTGGGACGTCTTCTAGGGCGAGAAACAGTGGTGGCTGCGCTGCGATTGTGCTGGGTTTACTGCTGTTTTGCGATCCTGTGACAAATCAAGCGTGGAAAGTGCGACGGCTGCTTCTGCAATCGGCGATTCAGGTGTGGTAAGGGTGGTGGCTTCTTCTCCCCTAGGCGGCTGGCGGTCTCTAGGGCGAGAGACGCCATGGATGCGAGTGGCCAGATGCAGCACTCTTCTTCGCATATCGCTCCTTTGTTCCAGCGGGATGCTTCTCCACTGGCTTCTTCCCAGCGGCCTCCGCTGGTTGCTTCACAGCGAAATGCCCCTCTCCAGCAGTCGCTGGTTCCTTCACAGAGGGAGGGGGTTGCTCTCTTCAGCAGTCGTTGGTTCCTCTCCAGCAGCCGCTGGTTACTTCACAGCGGGAGGGGGTTGCTCCTCTCCAGCTGCCGCTAGTTCCTCCCCAGCGACTTAGGCTAGTTTCACACCAGGATGGTGTGGTTTTTTCTGGGCTCCTTGGATGAACCAGGCCAGAGGTGCGCTCGACCTTGGAGTAGCCTCTTCAAGGTTCCAATTGGTAGTTCAGATCTCTGAATATATTTTTTTGCTCTAGAAATATAGGCTTATCATAAGATTATTGTGTATGAGACTATTGATTCTGATGAACTGATTAAAACATGGTCCATGACAATTGTGGGTTACGTGATTGGACTGAGAACATACTTTTTTTTATTATCCTCATTCATCATAACTTGATGGGGAATATCAACATTTGATCTTCATATATTGAAGAATAAATTATTTATATGCAAGTTTTATTCTGAAGAAGATTTACAATGGGTCCTGAAGGGATTTTGGACTATCTGTGGTCATCAAATGATCCTACGACGTTGGACACCTGATGTTCGATTGGAGTTAGACAGTCTATAGTCTATCCCAATATGGGTTTCTTTCCATAGACTTCCACTACATCTCTTGGGTCGTCCTTTTATTGTAAAACTTTGTAGCACCCTGGGATAGCCATTGTATATTGATAAGGCAACAGCTTTGCAAACAAGATTGACTTTTGCCAGAGTTTGTGTAATGGTTTCTTCTGATAAGGAACTATCAAATGAAGTTTTTTTACCATGATTTTGATGGGAGCACCCGAAAGGTGAAAGTTTCATATTCTTGGAAGTCACAACGATGCAATGTTTGTCTATCTTTTTGACATGCAAATGGTGCTTGCCAGCAGCCTTCACAAAAAATCACACAGGTCTACTGACCACGTTAAGAGCCTCAGCATGGGGTCGCTACCACTATTCCGAGTACTCCAGTGCCAAAAGTGACGGTCGCGGAGAAGATGAATGAGCACTCTGACTCGTTGGAGCAGCGACACAAACAGGAGAAAGACAAGTTAGGACTTTCATCTTTTCCTATTATATCAGAGACTTCCATTACAAGAGCTTCCCATGGTTCTCACTCCCCAATAATGACCTCGCCTTCACGAATCATTCCTTCAGATAATCAGGAAATTGCATCTCAACAACCTCTTGTGAACCAAGACATTATACCTCACTAAACTCATCGCGCTTCGACACATCTCGTTATTCATGACTCCTTGCCTCAAGGTACGCAAAAATTTAAATATTTACAAGCTGTGGATGAGGTGGATAAATATAGAAATAAAAGATTCAAGGATAAATATATTATGCGAGAGGACCATGCAAAATCAAAGGATAAAAAAAAGGATGGTAATGTCATCCCAAAGTCGCATGCTCTTCCTTCTATCTAGTATTGATGAAAATAATCTGTTCGAATGTTCGTGGACTTAATAAGCCTAAGAAATGTCGGGAGCTCAATATAATAATATGATCTGCTACATGTGATATTGTTATTCTTGTGGAAACATAAATTAAAACTCATCATGTTCGAGTTCAGAAGAATTTAATATGGCCTGAGGTAGAACTTTTTACTAATGATTCTCAGGATACTTATGGTTGAGTTTGGGTTTTATGGCATCCTAACCTTATTACTGTTTGGTTTATTTCTTCTACTAATCAATTCATTCATCTTAAGACAGAGGATAAACAGACTAGATGTCAATTCAATATTATCGGTATTTACGCTTCTAAAAGTATGTCTGACAGGAATGCTCTAAGGCGTGATCTGGTTAGCATTGCAAATAGTTATCCTATAGTACCTTAGATTGTTCTCGATGACTTTAATACTGTCAGATACACAAATGAGAAAGTGGAGGGTAGAGTGCTTTCCGAATGTCAGCTTCAAAGTTTTAATGATTATATAGATACTACTACATTGACTGACATGAAATCTATAGGTGATTGGTTCTCATGGAATAATCAAAGTGCTGTTGACAGAAAAATTATGGCTCAACTTGACATATGTTTGATTAATCAGGAATGGTTAGCAGTTTTTTAAGATTCACTTCTTGAGTACGGTGTTAAGTTATTTTCGGATCACTATATTATGCATATACACGCAGATAAAGCAATACCCAGCGACAAGAAACCTTTTAGATTTTTTAATATGTAGAGCACTCACCCTCAGTTCCTCGAAGTTATCAAGTCAGCTTGGAACATTAACGTGTTTGGTTCTCCCCCTTACATCCTATGTCAAAAACTAAAAGCATGCAAAGCATCACTTAAGGAGTAGAATTCAACTAAATTTGAAAATATCACCAACAGGGTTCAGTTATACAAGAAAGAACTTATGACAGTGCAAAGCAAGCTAATTCTTCAGCCTCTGAATGTGAATCTTATATACAAAAAGGCTGCTACTAGAAATAACTTTATGCAAGCTTTGAAGCAAGAGAAATGCTTTTTGAAATAGAAGTCTCGAGAACATTGGCTTACTCTAGGGGATTCCAATACTAAGTTTTTCTATGCTGCTATTATTACCAGAAGGGTTACTAATCGCATCAAAAAATGCAAAGATATAGATGGTAATCTTATTGAGGATTTAGATGAGGTTAAAAATTACACCAAGTAATTTTTTTATTCCTTAATCAGGAGGAGCGGCCTAATAGTATTCATATTGGGCCCATAAGACGACTTGATTCTGAAGCTCTCTCTCGTTTTAATACCCCAATAATTGATGATGAAATTATGAGAGTTATTTTTAAGTCCCCGAAGCACAAAAGCCCTGGTCCAGATGGATTTCCAACTAAGTGTTATCAAATTGCATGGTCTATTGTAGGCAACGATGTCATAAAAGCTTGTTGATATTTTTTTTCCTCAGGTTATATCCTTATAAAAATGAATTGTACTTTTATTTCTTTAGAGCCCAAGAACGATGGAGTTGATTCATTAGAGAATTATCATCCTATTTCACTATGCAACTTTATTTATAAGGTTATTTTTAAGGTGCTGATAAATAGATTACAAAAGGTTATTAATAAGGTTATGAGTCCTAATTAGGCTATTTTTCTTAAAGGGATGAGTATTCATCATAATGTCCTTCTTGCTAATGATTTGGTTAAGGATCTGCACTAAAAAATAAGAGGAAAAAATATATGTTTTAAGGCTGATTTACGAAAGGCCTTTAACTCAGTCAATAGGCATTTTATTTACACGATGCTCCATAATATGGGATTCAATGTTGCTTGGAAACTCAAAAATTTTTTATTCTCTTCAATGGTTCACCTATTGGCTTCTTCGGGAGTAAGAATGACATCCGACAAGGCGATCCACTATCTCCTTATCTTTTTACCATTGCAATGGAATGACTCAGTTGTATGTTGGAAGAGGTAGTTTCCAATGACAAAATTAAGGTACCATATTATGGTTCTGTTCATATCTCACATAACATTTGCTGATGATCTTATTATCTTCCTTCAGGATAATCCAGTTTCTATAGGTAATCTGACAGATATTCTTAATGAATTTGGTATAGTTTCTGGTCTTAAGCTAAACCATGAGCAAAGTATATGTGGGTGCTTGCATTGACGATAAGGACTATATTGCTCAAACATTGGGAGTGCTGAAGGAAGTTTATTGGTTCCTTACTTGGTCTCCCACTTATATCCACTGGAATCAACAGAGTCTCATGTTAGTCTATCCTACAAAAAATTAAGAAATAATTTTCTCTTGAAAAAATAGGCTTCTTTCTAAAGCGGACGACTTGAACTTATTTAATTTGTATTGATCTCTTATTCTATTTACTGGTCTTATGCATTCCTTCTAACTGCCGGGTTTCTCCACGATATTGATAAATTACTTATGAACTTCTTCTGGAATGACATAGATGGTAAGGCAATGCACATGGTGAATTGGGGCAATATTTGTAAACTGAAGGATGAAGGAGGGCTAAATCTACGATATATTAGAGATTGGAATAAAGCTTGTATAGTAAAACAATTATGGGATATTTTAGGAAAGAAGTTTTTCTTTATGGTTACAATGGGTTTTTACTAGGTGCCTAACCAAGGAATCAATCTGGGAAGCATACGCAAAAATATCTCATTCTGCTGCTTGGAAAGGAATTATGAAGGCAAGGAGGTGGCTAAGTAACAACATTTCTTATGTGATCTCTTATGGAACCAATATTAATATTTGGTATGACCCTTAGGTGAATGGGAAAAGTATATTTCAATTATTCGGTGATAGAGTATGACAGGATATGGGAGCTCTCAAAGATCGAAAGGTTTCTGAATTCATTGACAATGGTACATAGTGTCTTCCCAACCCTACCTCCCCTGACATGTTATCACTTTGGCCGACTATTAGGGCTATTCCAATCAAGAGCAACTCTTCAAATATACTTATTTGGCTTCATGATGATGGTAAATTTAGTGCTATATTTGCATGGAACCAAATTAGACAACGAAACAACAAGTGGATCCCAAGTAGTTGGACATGGGATAGATCATGCTCACAGTGACATTCCTTATGTACATGGTAGACCCTTTTTAGCAAACTTGTTATGATGGACAATATGCAGCAAAGAGGTATTTATATTGTAAATTGGTGCTCTATGTGTATGCAAAAGGAAGAAAGTGTTGACCATCTATATTTTGCTTGTGATTATTTTTCTTGGATATGGAATGAAATCTTGAAGCAATTCGATCTTCAAAGGCTACCACGATCAAACTTGCATCATGAATTAGAAATGCTTATACAAAACTTCTCAAGAAAAGGGCTTTTTACACAACTGGCAAGAATTACATTTATATGTGCTATTTGGTGGATTTGGAAGGAGAGGTGTGGCAGAATTTTTGAGTGTCACAATATGAACAAAACTCAAATTCTGATAAAGATTCTTCAGGACTTACGATCGTGTGTGGAGTAAGAACTGAACATAAAACACCTAACAAGAAGAGAGAAAGGAATTTTCATAAGATTCAATTTTTCCATTAGTCAATAATCTCTAGAATAATAATGAAGATTGTAATGTGTTATGTGGGGCAAAGCTTATATTTTGTGATGTTTCCACAAGTAGTCCAGGACGGTCTAGATATTATATTTTATTATTTATTAACTATCTTATGCTACTCTTGGAGATAAGTTTAATGAAGTATGCTCATTCTACCTTTCTTGGGTGGGGTGTAATCTTCTAGACTACGGTAAGAGACTTCAGGCTTTAGTCTATGGCTTATGTAGATAAAGCTACTTTGTATAAACCTTATACATAATACATTATCTTTACTTACACAAAAAAAAAGAATGGTGCAAGCAAAGATCTAGCAGGAGAAGCCATGGATGCAAGATCCCAACCACTTCTATTGGGTGAAGATATCAGCGCTCTAGTGCTGCTGAACATTATGGTGCACGCCATTACGATGACATCATCGAGGTCATGGGCCTGTTGTGGGGGATGATCAATGGCGACACCATCATCATTATAAACATCTTTTCATCACCCTTCGAGGGGACCAAGATGTGCATCAATACGTACTCTCAAACCTACAAGTAGGTGAGGTGCTGCTGCCCGTTTCTTTTGAGCACTAGGAAGAGTGTTTCCTCTAGAATGCACAACAATTAGATATATCTCAAAAAACCTTAGAATCGAGCCAGGAAACTTATATTAACACACCTCCTCAAATTCTTTTGTAGTCCTAGGCTAAGTGGATGAAGAATGTATCACCAGGAAGAGCATTTCCTTTGGGATGTGATAGAACCTCTAGGGTATCTATCAAGGATAACTGATTGTTGTAGGGGATCGACCATCCTCGAACTCTATAGGGGTTCGACCCTCCAATATTCAGCCACCAGGTTGAATAAATTTACTAAAGTTTTATTGCTTGATGAAGGAGGAGTTATATGCTTATATAGGGTTTTCAAATCCTTACCATAGTAGGACTTCTACTTTAAGTGAAACTCTCCTAGATGAATCCTAACCCTAGTAGGACTTGGATCCATCAAACCCTAGCCGACTTTCTCAATTAAGGGTGGTTGGCTAATTAGGGTTTATTATATGTCAATTAGGGTTTATTGCAATCATGACTCAGTCGACTAGGACCTGTCACCCTCTTCAAATCAGTCTTGTCCTCAAGGCTGAGCCTCTATAAACTCTAGAAACCTTGTCTTCAGTTCTTTATAGGATTCCCACGTAGCATCTTCAATAAGCAAGTTGGTTCATTGCACCAGCACTTCAGTAGAGGGGTGTTAGCAATGCATCACAATCCTATAGTCTAGTATGATCTTCGGTCGAACCTGGACCTCTCCATAAGCAAAGGTGTTGGGTAGATGGCTCTGGGCTGATTCATTTTCTCCAAGCCTTGGTTTAAGGCAGGACACATGGAAGACCAAATGAATCCTGGAGTATGCAGGAAGATCCAATCTATAAGCCATAGCTCCCAATATGATATGCTCCACAATGTTGTAGGATCTATAAAAGCAAGAAGACAGCTTCATTGATGCTAAGGTCTTGATTGATGTCTGCTTATAGTGCTTAGGTGAAGAAAGGTCCAATCTCCAACATAAAACTTCCTTTTACACCTGTATGTGTTAGCTTACTGCTTCATTCTTGCTTGGGCGGTTGAGAGGTTATCCTTCAATAGTTGTAGAATTTTATCTCTGTCAATCAACTCTCGGTCTACTTGATCTACTTTTGATGTGTCTGCTACATATTTAGGAATTACAAGGGGTGGTCAGCCATACAAAGCTTCAAAAGGAGTATATTTTATAGATGAATGATATATCATATTATACTACCATTTAGCCTTGTCACATTCACTTACAATAGATTGAGGCATCCCATGTAGTTTAATAATATTTTCTACAAAAATTTGAGCAATGCTGACAACGGTATAAGGATTTCAGATAGTGCAGAAGTGGACGTATTTTGTGAGGTGATCGACCACAATGAGAATTGTACCTTTTTTCTTATGATGTAGATGGCCCTTTAATGAAGTCCACGGAGATGTCAGTCTAAGCAGAGTCTGGAATAGGTAATAGCTGTAATTTTCCTAAGCTTATCACCATTTCTCCCTTGTGTCGCTGACAAGTGTCACATCGTACTAAAAATTCAGCAATGATCTTTTTCATCCATTTCCAATAAAAATTTTATTGAATCCTTTTGTAAGTCTGAAGGAATCTGAAGTGTCCAACTACTGGTGAAGAGTGCATCTCCAGTAGGATGGAAGTTTGGCAGTGAGAGTTGGGCACCAACATTATTCGACCCTTGTATCACAGGTCCTTCGAGTCCCAACTGTAGTGCGCTACTAAGCTCGGTTCCTCCTCCAATTTTTTGATGATCTCCTAGGTCTCTGCTTAGCCATCCCGATGCGTCAGATTCGATCACGAACACCTTATCGATGTCAGGTAGCACTAGCACCGATGTATACAACGCCATCACAGCCTTGAGGGCGTCGAAGGCTGTTGTTTCTTCATCCGACCACTGGAAGACATTTTTTTCAGAAATGATATGAAGGGGGCGGTGATCTTGCCATAATCATTCACAAACTTATGATAGTAGCTGGTCAGCTCTAGAAATCCTCGCACCACTTTAATTACTTTTAGCAGTGGCCAACTTTACATTGCTTCAAGATTCGAGGGATCTACCCCTACTCCTTCCTTCGTGATGATATGCCCGAGGTACTTCACCTGCTCTGCAAAATGTTGCACTTTGACTGCTTGATAAAAAGGATATGTTCTCGGAGAATCATCAAAACAAATCGCAAGTGTAAGAGGTGACTTTCGAGGGAGGAGCTACAAATCAAGATATCATCGAAGAAGACCATAACAAACTTATGGAGGTAAACCCAAAAAATATCATTAATCAAGATCTGAAAGGTAGAAGGGGCATTGGTTAGCCTAAAGGCATTACCAGGAACTCGTAGTGGCCGTTGTGTGTCCAGAAAGCAGTCTTCGATATGTCTTCCTCATGCACCCGAATCTGATAGTATCCGGACCGCAAATCTAGTTTGGTAAAAACTTGTGCTCCCTTCAGTTCTTGATTAATTCATCCACCATAGGGATCATATATTTATCCTTGACGCTAATGCTATTAAGGGCTTGGTAATCCATATACATTCGCCATATTCTGTCCTTGTTTTGTATGAGGAGCACCGATGAAGAATAGGGGTTGACACTTAGTCGTATGATCCCTATTTCCAACACCTCTTGGAAATTCTCTCAATCTCAGCCTTCTGAAGATGAGGATATCTATAAATCCAAACATTTGCTGGTGGTTTTCCCGGCAAAATCAGTATACAGTAATCATGCAGTTGTGTATGGGGCAGATTTTTCAGTTCAACAAAGATGTTTGAAAATTTAGCAAGAAAATAGGAGAGGTTTGGATCTTTATTCATTGTCAGTTCTTTAGTTTGCAGCCCTTGAAGTTGGATTAGGAAGCCGACATGTGATTTTTGTAGCACCCTCTCCATGCATTATGTCGAAACAATCAAAATTTTGTGGTCGTGTTTTCTTCATAGTATCTATCACCTATTTCCCATGGCTAAAATTTTTCATAAGTAATTTGAAAAAATTTCAAGAAACATCACCTAGAGTAAACAGTCACCCAATGTCGAGCACTACTTCATAATTGTCGAATGGTAAAAGGAAGAAGTCCATGGTGATCTCTTGGCCTTGCATAACTAGTTTCACCTGTGAACACTTGTGGCTACAATTGAGGGTTCGGCCATCTACGACCTTCACATCAAACCTGCTACAATCTTCAATCCAGAGAGTTAATCAAGCAGCAACATTGATGTCCATAAAATTATTGGTGCTTTCAGTGTCGATAAGAATAGTAATCAGCTGGTGCTTGAGGAATCTGTCGATCTTCATGGTTTATGGGTTTGCGTAGCCAGCTAGGGCATGTACTATGCTGATGGCCAGTTACGATTCTCCCTCTGCATCTTCATTCTTAGACTTGAGATCTACATCCTTAGGTTTTGGATCCTCAATTGGTTAATCACCAAAAGTCTTCTCTTTTTGTAGCGGTGCTCTCGACTCCATGATTTATTGCAGTGCTAACATAGCCCTTTTATGGATCTTTCATGGTTTTCTTCTTGAGTTACTTGGACTAAGAGGTTCGGTTGGTAGCAAGGGAGGTGGAAGGTTTGATGGTTGCTGGTTAGTCTATGATGTTAGTCCTTCGAGCATCATTGTTCAACTGTTCCTCTTGGATGCTAGCGAAGGAGATGGTCACTATCAATGTATATGGTTGTCATGCTTTAACTTCAAATTTGATCTCTAGCTTTAATCCTTCGATGAATGTCTATAGTAATTATTTTTTAGACCAATCACAAGTTTGGTTCGAAAATCGTTCAAACCTAGTTTGATAATCTTAGATGGTCGAGGTTATGAATCTTTACGAGTTAGCTGTCCACATTCTCGTACTCCAATGGTCCAAAGTGGATCAATAACCCACTTTTGAATTGTCTCCACGTAGGTATGCCATAAGTAACACTCAACAAAACCAACAAGATTTGTAAAAGGATTGACACTACATATTTCCCCTAAAGATAAATATATTTTTTGAAAGATTTGGTCATTATTTTTATACTTGCTCTTTCAAAAAATATAGCTCTCATAAATTAGTTTGGGTTCCTAAAAGAACAATAAATGACTTAATACCAAAAGTCAAAAGAGATATATATAACCATGAAGGACCCAAAGTTGAGAGGTACCTAACAATCAATGACATGATGCCAGAAGTCAAGAGAGGTACCTAAAGTAAACCCCTCTTTTTTGAATGTATGTCTCCAAGCAAAAGCTAGGAGCAAAAGAGATAGTAGATGCTTAAGTCACATGACAACTTATTTTTAAAGCTCACTAGCTAAGACGAAGGATATGTCATCTTCGAAGACAACAATAAAGGAAAGATTATTGACATTGGAAATATCGATAATAAATTAAATATGTTGATTGAAGATATTTTGTAAGTAGATCGTTTAAAATATAACTTACTAAGCATTAGTTAATTATATGATAAGGGATATAATATCAAATTTGAATCTAATGCTTACACTAAGACATGTCATATAAAAATAAATCTATGATTGCCTTAAGGAATAATAATATTTATACTATTTATATTTAATAATTTTTATGACAAAACTTATTTTTAGATGATATATGACTTTGGTATAAGAGATTAGGTCATACAAGCATGAAATTGATCTCATAAATCAGAACTAAAGAACTTGTAAGAGGAATGCCTAGAACTAAATTTGTCAAAGATAAGATTTGTGATGTATGTCAACTAGGAAAATAAATAAAAAGTAGCTTTAAACCCAAAATCAAGTGAGTACCTCTAGATCATTACAAAATTAATTTGTATGGATTTATTTGGATCAATTGATATCACATGTCGATAAGATAGTAAATATACTTTTGTGATTATTGATAATTATAGTAAATTTACTTGGATATGCTTCTTGGCACATAAAAGTGATTGTGTTAAATATTTTATAAAGTTTTACAAACATGTTCAAAATAAAAAAAGTTTTATGATTTATTCTATTTGTAGTGATCATGGTGGTAAATTTAAAAATCATGACTTTTAAGAATTTTGTGATTCCAATGGGTATGACCATAATTTCTCTACTCCAATAAATTCATAACAAAATGGAGTTGTTGAGAGAAAGAATAAGAGTTTACAAAAGATGACAAGAACCATACTTAATGAATATATCCTACCCAAATACTTTTGGGTCAAAGACATTAAGACGTCAGACTATGTCATGAACATGATTCTCATAGAACCTCTTACTATATAAAACTCTTTATGAATTATAGAACAATAAAATACCTAACATTTTATATTTTAAAATTTTTATTTGTAAATATTTTATTTTAAATGAAAAGTATGTCTTAGGAAATTTTGATGTAAAATTCAATAAAGACATTTGTCTTGTATATTCTTCTATTTCTAAAGCTTTTTGATTATTAATAAAATAACTTTAGTCCCTGAGGAATCTATTAATGTTATTTTTAATGAGTTTTAAGAAAACTGATTTTGATGATGATTTTAAGTTTGATATTTTAAATTTGAATGAGAATTCTTGTAATACCCCAATTAGTCCAACATCAGGAATGGGCAAGATTAAGATTGACTTATAAGAGTTTGATGAGTATACTATTATTAGTGGTTTCGGCCAAACAAAGTTGATAGGTTAGTTAGCTCATTACGCTTGTGTTATGATATTTTTATATCAAAGCTGACCTATTATTTGGGCATGGTGAGGGGGCTCGAGTAGGCAAGGGCTACCCATGGATCGAGTCAGAGGACTCATCACGGTGAGCCACCACTGGGCTATGTTTCACATGCATCACATTAGGGTAAGATTAAGATTGACTTTTAAGGGTTTGATGAGTAGTAGTCATTCTTCATTTAAAAATATTTATGTAAATGCTAGATATCTTTTTATCTTAAATTTTACCTAAATGTATTGACGATGCTCTTAAAGATGACTTATGGGATTTAGCAATGCATGCCTTTTTATCTTAAAATTTCCTTGCCTATGCTTATTTTAAAAATTTTAAATGATTTCAAATAGATGTCAAAAGTATTTTTTAATGGTTTTATTTCTGAAGAAATTTATATTGAGCAACAACCCGGATTTGAAAATGATCTTTTCCCACATCATATATATAAATTATTTAAGGCCCTTTATGGGTTGAAGCAAGCCCCTAAGGCTTTATATGAGAGACTTAGCTTTTTTATTATTCAAAATAATTTTCTGAAAGGCAAGGTTGATACCATATTATTTGTTAAATATTTTTAAAAAATACTTATTATTAAAATTTATGTTGATGATATTATTTTTAGTTCTACAAATGAATCTTTTGCCAAAAGTATGAGTCAAGAATTTGAAATGAATTTAAGGAGTAAATTAATATTTTTTATTATAAATAAAGCAACTAATGATGAAACTTTTATTACTCAAACTAAATATACCTTAGATCTACTAAAAAAATTTCACATAGTGCTAAGGCCATCAACACACTAATGAGTATTTCTACATATATGGACAATGAAGGAGAATGCTTCAAAAGACTTATAGAGGTATGATATGGAGCTTATTATATCTTACTATAAGTAGACTTGATGTAATATTTAGTATTGAATTTTGTACAAGATTTCAATTAAATTACAAATAATCTCATTACAAAACAGTTAAAAGAATTTTTTGATACTTAAAAAGAACTCCAAATCTAGGATTATGGTATCCAAAATCTAAAAATTTTCATTTGATTGGACATGTTGATGCCGACTTTTTATGATGCAAAATAGATAGAAAAAATACCTTTAGAACATGTCAATTCCTAGGTCATGCACTTGTTTCTTAGTCTTCAAAAAAGTAAAACTCTATCACATAATCTACAGCTGAGGCATAATATGTAGTAGTAGGTATATGTTGTGCACAAGTAATCTAGATGAAGAGTACTTTGGAAGATTATGGACTTTAGCTGAAAAACATTCCTATAAAATATGATAATACAAGTGTAATTTGTTTAACAAAGAACCCTATTTAACATACTAGGACTAAATATATTAGATGTCATTTTATTATGGATAATGTTAGCAATCATGATATATCTTTAGATTTCACTGACACGAAACATCAATTGACAAATATTTTTACTAAACCATTAAATAAGGAACACTTTTATTTTTATTAGAAGAGAATTAAGCATATTGAATCTTTCAAATATATAAATTATGATTCTTCTCTTTTTTTTTTCTCATTCAATCATTATTTTAATTTCAAATACATGAATGAGATTTATGTCATATGATTTCTTTGTATTAATATCCCTCGTTGGCACATTGATGAAGAGAAGTAGCATTCTAATAAAATGATATCATTATCTTCCTTTGATAATGATAAAGGAGGAGAGAAAAGTAATAGCTTACACTTTTTTCCCCCTCTTTTGTTGATGACAAAGGGGGAGAATTAATGATAATTTTTGAATAATGTAGCACTCATATGCATATTATATTTGATGATGTTAACTTATGATATTTGTTTGAGATATATGGATATGATGTAAAATTATGCATATAATTCTTATAATAATAACTACTGAAAGTTATAATTTATAATTAAAGTTGTTTTGACTTAAATTCAAAGAGTTGAAAGGTTATCATGTTTCTTTAAAAATCTGAGTTCATTATGGTATATAGATAAGGAGAGCTTTAGTTAAAGCTCTGTCATCAATTAGTTATCATCATCAAAAAGAGAGATTGTTGAATCCCAAAGTTTGATGATAAAGTTAATTGATGAATTTATGAACTAATATACTTTTAAGATAAGTAATACAGGGATAACTTTGATCATAGACTTGAACCATCGAAGGGTAATTTATTGAACTAGACGTTGGGTTAAAAAACTTCATGCCAAAGATTGGACATCGAGATGGAGGATTGGACAACGTGCGATAGGATTGACTTCATGCCATGAGTTCGGCTATCATGTCAGAAGATGCGTTGAAGGTTCGGACAAAGTACCAGATGATCAAATTACATGTCGAAAAGTTGGATAACATGCTTCGTGATTGTAATTGAAGTGGTTTGGTCTTGATCATGGTCGTTTAGAGTCAAATTAAGTTAGTATTGGGCCGAAACTATGCTAACTTAATTTGGAGCCCATTGGGCCTAAACCAAGGTTGAATTAGGCTTGATAAAAAGCCAATTCGGTGACTTGGAGTTGACCTGGGTGGTGGTACCATCAGGTCCAAGCGATTATAATGCCTAGACTATCGAAAAGTATAAAAAGTACTTTTTAGGTATTCCAACAATGGTACCACCACCTATTGGCTGTAGTAACGCCACTTGTCGATGGTAGTACCATTAAAGCCTAGATTTTTTAGCTTTGTCCAGTGGTAGTATTGTCCGGTGCTGACGATAGTGTTGATAGAAGTACCACTCAGTGCTGATAGTAGTATCGTCCGGTACTAATGATAGTATCATCCAATGCCGACGGTAGTATCACCCAGTGTCGATGGTACCATAATGTCATAAACTTAGCTAGTTTTACTTAACTCATACGACACCCTTGTGTGTCCATTCGTAAAGGTCAACCTTCCCAAAACCTCCTATGGCCCCTTAGGACCTAAAAAAGAAAAAACGGGTTAGAAAAAATATTTCACATAGGATCCACAAGCAACCATTTCAGTAAACACTTCATAGCCAATACAAATTATAAACATGGACTTCACAAGCTCTGAATGATAGCACATAAAGAATCATGGTCTATTACAGATCGAAAGACTCCACAAGTGTCCATATGCCACAACTCTCATTTACAAGCTGAAAATGACTATAAAAGCCAATCAAACTAGGGCTCCCAAGCCTATTGTTAGCCTATTACTTGCTATATAAAGCATGAACAAAGACCAAAAGACACGGATATACATAAGCATTACATCAAGCACCCTATTTATATTTTTGTCTGTGATATTCTCCCCCACTTATTCCTTCAACATCATCGTCGAAGCCATTACAGATGTTACATCTCCTTGTTTTTTGTTGAATCTTCAATCATCTGCTCTATTTGCAATATGCCTCTTGGCTCCCAGCTACTCTCCGTCATTGTTGTTGAGTAGTTGAACTTTTGGTATGATATTCTGCTTCAACTCACTAATGACCGACTCTAGTATGGGGGTCAGTTGAGTTGTGATGATTCTTGTTGATTCATGTAGATCCTTCTAATAATAAAGGAAAAGACCTTCATTATATTATGCTAGTGTCTTAAACATCTCATGCTGCTTAAACTGGGTGGATGCTTGTTGGAGCTTTAACGAACATCACAACATAGACTTTAAAGTTTTTGAGGTCTTTCCTTTATAAAATTTGTCCATTGATTCTTCTTCAACTTAGTTATTATTTTTAAATATATTCGCATCACTTCCGCTTTCGATTGACATTTTATTGGGAAATGAAGCAAACCACTAGTGAGGATTTGACAACTATTTATCTTCCATTTAATTTCTTCGAAGGGTCTTTGAACTTGTGCATAGCTCCTCTGCTAGATAAATAAGAGAACTGAGATACTTGGTTTCACCCATTCTCTTAAGAGTTGAGAGGACAAAGATTACTTGACTTCGCTAGCCTCCTCGAGGTTGTACTTTATACATTGAGCTAGTTACTAGTCTTCTCCCACTCTTTAGTCATACTTCTGAAGCACTCAAAGTATTTGCACTCATTGTATTGAGTTAGTTGTTGTGATTCGTCTTCTCACTGCTATGAAATTTTGGAATATAAGAAGTTTTACCCGAAAAGAGCAAACTTTTATCCCAAGTTATAGCAAGTCTCTGATAGTTTTGGTCACCTCTAAGATTATACTATCTTTACCATCATCTTTGTCGCTTACTTGTTTGAGTAGAAAAGGTATACACCACATACCGCATACTTTATTCCTTAGTCGAGTACTCTTGCATCAACTTGAAGTCTCTCACTTTCAGTTATTTTAATGAGAAGCTCATTGACACTGGTTTTATGAAGTTCTCTGACGTCTAGCCTTCGGCTTTATCTTGGACTTGGAGTTTACCTCTACATTCTCTATCTTTTTGACCCTTTTCACGACCAACGCTATTCCTCATTGAGAGCAAGAGATCGATCACTCCACGAAAGTCCTACCTCTGTGGTACCATAGCACCGCCAAGCCTATAACACTACTATCTATTGCCTTGCATCTGCATCCCTTTCTTTGTGATTGGTGAATTTGCCTCCGTAGCATTGTGTCACTCCTCCGAGTCCACCTCCATTCTAACTAACAATTAGCTTTTGGGTATGTGAGCCACTCTGGAGTCCTTATCGCTTCCTCATCCCTTTTGACCACATGCTTCAACATCTCTATGTTCTCCAAGCAGTTTCCCTTGGTCGATGGAAGGACAGATTGCAACTCCCATGCATGGTCTCCACCATCTTATTGTAGGGTTTGTGTTGATTATGTTCTCCTTAACTTCCTTGGTAGTAACGTTGGCTTACTCGGTCTTGTCCTCTAACTTGTCGGGCTCCCTTAAGCGAATATAAGTACTAGAGCAATCCAACTCTTTGATTACTTCAATAATACCTAAGTATGATCAAGTCCCCCCATGGGACTCACTAGTACTTACACTCAAAATTCTCTCTCGGTGGTATATAACCCTCATATATTGATGACAAGGCTTTCATCTAATGCAAAATTGATGCATACATGGAAGACCTGCCTCTACGATATTATAGCCCTTTTTGTTGTCATGTTATTTACTAAAGTGGAGCTCCCAATAGCTCTTGATCATATCTCTGTATGATCAAGTCCCTCATGAGACTTCTCCCGCGCATGTTGTATTGCCTCAAATTATTTTATTACGATCCGTTACATCATATCGCCTGCTACTGACATCTCCATTGCACTCATATTTTTGTGGGATAAACTCAAACTATGATATCTCCATATGTGGCATATATTAGCATATTGCAGGGCCTCCACCACCTCCAATTGTATTTGCTCCTTTAGCAATTGACATTCGTCCACCCATTATTAGGCCACGCCCAAATAAAGAATCACTCTAGGAAAGCCCATTATATAGTAGCTCTCGAAGTCTACAAACTTCACTGAAATTAGTGCATCATTGTCTAGATCTTGGGCCTCTATCTCTTACCAGCATAATTTTTGTTACACACCACTTTATTCATGATAACTCAAATGGTAGCACTATGACATATTTTTTAGGAGTACTCGCCTCTACGTCTACTTGCCTTGTGCTAAGACCTTCTAATCTCAACTTCACCTTTGTAAGTTGAATCGCCTTAGTTCTTTTGTCAAATGCTTCTTTGAGATAAGGTGCATGTGTCTCAAAGTTCCATTCGACTATGACACTATGCAGGCCGAGTTTGTTTCATCATAATGAAGAACCCATAGAATGAAATGATCCTACTCTTGCCTCTGCAAGAGTTTATATCATTGACCTTTGTCCAAGGAAAGCTTCGTGCCTCCACTCTATGTTCCATCTTCTATGTCGACTCCCTTCATATGACTTGGATACTTAACCAAGTTTTACCTAACTTGCTCTGCCCATGATTTGCATTGAGTTGATGGTAGCCCTAGTGCCCACCATTCCATGGGTCAGCCCTTCGTTGAGTCTAATTTTCACATCGACTTTAAGTGTGCCTTCGTTGATGTCGCCATGGGTCGCTCCCCCACGAAATGCATCCACCACTGTATTACCTTATGCAAGATCATATGACGACCCCTCATTGATTGCTCGATCTATTGAGCTTAGTGGAGTTGTTATCTTGAGGTACTCCTCTTTAATATGTGTGGTCTACTACATATAACTCACCCTCTAGAGAGTCAGACTTATCCTTCTTAGATATCTATCATGTTGTAACTTTTCTCTTCACATTCTTCTCTCTAGAAGTTTTAGAGACCACTATCCCTTTAAACTACTTTGTCTTGCTGAATAAACTATGCATTGTTCTGCCCCGGTAAATGCACCTACTAGATTGTAACTCTTCTCTAATACAGCCCTCATTACACCCTTCAGGGCCTAGCAACATGCTAAACTTGTTGCACACTTCAGCCTCCTACAAACGCTTCTCATGTCAAAGAAAAAATTTTAATGCTTCATAGCACTGAGTTTTGATCGCCTTGGGATGGCCATAGACACTCTATCATCCACATATAAGCCCTTGTATGAGTACTAAATTTTTTGGGCTAGCAATTCCCCTCACCTCTATGAGCTTTGTACAACTTTTTTCGGTCGTTGTGCAATCCATCCCACTTTGCATGGTCTCATCTTTTACCAAGTGCTCCACTTGCCATGAGCATTGTCAAATTTGGTTGCCAACATTGAGCCGTAGCTCGAACTCGATCATCCCAAAGAGATACAAAAGCCCTTTATATATTATAACAAGCAATAGATGATTCCATATTTCCCAGAATCATGATGGCAACAACATCAACAGAAGCATGAAAGATATTAAAAAGTATATTTAGAGGTACAAAAAATGTAAAAATTTCAAAGCTTCAAATTCTTCGACGTGAATTTGAGACTCTTATGATGAAAGATTCAGAATCGATTGTTTATTTCTTCTCAAAAGTTTCTTCTATTGTGAAGTAAATGAGGTCTTATGGTGAAAATCTAAAAGATCAAACTGTAGTAGAAAATTTTTTATGAAGTTTACCTTCAAAATTTGATATGATCTCTACTGCTATAGAAAAAGCTAAAGATACAAGTACATTGTCTATTGATGAATTAATGAGCTTTCTTTTAGTTCATGAACAAAAAGTGAACAGATCTTCAGATGAAACTTTGGAACATGTTCTTTAAATAAAGATAGATCAGAAGAAGGATCAAAAAGGGAATTCAGAAATTAGATCTCAAGTCAGAGATCAAAAGGATAGAGGACGAGGCCGATCAAATGAAGGTAACAAAGAAACTCGAAAATATTTTAATTACAAAAAAAGATATACTGGAAAAGATTGTTGGTACAAAAATAAAAATGTTCTTATTGTAGAAAATATGGACATCTTGAAAAGGATTGTTGGAACAAAAATCAAACAAACTATCATGAGAAAAATAATGATAACAAAAGAGATGAAGAGAATATTTTCTTTATAGCATCTGATGAAGAATATTCTAGATTTGTTTGATTTTTGGATAGTAGATGCAGTAATCATATGATAGGAGATAAAAGTCTATTTTAGAAACTTGATGATTCGATCAGATCTATTATGCAGATGGGAAATGATAAAAAGGTTCAAGTAAAAGGAAAAGGAATAATTGCTGTGAACACAAAGTCTAGTAAAAAAATATTGATGATGTATTATTAATTCCTAATTTAAAACAAAATCTCATTAGTATAGGATAATTAATGAGAAAAGGATACTATGTTATTTTTATGATGAAAAATATCTGATTTATGATAAGAAAAGTGAAAAATTAGTAGCAATGACAAGAATGACAAAAAATAAAGTATTTGACTTATTATTTTTGGATTTTAGTACTCCTACTGATGAATTAATATTATGAAAAAATAGTTATGATCATCTAAAATTTTATGAATCTATGCAAACTATCTTAGATGGTGTATGTCATGATAATTTGAAAATTACAGTTGATAAAATATATCCACAGGAAAAGAATGAGATCTTAAACTCTAAGGTCAACAATGAAGTTACATATACAGAGATGGTAGAAGTTTTTGATAATGTGAAGAAAGCCAAAAGAAAGAAAAGAAAAATGAAACTTCCACGTTCAAAGAGATTCAATACTACAAATATAAAGCCGCCATCAAATCATCAGAGATCGATATCAAAGAGAAAAAGATCAAGTTATAGACCTAATCAGAAGCATAAGACAACCACTATAACATCGAAGATCAGCTCGTTGACGTCTTCACAAAAATTTTGATGAAGAAAATATTTCTTTAAAAATAATTTTAAATTATAACTACTTAAATTAAGGGTGTGTGTTGAAAATAATCCAATTAGTTAATATTGATTTAAGAAATTAGGATTAGATAAAAAAATATATGAAGATTTATATCTAATTTAGTTTAGATGATGATGAGATTAATTTAAATGAGGGTGAGATTTATTAAGATGTGATAGATTTTTTAGTATTTTAAAATATCTATATTCTATCTTTAAATCAATATAAATAAATACTCTTGGATCATTTCTTACATCATTTCAAAACATTAATCCTGGAGGATATTTCAATCTCAATGTCAGATCATCGACAGAATTTCTTGATTTTGATGAGCTAGTAACACATACTATCTTGTTGTTTGATAAGCGAATTAATCATTTATTGGAGTGCCTAATTCCTCCCGTATAATCTATATTTCTTGTTGGATTAAGGATCTAACTTAAGTTTCCCTTTTCGTATTCCAGGTAAAGGAAAGTGGCAAAGTTAGTAAACTAAAAGAGCTTGCTGATAAAGGGCAAGCTGTTTGATAAGTTAATAGGGAGGTAAGCCTTCCCACCAATATCTTCCTTGAAATTGCTTGTTTCTGAATCTGCTCTTGCATTGTTGTCATGTGGTAAGCTTCTTTAGTATTGATTTTTCAGATCCAAAACTTAAAATACCTCCAGTGAAGTTCATATTTATAATTGCATATTGATGCTTATCGATGCTTCAAAGCGTTCTCCATGAATTACCAACAAATGATCCTACTACGGCTATCATGCCATCATGCTGATCACATTTGGTGCATTAAGGAGGCTGGAATCTGTGATTAATGTTTCACCATGTTAGCATTTTAATGTGGCCAATTGCTAGACATCATCTATCCTAAACCAATCAAAGTGATTTCCATGTTCGTTTTGTATGACATTTAGAGCTCTATTCTATTAGTTTATAAAATGTTTGCATTAAAACTTCAAGTCCCTCCTGCCGGCTTTCTCGAGCAGCAACACATGAGAGCTGTAAACATAATACGTCTATGTGACTGGAGGAGGCATCCGCATCTATTTGAGTTTTCTTCCTGTCTGCTGTTCAGTAGGTTAGGGTCGGAAAAAAAATAATAATAAATTGGTAAAAGCTGCTAAGGTGAAATTTTGATTGATTTTCAGGTGACTTCATTTTTAGTTCAGGGATATGCAAAAAGATTTTTCTTAAAAATAATATAAATAAAGATTTAGATGCTTTTGATCTAATTAAGCATATCATTATGTATAAAGCTTAATAGAAGAAAAAAAATAAATTCATATGCTCAAATGCTAAATAATTGGCATAATGTGCCTTCTTGTTAGTTTTGTTGTTATTGTATTGTCATCCTTTAGTGTAAATCTGGAAGAATAACAACATTAGGACGAGATCAATAACATTTACTACTGCTACTTTTGCAACAAGAAGGGACAAAGATGTTACTAGAACTCAACCATGTCGGAGGCTTGTGTGTATAAAGGCAAATAGAGAGGTTTGTTGCCCCCAAACTAAAGGTCTCCTCCACTCAAGGCATCATCAAGAATAGATCAAAGATCAGTCCTCTGGCAAACTTGAATGAACTGGACGTGCAGAGTTGATCCATCATACTCAACATGACCGACTGTCGTCTTCAGTTTAATATGAGTGATCTTATACACATGTAAACATCTGAAATATATAGCAGAAGAAAAAGAACCAGTGGCCTCTCGATCTATTATCTTCATATCATTTTACTTTGACCTTTGCTCTTCAGATCTAGAATTCTGATTCCTATTTTTCAATATTATCACACAAACTATCTAGCTGTTTAGATTCGTAAGACACAGAGCCGGTGCAGGTTGTAGTTTTATGTTCCTTGTCTGAAAAGATAAGGCTATCATCATCTTCCCCGGCATCTCAATTTCAATGTCATGCTTCCTTTCCGGGGATGGCTGGTGGTTCAGTCCTTGGCCAACCAAGGAGATTTCCATGGTCCCTTCCAATTATTCCACAGCATCTGTGAGTTTCAGGGATGTTCATGATGAGAATCCAGTCTTAGGTAACATCGCTTGTTTCTAATCTTAATCTCAGCTAATCCTGCTGTAGTTCTCACAACCACACAGGCAATTGAACTCATATATGAGTAATGAAATCAAGCTCTCTGTTTGTGGGAGTAAGACTTGCCTCGGTGGAAGTCTCACTGCATTAATATCTCCTGCCGCTTGTAGGCTTATCACATCACGATCTAATTTACTCTCTAAATGACCAGCAGTCTATTGACTGTTGCCAAATGCCTTCTTGACCTGCTACAATGGTACTTATGATCATTATTTTCTCTCACTACAATGGTGTTAGGTCAATGGCATTGAGTGCTTAAGCAAATCTATGATTGGGAAGCTCCCCGTTGACGAAGATGATGAGGCAGTATCACATTCGTCGTTGTCATCATCGGCCAGATCATCAAAGCACTAGAACTCTTCTTCCTCCTTTTCCTCAGCTTGCAATATCTTATTGCATTATAGAATGTCAATGACTGTCATAATTCATTTGATTATTATCATCAGGAATTGTCTAATCTAAATCATCTGATAGAAAATTAATTAAATATATAATAATATCTTTTTCTCTTTGTGAAAAATCCAATACAGAAAAAATCATAGGATCGTAGTCCACTTAACTTCCACTATCATTACTATTGATAATAGGTTTATAATGAAAATTTTCTAAACAACTAGAGGATCACCACAACATCAAGAATATATATGTCTTGGTTTACAAATGAGATAACATCATCAAAATATATAGATCTCACAATAGGTAAATACCAAATCTCCTCAAGTGAATATTGTAGGAAACCATCATAGAGATGATAGATTATAGATCAATACCGTTAGGATTGTAGAGCTTACTGTAAGGATCTCCATATAAGATTTGGACTAAATCTGAGGAAGTTTCACCGTTCGATCTTGCCAAAGCTTTCTCTTTCTCTATTCTTTCATTTCTCTTTCTCCTCTTTGTGTTGTAGCTGCCGACCTCAACTCATGCGCACACACCACGCAACATCCACTTAGTTAGGGTTTTCTCACTTTATCTTTTTTTTAATAAAGTAAGTTTGATTGGTCCAAGCCCACCTATGGGATGGACCCAACAATTCTCCCTCTATATGATGGGCTGTACTAAGCTCGCTCTTTGTCTATATGCTTCAAGTTTCTCTTTAGGCAAAGACTTTATCAATATATCTGAACCATTCTCATCAGTATACACTTTCTCTAAGTATAATTTTTTCATCTCAAGCACATCACGAATCCAGTGATATCTTACATCAATATGCTTAGATCTAGAATGATATGTTGAATTCTTGGAGAGGTGAATGACACTCTGACTGTCACAATAAACAATGTATCATTCTTGTTTTAAACCCAATTCCTATAGAAAATTTTTTATCCATAAAACATCCTTACAGGCTTTAGTAATTGCTATATATTCTGTTTTTATGGTCGATAGAGCAACACAATTCTGTAACTTAGATTGCCAAGAGACTGCTCCCCCTGTAAAAGTCATTAAGAACCCTGAAGTGGATTTCTTAGAATCAATATCATTAACCATGTCTACATCTGTGTAACCCTCTAGTACAGGTTTACCAATGCCAAAACATAAACACAACTTGATAGTACCTCTTAAATATCTTAAAATCTATTTTACTACTGCCCAGTGTTCCTTACCAAGATTAGAGAGAAATCGGTTGAGAATTCCAACTGCATAAGTTATATCTGGCCTAGTGCAAATCATAGCATACATCAAACTACCTATTGCTGATGAGTAAGGCACTTTGGATATTTCTTTTTTTTCTTTCTCACTTATAAGATACATCTTTCCCTTCCCATACTCTCTCTGGAACATCACTATTCAGAGGAACTGATAGAGAAAGATTTATCAGATTAACTGTAGTTCTCATAGCCTCCCCCCAAAAAGACTTAGGTAACTTGGCATGAGAAAGCATGCACCTAATCCTTTATTTAATAGTTCTATTCATCCTTTCTGTCATACCATTTTGCTGAGGAGTTTTAGGAACTGTCTTCTCAAGCCTGGTACCATGAAACCTGTAATAATTTTCAAAAGGACCCTTGTACTCACCACCATTATCTGCTCGAACACACTTTAGTTTTATTCCTATTTCTCTTTCAATACTGGCATAAAACTCTTTGAAAACATTAAGTATCTAGTCTTTAGATTTTAAAGCAAAAACTTAAACTTTTCTAGAATGGTCATCAATAAAAATAACAAAATAAAGAGCTAGTTTGCATAGTACAGATATCAATGTGAATCAAATCAATGATATCTAATCTTCTAGATGATGGATAAGTATGAAAGACAACTCTATGCGTTTTTCAGGCTAAGCAATGATCACAAGTCTTAAGAGATATACCTTGCAACCTTAGTAAGAACTGCTTTCTAGCAAGAGTTTGAAGTCCCTTCTCGCTAATATGACCAAGCCTTTTATGCCAAAGATCTATACTTTCATTCTTTTGGATTGCATTAATCTCTCCTTTGTGTAGCTTAGCCTCCATAATATAAAAAGAATTTTGCTTATTTCCTCTTACCACAACTAGAGAACCTTTAGTGAGCTTCCATTTACTTTCACCAAAATAATGCATAAACCCCTCATCATTAAGTTTCCCTATAGATATCAATTTTAAACGAATATCTGAAACATGTCTTATATCTTTAAGTATCAATTTACTCCCAATATTGGTCTCTAAGCAAATATCTCTAATACATATAATCTTAGATGTACCACTGTTTTCCATTTTGACATTGCCAAAATTACCAACAATGTATGATCTGGATAAATCACCATGAGAAGTAACATGAAAAGAAGCACCAGAGTCAATTACCCAGTTATTGTCCTGAGCTGCAAGATTAACACATCCATCATCATAAATAATAGCAATATCACTTTTAGCAGCAACTGTATTAATCTATTTTTCATTTTTCTTTCTGTCATTTTGTTCTCTCTTCTAGAACCTACACTCTTTCTTCATGTGACCTGGTCTGTTACAGTGAAAACACTTGATATCTCTTCTTGACTTGGATCTTCCTCTATAACCATGTGGATTTCTACTATGACTTCTTCCACGTCGTTCTTGTTTTTCAATAGCAAGTGCACCAGAAGAAGATTCTCCTTGTTCTTTTCTTTTGACATCTTCATTTAGCAAACTATCTTTAACCATATCTATAGTTAGAGTCCCATCTGGCGTGGAGTTAGTAATTGTCATAACATATATTTCTCAACTTTCTGGTAAAGAGCTAAGGAGTAGCAGTCGTTGCATCTCATCATCTATATTCATTTTCATAGTAAATAACTTGTTTGCAAGACTCTGAAACAGGCTTATATGCTCAATGATATTATCACCATCTTTATACTTTAGATTGACAAGCCTTTTGAGGAGAGAAATTATGTTTCCCACTGTCTTTTTTGCAAAAAGATTTTCCAAACTCTGCCAAATAACATCAACTCTGGTTTCATCAGAAATATGCTCATGCAGAGTTATATCCGTCTATCTTATAGGCAATGACTTTTCTGTGTTGTACCTCTCATTCTTCATCATCCATAGTAGAAGGTTTTGGTTTAACCTTAATAGCCTTATAGTCTTTGCAATAGAGCAAATCTTTCATTATACGCCTCCAAGTGGAATAGTTTAATGAGTTCAATTTAATCATACCATCTGACTCTTCAATTTCAATCACACAAGAAAAGTTGCACCAAATAATCTGTGCTCTAGTACCACTTATTGGAAAAAAACTATTGAATGCAGAATAATATCTTTCCCTTTTTGTATCAAAATGGGATTCTCATCAAACTTACCAACTTGTTCCAAAAGGTAAATATTAACTAGAGCAAGGTAATAAATCATTCACAAAATGAGATACTAAATTTTAACGTGAAAAACCCAATGTGGGAAAAACCACAGGACCATAGTCCACTTAACTTCTACTATCACAACTATTGATAATAGGTTTATAATGAAGCTTCTCTAGATAACTAAAGGATCACCACAACATCAATAATATATATGTCTTATTTTACAAATGAAATAGCATCATCAAAATATATGTATCTCACAATAGTTAAATACCAAATCTCCCTAATTGAGTATTATAAGAAATCATGATAATACTGTTAGGAGTATAGAGTTTACTACCAGGATTCTCCATATAATATTTTCGACAAAATCTGAAAAAGTTTCATTTTGCCAAAGTTATTTCTCTTTTTTTATTTTTTATTTCCACTGTACTCTGTTTCTGCAGCCGCCGAGGTTTTATAACTTTACTTTTTTTTTATTTTTTTTAAAATAAGCTTGACCGGTCCAAGTCCACGTATGGGGTGGACCCAACAAAACCAAGCAAATACACTACATGTGGGAATGACCGTAAGAGCTAATCAGAGAGGACTCAGATTTGTTAGAAAGAAAGCAACCTGTCACCAATATATTTCTACTAAGTCACCAGTAGTTTGGCTATCAATCAGTCATCCAACTAAACAGATGCAACTTGATAGAGGGATTCTACCATGAAACGTGCATCTTCTCAAGTTTCCTGGTGTTGTCAAACGTTTTACTTCCTTCCGAGCTTCTTCTACTGTCCTGTGCACTTTCAGTGCACTTTTAGTGGGTTTCGATGATCTTTCATCCTAAAGTTGTTCTTCATGTTGCTAGCAACAGTAATTTACCTCAGTCATGGAAGGGCGCAGTGTTGGGGTTGTTCTGATGCAGAGGGAGGCATCCAACGTGAGATTCCTCAGCTGATCAATGTCGTATTCATCTCCTAGTCTTACATCCACCAAAGCTTGCACAGTCCCATCACGTAGATAAGGTTTTGCCTGCATGAAACAAAGTTAGCAGTAGCAGTTCCGTAATGATCCCGATGCCTATCAGATGCAGCTCTGAGCAAGCTGTTGTGAGATCCATCCACTGGTTTCCTTCCTGATATGATCTCCAAGAGGAAGACGCCAAATGCAAACACATCGGTCTTCTCGTGAACGATCCCGTGCATGAAGTATTCCGGCGCCAAGCACCTGGTGATACCACAAGCTTCGTTAGCTGCTGCGAGCATCGAAGACCTTGCGCTCCTGCATGAATGTTCTCGAGGAGTTCGTACCGGAACGTCCCTTCTATCGGTGCCCGTGCCACGAAGCGGTGTGTCCACTCCGTTGAAAGCCATCTTGCAAGCCCCAAGTCGGAGATCTGCGGTGGAGGAGATGGATTCATCATGCAGATTGAGAGGAGAAGTAGCAACGAGGTTAGCTGAGTGCTGCTACCTGAGGCCCGAAGTTGGCGGTGAGGAGGATGTTGGAGGCCTTGATGTCTCTGTGGATGATCCTTCTCTGGCACCCCTTGTGCAGGTAATGGAGCCCCCTCGCAGTGCCCACGGAGATGTCGTGCCGCAGCTTCCAAGCCATTGGAGGAGAGCTTTCATCTGCACATAGCGTACACATAAGCTCGAACACGTTCTGTGTGTGACGTTCTCCACGAACAGCTTCGCACCCGATGTCACGTTACCGTAGAGGTTGGAGCAGACGGAGCCGCGTGAAGAGAACTCAAAGATCAGATGGAGGTCGCGGTCGACGCAGCATCCGAGGAGGGCGGAGACGTTTGGGTGCCGGATGTGGCCGACCGCGCCCAGCTCCGTCAGGAAATCCTTGGTCCTCTGCTCGTCCGACGACGCCCTCGTCAGCCTCTTCACCGCGATCGCTTGCCCGTCCTTGAGCACTCCCCTGTACACCTCGGCGTGCCCGCCTCTCCCGACCAGGTTCTCTGCAAACTCCAACGCCACCAAAACAACAAGATGGAAGATGATGAGAATCCGCCGGAGTTTCCCATGTAACAGCGCTGTGAAACATGGAGCCAGCAGACCTTGGCGAAAGCCACCAGTTGCTCGATGTATCTCCTCGTCGGAGAAGCATCTCCAAGTTGGCTTGCAAGGTGGTTCCCCATCGAACAGATGATGGATAGGTTTGTTGTCACTAACAGGGGAGGCATTCTCGTCTGCGGTCGCTTGTCCTCTGCTCCTCCGACCAATTCCAAGAGACAGCAAGCGTTTAAGACGCATGCTTACTACTCTGTCTTCTGCTCACTTGCACTCGAAATGCAGGTGATGATCAAAGAAGAGGAAGAAGAAAGGGAGAGGCCAAATGCTTTAGGAACTCCTAAAGCAGTCCACCATTACTGCACACAACGAGGAGGATGCTTAGGTATCCGAAGGAGACAAGGTGGCGGTGCAATGCATTATGATGATACTGCATGAGGGAAGGTGGGAGTTTTCTAAGAGGAACTGGTGGCGCGTCATCCCTGCCACTGTTGTCAGCAAAGAACGCTCAACACAAGGCTTTAATGGTGGAAGATGAAACCAGAGCTACTGTTTCATGCTCGACACCTAAATAACATGGTCATGGAAGGAGATGAGCACAGCAGCAGTCAGCCACTGAGCGTGCCGTGCCGTTCATCTGAACCATCTCATCATCCATGGAGCCTGAGAAACCATGGCACATGGTAGATGACCCAAGCAGCCATGGGTGAAGTGCCGAGGAGGGGATGATCATTGGATGGAATTATATTTTACAAGTGTTCTCGAGGGGCCAAGATTCGATGGAGGAGTGAGTACTTGGGGTGGAGGACCAAATACAGGTGCAGATGGGGTCCCAAGCCACATTAATCCCTCAATGATTCCTGTTGTGCATGAGAATGCCATGAATGATGCTTAGAGAAACTGTTGGCAGAGCAGTGAATTGGCTGTCATGATAATATCTGCTGGTGGCTCAAAAACTACAAAAATGAGAGGTGGGTGTTGCGCCGACAGCTGTTCGTTGAAAGAGATAGAAGAGAGAGAGAGAGAGAGAGAGAGAGAGAGAGAGAGAGAGAGATAAAAAAAGAGTCACTGTGTATGATTTAGTCTTCTGATTAGATAATAATCTAATTATACTATTACAAAACGAGAGGGAAACATTGATTCCAATTACGTTATTACAATAGTTATCTTATTTAGTGTTCTAATTATGTATGATTTGGTTACCATGAACCTTATGCATGAGACTTCCATCAATACAAACATTCTAATGATCATCTAGATAGTATCGAAACTTTATAATTTGAATAAGAACGATAATTTTAGGTTAAGCGCAATACGATACCAGTCGTAAAAGAAAGTCCAAAAGACTACAAAATTTGAATAAAAACAATAATTCTAGGTAAAGTTAAGATTTAATTTAAAATTCTTATTGTCATATTTACAGGATAAACTAGTCAATATCTTTTTTGTTTAGTGCTCTTTAAATATATTTTATGATATCTCATTATCGAGAACGAAAGGATGACTAGCATCCAAGACATCGACCCCTAGACCCTTCACCTATGGGGAATAAGAGTTTGAACCTCAACCTATGAGAGAATAAGATCCCACCCAATACACACCACCACCAAATTGAGTGGTTGGGTATGGTTTGCACATCTTATTCATATAAGTATCAAATAATTTTGCATTTCTTTGCTAACCTATGTTAACAACCAACACTGGTAGAGGTGATTAAATTAACCTCACCTCATGAGGAGAATAACTCGATTATGAATGAATGCATACATATTATGAATCAACACACACACACCCACACCATTCATCAATAGATGTGTCGAATTTATTTGGCGTTGGGACCATGGATCTAAGAAGTATTAGATGCAAATCCACGTTGAAGAGCTCCATGATTACTGTCTTCCAAGGCTTTTGTATGCTTTTGTGATAGCCGATGTCTTTAGTCTTCATCTTAAAGTTCTAAACGGATGAGAAAAAGTAGGCCATGGTGACTTGAGTATGTGGTGAAGGAGAACAGGAAAGTGGTGGTGGTAATTTTATTGCTATCACCACCTTGCTCTAAGTGCACGCGTATAAAAAGCCTCAACACAGAACAGTATATGAGCGTGAGCAACATCTTGCTCCAGATTGTATAGGCTGAAATGAGCAGGAAATTAAGCCTTGTGCATGAATCATATCAGGTCCCAAAAAACATGTTCAAGAGACATGTTTACTGTTCACTCTATTAACCATACGAAAACATGCATCAACAAGATCAAAGAACCAACACCAAACTCGAAAGAAACAACGAAGTAGCCAATGTAGATGTGTGTGTGTTATTGAAGAACCCTTGTTCGAGAAATAAAGGTAAGACATGTTCTCAAAAGAGTGATTCTTTCAACATTGACAAACTATGGGCCTCAAGTTTCTGCAAAGATAAAGAGCAGTGCCACAGGATGCCATGAGAACAAAAGAGCATTAGGAGGAACAGAACAGTTTTGTTCATGTGTCAGGTACATATAAATTGTAATTGTGGATGAGCAATAATATGAGTTAACCTGAAATTGCTGACCCATGAATACATGCCCGATGAATAACTAATGCAATAATTTGCATCTAAAGAATTGTCTCATTGATTATCGAGTCGAATAGCTTTCCAGGCCTCATTGCCAAAGGTTCTTGCAGAAGCCTGTTGGCGCTGGAGGTGGCCTCTTGCTGCAGATCGCTTCCAAGAAGGTGTCCACCAACTGCCCTGCAAGGCTTGGGGGATCATCGATCAGTGTATCAACGTAAACACTAACAATTCTTCTCTCCTGTGGGGTTGCCCGTAGGCTGAACCAAGTCAAGAACTTCACCCTGAAGTTGCTCTCGATGTGCCCCTCGCATTCCAGCCACCTAATGACCTTCACACAGTATTCATATAACCCTTCCATCAACCCATCCTTGATATTTATGCTCTCAAATTTTCCTCCACCTCTTTTCTTGGATGAACTTCCTGGTTCCACATCTGGATTCAATGAGCCTTTCTCAAATATATTAAAACCAGTGTTCCCTTTAATGCACCTTCCAGAACCTTCTGTAGCAGTTTCCAACCTGCAAGGAGGAGTCGCAGGCAAGGTGGAATCTGATTGTCCAAATGGTACGATCACCATCTCATTGACGACAGGAGTGTTAGATTCATTATCTGACTTCGGGATGTCAGATGCCTGGTTATTCTCCATAGAGTTAGTGGACTCGATTGGAATAGTTGAGTTTGGCTCCTCATCTAATGCAGAATCAGAGTGCCCATGTGAATCCTCTGGCTCAAGAACTTCTGCTCCACTAACACTGCCCTTACATTCACTCTTTTGGTGGCTATTACCTTTCTGGGTACGATCGAATGATTTTTCTGTTTCGAGAATCTGAGGCTTCTCACAATCATCAAAATCAATTTCTGGCAACTTATTCAAGTCAGCACATGCGGAACTATTGGTATTGGATTCGTCTCCCTCCGAAGGATTAGATAAGCCACTACTGTTTGTTTTAGAGATTTGACAATGTGGGTTTGATACAGTTGTCTCCAGTGCCAAACCCACAGAGTGATCAAGAGAGATGGCTTTAGTTTTTACTCCAACTTCCCACGAGTAGAGGTCCCGCATTTTGCTGAAGCCTACCACCTTGAACATATATTCAGTAGCTGGAATTAGTTCTGTTAATAGCAACTTTTTCTTTGGTTTAAACACAGACAATGATGGTTTCCTGGGGTATTCTGAGCTGTCAGTCTTTCGGTGCCACAAAGTGAAACCAGCTAGCTCTTGAGCTAATGGTGTGTTATCGTCTATATCCAAAGCCACAGTAAGAGATGTTGGGAATATCTCTTCAAATTTGATGAAGCTGGAGGATACCGTACCAATTTCTGTAGGCAATAAAAATTCACAAAAAATCAATCAGTCAAAACCAAACAGATACCAGAATGCTCAGTAAACTTGAAGCTCAGTGAAGCTTACGCTGAAGTTGACTATTAGCTGACAAAGAACTAGCAAGCATAGAATCTAGTAAGTCTACTGCATGGGCACACAGTCTTTGAACTTCAGCACCAACAGAGAGTCGGTTAACAATTCCACGTGCCATGTTTGATAAATCATCGATAGGCCCAACCTCTGCCTCCAGTTTCTTCCGTGCTGTATCAACTATCTCATGCAAACTCCGATACTTTTCAGTTAGGCTGAGAAGTTTATGACTAAGAGAAATACGATAACATAATGCATCGACTCGTCGTGCATCTTTTGCAATCAAGAGTTGCTTTTTCCAGCATCTGAAGATCAAAAAAGTTGAGGTAAGAATAAAATGAACCATCATTGAAAGTCAATTGTTCCAACATGTGATCACAAAGGAGTTTCTATTCTACTATAGATATCGGCACTGAAGCAAATATTGCTCTAGACAATCTAAAGCTGATTTACTTCATAAAAATGGTTCCTGCCAATGTCTAATATATGATAATCATACTGAGATAAACCTTATATCTTAAATGAACTTTGGAAAGATCAAGTTGACCGAACAAAGTATAACAGTAGCAAAATATCGACACATTAAACTAGATCAACAAGACAAGACATTTGAAAAGTATAAACACAGTTGAAATAGATGTTATAATTGTTGATGATTCATCACAAATACATGCCTGGATCTGTCCTTGCAACATCATAGTTTCTTTATCAAAGCAACATGCTAACATAAACTAAACATTCCCAGCCAAAGAAAGAGAAACAGAAATTATGGAAATCTTTAGTTTATCAAGTACCATCTTAGATTTTAGAAATTAAAAAGAATTCACACTTATGTCTGTATTTGAGAGAGTTAACACTGTCTAGCAATTGCTACTTGTGAAAAGAGAATATCTTAGAAACCTACTCCTGCATGGTATTCCAGAATTCTCATTCATAAGCACTTCTTGCTCTTATATTCAGTCCCAGTAGCCACAGTGGTAATCATGCTTTTCTCCACTTTATAAGAACAGATACATCCATATGTTACCTCTCTTCTTTACCAAATCATCTTTTCAATGACCAAATTACACCTAGATGTTTCTCTATCATTGTGGCCCTTTGACTGGAAAAGGGATGAACCTATTGACATTGATCCCATTTTCCCCCCTCAATGCTTGTGTGTTGCTTAACAAATTATAATGCAAGACTAAATACTTCACTTAACCTCCTATCTCTAGGTAAAACCTATGGTACTTCTGGCTATTTAACAAAACCGCTGCATTAGTATGTTGCTGGTAGTATGGAGCTGTGAAATTTGGTATAACTTATACAACTTTTATCATGTGCACTAATAAGGCTAACTGATGTAGGAAATGTATAATCAGATTTAGGTCTATTTCAGGTCATGCATTGCTCATGGAGATGGATCGTCAGCGTTTCACAAACATCAAAAGCATGTAAAAGAAGACCAATTGATCTAGCATTTAAATTTCTCTAACCAGAAGCTGTAGATCAAATATTAATAGATCTAAACCCTTCAAGTTTTCTTAGGTTTTGCTTACCTCTATCTGCCCACATGGGAGATAGAATGTGAAAAGCCAAAATTATCAATTTGTTCAAATAGAATCAGAAACAGGTACTGTTCGTTGCAGTTTAAGTTACTAATCAACAGTCATCAATAACGGGAAAAAACAATGAAAGAATCCATCGTTCAGATAATCCTGAAGAATAAAGAAATTTTAAATGCATCAAACTCGTCAGAAAGTCATCTGCTCCTAAAACTAACAGACTAACTAAGCTAACCATAACATATACTGATGTTGCAGTGTCACAGTTCTTTGAAGTCACCAGTAACCCACGAAGACAAGACAATTTAGTAATGGAAACTTAAAAGAAAAGTTACTTAGATGCTAATGATCTTGGGCTCAGACAGACTGAGATCTCTCAAATTCAGGAACCTACGCTGAGCAGTTCAACATGAATACTATTTTTTTTAAAAAAAAAAGGTACATTGAAGAATTTACCCAAGCAAGTCATTAGCTTTTCCACAGTATGTACAGTAGTAGCTCCCATCCAATCTTATGGTGCACTGCCTGCTCTTCATGATACCAGTCCTTTCATGCTTAAGAGCACACTCGAGATGACAAGACAGACCACATAAGTCACCTTGAGATATAGCCTCGGAGCCACAAAATAGCCAAAGGCTAGGGTCCTTATTGTCATCATATTTGCGACAGATGCAACATGAGCAACGCTTACAAAATGCATCTTGTTTGTTAAGAGTAGCCCTGCAGGCTGAATTCTGGCAGTATCTAATGTTGTCGAGAGTTTCTTCAACATCACTTGGTTGGAGGTTGTTTGTGATAATTGGCAAACGTGATGGATGTTCATTCTTTCTCTGTCTCTTCGATGGAGTTTGAGGGCTAGGTGTAGATGGGACCTGAGAAGAATCACTGTCTTTTGCATGTTCTCCAGAATTTTTATCAGATACAACTCTGAACAGATATTCGATCATCTTCTGTTTTGTTAAGCTAGTATACTTCCTCTCCTTTCCTATCTCTGCACACAGGATCTCTAAAAGGTCACGCCGACTCCATGTCTGCAACTTCTCAGGAGCACTCTCAGGCCATTTTGATAGTTCACGTATAAGCTCTCTCTTCTCCTCAATGCTCAACTTACTACATTTAGATGGGTCAAGTACAAATCCTGTAGTAGTGAACATGTCAAACTAGATTAGTAAATTTAGTGAAGAAACCTCCGAAAAGATGTAAAATGGAATATGATTATGCAAAGACAAAAGGTTAGATGATAAAGAAGATCCCCCATTGTACAAGCTCCCTCTGATATGGGTTCGGAGGAAAATTGGATGTGTGAACATTATCCTACATGCAGAGAGCTATTTCCATGAATCAAACCCCTGACATATAGGCTACAATAAAGTAACCTCTTCCTGGTGACAAGCTGATGTTTATAAGGTGTGCGACGATATCACATTATCTATGCAGCAGATACCTTATAAAGTAGTTTAATAAGGACACCTGAAGCCAGTGAGTATCCAAGAGACCAATATTTTGGAACTTTTAACAAACCTGCATGGCCATGCCACAGCATTCCCCCTGGCTAACCATGCAGTGCAGATATATTTGAGGTAAACAGAACATTCCTAACATGAGAGGTAGAGGATGAAACTGAGCCAGAAACTCAATCAAAGCAACAACTGTAATGGTAACGTATTTAAACAACTTGAAGCAAGACAAATCAATGCGAAGCTAGGAACAGTGTGCATTAGTGCCATGGTGCACTTTACAAATGAGCTGACATTTGATATTTAGGACCTTACAAGCACGTGCTTAATCTATAACTGAGCATAACAAGTCCAAATCTGATTCAATGAAAACATGAGAATGCAAATCTTAAACCCATAAAACAATACTTCAAAAACCGATAAATTTGAACTTTGATCTCATATACCATAGATGACAGAGTTTTTAAAATTTTTCATGAATTAGAAAAGACAAAAGACCAATCAGAGAAAGAACTCCTTATGAATTCAATTACACAATATTCGTGCAGTAGTAAATGCTTCTGAACCTAATAACTAGAATTTCACTAGGGTTAACTTCTTCTGATATCTCTAGGCATATGAACATCCTTAGCGCTAGCCAAGACAGCATCTCATGGCCAACGAGAAAATAGAATGAAAAGGTTCATTTAGACGCATGAAAAAAGGACAAGTGGAATAAAGAATCAGCTTCCTCTATTTATGTTTCACCGAAATTTTGGGGAAAAAGTTTCCAACACCCCCAAACATAGTAATCGCCTGGACACGACCCACAAATGCAACAAAGGGACAGATTCCACAAATAGGAAATCAAAGAAAACCACCAAAAAACCTATACAAGAATCTAACTTTTTATCTCCGCCACCAAGCCCCTTAAAATTTCCGATTTAATCAAGCCACAACCGCAAAAACCACACGGAACAGCGAAAGACCTGGAAAGTTTCAATTTTTACATAACCCAAGCTGTGATTCCCCCTCCAGTCCATCCGAACAAGCAGATCGGGTGCTCCTGAAGCATCAATTGTCAAAAACACGGCAAAAGAATCAAAGACCACCAGCAAGACGGCGAGAAACCTACCGGAAAAGGGCGGATCCATGGCGGGAGACCTCAGTTTCCCCCTCCTTCACATTGCCATCTCAAAGCTGATCTTTTTTCGCACCTGCAACGCGGCTCGCCCATCCCAACCTTAAGGCAGCCAAGAATCCCATTAAATTTCGCATTTTTTGTGCCTTCACGTTTATCTTACCCAATCAAGAGAAAGAGGGAGAGAGACAGGGAGACGAGGGGGGAGGAAGGGGGCTACGCATACCAAGGGAGGAATCCGTGGCTGACCGAGTCTTCATCTTGTCGTCTCCTCTCCTCCTCCTCACGTCTAGATTCGGACGTCACCGGGAGACAGAGAGAGAGAGAGGATACTCCCCCGTAAGATTAGATTAATGCTCGGGAGCAGACTGTGGCCAATCAAAGCAATACGATAGTAATAAAAGGGTTTCTTTGCTGGATTGTTTTGCATATTGGTCCTTTGAGCTTTGGATTTTACATATTAGTTTTCTACATCTTGTTGTTTATATTGGAAGTCTTTGTAACTTCCCTCCCTCCATATATTTATTATAATATGTGCCAAATTGAGTCAATTTGACCCACGAAGAACTCTTTTTCTCAAGTGGAGTTGACTTTGAGAGATGAAGTTTGTACAAGAAAAAAATAATTATTTACAATACTTCTTTGAAGGATTAAAATAAATTATTGTTACTGATATATCAAGAAGAACCGAAATGCGCAGATTAAGAAATTTAGAGGAACATTTTCCATTTAGGAAAAAATTGCATATATCCATATATATTTAAGCTCAACATGTATGCCTATAAAAGCTAGAAACTTACGTTGTAGTATCTCTTAGGTAACTGTCATTTGATTATAGTGCTCTTTAGAAGTTCATAAAATTATTATAATTTATATATATTATTATTATTATTATTATTTCATTGGCCTGAAACTGACAGGAGAGGTGTGTATAATACTCGAGAGTGACATGTATGTATGCTGTACTAATATCTGAGAGGTTAATTATGCTATAAATAACTTGTACATACAATCGATACGAAAGTCTATGGAACAGCTACTCGTTGACCTCATAACGGCCTACTCCTGCCTTATGATTGGAGGCAGTGATGGAGCCACGTGAAAGAAAGTGTGGGGCGGTTGCTGCCTCCACACAAGAAGCAGGTAGGTGGCTCGGTCGGTGTACGTGACTTCCCAATCGAAGACTCGTGGGATGAAAGGCTTGAAGAGTGGTTTGCAAGTGGGCGGAGCCTACCGCGTGGATTTCCTTGAGATGTCCCAATGGATTATGGGCGGGTTTGGGACATATTTTTATCTTTTAAATGTGTACAGAACGTTTAATGTATATTTCAAACATGAATTAATATTTTATATATTTTAAAGTATATTTAATTTAAATATTATATTATAAATATTCATATGTTGACGTCATCTTAGGGTAACATAAACATTGCACCATTTGTAGCATATTAATATATATTTTTTAATTCTCAAAAAATTCTACGATATTATCTGAAATTATACAATTATCAATATGAGAAATCAACATAATTTATATCTCCTATGAGGTAAATTTTTATTTATTTATTTTTAAATATTATTTTATTATATATCTTGACCATATAAATATTTTGTAAGATTGTATTTATTTATTTTATTTTAAAATAAATATTAAAAAATTAGAATGATAAAACTTATCACATAATATTCAATGAACTCTTGAAATATAATTTTACTAAATAATAATTATATCAATACATAATTAAAATATACTTATCATCTATTATTTACCAAATATTCAAGGCATTTCAGAAATACACATTCACTCAAATCTCTTCTTGGCTTGGTTTCAAAAATGTATATTTCAGAAATACACATTCCAAACACATATACTTTCATCGATTGGCTTGGTTTCACTTTTATTTGACATAGTTAACTCAATCATAAACAAGCCCTTTTTAGTATATGAACTTATTTTAAAAAATAAGTATTAAAAATTTCCTTGTCCTTCCACCGTTAGATTGAGGTTCCAAGTTCATAACCACAGTCCATCAGATCATATAAGACGTTGACTTTGTATGCATTTTATATATTGAGTGATTTTCTATAAAAAAAATACTTTAAAAACCCAAAGATTATAATAGTTTAATTTTTTGTCAGAATCCGAACCCAACAAATAAATGATAAATAATAATAATAATAATTTAAATACTTTTAAACTAAGATTCGAATCTCTCTCAAATTGGATTATCAAGTAATTGAATTTATTTTAGGCGAGTCATTTGGACTAACTCTAATCGTAATAAGCTAGGGTAGCGAATACGAAATATTAAATACATTGCATTTTTTCTTTTTGTCTAGGTTCGAACTTAGAATCTGATTTATGTAGTGTAGACTCTATTTACTAGCTTCATGGATAATTTCATTAACCCTAACGAGCAAGACCACTTTCCTCATAAGTTTATTATACTCGAGCTTCTAAAGTTACCTTAGGGTGTCCTTAAGTTTCTTTTTCGATCTTTATCTCAAAAATTTTAATGAGAGTATGGAGTGTTAGCTTAGGTGATTCTATCTAATTAGCTAAAATATATTATGCATATGATTAGATTTTTGATTATGATTATCAATCAATAAAAATGAAGTTTAATTATAGTATAATTTCTTAAGATATGATGGAGGGACTCTCCTAAATTACTTGTTTTAAACCCTCTACTCTCATCAATAAATAGACAAAAACCTCTTAAGGACTTAAAATACAATACGTGGATACTTGACATTATTGAGAGATTACAAATCTTTTTCTCATCTCCTTTTAGTCACGTGAATAAGTTATTGAGAAATTATAGATCTTCTCTCATCTCTCCTTTGTTTTTAATCTATCGCTCATAGTGGTCCTTTAAAGAATAAGAAGAGAGGAAAATATGACTCTAGTTCTCCTTGCAAATTAGCATCGATATAGCTTTCAGATCTGATGACGGTACACCTCACAAATCAGATAAAAACTTTTTAAATGATATCGAAAGATACGTATCATAAGTTAGATATATTATTATTTGATTTTAGAACTTGGACATTAAAGTTTTTTACTAACAATAACCTAATAATGATTTTTATGCTTATAATTAGTATCAGTCATGTTTGTAAAATTTAATACTTTCGATCTATTTGTTAGCACATTTAGCATGAAAAAAGGTGTTATTTCACTTTGATTTATGATGCATGAACAATTCATTTGTTTATGAGCAATGTGAAGTTCCTCATATTTAATCAATGGAGCATTGTCGACAGCTTACTATCATTACTAATATAGTTAAGAGCATGATCTTTAGTTGTTACCAGCCTAATCATGGGCAGTGACTACATATGTAGCGAAAGCATTGTAGATTGCTATAACCTTATAGTAGCTATAGCACGTGCGACAACTACAATGGCTGAATAGCACCGTCACTTATACGACTATGATGATTGCCGCTACTTGCAATAATTACGAGAAAATAGGATTGGATTACCAAGATCAATAGAATCTAAAAGATCAACTTCTCTATGTCTGGATCTTTTACAAGTAATTGATTTCAAACCGTTGATGTAGCTGGGTCACTCGGGGTCTCAAGCCACTATTCTTATCATTTTCATCCCTATTCTTTGGCCTAGTAGGAGTAGGAGCACAACTAGCTCCAGCACTAAAATAAGCCCTTAGGATCACTTGATTTCTTTGTCTGCTAATGCATAAAGTATATGCTATTAGCTTTATCGTTGATGTGTCATAGATGGCATCGGTGGAGCTGCACGATAAGCCAACATTGTCTATGCCTCTAAGTGTGATAAGGCTTAAAAAGAGTCTTAGGCTTCATATAGTTACTTATAATGAATAGTCGTAGCTTACCCGCCCTGGTAGGTGTGGCGACGACTCTGCTACACGATTGCAACAAGGCTATTGTGGTGGCATTTGCTAGCTATGATCGACATTACTATACACCAAAAGCCAATAGGGTTGTCGGGCGACATGCGTGTGCACAATCACACTACAACCACTATAGGGGTTGCTAGGCATCACATGTACATTGTTGTACATGGGTGGGAAGGCCGCATGTAGGCGATGACTACACACGGTGGTGGCAGTTGCACCTCAAGTAGCCGCTACGGAAGACGACTATAGTGCATTGCACAAGTTACGATCATACCTCGCGTAACAACCATTGAAAGGAAGTGACAATTAAAGTTTTTAATGAAAGGATATTTTTATCCCTCATAAATTAGATAATATTAATCTCTATCCCTAAGTTTACTTTTCAGTTATGCCCTTAAAATATTAATTTTTTTTATTATATATCCTAATTAAAATGATACTTTTACACTTTAAAAATTAAAAAAATTTGACTTATAACCTCAATTATTAAATTGACTAATTGAATTATTTTAATCAAATACTTTGATCGGACTTGATTATAATTTTATTTTGATTACTTGACTGCATGTAGATTTGATCAATTGATCGAATTCGAGAAAAAAAATTAAATTTTGATCAATTTTTATTTTGATCAAATTTACTTTTGACCAACCTAATGAGGTAATGGTTGGCCTAAGTATTAATATTATATTATTTTATTATAGTAATACTTCATTATACTTTAATAAATGTCTCTATATTTTATAAATTAAATTATTATAAATAGCTTGAGTGTATATAATTTACATTAAGTATATTAGACCTTGATCAGACTAGTTAAAAAGATCACAAACTTAACAATTAAAAGTTTTATGAAATAAATAATTGAGATAAATGATCAAAAAAATTTAAAAACTCTATTTTATGACAATTATCATATTATAATATTTAAAGATTAATTTAAATTTATTGATAAGTTATTGGTTGACATATTAATGAAATAATTGAAATTTAGTATAAAAGTATTTGAGGAGTCTAAGATTATATCCTTAATATGATTGACAAAGTTGGAAGTTTAATAATATTGAGCATGAATGTAGTTGAGCATTTTCTCATATAATTCATTTTTAATTCTATGTCTTCTTAGTTTGGCTCATTAAAATTTACTATGATAAAATTAAAGATAAGAGAAACTAGAGCTGACTAGTATGTATGTTTCAAAAGAATTAAGATTAAAATAAAAAAGATTCATAATATTTTGAGTACCACTCAAGGAGTGAGTAATAATAAAAGAAATTTGAAGCATAAATCAGCTAAGTTTATAAATATTATATAAACATAATTTTTTTTATAGTAAAGTGCTACTTTCGTAGCAAGAAATGTCATGTAAATAAATATCATAAAGTCTGATTCGAAAGAGAAAGATATAACTCATGTTACATAAATCCTTTTATAATACTTGGTGGATTGATTATGATACTTCAACCTATGTTAGCAATAGTAAAAATTTAATTTATCATGAAAACCAAAAGAGAATGAAATATTCGTTACAAGGAATCATCTTAAAGAGAAAGCGATATTAGTTAGTACTTATGGCCTACGCTTAGAGATGATTCATTTGATGGACTTTGAGGATATACATTATGTTCCCATAATTCTAAAAATTTGGATTCATTATTTGGAATTATCAAGATATTATTTCCCTTTTGATGATCGTACACTCAATATATTTATACTTCAATAAAAATTAGCTTTCCGAATTGATATGATAGTTTATATAGAATTAATATGAATTTTAAGTTTACAATGATCTTATAATCAAATATTGGAATAAAATATAGTTTCAGAGACTCCTTGAGATTATATATATTTACATTGGCGAGTCACTCCATACACTATATTTTAGTAGACAGTGATATTTTATCACCTTTATAGATAGCTTATTGAGATATAACTACATATATCTAATTCATGTAAAGTTTCAAGCTATTGATATCTTGAAATATACATAAATGAAATCAAGAGATAACTATATAAAAAAGTCAAAATTATTATATTAGATAAGAATGATAAATACATGGTAGTTATGATAAACTGATTATAGTTCTAGTTTTTTATTGGATTCTTCAAAAAATAAAATATTTTATGCTCAATATGATTTATTAGATGTGTCATAATAGAATAAAGTTCCTAAAATGTGAAATAATACTTCTATTGACTATTGATAGGAGCATGATAAGTTATTCTTATGTAAAGTCTTAGGTTGTTGACACATTTAGGTGTACATAAATGAAATAAAAAAATAATTAGATAGAAAATTCAAAATTGTTAGATCTAATAAAAGTAATAAATTTTATGATACTTATGATTGACTCAATCTTATTTCTAGTTTTTTTGTTAGATTTTTAAAAAAAGTAAGATATTTTATGCTTAACATGATATACTAGATGTGCCACAATAAAATAAGATTACCAAAAGATGAAATTATACTTTTATGGATATAGGTATAAGCATGATGTGCTATTTTTTGTACTTGAATCAATATGAGAAAAAGCTCATTATACATATCTTAAACATGATTCCTAGTAAGTCCATTATATCAACTCATTTGAGTTAAGAATTAATAAGAAACACATGTTGAGATATTTACATATTTAGATTTGTCCTACAGAGATAAAGATCTTCAAATGATATGAAAATAAATTAGGTTTAGAAATTATTCTAGATATTTTATTTATTATCTAGAAAAATTTAAAGGGGTATATATTTTATTTCTCTAATCATAGTTTGAGGATAGTTGAAACTAGTGATATAGGATTTTTAGAAAATAGTGCATCAGTGGAAGTAAAGGATCTCAAGATTTAGTTTTGATATTTAGAAAATATAGATTGATATATTTTTATTATTTAATATTCAAAAAATTATTATTCCTTAAATTACTAAGTAATTTGATAAAGATGAATAAGAAAATAGTATTAGTGAACTCCCACATAATATTGATATCACTATTGATGAACTTGTAAAATAATTACAATCGATAGTTTTAAGAATATCTTAAAGGGAAAGGAGATTTACTATTTTTTATTTGTATGTGATATATATGCAAAAATTATATTATGATATTGAAATAAAAATTTCATTATTTTCAAAAGTTATAGAAAGTAACGATTACGAAAAGTTTATGATAAAAAAAAAGAATAGTTCAAATCAATAGGTAAGAATGGTATTTGTAAACTTGTCAAATTCGTCAATAACTATAAAAGAGTTTATTATATAAATATAACTCAAAAGATAATACTGAATGATATAAAAGTTAGGTTTAGTCAAAAATTTTACTCATGCATCAACATTCACCATATATTTTTTTAATTTTTTAAATGAACTCGTTAAGAATTGTGATGACATTAATGGCTCATTATGATTTTAAGTTATATCATATGAATGTGAAAATAAATTTTTTGTATGGGGATCTAGATTTATATGGGTTAACTTAAATGATTCGTAGAGAAAATAAAAAAATAACTTAAATAAGCTTTAAAACAATGGTATATAAAATATTATTAATTAATATTTATATGAAGATAGGAGCAAGTTTATTATATTTTACTTACTATTGATCTTGATTAATTGTAACCAAGAAACTTCTCATTAAGAATTTTGATACGAATGAGGTATTTTATATTATTAGCATTGAGAAATTTAAGATAAATCTAAAGATTGCTAAGACTATCTCATGAAGAATATATTGACTGAACCTTGGAGAGATATAGTATATAGCATTATTCAATAAATGATAAAAGTAAAAATTTTAGTCAAAATAAGTATTTTTAAAATAACTTAAAAAAGATAAAAATATTTTTTATATGAACACAATTTGAAGTCTATTATATGCTTAAGCTTATACCAAATCAGATATCAATTTTATAGTTAAAATATTAGATAGATATTAGAGTTACCTAAGAATGAAAATATTCAAAGGTGGTAAAGAAAGTAATAAGATATTTGAAATAGATGAAGGATTATATGCTCACATGTATAAAATTAGATCAACTTGAAATGATAATATTTTTCATGTATTGATTATGTAAATTATCTCGATAATAGGAAGTCCACTTTATAATTTATATCTTTATCAATTAGGAGGACAATTTATAAGAATAATATAATATAAATTATATTATTAACAATAGAAGTTTATTTTGTGGTATGTTTTGAGGCCACTAATCGATGCAAAATTTTATCTTAAAACTTAGTATGGTTAAACTCAATTGTCAAGTCACTGAAGATACTTTATAACATATTGCAGTAGTTTTCTTCTCTAAGAATGACTAACAAGTACTATTGTATAGCTCTATATATTATGGTATAAATTACTTGTTAGTTAGAGAAAAATAATCCAAAAATAATTAATGTCAATTAAGAACTTGAGTTCCACTATGTTTATTGTTGATCTATTTACTTAAAATTTATATTCTAAGTATTCAAAAGAACATGTTCAGTAAATATTATAATTAACATTCTTATTTATATACTTAAATTATTTATTTTTGCTATCTTATTTATATTTATATAAGTACATAATATAGTTGAATGTATTAATAGGATTATCTTAATCAGACAAATTACAGAGGTCATTTTGAATTGCATTAGTAAAGATTGATAGTATTCTGATGCATAGAAAAGAAAGTATGATATTAATAATATACAATCTTTATGACTTATATTGGTAGTTAAACTTAATATGACATTATGTTTATTAGATTTATTGGCCTGTATTATAAAATTTGTGTGCACATGTAATATACTTTTTCAAAATTTTAAAATCTAATAAAATATTTTTTAAAATAAAAATATTCTATTTATTATGATTTTAAATTTCTTTTATATCTTACTAGGCTAAGTCACAAAATATTAGATTATCTAATCCTATTTAACTCTGATATATATATATATATATATATATATATATATATATATATATATATAATTAGATTATGACTATATTGACCTCTCATACTTAAAACTCATCTAAGTGACCCCCGTACTATGATTTCATATCAAACTCACTCCTATTACTTTAAAACTCATCTAAGTGACCCCCGTACTATGTCTCAAAATTAAAGTCACCCCCTGTACTTTAAAACTCATCTAGGTGACCCTCCGTACTATCCTTAAAATCAAAGCCACTTCTCGTACTTTAAAACTCGTTTAAGTGACCCCCCGTACTTTAAAACTTGTCTAAGTGACCACTCATATTATGATTTTACATCAAAGTGGCCCTTTTGTTAGAAATAATGTTACGTCATTATGTAAAATAATTTATTTAATTATTTTTATTTAAGAATTATAATTAAATAGTTCCAAAGCCCTAATCTAATTTTCCCTCTCTTTCTTTCTTCTCCAATCTCTATTGATGTTATTTTCTATAACTTCGATCTCTGCCTTTCTTCATTAATCTCTGTCGGTGTTAGTTTGTTTGTATTTCCATTATTTTTTACCTTTTTTTATTTTTTCTTTAGTGTTAATTTATTTATATTTCTGCTATCTTTCTACCTTTCTATTTTTTTCTTTGTTTGAGATATATGATTTTTATAATTTTATTGATAAATAAATTAAAGGTAAAAATATGTATATTTTTTTAAGTTTTAAATTCTTTTGTTAACAAATAATCTCCTAAATTATTTTACCTAACAACATAACCTTATTTCTAATAGAGGGGGCCACTTTGATGTGAAATCATGGTAGGGGGTCACTTAGACGAGTTTTAAAGTACAAGGGGTAACTTTGATGTGAAATCGTAGTACGGAGGGTCACTTAGACAAGTTTTAAAGTACGGGGGTGACTTTGATTTTGAGACAGGGGGTTAATAAGAATTTCGGCCAAATAATTTCAATTATAATAGAATTCCTTAGAAGATGATTTTGATGGAAGAGAATCTCTTAATTACTTATCATATACCCTTTATTTTCACTATAGAGATGAACTCATAGGGATTAAAAATAATAATACGTAGGTAAGTGACGTTATTGAGAGATTACATAACTTCTCTCATCTCTTTTTAGTTACGTGAATTAGTTATTGAGATATTATTGATCTTTTCTCATCTTTCTTTTAACCCTAATCCATTACTAATAGTGGACCACTTGCACATCATGTGATAGGAAGAAAGAAAGATCTACAATGAATTCTTACTGTGATCACTTGGGAAGGTTTTGGATATTGTGCATAATAATATAGTCCTTGTATCCCTGTCATTCTCTTGTGATTATTGCTTGGGCTTGGGCATGAGGGTTTTGAGATTTATATATTTATTATTTTTATAGTAAATTTTCTCTGGCTTGCCCCATGGTTTTTATCATTCTAGTTGAATAGGTTTTTCACATAAATCTTGGTGTTTATTTGATTGTGATTTCAGTTTGATTCCATTGTGTGTGACGACCTGCTAGTATTTGTTCGTATATAAAGGCTTTACCTTTTATATCCCATCAACTAGTATCAGAGTAAGGTTTGGTGGCATTTAATTTTTTGTGTTCGAACATGGAGGCCGCTAATGTTTCTCGCATGATTAGCTTGAATGGAAACAATTGGATGATATGAAAACCAAGAATGAAAGACCTCTTATATTGCAAAGACTTGTATGGATATTTGCAAGGGGATAGTGCAAAGCCCACAACTATGACAAATGATGAGTGAAAGAGATTAGATAGGAAAACTATTGGATTTATTCGATAGTGGGTTGATGACAGTGTCTTTCACTATGTTTCTACTGAAAGTTCTGCATACTTTGTTTAGAAAAAGTTGGAAGGTCTCTATGAAAGAAAAACTACTTGCAACAAAGCTTTCTTGATCAGAAAACTTATGAACCTAAAATATAAAAAGGGCACTTATATTGCTGAGCATTCAAGTAACAAACAATTTATTGAATGAAGAGTTAAAGAGAAAGAATTCAGCAATTTCTCAGATTAATTCACAGACACTTGTCTCAGAGAACAGAGGAAGGTCAAAGTCAAAGGATATAAGTGATTCACGTATTGGTATAAGTAAGTCAAAATCAAGAAAAGATATTGTTTGCTATAATTGTAGTGAGAAAGGATATTACAAGAATCAGTGCAACAACCTAAGAAGGACAAGAAAAATAGGAAGGAAGTTAAGCCTACAGAGTCAAAAGAGAATATCACAACTATAATGCATGGTAGTGATTATTTGATTTTATCTATTTTTGATGATATTTTTTCTTGTGTGTTAGGATCTCGAGTGGATAATTGGTGTTTCTTATCATGCTACACCACGAAGAGAGTTTTTTACTACTTACAGGTCTGAAAATTTTGATGTTGTCAAGATAGGCAATTATAGCATAACAAATATCATTGGTATAAATTATATCCACATAAAGATCAACCTTGGCTGTAATTTGGTGCTTAAGGATGTGAGGTATGTGGTTGACTTAAGGTTGAATTTAATTTTAGTTGGAAGGTTGGATGATGAAGACTTTAATGTCAGATTTCACAAAGGGCAGTTGAAACTCAATAAGAATTATCTTATTATAGCTAATGGGAAGAAATGTCATACACTATACAGATTGTAGGCTAAAGCTTATAGTAATTGAATGCTACGGAGAAAGTCTTCAATAAGGAGTTGTGGCATAGGCGACCGGGACACATGAGCGAGAAAGGGCTACAAGTTCTTTCCAAGAGAGAGGTATTGCCAAACCTTAAAGGTACACATCTGAATTATTATATTGATTATTTGGCTGGCAAATAATATAGAGTTTCCTTTGCTAGTCCTGCTTTATCTATAAAAATGCATGCCTTAGACTGTGTCTATATAGATGTATATGGTCCTTTAAGAATAAAAACTCATAGTGGATCTATTAATGTTCATAGTATTAGTGGTACACTTTATTTTATCACTTTATAAATGACTTTTTTGAGAAAGTTTGGGTATATGTTATGAAGACAAAAGATCAGGTTATTAGTGTCTTTAAGGAGTTTCATGCCAGAGTTGAAAATGAGACATTAAGGTAATTGAAATACATAATATCAAATAATAATGGTAAGTACATAAGATTATTTAATAATTATTACAGGTCATATGACATCTATCGTGAGTTGACAATTCTTGGTATGCCTCAACATAATGCAATTACAGAGAGGATGAACCACACCATCATAGAAAAGATTAGATGTATGCTTTCACATGCCAAGACACAAGATTGTTTAATGATTATTGCAGGTCACATGATATCTATCATGAGTTGACAGTTCTTGGTATGCCTCAACATAATGCAATTGCAGAGAGGATGAACTGCACCATTATGGAAAAGATTAGATGTATGCTTTCACAGGCCAAGCTACCTAAAAGGTTTTGGGATGAGGCTTTGAGGACTATAGTTGATGTGATCAACTTGTCACCCTGTACAACTTTAGATGGTGATGTTGCAAAGCATGTATAGTTAGGGAAATATATCTCTTATAAGCATTCAAGATTATTCGGTTGTCGTGCATTTGCACATATTCCAAATAATGAGAGGTCCATGCTAGATGATAAAATAAAAGAGAATATTTTTCTTAGCTATTCATATAATCAGTTTAGTTACAGGCTTTGGGATCCAGAAAAGTAAAAGGTGTTCAGAAGTAGAGATGTCTTCTTTGAGGATCAAACCCTTGAGGATTTGAAAAAGGAGGCACCAACCAAGACTTCTACAAAAGGATTAGCAAACTGTGACTTAGTTATTCCTCTAGTACACCAAGGTGATGGGGGAGATGTGTAGGAAGATAGTGTAGAGCCTAATGTTAATCTACATGCAGAGTATATTAAGCAAGAAGAAGAAAGGCAGCTGTTAGAATCCTAGGGTTCTATTGTGGAGAAAGAAGGTGGAAAAGGGAGATAATCGATCTATTCGAGGGGATCGGGCCTCCTAGATTACTTCGAGGGAATCTGCCTCATAGGGTTTTACCTTTAGCTAAAACTAATACTTCTTTATTGATTGATTGTCATAAAAGAGTTACAACCTTATTTATAGGGCTCTGCCAAGAGTCCCACTAATCTTTGACTCTTAACTAACTTGATAAACTCATAACTAAAAATAATAACTGACTTCATCTCAACTTAAGATAAAAACCAACTCTAACCACTTATAACTGACTTGATAAGGTTCACCTGACCTATAATTGACTCTGACTAATATGACTCAACTTGAATAGATGGACCCGACTTAGCTACGGTCCTAACAGACCTGTCATCTTCAAATCAGCCTTATCCTCAAGGTTGATCAGCATCGAACTTCGAGGGTACTTCAGTCTAGGATATTTGCTATACGTCACAATCTTTTGATCAATTAAATAAGGCCTCCACTTTGTATAAGCAATATGTTGGCCTTCTGGTGTAGCCGTCATTAAAGTCTTATGAGGAAGCCTCTCCATTTGATGGTTACTGGTTATGATCTTGCTTTCACGTCTTCCTTTGAGAATCACCTACTTTCCATTAATAAAAAACTTCCTAATTAGTTTAGAAAGATTTCAGGTGACATCACCTAGAGTTGACAACCATTCAATTCTAAGCACTATTTCAATTTCCTCCAAGGGTATTAGAAAGAAATCCACCCATAGTTCTTGGTCCTGTACCATCAATTTAATTTTTGAGCACTTACTATTACAAGTTAGAATTCGATCACTAGCAACATTGACTTTAAATCTGTCATAGTCTTCAATTTGATAGGCCAATTGGTCAGCAAACCTTCTGTCCATGAAATTATTAATGCTACTAATATCGAACAGTAACAGGCTATTGTTTTAAAATTCCCTCGATTTTCATAGTTTACAGGTTAGAGTAGCCTACTATTGCATATACAATATGTATGAAAGGTCCAATCATGTTATCTGAATCCGTACCTTCTCAATCAAAGTCCACGTCATCATTCTATGGTTCCTCTTAATTAGTTCTATCATCAGAAGATGACCCTATTTGCATCGATGTCTTCTACTCCATTTTTCATCACAATGCTAGCACAACCCTTTTGTTGATCTTTCCTGGAGCTCTTCTCCGGTAAGTCTTCGAGGGTTTGGAGTGGAGGGAGGTGGGGCTATCAGCAAGCCTTATGCTTTTATTTTTGCGATTGTCTTTGTTGAGCTTTTCTCCGTGTATACGAGCGAATGATATGGCAGCCATCACGGTACGAGGTTGTCGAGCCTTAACTTCACATCAAATATTTGGATTGAGCCCTTCAATAAATATTTCCAACATTTATTTTTTGGACCAGTCTTGGGTTTGATTTGAGAAGCGCTCAAATATGCTCTGGCACTCTTATATGGTAGAGGTCTGATGGATTTTAGCGAGTTGTCCATCCATGTTTTCATACTCTGATTGTCTGAAGCGAATCAAAAGTCTGCTTTTGAATTGCTTTCATGAGGGTTCTCTATGAGTATGCTCATACCAATCGTACCATTGGATCGTATCTCCTTCAAGTTGAATGGAGGCGATCTTCACCTTGGATTCCTCTAGAGTCCTGTAAAAATGAAAAAAAATTTCAACATATGAAATCCAATCGATCGGGTTTCTATCTTCCTATCTGGGAAACTCCACACTCATACGTGTGTATCTCATGTCCTGCCCATGATTATACTTTTCAAATCGACTCTCTTTGGAACATTCACCATGTTGAGTTTTGTTGGGACTCTCTGATCGGCTTCTTCTAATTTTGCAAAGGAGCTCTTGAAATCTATCTTCCATGCGAGCCTCAAAGACTTTAAATCTTGCATCTAATATATCATCTGTAGTCATCGTGTAGGATTGTAGATCAGTGATGTTCGGTTCTTTTTTCTACTGTCGAGTTAGAGGCATGAGTTTGTGTCATAGATGTAGTTGACTTGGCTGCAACGAGATTGTCGGGCAGCGATTGCTACGGTAACCAGGTGAGGAGCAAGGAGCGGCAGTGGTGGCAGCAAGGTGAAGCGATGGCAGCAAGGAGTTATAGCGATAAGGGCGCGGTTGAAAGCAGTTGCGGCAGTGAGGGCAGTAGTGGCAAGGGAGGAAGCAGTGGTGTCATGAGGAGCTCCCAGCAGGTGAGAAGCAGCAAGGTAACGACCGACGGATGAGGTGGCTAGCGATAGTGATTGAGGAGGAGAGGAAGATTACGACAGTAGCAGTAGTGATTAAGGAGGAGCTAGCGGCATCTTGAGGAGCGGAGGGGAGGAACAGAGGTGGTTGATGGCAGTGGCAGGAAGGGCAGCAATCACGTCGGCGTTTTGGGATGATTACTGCGGCAGGGGAGGAAGAAGGGACAAGGGTACCTCGGTGGCAGAGGAGGGTGTGACTGAGGAGGAGGTTGTCGCGGCTACAACAACAGAGGAAGCAAGGTGCGGGCGCTGCAGAGGGGGGTGGTTGTGGTTGCGAGAGAGGATGGCAGCTGCTGTCTGGCAGTGATGAAGAAGAGGAGATCAAGGCTGTGGCATAGGAGGGCTTGGTTGCGGTAGAAGCGGCTGGGAAGAGAAGAAGGAGGCATCGGGGTCCGGTGAGGTTTGCAACAGTGAGAGAGCAGTAGGGTTCGGTGAGGAAGTGGTTGGGCAGTGTTGGAGGGAGAAGAAATAGTAGTGCTGGATCCGTAGGTAGGGAGGAAGTAGCGACAGCGGGGAAGAGTGGCAAGCGGCAACCAATCAATGGGGAGCGATGGGCGGTAGCAAGGATGGTCGGTGGTGATGAAGGAGGAAGGCAGCAGCGACATTTATGTGTGGCAGGGGACAACAATAGAGGGCTGGTCGGTGGTGACAGTGGCAAGGGTTGGGCGATTGCTACCGAGGGCTGGCCGATGGTTGATGAGGAGAGGAAGAAGGGGCGAGATGTGGAAGATAATAGTAGGGCCAATGGTGGGGAGGAGGCAATAGTGGGTGGCCGTGGTGAGGACGCGGTTGGAAGTAAGGGGAGAAAGATGCGGTAGTTGTGCTCTTCTTCTTTTTTTTATTTAATGATTGGTACAAAAAACTGTAAAATGGTGGTAGGGAAGGATGAGAGATGGCATTGGCAAAGATGGCGACGACGATGATGGTGATGATGATGGTAATGACAAGAGAAGTGGTTGTAGAATTGCAATAGAAACACCGAGGATCACTACTCTGATACCAGATGTTAGAACCCTAGGGTTATATCATGGAGGAAGAAGGTGAAAAAGGAAGATAATTGATCTCTTCGAGGGGATCGAGCCTCTTAGATCACTTCGAGGGGATATGCCTCCTAGGGTTTTGCCTTTGGCTACAACTAATACTTATTCATTGATTGATTTTCATAAAAGAGTTACAACCTCATTTATAGGGCTCTACCAAGAGTCCCACTAATCTTTGACTCTTAACTGACTTGATAAACTCATAATTAAAAATAATAACTGACTTTGTCTCAATCAAAGATAAAAACCAACTCTAACCACTTATAAATGACTTGATAAGGTTCACCCGACCCATAACTAACTCTGAGTAACATGACTCAACCTGAATAGATGGACCCGACTTAGCTAGGATCATAACAGGAGCAAGTTTCTATAGAACCTTAGTTGAGAAGATATTCTAAACCATGTCAACCTTCTAGAAGATACTCTACAGATGAGTATGTGATAGTTACTGCTGTAAGTGAACCATAGAGTTACTAAGAAGCAATTGAAAGTGAGAAAAAAAAAGTGATTTTTTGCTATGCAGGAAGAAATTAATTATATATAGAAGAAGCACACATATGATTTAGTGTAACTACCAAATGGAAGTAAGCCTTGAATAATAAGTGGATTTTCAGGTTGAAGACTCAAGAATATTGTTCTCAATAAAAGTACAAAGCTAGATTGGTTGTGAAAGGTTTTGGGCCAAATAAAGGTATTGATTAAAAATTTTTTTTTCTCTTGTTATTAAAATATCTTCTATTCGTGTTACTCTTGGTATTGCTACTAACCTAGACTTGGAAGTTGAGTAGTTGGATGTGAAGACAACTTTCCTTCATGGTAATTTGGAGGAGCAAATTTATATGGAGCAACCAGAAGACTTCAAAGTCAAAGGTAAATAAAATCTTATATGTAAGTTGAAGAAGAGCTTGTATGGGCTGAAGCAAGTTCCAAGACAGTAGTATAAAAAGTTTGATTCATTTATGATTGAAAATGGATATAAAAGAATAGCTTCATATCATTGTGTGTATATCAAATAGTTTGATGAGAATTTTATTATTCATTTACTTTATGTTGATGATATGTTTATCCTTGAGAAAAATATGTCTATAATTAAAATAGAAAGCAATAATAAAAAGTCAAATTAAAATTTATTGATTTATTATTTATTTATAATGAAGAGAAGAATTTTCTCAACTAATCTATTATAAATATGAGAGTTGCAATTGTATACATAACTCATTTTGGCTAATATGTTGGGTTCACAGCATAACGGAAAGGATCTTATAATGGTGGTAATATAATATTTGGTTATCTATGTAACAGATTCCATGCATCAATAATGAAACTGTCAAGTGTTATATTCATGTTGTATACATGAATATTTTCTAATAGATTTATGACTTTTTCTGTTGAATCATATATAAGTGATTAAGTATGGTAGTACCAAAGATATCAGTGTTATGCATCTAAAGATACCAAGATCTCACTTATTCTTCCAGTTCCTCTTGTTTCTTCCAATTTGTTTTTCTTACTACTATTACTCACATTATATTTAGCTTAGTACAGAAGATGGAGTTAGAAGAAAAATTGGTTGAACTCATAACTAAAAAAAGTAAGATTTAGAATCCTAGAATTTTATCATAGAGGAAGAAGCTGGAAAAGGGAGATGATTGATCTCTTCAAAGGGATCGAGTCTCCTAGATCACTTCAAGGGAATATACTTCCTAGAGTTTTGTATTTGGCTAAAACTAATACTTCTTCATTGATTGATTTTTATAAAAGAGTTACAACCTCATGTATAGGGCTCTACCAAAAGTCCCATTAATCTTTGACTCTTAACTAACTTGATAAACTCATAATTGAAAATAATAACTGAATTTATCTCAACCGAAGATAAAAATCAACTCTAACCACTTATAATTGATTTGATAAGGTTCACCCGACCCATAACTGACTCTGACTAATATGACTCAACCTGAATAGATGGACCCGACTTAGTTAGGATCCTTACAGAAGTAAGTTCCAGAAGATACTCTACAGATGAATATATGATGCTTACTGATGCAAGTGAACCATACAATTACTAAGAAGCAGTTGAAAGTGAGCAAAAAAAGAATTGATTTTTTGCTATGCAAGAAGAAATGAATTATCTATAGAAGAAGTACACATATGATTTGGTGTAACTACCAAATGAAAGTAATACCTTGAAGAATAAGTGAGTTTTCAGGTTGAAGACTCAAGAATATTATTCTCAACAAAAGTACAAAGCTAGATTGGTTGTGAAATTTTTTGGTCAAAATAAAAGTATTGATTTTGAAATTTTTTTTTCTTGTTATTAAAATGTCTTCTATTCGTGTTACTCTTAGTATTACTGCTAACCTAGACTTGGAGGTTGAGCAGTTAGATGTGAAGACAACTTTCCTTCATGATGATTTAGAGGAGCAAATTTATATGGAATGACCAAAAGACTTTAAAGTCAAAGGTAAATAAAATCTTGTATGCAAGTTGAAGAAGAACTTGTATGGGCTGAAGCAAGCTCCAAGACAGTAAGTAGTATAAAAATTTTGATTCATTTATGATTAAAAATGGATATAAAAGAATAGCTTCATATCATTATGTGTATATTAAATGGTTTGATGAGAATTTTATTATTTATTTAATTTATGTTGATGACATGTTTATTCTTGAAAAAAAAATATCTATAATTTACAGATTAAAAAAGTAATTGAATGAGTAGAAAAATATTAACATATTGATTGAGGTCAATCATTTTTCAATTGTGTTGATATTTCCAACACAGATCAGGAGAATTCTTTGATCGGTCGTCTAATCTTATATTCAGAACATAGAAATAATTCTGGACACTCATCTTCTTCAATTACCCCTATTTGACTTTGGCATTTCGTGATTAATTGATACAATATAAAAATATGTAGCCTCCACCTTATCACCACCTTAACCATTGGCTAAGACATGCAGTGTATTTAATTATTAAAAATTAGAATTAATTAAAGAAAACTAGGGTCTCTTTCTTTTTTTATATTCCCCTTAGCTTAGTAGATAAGGGTCTTTTGAGCCATATAATAAAGAAAACGAAAGCGATAGGCCTATTTCGTTTTTTTTTCCCGTTAACTTATCAGTCCCAATGCAGTGATGAATATTGAAGGTCCCACAAGAATTAAATTCTCCAAGTTGTTGTTGCGATCCGGTTGGATTTTCTTATATTAGAATCTAGTTATACGATAATCCTTCCCTAGTCTTCATTTGGCCATTGCACCCTTAAATAACTTAGTTTATAGAATATCTTTGTCATCAACAACTTAGTTTGAAGAGTAACTATATTATCTCTGATTTCCTAGTCATATAATATGATATCATATTTGTCGGAAGCAACTTATGGTTATCCTACATGTCAGGCCGTAGAATCAATTTTAGTTCAGGCCTATTATATCACAAGACTGATGTCAACGAAGGAGAGGGTTCGGGGGATCCTTTAAAACCAAATTAAGGGTACTATCTTTAATACTTAAGTTAGTAACATCGGAGAAGAGTAATATAGGATTTAGATGTTCCAAGAGTTCAAAGTTACCTTAGTATTTACAAAGATTTTTTGGTAATCATGGATACTAAGTAGGGAACTAATAACAAAAAATTAAAGTTCATTGATTCATCATTTATTTATACATATGAAGAGGATAATTTTTCTCAAGTAATCCACAAGATTTTATTATTTAATTAGAAAAATCATATCTAAATCACATCTATTATCATGCTCTTACAAGATTTAGCTCCTATAAAGTATGTAGATCTTGGACCGATGTAATGAAAAGGTTTACGGACTAGGACGATAATGTCTGGCTTGCCGACGCCGGAAAGCAATATGGTACCGGGGGTTACGACATCCAAGAAAGAGAAAAAGCTTTAACATTCAATGATCGATTGCAAAGTCAAGGAAAACTCCACGTAGTTGTGACAGTCGATGAAGTTGTGGAGATGAGAAGTCAGCAGGAAGCACTCTTCGTCGGTTTCAGCATCGACAGAGGAGGAGGAAGAGTCATCGAACTGACAATAAGAAGGCCAGACCTACTGTGACAGTTGTAGAAGGAGGAGGAGCCGACGCAGGTGACCTTGCTGAGGAAGTGGTTCCGAAGAGGGAAAAGAGACCACCGAGGGAGTAGAGGAGGAAGGGAGCAGTTATGGTGAATGATGCATCACCGATATACACAACGGTCGAGAGAGTGAGGGCCTACCAACGAGAATTCATTATCATTGGATAATGAAAAAAGAAGAGACAATCTCTTTTACAAATAAATGGGCTCTGATACCATATTAAAATAGAAAGCAATAATAAGAAGTTCAATTGAAATTTATTAATTTATTAATTATTTATATAGATAAAGAGGAGGGTTTTCTCAACTAATCTGTTATAAATATGAGAGTTGCAATTGTATCTTCTTTTTAATCACATGACTCATTTTGGCTAATATGTTGGGTTGACAGCATAACGGAAAGGATCTTATAATGGTGGTAATATAATATTCGGTTATCTATGTAACAGATTCCACGCATCAATAATGAACCTATCAAGTGTTATATTCATGTTGTATACATGAATATTTTCTAATAGATTTATGACTTTTTCTGTTGAATCATATGTTAGGAAAAAAGATAAAATACGACAAAAGAAGAGGATAAAAAACACTATGGAAACAAAAAACAAACACAAGATCAAGAATACTTTAGGAAAGATATTTAGGCTTGAAACGTGTATAAACACTTTCCTAAAAATGATATTTGCACCCTCTTCTCAATAAGATTGCTATGGGTTTGATGCAAATAGTTTTAGTGGATATGACAAGCCTTTAGAAGATCTGTATTGAGCAAACAATAAAGAATCTTCAAAGAGGAATTAGAGAATGTCTAACTCAATCACTTGGAGAGTAAAGAAAAAGAGCATGAAAGAGTTTTTTACTTGTTCTGTAATTTACCCTCAAATATCTATTTATAGATATTTTCTCAAAAGACACAACCTTTGAAAATTAACTATTTTCTCAAAAGACACAACCTTTGAAAAATAACTTTTTTCTCAAAACATACAACCTTTGAAAAATAACTACCAAAATAAAAGAAAACACCTTTTTTCTTTTTAATTTGAACAATTTATAACAATCCCCCACTTGTTCAAATTTAAAATTTTCTCCAAGTGATTAAATAGTATTTATGAATAAAGTAATATATCTTTCGATTTGAATATTACCTTAGTGTAAGCATCACAAAGTGAAGTCGAAATCCCAAATAGCATAAAAGCTTTGAATTTGTTATTCCTCATGACAACACCAGTGATACCACACACATAAATACAACATTCTTGTATTCCTCATAAAATCTCGCTTAGCCCTAATATGGCCTTGGGCTCATCCAAGTTCATGAACTTTTATGAGAGAAACTCCAACTCTCAATCGAAGCGGCACCACTTCTAAGTTCATATAGGTGAAGTTTTTATAGTATCTTTGTCACTCTTTGAGATACTTGTCCTAACTTGACTGAACTTCATTAAGAGTATAATTAACTCAACCCTCATTCGGTGACAACCAGCACTTTAACATCTTTAGATGGGACTCGTAAAATATTTCAAAGTGCTGAACCACTCCACATGTCAATGACTTGTTCTTACCCTTTGAACTCTTCATTACTCATTTCATAATGTTGAGTAGGGTTGCTATCATTGGTGGATCTTTTATTCTAGGAGTTTTAGTCCCATCCATTTTGATGCTGATCTTACAACTTCTCTTGTAAGAGGTTTGGTGAATGGATCACCCAAATTCTCACTTGTTTTCACAAATGTGAGTGAAATAATCCCACTCTTGATTAATTTCCTCACATAATCATGTCTAAGACTTATATGTCTTGACTTTCCATTATATATTTCACTATACGCACGAGCTAAAGTGGCTTGACTATCACAAAGTATAGAAATTGAATTCATACTCTTAGAAGTCAATGAAATTTCTAATAGAAAATCCCTCAACCATTCAGCCTCCTTTCCTGCATCTGCTAGAGCAACAAATTTTGATTACATAGTTGAGTGAGTTATACACGTTTGTTTCTTGCTCTTCCAAGAAACAGCGCCACCTCCTAAGGTGAACACCCAACCAGTAGTGGATTTGTTATCTCCAAAACTCGATATCCAACTTGCGTCAGTATATCCTTCTAAAATAGCAGGAAATTTTGAGTATTGTAGGTCATAATCTTTGGTTCGTTTAAGGTACCCAAGAACTCTTTCAATAGCCTTCCAATGCTCTACATTTGGATTGCTAGTAAATCTACTCAATTTACTAACTGCAAATGCTATATCAGATCTTGTGCACTGCGTTGCATACATAAGACTTCCTATAGCACTTGAATATTCTAATTGAGCCACTGTTCTTCCAACATTCTTGACTAATTTGATACTTGGGTCAAATGGGGTATTTGCTTCTTTGATTTTTAAGTGACTGAATTTCTCCAGTACTTTCTCTATGTAATGAGTTTGACTCAAAACATATCCCCCACTATTTCTTTTTACCTTGATACCTAGTATAGTATCAACTTGCCCAAGATCTTTCATCTTAAATGTTGAAGATAGAAACCTCTTTGTTTCTACAATACCTTTCATGTTGTTGCTCACTATTAGCATATCATCAACATAAAGGCAAACTATCACCATATAGCCATCACAAGTTTTGAGATAAACACATTTATCTGCAATATTATGAACAAATCCATTAGAAAGAATTATTGCATCAAATTTCTCATGCCATTGTTTTGGGGCTTGCTTTAAACCATACAATGACTTAATAAGTTTACACACTTTATGTTCATTTTCCGGTAGAACAAAACCTTCGGGTTGTTCCATATATACCTCCTCATCGAGGTCTCCGTTTAGAAATGTTGTTTTGACATCCATTTGATGAACATAAAGATAAAAAATTGATGCTAAAGCAAAAATAATTCTAATAGATGTGATCCTAGCCACAGGAGCATATGTGTCAAAATAATCTATTCCTTCCTTTTGTCGAAATCCTTTAGCAACTAACCTTGCTTTGAATGTTTGGAGAGTACCATTTGTATGATACTTCCTACAAAATATCCATCTACAACTAATAGGTTTTGAGGCAAAAGGTAAATCGACAAGTTCCCAAGTTTGGTTTAACATAATAAAATCCATCTCATCATTAATAGCATCTTTCCAAAAAGCAGCATCACGAGAAGCCATAGCTTCTTTAAATGTTTTAGGATTATCTTCCACTTGTAAAACAAGAGGAATTGTTTTTAAGACTCTCTCATTTGTTCCTTCTACAAGGTAAAAAGAAATACTTTGAGAATCAATCTCATCCAATCTTAATGTTTTTGCTTTTCGTACACGAGTGCTTCTCCTTAATTCATAAGATTGCACTCCAACCTCTTGTGAACTTGATTGATGTCCAATCAAAGGAATTTTAGGTTGCTCACCAACCTTTTGAGATTTCTCCATTAGTGACTCTTCACTAGTTGGAGGATGAACATTATTACTAGAAGTCAATAAATGTTCAAAGAACTCCACATCTCGAGATTCTATTATGATATTAGACTCCAAATTAAAAAGTCTATATGCTTTGCTATTTGAGGCATAGCCTATAAATGCACATTTGATTCCTCTAGGTCCCAATTTTGTCCTTTGAGGATCATTATTCTTACAATATGCAAGACACCCCACACTTTAAAATAACCAATGTTAGGTTGTCTTCCTTTCCATAACTCATATGGAGAGATCTTATTCTTTTTAGAGGGAATTCTATTTAAGATATGACATGTAGCCAATAAAGCTTCTCCCCACAAATTATAAGATAATTTAGCATGCAACAACATAGCATTAATCATCTCTAGATAAGTTCTATTTTTTCTTTCTACTAGTCCATTTTGCTCAGGTGTTCTAGGTGCTGAACATTCATGAATTATGCCATGTTGTTCACAAAACAAGTTAAATTCATTAGGAAAGTATTCTCCTCCTCTATCACTTCTTAAACCTTTAATTTTCTTCCCCAATTGATTTTCAACTTCTGCTTTATATGCCTTAAAAGCATTAAAAGCATCATTTTTATGTTTCAATAAGTACACATATGTGAATCTAGACATATCATCTATAAAAGTAATAAAATATCTATTACCTCCTCTCGTTAATATGCCATTTAATTCACATATATCAGAATGTATTAAATCTAACAAAGTAGTATATCTTTCAACACTTTTGAAAGGTTTCTTCGTCATCTTTGATTTAACACGAATATGTAATCAAAATATTTAGAAATTAAAAATTTCTTTGTACCTTCTTCCTCGGCATGATATTTGAATTCCAAAGCATTCCAAATTGCTTTTGCAGATGGTTCCACCGTATAAAGATCATAAAGCCGGTCCGAAAGAGCATTGAGAATGTGTCCTCTACACATGACTTCATCTTCATTTCTTTTCTTTTGTTCAGCCTTGACTTCATTGGTGTCATCGTCGGTTGGATCAGGAATTGGTATTTGTAGCCTCCATAGTGAATTTGTATAAACTCACAAAATATCGTTTTTAGATTGTTGGGAAAAAAGATAAAATACGACAAAAGAAGAGGATAAAAAACACTATGGAAACAAAAAACAAACACAAGATCAAGAATACTTTAGGAAAGATATTTAGGCTTGAAACGTGTATAAACACTTTCCTAAAAACGATATTTGCACCCTCTTCTCAATAAGATTGCTATGGGTTTGATGCAAATAGTTTTAGTGGATATGACAAGCCTTTAAAAGATCTGTATTGAGCAAACAATAAAGAATCTTCAAAGAGGAATTAGAGAATGTCTAACTCAATCACTTGGAGAGTAAAGAAAAAGAGCATGAAAGAGTTTTTTACTTGTTCTGTAATTTACCCTCAAATATCTATTTATAGATATTTTCTCAAAAGACACAACCTTTGAAAATTAACTATATTCTCAAAAGACACAACCTTTGAAAAATAACTTTTTTCTCAAAAGACACGACCTTTGAAAAATAACTACCAAAATAAAAGAAAACACCTTTTTTCTTTTTAATTTGAACAATTTATAACATCATATCTAAGTGATTAAGTATGATAGTAACAAAGATATCAGTGTTATGCATCTAAAGATACCAATATCTTACTGATTCTTCCAGTTCATCTTGTTTCTTCCAATTTGTTTTTCTTGGTTCTCGGTATACCTATACTACTATTACTCACATTATATTTAGCTTAGTACAGAAGATGGAGTCGAGAAGAAAAAGTGGTTGAACTCATAACTAAAAGGGTAAGATTGGACTAATCAATGGTCTTAACCAGACTTCTCAAGCAAATTAAAATGATTTGCTCCTTAAAGAATTGAAGTGCACACTCCTACTCTTCCACAACTCACCGTCAAGGACATTGACCAGATTAAATGACACAACAAGCGGGGCAAGAATTGCATGCATTCTCAAATCCCTTAATTTTGCCATTGTTGGGTAAAAAATTAATGATAGTATTTGACATTGTCCTATGGAATGATTTCATCCCTTCATGCAGGTTTATGATTGAATTTATTTGCCAAGGATGAGATCGACACCCTCGCATGACCCTAAGGAGATTGATGCAGTGTTTTTATAAGATTTTTATATAATCTTATAAAAATCTTTAAATAGAAGAAGATAAGAAAAGATTTTTTCACTCTTAAAACAAGACGTAGATCCTCTTTATATAGAGGTCATAATAATAAATATAATAATTATAACGACTATATGTAATCATAATATATTAACATCATTAAGATACCAAATAAATAAAATTTATAATAATGGATATAATGAAAGAAATAACAGACATAAATTAATTAACAAATGATAAATAAAAGAAAATTTTGAGATTTATATTTAAAAATAAAAATCTCTATTAATATTCCATAAATGTCGAAATTTATAATAAATAAAATTATTGAAACACAAAATATTTATTAAAATAAGCTGTGTAATGGTCAAAGTGTCTTTAAAATTTTTAACTTAGTATGATAATTTTCATCTAAAGGAAACAAAGGGAATCAAGTCTTGAACTACAATCTTTTGACTCATATTTAAATTATCACATATGTAGTATTGATATCTGTATCATGATATTGCATATTATTAGCCATGTCATATACAATCACTCTCATATGGTAGAGTCCCTATCATGGATATGTGGAGTCATATCTCATAAAAAATATACATTCGAGTCTATTTCATAATTATACTCTTCTTATACCTCTATATATGATCAATAAACAATCACTATAGTGATAGGGGTTAAACTTGACTTGCACTAATATTTTTTTATTTTTTAATATGCCTCTTGGTTAACCAACCAACTTGTTATTATCACATTGAACCTCTTTTGAAGGATTTCCCATTATAGAGATTGGGTTTTCATTGTTGGAAGACCAATTATAAACTAACTTATCTCCCTTAATGATATTAGGATAATTATCCTTTTATTTATGCGTTTTAAAGGACTATCGTGACATTGTAAACATAAAATAACATAATATACTATTATTAAGCGAAAGACTTTAATACTAAAAATTTGAAATAAAATAATGATGTATATTTTTCAATATTGTTCAAGAAACACTGATCTTGAAGTGCACCATTGTCAGATTTAAGATTCTTTTTCTTTATAGGACCACTATGATTAATAGATTTAGAGACAAAAAGAATATAGAAAAAAATCTTTAATCTTTTATTGACTGGCTCACATGACTAGAGGAGATAAAAGAAAATTTATGATATCTTCAATCATGTCACATATTCACGTACCTATGTACCAACGTATTTGTGTATTCAATTATTATATATTTATATTATATTGAGTCCCTAGGATGTTCTATTTATTTATAGGCAAGAATAAAGTATATGATAAGTAATTAGGAGATTTCCTTGCATCAATGCAATCTTCTAAGAAATCATACCATAATTGAACTTTCTTTTTATTTGTAGATAACCAAAATCAAAATCCAATCATATCCATAATATATCTTACTTAATTAGATACGACAACATAATCTAATATTCTCCTACTTGGTTTATTAATTGGTAAGATATAAAAGGGTTCAAAATAAATAAAATAATAAAATAAAATTTATTAAAAAAATTTATATAGTTAGATTCTAAAATTTTAAAATTATTTATATATTTATAAATTTAAAAAAGATAGGCCAATATGTTAATAAATATAATAATACTATATTAAGTTCGACTAATAATGAGAGTCATAGTTGTTGTATGTCACCAATGTCATAAAGAATCATAGTTGTTGTATGTCACCAATGTCATACTTCCTTTTATGTATCACAACATTATTAACCTTTCCTAATATAGTCTAAAATGACTTGCAATTTATCTTATCAAGATAATCTTATCATCACATTTGATCATAATATGTATATATATAAATGTGAATAAAATAGTAGAAATAAATAACTTTAAATACGTAAGCAAGAATATCAATTATAATATCCACTCAAATATGCATCACCATATCTTTTATGGGTTGCTTATAAACCTAATTATTCTTTCAAATATTTTAGGATGTAAGTCTTTAGTGAACGGATAGTATCATTAAAGTGAAATTCAAGTTATTAATTGACATTAGTTGGTTTTGGACTCTTTTTCTCTAACTATCAAGTAATTTTTATCATAATGCATAGAGTTACAATAATACACGCCATACTTAGAGAATAAAACTACTGTAATATGTCATAGAGTATCTATAGTGACTTAATATTTAAGTCTGACCACAAGTTGTGTGATAGAATATCATAGTTATAAACTTAATTAATGGCCTCAAAGTATGTCATAAAATCAACTTTTATTATTAATAATGTAATAGTATATTATTTTATATTCTTTATATAAATTGCCTCTCTAATCGATATTAATATAAATAATAAAGTAGACTTCCTATTATCGAGTTAATTTATAGAATCAACATTTGAAAAATATCATCATTTCAATATGAACTAATTTCATATATACGAGCATATAATTTTTCGTCCCTTTGAAATTTCTCATTATTTTCTTTAGTCTTTTAGTATTTTTATTACTAAATAACTCTATTATTTACCTAGTATTTTAATTATAAAATTGATATCTAATCTGGTATAGGTTTGAGCATATAATAAACTTCCAATTATGCTTACATAAAGAATATATTTATTTATCTGATTGTTTACAAAGTTATTTTTAAAAATATTTATTTTAACTAAAACTTTTATTTTTATCATTTGCTGAATAAAGTTGTATACTAAATATCTCTAAGACTTGGTCAATATATCCTTTTTAAGATAGTCATAATAATCTTGATATATGAATATCTCAATACTAATAATATAAAATATCTTATTCATATCAATCATCTTAAAATTTTTGAGAAGAAATTTCTTGATTTAGTACAATAAACCAAGATCACTACTAGCAAGCAAAATATTATACATATATAAGACCAATATAATAAACTTGCTCCTATTGATCTTAAAATATAAATAATGATTAATGGTAATTTTTCTTAAGTCTAAAGGATCTAATGATATCAAAAAATTCTATATACTATTGTCCAAAAGATTGTTTAAGGTTATAAATGGATTTCTTAAATTTACATATCAAAATTTTATTTTTTTTATTTTCTTCATGAATTGTTGAAATTAACACATAAAAATCTAGATCCACAATAAAAAAACTTATTTTCATATCATTACGATGTAACTCAAAAAATCATAATGAGTTATTAATGTTATAATGATTTTTAATGAGTTTATTTAAAAAATAAAATAAATATCTTAGTATGATTGATGCATTCTTTATGAGTAAAATCTTTGATCACTAGTCTGACTTTATATCATTCGACATACCCTTTGAGTCATATTTATGTAACAGACCCTTTTACAGTTGTTGGGTAACTCGACTAATTCTTATACACCATTCTAGCTGATTGATTTTAACTCTTCTTTTATTATAACATACCACTTTTCAAAATCATTACTTATAAAAATAATGAGGGATCCTTTTAATTTCTATATCATAATTTGATTCTTATATATATAATACATAATAATTAGAAATGATAGATCTCATTTTTTTAGATATTCTCAAAACTATCGATTGTGATTATTTTCAAAAATCATTTGTAGTTATATCAATATTATATGGGAGTTCACTAATATTATTTTATTAGTCACCTTTATCAAATAATTTAATGATTTGAATAACAATAATCTTTCAAATGGTAAACGAGTATCAACCTGTATCTCATCAATATTAAGATTAAATTTCAAGATTTTTACTCTCACTAATTCACTATTTATTAGGAATCTTATATTATCATATTCAACTATTCTTAAACTATAATTAAGGGAATAAGATGTTGGGAAACCTAATAGGAGCATCACTTGTACAACGAAAATAGAAACAAAATTAGTTTCTCATATTTATTAAATCATCGTACGATGATTGGTGCATAAAAAACCACAAAACCGAAAAATCTACATGTTATGTGCTAGATGGTTTTGTGCTGGATTTGTGGTGCACAAAACCACAAATCCTTAAAAAACTAGATCCAAAGGAAAGGATAAAGGAGGTTAGATGTTCTTCTCTCTAATGGTATCCACACAATGGAAGAAGTGATAATGCTTGTACCTCATAGCACAGAAACTCGTAGCTTTTGTGCACCTTATCCATAACTTTTGCGCACCACCTTACAACAAGCATGGAAAAAGAACTTCTTTCTTCTTCACCGTCCTCACGTACTAAGGAAATGGGTGGTCAGCTAAGAAGAAAAGGAAGAGAGGAGAATCCGAGGGGCAGCCATAGAAAGCTCTAGCTTATAAGCCTTGTGGCCCCTTCATATTTATAGAGATCACTATCAATTTACCTTAATAGATCCTGCCCTAGTGGGTACTGGATCTCCTTCTAATTACCCAAGCTTCTTAGATTAGTAGATTTCTACCCAATAATCTCTTAGTAGCTCTTATTGGATCACATCCATAGGATCCAATAACATAGGGCTTATTAGATATCCAATAAAATAGGGGCTCCGTGGATATCTCATATCTGAATCTCTATTCGTCATAACTTCTATCATATGTGTGTAACCATTTAGGCCTAATACCGAGCTGGTTATGAGTTACATCTGTTATAACTCCTTTTGACTCAGAACTCTTTTTTACTTAGTGAATTATTATCTCATAACAATTCACTTAACTCATCAACTATGGAGGTATTAGGCCACTACGCTATAGTCCCAAAATAATATAAAGTGATATAATACATTAGACCTATATATCCTCAATTATCATGTATCTATAGTCCCTCATTCATCTAATATCCCAAAGACTATATATTGAGCATGGTATTATCAGGCCATATACAAAATCCAACCGAGTCTCTTTCTAATCAGATTCTCTTGGAGAACTCATTCTCTCTCAATCCGAATGACCCTGACCATGGATTTACTTGAGTGATAACACATAAGATATTTCTTTCGTGATACTGAGAGTGAATGATCATCTATTAATACTCAATTGACCTACCAATCTTAATAATTGGCTATACTAGATTTGGAACTTCCAAATCTGTAAGTCCGACATTAAAGAGAGGAGTACTCAAATAAGGCATTCTTGATATCTTAAGTCTAAGGATCATACACACAATTGTTGAATCTCGGATTTTGATGATGAAATCAATTGATGAATTTATTGATCTAACATATATGTTAGAGATGAATGATGCAAGATTAACTATGACAAGATAATACAATCAGGTGTTGGGCTGGAGTCAAGTTCAGGCATCGAGTTAGGGTTCGGACGATATAGTGGGAACTCGTCGGGAGATCGTTGGAAGCTCACTAAAGGTATCGAGGATTTACCGGGGGTTCGCCGGAAGCTCGTCGAAGGTATTGGGGGCTTGTTAGGAGTTCGCCAGGAGCTCACCGAAGGTGATCAAGAGATTACTAGGATGCATCGAGGGTTTGCCAGAAGATGACCGAGACTTGTCGGGAGTTCGTAAGAGGTTACCAGGAAGATCGCCGGGAGTTGGGAAGGTCTCTTGACGCATTGGTCAAATTGATTGGTGTTGAGTCCTAATTGATTTAAGTTTGAAATGAATCTAAATTAACTTAAGTGAGGCAAATCGGGTCTATGTTTGGGTTTGAATTGAGCTCAGGTTGAGCTCATTTGGTTGACCTATAAATGGGTTAATTGAAGGTACAAGTCGGGAATAGAAAAATAGATGAAACACTTTTCTAGGATTCCCAACGGTAGTATCGCTGGTGGGCAATGGTTGTACCATTATGACCCTATTTTTAGGATAGCTTTCAGCGATAGTACTGTCGGTGCTAATGGTTGTACCGCCCGTACCCGAATTTTTTTGAATATGTTTAAATTTTTGGCTTCATTTTCTGAAGCCAATTGGGTCTATAAATACCCCAACTCTTCTTGTATTAAGCACATGTAATTAGGCAAGAAAATTGGGAAAAATAGTATGCTAAAAGTGTGCAAAAAAAGAAATGGGGCAAGAGAGTAAGCAAGAAAGTGTTATAATCTTTGTAGAGGTCTCCCTTGTGAGTTGTAAGTGTAAGACTTGTAAGGTTCCTCTCCTGAGCTTGTGAAAAAGAGAGTGAGAAGTGAAAAGGTTTGGTCATTACCCAAAGAAGATCGGTAGTGGACAACGGTGGATCTCAATGAAGAGGACTCGGGAAGTGGATGTAGGCCAAGTTATGGTTGAACCACTATAAATCTATGAGCTTCTCTACTCTTGTCTTTTCTATTACATTTAATTATTCTTAATTAGTTTGAAGAAAGGTAAGAGCATCATCTTTTGACTTTGATTTAAATCATTTACTTATTCACTTTCAATGAAGTTCAAGAAATGCTTTTGATTTCTTCTTTACTTCAAGCAAGTTTTTCAAATCGAGTATTTTTATACTTGCACTAATTCACCCCTCCCCCCTCTTAGTGCCAATTGATCTTAACAATTAGTATCAAAACGAAGTTCTACATATTGGACTAAACACCCAAGTGAGTAAATGACTTCATTTGGCATGAATAAGAGACATTCTATTACACGTCCTCCCATGTTCAATGGGACGAATTACACATATTGAAAAATAAAAATATGTATTTTTCTTATTTTGATTTATGACACATAGTTAAAAACAGTTTTGAAAAGTCTTCTAAACTAATGAACAAATGAAATGATTTGGAAAAGAAGACTTTTTCTTTAAATGCCAAAGCTATGAATGTTTTTTTTATGCTCTTGATAAAAACCAGTTTGATCGGGTTTCTTCTTGTGATTCAACTTTTGATAAAATGAATAATTAAATGAAATAATCCGTAAAATTGAACTTGAAGAACACCTTCTAGATAACATAAAGGATTGTGAACTGAGAAAAGAAGAACTATACTTTCCAAAGAATAGGAAGGAAATAGAACTAAGAACAATAAATGACTCCTTAAGTAAAACCTCGAGTGATGAGAACTTTACACCTTTGACAAATGAATAGAATAAATTAATAAATAAAAATATAAAATAAACTTAAATTGGATAAAACCTCTTACTATGAATGCAAGAAGTTGATGTGCTCTGAAGATGAAGAGCACAATCATGAAGAAGTGGAGAATCTCGTGCTTATGACCATCAACAATAAGGTAAGTGATCCTCCAATCTCTCATTTACTTTTGATAAATTATCAAATATTTTTCATGAGCTTTATGATAAATTTAGAATAATTAGCAAATCTTACTTAAGAAATAGCATGCATCATTAGTTAGTAAACATGAAGAAATGCATGATGCATCTATTGGGAAACCTTAGTGGGTGCATCACATGTGCAGCAAAAATCAAAACAAAAACTGGTTTCCCACGTAGATCAAAATATCATGCAAAATATTAGGGTCACGAGAAAATATAAAAATTGATAAAATCATGATGTGTGAGAGATTGATTTTACCTAGGGAGATTGTATATCTATGTATTCCAAATCCGGATGGAGAAGATGAAGGAGGTTAAACGCCCTCCTCTCTAGCGGTATCCACATGATAGATCTTGACAGGGAAACTCCTCTAATCTGATCTCGCAACTCTTGCACAAAGGGAGGGAGAAGAATAGGAGGTGGTGGCTAAAGCTGTAGCCCATCAATCATGAGTCTCCCCTCCTATTTATAGAGAGCCACCAAAAACCCTACGGCTCCTTCCTTAGTGGATATTGGATCTCCATCCAATTATTCACTAATCTTACATTATTGGATCTCTATCCAATAATCTCCTTAGGCCTCTAATTGGGTCTTAATGAAGGAGCCCAATAGCATAGGGTCTCATCTAATGAGAATATGGGCTAATTGTATCTCCATTAAATCCTCTATTCGCTGAAGCATCCACCATATGTGTGTGACCCTCTAGGCTTAATACTGAGCTGGTCGTGAGTCACTCCCATCAGAACTTCTTCTGATATAGTGAATTATTATCCTCATAATAATTCACTCGGCTCATCAGCTATGGACGTACTAGGCCACTATGCCATAGTCCCTGGACGGTACAAGGGGATCAAATCCATTAGACCTATCTGTCCACAGTTACTATGTATCTATAGTCCCTCATCTAAATAATATCCCAGATACCATATATTGGATATGGTACTATCAGGTCATATATGGAATCCGTCATAGTCTCGCTCTAATCGAATTCTTTCAGAGAACTCTTTCTCTCTCAATCCGAATGACCCTAGCTAGAGATTTGTCTGAGCAAGCACATATGAGATATTCCTCTCATGATATCGAGAGTAGATGATCCTCTATTGACACTCAATTGCCTTCATAAAATTGGCTACCATTCTCGATAACTAATTATACCAGATCTGGAATTTTCCAAGCTTGTAAGTCTGATGTCAAAGAAATGAGTACTCATATAAGACATCCTTGGTGTCTCAAGTCTAAGGACCAGATACACAATTAGGACTATGGAATCACTATCTGACATTAGGTATCATTAACCATACAACATTCCATAAGCGGATCAATCAGTAAACTCATTCTCTAATGAGCACCTATACTATATCCTTAGTGTCTCCACATAAGTGGCTATGAGACCAGCCGCGTCCATCATATAGATGGGTATATAGTACATCGGTCTATTCAGTTATCTCAATATCCCTCTCGAGTAGCCTATGACTGAGATTATTTAGGATATGTGTTTAACGGTAAATCGATCTCATTATCGTGATCTCATCACGATTCGATTTCCATTGCACAGAAACAAGGACAACACAGTATATATATGCTACAGATAATATAATATGAGAATATACCAATATTAATCATAAGCAAAAAATTTACATAGCATGTCACAGGTGCCATTACTCACGTGATTGGCTTGTAGGGCACTTGTAACCAGCAATCTCTCACTTGACCAAAAGCCAATCACCTATGTGTCTGATCCTCATCAGACCCCTGTGACACTCAAATACAATCTGAGCTAGCAGCTTCGTCAGTAGATTTACAATATTATCTTCGGTTGGAACTCTTTTTATTGCTATATCTTTTCGGATCATGATCGCTCTAATCAGATAGAACCTCCTAAGAATAATTTTGATGAGACCTCGGTTCCCTTGTTAGAGTTATCGCCCTGTCACTATCACAATATATGGGAGTCAGCTCCACGTTGCTTGGTATGACTCCCAAATCCTTGATGAATTTTTTCATCTATACCCCTTCCTTTGTTACTTCTACTGTAGTAATATATTCTACCTCTATGGTCGACTCAGCAGTAGTATCTTACTTGGAACTCTTCCAGCTTACTACTCCTCTATTTAGGGTGAAATCAAACCCTGAATTTGACTTACTATCATCAATGTCGGACTGAAAACTTAAGTTCGTGGAGCCCTCAACCTGGAGGCTACCTCCTCCATATACTAGTAAATGATCTTTAGTCCTTCTCAAGTACTTAGGGATACACTTTACTACCTTCTAGTGTTCTAAACCTGTATCTGCTTGATACCTGCCCGTGACACTCAAAGTATACGCTCTATCAGGCCTGGTACATAGCATCGCATACATGATAGACCGTATCGCTGGCATAAGGTATCTTATCCATGACTGTCCTTTCTTCAGAAGTCTTTGGGGACATACTCCTAGAAAGTGATATTCCATGTCTTATCGGTGTGAGACCTCTCTTAGAATTTTTCATGCCAAATCTTTTGATAATGGAGTCTATGTACCTAGACTGGGACAAGCCAAGCATCCTCTTGGATCTATCTCTATAGATCCGGATCCCAAAATATAGGATGCTTCCCCTAAGTCTTTTATGGAGAAGTATCTAGATAGTCAAGCCCTTAATGTGAAGAGCATTCTTACATCATTCCCAATAATTAGGATGTCATCCACATATAGCACCAAGAAGGTGATAGCACTTTCACTTACCTTCCTGTATACACAAGGTTCATTTTCATTCTCAACGAAGTCATAAGATCTGATCGTCTCATCAAATCTTATGTTCCAACTTCGGGAAGCTTGCTTTAGTCCATAAATAGACTTGAGTAACCTGTATACTTTATCTGGCATCTCTCTGGATATGAATCCCTCTTGTTATATCATATACATGATAAAACCCTAGAAGGAGCTCTATAGATTTTGATCCTTGAGGGGGATCAACCCTTGGAACGCTGAAGGGGTTCCTCCCTCCTAGACTCGGCACAAGACTGAATTAAAATTGTAGATTGCTTAATAAAAAGGGCCAGAGGCTACATTCTTATATAGGGCTCCAAACCCTAGCCCTAGGAGGTGCTTGCCTAACTAAAATTATCCTTTTGCCCCTTATATAGCCTACCTGCCTTAGAGGGAACAGGTGGCAGCTAGGTTGGCTCTATAGCCGACCTAAGCAGGGTGAAACCTTAGCTTACCAACCCAATAAGAGGGGCGACATCTACTAAGCCCTAAGGGCTAATCTAAATCCTAGCCATATTTATAAGATAGGAGTGACTTTATTATAATCTAGTAGGGTTTTATTGACTACCTGTAGGGAGATTAGGACTCCACCCTGCTGGAGTCCTATCAAACCCGCCATCTTAAAATAGCCTTATCCTCAACGCTGAAATTCTATGAACTCAGGGAACCGGGTCTTCAGCTCCTCATTAGCTTGGGTATCAGTTGGAAGAACTTGAGCCGAGTCATCGTCTTTAAATTTCCATTTGAGGTGAGATACTTGGAGGATCAACTATAATTTTGATCTGGTGCATGGATCTGATCTTCAGGTTAGGACCCCAATATGATCCCCAATTTTGCAAGGCCCAAAGAAATAGGGAGACCACTTTCTTGAGGCTTAAATTTCGTGTTGGTGGTGCTAGAGATGAAGGGGGACCTGATCTTTCTTAAGAAACTTTCTTCTGCTCCGACGTTTATCAAGAGGAAGTTTCTTCCTTACATGGCCTGCAATGTGGTTGCTCTGTAATAGTAGTCGTGCCTTCTTTTCGAGTGAGGGCTATCATCTGATAAAATCTATAGTGGTGTGAGCCTGATATGAGATTGAGGTGGGTAGGAGGTGATTTTTCGGGGCTTATTTTCACTTCTTCGTGCTGTCGACTATCTTGCATGAGGATGGTGCTGAACCTCACTCTGGATGTGTCTATTCTAATAATGAACATCTGGACATGATTTGGTATGGATGACATCGTGGTCGTGAGGGCTATAGTTTCACTCGGCCAAGGTGGTGCATCTTTCTTTATAATGAGAGGGATGGTGTTTATGCTTCGTTGAATCCTATCAATGATCTTTCCCCTTTTTTGATTTCGCTACTAGAGGGACTCAATTTTCTCACGATCTTGGGCTATAGATCGGAGGTCATCATCAAAGAAGTCTTTAAGCATTATGGTCTGATCCTGGGAAAAGTCATGGAAGTCACTTGAGATCTGAAAGTATTGCATCAATAACCATAGTGAGTTCGACAAGATGTAACACTTTAGAAGTAGCTTATCTCCGGGGAAAAGGATGTAGGGATGTGTCATAGCGGGAAATAAGCATGGCTGAACAATCTATATCTCTGTCATCTCTTGGACAATCCTTTTATCTTCGACCTTCTGAGGTTGTATAAAGCAATCTGGTCAAGCAACAACTAGTAGAAGTTTCGGCCTGTTCAGTATATGGGGGTCGGCCAGCTTCAGAGGAGGTAGTCGGCTCGGTTGGGTGAAGACGCTAAAAAATTCAGTAAGCTGTGGGAGGGATTTTTTATCTTCAATCTCATGAAACTCTTGAATTTAAATTCGGAAACCACTGGATTCTTCTTCTGGTACCCCCTCCAAGTGTTATGTTGTGGTTGTAGTTGCTGGGTTCCCTCATAGAATCACTTGCTTTCCTTTTTTTTAAAAAAATTATATTTAACTTCGAAAAATTTCAGAAAATATCTCCAATTGTGGACAACCAATCAATGCCAAGTACTATATCAAAACCATCAAGAGGGAGGAGGAAAAAATCAACAACTATATCTTGCTCCTGTAGGCTCAATTTAACCTGCGGGCACTTATGGTTGCACTTCAGAATTTGGCCATTAGCTACCTTGACTTCAAACCTATTGTAATATTTTTTTTTAGAGAATTAAGTGGGCAACAACCTTACTGCTCATGAAGTTGTGTGTGCTCCCGGTGTCGATGACGATGATGACAGACTACTGCTCGAGAAACCCTTCGATCTTCAATTTTTGTAGGTTGGTGTAGCCGGCTAAGGTATGGACCATGCGGGTGGCCGTTATGTTGTATCATTCTCCTTGGGCTCAAGAGTCATATCTTTAAGTTTGAGTTCTTCAGTGGGAGCAATCATTACCGGTGTCTCCTTTTTACATTTGTGTTCTAGGCTCCATAGTTTATCACAACACCCACATAGGCCCTTTGTCGATATGTCATGAAGGTCTTCTCTTATTAATTTCTATGGCTGATGGGGTCGGTTGACAGTAGGAGAAGGTGAAAGCTTTGGTGCCACTAGTCGGGGAGCAACTCTAGTCTTTCGAGCTTCATAGTTCAATCACTCCTCTTGATGTCGCGCAAAGGAGATGGTTGCCTTAAGTGTGTATGGCTGTCACGCTTTAACTTCTTCCTGAATCTTCAGCTTCAAGCCCTCAATAAAAATTTTTAATATTTATTTTTCAGACTAATCATAAGTTTGGTTAGATAACCTTTCAAACCTGGTTTGATACTCTTGGATGGTGGAGGTTTGACGGATCATCGCTAGTTCTTCGCTAAGGTTCTTTTTATAATCCAAATTTGCACCGCATTATAATCTTATTGGGCTTGGTGATCGACCCAATCTAAACTCCTCAAAGAGATCATGTAATTTAACATTCATACACGTCTCAAGAGACTCAAATTTGGCTTCGAATAAGGCCACCAATGTCATGACGTAAGAATCTCCAATCTGTCAAATCAAATCGATTAAAGAGTGTAGCTGCAATCTTCAGGTTGAAGGCAACAGTGACAACGATGTCAGGGCTACGGTGGTGAAGTCTCCAAGTGGAGGATGGTAGCCAAGGGTAGTAGCAACGGTGGAGGAAGAAAATGACAGCAGTAACATCGGTTGCGGTCCTTCGGTGATGCTGCAATGTTGACGCTGCAATGTCATCGAGGTTGTGATTTTTGTGATGGCTGATATTTGTCGAAAGATGGTAGCCAAGAGATCTGAGTTGGAAGGCAGCAGCGATGATGGAGGAAGAAGAGGGCAGCAGTAATGTTCGCTGCGGTGCAACTTCATGGCTACAGGTGGCATCGGTTGCAGCGCTGCAACAGGAGGAAAATGTGGCAATAATGTTCACAGCTATTGTGGAGGAGGGCAGTAGTGGAATGGAGTGAGAGATGACTGTTGTTGTGTTCAATTTGTTGTTGGCCGCGATCAAGATAGTTGGTAGCGAATGATTGTTGCATGCTGTGATGTAAATAAATTACAGCGAAAGATCGCTGCTGGTAGCTTTTTGCCACAAGGATCGCTATTGGTAGTGTTGGGCAGCGAAAGATGCATGTTGCGGTTGAAGAGATAAGGGAGATTGGGCGGCTGAAAAGTTAGTGGACCGAAGGCTACTGTTTTTGGGTGCAGTTTGTGGCAATTTTAGGTGCGATTTGAGGCTACAATTTTATGGAGTTTAGGCTACAAATTGGTATAATTTTAGGGCTATGATAGCAGTAGATGAAGGTTAGGAAAATAAATTTTAGATCTAAGATAGATGACAACAAAGGAAGGTGTATCGGTAAGGAAAGTTAGCTGAAAAGGTAAGTGGATCGATAAAGAAGTAGGCTACGGTTAGGGCTGATTTGGGTGGCTATTTGGGTTTAGTTTAGGGTAAGATTTGGAGAAGTTTTTGGTGAGGATGGTAGGATTTAGAGATGAGGAAAAGAGAGTCCAAATCCTACAAAAAATAGCACTTAAATATGATAGAATTTGGTGAAAAAAGGTGCTGCGATGTGCTGTCTTGCTGAACAGATTTTACGTTAGAGAAACGATGACTTCTTGACATAAATTCTAGAAAAAAGTTTAAGGGATTTATACAAAAATCCTTGGTTCAGATGTTGGTAACATTAATAAAAAGTTTGACGAAATTTTGGTAGCATAATAGTTGGGAAATAGGGCAAAAGACGAAAAGTAGATCTTTCACAATAAAAATTCTAAAACTGCGTGATGGTGAAAGATTGCACAAGAAAATCAGTTTCAGAAGGAATTTCTTTCAGAAATAAATCTCAGATGAAATCTAAGTTGATCTTTGCAATTGTATAAAGATTTCGACCAAAAAGGATGAACAAAAGTTCAGTTTCAAGAGGCCAATAAATGGAAGGCAGATTCTGCATTATAAAATTTCAGTACTGTGCAATAAATAATTACAACACTATAAGTCCAGATCCAAAAGGAGTTTTGCCACAAGATTAGTCTTAGATGAAAGCTAAGGTAATCTATAAAATTGTATAAAAGTTTCAGCCAAAAAGGATGATTAAAAGTTCAGCTTCAAGAAGCAACAATCGGCTAAAAATTTCTACAGTGTTTTGCCTTTGCAATGATGATAACGTTTGCAACGAATGAAATTTGCAATGTATAAAATTTAGAAAAAAATATCAATATATAAAATAAGGAATCTTGCAGTATTGAAGAGGTATTGATGATAAAAATATATCAGATTTCTAGATCAAATGCAGGGGCAACGACATATTGATTTGATCTATGGCTAGGGTGGAAGGTGGAGGCGCGTATCACAGCAATTGTGATAATTGCTTGGGAAGGTGGAGGCGGCTGAATGGCTACAGGAGCAACAAGATCGCTGCTCTGATACCAGATGATAGAACCCCAAAAGGAGTTCTATAGATTTTAATCCTTGTTGGGGATCAATCCTTGGAACGTTGTAGGGGTTCCTCCCTCCTAGACTCGGCACAAGACTGAATTAAAATTGTAGATTGCTTAATAAAAAGAGGTAGAGGTTACATGCTTATATAGGGCTCTAAACCCTAGCCCTAAGGGGTGCTTGCCTAACTAAGATCACTCTTTTTCCCCTTCTATAGCCTACCTGCCTTAGAGGGAACAGGTGGCAGCTAGGTTGGCTCTATCGCCGACCCAAGCAAGGGGAAACCCTAGCCTACCAACCCAGTAAGGGGGGGCGACGACTACTAAGCCCTAAGGGCTAATCTAAACCCTAGCCATACTCCTTTATAAGATAAGAGTGTCTTTATTACAATCTAGTAGGGTTTTATTGACTACTTCTAAGGAGATTAGGACTCAACCCTGCTGGAGTCCTATCAATACACCTCCTCCTCAAGGTTGCCATTGAGGAATATTGTTTTGACATCCATCTACCAAATCTCATAGTCATAGTGTATTGCAATAGCCAAAAGAATTCTAATGGACTTAAGCATGGCTATAGGTGAAAAGGTTTCATCAGAGTTGACCTTGTCTTTGATGATATCTTTTAGCTACTAGCCTTGCCTTATAGGTCTCTACCTTTCCATCTACTCCGATCTTTTTTTTGAAGATCCACTTACAGCGGATGGGTACGATATCCTCAAGCGCATCCACAAGGTTCCAAACTTTATTAGAGTATATAGAATCTATCTCATAATTCATGGCTTCTTGTCACTTTCCGGAGTCTATACTCATAATAGCCTCCTCATAGGTCTGAGGATCAACATCCTGAGAGTCCTCTCCACTGATATGTCCCACATATCTTTCAGGAGGATGAGCTATTCTGCTAGACCTATGCAAAGTTGGAATTTATGTGTTAGGTACCTAAATAGGCTTGGACTTTGGAATGGTGCTTAAGCTAGGTTCTCCAACCTCGCTCAATTCTATCTCACTCCCACAGTTTCTACCAAGAATGTGTTCCTTCTCAAGGAACACAGCTCTCTTGGAAATAAAGACCTTTTCAGTCCTCGGGATGATAGAAATAATACCCATAAGTTTCCTTTAGGTATCCCACGAATATGCACCATTATGTCCTTGATTCCAACTTATCGGGGTTGTATCTTCTAATATAGGCAAGACAACCCCAAATCTTAATAATCTTAAGATCGAGCTTCTTTTCTTTCTATATCTCATATAATGTAGACACTAATGACTTTAATGTAACTCTGTTCAGAAGTTAAGCTGTAGTCTCTAGGGTGTAACCCTAGAATGAGACAGGTAGGTTAGCGAAACTCATTATGGACCATACCATGTCTAATAGCGTATGATTCTTCCTTTCTGATACACCATTGAGATGAGGTGTATAAGGAGGTGTCTACTGGGATAAAATCCCATTATCCTTGAGGAAATGAGTGAACTCCATACTCAAGTACTCTCCTCCTCGATTTGATCAAAGAGTCTTAATACTCTTTCCAATTTGGTTCTCTACCTTCCCTTAATTTCTCGAAGGCCTCAGATTTGTACTTCATTAAGTACATATGTCCATACCTAGAAAAATCATCAGTAAATGTAATGAAGTATGAGTAACCACCTATAGCCTGAGTCGACATGGGACCATATACATCATTATGTATGAGTTCTAATAATTCGGTAGCTCTCTCTCTAGTTCCACTAAAAGGAGAGTTGGTCATCTTCCCACGAAGGCAAGGTTCGCAAGTTGCATATGTTTCATAGTCAAATGGATCTAAGTATCTATCTTTTAGCAACTTTTGAATCATTTCCTTATGTATATGACCTAGCTTATAATGAATGCCATAGGTATATATTATTCACCTCATCTCTTTTCCTCTTAAACATATTTATATTCATGATATGTGAAGAAGTGTCTAATATATATAAGCCATTTGTAAGGGTCCCTCTAGTGATGATCTCATCATCCATAATTATTTGAACAACTATTGTTCTCAAAAACTAATTTATATCCACTAATTGTCAAACAAGAGATAAAAATAATATTTTTGATAATAGAGGGAATAAAATAACATACATCTAATGTAATAATAGCTCCACTAGGTAGATGTATGGTGACCTCTCCAACAGCAACTACAGCAACTCTTGCTCCATTGCGTATCTTAAGGTTCATCTCACCTCTAGCCAATCTCCTCGGTCTTGCTAGAACCTACAAAGAATTGCAGATATGATAAACACTTCTGGTATCCAATACCCATGAGTTATCATGAAAATACCTGAAGCATCTCCAAGCTTCAGTCTCTCCTTCTCTGCAAGGTAGTCCTTACAGTTCCTTTTCCAATGTCCGTCTTGGTTATAGTGGAAGCACTGTCCTTTATCCTTTCCCAGGTATTTCTTGGCAACCTTCGCCTTACCTGATTTTTCTTTGCCCTTACCCTTCTTAAGGGTCTTGCTAGCCTTCCTTTTCTTTTTGGTCTTACCTATAGAGAACTAGCTTCTCCTTATTGATAGCACTCTCTGCTTCCCTTAACATATTGAGGAGCTCAGGGAGAGTTATCTCAAACTTGCTCATATTAAAATTCATAATAAAGTGAGAAAAGAATCTGGTAGAGACTGAAGTATAAGATCAACGCACAAGTTATCCTCTAGGACTATTCCTAGACCTATGAATTTCTCAATCCACTCTATCATCTTTAGAACATGGTTATTAAACGATGTCCCTTCTGTTATCCTGGCTTGGAAGAGTCTCTTAGATATCTCATATCTTTGAGTTCTTCCCTGTTTCTCAAACAACTGGTGGAGATGAAGAAGGATAGAATCTGCATCCATGCTATCATGTTGCCTCTGTAACTCAGGAGTCATGGAGGCCAACATGTAATATTTTTCCAACGTAGAATCATCTATATACTTCACATAGCGAGCGATCTCATCCTTGCTTGCCCTTCTTCTGGCGTGGGCACAATTGTATCAAGGACATATGTGATTTTCTCCACCATGAGAATAATTCTCAAATTATGGAGCTGATTTGTATAGTTTGGACCAGTGATGTGGTTGGCATCAAGTATGCCATGTAGGGGGTTTATGAGTGACATATTTCTGACAAAATAAGATATAGCAAAAAATAAATAACATACAGATTTTACAGAAAATACTAATTAAGATATGAACTTCTATCTTAATGTACTCCCACTATTTTCTTAGCGAATCACACGATACCCTTGACACGTGAGACGAAAGTCTCCAGCATACTCCTAGTGGGGATCGAGATCCAATTGGCATTTTAATGCAACCTCGAGGGACTCGACCAATTACACTAAGCCCAAAAAGTAGACAACTCTTGCCAATCATAACTCCTTGTGATTCCCGTCATGTTCAGCCTTTGAATCATCATAGTCTTGAGGGACTTTACCAACCATGACGTTCAGTTAAGGCATCACCATCGTTATAAGATGAGTTTGATTCGATGATATCCCCTCGAGGGACTCGACCAAGCATATCATATCCTCAGGTCACCGGTGATATCTCTATGTCGTAGGCAAGATCTCGATCACATAAATAGGTGAGCCTTGAGGGACTCGACCAACTCAACCTATGTCGTGATTTAATTTCTTCTTATAATGATGGAAGGCCCACGTGGGTCAATCTTATTGCCTCACACTTACTGATTTAATATTATCTTAGGAGGGGTTTTTGTATCGGTATCTTAAAATATCGTGTCACACACATACATATTTAATATATATCTACATCGCATATATATATATATATATATATATATCTAGTAGGTGTATAACACATCATATATGCAGGCCATACCGGATGATCATGAGCCGTCACTTAATATGATTAAGCCAGAGCCAATGGGTCTAATCACTCACAATAGGATCTATGTGTGCATTGGCACATCTCCATACCCTGTGATTGTTGATCTCATCATCATCGGTTCCATCAGATTGTCACATCACCATGCATTGTGATCTCCTGCCACGGCATTGTGGGTCCCGTTGTAACCTCTATGATCCCGCTGCACCTCTCCATGTAATTACAAATAATTACAAGCATGTAGGCCCAATAATAAACGAGAAAAACGTAAGCTCGCAGGCCCTAATAATAATAATAATAATAATCACAATTACATACATCATAACATTTGGCTCATGATTATCCATCCACATCATACATCATATATACATCACATCATATGTAGGATTACTAGATATATATAATAATTAATTAAACTATTTAATTATTTTTTTTAGAAATCATGACATGCTCAAAATTTTCAAAATTGTCAAGGGTATTTTCATAATTCTGGATAAGAGGACAATCCTCGAAATTTTTAAAATTATTGAAGGCATTTTTAGAATTTTGTACACGAGAATAGTTCTCAGAATTTTTAAAATTTAAAGGGGCAGGATGGTCCTTTTCTCAAAAGGATGCCCTAACCTCTCTTGCCCCATCTACGTCACCATCGCCGTCGCTGCTGCCCTTGCTGTCACGGACTTAGCTAATTTTGCCTAAGCCGTGCGGCACCCATGTGTGTCCATCCGCAAAGGTCAGCCCTCCCCGAGATCTCCTGGAGTCCCATAGACTTACAAAAGAGAAAACGGGCCAAAAGAAGCAATTCCCATGGGATCTACAAGCAACTGCTTAAGCAAACACTTTATAAAGCTAGATACAAATTACACCCATGGACATTACAAACTCAGAGAGGTTGCACGCACACAAAAGATAATGATCCATTACAGACCGAAGTCTCCATAAGTGCTTATAAGACATACTTGTATTTACAAGCCAAAATTGACTATAAAGCAAACCAAACTTGGGCTGCTAAGCCTACTGCAAGCCCACTACTTGCTGTACAAGGTATGTACACAAACAGAAGGACATGGACAAACATGAGCATTTTATCAAACACCTTGTTTACATTATTGTCCATGATATTCTCCCCCACTTATTCCTTCGACGTCCTTATCGAAGCCACTATAGACGCTACATCTCCTTGTATTATGCTTAATCTTCAATCTTTTACTTTGTCTGCAACACGCCCCTTTAGCTCCCAACTGCTCTCTACCGCTGTTATTGAGTAGTCGAACTCTGATCTGCTATGCTGCTTCAACTCACCAATGACTGAATCTGGTTTGGGGTTGGCTGAGTTGTACTAATCCTTGTTGGTTCTCGTGGATCCTTCTGATGAAGGAAAAGACCTGCCTTATTATGCACCAGTATCGTAATATATTCATATTGCTTGAACTGGATGGATGCTTGTTGGAGCTTTAACGAGCATCGCCTCACAGACTTTAAAGTTTTTAAGGTCCTTCCTCCACAATGTTTGCCCATTGAACCTTCTTCTACTTTTAGTTGTCACTTCCAAGTAGGTTCGCATCACTTCCGCTTTCAATTGACATTCAATTGGGAAATGAAATAGACAATCTACTCTCAGTAGGATTGATCACCATTGGTGATGATTTGACAACTATTGTCTTGCATAAGCTTTCTTTGAAGGGTCACTGAACTTATACAGAACTCCTCTGTTGGATAGATTAGAGAACTGGGATACTTGACTTCACTCATTCTCTTCGTAGTTGAGAAGGTAAGGTTACTTGGCTTCGCTCACCTCCTCGAGTTAAGAGGATTGGGGTACTTGGTTTCACCCATTCTCTCGAGTTGAGAAGGCAAAGGTTACTTGATTTCACCTGCCTCCTCGAGTTTGTACTTTATGCATTGAGCTGGTTACTAATATTCACCCGCTCTTTGCTCACACTTCTGAAGTACATGAAGTGTTTGCACTCCTTGCATTGAGTTAGCTACTGTGATTTGCCTTCTCACTATAATTGAACTTTTGGAATGCAAGAAGTTTTGCCCGAAAAGAGAAAAAAATTTATCTCAACTTGGAGTCCCCCAAATTGGAGTAAGTCTTTAATAGATCTGATCGCATATGGGATTATACCATCTTCTCCATCACTTTTGCTGCCTACTCCTCTGAGTAGAAAGGTATAGTACTTACTATGTACTGCCTACTTCGTTCCTTGGTCAAGCACTCCTGCATCAACTCAAAGTCCCTCGTTTTCGGCTATCTTGATGAGAAGCCCATCGACATTGGTCTTATGAAATTTCTTGGTCTTTGCCCTTCCGCCCTGTCTTGGTACTTGGAGTTTGCCTTTGCATTCTTCACTCCTTGGCCCCTTTTACGACCAATGCTCTCCCTCCATGAGAGCAAGTGATCGATGACTCCACGGAAGTCCCGCATCTGCAGTACCATGGTGCTACGAAGCCCATAGCACTATGATCCATTATCTTGCATCTTCATCTCTTCCTTCGCGATCGGTAGATCTGCCTCTGTGGCACTGTGGCGCTCCTTCGAGTCCACTTCTTTTCTAACCGACGCTTTGCTTTTGGATAGATAAGCTCCACTGGACTCATCGTCACAATTCACCTTGGTTAATAGAAAGACAGACTATAACTCGCATGCATGGCCTCCGCCATTTTGTTGTAGGGCTCGCGCTGATTCTATTCTCCTTAGATTCCTTAGTAGAAACGTTCGCTTACTCGGCTTTGTCCTCTGACTTGCTGGGCTCCCTTAAGCGAATATGAGCATTGAAGCAGTCCAACTCTCCAACTGCTCCGATCATACCTTAGTATAATCAAGTCCCCTCCATGGGACTCACTGGTACTTGCAATCTGAATACTCCCTCGGTGGTACATAACCCCAATATACTAACGACCAAGGCTTTCATCTGATGGAAGCTTCGATGCATATATATGAAAAACTCGCCTCTACGGTACTATGACATTGACTCCTTGAATCCATAGTCCTTTTTGTCGTTGCATTGTTCACCGAGGTGGAGCTCCCAGTAGCTCGTGATCATTCATATGATCATGTCATGGGACTTACTGGTACTTGCACTTGGACTTCTTCCTTAGTGGTACATAGCCCCCATATACTGATGACTAAGGCTTTCATTCAATGTAAGCTTCGATGCACACATAAAGAGCTACCTCTACGGTACTACGACATTCACTCCTTAAATCCATAGCCCTTCTTCTTGTTGTGTCATACACCAAAGTGGAACTCCTAGTAACTCCTGATCATACCTCTGCATGATCTTGTCTCTCATAGGACAAGATTGCCTATATTGCATTGCCACGAACTATTCCACGATGATCCGCTACACCATTTCGCCTCTTGGTGACATCTCCATTGCTTACAGATTCTCATATGATGAACTTGGACTATGACTTCTCTACGTGTGGCCTCTGCCAACGCATCGTAGGGCCTCCGCCATCTTCGATTTTTAGTTCGCTCCCTTGGCAATTCACCTTCGTCCACCCACTCTTGGGTCACACCTGGATGAAGCATAGCTCTAGGACAGTCCGTCGCCTAGTAGCTCATGAAGTCCCCCTGACTTCGCTAGAATTGGTGCACCATTGTCTGGATCCTGGGCCTCTATCCCCTACCAGCACAATCTCTTCTATGCACCATTTATTCCTGACAACTCGAATGGCAACACTGTGGCATATTCTTTAAGAGTACTCGTCTCTATGTCCTTTTGCCCCATGCTAAGGTCTCTTGATCCCAACTTTGCCTCCGCAAGTTGAATCACCTTAGTTACTCCGTCAAATGCATCTCTGAGGTAGCTTGCATATGCCTCGAAGCTCCCTTAATCTTTGGCACCATGCAAAATAAGTCTGTCCCATCAGAATGAAGAACCCATGGAATGACATGATCCCACTCTTGCCTCTACAAGAGTTCATGCCCTTGACCTCTGTCCAAGAAAAGCTTCGTGCCTCTGCTCCATATTTCATCTTCTATGTCGACTCTCTTCATGTGGCTTAGTATACTTTACTGAGTTCCACCCAAGTCACTCTGCTCCTCGATTTGCATTGAGTTGATAGTGGCCCTCGTGTCCACTATTCCATGGGTCAACCCTCCGTTGAGTTTGATTTCTATATCGACTCTAAGCGTGCCTTTATATAATGTTGCCTTGGATTGCTCCCTCACTTGATCTCGAAATGTATCCACCAATGCATTACCTTATTCGAGACCATGCGACGACTCTTCGTAACTCACTCAGTCCATTGAGCTTTGTGGAGATATAGCCTTGAGGAACTCTTCCTCAATATGTGTGGTTGGTTACACATGATTCTCTCTCTAGAGAATTAGGACTTATCCCTTCTGGATATTTGTCCTGTTGTAGCAACTTTTCTCTTTACATACTTTCCACTTGAAGTTTTGGAGACCACCATCCCCTTTGGACTACTTCGTCTTGTTGAACTTGTGCCTTGTTCTGCCCCCGCAAATGCACTTGCTAGATTGCGACCCTTTGCCAATACAATCTCCACTGCACCCTTCAGGGTCTAGCAACGTGCTGAACTTATTGTACATTTCAGCCGCCTACGGACATATCCTTTTATGTCGAAGAGAAAGTTCTGATGCTCCATGGCACTGAGTTCTGATCACACCTTAGAATGGCCACGAACACTCCGTCGTTCGTGTACAAGCCCTTGCATGAGTTCCAAATCCTTCAAGTTAGTAATTCCCCTCACCTCTGTGAGCTTTGCACAACTCTTTTGGTCGTTACGCAACACCTCCCACTTTGCACGGTCTCATCTTTCACCAAGCGCCCCGCTTTGCCTTGAGCACCGTCAAGTTTTGGTTGCCAACATCGAGCCAGCTCAAACTCAACCATCCTGCTTTGCTTGTCCTCGTGGTGCGTCTCGCGCAAAGAGGTTGGCCATTTCTCTAAATGCCAAACCTGGATGCTCGCTCCTCTAAGCGACTCCTTTCCCTACATCTCAATGTCCATCTTCTCCCAAATGGTTGCGTGTGCTAGCTATCCTCTATAGAGCCCAGCTAGGTCCCCCACGTTTATATGGCAAGTGTTTCTGCGTGTGCTTGTCCCGCTCTGATACCACATTGTCACGAGCTTAGCTGATTTTACCTAAGTCGTGCGACACTCATGTGTGTCCGTCCACAAAGGTCAACCCTCCCCGAGATCTCCTAGAGTCCCTTAGACTTACAAAAGAGAAAACGAACCAGAAGAAGTAATTCCCACGGGATCCATAAGTAACTGCTCAAGCAAACACTTTATAAAGCCAAATACAAATTACACCCATAGACATTACAAACTCAGAGAGGTTACACACAAAGGATAATATTCCATTATAGACTAAAGTCCCCATAAGTGCTTACAAGACATACTTTTATTTACAAGCCAAAATTGGCCATAAAGCAAACCAAACTCGAGCTGCTAAGCCTAATGCAAGCCTGCTACTTGCTGTATAATGTATGTACACAAACTGAAGGACATAGACAAACATGACCATTTCATCGAATACCTTGTTTATATTGTTGTTGATATCTGTGGCGTGGCCCGCCAGCCACCACGCCAAGGAGCGACCACCGTGACCAATCGCCCACCGGCGACAACCCCTTGAGGGTGCCGCATTGCAGCGGGTGCAGCACTGCCGCCTGTGAGGTGGCCGTGCCGGTCGTCACAGCGATGCCCCTACTGCCTCGCCTCCGAGCATCGGCCTCCCTTGCGAGTTGCTTCCCCTACGAGTGGTGCCAACCTCCCTTGCGGGTTGGCCCTGGCCACCGCCGCCTTGCAGGGGGCCTTGGTCGTGGGTAGCCGACCCTGCATGGGGTTGGCCGTGGCTGGCGCCACTCCTCCTCGCTATCTTCACTACGAAAATGCAACAAGAATGCGTAGAATGATTCTACGTGATTCAATCTCATCACACGTAATTTAGAATTAATCTTTCATATGAAAACCTTGGTTTTGATACCACTGTTAGGAAACCTCAGTGGGTGCATCACATGTGCAGTAGAAATCAAAATAAAAATTGGTTTCTCACACAGATCAAATCATCATGTAAAATATTTGGGTCGCAAAAAAAATACAAAAATCGATAAAATCGTAATGTGTGAGAGATTGATTTTACATAGGGAGATCGTATATCCCTGTATTTCAGATCTGGATAGAGAAGATGAAAGAGGTCAAGCGTCCTCCTGTCTAGCAGTATCCACACAATAGATCTCTACAGCGAAACTCCTCCAATCTGATCTCGCAACTCTTACACAGAGGGAGGGAGGAGAATAGGAGGTGGTGGCTAAAGTTGTAACCCATCAACCATGAGTCTCCTCTCCTATTTATAGAGAGCCACTAAAAATCCTATGGCTCCTTCCTTAGTAGGTATTAGATCTCCATCTAATTACCCACTAATCTTGCATTATTGAATCTCTATCCAATAATCTCCTTAGGTCTCTAATTGGGCCTTAATCAAGGATCCCATCAGTATAGGGTCTTATCTAATAAGAATAGGGGCTAATTGGATCTCCATCAAATCCTCTATTCGCTGAAGCATCCACCATATGTGAGTGACCCTCTAGGCTCGATACCGAGCGGGCCGTGAGTCACTCCTATCAGAACTTCTTCTGATATAGTGAATCATTATCCTCATAATAATTCACTGGACTCATCGAGTATGGACGTACTAGGCCACTACGCTATAGTCCCTAGACTGTCACGGGCTTAGCTGATTTTGTCTAAGCCATACGGCACCCATGCGTGTCCATCCGTAAAGGTCAGCCTTCCCCGAGATCTCCTAGGGTCACTTGGACTTACAAAAGAGAAAACGGGCTAGAATAAGCAATTCCAACGGGATCCACAAGCAACTGCTCAAGCAAATACTTTATAAAGTCAATACAAATTATACCTATGGACAATACAAAATTAGAAAGATTACACATAAAGGATAATGGTCCGTTATAGTCCAAAGTCTCCATAAGTGCTCAGAAGACACACTCGTATTTACAAGCCAAAATCGATCACAAAGCAAACCAAACTAGGGTTGTCAAGCTTACTATAAGCCCGCTACTTGCTGTACATAAGCTGAAGGATATGGACAAACATGAGCATTTCATCGAACACATTGTTTACATTATTGTCCGTGACATTCTCCCCCACTTATTCCTTCGACGTCCTCATCAAAGCCCCTATAGACGATGCATCTCCTAGCATTTTGCTACATCTTCAATCTTCTGCTTTGACTACAACATGCCCCTTTGGCTCCTAGCCGCTCTCCGTCGTTGTTGTTGAATAGTCGAACTCTGATTCGTTATGTTGCTTTCAACTCACCAATGACTGAATCTGGTGTGAGGTTGGCTGAGTTATGCTAATCCTTGTTGACTCTCGCAGGTCTTTCTGATGAAGGAAAAGACCTGTCTTATTATATGCCAGTATCGTAATATACTCATGTTGCTTGAACTGGATGGATGCTTGTTGGAATTTTAACAAGCATCACCTCGCAGACTTTAAGATTTTTGAGGTCCTTCCTCTACAATGTTTGCCCATTGATCCTTCTTCCATATTTAGTTGTCACTTCTAAGCAGGTTCGTATCACTCTCACTTTCGATTGGCATTCAATTGGGAAATGAAGCAGACAATATACTCTCAGTAGTACTGATCACCAATGGCGAGGATTTGATAACTATTGTCTTCCATAAGCTTTCTTTGAAGGGTCATTGAACTTATGCATATCTCCTCTACTGGATAAGTAAGAGAACTAGGATACTCGACTTTACTCATTCTCTTAGTAGTTGAGAAGGCAAGGCTACTTGGATTCGCTAACCTCCTTGAGCTAAGAGAATTGCGATACTTAGTTTCACTCATTCTCTTGAGTTTAGAAAGCAAAGGCTACTTGATTTCTCCTGCCTTCTCGAGTTTGTACTTTATGCATTGAGCTAGTTACTAACATTCGCCTGCTCTTTACTCACACTTCTAAAGTACTTGAAGTGTTTGCATTCATTGCATTGAGTTAACTATTGTGATTCGCCTTCTCGCTGCCATTGAACTTTTGGAACGCAAGAAGTTTCACTCGAAAAGAGCAAAAAAGTTTAGCCCAACTTAGAGTCCCCCAACTTGGAGTAAGTGTTTGATAGTTCTGGTCACCTTTGGGATTGTACCATCTTCTCCATCACCTTTGTCGCCTACTCCTCTTAGTAGAAAAGATACAGTACCACATATTACCTACTTTGTTCATTGGTTGAGCACTCCTACATCAACCCGAAGTCCCTCACTTTCGACTATCTTGATGAGAAGCCCATCGACATCGGTCTTATGAAGTTTCTTGGCCTCTACCCTTCCGCCTTGTCTTGGTACTTGGAGTTTACCTTTGCATTCTCCACCTCCTTAGCCCCTTTTATGACCAATGCTCTCCCTCCATGAGAGCAAGGGATCAATGACTCTATGGAAGTCCCACTCTGCGTACCATGGTCCAGCCAAGCCCACGGTCCTACTATCCATTGCCTGACATTTACATTCCTTCCTTCACGATCGGTAGATCTGCCTCTACAGCACTGTGGTGCTCCTCTGAGTCCACCTTTTTTCTAACCGATGCTTTTTTTTTGGGTAGTTGAGCCCCACTGGACTCAGAGGAGCTTCCTCACCCCTTTCGACCACCTACCTTAACACCACTATGTCTTCCTAGTAGTCCTCCTTAGTCGATAGAAAGACAGACTACAACTCTCATGTATGGCCTCTGCCATCTTGTTGCAGGGCTCGCATCGATTCTGTTCTCCTTAGCTTCCTTGGTAGTAACATTCGCTTACTCGGCCTTGTCCTCTGACTTACCGAGCTCCCTTAAGCGAATATGAGCACTGAAGCAGTCTAACTCTTCAGCCGCTCCGATCATACCTTTGTATAATCAAGTCCCCTCCATGGGAGTCACTGGTACTTGCAATATGACTTCTCCCTCGGTGGTACACAGCCCCCATATGCTAACGACCAAGGCTTTCATCTGATACAAGCTTCGATGCGCACACATGGAAGACCTGTCTCTACAGTACTATGACATTCACCCATTGAATCCACAGCCCTTCTTGTCATTGCATTGTTCACCGAAGTGGAGATCCCAACAGCTCTTGATCATTCACATGATCATGTCCCCCTTCATGGGACTCACTCATACTTGCACTTGGACTTCTTCCTCGGTGGTATATAGCCCCCATATATTGATGACTTAGGCTTTCATCCAATGCAAGCTCTGATGCACACATGAAGACCCGCCTCTATGGTACCATGGCATTCACTCCTTGAATCCATAGCCCTTCTTCTTATTGTGTTGTACACCAAAGTGGAGCTCCTAGTAACTCCTGATCATACCTCTGTATGATCGTGTCCCTCATGGGACACAACCACATGTGTTACATTACCTCGAACTATTCCACCATGATCCGCTGCACCATATCGCCTCCTGATGATATCTCTATTACATACAGATTCTCGTGTGATGAACTTGGACTATGACTTCTCCACGTATGGCCTCTGCCAACACATCATAGGGCCTCCGCCATCTCCGATTTTTGGTTCGCTCCCTTGGCAATTCACCTTCATCCACCCACTCTTGGGTCACACTTAGACGAAGCATAGCTCTAGGACAATCCGACGCCTAGTAGCTCCTGAAGTCCTTGGACTTCGCTAGAATTGGTGCATCATTGTTTGGATTCTAGGCCTCTATCCCCTACCAGCACAATCTCCGCTATGTACCACTTGTTCCTAACAACTCGAATGACAACACTATGACATATTCTTCAAGAGTACCCGCCTCTGCATCCTATTGCCCTGCGCTAAGGAATCCTAATCCTAACTTCACCTCCGCAAATTAAATCACCTTAGTTACTTCATCAAATGCATCTCTGAGGCAACTTGTATGTGCCTCGAAGCTCCATTTGTCTTTTGTACCATGTAACATAAGTCCGCCCCATCAGAATGAATAACCCATGAAACGACATGATCCCACTCTTGCCTCTATAATAGTTCATGCCCTTGACCTCTGTCCAATGAAAGCTTCACGCCTCCTCTCCATGTTCTATCTTCTACATCGACTCTCTTCATGCGGCTTGGATACTTCACCAAGTTCCACCTAAGTCGCTTCGCTCCTCGATTTGCATTGAGTTGATAATGACCCTCGCGTCCACCCTTCCACAGGTCAGCCCTCCATTGAGTTTGATTTCCACATCGAATCTAAGTGTGCCTTCATATGATGTTATCTTGGATTACTCCCCCACTTGATCTCGGAATGCAATCCACCAATGCATTACCTAATTTGAGATCATGTAATGACTCCTTGTCACTCGCTCGGTCCATTGAGATTTGTGGAGATATTGCCTTGAAGAACTCTTCCTCAATATGTGTAGTCTGTTACATATGACTCTCCCTCTAGAGAACAAGGACTTATCCCTCTTGGATATCTGTCATATTGGAGCGACTTTCCTCTTCACATTCTTCCCATTGGAAGTTTCGGAGACCACCATCCCCTTTGGACTACTCCGTCTTGCTGAATAACTTGTGCCTTGTTCTGGCCTCATAAATGCACTTGCTAGATTGTGACCCTTCGCTAATACAGTCCCCACTGCACCCTTCAAGGTCTAGTAACGTGCTAAACTTATTACACATTTCAGCTTCCTACGGATATATCCTTTCCATTTCGAAGAGAAATTTCTGATGCTCCATGGCACTGAGTTCTAATCACAACTTGGGATGGGCATGAACACTCTGTCGTCCATGTACAAGCCCTTGCATGAGTACCGAAGCCTTCGAGTTAGCAATTCTCCTTACCTCTGTGAGCTTTGCACAACTCTTTCGGTCATTGCACAACACTTCTCACTTTGTATGGTCTCATCTTTCACCAAGCACCCCGCTTGCCTTGAGCACCGTCAAGTTTATTGTCAATGTCGAGCCATAACTCAAACTCAACCATCCTAATCTTTGTGCGCTACGCATTCTTCTTCACTTACTTGTCCTTGTGGTGCCTCTTGCACAAAGGGTTGGCCATTCCTCTGAATGCCAAACCTAGATGCCCGCTCCTCTGAGCGACTCCTTTCCCTACATCTCAATGTCCATTTCCCACAAACGATTGCGCGTGCTGGCTGTCGTCCACACAACCCAGCTAGGTCCCCCATGTTTGTATAATGAGTGTTTCTATATATGCTTGTCTCGCTCTGATACCACAATGTCACGGGCTTAGCTGATTTTGCCTAAGCCGTGCGGCACCCATACACGTCCATCCGCAAAGGTCAACCTTCTCCGAGATCTCCTAGGGTCAATTGGACTTACAAAAGAGAAAATGAGTCAGAAGAATCAATTCCAACGGGATCCACAAGTAATTGCTCAAGCAACCACTTTATAAAGTCAATATAAATTATACCCATGGACAATACAAAATTAAAAATGTTGCACGCAAAGGATAATGGTATGTTATAGACCTATCCCCACAAGTGCTCAGAAGACACACTCGTATTTATAAGCTAAAATTAGCCACAAAGTAAACCAAACTAGGGCTGCCAAGCTTACTGTAAGCCCGTTACTTGCTGTACAAGGTATATACACAAACTTAAGGACACAGACAAATATGAGTATTTTATCAAACACCTTTTTTATATTGTTGTCCGTGACAAGACGATATAAGGGGATCAAATTCATCGGACCTATCTGTCCACAGTTACACGATGTATCTATAATCCCTCATCCAACTAAGATCCCAAAGATCGTATATTGGATATGGTACTGTTAGCTCACATACAGAATCTGTCATAGTCTCGCTCTAATCAGATTCTCTCGGAGATCTCTTTCTCCCTCAATCCGAATAACCCTGGCCAGGGATTTGTCTGAGCAAGCACATATAGGATATTTCTCTTGTGATACTGAGAGTGGATGATCCTTTATTGATACTTAATTGCCTTCGTAAGATTGGCTACCAATCCCGATAACTAGCTATACCAGATCTGGAACTTTCCAAACCTGTAAGTTTGGTGTCAAAGAAAGGAGTACTTATACAAAGCATCTTTAGTATTTCAAGTCTAAGGACTAGATACACAACTTGGACTATGGAATCACTGTTTGACATTAGGTATCATTAACCATACAACATTCCATAAACGGATCAATTAGTGAACTCATTCTCCAATGAGCACCTATACTATATTCTTAGTGTCTCCACATAAGTGGCTATGAGACTAACCGCCTCCATCATATGGACAGGCATATAGTATACCGGTCTGTCCAATTATCTCGATGTCCCTCTCGAGTAACCTATGATCAGGATTATTTAGGATCTATGTTTAAAGGTGAATCAATCTCATTATCGTGATCTCATCACGGTTCGATTTCTATTGCACAGAAATAAGGACATCATAGTATATATATGCTACAAATAATATAATATGAGAATATACCAATATTAATCATAAGCCAAAAGATTACATAGCGTGTCACACGTGCCATCACTCACGTGATTGGCTTGCAGGGCACTTATAACCAACAACATCAGCATCACACAATTCTTGCTCTAAATATGAAACATTAGAAGTAGTTAAAAAGAAAAATATCATGTTAAAACAAACTTTAGAAAAAATTTAAAATAGGAAATAAATCTCTAAACATGATCCTTGCAAATAAGGGTCATGTTAATAAGAAGGAAGGTATTGACACAGTGAGCAATACTTATCAAAATCCAATGACCTTTATTAGAAGATCCACATTATACTCTTTGCCTAAAAATAAATGTAATTTTTGTGATAGATGTGGACACTTTACCTATAGGTGTTCACTCAGAAAATATAATACACATAAATTATTTTGGGTTCCTAAAGGAACCATAAACAACCTCAAGTCATTAAAAAAAATAGGAAGAACCTTTCATGAGAGACTCAAACTCAAATAGGTACCTAAACCAAAACCTCCTATCATATAGAGTTGTCTCCTAATAAGGCTAGGAACAAAAAAGAATGATTTTAAAATTAGATGCTCAAGGCACATGACTTGAGATCTCATACTCTTTTAAGCTCACTGACCTAAGTAATAATAAAAAAATTATTAGAAATAAAATTATTGGTAATGAATCTTTGGACGATTCATTGTTATAATTAATCTTAATTGCTCTCAATGGTGCATGACTTTTGCATAGCTAGAGTATGCTAAAATTAGAACAAAGGAGTTTAGTAATTTTTAATACAAAATTATCTAAGTTAAAATTTATGAAAAAGGAGATTTTGATGATAGATTAAAATTTATTGGCATGAATGATTCAAATGTTGGATGAGTTATATGACCTAAAGAAGGTTGTATAATTGAATGACAGATTAATTTAAAATTTTAAAATAGAATTAATAAAAAATTAGAAATGAGTTTGTCAACTCCTTGCACTTTGTGTAAAGAGTTAGACTTATTTAAATGTTGGAATTGAGATAGGTTGAATTTTTATTTTGAAGATGTTTTATTGTTTTGATGTATTATAGTAATGACCTTGATGATTTTTTCTAGAATAAAATTTGATTTTTGGTCTTAAACGATAATTCATTGATTTGAAAAGCATTCTTGAAACAAATCACATGAAACAACTAAAAGGGAGGATAATTCTTCTTAAATTTTTTTTATCCTATCAACCCTTCAACAAAGGATAAAACAATACTATTATTGTTGAATCTTTTAAACTATAAAAATAATTTGATGATTTAAACTTAAAAATATTATTGTCCAAATCATGACATTGAAATCTTGAAAACTAGAATTTGAGAGATTGATATAAACTAAGATCATTTATTGTGATTCCTTCCCTTTATTAAAGAGAATTTTATAAATGAATCATAAGTTTATTTTTTTGAAAGTATAACATGAATCTTTTTATAAACAATGATCTTGATGATTTGAAATCAGTTATACATAAATTGAGATCATGTATTTCCTTTTACAAAATCATTCTTAATTTCTCAATATTTATAACTTGACAATTTTTATGAATTAAGATTTTACTTACAAAATTTATCTCTTAAAATTTTATTTTTTTATCTAATAGAAGAGATGTCAAATTGAATCATGACCTTTAGTATTCAAGAATTTATATTTTTTATATCATAATTTATGACTCTATAATATTCATGAATGATGTATTCTATTACCTTGAGATTTTTCATACTATTAGTAATGATCTTAAAATTAATTTTATAATATTGTATTTTAAGTTTTGCTTTGACAATGACTAAGGGGGAGACAAAAGTAATTATTTGCAATAATAAAATTACATACTTTGATCATGAAAAACCTTCTAACATTAGATGAGGAGCGATTTGCTTAAAAAAAATTAAAAAATTTAAATACATGAGATTTGCATGATTTAATTTCTATTTTACTTAGGATTTTTAAAATACATAAAATTTCTTGATTACTAATTCAATTCACAAACAAAAAAGGAGGGACAAATTTATTAAATCATGTATTTTGGTACTTAAAGATTTAATTTTTCATCTTTAATGACATGATCCCCTTGTACTTTTGTGTGTAATTAGAACATGGATGTGAAAGAAAAATTATACTATCATATTCCTTTTTAATAATCATAAAGATAGAGAAAATTGATATCTTAACAATCAAGTCATTAAATGAAGAACAATTTAACTTTATTAAAAGAGAGTTAGTAACGCTAAACCATCCAAATGCATGATTAACTCGAGTAGTTCTTAATTCTTCTTGGATTTCTTGGTTCTTTTTTAGCTCCCTTCCGAAATGATTATCCTTGAAATTGACATTATAAGAATGAGATTGAAAGTTCTTTTTGTGATGATATTTTTATCCATTCTCAAAATATTATTTCAATTCATGAATCTTGATGAATATTTATAAAAGAAAACTATGTGACATGAACTTTTATGATGCTTGATATGAGGTCTCTCTTATATCTCTCTCAAAAATTATTTTGATTTATGGATCTTTTAAATCATTGATGAATACTTTGAATGTATCACTCTCTACTTAATATATTTTTTTGATACTAAATTTTAGGATCTTTGACATCCCCTCCCTTCATTCTTTCTTATTCACAAAGGGAAAAAAATTTTTCATGAGAAAATTATGTCTCTTATCCTATTTTACTAAGGGGGAGCGATGATGCACTAAATTGTTAGATATGTAATCAATATTTTACAAATGCGAAGAAATTTGACAAATGATGAGATTATGTGTCTTGAAATTATTGGCTCAATATTTAAACTTTTTGTTAATGACAAAGGAGGAGAAATGACATTTTTGATACTTTTTGTTAATAGTTTAATATTCTTCCTATTCTTCAGAAGGTCTTATTCTTATGTTCTGAAAGTAATTTCCTTCTTGTTCTTTGGAATGTGTTCTTTAAATTTATTTTTGCAAGTCTTTTCATTTAATAAATAATTATTCATTTAATTTAATCGTGCTTTTATGTGTCACTTCTAATTTATACCTAATCTCCAAAAGTTGAATCACATGTAAAAACCCGATCAAACTCATTCTTAACAAGAGCATAAAATAAATCATTTATTACTTTTGTATTTAAAGAAAAAGTCTTCTTTTCCAAATCATTCTATTCATTCATTGGTTTGAAAGACTTTTCAAAATTATTCTCAATGATATGCCATAAATCAAAATCCATAAAAATCAGAAAATATACATTCTAATTTTCCAATAGGTGTAATCCGTCCTATTAAACATAGGAAGACTTGTAATGCATTGACCCTTGTTAATACCATAATGTTATTTACTCATTTGGGTGTTCATCTAATGAGTATAACGTGACTCTGATACTAACTGTTAGGGTCCAATTGGCACTGGGGGGGGGAGGGGGTGAATTAGTGCAAGTGTAAAAATACTCGATTTTAAAAAACTTGCTTAAGGTAAAGAAGAAATCAGAAGCGTTTCTTGGACTTTATTGAAAGTGAATAAGTGAGCGATTTAAAACAAAGTCAAATGATGATGCTCGTGCCTTTTGTTAGAACCCTTACAGATTCTAAGCTTAGGGTGAACTCTATAGGGGATCGACCTCCTTGGAACTCTATAGGGGTTCCTCCCTCCTTGGTATTTAAGCTATTAGCTAAAAAAAGATTAATCTATTCATGATAAAAGAGGGGGGAATACAAGACTATTTATGGGGCTTCTAAACCCCAACTCCTAATAGGACTCCTATTTAAGACTCCTACTTCTAACAACTCCTAATGCAACTCTAAGTAGCAACTCCTACTAAGACTTCTACTAAACCAAGACTCCTCTTCCCCTCAACTTTTAACCCCTAGCTAACTCCTAACCATGATATAACTTGTGGCTTTAGGGGTCTCCAACTCCTAATACTTCTCTAAGAAGTAACCTCTAACCTAATCCTAATCCTCTCCTCAACCAACCCCTCTTTAACTAGGATAAGGGATAGTTAATTAGGGTGACATGCATCCTACTCTTTCCTTAAAATATCTTCATCTCTCATCTAATCCTAATCTAGTCGGCCTCCTTGTTTCTTTATTAGGGGTCAGCTAGATAAGATTTACATGAATACCCTTAGGATTTACATAATTACCCTTAGGATTTACATATTTATCCTCTTTGATGAAACTAAATTAGGACTCCCCTAGCTAGAGTCCTAACAGACCTGCCCTCTTTAAATCAGTCTTATTCTCAGGGCTGAGCTCCATATCTCTGGGTCGTGATCTGTAACTCCTCACGAGGGTCCCTCGTGGCCCTATAGTAGGCATATCCTGTTCCTGTGGTACAACATCAATAATAGTGATTGGATGGTGATATGTCGCAATCCCATGATCCTATGCAATCATCAGCTGAATTTATGCCTCCTCATTAACTTGGGTGTTGGGTGGATAAGTCAAGACTGAGTTATCTTCTCTAAACTTCCATTTACGATGAGATACTTAGAGGATCAATTGTATTTTTAAATTAATGTACTGATTTTATCCATAAGTCACGACTCTATTATGATCCCCAATTTTGCATGGGCCAAAGTAGCAGGGGGACCACTTCCTTGAGGCTCAAATTTTCTGTTGGTAGGGCTAGAGATGAAAGAAAACTCGATATTCAATAGTAAACTTTTCTTGTATTTGCTGGGGGTCTATTTCTTTCTTGCATAGGCTGTCATTTGATTATTCTTTAATAGTAACCGAGCCTTCTTTTGGAATAACTGCTCTCCTTTGATAAGGTTCCTAGTGGTGTGAGCCCATTCTGAGTCCGAGGAGGGTAGAAGCTGTAATTTTACCAAGCCTATTTTCATCTCTCATTTGTATTGTTGATCTGTATCATGTTGAACTTCAAATTCAGTAGCAATTAGTATCCCTTTATAGATCAAAAGCATCATATGAAATGTAGGGAGAGCCTTCGTGCATATTAGGAGTCGACCATCTTACATGAGAGTGGTGTTGATCCCAATTCCTGATATGTCTACTCTAATTGTGAACACATTGCTACAATCGGGTAATGCTAGCACTGATGTAGATGGCATCGTGACTGTGAGGATCCTGTAGATGGTAGACGTGCTAATGCCTTCCTCCTGTTTTTTCAGAATTTTAATCTCCATCCAGTAAGATTTAGTGTCATAGATTCCATACCAGTACTGTCGCTGGAGAGACTCAATCTTCTTGTGGTCATGGGCCATGGATCGATGGTCATCTTTAGGGAAGACTTTAAGTATTATGGTCCGCTCCTTCGAGAAGTCATGGAAGTAGCCTAAGGTCTGGGAGCGTTTTAAAAGCCATAGCTGGTTCGGCTGGATGTGGCACTTCAGGAAGAGCTTATCCCACAGATAAAGAGATAAAACTTTCGGAGATAAAGTGTCGTTGTAAGGGAAGGTCATGGTCGAATGATCTATGTCTCTTGTGTCTCCTAGATAATCCTTTTAGCTTCGACTCTCTAAGGATGTGGACAGCAATAGAGCTGAATATGTGCTGGTGGTTCCTCCTATAAGATCAGCATACGGAGGTCGTGCAGTATGGTAGGATAAAATTAGCTCGGTTCGATGGAGGTAGCAAACTTCTTCAAGCATTGTGTCTTTTCTTTACTCCCACGTTTCCTGTGGAGTCACTTGCTTTACATTGTCATTCATAAGGTCATTAGGGCTCCTAGACTTGATTAGGATGGTGATCGATTGATGCTTAAGAGATTCTTTAACTTTCATTACTTGCGGGTTTATATGGCCGGCTAGAGTGTGAGTCATGTAATCGACCGGTTGTGGGTCCTCCTTCGTGTTCTCCTCCTCAAGTTCAAGGTCGTCTTCTTCATATTCTTCTATAGGTTCTATCATGGAAAGCTTCCCTTTTTTTGTAGTGATGGTTACAACTCCAAAGTTCTTCTCTTGTCAATTTCTTTGGCAACAAAGCACAATTGGGAGTAGGAGGTGTTGATTTCTCATCCTTCAAGCATCTTGGTTCAACTGTTCCTCTTGGATTCCGGCGAAAGAGATTGTTCCCTTCACGATGGGGGCTGTCACGCTTTAACCTCTTCTTTAATTTCTGGCTTGAGTCCTTCGATGAACATCCCTAATAATTGTCTGTCAAACCAATTATGAGCAAAGTAAGATAATTCCTCAAACTGGGTTTGGTATTCTTAGATCGTGGAGGTTTGTCGGATCTTGGCAAGTTATTCATTGATATTCTCATACTTGGTCGGTCCAAAATAGTTCGGTAGTGCGTACTTAAATTGTATCCATGTTGGAGCCTCATGGTTGTATCAAGTTAATTATACCATCATATAGCATATCCTTCAAGGTGGATGACAGCTGTGTCTACCATGAAATCCTCCAGTGTCTGGTGATGAAATCCCATGGTTGTATTCAAGCTAATTTTGCACGCTGAATTCAACGCGCAAAATCTATCCCATCGGGTCTCCTTCTTCCCATTGAGAGAAGTCCTCCCTCATGTGTGGCTGCCTCATATTAATAGCTCATACTCTTTTTTGAGAGACCTCTTTGAACTTGCACTTTGTTGGAATTTTGTTAGGCCCAGAGATCGGCCCAATCCGAATTCAGCGAATAAGGCACACAATCTGTTCTCCACGCATGATTCAAACGCCTCCAACTTGGCATCGATTGAACCTTGAGATGCCATTACGTGTGCCTCCAGATCTGAGATATCAATACCCTTCTCCTATTGTTGGGTTAGTGATATGAAAAGGTTGGGTGGATTGACAGCCGAAAGAGGTGGTGGATCAAGGGTAGATGAACGCTGTTTGGGGGTAAAAAGTTACTATTTTTTGTTGTTGTTGGGGCTATGATTTAGGGCTGCTGTAGTGGTTGTATAGGTGGTATAACGACTGAGGTCTAAGGTTAAAGGAATGGGTTAGGGTTGCTGTTGATGACAGCAATGGATTTGGTAGGAATTGGGTGTGGATGCAGCAAGTAGTACCAAAGGTAGTGCAGCAAAATTTTTCGGCAAAGAGGGTGTTGTTGATGCTACTATTTGGTTCTGTTATAGAGGCTGTAAGGGGTTTTTGATGATAGAAGTTTAGGGTTAGAAGGGTGGCTTAGGGTTACTGTTGATGACAGCAATCGGTTTGGCAAGGTTTGATGGCTGCGAAAGATAAGGATCGGTGGAAGGTTCGATGGTTGTGGAAGACCGTTGTTTGGACTACAGTTTGGGTTGGCTTTGGAAATTGAAAAAAGGCTACAATGCTATGTCTTAAAGCTAGAGGGGTGCTCTAAAGACGATGTGGGTGGTAGCAACAATTTTGGTAAGGAACAAATATGGGTGCAACAAAAAACATTGAAAGGTAGTGCTGTAGAATTCTGCGTCGATAGGCTACTATAGGTCACTATTTTGGACTATGATTTTGGGTGTTGTTTGGGTAAGAAAAATAGGTTATGAGGGTTGCGTCTTAAGACTAAAGGGATACCCTAAAGATGCCTTGGGTGGTGGCAGCAAGTTAGTTGGGTTTTGGTGGGTTAAGAAGAAGAAGAAAGACAAAGGTATAGCAGCAGATTTTTTATCAAGAAAATTTCATCAATGAAGTCGTAATTTTTTCTAAAAATTCTTAATAAAAATTCGAGTAAAACTCAAAAGGAATCTACTGGCAAGGAAGAGATAATATTGTCAAAAATTTTGTGGAAGGAAACGACAGCAAGAGGTTTGGCAAAATCAAAGATTACGAGTAGGTGTTGCTGTAGAATTTTTTTGGCGAAAGATTTCAGTAGTATAGTCAAATTTTTTTGCAGTAGTGCATAACAAGAAATCGAGTAAAACTCAATAGGACTCCAATGGCAAGGGAAAGGTAATACTGTCAAAAAGTTTGTGGAAGAAATTGGTAGTAAAAGTTTTGGCAATATCAAGGAATACGAGAAGGTACTACGGCAGAATTTTTTCGTTGAAAGATTTCAACAGTATAGATAAGATTTTTTCCAGTAGTTTAAAATAAGGATTCAAGTAAAAGTTAAAGAGAATTTACTAGTAAGGAAAGGTAATGCCAATAAAAAATCAAAGATCATAGGAAGGTACTGTAGCAGATTTTTATGTCTAAACTACAGCAGATTAGATATAAAAGATGAGCAGGTTATCTTGATGATTTTTTAACGAAACCAAAGGGAGATCTAAGGATAGAAAGTTATAAGGCCATGGTAGAAATTTCATAGAAATTTGATTAATAAAAATGTAGTAGCAATTCAAATAGTAAAGGGTGTGCGGCTGGAATTCTATGACGTAACTTTCGTCGTAAAGATGAGAACTTTACAACGAAAAGTTTATACAGTAATATGGGAACAATTTTTTTGGGTTTTTGGATTAAGGATAACTAAATTGCAATAGCAGTAAGGTAGAAAACCAGAACCTATTGCAATTCATGGGTAGATCAAGGGATGATCTGCGATAGTGGAGATGACGGTGGAATTCGGTGACAATCTTCAAGCAATTGTGGGAATTGCTTTGGATGGTTGTGGAAGGGTAGCGAGATGAACGCTGCTCTAATACCAAGTGTTAGAACCCTTGTGGATTCTAAGCCTGGGGTGATCTCTATAGGGGATCGACCTCCTTGGAACTCTATAGGGGTTTCTCCCTCCTTGGTACTTAAGTCATTGGCTAAAAAAGATTGATCTATTTATGATAAAAGATGGGGGAATACAAGGTTATTTATAGGGCTTATAAACCTCAACTCCTAATAAGACTCCTACTTAAGACTCCTACTTCTAATAACTCCTAATGTAACTCTAAATAGCAACTCCTACTAAGACTCCTACTAAACCAAGACTCCTCTTCCCCTCAACTCCTAACCCCTAGCCAACTCCTAACCACGATATGGCTTGTGGTTTTAGGGGTCTCCAACTCCTAGTACTTCTCTAAGAAGCAACCTCTCCCATCTAATCCTAACCTAGCCGGCCTCCTTGCTTTTCTAATAGGGGTCGGCTAGATAGGATTTATATTAATGCCCTTAGAATTTACATAAGTATCTTTAGGATTTACATAATTACCCTCTTTAATGAAACTAAATTAGGACTCCCCTAGCTAGAGTCCTAACACCTTTCTTCAAATTAATTAAGAATAATTAAATGCAATAGAAAAGACAAGAGTAGAGATGGTCACAGATTTTATAGTGGTTCGGCCAAAACTTAACCTGCATCCACTTCTCGGAGTTCTCCTTCGAGGCCCACTAGAGTCCCTTAAATAATCTTCTTCTATGGGTGAAGACCAAACCCTTATACTTCTCTCTCTCCTTTTCATAGGTTCAAGAGAGGAACCATTTTACAAGAGTTTCTTACTTCTGATAGACTCACTTTTACACTTTAAATTACTCAAGGGAAGCTCTCAAATTGTATAACACTTTTCACAAGAATTTTCTTTCTTTTTCATTCTCCACCCTTGCTTCTCTAAGTAAGAAAACTTGAGGTATTTACAGACTAAAATTGGCTTAAAAAATGGAGCCAAAATTTAAACATTTTTGTAAATTTTGTGTATTGGCGATACTACTGTCGTTGCCGACAGTACTATCATCGAAAGCACCCTGAAAATAGGGTGATGGTGGTACTACCACTGATTGGGTGGTACTACCATCGACCTGGGTGGTACTACCTCTATCCACTAGTGGTACTACTATCGAGAATCTCGTAAAAGTCTCTTTTTTTCATAATTTTGCATACCCGACTTATACCTTCAATTGACCCCTTTCCAAGTCAACCAAATTTGCTAAACCTAAGCTCAAACGAAACCTAAAGTAGACTCGGTTTGCTTCACATTGAGTTAATTTGGATTCCTTCCAAATCTAACTCAATTTAAACTCTAAACCAAACTGATGCTAACTACGACATACTAAGGTATACAAATTCAATCAATTTGACCAACATGTCAAGTGACCTTTCCAACTCTCGATGATCTTTTCGGTAACCTTCGGTGAACTCCCGGTGAATCTCAGTCATCTTTTGGTGAACTCCCGACATATACTCGGCAAGCTCCCGATCACCAAGGACCTCCCGGCAAGCCCCTGATACCTTCAGCGAGCTCCCGGTGAACTCCAAGCAAGACCCTCAATACCTTCAGCAAGCTGCCGGTGATCTCCCAGCGAGTTCCCACTGCATCATCCAAACCCCGACCCGATGCCCGAACTTGACTCCGGCCTAAATCTGATTGTATTGTCTTGTCGTAGTTAATCCTGCATCATTCATCTCTAACACACACGTTAGATAATAAAATTCATCAATTGATTTCATCATCAAAATCTGAGATTCAATAATCATATCAAGGACATACACGATTTTCTCCACCGTGAGAACAATTCTCAAATTACGGAGCTAACCCGTGTAGTTTGGACCAGTGAGGCGGTTGACATCAAGTATGCCATATAGGGGGTTTACGATTGACATATTTTTTACAAACAAGATATAGCATAAATAAATAACATATAGATTTTGTAGAAAACTAATTAAGATATGGACTTCTATCTTAATTTATTCCCACTAATTTTTTTGGCGAATCACGTGACACCCTTGGTAGACTAATTAAGTCTCTGGTAGACTTCTAATGGGGATTAAGATCCAATTGGCATCTTAGTGCAACCTTGAGGGACTCGACCAATTACACTAAAGCCCAAAAGGTAGACAACTACTGTCAATCACAACTTTTTGTGATTCTTGTTATGTTTGGCCTCTGAACCATCATGGTCTCAAGGGACTCGACCAACCATGATGTTCAGTTAAGTCATCACTATCATTACAAGATGAGTCTGATTTGATGATATGCCCTCGAGGGACTCGACCAAGCATATCATTTCCTCAGGTCACCGGTGACACCTCTATGTCGTAGGCAAGATCTCGATCACATAGATAGGTGAGCCTCGAGGGACTCAACCAACTCAACCTATGTTGTGATTCAATTTCTTCCTATAATGATGAATGGCCACATGGGTCAATATTCCTGGATTATGCTCACTGCTTAATATTATCGTATGAGAGGTTTTTGTTTTGTATCGATCTCCTAATATATCGTGTCACACATATACATATTTAATATATATCTACATCGTATGTATATATATATATATATATATATATATATATATATATATATATATATATAATTGGTATATAACACATATATCACATATGCAAGCCACATCATATATCTTGCTGTCACCTCCACGCTCTCACTATGCCTTTCATGTAATTACAAAATAATCGCAAGCACACAGGCCCAATAATAAAGAAGAAAAACATAGGCTCGTAGGTCCTAATAATAATAATAATCATATGTACACACATCATATTACATGGCTCATGATCATCCATCTACATCATATATCATGCGGTAACGTTGTAGTACATGAACCCTGATCAGGGTCCGAAAAATCACCACTTGAGCCCCCCCTCACCAAGAGTCGAGGAGAGAGAGGACCCTCTTTGATAGATGGCTCTGCATATAAAGCTTCAACCCTAAGCAATGAAGCCACAAGGACTGGAAGTGGGAATGTCGGCTACTCGTAAGTAGCCTCTACTGATTATAAGTGTCCTGTAAGCCAATCACAAGAGTGATAACACGTGTGACACACTGTATATTCTTTTTACATTATAATTATTATCGGTATTTCTCACATTATATTATCAACTGTATATATATTATGATATCCTTAGATCTGTGCAATGGGCATCAGATCGTGATGAGATCACAAAAATAAGATTGATTCACCTTTAAACACAAACCCTAAATAATCTCAGTCATAGGTTACTCGAGAGGGACATTGAGATAAACAGATAGATCGGTGTACTGTATACACATCCATATGATGGAGGCGGCTAGTCTTATAATCACTTATGTGGGGATACTATAATACAAGTGCTTATTAGAGAATGAGTTCAGTGATTGATCCACAAATAGAATGTTAGATGGTTGATGATACCTAACGTCAGACAACGTTTCTATAGTCTCAATTGTTCTTCTGGTCCTTAGACTTGAGAGTACTCCTTTCTTTGACGCTAGATTTATAAGTCTAGAAAGTTTCAAATCTGGTACAATTAGTTATCTAGATTGGTAGCCAACCTTACGAAGGCAATTGAGTGTCAACAGAGGATCATCCACTTTTGGTATCACGAGAGAAATATCTCGTGTGCTTTCGCTCGTGCAAATCTCTAGCCAGGGTCATTCAGATTAAGAGAGAAGTTCTTCGGGAGAATTTAATTAGTGCGAGACTCAAATAGATTTTATATATAACCTGATAGTACCATGCCCAGTATATGGTCTCTGGGATATTAGATGGATGAGAGACTATAGATATATATTAACTAACGACAGACAAGTCTAATAGATTAGATCTCCTATACCATTTAGGGATTATGACATAATGGCCTAATATATCCATAGTTGATGAGTTGAGTGAATTATTATAAGATAACAACTCACTAAGTTAGAATGAGTTATAATAGGTGGAGCTCATGGCCAGCTAAGTATTGGGCCTAGAGGGTCATACACATATAATGGATGTTTTCGCAAGTAGAGAATTGTATATGAGTTATTCACTTAACTCCTATTCTCATTAGATGAAACCCAACATTCATGGATTCCTTGAATGGGGCCCAAATAGAGGCCAATTGAGATTATTAGATAGCGATCCAATAATCTAAGAAATAAGAGTAATTAGATAAAGATCCAATACCCACTAAGGTAAGATTCATTAGGGTTTTTGGTGACTATCTATAAATAGGAGACAAGGGCAACCAATATAGGTAATAGGTTGCATCTTTTGCTGCTCTCTCCTATTCTCCTCCCTCCCATCTCTTATTTGCCGACCATCCTTCTCCCTGCTGCGAGAGAACAATGAAGAAGATAGGAGATCCTTTTTCACATTCATTGCAAGATGGTGCACAAGAGTTACCAGCATTTGGTTATAATTTGAGGAGCATCATTGCATTGATCCATCATGTAGATATCACAAGAGAGGAGGACAACTAACCTCCTTCATCCTCTCTTACTAGATCTAAAAGTTTTAGAGATATACGATCTCCCTAGGTAACAAATCTCACATGATTCCTAATTTTTGATTTTACATTTTTTTTCATGCACTAATCATTGCATGACGATATGATAAATGTGGGAAACCTTTTTTGTTTTATTTTTCTCTGTGCATATGATGCTCTCATGGTTTCCCAATAGCCTCTTCAAGTGGCTCCAGGACCAGTTTAGGCGAAGGCCTTAAAGAAGTAGTAAAAAGATCATGACCCCTTATTAGGGGCCTTGTTGGAGTAACAGGGAGTAGCCCCTATGGGACTTCTACTCCCACAGGCAACATAGGGGTAGGAGCCGAGGCCGATTCCATAGTTGTGGATCGAGACTACCTCACTAGCATAGATAATGGGGGTGCAGTGGGAACCACCCAACATTCTTTGCGAGAGCGTAGACACATCTCCTCTCCAGCGAACATCGAGGAAGGCAGAATCGTCGCCAAGGGCTTCAAATCCCCTTAAAATAGACCGAGGCCCCTAGAGGCTCTGATAAATAGGATATGGGAGGAACCTCGTACCCACAATGGACATATGCCTATCGACAACCCTTCATCGGGCTTAACAAAGGAAGCAGAGGGAGGGGCGTCATCTCTTCACCCCTTGGAGATCCATACCTGACAAGGAATCATAAAGCAAAGATTAGGAAATGGGTGAAGAAAAACTAATAATAGAAGGGGCACAAACCCTACCTGAAGGACCAGGGGGAGGGGTGGTTTCCACCGAGCGAACCTCCTTGTGCTCCATAGTGTTAATGGAGAAGAGTGCTCGTATCTTCTCTGGGGCTTCAGCTTCACCCACAGAAATAAGGGGAATGCGTTATCCATAGTGTGCAACCCCTACACCACTAGGAAGCCCCAATCTTCACTTCTGTCTACAATGAAGAAGCGGCTTCACCATACTTTGCCATAGGAGCCCACTCCTTTGATTTTGAACCTTGTACGGGGGGATAAATAGTAACTGCTTAGGCCCCAACTCAAGCAAAAGCACGAGCAAAATAACTCACAGGACCACGTCACCCTCAAGTCATTGCACGCCTTAAGGAAGATCCTTGAGAAGTGCTAGGAGTTCAGCGCTAGTTGAGACAAAGGAATCCGCCAAAACACTAGGAAGGAAACCACTACTAGAGGTGAAGGAAGGCATAGCTCGGCCTCCAAAGCATCGATGGAGAGGCAGAACCCTCCATAGAATGTGTGGTAGTGGCGATCCTCACCCCAGAAATAGAAAGAATCACCTCCGACAGAACCCAAAAGTGAGTCTACAGTTCCTACAATTATTGTGAAGTGCCCACAGAACTACAGTCGTGGACCGCCTACATTTGGACTAGGCCCCACAAGACTGTGGGAGGTCCAGAAAGTTGTTCCCCTATGGTGAGGAGCTTATCTGAATCACCTTCCGCAAGGAGCTTGGTTTCTTCACACGCCACCAATGCCAGGAGAATAGGCAGAATGCAATTAAGAGATCATCGTTATAAGAAGACGTCCCTATGGGAGAAGTCACAGATTTGTTGGATGAGGAAGACAACAGTGCAGCAATGAAATGGCGATAGAAGAAGAAGAGCCAGAGAGAATCAGATAAAGGTAACTTCTTACCTAGAAAATGCTCATTTGATCTAGAGACCAGACAAGTAATGATGGTGGAGACCGCATCGCACACCCTAGCACAACCGCATGAGCACTAAAAATGGCAAGGAGGGGCTTTGATCCCTAGGCAAATTAAACCACGACAGAAGACCCCACAAGAACAACAAAAGCTATCAAGATAAGCCAATGTTGTTAGGACTATAATGGCACTAAGAGGGGGGGTGAATTAGTGTTTATCAAAAAAAGATCTGATTTAAAATCATATGAATAAGAATATAAATCGAAAATCTATTTAACTTGAAAGTGTGAGTAAAGTAAATCAATAAGCAAATGATAAGAAAAAGCAATAAGGACATACAAACTGATTTATTACGGTTCGATCATCCTGACCTACATCTACTTTTGATTCCTCTTCTCTTGAGGCTACCAACCTTCACTACCTATCTTCTTTCCAACAAGCGAAGATTAACTACCATTACAATATTTCCTCCTTTTACGAGGCTCCGGAGAGAACCTTTACAAACTCTTTCTCACAAGACCTCAACCCTCCTTAGAATGATAACTAAACTTAAGGAGGATGAGAATCAAACACTAAGAGTTTACAACATTTTTAGCTCAAGGATTCTATCACTTTTTCACCCCTTTTTCATACTTATTTATGATATCATTCATTGCTCTTTCAAGCAAGAATGAGTGGGATATTTATAAATCCCCAATAGCTTCAAAATTAGAGCCAAAATTTTATATCCCTGGTTTTTCAGGGTATTGATGGTACCACCACCATCACTAGGTGATACTACCGCCGAACAAAGCCCAGAATACTAGGTTATGATGGTACTATTAGGAAACCTCAATGGGTGCATCACAAGTGCAGAGAAAATCAAAAACAAAAACTGATTTCCCACGCAGATCAAATCATCGTACAAAAGATTGGGATCGTGAGAAATACCACAAAAATTAGAAAATCATGATATGTAAGAGATTGATTTTACCTAGGGAGATCGTATATCCCTGTATTCCATATCCAAATGGAGAAGATGAAGGAGGTCAAGTGTCCTCTTCTATAGTGATATCCACACAACAGATCTCTGCAGCGAAACTCCTCCAATCTGATCTCGCAACTCTTGAGCAGAGGTAGGGAGGAGAATAGGAGGTGGTGGCTAAAGCTGCAGCCTATCAACTATGAGTCTCCCCTCCTATTTATAGAGAGCCACTAAAAAACCCTAGGGCTCCTTCCTTAGTGGGTATTGGATCTCCATCCAATTACCCACTAACCTTATATTCTTGGATCTCTATCCAATAATATCTTTATGCCTCTAATTGGGCCTTAATCAAGAAGCTCGGTCTCATCTAATGAGAATAGAGGCTAATTTGATCTTCATCTAATCCTCTTTTCGCTGAAGCATCCACCATATGTGTGTGACCCTCTAGGCCCGATATCTAGTTGGTCGTGAGTCACTCTCATCATAACTCTTTCTAATATAGTGAATTATTATCCCTATAATAATTCACTCGACTCATCGACTATGGACGTACTAGGCCATTACGTCATAGTCCCCAGACAGTACAAGGTGATCGAATCCATCAGACCTATCTATCCATAGTTACCATGTATCTATAATCTCTCATCTAACTAATAACCTAGAGACTATATATTAGATATGGTACAGTCAGGTCACATACGGAATCTGTCATAGTCTCGCTCTAATCAGATTCTCCCAAAGAACTCTTTCTCTCTCAATCCGAATAACCCTGGCCAGGGATTTGTCTGAGCAAGCATATATGGGATATTTCTCTCATGATATCGAGAGTGAATGATTCTTTATTGACACTCAATTACCTTCGTAAGGTTGGCTACCAGTCCCGATAACCAATTGTACGAGATCTGAAACTTTCCAAACCTGTAAGTTTAGCGTCAAAGAAAGGAGTACTCATACAAGGCATCCTTGGTGTCTCAAGTCTAAGGATCAGAGACTATGGAATTATTGTCTAACATTAGGTATCATTAACCATATAGCATTCCATAAGCAGATTAATCAGTGAACTCATTCTCCAATAAGCACCTGTGCTATATCCTTAGTGTCTCCACACAAGTGGTTATGAGACCAACTGCCTCCATCATATGGACGAGTATATAGTGCATCGATCTATTCAATTATCTCGATGTCCCTCTCGAGTAACCTATGATTGGGATTATTTAGAATCTGTATTTAAAAGTGAATCGATCTTATTATTGTGATCTCATCACGATCTTATTCTCATTGTACAGAACCAAGGATATCATAATATATATGCAACAGATAATATAACGTGAGAATATGTCAATATTAATCATAAGTAAAAAGATCACACAACATGTCACACATGCCATCACTCATGTGATTGGCTTGCAAAGCACCTATAACCAGCAATCTCCCACTTGACCAAAAGCCAATCATCTATGTGTTTGATCCCCATCAGACCCCTATGATGCTCAAATACAATCCGAGCCAGCAGCTTCATTAGTGGATCTACAATATTATCTTCAGATAGAACTCTTTATATTGCTACATTTTTTTGGGTCATAATCGCTTTAATCAGATGGAACCTCCTTAGAATAATTCTGATGAAACCTGTATTCCCTTGTTAGAGTTATCATTGTTATAATATATGGGAGTCAGCTCCACACTGCTTAGTATGACTTCCAAATCCTTGGTGAACTTCTTTATCCACACCCCTTCTTTTGTTGCTTCTGCTATAGTAATGTATTCTGCCTCTATAGTCGAGTCAGTAGTAGTATCTTGCTTGGAACTATTCTAGCTTACTACTCCTTCATTCAGGGTAAAAATATACCCTGAATTTGACTTGCTATCAATAATGTCGAACTGAAAACTTGAGTCCATGTAGCCCTTAACCTGGAGGCTACCTCCTCCATATACCAGTAAAAGCTTCTCAGTCCTTCTCAAGTACTTAAGGATACACTTTACTACCTTTCAATGTTCTAAACCTAGATCTGTCATATACTTGCTTGTGACACTCAGAGCATATGCTATATCAGGCCCGATATATACCATTGCATACATAATAGACCCTATCGCTGAGGCATAAGGTATCTAATCCATATCTGCCCTTTCTTTAGGAGTCTTTGGGGATATACTCCTAGAAAGTGATATTCCATGTCTTATCGGTATGAGACCTCTCTTGGAATTCTCCATGTCAAACCTTTTGATAATGGAGTCTATATACCTGGACGGGGACAAGCCAAGCATCCTCTTGGATCTATCTCTATATATCCGGATCCCCAAAATATAGGATGCTTCCCCTAAGTCTTTTATGGAGAAGTTTCTAGATAGCTAAGCCTTTATTATAGAGAGCATTCCTAAATCATTCCCAATGATTAGGATATCATCAACATATAGCACCAAGAAGGTGATAGCGCTCCCACTTATCTTCCTGTACCCACAAGACTCATCTTCATTCTTAACAAAGTCATAAGATCTGATCACCTCATCAAATCTTATGTTCCAACTTCGAGAAGCTTGCTTTAATCTATAAATAGATCTAAGCAACCTACACACTTTATCTGGACTCTCTTTGGATACGAATCCCTCTGGCTGTATCATATATACCTCCTCCTCGAGGTTGCCATTGAAGAATATCGTTTTGACATCCATCTACTAGATCTTATAGTCATAGTGTACTGCAATGGCCAAAATAATTCTAATGGACTTAAGCATGGCTGCAGGTGAAAAGGTTTCGTCATAGTCAACTCCTTGTCTTTGATGATATCCTTTAGCTACCAGTCTTGCTTTATAGATCTCTACCTTTCCATCTACTCCGATCTTCTTCTTAAAGATCCATTTGTAGCTGATGGGTACAATACTCTCAGTTGCATCTATAATGTTCCAAACCTTATTAGAATACACAGAATCCATCTCAGAATTCATGACTTCTTGCCACTTCCTGGAGTCTATACTCATAATAGCCTCCTCAAAGGTTTGAGGATCAACATCTTAAGAGTCATCTCCACTGATATGTCTCATATATCTTTCTGGAGGGTGAGATACTCTACTAGACCTATGTAAAGTTGGAACTTGTGTGTTAGGTACCTGAACATACTTAGGCTCTAGCATGGTACTTGAGTTAGGTTCTTCAACCTCGTTCAATTCTATCTCACTCCCACTATTTCCACCAAGAATGTGTACCTTCTCAAGGAATACAGCTCTCTTGGCAACAAAGACCTTTCGGTCCTCAAGTTGATAGAAATAATACCACAAAGTCTCGTTAGGATATCCCACGAACATGCATCATTCAGTTATTGATTCCAACTTGTCAGGGTTGTGTATTCTAATGTGGACAGGATAGCCCCAAATCTTAACTACCTTGAGATCGGGGTTTTTTCCTTTTCATATCTCATATGGTGTAGACACTACCGATTTTGATGGAACTCTGTTCAGAAGGTAAGCTATGTTCTCTAGAGCATATCCCCAGAATGAGACGAGTAGGTTACTAAAACTCATCATGTATCACACCATATCTAACAGCGTGTGATTCCTCCTTTCTGATATACCATTAAGCTGAAGAGTATAAGGAGGTGTCTATTAGGATAGAATCTCATTGTCCCTGAGGAAATGGGTGAGCTCTGTACTCAAGTACTCTCCTCCTTGATCTAATTAAAGAGTCTTAATACTCTTTCCAATATGGTTTCCTACCTCATTCTTATATTCCCTGAATTTCTTAAAGACCTCAGATTTGTACTTTATTAAGTACATGTGTCCATACCTAAAGAAATTATTAGTGAATGTAATAAAGTATGAATAACCACCTATAGCCTGAGTCGACATGGGACCACATACATCACTATGTATGAATTCCAATAACTCGGTGGCTCTCTCTCCAGTTTCACTAAAACGAGAGTTAGTCATCTTCCCACGAAGGCAAGGTTCACAAGTTGCATATGACTCATAGTCAAATGGATCTAAGTATCCATCTTTCAATAACTTTTGAATCCTTCCCTCATGTATATGACCTAGCCTACAATATTATAGGTATGCATTATTCACCTCCCTCTTTTCCTCTTAGACATATTTATATTCATGATATATGGAGAAGTGTATAACATATATAAGTCATTTATAAGGGTCCCTCTAGTGAACAACTATTATTCTCAAAAACTAATTTATATACACTAATTATCAAATAAGAGATAGAAATAATATTTTTGATAATAGAGAGAACAAAATAGCATGCATCTAACGCAATAATAACTCCACCAGGCAGATATATGGTGACATCTCCAATAGCAACTGTAGTAACTCTTGCTCTATTGCCCATCTTAAGGTCCATCTTGCCTCTGGCCAATCCCTAGGTCTTGCCAGAACCCGTAATGAATTACATATATGATAAGCACTCCTCGTATCCAATATCTATGTGTTATCATGAAAATCTGATAAGTGAAGGCTGATCATGAATATACCTGAAGCTTCTCTAAGCTTCTGTTTCGCCTTCTCTACAAAGTAGTCATTATAGTTCCTCTTCTAATGCTCGTCTTGGTCGTAGTGGAAGCACTGTCCTTTATCCTTTACCAGATCTTACTTGGCAACCTTTGTCTTACCCGGTCTTTCTTTGCCCTTGCCCTTCTTAAGGGTCTTGCTGCCCTTCCTTTTCTTTTTGGTCTCACCAATATAGAGAACTGACTTCTCTTTCTTGATTGCACTCTCAGCTTCCCTCAACATATTGAGGAGCTCAGGGAGAGTCACCTCAAACTTGCTCATATTAAAGTTAATAATGAACTGTAAAAAGGATTCTGGTAGGGACTGAAGTATAAGATCAACATACAGGTTATCCTTTAGGACTATCTTTATACTTTACAAAGTGAGCGATTTTATCATTGCTTGTCCTTTCCTTTGGGGTGGGCACAATTGTATTAAGAACATATACAATTATCTCTTTCATATAAATAATTCTCAAATTACAGACCAATGAGGCGGTTGGCATCAAGTATGCCACATAGGGGTTTTGCAACCAACAAACAAGATATAGTGTAAATAAATAACATGCAAACTTTACAGAAAATACTGATTAAGATATGGACTTCTATCTTAATATACTCCCACTATTTTCTTGGTGAATCATGCGACACCCTCAACACGTGAGACAAAAGTCTCCGGTAGACTCCTAGTGGGGATCGGGATCCAATCGGCATATTAGTGCAACCTCGAGAGACTCGACCAATTATACTAAGCCCAAAAGGTAGGCAACTCTTACTAATCACAACTCTTTATGATTTCTGTCATGTTCGGCCTCTGAATCATCATGGTCTCGAGGGACTCGACTAACCATAATGTTCAGTTAAGTTATCACCATCGTTACAAGATGAGTCTTATTCGATGATATGCCCTCAAGGGACTCGACTAAGTATACCATGTCCTTAGGTCACTAGTGACATCTCTATATCATAGGCAAGATCTTGATCACATAGATAGGTGAGCCTCGAGGGACTCGACTAACTCAACCATGTCATGATTCAATTTTTTCCTATAATGATGGAAGGTCACATGGGTTAATCTTATTACCTCATGATTTTCAACTTAATATTATAGGAGAGATTTTTATTTCGTATCGATCTCCTAATATGTTATGTCACACACATACATATTTAATATATATTTACATCACATACAAATATATATATATATATATATATATATATATATATATATATATATATATATATATATATATATATATATATATATATATATATATATATATATATATATATATATACATATACATATATCTAGTAGGTGTATAACACATCATATATACAAGCCACACCGAATGATCATGAGCCATCACCTAATATGATTAAGCCTGAGCCAATGGGTCTAATCACTCATAATAGGATCTATGTGTGCATGACACATCTCCATGCCTTGTGATTGTTGATCTCATCATCATCGGTTCCGTCGGATTATCGCATCACCATGCATCATAATTTCTTGCCACAGCATCATAGGTCCCGTTGTCACCTCCACACTCTCGCCGTGTCTCTCCATATAATTACAAATAATCACAGGCATGTGGGTCTAACAATAAATAAGAAAAATGGAGGCTTGTAGGCCCCAATAATAATAATAATAATCACAATTACATACATCACAATACATAGCTTATGATCATCCATCCACATCATACATCACATCATATGTAGGATTACTATATATATAATAATTAACTAAACAATTTAAATAATTATTTTTAGAAATCAGGATATGCTCATAATTTTTAGAATTATCAAGGGCATTTTCTTAATTCTGGGTGAGAGGATAGTCCTTCGAATTTTTTGAATTATTGAGGGTATTTTGAGAATTTTGTACATGAGGACAATCCTTAGAATTTTTTGAATTTAGAGGGGCGGGATCATCCTCTTCCCAAAAGGATAGCTAGCCCCCTTGCCCCCTCTGTGTCGCCCCTCCGGCGGCCCACTAGCCCACCGGCGGCCACCCTGGCGGTAGCCTTGCGGCGTCCTATAGCTAGCCCCCATGCGGCGTCGTGCTGCGCGGTTGTGCCCGCAGTGGCGCTTCTGGCCGCTCTTGCTACCCTTCACTCGCCCCTTGCGGTGGCCGCAACCGCCACCCTTGCAAAGGGTCTTGCCTGCGGGTGGGTGGCCACATGATGGCCGTGGCCGCCCCTCCTCCTTGCTGCCTTCGCTGAGAAAATGCACAAAGAATGCGTAGAACGATTCTACGCGATTCAATCTCATCGCACGCAGTTTAAAACTAATTTTCACATGAAAACCTTGGCTCTGATATCACTTTTAGGAAACCTCAACGGGTGCATCAAATGAGCAGCGAAAATTAAAACAAAAACTGGTTTCCCATGCAGATCAAATCATCATGCAAAAGATTGGGATTGTAAGAAATATCGCAAAAATAAAAAAACCACGATATGTAAGAGATTGATTTTACCTAGGGAGATCGTATATCCCTATATTCCAGATCCGAATGGAGAAGATGAAGGAGGTCAACCGTCCTTCTCTCTAGCGATATCCACATGATGGATCTCTGCAGCGAAACTCCTCCAATCTGATCTCGTAACTCTTAAATAGAGGGAGGGAGAAGAATATGAGGTGGTAACTAAAGCTGCAGCCTAGAGCCACCAAAAAATCCTAGGGCTCCTTCCTTAGTGGGTATTGGATCTCCATCCAATTACCCACTAACCTTGTATTATTAGATCTTTATCCAATAATCTCCTTATGCCTCTAATTGGGCCTTAATCAAGAAGCCCATCAGCATAGGGTCTCATCTAATGAGAACAGGAGTTAATTGGATCTCCATCCAATCCTCTATTCGCTGAAGCAGCCACCATATGTGTGTGACCCTCTAGGCCTGATACCGAGCTGGCCGTGAGTCACTCCCATCAGAACTCCTTATGATATAATGAATTATTATCCCCATAATAATTCACTCGATTCATCAACTATGAACGTACTAGGCCACTACACCATAGTCCCTAGATGATACAAGGAGATCAAATCTATGAGACCTGTTTGTCCATAGTTATTATGTATCTATAATCTCTCATCAAACTAATAACCCAGAGACCATATATTGGATATGGTACTATTAGATCATATACAAAATTTGTCATAGTCTCGTTCTAATCGGATTCTCTTAGAGAACTCTCTCTCTTAATCTGAATAACTCTGGCCAGGGATTTATCTGAGCAAGCACATATAGGATATTCCTCTCATGATACCAAGGGTGGATGATCCTCTATTGACACTCAATTGCCTTGGTAAGGTTGGCTACCGATCCCGATAACCAGCTTTACCAGATCTAGAACTTTCCAAACCTGTAAGTCTGGCGTCAAAAAAAAGAGTACACATACAAGGCATCCTTAGTGTCTCAAGTTTAAGGACCAGATACATAACTAGGACTATGGAATCACTGTCTGACATTAAGTATCATTAACCATACAGCATTCAATAAGTAGATCAATCAGTAAACTCATTCTCTAATGAACACCTGTACTGTATCCTTAGTGTCTCCACACAAGTGGCTATAAGACCAGCCACCTCCATCATATGGATGAGTATATAGTACATCGGTCTATCTAGGTATCTCGATGTCCCTCTCTAGTAACCTATGATTGGGATTATTTAGGTTCTGTGTTTAAAGGTGAATCGATCTTATTATCATGATCTCATCACTATCTGATACCCATTGCACAGAATTAAGGACATCACAATATATATGTAACAGATAATATAATGTGAGAATATGCCAATATTAATCATAAGCAAAAAGATCACACAGCCTGTCACACATGTCATCACTCACGTGATTGGCTTGCAGGGCACCTGTAACCAGCAGGTACTACTACTGGAATAAGCCGATACCACCACAGGCAGGGGACGGTACTACTTATAGGGTCTGGTACCACCTCTTGGACCTAGCAATACCATACCTAGGTCATTTTCAGGTTAGCAAATTTACCTTCCATCAAACCAAATTTAACCATCGTTTAGGTCCAATGGGCCCCAAATCAAGTTGGTATGTTTCAATCCAATACCAGCTTAATTCAACTCTAAACAATCATGATTAAGACCTAACCATCTTAATTACAAATGTGAAGCTTTTAGTATGTTGTCCATCATTTCGAAATGTCCTCTGATCATGTAATACTTCATCCACACCTCTAGTGCATCTTTTGACCCAATGCCCAAACTCCGCATGAAGTCTATCCTGTCACACGTCGACCAATCCTTTGGCTTGATGTACAATCTTTAACATAATGTTTTTCGGCCCAACATCTTGTTTTGATAAATTACCCTCTAATGGTTCAAGTCTATGATCAAAATTTTCCTATATTTCTCAGATTTGAAAGCATATTAGTTCATAAATCATCAATTGATTTCATCATCAAAATTCAAGATTCATCACCAGACGTATCATATCCTAGGTGGAAGAATCTACAACCGCCAAAAGCATATCCCTCAAACGATTTTGAGTGGGCCCAATACCCAGCTTTAAACGTGGTTAGGCTCAAACCCTCAGATGAATTAGGGGCTCCGCCTTATTGCAATTATTTGAATTTGACCTTGGGACGAGCCAGAAGCAGTCAGGGACCACAGGCTTGATAAATCATAGTGCTTTATCATGCCTTTGCTTAGTTTTTCTCTATTAACATGTAAGCTAGACATGGGTCTTGGGAGTCTCATGCCTCCACTTCGGCAGCATCCTTCAGGCCTCAACATGACCCTTATAGCTTATGGTTGCTCCTCCCTCCATAGTCGAAATCAGAACCCACCATGGGAGTAGCACTTCCAATCTCCTACAGGGTGGGCTTGGAGGAAGGTTGCATCGCCTTGGGACAACAGAAGACACCCCCGATAGAGGTGCCTCATAGGTATCATGGCAAGGCTAACTCCCTGCTTCAACGTGATCAAAAGGCTGAGGGATGCACCTAGGCCAAGACTCCATGCTCCCCCTGGCCATGTACTTAATGTCAAAGGCTGAGGGATGCACCTAGGTCGAGCCTCCATGCTTCCTTTAGTCATACACTCGATGTCAAAGACGAGAGGTGCACCTATGTTGAGCCTCCATGCTCCTCCTAGTTGTACACTTGGTGAAGAAAGCCTGAGGGTCACCCTTGGATGAGTAAGAGCTTAAAATGACTCTCTCCTGAGCTAGGCACCTCAATGTGAAACTCAAAGGGATACACCTAGGCTGAGTCTCTATGCTCCCTCTAATCGAACACTCAGTATGAAGACCCCAAGGTCAGCACACTCTTAGTGCCTCCACCAGAAGATCCAATCAGAATAAGAAGGCAGCAGTGCACCCTTCGGAGAAAGACCCCAGAGGACACCCTTCCAAGGGGGGATAATGATATGGGTAAATTTGGTACCTACCAGCTTATATGCCACGAAGACTGACACCTAAGCTGAGCTCCATGTCATTAGTGCCAAAACAGCTTATTATAATCCAAGGTCGAGATGATCATGTTATTAGCTTATCGATAAGATTATGTATAAAAGAACCCTAGACTCTCGCCAAGGGAGAAAATAAAAAAGGGAGAAGAAAATGAACATAAGCAATACCATCACACACTCCTTCCCTTTGTTTATAGTCTATGCCACTATGTTCGCCCCCCATTGACTTAGGCATCGAAGTGGTCGTGCCGAGCAACCTCGGCATTGACCTGGCATGCAAGATCACTTGCTCTCTGCTGGAGGATGTCGAGAAGGCTCTACCTTCGAAGGAGAAATCCTGATAGCTCGGAGGACCCTCGATTCATCTATTCAAACTACTCAGAGTTAGATATCAATCGTAGGATGGTATCCATAATGCCACCACACCCCTGCTAAGCCCCAACGTCAGCTAGGAAGGAGCCCCACGGTGAGTCTACACCTTCGATAGAGAACTAATCATGCCGACTCAATAGTCGATAGTACTCATGATACCATCATCATTTATAAATACAGTAGACTTTTAATTGACACATGCAATGATATATAATATAAAACACATGTTGTTTAGGAGAAAATCCCACTACTAACAGAGAGAGCATGCATCAATTACTTGACTTGTCTATACTTTTTGAAAATATGAATATCTACTCTGATCATTGTTATTTAATTCCCTTTGTAAAAAACTTCAGCAACAAAACCTTCCTCGATTCACCTCCATTACAGATAATAGTATTTTCCCTTTGTTGATAAGAGAAGGGGAGTCAATTAGAAAAAATATGGAGAAACTTAAATGAACTTGTCATATCAAGAAAAGATGGGAGGTTTAGTTTTAGTTCGTGACACCTAATGATAGGGAAAATATTGGGCCCATCCATTCAGCCCAAACCAGGGTCCAATGACCACGTCGATGGCCAAGTAGACTGGCCACGTTCACTCGAGGGTCACGTTGGTGCCTCGAGCAACTGGGTTGCCATGTCAGCGGTATCCTCAGCAATCTTCAAGGACAACTGACACCGCACTACAGGACCAATACGGGGCCACACCAATAGCCGCCAGACCCACTTAATGAAGTCCCGAGAATTAACGAAGGTAGCACACAACGTAGGACCATACCATAGGACCAGCATTGGGGCGCCCTCATAATCATTAAGGTATAGCCACCCACAGCACTCCCTCAAGTATAAATATTCTCCACTATAGCTGGCTCAGGGAGGGCAACTTCTTGACACCATGACTTCCAGTTCTTAGAAGTCGAGATCTAACTTAGCTGTTGGAGGGGCCATGTTGGACACTCATCACCCCGACGAGGGCCTTCTTACAAGACTCGCCTAAGGACCCGAGCTAGATTCATGGGCCATCCAACCTAAGAAGCTGTAGCTGATCGACTCCCAACACCTCGTCCAAACTGCCTCAAATCTTCCAATCAAGTTCGAATGATACTACACATACGGACCGAACCGTATCGTACTGACTCCTCGTCCATGATACAAAATCTAGCAATATTTTGATGCTAGAAGGAGGGCTCGATGTTACAGGAACGTTCGATGCTCAACAACTCTGAGAAGAAGCCTCAGCCACCTAACATGCTCCCGGAGCCAAAGGACAGCCGACTTTCCCTCTTCCCGGGGAAGGGAACCCACTGACGCATAGTCTCAATTGATACTAGTGATTATTCAATGATCTTGGACTTTCCCCACCAATATTCAATCTCGGGCATCCCATCATCTACCCTGAGGCCTTCCTCGGGCTCACCCACTAAGTACAGACCCTGGCTGGGATGATCTAGACTATCATCCCCCATATTCCCCAACTGATGCAACAGTCAGCGCCACAACAGCGGAACCCCCCCGCCCCCAGTAGTACAGCCGAAGGCATCGCCTTCACAGGGACAAGCCTCGATCCTACTGTAACCTGATGATGAGGTCCCATGACCTCCCACCGAGATCCCCTCCGGACCCCTCGAGAACACGGCAGAGCGACAAGCGCCCACCGCTAGCTCTTTTGTTCTTAGCATACCTAACTCGAACACCCTCTCTTCCGACTCAACGCACTCACTCCAGGTGTAGCTGTGACTAATGAACCAATGAATAAATGAGGTCTAGAAGAGTTCGTCAGGTACAAGGAGGAGCCCGGAGAAAGCTCTATGGGTGGATCTCCCTTCATCTCAGAGGTTCAAGACAAGCCGATACCATAGAACTTTTGGCTCCTAACGCTTGAAGCATACGATGGTAACACCAACTCGACGGAGGATACAGCAATGTTCAGAGTGCAAATGGTGCTTTACAGAACATCGAATGCCTTGATGTGTTGAGCATTCCCAACAACCTTGCGAGGACCAGCCCAGATATGGTACACCCAATTGAAACCTTCTTCGATTTTTTGCTTTGACCAGCTCGCCAAAGAGTTCAAGCTAAATTTCTTGGCTTGCACTCGACTGAGATCGATTGCTGCATCCCTCCTCAGGATGAGTCAAAAGGACAATGAGTCGTTAGCTCAATTCGTCACACGTTTTACGATCAAAATCTAGGGGATGCCCGACACCCATCCATCGCTTGTGATCCAAGCCTTTTCTTATCAGACTGTAGTCGTCTCACTTCTTTTGGTCACTGGTTAAGCGTCCACCCATGATAGTCCCCGAGATGCTACAGAGGGCCAATCAATATATTGCAGCTGAAGCCCTAGTGACTGGTAAACGCGAGGACCATAAACGACCTCATGTTGAGTCATCCCGAGGCCCACCCCCGAGACCCTTGAGAAGAAGGCTGGAGAGGCCCAAACCAACCATCCTGAGGCCACCACCCATTCCCTTGAACTCCACCTAAACTGAGATCTTCCTTCAAATCTGAGAGAAAGGCCTCCTCTGAGCGCCCAATCTGATAAAAGCCCAATCGGAGGAGCAAGACCGAGGGCGTTACTGCCTCTTCCACAATGACTATGGCCATGACACCGAAGAGTGCTACAACCTAAAGAATCAAATTGAATACCTCATCCATCAAGGGCATCTCAGCTGATACGTGAGAAGGTCACGCGAGCCCTCACTCCAACCAAAGGGTCCGGTGGAGAAACAAATCGATGTCATCATCGGCGGACCCACCTCGGAGGTGATAGCTCCTCAGCCCGCAAAGCATACACCCGAGCCACAGTAGAAAAGAGGCCTAGAAAGGAGCACGATCCCAAGATCACCTTCAGGGCCAGGAAATAAGAATACCCAGATCATGATGATACCATAGTAATCTCAACATGGATTGTAAATGCATGAGTCAAGATGATTATGGTCAACACAGGGAGCTCAACTGATGTATTATATTTGGATGCTTTTCAAAAGCTTGGTTTATCTAACGGGGACCTCGTCCCCATGACCTCCACCCTGACAGGATTCACTGGAGACTCAATCACCTCCCTCAGCATCACAATGCTCCTAGTAACTGTTGGGAGGAACCGAGGACCAAGATAGTGATGGTCTCTTTTATGGTAGTCAAGCTCCCCTCGGCACATAACGCGATCATCGGTCGCCTGACTCTCAACAAAATGAGAGTCGCCATCTCAACATACCATCGAACCATGAAGTTTCCAACCAGTGCAGGAGTCAGCAAAGCCAGGAGTGATCCTCGAGAGTCCAGACGGTGCTATTTGACAGCAACAACCCTCCCTAAAAAGATCAAGTACGAAGCATCGGCCCCCGACCCTTATGAGCCTAGCAAATTAGTCTCGCACCCTAAGCCCATAGAACAAGTGTTAGAGGTCCCCCTAGACCAAAGCCACCCAAACAAGACCATTAAAGTCAAGACAAATGCATCCAACTTGTCGAGTTCCTCGGGCAGAATGCTGACGTCTTTGCCTGGTCATCAAGCGATATGTCTGGCATTTATCCAAAGGTAGCTCAACATCAACTCAACATACTACTCGGGGCCCGACCAGTGCAACAAGGACCCCGTAGGTTTGTTCCCGATCAACAAAGAGCTATTGAAGAAGTAGAAACCCAACTATTAGAAGCAGGCTTCATCATTGAAGTCAAATATCTGACCTGGCTATCTAATGTAGTCCTTGTCAAGAAGGCTACTCAAAGATGGCGCATGTGTGTCAATTACATCGATCTTAACTGGGCATGCTCAAAGGATTACTATCCACTCTCGAGGATTGATCAATTAGTGGACGTGTTCTTAGGCTACAACCAGATTCAGATGGCACTAAGAGATTGGGAGAACACGACATTCATTACACACTAGGGAACTTACTGCTATAATGCAATGCCATTCAGATTAAAAATATCAATGCTATATAGCAAAGAATGGTCAACCGACAGGTCAGGGGAAATATGGAAGTTTACATAGATGACATGGTCATTAAGAGCAAGCTCGCCCAAACTCATCTCTCGAATCTTGTCGAGATATTTTGGATGCTCAGGAAGTTCAAGATAAGGCTCAACCATGCAAAGTGTGTGTTCAGAGTAGCTTCACGCAAATTTCTCGGCTTCATCATCCATCGATACGGGATTGATGCAAATCCTGAGAAGGTTCCTGCGATCGCCTTAGACAATCAAAGAAGTTCAGCAACTTACCGAGAGATTCTGCGCTAAGCTGATTCATCTCTCGAGCGGGCGACAAGACCCTACCCTTCTTCCAAGTGTTAAAGTGCGCAAAAGAATTCGATGAGACTCCTGATTGCGAGGAGGCTTTTCAGAACCTTAAGATTCACCTTGCCCGGCTACCACAACTCACCTCCATCACCCCAAGAGAGCATCTCGAGTTGTACCTTGTAGCCTCAGAACATGTGGTCAGCTCAATTATGGTCAAACCCGAAGGGAAAGAGCAACGGCCTCTATATTACTCCAGCCATATCTTAAGTGGCCTCAAGGGGTGTCACCCCCTGCTCAAAAAACTGGCATTCGCCCTAGTCCCCACAGCGAGGAAGTTACGACTATACTTCTAAGCCCACACAATCAAGGTAATAATCGACCAACCTCTACATCAAGTCCTTTCTAAGTTTGACATGGTAGGTCAAATGCTTAAATGGTCGGTGGAGCTCGACAAATTTGATATACAATATATCCTGATTACAATGATTAAAGCTCAAGCAGTGACAGATTTTATCTCAAAACTGACCACCCCCGAGCCTTCTACCTAACCGATGCCAACCTAGATGCTTTATGTTGATGGGTTGGCCAATGCCGAGGGAGGAGGAACCATACTCATCCTAAAGGGTCCCTCTGACCAAGCATACGAGCATGCTCTTCAGCTTAAGTTTAAAGCCACCAACAACGAAGTTGAATATGAGACGCTCCTGTTTATGTTGCGCTTAGCAACCGAGCTACAGGTCGAATGGATAAAGTCTTCATTGATTCTGAACTGGTTATCGATTAAGTTAGCAGGGACTATAAAGCTCGAGAACCTACATTGATCAAATACCTGACCGAGGTGCACTGCCTAGCTAGCACTTTTAAACACTTCGCCATCTCGCGAATACCTCGAACTGACAACTCTCAAGCGGATGCATTGGCAAAGCTTGCCTCAACACGAGCACTAATAGGATGCCCACCAGAGGTCACCAAGCTCCACAAGCCAACCATCACCACGGTCGAGGTGGCTACAGCCTAGACCAGACATAATTAGATGAATGAGATACTCTGCCATGAAAAGGATATCAATGCTACCGATCGATCAGATGACCACTCACCAAGTTAGGAGGACTGAGGCCTGGTATTATGAGGTCAACGGGTGGCTCTACTAATGAGCCTTCAATTGATCATTGTTTCATTGCCTATCATTGATCGAAGCTGAGATGGTACTGGTCGAAGTCCACGAAGGGATATCTGAGGAACATATTGGGGCTCGAACCCTAGCTTTCAAAATTCTTCGGCTAGGATATTACTGGCCAATCATACATCGAGATGTCGTAGATTATGTCTAGAAATGTGAGCAGTGTTAGAAACATACTCAGATCCAACATTAACTAGGGTTGCCTCTCTCCCTGGCTGATTACACATGGCCTTTCGCGCAGTGGGGAATAGACCTCGTTGGCCCATTCAGGACAACAAAAATTCTTAATCGTCAAGGTTGATTACTTCACCAAGTGGGTCGAGGCCGAGTCCCCAGCTAGGATCATGGAGAAGCAAGTCGAGGGTTTTATTTGGAAGAACATCATCACGAGGTTTGGCATCCCAAAGACCATAATCACTGACAATGGGACGTAGTTCAACAACTCAAAGTTTAAGTCTTTCTATCAAAGTTATCAAATACAGCTGAAATTCAGCTTAGTTGCACATCCTCAAGCTAACGGCCTTGCCGAAGTTCTCAACTGAGCAATCCTCGAAGGGCTGAAGAGGCGAGTCACTAGAGCATAAGGCACCTGGGTGGAAGAACTCCAAAGCATATTATGGGCGTCTCGAACAACTCTGAAGACATCAATAGGCAAATCTCCCTTTAGCCTCGCCTTTGACACCAAAGCCGTCCTACCACTCGAGGTAGTTCTCCCCACCCCTCGAATCGAAAACATCAAGAAGGAGCCTCAGAACAAGGCCTATGGGCGAACCTTGACTTCATCGAAGAATATCGGGCTGAAGTGCACCTGCGTACCCATGCATATCAAAGAGTCATCACCCGACTCTACAACCAGAAGTCTACCCTCGGTCGGTCGGCAATGGTGACTTAGTCCTAAGGAATGCCAAAGTTAGCGATCCAAGATACACTCGGAGCAAGCTAGCCCCGAATTGGGAAGGACTCTACCAAATTATTTGTACCATCTGAGAGGGAACACATGTGCCAGCTACGATGGATAGCAAAACACTGTCCAGGATGTGGCATATTTCGAATATGAAGAAGTTCTACATTTGAGTAGTAGATCAAGCCTGCTCAAGTGCTTCGGAAAGGAGAAGTTGCAATGAAAATAAGCGAGCAACCGACTAAACACTTAAGTCAACTGAGGGGCGCTCTATGATCAGTTGATCCAGCATGGTCCGAGAAACAAACACAAAAAATGTATCTTGTATTAATCGAGAATAGAATCAGAAGACAGCCAAAAATGGGAGCGGGAACTATATTTAAAAGATCTCTTACAATATCGACAACCCAACCAAGCACAACCAGGATTGCCCCTCGACAAACAAAATGGTATAAGTCAGTCTTCTTCCCCATCATTGAAAGGCTAGGAGTTCTCCATTGGAAGGAGGGCATCTTCGGGGTGATCCGCGAATGGGTTCTCCTCGATGGCCAGGTCCGAGTATAGTAGCCGGAAGTGTTCCTATGCCATACGATACCCGAACTCATATATGACCTGCCTCATCCTATCCATCCCAAGTGCAAAGCCTCGGGACTGCTTGTATTCAGCGATCGCTCGGGCGCCCGTTGATTGGAGTTTGGTTCGCAGCGCTTCGACGTCTTGGGCCATCTTTAGCATCTCATCATCTTGGTCGTGGCAGGCAACCTTCAAATCTTTTACTTCCTGGTGGGCATGGCTTGTCACCTGCTCGGCGTCCCCGAGCGCGCTCTTCAACTGACCAACCTCAGCTTCTAAATTAGTAGCTCATTTCTCCGTGATGGCCACAATGTCTGGGCCCATACTGGCCTTTAGTTTGAGCATTTCTTTCTAAAGGGAAAGAATCCTATTGGATTTCATCTTCAAAACATGACTCAAGTCATGGATTCGATCGACTAAGGCAGTGGCAAAGTGGAGGTTTTGTGGCAAGACAGGAATACAATTAGACGATGATAGAATGAAGAGGTCTGAAGCAGGAACATTAAGGATGCTTATCCAGACCGTGGACTTCATCACCCGATCAACGAGCTCCTCGGAGAGTGACCCGTAGTGTTGTATCGCGATGGTTAGGTGTAGCGCCCCCCTCGTGTAGGCCGTGGTGATCTCCCTAACATTCCAGAACGAGGCGGGCACCGAGAGGTCATCCCACCGCGCCGTCATTGGGGCTCCAGCCTCAGGGACCGACAGCCCGGTCATTCGGGTGGCGAAGTATTTATCTTCGCCCGACCGACTGCCCATCTCACACAATTCTTTTATCATCAAGGGACAACATCGGCCCCCAATAGTTTCCTTGGTCAGTTCCTTCTCCTTTGGTCTCCTCCGGGACTCAAGGGCGTGTTCCCGACTTGCGCCCTCATCACCGACCCCGCGTCAATCTTCCACGCCAAGTATTTCTTTTTCCTTGAAGGGGGCGCTCAGTACTCCCCTCAGTGGGATGCTTCCCAATCAAGGCACCCTCGATCCTCTCACTTGGATATTCATTAACTGACATAGTGAAAACCCCGATGGTCGGAGTCGGCTTGTAGTAGGTTGTGGCGGCTAGCCTACCGATCCACTAGCCGATGCTTTCTTCATCCAACAAAGATCCATGCCTATCAGAACAGAGGAACGACGAAGGTTAGTTAAAAAGAAAACAACAACAACAACAATAATGGAAAGCCGAATCATACTCTGAGGCACTAGACTAAGCCCTGCTTCAATCAACCATGCCTCAGTCATGTCCTTTAAGGCCCAAGAATTGGGAAGGATGCCCTTGAGCTTCCCGACTAGTTTGGACTCTCCATCTGAGAGGCTGAGGAGGGCAAAACTTGTAGGATAAGCCGGCCATTCAAGTCGAAAGCTCCAACCCTGATCAGAAGAAATAAAGGAAAAATGGGTTTTCCAACCCTTATTGTTGGAAGGAGCCCCACATACTCGGAACCTGCTCCGAGAAGTCAAGTAATAATCGGCTTGCCCTTGACACAGGCGGAAGCAAACCATAAACATGTCTCGAGATGGAGTAATCCCCGACCTATGACACTCCTCGAGGAATATCACCATGTAGCACCACGAGTTTAGCACTGTTAGGACCCTAGCTAGGTTCAGTCCATCGGTTCCTAATTAATTCAAGCTTAGTCATGTTGGTCTGTTCAATCGGAGTCAGTTCTAGATCGAGTGAGCCCAATCGAGTTAGTTATAAATTGGTTAAAGTTGGTTTTTATCTTCAGTTATGATAGAGTCAGTTATTATTTTCAATTAAGAGTTTCTATTAGTTAGTTAAGAGTTCAAATTTAGTGGACTCTAAGTCCAAGCCTCGAGGGATTCTTAGTAGAGCCCTATAAGTAATGTTATAAACTCTCTTATGAGACAACAATGAATAAAAAAGTATGAGTTTTAGCCAATAAGCCAAAATCCTAGGAAGGCTGATCTCCTATAGAGATCCAGGAGATAGATCCCCTCAAAGTGATCAAGGAGGCCCGATCCCCTCAAAGTGATCATTTATCTCCCCTTTTTTCATCTCCATCCATGATATAATCTTATGATGTTCTATCAGTTGGTATTAGAGCGACGTTCCTGTGCACTTTCGCTACCATTCATCATCCACACCGTCGCCATCATCATCTTTGGTGTAGCTATTATTAGCTAACAAAAAAAAGAAAGAAGAAAAGAGAGAGAAAAGAAGAAGAGCCGCATCTTCCCCCTTCCTCTCACTGCAGCCGTTGTAACCCACTGTCGCAGTCCACCTGTAGCTGCAGCCAACCGCCAGCCATACCTACCAGCTCTAGTCGCTAGCCATCGCTGCCTCCTTATCTTCCTAGCCGCCTATGTCATAGTCAAGTCCTCCTCTGCCTCTTCTTCCCTCTATCGTAGCCGCTTCTGCAATAGCCAAGCGGTCGCCAACCATCGCTGACGCATCTACTCCTACCATCGGCCAGCCCTCTTCATCCCCTCTTCTCAACCATCGACCACCATCTCTCTCTCCTCCTCAAGGTCGCTGCTCCACTTGCACACAGCCATCGACCCCCTGCCACAGTCGCCTCCCAGCCACACCCTCCTCTATGCAGCCATGCAGTCGTCTCTCCGCCAGCCACCTTCTTCCTCTACTACTCCATCGCTACCCAGTCGTGTCATTGCCTTTCCCTATCACCGCTACTGCTATTGCCACTGCTGCTCTCAACCGCAGCACTCTACCTCCCCGTCGCTGCAGCCTATCCTCCTCTCGCCGTCTCCTCCCGGCTGCCACTACTTCCCTGCCACATGATCGAAGGCTGCAGCTAACTGCAGCACCCGCTGCCATCACTCTCTACTCCTCTACATAGCCACGCAAGCCACCACCACCCATCTTCCTTTTCAACCCATCTCCTTGTTAGGACTCTAGCTAGGGGAGTCCTAATTTAGTTTCATTGAAGAGGGCAAACATGTAAATCCTAAGGGCATTCATGTAAATCTTATCTACCCGACCCCTATTAAAAAGGTGAGGAGGCCGACTAGGTTAGGATTAGTTTGAAGAAAGATATTTTAAGGGAAGAATAAAATATATACCACCCTAATTAACCACCTCTTATCCTAGTTAAAGAGGGGTTGGTTGAGGAGAGGTTAAGTTAGAATAGGATTAGGATTAGTTTGGAGGTTGCTACTTAGAGTTGCATTAGGAGTTGTTAGGAGTATGAGTCTTCAATAAGAATCCTATTAGAAGTTGGGGTTTAGAAGCCCTATAAATAACCTTGTATTCTCCCCTCTTTGATCATCAATAGATCAATTATATTATAGCTCATGTAGTAGAAAACCAAGGAGGGAGGAACCCCTATAGAGTTACAAGGAGGACTATCCCCTATAGAGATCACCCCAAGCTTAGAATCTGCTAGGGTTCTAACACTTGGTATTAGAGCAGTGTTCTTGGCATCTCACTATCTTCCACTTAGCCATCCATCAGCCCCCCATAGTCATCCAAAGTAATTCTCACAATTGCTTGAAGATCATCACCAAATTTTGCCATCATCTCCACTACCATAAATCATCCTTTGATCTCCTCATGAATTGTAATAGGTTCTGGTTTCCTACCTTACTACTGCTACAATTTAGTTATCCCTATTTAAAAAATTCAAAAAAATTTGTTCCAATTTGCTGCACAAATTTTTCGTCGCAAAGTATCCATCTTTACGACTAAGGTTACACTGCAAAATTCTAGCTGCACACCCTTGACTTTTTGATTTGCTGCTACATTTTTACAAATCCAATCTCTACAAATTTTTTATGATGCCTTTAGCACTTCCTATCTTTGGATTTTCTTTTAGCTTCATTAAAAAATTATCAATATAAACCACTGATCTTTTATGTCCAAGCTGCTACACTTTAGACGTAAAACTCTGCTATAGTACCTTCCTATGATCTTCGATTTTGTCGAACCTTTTGCTGCCATTTTCTTCCACAAATTTTTTGACAGTATTAACTTCCCCTTGCCAATGGATTCTCATTTAGTTTTACTTAATTACTTGTTATGAACTACTGGAAAAAAAATTGAATATAGTACTGAAATCTTTCGTTGAAAAAATTATGCAGCGACACCTTCTTGCAATCTTTGATTTTGCTAAAACTTTTGTTGTCATTTCTTTCCATGAAATTTTTGATGACATTATCTCTCCCCTTACCAGTAGATTCCCCATAAGTTTCACTTGAATTTTTATTAAGAATTTTTGGAAAAAATTATGTCTTCACTGTTGGAATTTTTTTGATGAAAAATCTGCTACTGCACCTTTATCTTTCTTCTTCTTCTTAACCCACTGAAACATAACCATCTTACTGCCACCACCCAAGACCTCTTTAGGGCATCCCTTTAGCCTTAAGATGTAACTATCATAACCTATTTTTATAACCCAAACAACACCCAAAACTACAGCCCAAAATAGCGACCTATCGTAGCCTACCGACGTAGTATTCTATAGCACTACCCTTCAGTGTTTTTCGTTGCATCCATATATGATCCTTACTAAAATTGTTGCTGCCACCCATGTCATCCTTAGGGCACACCTCTAGCCTTAAGATATAGCTATCATAAACTATTTTCAGAATCTGTAGCCAACCCAAACCATAGCCAAAGCCGTAACCCAAACAGCAGTCTTCCGCAGCCATTGAACCTTCCACCGATTCTTATCTTCCGTAGCCATCGAACCTTGCCAAACCAGTTGCTACCCCCAACAGCAACCCTAAATCTTCCTTCCCAACCTTAAACTACTATCACAAAAATCCTTTGCAGCCTCCACAACACCCTTAAACAACACCCTTAAACTATAGCACCAACAGTAACCTAAATTGTAAGCTATCAACCCTAAACTACAACCTTGATCCATCACTCTTTTGGCCACCAATCCCTACCAAACTGGTTGCTACCATCAACAGTAATCCTAAGCCACCCTTCTAACCCTAAACCTCTGTCATTGAACCCCCCTATAGCAGCCCTAAATCACAGCCCCAAACAGTAACCTGTCAGCCCCAAACCACAGCCATCTACCCATGATCCACTATCCCTTTCGGCCACCAAACCACCCAACTGTTCTATACCACTAACCCAATAGCAAGAGAGGGACATTAGCATCTTAGATCTGGAGGCACACACAATCACATCTCAAGGTTCAGTCGATGTCAAGTTGAAGGCGTGTGAATCACACATAGAGGACAAATTGTGTGCCTTATTCCCGGAATTCGGATTGAGCCAATCTCCGAGCCCAATAAAATTTCAGCAAGGTAAAAGTTTAGAGAGGCCTATCAAAAAGAAAGAATGAGCCACTGATATAAGGCAGTCATGCATGGGGGTGTATTTCTCTCGATGGGAAGAAGACCCGATGGGATGGATTTCGCACGTCGAACGTTACTTCCGTCATCACTAAACACTGGAGGATTCCATGGTGGACACCATAGTCATCCACCTTGAATGAGATGGTATATGATGGTACAATTAGCTTGAATACAACTATGGGACTCCAACATAGATACAATTCAAGTATGCACTACTGAACCGCTTTGGGTCGATTAAGTATGAGAATATCAACAAACAACTTACCAAGATTCGATAAACCTCCATGATCCAAGAATACCAGACCAGGTTTGAGGAATTATCTTAGTTTACTCATGATTAATCTGACAAATAATTCTTAGGGACATTCATCGAAGGACTCAAGCCAAAAATTAAAAAAGAGTTTAAAGCGTGATAGTCCCGCACCGTGAAGGCTGCAATCTCTTTGCCCGAGTCCAAGAAGAACGGCTCAACCAAGATGCTCGGAGGATGAGAACCACTCCTAAACCCATGGCATATCAACCTCCTTTTGCTTCTAGCCATCCTTTGCTACTAAAAAAATTGACAAGAAAAGAACTACATGACCGATCGACAAATGGTCTTTGTTGTCATTGCGACAAACCGTGGGGTCACGATCATTACTACAAAAAGGACCACCTTCTACTGATTGAATAACTTGAAATGTAGAGGAGGAGATCCAAAAGCATGAGGAAGAGGTCATGGATGAAGAACAATAGTCGGTTGATTTTACGATGCATACTCTTGTTAGCTATACGAACCTGCAAATGATGAAAGTGGGAGGACTTCTAAAGCAATAACCGATCACCGTTCTTATTGACACCATGAGCATCAACAACTTTATGAATAGCAAGGATACTACCCAATTAATGCTTTAAAATGAAGATTATAGTAGGTTGGATGTTGAGGTCACCGACGGCCAAATTTTGAAGTACGACGAAAGATGTCCGCGGGTGAAATTGTTGTGACAAGATCAAGAGACACTTGCTGATTTCTTCCACCATCCTCTTAATGATTATGAGGCTATGCTTGACATCAAATGGCTAATTACATTAGGTGATATTCCTTGGATGTTTTCTAAATTTATTATGAAATTTTTCAGCCATGAGAAAGAGGAGATCCTACGGGAGAAACACGGGAGCGATGTAACGATGACTTGCACACAGCAAACGGAGAAAGTTTTGAACAAAGAAAACAATGGCTTCTATATGTAACTTCAACAACACTCTATATTGGAGCCAACAAAATTTGAAGACCCAAACATACTCCAATTATTTGTTGAATTTTTAGATATTTTCGTCGAACCGAGTAGCCTACTTTTTGACCACAAGCATGATCACCGAATTCTGATTCTCCTGGGCAAACCAGCAACAAACTCTTAGCCATATCATTATCATCACCTCTAGAAAGCTGAAATAGAGAGGACTATGGATAAGATGCTTAAAACATATGTCATTCAGCTAACATAATTTCTACTCTTCGTCGGTGCTAGCTTTACCCGACTTCGACAAAGTGTTTATTATTTATGCATTTGGAGCTAGAAATTATGTTATCCATATGCAAGATAGCTGACCCCTAGGCTATATCAGCAAAGTCCTCACTCTAAATCACCTGAAGCTACAAATCAACGATGAGGAGATGGGAGTAAAATTGCAGCTTCTGCTCCCTCCAAACTCAGATCGAGGGAAGTTTGTTAGTAAAGATCAAGTCTTTCTCTAAATCCATCCATACCAGCAAGAATTTATGAAGACTCGAGCCTCACAGAATTGGTCTCCCAGTTTTTTTGGACCCTACAAAATTAGAGATCACATTGGAGCCGTAAATTATGGATCAGACTTATGCACAAATTCAAAATTACTACTTATCCTCCAGGAATCTCATCGCAAATAAAAGTTTATAGAGGATAGCTCAGTCCCGATTTATTCACCTGACACCCAAGTCGATAAGGAGGCCCAGGTTTAGCTGATGATTGCATGGGATCACAAGATCATAACACATCATCATCCAATCACAACTGATGCTAGACCCCAGGAGCAGGATGTGCCTACTATAGGACCACAAGGGACCCTCGTGAGGAATTTTAGATCACGACACAGAGATATGAAGCTCAGTCTTAAGGACAAGGCTGATTTGAAGAGGATGGGTCTGTTAGGACTCTAGCTAAAGGAGTCTTAATTTAGTTTCATTGAAGAGGGTAAACATGTAAATCCTAAGTGCATTCATATAAATCTTATCTAGTCGACCCCTATTAAAGATGTGAAGAGGCCGGCTAGGTTAGGATTAGTTTGGAGGAAGATATTTTGAGGAAAGAATAAGATACATGTCACCATAATTAATCACCCCTTATCCGAGTTAAAAAGAGGTTGGTTGAGGAGGGGTTAAGTTAGAATAGGATTAGGATTAGTTTGGAGGTTACTACTTAGAGTTGCATTATGAGTTGTTAATAGTAGGAGTCTTAAGTAGGAATCCTATTAGATATTGGAGTTTAGAAGCCCTATAAATAGCCTTGTATTCTCCCCTCTTTTATTATCAATAGATCAATTATATTTCAGCTCATGTAGCAGAAAATCAAGGAGGGAGGAATCCCTATAGAGTTTGAAGGAGGTCGATCCCCTATAAAGTTCACCCCAAGCTTAGAATCTGTCGTCGCTCCCAGCCTTGCCCTCCTTGGCCACCGAAGGACTTCTCATCGAACCCTCTTCCTCATCTTCTTACCCTCTCCCACATCAGTCGCCGTTGTCGCCATCTCCTCATCTACCGTCGGCTAGCCCTCGGCAGCCACCTCTCCTCCTCACCTGCTTCCTGCTATCACAACCTCCTTCCTCATCTTCTTCTCCTTCCTTATTTGTCGCTGGCCACCTCTCCTCCTCACCTGCTTCCCGCTGCCACAGCCTCCTTCCAACCGTTGCCTTCTTAGCCGCACCCCCTACCATATCTCTGTTGGGAAACCTTAGCGGGTACATCACATGTGCAATGGAAATAAAAAAAAACTGGTTTCCCATGTAGATCAAATCGTTGTGCAAAAGATTAGGATACCGAGAAAAATCACAAAAACCAAAAAACCACGATGTGTAAGAGATTGATTTTACCTAGGGAGATTGTATGTCCCTGTATTCCAGATCTGGATGGAGAGAATGAAGGAAGTCAAGCATCCTACTCTATAACGGTATCCACATGATGGATCTCTGCAGCGAAACTCATCCAATCTGATCTTGCAACTCTTGCACAAATGGAGGGAGGAGAATAGGAGGGGAGGCTAAGGCTACCACCGCCTATCAACCATGAGTCTTCCCTCTTATTTATAGAGAGCCACCAAAAAACCCTAGGGCTCCTTCTTTAGTGGGTATTGGATCTCCATTCAATTACCCACTAACCTTGCATTATTGGATCTCTATCCAATAATCTCTTTAGGCCTATAATTGGACCTTAATCAAGGAGCTCATCAACATAGGGTCTCATCTAATGAAAATAGGAGCTAATTGGATCTTTATACAATCCTCTATTTGCTGAAGCGTCCACCATATGTGTGTGACCCTCTAGCCCCGATACCGAGCTGGTCGTGAGTCACTGCCATTAGAACTCCTTTTGATATAGTAAATTATTATCCCCATAATAATTCACTTGACTCATCGACTATGGAAGTACTAGGCCACTGTGTCATAGTCCCCAGACGGTACAAGGGGATCGAATCCATCAGACCTATCTATCCACAGTTACCGTGTATCTATAATCTCTCATCCAACTAATATCCCAAAGACCGTATATTGGACATAGTACTGTTAGGTCACATACGGAATCTGTCATAGTCTCGCTCTAATTGGATTCTTTCCCGAAGAACTCTTTCTCTCTCAATCTGAATGACCCTAGCCAAGGATTTATCTGAGCAAGCACATATGGGATATTCCTCTATTGACACTCAATTGCCTTCGTAAGGTTGGCTACCAATTTTGATAATCAACTGTACTAAATTTAAAACTTTCTAAACCTATAAGTCTAGCATCAAAGAAAGGAGTACTCATACAAGGTATCCTTGGTGTCTCAAGTCTAAGGACCAGATACACAACTGGGACTATGGAATCGCTGTCTGACATTAAGTATCATTAACCATACAGCATTCCATAAGCGGATCAATCAATGAACTCATTCTCCAATGAGCGCCTATACTATATCCTTAGTATCTCCACACAAGTAGATATAAGACCAATCACCTCCATCATATGGACGAGTATATAGTACATCGGTCTATCTGATTATCTCAATGTCCCTCTCACGTAACCTATGACCGGAATTATTTAGGATCTGTGTTTAAAGGTGAATCGATCTTATTATCGTGATCTCATCACGATCCGATTCTCATTACACAGAACCAAGGACATCACAATATATATACAACATATAATATAATGTGAGAATATATTAATATTAATCATAAGTAAAAAAATCACATAGCGTGTCACACATGCTATCACTCATGTGATTGGCTTGCAGGGCACTTGTAACCAGCAATCCCTTCTCCTCCCCACCGCCTGCTGTCATTGCTATCTCTGCTACCTCATCTTCCTTTGTAGCCACACCAAAACTTTACTGATGTGATGGCTATGGATGATGTACTAAACGCAAGATTTAAAGCCTCTGAGGCCCGCATAGAAGACATATTGCAAGAACTCCTCCACAAATTTAGAAGAAGTTGATCTGAAAAGTATGATTATGGGTAGGACACAGGATACCCACACAAGAGGGAGGAGTTTCCTAGATGGGAAGATGAAGACCCAATTGGCTGGATCTCACGTGCTGAAATTTTTTTTTATTTTCACAGGATTCTAGAGGAATCCATTGTGGAAATAGCTTCCACTCAGCTTAAAGGTGACACAATCCAGTGGTATGACTTATATGAGACCTATCACAAAGTCCCTCAGTGGGGACAATTCAAGAGAGAGCTCCTGATTCGCTTCGAACCATCAGAGTATAAGAACATTAATGGACAGCTCACCAAAATCGCCAGACTTCCACAGTATAGGAGTACCAAAGCATATTTGAGCACCTATCGAACCAAACTCAATATTGATTCGAGATACAATTGGTGAGAAAATTTATTGAGGGATTTAATCTCGAGATTCAGTGCAAAGTTAAAGCTCGCTATCCCCACACCATGATAGCAGCCATATCATTCGCCAGTGTATATGAAAGAAAAATCATTATGCACACTCGCTGAAACAGAAGCTTCAATAGATAGGATTTCAAGGTAGTCAACATAGACAATCGTAAACAAGAGCAGCTTCTGACGGTTGAGTCAATTAAGGAGGAAATAAAAACTGATAATGTGGAGCCGGAATATAAAGGTCGTGATAAACTTTTAACGATTTTTTTTATGATATAAAGGAGGAAATAAAAATTGATAATATCAAGCCCAAAGATAAGATTGCTAATAGTCAAATCCTAAAATGTGCTCAAAGGTAAAACAACTACTTGTCGATTTTTTTTTTATACCCTAGGAAGACTTTGAAGTGGCGATCCTCAAAAGAAGATATTGTATTACCACTAGTCATCATATGAAAAGGATTCTCCAGAAGATTACAATGACAACTACATAAGAAGACCAAACCATTGCTTACATCAAGTGGAGACCCTACTTAATTAATCAAAGAATCATGATGTGTGGCAAATATTGAAGTGCTCCCGAAATCTGATGCTACTCAACCTTGAGACCAAAGTTGATTTGAAGTGGGTAGGTATGTTAGAACCCTAGCTAGGTTAGATTCATTGATTCCCAATTAACTCAAGATGAGTCATGTTGGTCTATTTAGTTAGAGTCAATTATAGGTCGGGTGAGCCCAATCGAGTCAGTTATGAATTGGCTAGAGTTGGTTTTTATCTTCGGTTAGGATGGAATCGATTATTGTTTTCAGTTAGGAATTTCTATCAGTTAGTTAAGAGTCCAACTTTAATAGACTCTGAGTCTAAACCTAAAGGGACTCTTGGCAGAGCCCTATAAATAATATTGTAAACTCTCTTATGAGACAATCAATGAATGAAGAAATATGAGTTTTAGCTAATACGCCAAAATCCTAGGAGGGTCGATCCCCTATAGAGATCAAAGAGGCAGATCCCCTCGAAGTGATCAAGCCTTTTTCCATCTCTATCCACGATAGAATCATACGGGGTTCTATCAGGCACCATCTAAGAGGATAAGATTCACCACTCATCAAAGCAAGTCTTGATCATCGGGTGAAGCAGGAACTAAAGTCCCGCCTCATGGGCGTTAACTGACAACCTGAACCCACCTATAAAGGCATCATAGGGACACTGCCCGGGCTAAGGAACATGCAACTCATATTCCCTAGGGATAGAGAAGCGTTTTCGAACCTCAGCCAAGCGTTGGACTGTTATGGTTGAGTCATAATCATGGCATGACTGCATCACTGCTAAGGCCATGAAGACCTTAGTGTCCATACGGGTCATGACCCCCGAGGATGAACTGTCTGTGCGGCCAACAACTTCAGGCCTCGATTCTGCTTCCACAGCGGCGCTGGAGGCACCATCCATGACCCTCGCAGAGGAGCTCGTGGTGGACCAAGGCAAGGAGGAAGAGGAGCCACTTGAGCTCATCTCGACCTACTCAGGAACTGCTCAAGGGGTAACTAAGGAGGAGAGGACATGAGAGGCGAACTAAAAGGCAAGGACTAGGGAGGAGAGATGAAAGACAGGTGGCATGAATAGAGGATTCTTGGGGGCCCTAGAAGGGTTATTTATAGCTAGCCCCACAACCCAAGCCATGCTTCGGGTGCCCGAAGCGTGTGATAGCTCATAGCCACTACCTTGGGAGCCATGCCTAACATTAATGGTGACAAAGAGGCGGGAAAGATTAGATACATTGCGTCCTTGTCGTGCACCATGTGACCAGAGGTTATCCCAGCGTAAGAACCAAGATCTCGCTTGACACACTGCCAACTGAAGCAACACTTTAGTATAACAAACGCAGCAATGACAACTACGCAATATAATGGTTTGCCTCGACAATGTAGAAAGCCTAGGCACCCCTCGACAAGCCATGTGTCCCCAGGATATCTCAGTGTCAAAGCCTGGATCTCGTCTGACAACCTACTACCGACTGACGTAACACATCGGTATGACACAGATAATAAGATCAACTAACGTGACAAAGCCACACACCCAAACAGCTCAAAGTTGACAAGGCATCAGTCGAGTTGTGGAACTTCCGGCTCATGCCGAGTGAATCATCAATAGATCTTACAGGCTTTTAGTCCCAATTAGATCTCACAAGCTTTTAGTTCTGACCAGATCTCACAAGCTTTTAGTCTCAACCAGCATCAAACGAGCTTTCAGTCCCGACCAACAATAACTGGGCTTTCAATCCTGACCAGCATCAAATGGGCTTTCGATCCCGATTAATAGTAAATGAGGTTTTAGTCCTGACCAGCATCAGACGGGCTTTGAATCTCGACCCGAAATAATTGGGCTTTCAGTCCCGACCAGCATCAAACAGGCTTTTCAGTCCCGACCAACAGTAAATGGTCTTTTAGTCTTGACCAACATCAAACGGGCCTTTAGTCCCGACCAGATCATAAGGACTTTCAGTCCCGACCAACATATAGTGGGCTTCTAGTCCCAAGCGACATTCCAGATGGGCTCATAGTTCCCGATCGATCCAGAAAAGTAGGTGTGTGGTGACCCCTAACTCGTGGCCCTAACTACGAGCAAGCACCTAAAGTCGCATCTAGATGCGCTCATAGTTCCCCCACTCCAGCCAAAGCCACCCTGACTTCAGCGTTGGGGGAGGGGGGGAAGGGAGAGAATGATAAGGAAAATATTGGGCTCATCCATTCAGCCCAAGCCAGGATCTAAAGACCACATCAATGGCCAAGTAGACTGGCCACATTCGCCCGAGGGTCACGTTGGCACCTCGGGGGACCGGGGTGCTACGTCGACGGTACCCTGACAGTATCCAAGGACAACTGATACCACACTGCAGAATTAATATGGGGTCGCACCAGTAGTCACAAGACCTACCAAATGAAGTCTTAGAAATCAACGAAGGCAATGCTCGGCACAGGACCGACGTGCCCTCATTAATCATCCAGGTACAGCCACCCATGGCTCAGGTATAAATATTCTCCACTGTAGCTGGCTCAAGGGGGGCCAACTTCTTGACACAACAACACCCAGTTCTCAGATCCCAAAATCTAACTTAGTCATCATAGGAGCCACATCGGACACCCACCACCCCGATGAGGGCCTTTTTGTAGGACCCCCCCAAGGACCCGTGCTAGATTTTTGGATCATCCAACCTAAGAAGCTGTGGCTGATCGACTCCCAACAACCCGTCCAAACCGCCTCAAATCTTCCAGTCTCGTTTGGATGATCCTGCACACGTGGACTGAATCATGTCATGCTAACTCTTCGACTATGACATAAAATCCAATAACACCTAACTAAATAATCGTGTCACACACCAGAAGCTAAAGAATACTTAGAGTAAGAAAGTAAGATGCATCCATAACCCGTGTCAAACACAAACAACCCATTCATGCGGCACTAATATTCTAGATGATAACCACGCATCAGATCGAGCTGGAATCTGGATTCACCATTCGTTAGATTGCTATGGTAAAGTCTCAACGATAGTATTAAATTTGATTTAATTAAAAACTAAAAAATAATAAGGATTATAAATTATCTAGAAGTTTTACCCCCTCCTGTAGTTTGCAGTTAAACCTGTTCCCCAGGGATAAGATCGAGGTCTTCCTTTAAGAGCATGATCGAGGTTGATACAACAATATCATAAACACAAAAGGAGAATAGCATAATTAAAAAAAATCTTATGGAAATCAAGAGATAATTCCTGTTTATATAGAAGAGTTGGATAAGGAAATAATATTAAACATAATGATCATATGTAAAATCATAGCCAATAAATATCATTAACACAACAAATAAATAAATATAATTAATATAATTAAATAACAAAATACAATTAAAAGAAATATTGATATTTCTATTTTTAAAATGATCAACACAGTATTGCAACGCCCTTTTAGCTAATCATATATATATATATACGTACTATATATATATATACGTACATGATGTGATATGTACTTACTACCCTCAGCTAATCACCTGGAGAATGAATGTGACCCATTCAGCCTTCTTCTTCCTTTATCCTTTGCCAAGGGCTCTTCTTCCTCGAGCTCCATAGCTTCATCGTACGCCCCCAAACTGACTCTCCTACTTCGATGAGTTGCATGTGCCCTCTCCTGTCCCCTCCTCGAGAGAGTCCTCCTTTTCTTCCTTATCCTCCAATTGCCATCGCTCATCCCCTCCGTTGTGTCACGGGCTTAGCTAATTTTGCCTAAGCCATGCGGCACCCATGCATGTCCGTCCGCAAAGGTTATTCTTCCCCGAGATCTCTTAGAGTCTCTTACACTTACATAAGAGAAAACGGGACAGAGGAAGCAATTCCAATGGGATCCATAAGCAACTGCTCAAGCAAACACTTTATAAAGCTAAATATAAATTACACCCATGGACATTACAAACTCAGAGAGGTTGCACATAAAGGATAATGGTCCATTACAAACCGAAGTCCCCATAAGTGCTTACAAAACACACTCGTATTTACAAGCCAAAATTGGCCACAAAGTAAATCAAACTCGGGCTGGTAAGCCTACTGCAAGCTCGTTGCTTGCTGTACAAGATATGTACACAAACCGAAGGACACAGACAAACACGAGCATTTCATCAAACACCTTGTTTACATTGTTGTCCGTGACATTCTCCCCCACTTATTCTCTTAACACGAGCATTTCATCTCCTTGTATTTTGTTGAATCTTTAATCTTCTGCTTTGGCTGCAACACACCCCATTGGCTCCCAACTGCTCTCCGCCACTATTGTTGAGTAGTCGAACTATGATCCGCCATACTGCTTCAACTCACCAATGATTAAATCTGGTGTGGGATTGGCTGAGTTGTGCTGATCCTTGTTAATTCTCATGGATCCTTCTGATGAAGGACAAAGACCTGCCTTATTATGCGCTAGTATCGTAATATACTTATGTTGCTTGAACTAGGTGGATGTTGGTTGGAACTTTGACAAGCATCGCTTTGCAGACTTTAAGGTTTATGAGGTCCTTCCTCTACAATGTTTACCCATTGATCCTTCCTCCATGTTTAGTTGTCACTTCCAAGTAGGTTCACATCATTCTCGCTTTCGATTGGCATTCAATTGAAAAATGAAGCGGACAATCTACTCTCGGTAGTACTGATCACAAATGGTGAGGATCTGATAACCATTATCTTCCATAAGCTTTCTTTGAAAGGTCATTGAACCTATGCAGAGCTCCTCTACTGGATAAGTAAGAGAACTAGGATACTCGACTTCACCCATTCTCTTAATAGTTGAGAAGGCAAGGTTACTTGGTTTCGCTCACCTCCTCGAGTTAAGAGAATTTGGGTACTCGGTTTCACCCATTCTCTTGAGTTGAGAAGGTAAAGGTTACTCGATTTCGCTTGCCTCCCTGAGTTTATACTTTATGCATTAAGCTGGTTACTAACATTCGCCCACTCTTTGCTCACACTTCTGAAGCACTTGAAGTGTTTGCACTCCTTGCGTTGAGTTAGCTCGTGATTCATTTTCCCACTGCCATTGAACTTCTGGAATGCAAGAAGTTTCGCTAGAAAAGTGCAAAAAGTTCTTATGAAAGTCTTGTCACCTTTGGGATTATATCATCTTCTCCATCACCTTTGTTGCCTACTCCTCTGAGTAGAAAGGTATAGTACCACGTACTGCTTACTTCGTTCCTTGGTCGAGCACCTCTGCATCAACCCGAAGTCCCTTGCTTTCTTTCGACTATCTTGATGAGAAGCCCATCGACACTGGTCTTATGAAGTTCCTTGGCCTCTGCCCTTCCATCCTGTCTTGGTACTTGGAGTTTGCCTTTGCATTCTCCTTGGCCCCTTTTACGACCAATGCTCTCCCTCCATGAGAGCAAGGGATCGATGATTCTACGGAAGTCCCACCTCTGTAGTACCATGGTGCTACCAAGCCCATAGCCCTACTATCCATTACCTTGCATCTCCATCCCCTCCTTCGTGATCAGTAAATCTACCTCTATGGCATTGTGGTGCTCCTTTGAGTCCACCTCCTTTCTAACCGATGCTTTGCTTTTGGGTAGCTGAGCCCCACTAGACTCATCGTCGCTTCCTCGCACCTTTCAATCACCTGCTTCAACACCACTGTGTCCTCCTAGTAGTCCTTCTTGGTCGATGGAAAGACATATTATAACTCTCATGTATGGCCTCTGCCATCTTGTTGCAGGGCTCGCACCGATTATGTTCTCCTTAGCTTCCTTAGTAGTAGCGTTCGCTTACTCGCCTTTGTCCTTTGACTTGCCGGGCTCCCTTAAGTGAATATGAGTACTGAAGTAGTCCAACTCTCTAGCCGCTCCAATTATACCTTTGTATAATCAAGTCCCCTTCATGAGACTCACCGGTACTTGTAATTTGACTTCTCCCTCGGTGGTACACAACCCCCATATACTGATGACCAAGGCTTTCATATGATGCAAGCTTCGATGCATACACATGGAACACCCGCCTCTGCGATACTATGGCATTCACCTCTTGAATCCATTGAAAATAGCCCTTCTTGTCATTGCATTATTCACCGAAGTGGAGCTCCCAGTAGGTCCTGATCATTCATATGCTGATGACTAAGGCTTTCATACAATGCAAGCTCGATGCGTCTGACATTCACTCCTTGAATCCATAACCCTTCTTTTTGTTGTGTCGTACACCAAAGTGGAGCTCCCAGTAACTCCTAATCATACCTCCGTATGATCTTGTCCCTCACGAGACACGACCGCATGTGTTGTATTGTCACGAACTATTCCATCATAATCTACTATACCATATCACCTCCTGGTGATATTTACATTGCATATAAATTTTCGTGTGATGAATTCGGACTACGACTTCTCCATGTGTGGCCTCTGCCAATACCTTGTAGGGCTTCCGCCATCTCCAATTTTTAGTTCGCTCTCTTGGCAATTCACCTTCGTCCACCCACTCTTGGGTCATACCTGGACGAAGTATAGCTCTAGGACAATTCGTCGCCTAGTAGCTCATGAAGTCCCCCTGACTTCGCTAGAATTAGTGTACCATTGTTTGGATCCTAGGCCTCTATCCCCTACCAGCACAATCTTTGTTATGCACCACTTATTCCTGACAACTCGAATGATAACATTGTGACAGATTCTTCAAGAGTACCTGCCTTTGCGTCCTCTTACCCCGTGCTAAGGTCTCCTGATCTCAACTTTGCCTCTGCAAGTTGAATCACCTTAGTTACTCCGTAAAATGCATCTCTGAGATAACTTGCATGCGCCTCAAAGTTCTCTCTATCTTTAACACCATGCAAGATAGGTTTGCCCCATTATGATGAAGAACCCATGGAACGACATGATCTCACTCTTGCCTCTACAAGAGTTCATGCCCTTGACCTTCGTCCAAGGAAAGTTGTATGCCTCTGTTCTATATTTTATCTTCTATGTCGACTCCCTTCATGCGGCTTGGATACTTCACTGAGTTCCATCGAAGTCGCTCCGCCTCTCGATTTGCATTGAGTTGATAGTGGCCCTCGCATCCACCATTTCTCGGGCCAGCCCTCCGTTAAGTTCAATTTCTGCATCGACTCTATGTGTGCCTTCATATGATGTTGCCTTGGATTGCTCCCCCACTTGATCTCGAAATGCATCCACCAATGCATTACCTCATTCAAGATCATGTGAAAACTTTATGCCACTCGTTCAGTCCATTGAACTTTGTAAAGATATAGCCTTGAGGAACTCCTCCTCAATATGTGCGATCTATTGCACATGGTTCTCCCTCTAGAGAACTAGGACTTATCCCTCCTGGATATCTGTCCTGTTGGAGTAGCTTACCTCCGTACATACTTCCAACTGAAAGTTTCGGAGACCACCATCCCCTTTGGACTACTTCATCTTGCTGAACAACTTGTGTCTTGTTCTGCCCCCGCAAATGCACTTGCTAGATTACGACCTTTCGCCAATACAGTCTCCACTGCACCCTTCAGGGTCCAGCAACGTGCTGAACTTGTTGCACATTTTAGCTGCCTACGGATGTATCCTTTCATGTCGAAGAGAAAGTTCTGATGCTCCATGGCGTCGAGTTCCGATCGCGCCTTGAGATGGCCATGAACACTCTGTCATCTATGTACAAGCCCTTGCATGAGTATCGAATCCTTCGAGTTAGCAATTCCACTCACCTCTGTGATTTTTGCACAACTCTTTCGGTCATTACGCAACACCTCTCACTTTACACGGTCTCATCTCTCACCAAACACCCTACTTGCCTTGAGCACCATCAAGTTTGGTTGCCAACGTCGAGCCGTAACTTGAACTTAGCCATCCCAATCTTTGTGTGCTATGTATTCTTCTTCGCTTGCTTGTACTCATGGTGCCTCTCACGCAAAGGGTTGGCCATTTCTCTAAATACCAAGTCTAGATGGCTACTCCTCTGAGTGACTCCTTTCCATACATCTCAATGTTCGTTTCCCAAAAACAGTTACGCGTGCTAGTTGTCCTCCACATAGCCCAACTAGGTCCCCCACGTTTGTATGGCGAGTGTTTCTGCGTATGCTTGTCCTGCTCTGATACCACACTGTCACGGGCTTAGCTGATTTTGCCTAAGCCGTGCGGCACCCATGCATATCCGTCCGTAAAAGTCAATCTTCCCCGAGACCTCTTAGAGTCCCTTAGACTTACAAAAGAGAAAACGGGTCAGAGAAAGCAATTCCAACGAGATCCACAAGCAACTACTCAAGCAAACATTTTATAAAGCCAGATACAAATTACACCCATGGACATTACAAACTCAGAGAGGTTGCACACAAAGGATAATGATCCATTACAGACCGAAGTCTCCACAAGTGTTTACAAAATACACTCGTATTTATAAGCCAAAATTGGCTACAAAGCAAACTAAACTCGGGCTGCTAAGCCTACTGCAAGCCCGCTACTTGCTATACAAGGTATGTACAGAAACCGAAGAACACAGACAAACACGAGCATTTCATCAAATACTTTGCTTACATTGTTATCCGTGATAGTTGCCCGTAGTCAGTGCATGAAACACATTATCATAAACTTTTATTTTACCAGAGATCAAGTTATCAGACATCAATTACGAGTTTTTTTACATACATACTCACAAAGCCGCTCGCTTGTAAAATATTTTCTTTACATCGATCCAAGATCGATATCCTTAATAGAAGCTCAATCTTATGAGAGCATGATAGAAGATATGGATATTGATAGAAGATATGGATATCAAATAGAAGATATTATTTCCAACTACATGATAAATTATCTCCAATCACCTAAAGATAATCATCTACCTAATCTTGATAGAGAAAATCTTCTCCTCTAAATTTATATAAATAAAACTTGTGTCATACTATACTATGTTTCTAATTTTTTAATCTACCAACCTATACTTTATGAATGCTTAAAACATTCAAAAATACATAATGCTAAAGGGGATAATATAAATATAAAAATAAAATAAAATACATAAAATGCGTATCCGGAGATAATATCAGCCAGTACATGAAATAATTATTATAAACTTTCGTTTGTGAGAGATCAAATTGTCAGACATCAACTACGAGTTTTCTCACATAAATACTACCGATCAAATAGCAGACTCTCTCACAAAGCTGCTCACTTGTAAAATATTTTCTTCACATCGATCCAAGATCGATATTCTTAATAGGAGCTCAATCTTATGAGGTCACGATAGAAGATATGGATATTAATAGAAAATATGGATAGCAAATATAAGATACGATCTCCAACTACATTATAAATTATCTCCAACCATCTAAAAATAATCATCTACCTAATCTTGATAGAAAAATCTTCTACTCTAAATTTATATAAATATAACTTGTGTCATAAAATAATTCTTACGTTTTACTCTATCAACCTCTACTTTATACATGCTTAAAATATTAAAAAATAATTAATGCTAAAGGAGATAATATAAACATAAAAATAAAATAAAATACATAAAATGCGCATCCGGGGAATCGAACCCCGGTCAGTACCGTGGGAGGGTACTATGATACCACTACACCAGATGCGCTTTGGCGTTCTTAACACATGACATATTTAAATATTTTTTATACGACGTCATCCTGATATCACCTGTATGACACAGTCCGGCTTTTAAAACATTGCTATCCTTTCTCGAGCACCGTCTTGATCAAAACAAGTGAATCCACCCATCGTCGATCACCATGAGTCAACAAGTCGACCTCGTCCCGGACCCACAGACGTTGACCTGGACAGTTACGGTATCCATCCTCGCTTTCCCGCCAGACCAAAAAGTAAGACCGTCGAACCGTTGCGTCGCCTCCATGTGACCAAGCATGTATCAACGTGCTGTATACATGCTCGTGTCGCTGTCCCCCACGTGCCTCGTCGCTGCTTCGGGCTGATAAACCCATTCCGATCCCACGTGACAACTCCAAGCCACGTCCTTGGGCCTACCCGTCCACGTCCCACTGGGCAACCCCATGGGGAGATCAACTGTCTCTTGAAAGCGACGTGGCCAACTTAGTGTCGGAATGTATTCGTGTGCGAAGTGGAGATGGAGACAGGCCATATATAGTCTCACATTACTAATAATTAAAAAACTGGATCGCATATGTCGGACTCCCACGATTTATGAGCTCAAATTTTAAGGTGCGTCGATGTCTATTTTAAAATTATAATATCGTCGAAAATTTTTGTACTATAAGAGATAAACATGATTTAAGCATAGGACCGTAATCTCTTCGAGTCTTTATTAGCTAAGATAATTATCGTAATTTCAACTTACGATATCATATTTTAATTGCATTCCATAAGCTCTCTGCAACGAGACACAAGCTGTGAAGTATGTATAAAATCCTTTTGAAGTTATTCAAGATATTCTGAATGATCATATCAAATGGACAAATTCTGTATTTATGTTTCGCGGCAATCCTTTTCTAAACGAAAAAAGTGAATCATTGTCCGCTTAAAATGACAACTCAGTAACCACCACAGATCTCCCTGATGGTACCCTAGTTGCATGCAGAAGAAAAAGGACTTGTGTTCTCCCGTTTTGTCTAACGCTTAGTGCTTTGATCTTTTCCAAGATTCTACATCTTTAACATATAGCCTAGAAAGCATATACCATTATCTTCAGGAAAAAAAATTACAGTAAAATTATATGACAAGAAATTAGAATCACTGCACCACCAAATGGTAAGCCAAGTCGATGGCCATGATCCCGCAGAGATCCAAGAAAATCTCACTTCTCCTGGTATGTTGGATGGTGAACACGACGACCAAAGTAGTAGTATCTTCTATCAGCTTTCACGCAATAATAGAACCAAACGAATCAAGGATTCTTTTTTTGAGTGCGTATGATCCACACGGGTGCAAGCAAAAGCTGGTCCATGACAGCATCCTCACACCCACCCAATGAAGGAAACTAAACAGTTCTCTTGTCTTCTCTGCAACCTGCGCTCGATTCCCTGCCCTCTCCACCTCTACATAAGCCCCCCGCACTCTGATCCCTCTTCCCCAACCTTGCATCAGATCTCCAACCTCTTCTCGTCTCCGGTGCTCGCAGCTGTTAGTCATAATGTCGGGGGTGTGGGTGTTCAAGAACGGCGTGGTCCGCCTCGTCGAGAACGTCGGCGGCGAGCAGGGTGCCGTGGGCCGCCGCAAGGTCCTAGTCCACGTCCCCACCAGCGAGGTGATCACCTCCTACGACGTCCTCGAGGAGAAGCTAGCGGCGCTGGGGTGGGAGCGGTACCCCAGCACGCCGGATCTGATCCAGTTCCACAAGCGCTCCTCCGTGCACCTCATCTCGGTACCGACGGACTTCTCCAAGTTTCGGTCGGTGCACATGTACGACATCGTCGTCAAGAGCCGCAACATCTTCGAGGTCCGTGATGCATGATCACTCACGTCCCCTTCAGCAGCTCGCTCCCATGCACATCTCTTCTCGTGGTATACGTAAGCTAGCTTAGCAACCGATAGCAGTCAAAATAAGCTTGTGTATGATTACGTACAACTCCACTGTGACATCGACCGCCTTGTAAACATCTATCATCTTAAATAAAGGGTTCGCTTGTGCCATCAAAAAAGCTATCGTTTTGCAGTGAGCTACACGATGTCATTTCTTCAATCCATCTTCGAACTAATTTTCCATCATAATATCGAAGTAGATCAAGAAATCTTGGCTCTACTCCAGAACAACTTATGATGTGTCAACAAGGATACCAGAGAGCACGAGAAGAAGAAAGTGATACCAGAGAGCACGAGAAGAAGAAAACGATACCCCAGAGAGAGCACGAGGAAAATGACCCTCTTCCTTTTTGTTTCTTCCTACGAGAAGGAAGACGGACAACACATGTTTGTGCCTCGAAGTACCTTAAACATTCCGCAGAGGCATATATTCCTATATACTAATTTTTGAGTCTTCAATCTATTTCCTGTTGTATTTTGCTGAGCTAACACTTACTGTTTTTCCTGTTAAATGTTCCATTCATTGCAAAGAAATATTGATCGCTATGAAATGTCAACGCAACATGTTCTAAATGTTTGACCGTGTTGCACATGCCTTCTCGGGGAAATCTATTTCTCCGATGACACAAGTTAAAGTCGACCTCGATCGGAACATAACTAAAGCTCAAGCATCAAGCTACACGAGTGGCATCAACAACGACATCCTATCCAATGCGTAAAGGGAAGCCTGATGGATAAATTTGGAGCCAATTTTCCACCAGCACTGAGGACCATCCTATATATTTAGGTTGGTCGAGTCATATACTTGAAAGAATCTTGCAAGACGATGTTACTGTCCAGTCACCACAATTGCTCTAAGAGAAATCACATCACCTTGCAAAAAGATTATGGGATCACTTGGTTGTTTTGTCGACTTTTCTCTCAAACCTCATCTTCATCACATGGACATGTCGCTTGGAGTCCAACCGTAGTATCCCGGAAAAGATGTCGGAATGCTTTAATCAGCACAAGTACTATTTTCCTAAGACTGACAACTCTTTTCCCATAACTAAGAATTTACATATATTATTGTAATTATTTTTTTATTGGTTACCCCTTAGTTGAAACCCTAAATAAAGAGGACTCTGAACTTATTTAGTAAGGACTCGATTACCTTTGAAAAAAAAATACACTTTAAAAATTATATCTTGGGTAGTTTCCAATATATATTTATTTGTCAAATAAATTGTTGTTAATTTTGATTGAAAATGATCGATTTGGATTTTTAGATGGACGGTGACGGTAGTAGCATACACAGGGATCTTAATTTTCAGAGAATATTTATTTATTATTATTATGATAGCTGGATCCTCCACAAACACCACCCAACACAGCACCCCGCGCCCCCTCCCCCCCCATGATGTTGTTTATACGAGTCGAGCGGCAGTTGTCCGTTGGCTCCCCGTCCACGTGAACAAAGCGCGCAAGAGCATGCTCGATACCTGTTTGAGGAAATGCCCACCTTACGACCCACGCGGCAGGACTGATCACCTGGGCCCCGCCCCACGTGGTCTGGAGGCGCCACCTGGAAATCGAGGGCCCACCTCGGCGTGTCTCCTCATGCCCGTGGGCCCTCACACAACTGAACCCTTCCGCCCGCGCCTGATTGCGACTCGACGTTACACCACTGAACTCGTATACTACTTACGAGCAAGGCCGTGATTCCTTGAATCATATTCTTTTTTGATATAGTCTTTTCTAAAACTCTTTATTTATGTTCAATCCTTTTGATATATGGTGTTATGGGAAATGGGCTGCTGAAGAGGATAATGCCTCCCGTAATGCTCTCATAGAATATGTATATATATATATATATAACAAGAAAAATAAACCTGCATACTGACTCGCAAGATAGGTTCGAGGGCATGGATCTAACATTACATGACAAAGCGACTGATCATCTCCACCTGACTTAGACATCCTATTATCTTCTAATGAGTGAGACTACTCCTATACTCACTAAGTTAACTGATAGAACTTTATATTTTTAAAAAAATAGTTTTGTATTATTTTTCTCATTTGACACGATAAGTTCTCATTGTCGAAGATGAAAGTGAGGATAAAAAATGACACACATCATACATTACTTGAACATATATTTATACAAGATTTGAGGAAAAATTTTCCTCAACTGATTAACGAGATTTTCTCATTCAGTTAGAGAAGTCTGTTCAGCTAACATGCCCCTGCAAGATCGAACTTCTATCAAGGATATCGATCTTAGATCGATACAAGAAAAAGAGCTTGTAGGCCAGAGACTTTGTGAGGGAGTCAACTAGTTGATCATCCGTGTGGACATAAGAAACACGGAGCTACTGACGGATGACTTAATCTCGCACAAAATAAAAGTCAATAGCAACATGCTTCATGTGAGAGTGGAAAATAGGATTGGCACAAAGGTAAGTAGCACCGATGTTATCACAATAAATAACAGGCATAGAATCAGAGTGAATATGAAGCTCCTTAAGCAAGTTGGTGATCCAATTAAGTTTGATAGCAGTAGTGATAATAGCACGATATTTAGCTTTCGTAGTAGACCTGGCAACTATCGGCATCCTCTTCCTCTTGCTCCGAATGCTGCACCCTCTTTGTTGTCGTTGCAATCTTCAATAACGAGAGCCTCTCCCCACGAAAGCACCCTCATAGTAGCTTATAACTCTTCGGTGAAGGCCACTCCAGTCTCCTTTAACCAGGATCCACCTTGTATGAGTGACGCCACTGTGAAGGCCTTGGCCGTGTTGGCATTGGTGATAATGTGGTACCCCGACCAGTTCACCTGCCCGCCCATCCTGGCGCTAGGACCCATGTTCTGATACTCCCCATAAAACAAAGTCTTTAGAGCACACTCGCCCATCCCACCAGTACTGGCATGGGTTTGGTTCATGGTAGACCGCTTCCTCATCGATCCTAGCCGTCGCCGCTCCGTCGTGGAACTCGCCAACCCCACCAGCACCGGTAGGGGTTCTAGTTAGTGGCAGACCGCTTCTTCGTCGATCCCAGCCACCACCACTGTTTCCAGATCAGCGAACCATCCTCTTCTTCCCTTCCTCGGCAGCGCGACAGAAACAAAGGACCCTCTGCTTCTTCTACCGAAGCAACAAGTCACAGTTTTCAGTCGGCTTCTCCTCCTTTTCCTTTGGTGATCGATCTTTCTCCCCCTCTCTACTATTCCGTCGGTAACCACAGCCTCTACGCCATCGGCCTCTCCCAACCATTGCTTCTTCTGTCGAAGTGACAGTAAGCAGGTCTCCATCATGCAGCAAAGTACAACTGCTACATCCTCGTGTCTTCACTGATCTTCTCTACCAAGAACTCTTTTTCCACTTTTCCAATCGTCTCCCAAATCTGCTGGAAGGGCAGATTTCCTACATCCTCCAATTCTACAGTGACACAGATATGCAATCACTCCACGGCCTGGTCAGATCGCACCTACTGCTGCCCGATTTGCAAGGCGATCACCTTCTGTAGTGGCTACTCCATTTGCCTCCCACCAGCACCAAGAATGTCGCTTCTTGCTATTGGTGCATCGCAAATCATCGACAGTAGGTTCTGGATGCCTTACTTCCTCCTTCCTCCTCTCTGATCTTGGTGATTGCCTATGAGTACCGAGGATAAGCCTCTACCATGTGACATCAAGCGGTTATTGTTTGAACAATATCACCTTGCCGAAGACTGCCTATTGCACGACCAAGAGGGATTATGTTCTGGCGATCCTTCTTCCCTCTACGACTGTAATTTCCCAACCACTTGGGGAGCAAGAAAATGTAGTGACAGCACCCACTTCTCAGTGCTCGATGACAAAACCCACCTCTCTCTATTGCAAATCAGCACTAAATCTGCAATTGTCAGCACTCCCAATCTCCAATCGCTTCTTCCCTTCACCGTCGTGGCTTCTAGCCTATGCTAGTGGTGAGATCAAGGGAATCACCAGATTTGATCAGTTTCCCGGTGACCACTACAAACAAGTCGTCGTTTCCTCTAGTCTCCTTCTCATGCAGCACATCCATCCACTCTAATGCTCGCAGCTCTCTGCGCTTTCTTTCTGTTGAGCATGCTTCCTCCTCCCTCTATCTTCCTGTTGGCACCTCTGCCTTCCTCTCCACTACCAAACTTAACCGATTGCAACTGCAGCTCCGACAGAACTCAGCCAACGCCATTAGACTTCTCATCTCCAGCTTCAGCACGATAGAGCTGACCTCCTCTACTTTTCTTCATTTGCTCATCTCACCTCCACTACGACCGTAGCTCTGAGAGCATTGGCAACGAAGCACCTAGAATTGCTAAAGTTTTCTGTCTACTCCAGTGCAGTCACAGATCTCCATCCTCGTCTCAGATGAGTATCCTCGCTACCATTGCTCAAACTAGATCTGGATGTATCATCTGATGGCCGAGCAATAGTTGTGATAACTCTTGCAAGAAGCTTGCGGAAAGATGACCCTCCAGTTCCTCCAAAGTGCAGCACTCATACCCTCCGGAGTAGCTCTCCACGGTACCTCTTTTGCCTTTCTTGGCACGCTGCTGCACCCTTCTCTTTTTCTGCTATGCGTTCTCTCTACCGTGACACCCCTGTAGCCAAAACATTGCTTGTGCCCCTTTCTCCTTTTGACCCTGCATCTCTAGGACTAGAATATGCCAGTGTTTGTTGCCCTACTACCAGGAGTACTACTCATTTGTTTGTAAAAGACGAGCAACAGTGATGAGCCAAACCCCAAGAAGATCATCCATCTACTTCAGTTGCACACTATCGTTCTTTGTCCCTCAATGGTCTTCGACATTGCTTCCTCGACGAGATCATCTACTTCCCGGATCTCTTCACTGCTTGTCACTAAACACTCGCATCCAGTAGTGACAACCAACGGAGGCAACTCTATGCTACTTTGGATTTTCCTTTCTCTCTAATACCTCATCCCTCAAGCAGTACTATCTTCCTAAGTCCACCTCCTAACCTGTGCCATCTCTTGATTTCTCCTCGGCTATCACCCTTGCGATTCCCAAATGTCTTCCTCGTCTACCTCTGATGCTCCAACTCTCTTTTCTACCAGCAATCCCTCTCCATATCCAGGACATATTTCCATCAATGCTGCCTCCTTAATCCCCTTTAAGTTATCCAAAGGATGCAACTATGTATCTTGGCATGCTCAATTCTCTAATCTTTTATTTGGTTATGATTTATTGGGTTATATTGATGGTTCTCTTTGTTGTCCACCGGCAATGATCCATGTTCTAGGAGAACCCATCACAGTATCGAATTCAGCCTACAAGCTTTGATTATGTCAAGATCGGCTCATTCTCTAAGCAATTTAAGTCTTTGTTGCTGGATCCATCGCCCCACTTGTGTCCTCCTATGCTACTGCTATAGAAGCTTAGACCAAGTTACAAACTACCTTAGCGAATCGCTCAAGGACTCGCATGCTTGGCCTACTCTCCAGCCTTATGAACTTAAAGCAGGAGGGCAATAATGTTGCTGACTACTTACAACATATCAAAATAATTATCGATCACTTGGCTTTGATAGGTCATTCCCTCACTGATAAAGAAGTTCTCATCCACACACTTAATGGACTGAGTGCAGATTTCAAGGAATTGGCAGCAGCACTTCAAGCATGCGACTCTCCAACCTCCTTTGAAGAATTTTACGACAAGCTAACAGACTTTGAAGCTTACCTAAAGCATGATGATAGGTTGCTAAGACCTCTGCCATGACCTCCCAACACAGCTCAGTTCAATCAAAAATCCAAATGACAAAATTGTAAATTTAATAAGAATGCTTCAAAAGATGTGACCAACTTTCCTCCTACTTTTATGGCCCCGTCTCTTCCTCCACCATATCCTCTAAAATTCAACCATTGTCAGAGTGCTTCCTTCCAGCCATGTCGTCCTCCTTCTGCGTTTCATCAATCGGTCATCTGCTAGTTGTGTGACAAAATCAGTCACTCTACAAAAGTTTGCCGTCCTCGACCTCGCCTCCCAGCTCCATCAACCTAGCCTCAAGCAAATTTCATGACTACTTCGTTTGATAGTGAGTCTAATTGGATTGTAGACTCTAGTGCTTCCCACCATATCACTTCGGATCTACAGAACCTATCGATCCAAAATAATTATGGCGAAAATCAAGACATCATCATCGATGATGGTAAAAAAATTTCTATCACTCATACTGGTTCTATGACACTTAATTCATATACCACTTCTTTTACACTTAATGATATTTTGTGTGTACCCCACATTAAAAGAAACATTATTTCTGTCTCTCAATTCTGTCAATAAAACTATACTTCCATTGAATTCTTTCATGATTATTTTCTTGTCAATGACTTAAGGACAGAGGCATCCTTAGTTCGAGACTCAAATAAGACAACATCTACGAATGACCATCAGCCTTGTATCTCACTCGACCTATTGCTAACACTTCAACTACTACTCCGATTCACATATGGCATCAACGTTTTGGTCATTCCCTGACCTCTATTCAACAAAAATTGAGTTCTCGCTATTCTATTCCTGTTTTTAAATCTAGTACTGCTATTACTCACTATGACGATTGTCTTAGCAATATGAGTCATCAATTATCTTTTGGTACATTCTCTATTTCCTGCTCTAAACTGTTTGAGGTTGTTTATACTGATGTTTAGGGTCCTGCGTCAGTTGTCTCCTTTGACAGGTTTAAATTCTATATTATTTTTTAGACTATTTTATAAAATACACATGGTTATATCTTCTCTGTCAAAAGTGGAACGTCATTGTTGTCTTCTCCAATTTTAAGAACTTAATTAAGAACTACCTTTAGACTATTATTAAAACCGTCTATTCTGATGACGGGATAAATATCAAGTCCTTGCATCGTATCTATCTGCTTGCAGTATTCAACATCTAAAATCCCTTCCATATACTCCTCAACTGGTTGGCTCTGATAGATGAAGTGAGGATAAAAAATGACACATATCATACATTGCTGCAACACGTATTTATATGGGGTTTGAGGAAAAAAATTTTTCAACTGATGAACGAGATATTTTTGTTTATTGTAAGAGTATGTTCAGGTAACACTCCATAATTATCCTCGAACAATGGTTATAACTTATAATATTTATTGTAATTAGTTTGACTTAGATTCAGCGCAATTAAAAATTAAAAGCAAATCTTTTTCTAGGAAAAAATTACGAAGCGACGTAGTTGGATGCTTTTCATAGAAATAGGCTTCCTTTTACGACTTTGGAAACTGGAAAAAGGGCCGAACTGTTTTGTCAATGAAACAAAGAAGAATAAGAAAGAAAGAAAAAGAAACTCAAAGCGGAATTGGCAGCTGCAATGCCGTATCATCTCAGGCAATAAAGGATGATTCCCGCAGCACTTGCAGCAGAGCCTTTTGATTATTCTGCGGTCATACATGCACGCTTCTTCCTCAAAAGAACAATAAGCAAGAAACAAAATTACATGCCTCGTAGTGTTGTAACTTGTACTTTGATATATATATATATATATGGCTCATGTTCTAGAAAATCTGCTTGTTTTTAGCCTTTGAGTAGGAGGAAGGAAAACGAAGGTGCATACTCCTCCACCAACGTCACTTTATTAAAGCTTAAAAGGTTCTGGTAATAATTAAAAAGGATGTTCAAAAGGTGATGTATGTAAAGCTGCTTTTTTTTATTGGACGAGAGAAGATTGTGTTGCTTGAACATGAAAGATACATGAAACAATACTAAGATAATTTGATGCCTTAATCTTCGCGTAACTCCGAAAAGTATTCACGCTCGAGATGGAGATTACGTACAAGGCATGCATGCATAATGTTCCCAAAATATCCCCGACCTCTTTAAAGCGCCTGCCTTGCCACTTGCGAAGGATACGTAGCGAAGCCAAATCTAGTTTTGCTTGCTCCTGCATTCGAACCCTCTTCCGCAAATAACCCTTCACCAGATACACTCCGCCATGCCCACGAACCGAACCATGGCCGGCGCTCACGAGTCCGACGGCGAGGATTCGGTTCCCATGTCTCTCTCCTTCCGTGACATCGCCACCGCCGGCCGGGATCACTCGGCCCTCCACCTTGCGCTCTCCTCCCCTCCGGACTCCTTCCAGTTCTTCTGTGCCGCCAGCGAGATGTGCTCCGCCGAGGACGTCTTCCTCGGTTGGAGGCTCCTCCCTCTAAGTCCCCGTTCGCCGCTGCCCGGAACCCTGCCTTTAGATCACCGGCGGTCTAGGTCCCTCCACCGGCACCACTGCTGGCCCGGAGGACTCGGGGACAAGCACCGGAAACTGACATGGGCTGCGTCGGACCTGCCTACGGAGGCTGTGAAGCCGCAGCCCAGGTGGTATCTGTTCGTGCTCGGGCCGATGAGGGTCCCGTCCGCAATGCAGATGGAGGACATCAGGACTCGGCAGAGGCGGCGGAGAACGCCGTCGCCAGAGGATACCGTCGGGCGCCTGAGCAACGGGAGAAGAGGCCCGTGGAGGCTTCTCCGATCGCTGAGCTGTAACGGGGCGGAGAGCGCGGCCGTGACGCCATCGCCGGTCAGGTTCACGTCGCACTTGCGTGCCTGAGACGAGCTCCCAGATCCCATTACCAACGTTGTGCCGCGAGCAACGAGTTATACGAATCTCTCTGCTTGATCAAGCCTATAAAGCAAATCATATCTCTTGGTAATCGATGATTAGATTTAGGATAGCAAACGGAAGAGTACTCCTGGAAATCAAGTCCTCGCTGTGATGGGATCCCATGTTCCGGTTGTAGAGGCTAATTCTTCACATCAAGCCTTCATCTCCTTGTGCCTAAATTTTGGTCTTCGTCACGGCAGAGCTCAGTAATCATCTTCTTGTACATGGAGATTACGAAGGGGAAGTTTTGGGTTTCAGTTGTGCTTGTCTCATTCTTAAGCTCAGTAAGGCACTTCTTAGGTGACCAAGTAAGCCAGGCTGTGATAAGGACAGAGACCAAAACGAATCTTAAAAGGCTGTGGTGAGAAGACACTTCCACCGGGAAGAAACTATTCGTCGTTATCTATATAGTAGGAAGAGCAGTAGGGTCTTCCTTCACCCCAAATAATACTGCACAACTTTCTTCTATATTTTGGTGACTTTGATCTCAGATATGCTGCATTTCAGTGTTAGAAGATGGCACCAACCAATGCTTGAAGCAATCATACCATGATCAATACTAAAGGATTTATTCCCTATATTAATAATCATAAATCCTTCAAATCTTCTAGGCAAGCCTTCAACAACGTGTGACCAATCTAAGGTGTCATATGCAGTCATTTCAGATGTTAAAAGAAGAAACGGAGGCAGAGAAAAAACTTAAAAAAGAGAATCAGTATTGCACTTTAGGTGTCAAAGATTTATTCACATCATTATAACATTATAGTTCTATTATTAGGCGCCTGTTATACTCATAATTTTGTGAATTATTTATTTCAATCATCATTAATCAATAAAGAATTTTGATCTAACTCCTGTTGTAAAAAAAATTATGTGAAATAACATAAATTTGAACTGCATGTGCTGAACTTGGCAGGCAACATAAACGGCTTAAATTTTTGGATTGTAATATAACGAGAAAATATATCACCTTTTATTTCAAAAGTTTGTGCCATTTCATCTAAAAGTTTAGATCTAAAGATCCTTTGCCTTGGTATTATTTTAATTTTTTGAGTAATATTATTCCATCTAAAAGGTTAAGTATGATCTCGCTATACTTTTATATCCTTGGATGAAAAAAAACTCTCTCTCTTCTTTTTTTTTTCCCCAAATTGTATTTTTGCATGAAATTTGGACTATTTATGGGAGCCACGATTCAATGCTAAACATTTTGATATTTTTGGTCTATTACTTGAGAATAGTGTTATGAAAAAGTGAGTTTTGTATTTTTCTTCCTTCTTTTCGTTTGTGGACTCAGATGGGTATCACATCTGAGCGCTATTTGACACTGCTTAGTAGATTCGATACTGCTTCAGTCCGAATCCGATCCGTTAATATATCCTACAGGTGGGGATGAGTCTAATGCACTGGACATTAGCGACCCAAATGTCCAATTGCAGCTCTGGTTCCCTACATGACCCGGTTCGTTGTCGTCCAAGATCAGTTATAAATAGACCCTAGCATCGAAGCTTTTCGAGAAAGACTCGCCCATCGAACTCGCCTTCCCGCCCTCTCTTGATCCCATGGTCGATCCCTGGTTCTGGTGAAGCAAGAGCAATCGTGCAGGTGCAAGATGGAGATCTTCTATTGTCGCCGTGCCAATACCCTACTAGGTCGGTTGGCCGATCGATACCTGCACTATCGTATCACCTTATCCCCTTCTTGCTGGAGTGGGACATGGAGAAGATATCTTTCCAGCTAAATCTTCTTGATTCACGTTCTTTCGTTTATAGGCTAGAATATCTTGCATCATTGGTGGGTTACGATCTCAATCTCTTAAAAATTCAAAATTCCAGTGCATGCACTAAATATACTCATGAGAATCATTTAGTTATTATTCGTGTGATATCATAGTGTCATTAGGAATTATCTGTTTTTGGTATGCTTGTACGGTTTTTCACTTTCGAGACTTGTGAGCTTCAAAATATGTCTTTGAGGATAAAAATGAACTAGGAGGTTTATAAGTCCTTGGCTCCCTTACTACTCAATCATTCTGAGATTAAATATTATTATCATTACTCCATCTCGTAGGAGAGCCAAGGGCTCATGGCCCTTCTTTTAGTGCTTTGGGTGTGCCCGCATGATTTTGCTCTTTCGGGACTCATAAACCTCAAAAGGTGACTCTTAGGTTAAGGTTGACCCGGAGGCTTATAAGCCCTTGGTTCCCCTACTTCTCAACCAATGTGAGACTAAAAGTTCTTATTAATGCTCCCTCCTATAAGAGAGACAAAGGCTCAAGACCTTTCCTTTAGTGCCAAAAATATTTTACACTTTTATGCTATGGCCTGGGAGTCAATACGCTTGGTCCTATCCCGAAAGCACACGGTCGTCTCGATGGCCTCTGTGGAAAAAGATGGATTAGGGAGAGCAAGTCTGGACTAGAGTGGGTAGCTCCGAGATTGCGACCGAGGGTTCGAGAGAGTCTCGAGGTGGAGCCAAGGTATGCTCGATCTATGTCAGGATCCTACACAATAGGCCAATGTCGAGATGGGTTTCCGACTCAACCCATTTGATGCTTTAGTTAGTTGGTGAGTGGAGGAGATTCAGAGTGGACTCAGATTGGGTTCATTATTCTTTTTTTCGATCCCTTCCTCAGATGCTAAGGATCAGTTTTTATACATACAAAGCCGATATGAGGTATCTATACTTGGGGAGGACTGACTGTTCATCCCCATGATGCAGTAATTAATGCATGCGACCAACCCATACACCCCCTATGGCATGGGTTGGTCTATCTTAGCCCCTATACTGTGGCGTCAGCTTGTGCAGTCCCGTGTGACACGAGGCTGGCGGTCGAAGGGATGCCTATCCCGTCAGCCCAGCCATGAAGGATCCAAAGACCACGTCAATAGCCGAGTAGATCAACCACGTTCGCCCGAGGATCACGTTAGCACCTCGGACAATCGAGCCACGTCGACAGTACCCTCAACAGTCTCCAAGGACAATTGATGCAATGCCGTAGACAGTGCTAGACATGGAACTGTACAATAGGATCGGTGTTGGATGCGCCCTTATTAATCACTCTAGTATGACCACTTGTCGCCCTCCCCCAAGTATAAATAACCTCCTAATAACTCAAAGGAAGGGGGTTCTCTCTCTCTCTATATATATCTTTGAGGATTGAACTCCTTACTACCACCTCGGTCTTCCTTCATATTTGAGAGCTAATTTAGCCATTGGAGGTGCCATATCTGGCACATGCCACCCTGACCAAGGCCTCCTTGCAAGACCCATCCCAGAACCAAAAAGGCCCCAGCAGACTTCCCGACTTGAGGCACCATTGTCTAGTATCGCCCAAACATCGATCGTGCTCCGCTTGTCCTCCCAGCTTAACCCGGACAATCTTGCGTACGTGGGTCGAATTGTGTCATGCTAACTCTTTGTCCATGACATAAATGTTGGGAAACCTATAGCGGGTGCATCACATGCATAGCGAAAATCAAAATAAAAATCAGTTTCCCACACAGATCAAATCGTCATGCAAAAGATTGGGGTCGCGAGAAAAATCGTAAAAATCGTGATATGTGAGAGATTGATTTTAACTAGGGAGATCATATATCCCTATATTCCAGATCCGGATGGAGAAGATAAAGGAGGTGAAACGTCTTCCTCTCTAGTGGTATCCACACGATAAATCTCTGTAGTGAAACTCCTCCAATCTGATCTTGCAACTCTTGCTCAAAGGGAGGGAGGAGAATAGGAGGTGGTGGCTAAAGTTGTAGCCTATCAACCAAGAGTCTCCCCTCCTATTTATAGAGAGCCACCAAAAACCCTAGAGCTCTTGCCTTAGTGGGTATTGGATCTCCATCCAATAATCCATAATCTTACATTATTGGATCTCTATCCAATAATCTCCTTAGGCCTCTAATTGGGCCTTAATCAAGGAGCACATTAGTATAGGGTCTCATCTAATGAGAATAGAAGCTAATTGAATCTCCATCCAATCCTCTGTTCACTGAAGCATCTACCATATGTGTGTGACGCTCTAGGCTCGATACCGAGCTGGCCGTGAGTCGCTCCCATCAAAATTTATTCTAATATAGTAAATTATTATCTCCATAATAATTCACTTAACTCATCGACTATGGACGTACTAGGCCACTATGCCATAGTCTCCAGACGGTACAGGGGGATCGAATCCATCGGGCCTATCTGTCTTTAGTTACGGTGTATCTATAATCCCTCATCCAAATAATATCTCAGAGATCATATATTGGATATGGTACTATCAGGTCACATATAGAATCAGTTTGTCTTACTCTAATCGGATTATACCGGAGAACTCCTTCTCTCTTAATCCGGATGACCCTGGCCAGAGATTTGTCTAAGCAAGCATATATGAGGTATTCCTCTCGTGATACCGAGAGTGGATGATTCTCTATTGATATTCAATTGCCTTTGTAAGGTTGGCTACTAATACCAATAACCAACTGTACCAGATCTGGAGCTTTCTAAACCTGTAAGTCTGGCATCAAAGAAAGGAGTACTTATACAAGGCATCCTTGGTGTCTAAAGCAAGGACCAGATACACAACTGGGACTATAGAATCGCTGTTAGACATTAGGTATCATTAACCATATAGTATTCCATAAGCGGATCAATCAGTGAACTCATTCTCCAATAAGCACATGTACTATATCCTTAGTGTCTCCACATAAGTGGCTATGAGACCAGCCGCCTCCATCATATGGATGGGTATATAGTACACCGGTCTGTCCAGTTATCTTGATGTCCCTCTCGAGTAACCTATGACCGAGATTATTTAGGATCTGTGTTTAAAGATGAATCAATCTCATAATCATGATCTCATAACGATCTGTATTTATGACATCACAATATATATGCTACATATAATATAATGTGAGAATATACCAAAATTAATCATAAGCAAAAAGATTATGTAGTGTGTCACACGTGCCATCACTCGCGTGATTGGCTTATAGGGCACCTGTAACTAGCAATCTCCCACTTGACCTAAAGTCAATCACTAATATGTCTGATCCCCATCAGACCCTTGTGATGCTCAAATACAATCTGAGCCAGTGGTTTTGTCAGAGGATCTACAATGTTATCTTCGGATGAAACTCTTTCCATTGCTATATCTTTACGGGTTATGATCGCTCTAATCATATGGAACCTCTTCAAAACAATTCTGATGAGACCTGGGTTCCCTTGTTAGAGTAATCACCCTATCGCTATCACTATATATGGGAGTCAGCTCCACGCTACTAGTTACAATAAATGAGAAAAACACAAACTCGCAGGCCCCAACAATAATAATAATCACAATTACACACATCACAACACTTGGCTCATGATCATCCATCCACATCATACATCACATGTACATCACATCATATGTAGGATTCCTATATATATATAATAATTAATTAAACTATTTAATTAATTATTTTTTAAAAATCAAGACATGCTCAAAATTTTTAGAATTATCAAGGGTATTTTTATAATTCTGGATGAGAGGACAGTCCTCGAAATTTTCATAATTGTTGAGGGCATTTCGAAATTCTGAACACAAGGACAGTCCTCGAAATTTTTAAAATTTAAAGGGGTAGGATCATCCTTTTCTCAAAAGGATGCCTTAACCCCTCTTGCCCCATTTGCGTCACCGTCGTTCTTGCTCTGCGACGGTTGCCCTGCTGCCGGCCACCACGCCAGGCGGTTACCCTTCGGGCGCTCCACCTACTAGCGGTAGGGCTAGCAAGCGGTAGCCTCTTGTGGGCGCCTTGTGCCGGCACCCTTTACGGCGCCGTGCTATAAGCGGTGTGCCCGCGTGTGGCTGCCCGCAGCCAGCCGGCCCTGGCCGCCACGTGGCCGCCCTCATGAGCGTCGGCCTCCCTTGCGGGCTATTGCCCCTCTGGCCTCCCTTGGTGGCCCTGGCTGTAGCCGACCGCCCCCTTATAGGGGGCCTTGGTCGCGGCCTGGCCATGGGTAGTCGGTCCTACATGGGGGCTAGCCGTGGTTGGCCGCCCCTCCTCCTTGCTGCCTTTGCTACGAAAACGCAACAAGAATACGTAGAACGATTCTACGTGATTCAATCTCATAACACGTAGTTTAAAACCAATCTTTCACACGAAAACCTTGGTGGGTGCATCACATGCGTAGTGAAAATCAAAATAAAAAATAATTTTTCATGCAAATCAATCTTCATACAAAATATTAGGGTCACGAGAAAAACACAAAAACCGATAAAATCACGATGTGAGAGAGATTAATTTTACTTAGGGAGATCGTATATCCCTGTATTCTAGATTCGAATGGAGAAGATGAAGGAGGTCAAGCGTCCTCCTCTCTAGCAGGATTCACACGATGGATTTCTGCAGCGAAACTCTTCCAATCTGATCTCACCACTCTTGCACAGAGGGAGGGAGGAGAATAGGCGGTAGTGGCTAAAGCTGCAGCATATCAACTATTAGTCTCTCCTCCTATTTATAAAGAGCCACCAGAAACCCAAGGGCTCCTGCCTTAGTGGGTATTGGTTCTCCATCCAGTTACCCACTAACCTTGCATTATTAGATCTTTATCTAATAATCTCCTTAGGCTTCTAATTGGGCTTTAATCAAGGAGCCCATAAGCATAAGTCTTATCTAATGAGAATAGGGGCTATTTAGATCTCTATTCAATCCTCTATTCCTCTAAAGCATCCACCATATGTGTGTGACCCTCTAGGCCTGATACCGAGCTAGCTGTGAGTCACTCTAATCAGAATCCATCTGATATAGTAAATTATTATCCCATAATAATTCACTCGACTTATCGACTATGGACGTACTAGGCCACTACGCTATAGTCCCCAAACAGTACAGGGGGGATCAAATCCATCAGACTTGTCTGTCCACAGTTACCGTATATCTATAATCCCTCATCAACTAATATCCCAGAGATCGTATATTGGATATGGTACTGTGAGGCCACATATAGAATCCATCATAGTCTCACTCTAATCGGATTCTCTAAGAGAACTTTTTCTCTCTCAATCCGAATGACCCTGGCTAGGGATTTGTCTGAGCAAACATATATTGGATATTTCTCTCATTATACCAAGAGTGGATGATTCTCTATTGACACTCAATTGCCTTCGTAAGGTTTGCTACCAATCTCGATAACCAACTGTACCAGATCTAGAACTTTCCAAACCTGTAAGTCTGGCATCAAAGAAAGGTGTACTCATACAAGACATCCTTGGTGTCTTAAGTCTAAGGACCAGATACACAACTGAAACTATGGAATTGCTATATAACATTAGGTATCATTAACCATACAACATTCTATAAGTGGATCAATCAGTGAACTCATTCTCTAATGAGCACCTGTACTATATCCTTAGTGTCTCCACACAAGTGGCTATGATACCAGCTACCTCCATCATATGGACGGGTATATAGTACATCGATCTGTCCGTTTATCTCAATGCCCCTCTCGAGTAATCTATGACCGAGATTATTTAGGATCTGTGTTTACAGTTGAATCGATCTCATTATCATTATCTCATCACAATCTGATTCCCATTGCACAGAACCAAGGACATCACAATATATATGCAACAAATAATATAATATGAGAATATACCAATATTAATCATAAATAAAAAGATTACACAGTGTGCCACACATGCTATCACTCACGTGATTGGCTTGTAGGGCACCTGTAACTAACAGAATCATCAAAATTTTAAAGTATATAATATGAATTTCAAAATTATGCATCAGTCATACATTTAAAAATCTCCCCTTAAGTTATTTAGCATTTCTCCTCTTTGTTTATCAACAAACAAAGATAAATGCTTATGTTAGAAAAATTTCTTACATGTGTTATTAATATCAATTTCTCCTCCTTTGTTATCAACAAAAAGGTGAAATGTAGAGCTAATGATTTCAAAGCATATGTTGAAAATTTTTCATTTCTCTTTATCAACAAACAAAGAGAAATGCTCATGTTAAAAATTTTCTTACATGTGTCACTAATATCTATTTCTCCCCCTTTACCATCAACAAAATAATAAAATTAGAGCTATTGATTTTTAGGCAGATATGCCATTGCTCCCCCTTAGTAAAATAGGATATGAGCAATAATTTTCTCATGAAAAATTTTCTTCCCCTTTGACATATATGTATCATTTTTGTGTCATCAGTTTGCTATTTCTCCTCTTTTGTCATCATCAAAAAGAGATAAAATAACAAGCAAGTAATTTTATGATACATAAGGTCATCATGTGTCAAAGTTTTCATATTTTTATAAAATAAAATTTGCATTGCTCCCCCTTAATAAAATAAGATAAAACTATAATTTTCTTATAAAAATTTCTCATCCCTTTCTTTAAATATAATAAAGAAGAAATAAGGGAAGGGAGTGAAAAATATCATATCACAAAAATAAAACTTAATCCTGTAAAATTTGAAATCGAAAAGTTAAGAACTACCCATTAAATTTAATTCATTTTACTTCAAACAAAAGTTGCAAATCAAGAGAATCAAGTATTCTCATGATTTAGCATTTCTAGCTTTCAACCTCAATCTTATAGATGTAAATTTCTAAATGATTGTTTTAAAGATGAAGACTCAAAAATTTAAGTGCTACTCAAGTATTTAAAATCATCTCATGTAAATTTCAAGCAAACATAATAAATAAAGCCGTAAAATAGCAAATCATCATCTCCATATAAATTCTTTTTCCTTTGTGTAAACAAGAAGGTAGAAAGAAGGAAAGAGATTTGAAAAGCATCGTCACAAAATAGATCTTAATCTAGTAAATGTTGATAAGAAGCTAAATTTATGTAGTTCAAGAAATCCAAAATAAAATATGATAGTACATCACACTCAAATTATGAATTATACATTTTGCATGTATTTAGAAAATTTAAAATTCTAAATTTTCTTATAAAAAAATTATTTCTCATTCAGTGTTATCATATCCAATTTGCTTCTAATCATATTGATAATTTTATCTCCCTCTTTAGTCATTGTAAAATAATATATGATAGTATAATTTTTCTTTACATACATATTCAAATTATGTCCAAAAGTATAAGGAGAAACATGTCATTAAAAATAAAAAATTAAATCTTGAAGTATCAAAAGACATGATTAAATAATTCTCCTAACAATCTTGATTGGAAATCTTATGAGATCTAAATAATCTTGATCTTAGATTATAATTATTAAAATCATAGATCTCATTTTTACTAAAAATAATAGATGTAAAAAAAATTGATTTTCATTGAGAATATGATAAGTCTAGAAACCAAAGGAATATTCATGATACAACAAATCTTATTTAATTTTAACTTATCATAAATTTAAGAAATATTAATTTTGGTGATAAGTTATATCATTCATGAGTTATAAAATAAATCATATCAAGAAGGATATTATTATCAATAGACATTCATGAATACCAAAATACATGATTTAATAAATCTTCTCTTAGATGATAAAATAAAATGATATCTTAAGAGATCAAATAAGAAGGATCTTCATTCATTGAGAAGTCAAGATCATGATTAGGATGAAATCATCAAATCAATTTTGTAGTTTAAGAGATTCAATAATAAAAGTATCATTTTATCTCTTATTGAAGGCTTGATAGGAGATAGATATTTTCAAGAAATATATTCATTTTTAGTTGTTTCATGTGATTTGTTTCAAGAATGTCTTTATGTATTGTCATCAAAAACTGAGTTTCATTTATAAAAGAAAATATCAAAATCACAACAAATATTTTCAACCAAGTAAAATATTTTCAAACATCTCAAAACTGAAAATCCAAGAATTATTTCCAAAAGAAATGATCAAATTCATTACAATAAAATATTTTCAAACAAGAGCTTTTATTCATTCCAATAATTTTTTCTTTTTAAATGAGTCTAATTCTTTAGACTTAGTGAAATGAGTTACAATGCTCATTTTATTCTCATTTCAAAAATATTTTTAATTTTTCAAAAAATATTAGTAAATGAAGCATGATATTTTTCTCCCCTTTTTTATTTTATTCTATGCTTAAATTTTTAATATTCAACCATTCAATCATATATCAAGTTACTTTTTCAACACTAATATTAACATAAAGGTCATTACAATATGAAATTTTCATACGAGTAAAATATTTTTAAATAAAATCATTATGATTATTACAATAAGATATTTTCAAACAAAATCTTTTGTATATTTCCAATCCAATGATTTTTGTTTCTTAAATGAGTCTAATATGTTGCCAAGAAATTTCCTTCTCATATAAATTTTTTAATTTTTTAAGCACATTATAAAATAAAGCATGATTTCATATATATAATTTTTAAGTTCAAATTCAGTATTTACTCATTTCATTCAAGCTATAAGAGTGTATATCATTGGACATTATATCGAGCTTGTTAACAATAAGAGGATCAATACTTATGGTAATCAATTGATTCTCGAAATATACACTATTCACTTTATACCCCTATGCTACTTAGCAAAGGATGAAGCTAATGATGAAAAATGTAAATAACTATTATAGTTTTATACAATTGTTGAATCTCATATTTTGATAATGAAACCAGTTCGTATGTTTATAATATAACATATATGTTGGAGATAAGTGATGTAGGATTAACTATGACTAGAAAAAGTCATTGGGCGGGAGTCAAGATCAGGAATCGGGCTGGGGTTCAGACGATGCGGTGAGAGCTCGCTGGGAATTCGCTGGATGTTGCCGGGAGTTCGTCGATAGGTGGTCGAGAGCTTGCTGGGAATTCATCAGAGGTTGTCGGGAGTTCATCGATAGGTGGTGGTCAGGAGCTCACTAGGAGTTTATCGAGGAACCCCGACAGAAGATCAGGAGCTCACGGGGGTTCACTGGAAGGATGTCTAGAGTTCGTCGAAAGATTGATTGATATGCCAAACAATAAAGATTGCAAGCTATAATTGTTTGTCTTAAGTATCATAATTAGCATCTTGATTTGAGTCTTAATTTGAGTTAGTTCTAGAGAAATCCTACTAACTCAATTAGGGGCCAACCAGGTCCACTTTGGGTTTGATTTGAGCCCACGATAGAGCTCATTTCGTTGACTTAGAAGGAGATCAATAAAAAGTACACCTTAGGTACAAAATAGTAATTTTTAGTATTATTTCTGGGATCTAGGCAATGATAGTACCGCCCAAGTAGTGGTAGTACCACCGTCCCCAAAATATTTGGGGTGCTTTTGGTGGTGGTACCGCCCGTACCCCGAAATTTCGGGGTGTTTGATTTTTTGACTCTAATTTCTGAAGCCAATTGGGGTCTATAAATACCCCAAGTATTTTTACTTAGAATAGCAAGAAAAGAGCAAGAAAGTGAGAAAAATACTTGGGTAAATTCTGTGAAAATTGATTGAGAGCTTCTCTTTATTTTTTAAGTGGAAAGTGAGTTTAAGGGAACGGTTGATTAAGTTATAAAGGTTAATCTCCTGAGCCTGAGAAAAGAAGAGTGTAAAGATTGTTCTCCTGAACCTGTGAAAAGAAGAAAGGTGTGTAAATGAGAGTTTGATCTTTGCCTGTGAAAGGAGATCGATAATGGACACCGATCGATCTCGAGTGAAGTGGGATCGGGAGTGGACGTAGGTCAAAGTTTTGATCGTACCACTATAAAATACTATGAGCATCTCTTCCTTGTCCTTCTTTCTATTTGCTCTTGATTTTAGTAGCTTATAATTAGTTCTAATAAAAGCTTAAGCTTCTCTATTCAGTTTTAAATTGTTCTTTGATTTGCTCTTAACGAATTCCAACCAAAAGCACTTCGATTTCTATTTTACTTCAAGTGAAAATTTTTAATCGAGTTTTTTTTAACTCTTGCACTAATTCACCTCCTCTCCTCTTAGTGCCAACTTAATCCTAACAGTTGGTATCAGAGTCACATTTAACTTAATTGGATTAATATCCAAGTGAGTTTAATGACTATTTTTGACATTAACGAGGGTCATTCCATCACACGTTCTCCTATGTTCAATGAGATGAGATGAACTACATCTATTGGAAAATTAGGATGAAAATGGCTTTTAAAGTCTTTCAATCCTATAAATGATTGGAATGATTATGAAATAAAGATATTTTCTTTAAATGCTAAGGCTATGAATGCTTTGTTTTGTACTTTAGACAAAAATGAATTTAACCAGGTTTCTCTTTGTGATTCTGCTTTTGATATATGATACATATTAAAAGTCACATATGAAAGCATAAGTAAAGTAAATGAATTAAAAATGAATCTCTGAGTATATAATCATGAAAAGACTTGCAAAGACGAACATGAGAACAACCTTCCAAAGAACATGAAGGATTTGACACTGAGAACACAAGAATAACACCTTCCAAAGAATAAGAAATACATTGAACTGAGTATAAAAGAAGACTCATCGAGTGAAATCTTGAGTGATGAGGACTATGATATTGAACTTATGACAAAAGAACCTAAAAAATTCATGAAAAGTAGCAAAACAAAATAAGATATTAAAAATAAAAATAAACTCAAGGAAGACACAACCTCTTACTATGAACACAAAAAGCCGAGACACCTCGAAGATCAAGAAGTGGTGAACTATGCCCTCAAGACCATCAATGATGATGTAAGTGACTCTCCCAAAGCCTCTTTTACATTTAATGAGTTGCTTAGTGCCTTTTATGAATTAGTTGATGAGTGTAAAAAGATTAGTGAAGCTTATAAATCACTCAAAATGGATCATACATTACTTGCTAGTAAACTTAAACTATACATGAAGCATCAATACCATGTATTTTTTGCTCTAAATGCGAGATGCTAGATGCAACTAAAAAGAAATATATCATATTATGATAAATCATAGAAAAGTTTAAAATAGACAATACATCTCTAAACATGATCCTTACCAATAAGAGGTATGTTCATAGGAAGGAAGGTATTAGCTTTATGAGTAACACTAAAAAAAAATCATCTATCTTCGTTAAATGACCCATATTACACTCTTCACTCGAAAACAAATGTAATGTTTGTGGTAGAGTTGTATATTTTGCCTATAGATTGCTCATTTAGAAGGTATAGTATACATAAGTTAGTTTTGGTTTCTAGAGAAATCATAAATAACTCAAAGCCGTTAATAAAAATGGGTAAAACTTTTCATGAGGGACTCGAAGTCAAATGGGTGCCTAAACCAAAACCCCCTTCATTGTAATTTTATCTCCGAAAAAGGCTAGGAGCACAAAATGATATCTTGATAGTAGATGCTTAAGGCATATGACTTGAGTCTAACACACCTTTTAAGCTCACTAGCCAAAGCAACAAAAATAAGAAAAATTTATTTGAATCAAGATTATTAAAACTTAATGATCTTTGTTTCGATTATAACAAATCTTTCTATTAAAAATAGTTAATGGTTATACAACTAATCTTGATTGTTTTTCAATAATGCATAACTAGAGCATGCTAGTCCAAAAACAAACTAGAGAACCTTAGCCATTTTTAATGAAAAACTATCTATTTTGCCTTCATTGAAATTTTCTGAAAAGTGACTTTGATAATGATTTTGGATGTGTTTTTAAATAATTTTTTTTAACAAGATGATTGACTCATTAATGTACAAGGAAAAACAAATTGTTGACTTGTTTATCTGGAAAGAGAAGTGAAATTTGTACTTTCATTAAAAATGTTGACTTTATATAAGATTGATAGTTTGAATGTTAGGTTAAAAATTATTAACTTATATACTGAATAATTAATTTGAATGTTACGTTGACAGGTTGACTTGAAATAGATTGTTTGTTTTATAGTTTGTTATTGAATGATTGATTTGAATATTAGATGGGTGGTATGATTGAATGTTTGATTGTCCTTAAATTGAGACTTGAAAAAAAAAAAATCATGCTTCTCTTCCTAGTGTTTTTGGAAAAATAATATATATTTTTTAAATTAGAATGACAATTGCATGTTAAGTTCTTGCACTAAGTGTAGAGAGTTAGACTTACATAAGAAGGAAAATGTATTATCGTTAAATCGAATATTTTGTTTGAAGATATTTTATTATTTTAAATTTATTATATTAATGATTTTGATGATTTATTTTAAAATAAAACTTGGTTTTTGTTTTAAACGACAATGCATATATTTGGCATAAAATATAAAGACATTCTTGTAAGAAATAAATCATATGAATTAAAACAACTAAAAAGAGAAAAGTGTTTTTTGAAAATTTCTCAATCAAGTTTTTAGTAAGAGATAAAGTGATGAATTATGTATACTTATTGTTGAATTTCTTAAACTACAAAAAGTGATTTTGATGGTTTAAAATTTGAATGAGATATTCTAACCAACTCATAAACTTTCCCTTGACTTCTTGACTTGAGGTATCTCTTATGGAAATAAAATTTTGAACCTCTATGATTTATTCCTTTTATCATTTATTAAAAAAGAGATTTAGAATTTTGAAAAGTATAACTTGAGATTTTTATATAAGTCAAGACCATTACTATGATTATTATGTTTTATTAAAAAATATCTAAATGAATCATTTTTTTTAAGATATCTCTTGTATGAATCAAGATTGTTTACTATTTGATCTATTAAGACTCATTTTTGTTATTTACTAAAAAGAAAAGATTTGTTAAAATAAATTATATCTTTTGGTACTTACGAATTGATCTTTCATATTATATCTTTAGTGACATGATTTTCATCATATAAACCCTTTGTACTTATGGTTGTAATTAGAATATTGATTTAAAAGAAAAGATTTTGTACCCTTCTTTTTGATAATAACAAAGGCAGAGAAAATTACTATCTCATAATAAAATAATAAAATAAGGAACAATTTGATTAGTAGAAAAATTAGGATATTAAATCTTCTAAATGCATGAGTTGCTCTCATATTTTTCAGATTTTTTGTTTTTGCAAAATGAGTTTCTGCTTAAAATTTACATGAGATGATTTTAAATCTTCCAAATGCATGAGTTGCTATCACATTTTTCGGATTTCTCATTTTTGTAAAGTGAGCTTAATCTTGAAATTTACTTGAGATGATTTTAAATCTTCCAAATGCATAAGTTGCTACTATATTTTTCAGATTTCTCATTCTTACAAAATGAGTTTCTTCTTGAAATTTATATGAATCTTATGAATGCAGAAGATGATTCTTTTCTCTTGAAATTTACAAGTAGAAATATGATATTTGATTTTTAAAGATGATTTTACATCATTCTTTCCTCTTAAAATTTACAAAAGAAAGAAATATGATTCAATAACTTATTGTGATGCTTGATATGTGATTTATGAGCTCTCTTTCGAATCCTCCTTCTTAATATTTGATTCTTAAATTCTTGGATTCATGAGCTATCTTTCAAATCCCCACTCTTAATATTTGATTCTTGGATTCATGAATCTTGGATTCATGAATCTTTGATGCAATATTTTCAAATGAGTCCCCCCTCTTGATTTTTGATACTTGATTCTTTGATATACTTGACTCCTCCCTTGTGATTTGATTCATGGACTCTTCTACTTCTAAATTTTTACAAAGGAGAAGAAAAAAATTTGATGTGATACTTGTGAATTGATTCTTTTTGTGATGAATAAATTTTTTCTTTTTCTTTTTTTATTTTACAAAGCGGGAAAGATGGTATGATGACATATGATGAATGTTTATAATAAATGTTTAAATATGTAGTGAATATTTCTTCTTTTTATTGATAACAAAGGGAGAGAAATGACATGATTGATGACATATGCTAAGTGTTTTGTTTGAAATTGTTATCATGTGATGAATATTTGTTTTGAATATTTATTTAGAAATGATATGTTAAATATTTGTCCTTTTCATTGATGAGAAAGGGGAAGAAATGGTATATTGATGATAAATGATGAATATTTGTGATAAATATTCAAATATGAGTTGAACATTTCTCCTTTCAAATATGAGTTGAATATTTCTTCTTTTTGTTAACGACAAATGGGGAGAAATGGTATATTGATGATGCTTCAAATGTTTATCATGTGAAATATATTTTGTTTGAAATTTTTATCATGTGATACCAAAAAGATGAATTTTTGTTATTGAAAATTTTATGTATCATGGTGATGAATGGTGAAATTGTTAAAATTTTAATGTTTGCTTAATAGGGTCAAAATGCTACCTTGAATTCAAAGGTAATTGGGTCCTCCATATACCAGTATCTTTAGTCCTTCTTAAGTACTTAAGGATACAATTTGCTACTTTCTAGTATTTCAAACCTAGATCATCTTGATACCTTCTTGTGACACTCAGACCATGCACTATATTAGGCTAATTACATAGAACATATATGATAGATCTTATCGCTGAGACATAGAGTATCCTATCTATGTTATCCTTTCCTTAGGAGTCTTTGGGGACATACTCCTAGAAAGTGATATTCCACATCTCATCGGTATGAGACGTCTATTAGAATTTTTTATGCAAACCTTTTGATGATAGAGTCTATGTACTTGAATTGGGACAAGCCAAGTATCCTCTTGGATCTACCTCTATAGATCCAAATCTCCAAAATATAAGATACTTCCCTTAAGTCTTAGATAACTAAGCCATAACTGTGGAGAGCATTCCTACATCATTTCTAATGATTATGATGTCATCCACATATAACACCAAGAAGGTGATAGCACTCCCACTTACCATCCTATACAAACAAGGCTCATCTTCATTCTTAACAAAGTTATAAGATCTAATTGTCTCATCAAATCTTATGTTCCAACTTTGAGAAGCTTGCTTCAATCCATAGATGAATCTGAATAATCTGCACACCTTATATGGACTCTCCTTAGATATGAATCCCTTTGGCTATATCATATATACCTCCTTCTCGAGGTTGTCGTTGAGGAATACAGTTTTCACATCCATCTGCCAGATGTTATAATCATAGTGTGCTGCAATGACTAAAAGAATTATGATAGATTTCAACATTACTACAGGCAAGAAGGTTTCGTCATAGTCAACTCCTTGCCTTTGATGATACCCTTTAGCCACTAGCCTTGCCTTATAGGTCTCTACCTTTCCATCTACAACAATATTATTCTTGAAGATCCATTTGCAACCGATGGGTATGATACCCTCAGGTGCATCCATAAGGGTTCAAACCTTATGAGAGTACATGGAATCTATTTCAGAATTCATAGCTTCTTGCCACTTCCCGGAGTCTATACTCATAATAGCCTTCTCGTAGGTCTGAGGATCAATATGAGTGTCCTCTCTACTAATATGTCTCACATATCTTTTAAGAGGGTGAGATACTATGCTAGACCTATATAAAGTTGTAACTTATGTGCTAGGTACCTGAACATACTTGGACTCTAGAATGATGCTTGAGCTAGGTTCTCTAACCTTGCTCAACTCTATCTCACTCCCACTATTTCCACCAAAAATATATTCCTTCTCAAGGAATATAATCCTCTTGGCAACAAAGACCTTCTGGCCCTCGAAATGATAGAAATAATATCCCCAAGTTTCATTAGGGTATCCCATGAATTTACACCATTCTGTCCTTGATTCCAATTTGTCGCGGTATGTCTTCTAATGTGGGCAGGGTAGCCCCAAATCTTAACAACCTTAAGATTAAGCTTCCTCCCTTTTCATTTCATCAGTGTGTGATTCCTCCTTTTTAATACACTATTAAGCTAAGGTGTATACTGGGACAAAATCCCATGGTCCCTGAGGAAATAGGTGAAATCTATACTCAAGTACTCTCCTCCTCGATCCGATTGAAGAGTCTTCATATTCTTTCTAATTTGGTTCTCTACTTCTTATATTCCATGAATTTCTCAAAGGTCTTAGATTTGTACTTCATCAAGTACACATGTTCATATCTAGAAAAATTATTAGTGAATATAATGAAGTACGAGCAACCATCTATAGCCTGAGTCAATATTAGACCACATACATCGCTATGTATGAGTTCCAATAACTTAGTGACTCTTTCTTAAGTTTCACTAAAAGGAGAGTTGGTTAACTTTTCATGAAGGCAATGTTCATAAGTTATATACGATTCATAGTCGAATGAATCAAGGTATCCATCTTTTAGTAATTTTTGAATTTTTCCCTCATGGATATAACTTAACCTACAATGTCATAGGTATACATTATTTACCTCATCTCATTTTCTCTTGGACATACTTACATTTATGATGTGTGGAGAAATATCTAGCACATATAAGCCATTAATCAAGGTCCCTCTTATGATAATCTCATCATCCCAAATTATTGAACAATTATTGTTCTCAAAAACTAATTTGTATCCACTAACTGTTAAATAAGAAATGAAAATAATATTTCAAATAATAGAGAGAACATAATAGTATGCATCTAATGCAATGATAGCTCCACCAGACAGATATAGGTTAACATCGCCAATAGCAACTATAACAACTCTTGCTCCATTGTCCATCTTGAGGTCCATCTCACCTCTGGCTAGTCTCTTAGATTTTGCCAAAATCTGCAACAAATTATAGATGTAATATATAATCTCGGTATCCAATACTCATATGTTATCCTAAAAATCTGACAAATGAAGACTGATTATGAATGTACATGAACCTTTTCTAAGCTTCTATTTCGCCTTCTCTGCAAGGTAATCCTTGTAGTTCCTATAATGCCTATCTTTGCTACTATGGAAGTACTAGCTTTTGTCCTTAGTCGGATCTTTATTTATAAAATTTACCTTACCTAGTCTGCCCTTGGCCCTTCTTAGGGACTTATTAGCCTTCTCTATTTAGTTTCACCAATATAGAGAACTGATTTCTCTTTCTTGGGCAGAATCATGTCGACGACATATTGAATCTCGGATTTTGATGATAAGATCAATTGATGAGTGTTTATCTAACATGTATGTTAGAGGAAGATTTTCAGGTCTAACTATGACAGGAGCAGTGATATTACAACCAGATAATGGGCCAATATCAAGCTTAGGCATCAGGCCGAGCTTGGATGATGCAGTGGGACCACGCTAGGAGTTCGCTAGGAGATTCATTAACGAGATCGAGAAGCTCGCTGGGAGCACGTCGGGAGATCACCAGAAGAAGATCGGATGACTTGCCACAAGAATGTCGGAGGTTATCGGATTGGCAGAAGTTGGGTCTTAGTTTAAGCTTGTGGTCTTTAAGCATTATAATCGATGAGTCATAGTTAGAAGTGAGTCCTAATTGAGTTAGATTTGGATGAAATCCAAATCAACTCAATAAGATAACCGAGTCCACTATTGGGGTTTGATTGAGGTCAGGTTGAGCTCAATTGGTTGACTAAAGAGTTGGTCAACATCACGTTCAAGCCAGAATTTAAAAAGTAGAGGGAACCACTTTTGTGAAAATTCTGACGGGTAAACTATCGGTCAGCAACGGGTGTACCGTCGCTGCCCAAGTTTTCGGGCGACTAACGGTGGGTGACCCGCCTAGGCTGGGAAATTGAACCACATGTACCTAGGAATCTGGGTACTTTTGGTGGTTGACCCGCCCAAGACTGGAGGGTAAACCACCTGTACCCTAGTGTTCGGGCGGCTGAGCCGTCCAGGTTGACGGGTAAACCGCCCATACCCGATTTTTTTAGGTATGTTTGATTTTTGAATCCAAAAATCTGAAATCACTTGGGGCCTATAAATACCCCAAGTTTTCTTTCATTCTACACAATAATTTTTGGGGATTATATTCTAAAAAAATATTATGTGAGAATTGTACGAAAAAGAAAAGGAGTAAGGGAGTGATCAAGAATGTAATAGTATCTCCCTTGTAAACAAAGTGTAAGGGTTTGGTCTTCACCCAAAGAAGATCAGTAGTGGACACCAGTGTGCCTCAAGAAGGAGGACTCGGGAGTGGATGTAGGCCGTTGGCATCGAACCACTATAAAAATTATAAGTGTTCCCTTGCTTTCATTACTTACATATTTTGTATTGACGCTTCCAATTTAACTCAACTTTTTGAAAGCAAAGTTTTCACGATAAGTTCTTTCCTTCAAACGTTGCTTATCTTTCTAGTTTGCTTATTAACTTAGCAATTTTATTTTAATCACTCACTCGTTTCACTAAGAACAAAAAGCTTCAGATTTCTAATCTTGGTTTAATCAAAAGTTTTCATCTAAATTAAAAATTTACACTTGCACTAATTCACCCCCTCTCTTAGTGTCAATTGATCATAACAATTGGTATCAGAGCAAGGTAGTTACTAATTGGATTAATACACACTTGACTAAATGACTTGTTTTGGCATGAATGAGAGACATTCTATCTCACGTCCTCCCATGTTTGATGGGATAGATTACACATATTGGAAGAGTCAGATGCAAATTTGTTTTATCTCTTTGGACCTTGATTTATGGAATATAGTAGAAAATGGATTTGAAAAATCTTCCAATCCAATGAATCAGTGTAATGATTTGGAAAGGAAATGTTTCTTTAAATGCAAAGGCTATGAATGCCTTATTTTGTGCTTTTAACAAAAACAAGTTTAATCAAATTTTTGTTTGTAAATTGGCTTTCGATATTTGACATACACGAGAAATCACACACGAGGGGACTAGTAGAGTAAAAGAATCAAAGATACATATTTTAGTTTATAACTATAAGTTATTTCAAATGAAACCAAGTAAATCCATTGGAGACATATACACCCGTTTCACGGATGTCGTCAATGGCCTTAAAGCACTTGAAAAATATTTTTCAAATTTTGAATTAGTTAGTAAAATTTTGAGATATTTGCCTAAGAATTGGGATTCTAAAGTAACCGCTATTCAAGAGGCCAAAGACTTAAATAACTTACCTCTTGAAGAACTGATTGACTCTCTTATGACATATAAACTAAATTGTAAAGCTTATAATGAGCTTAATAAACCCCTTCCAAAGAATAGGAAGGATGTTTGGGATCCTAAAGTAACCACTATTCAAGAGGCCAAAAACTTAAATAACTTACCTCTTGAAGAACTGATTGGCTCTTTTATGACATATGAACTAAATTGTAAAGCTCATGATGAGCTTGATAAACCGCTTCCAAAGAACAGGAAGAATGTAGCACTTCGGACAATAAATGACTCTTTAAGTGAAACCTCGAGTGATGAGGACCATAATATTGCTTTGTTATCAAGAAAATTTAAAAAATTTATAAAAAAGAAACAAGAACTATAAAAATAAAAAAGAATTGAAGAAGGACAATATCATTTGCTATGAATACAAAAAAACTAGGATATTTCAAGAATGAATGTCTTCATTTGAAGAAGAAGTCAACACTAAAAAAGAAATCACTTTCGGCTACTTAAAATGAATCGAGCTCTTCGGATGAGGAAGATAACTTCAAAGAAGTGGCTACCTACACCTTAATGACGATCGAAGATGAGGTTAGTGAGCCTTTAAATTTTTTCAGAATTATTAAATATGTTTCATGATTTATTCAATGAGTTCAAAAAACTTAGCAAGTTTTTTAATTGCTTAAAGTTGATCATGATTTGTTAGTTAAAAGACTTGATGAAATACATGATTTATTAATTTAATATAAATCATGTTCTAAATGTGATTTGCTAGATAATGTTAAAAAAGAGAATATCATGCTTAAAACCACACTAGAAAAATTTGAAATAGGGAAAGGGTTATATTAATAGAAAAAATGGCATAGGCTTTGTTGGTAATGTCCAACAAAAGCTAACTATGTTTGTAAGAAGACCTACATTAAACATGTCACTAAGAATCATATGTAATTTTTGTGATAAATTAGGACATAAGGTAAATAAATACCTATTTAAAAAATATAGTCCACATCAACTAGCATGGGTTCTAAAGAAAATCTTATACAATAAAAATCAATTAGAAAAGAAAGGAGGAGTTCTTTATGGAGGACCTAATGTAAAATGGGTGCCTAAATCAAATATATCATTCTTGTAGGTTTGTCTCCAAATTAAAGCTAGAAGTACCAAATGGTATCTTGATAGTGGATGCTCAAGGCATATGACCAAAGATCCATCTTATTTTTTTAAGCTCATTAGCTTAAGTGTATGAGTTGTTACATTTGAAGACAACAACACGGGTACAATCATTGGACAATGAACAATAGGTAACACATCAAACCTCTTGATTGAAGATGTGTTATTAGTTGATGGCTTGAAATATAACTTGTTTAGCATTAGTCAATTATGTGATAAAGGATATATGATTAAATTTCAACCTAATGCTTGCATAATTGAATTATCATACAAAAACAAATCCTTGATTGCCTTGAGAAACAATAATGTATACACCATAGATATTGAAAAATTTTATGATGAAACATATTTTTTGGCTTTAAATAATGATGCTTGGATTTGACATAAAATATTAGATCATGCTAGCATGAAACTTTTAAACCAAATCTCTACCAAGGAACTAGTAAGGGGTTTACCGAATTTTAAGTTTATTAAAGATAAAGTATGTGACACTTGTCAATTAGGAAAACAAATAAAGATTAGTTTTAAGTTAAAAAATCAAATTAGCACCTTTAAACCACTTCAATTAATTCATATGGATCTATTTGGACCAATTAACATTACAAGTTTAGGTGGTAGCAAACATGCATTTGTTTTAGTGAATGACTTTAGTAGATATACTTGGACCTATTTCTTAGCACATAAAGTGATACATTTAAATATTTTATAAATTTTTTTAAAGTTATTCAAAATGGAAAATGATGCATGATTTCTTCAATATGAAGTGATCATGATGGAGAATTTTAAAATAATAATCTTTAAAATTTTTGTGATTCAAATGGATATCCATAACTTCTCTACTCCACGAAATTCACAACAAAATAGAGTAGTAGAAAGAAAAAATAGGAGCTTACAAGAAATGGCTAGAACAATATTGAATGAACATAGACTTTCCAAATATTTTTAGGTCGAAACCGTTAATATAACATGTTATGTTTTAAATAGGGTTCTAGTAAGATCATTACTTACTAAAACTCCTTATGAGTTATGGAATGAAAAAAAGCTCAATATTTTTTATTTTAAAATATTTGGTTGCAAATGTTTCATTTTGAATGAAAAGAAAACTTTAGGTAAATTTGATGCAAAATCCGATGAAGGCATTTTTCTAAGTTATTCTTCTATTTCAAAAGCTTATCATGTTTTTAATAAAAGAATATTAGTAATAGAAGAATCCATTCATGTTGTTTTTAATGAGCTTTCCAAATTTAAGAAGATTGATTTTTGATGATGGAATTTATTTTGATACTTTGGATTTAAAATATAACACTTCTAAAAGTAACTTGGATGTATCTACTTCCGATACCTTACCCATGGAATGGAATTATGTGAATGATCATCCTAAGGATCTTATAATAGGAGAAACATCAAAATGAATTCAAGCTGGATCTTCCTTTAGAAATTTTTGTGCAAATGCCATGTTTCTTTCTCAAATCGAGCCAAAGTGTATTGATGAGGCCCTAAGAGATGATTCTTGGGTTAATACAATGCATGAAGAGCTTAATAAATTTGAGATAAATGAGGTATAGGAGCTTGTTCCTAGACCTAATGACCATTTAGTGATTGATACTAAATGAGTATTTAGAAACAAGCAAGATGAAAATGGTATTGTGGTTAGAAACAAGGTTAGATTAGTGGCCAAAGGTTTCAACTAAGAAGAAAGAATCAATTATGATGAAACCTTCGCTCCCATGGCTAGACTTGAAGTCATAAGGATGCTCCTTGCCTTTGCTTCTTTTAAAAATTTTAAGTTGTCTCAAATGGATGTTAAAGGTACTTTTCTAAATAGTTTTATTTCTAAAGAAGTGTATGTTGAACAACCCCCTAGCTTTAAAAATAATCTTCTTCCAACATATATTTTCAAACTTACAAAAGCTCTCTATGGATTAAAACAAGTCCCTCGGGCTTGGTATAAAAGACTTAATTCTTTTCTCATTTTAAATAAATTTTCAAAAGACAAGATTGATACCATATTATTTTTAAAGTATTTTAAAAATAATTTACTTATTATTTAAATTTATGTTGATGATATCATTTTTGGATCTACAAATGAATCTTTATGTGAGTCTTTTGCTAAAGAAATGAGTCAACAATTTGAAATGAGTCTAATAGGTGAGTTAACATTCTTCTTAGGATTATAAATAAAATAATTTGATGATGGTATTAGTCAAGATAAGTACACATTGAACTTGATAAAATGATTTGGGATTGAAAATGCTAAAGCATTAAACACTCCCATGAGCATATCTACAAAGTTGGACTTATATAGTGAAGGAGAAAACTTTGATAAAAAAAAAACTTATAGAGGTGTGATACGAAGTTTATTATACTTAACTGCTACATAACCAGATATCATGTTTAGTGTTGGATTGTATGCAAAGTATCAATCTAACCCAAGACTCTCTTATTTGAAAGTAGTTAAACGAATTTTTATATACTTGAAAGGATATTCTAAACTAGGATTATGGTATTCTAAATCAAAGAATTTTGACTTGATTGCCTATTATGATGCTGATTTTGGTGGATGTAGAATAGATAGAAAAAACACTACCAAAACATGATAATTTTTGTGGCATATACTTGTTTCTTGGACTTCTGAGAAACAAAATTCAATAGCTTTATCTACTGCAAAAGCAGAATACATTGCAGCTAGTGTATATTGTGTCCAAGTCATTTGATGAAAAACACACTAGAAGACTATGAAATAAAACTGAAAAATATTCCTATAAAGTATGATAATACAAGTGCTATATATCTAACCAAAAATTATATTCAATATTCAAGAACCAAACATATTGATATTAGACCTCATTTTATAAAAAATCATGTAAATTGTCAAGATATCTCTTTAAAATTTATTGACACTAAGCATCAATTAGTGGATATTTTTATAAAACCCTTAAATGAAGAACAATTTGATTTTCTTAGAAGAGAACTTGGAATGCTAAATCATGAAAATATATAAATTACTTGATTTCATGAGAATGAGCTATTTTTGTGATAATATTTTATTGTTCCCATGAGATGCTTATCTTATTATTCACAAAAAAAGAAAAAAATTGTATGATGATGATTTTGTTATTTTATGGATTTATTTGCTATATTTGTTTGAAATTACATGAAATAATTTTTAAATGCATGAGTAGCTCTTAAACCTTTGAATCTCCTTGAATATTTTAGATTTTTAAACTTATTTTCAAAATTTTACCTCTACAAAATTGAAAGCTCTTCTTAATGATGTTTTGCAACTCCTCCCTTGTTTTCTTTCCTTCTTTTTTATAAGAGTAAGAAAGTTCATTATGAATCATATCATATTTTAAAAAGGAAGAGCAAAAATTCATTTTAACCCCATATTTCACCGTTTTATTGATGACAAAGGGGGAGAAATGGATGTTGATGACTTATGTAATCAAATGGACGTTGATGACTTATGTAATAATTTAAGGAGAAATTTTTAAATATTTAAAATTCATGAAAAATCTGATGACTTATGTAATAATTTAAGGGGAAATTTTTAAATGTTTGAAATTTATGAAAATGCTTGATGCATTGATGACTTGATGGAAAATTTTTAAATGTTTAAAATTCATGAAAATCCTTGATGCATTGATGACTTGATGGAAAATTTTCAAATGTTTGAAATTCATGAAAATCCTTGACGCATTGATGACTTGATACTTTAAAAGTAAATTATTATTAATATATACAAGTCTTATTGTTATCCTTGAAATATGATTTGCTTGAAGTATTGATTGTCTTAATTCACTTGAATTCAAGAGTGAGTGAGTCTCTTGAATTTAAGTCCTTTTTATTATGGCATGAATTTAGGAAGAGTTAGGATTAACTCTCGTTATCAATTGATTATCATATCAAAAAATGGGAGATTGTTGAATCTCATATTTTGATGATGAGATCAATTGATGAGTATTTATCTAACATGTGTGTTTGAGGAAGATTTGTAGGTCTAACTATAATAGGAGCAATGAAGTTACAACCAGATAATGGGTCAAGATCAAACTTAGGCATCGGGCCGGGTTTGGACGATGCAATGGGACCTCGCCGGGAGTTCGCTAGGAGATTTGCCGAAGGGATCGGAAAGCTTGTTGGGAGCACGCTGGGAGATCACCGGAAGAAGACCAAATGACTTACCATAAGAATGTCGAAGGTTACCAGATTAGCAAAAGTTGAGTCTTAGTTTAAGCTTGTGGTCTTTAAGCATTGTAATCATTGAGTCATAGTTAGAAGTGAGTCCTAATTGAGTTAGATTTAGATTAAATCTAAATCAACTTAATAAGGCAATCGGGTCCACTATTGGGGTTTGATTGAGCTCAGGTTGATCTCAATTGGTTGACTAGAGAGTTGCTTAATATTAGGTTCAAGCCGGAATTCGAAAAACTACTTCGTAAAAATTTCGACGGGTAAACTGCGTGAGTGGCAGGTATACCGCCACCACCCAAGCTTTCGAGTGGCTGACAACGGCTGACCTACCTAGGCTGGGTGGTTGAATCGCCCATACCCAGGAATTTGGGTACTTTCGACAGTTGACCTGCCCAGGACCAGTGGGTAAACTACCCGTACCTTGGTGTTCTGGCTGCTGAATTGCCCAAGTTGGCGGGTACCATCTGTACCTAGTTTTTTCGGGTTTGTTTGATTTTTGGCTTAAAAAATCTGAAGCCACTTAGGGCCTATAAATACCCCATATTTTCTTACATTCTACACAATAATTTTTGGAGATTATATTCTGAGAAAATATTGTGTGAGAATTGTAAAAAAAAAAAGGGGGTAAAGGAGTGATCAAAGAGTGTAATCTTGTCTCCCTTGTAAGCAAAGCGTAAGGATTTGGTCTTCACCCAAAGAAGATCGGTAGTAGACGCCAGTGTGCCTCAAGAAGGAGGAGTCAAGAGTGGATATAGGATATTAGCGTTAAACCACTATAAAAATTGTGAGTGTTTCCTTGCTTTTATTGCTTACATATTTTTGTATTGACATTTCTGATTTAACTAAACTCTTTAAAAGCAAAGTTTTCATGATAAGTTCTTTCCTTTAAATGTTGCTTATCTTTCCGGCTTGCTTATTAACTTAGCAACTTTCTTTTAATTACTCACTCGTTTCACTAAGAACTAAAAGTTTCAGATTTCCTATCTTGGTTTAATTAAAAAGTTTTCATCTAAACTAAAAATTAACACTTATAGTAATTCACCCTCCCCCCTAGTGCCAATTGATCCTAATAGGACATACACGATTTTCTCTACCGTGAGAATAATTCTCAAATTATAGAGCCAATCCATGTAGTTTGGACCAATAAGGTAGATGATATCAAGTATGTATGTAGAGGATTTACAAGCGACATGTTTCTAACAAACAAGATGTAGCGTAAATAAATAACATCAGATTTTATAGAAAACTAAATAAAATACAGACTTCTATCTTAATCTACTCCCACTATGTTTTTGACGAATCATGCGACACCCTCGGTATGTGAAATGAAAGTCTCCGATAGACTTCTAGTAGGGATCAGGATCCAATTGACATCTTAATGTAACCCCAAGGGATTAGGCCAATCACACTAAGCTCAAAAAGGTGTATAACTCTTGTCAATTATAACTCTTTGTGATTCCAGTCCTGTTCAACCTCTAAACCATCATGGTCTCGACCTCTTGACCAACCATGATATTTAGTTAAATCATCTAAATCATTACAAAATGAGTTTGATTTGATGATATGTCATTAAGGGACTCAACCAAGTAAACCACATCCTTAGGTTACCATTGACATCTTAATGTCGTAGGAAAGATCTCAAATCACGTAGATAGGTGAGCCTTGAGGGACTTAACCATCTCAATCTATATCATGATTCAATTTCTTCCTATGACGATGGAAGGCCATATAGGTCAGTCTTATTGCCTCATGCTTTACGACTTAATATTATCGTAGGAAGGGTTTTTATTTTATTTCAATCTCCTAATATATCGTGCACACACATACATATTTAATATATGTATCTACATTCCGTACAAATATATATATAGTAGGTGTATATCACATATCACATATGCATGTCACATCGGATGATCATGAATTGTCATTTAATGTGATCAAGCCCCGAGCCAATAGGTCTAATCACTCACAATAGGATCTATGTGTGTATCGACGCATCCCTATGACTATATGATCGTCCAACTCGTTATCATCAATTTTGTTGGATCCTCAGTGCATCACCATGTGTCACGATCGCCTGTCATGGCATCATGGGTCCCACTTACACTTCTACGCTCCCACCGCTCCTCTTCGTGTAATTATAACATAATCACAAGTATGTAGACCCGACAACAAATGAGAAAAATGGAGGCTCACAGGCCCCAATAATAATAACAATCACATATATATACATCACAACACATGGTTCATGATCATCCGTCCATATCATACATCACATGTACACATCATCATGCAGGATTACTAGATAATTAATAATAAATTAAACTATTTAATTAATTATAATTTTGGAATTCAAGATATACTAAAAAATTTTAGAATTATGAAGGGTGTTTTTGGAATTCTAAATCGAAGTACAAACATCAAAATTTCTTAAATTTTGAGGCACAGAATTGAAAGCGAGAAATGAGAAAAGACAGAATGAAGTTTAAGAAAACAAACAACAGGATGCAGAGTTATATTTGCTGAAATTTATTTGGATTGAAAAAGAACAAAGACCAGATATAACTTGCATAAAATAGATAAAAAATTCACCATCAAGTTTATTGTCACAAGAGGACACAGAAATTTCACAACCTCAAGGAAATTAAACTAAGATATAAAACTAAATCAAAAGACTCACAACTTAAGGAAATATCCAAGAGATACAAAGTTTTAGAAAGACTCTAAAGAGCTTCTGCCAATACAAATCAGGTACTTAAAAAACTTCTTCTAATTCTAAAACATCAAAATAAGTACTAGTGCATGAAACAACCCTTCATGCATAGGGACCTACAAAATTAGGTGTCTTACAGTTGTAAACTACCCCCCTTAATGTATTCATTCCTTGATCATGAGGAAAAGCACATTTAACTTTGACTAAGGAATATGCTTATGAGCTATCATATTTGAGTATGTTAGATTAAAGATTATCAGACGAACATTGTAGATTGTAGAGAATACCATAGAATCAATAAGATTTACATGAGCTAATTGTAGAATACCCTCATTCGAACTATTACCATGATAAATATTGAGGACACCTCATAATCTTCAGGTAACTCGATCTCGTAAGTATTATTGCTAATTCGCTTAAGCATATTGTTGGACCATCAGTCTTTATTTTAAATTTCCTAAATTTGTTTGGTGGTAACTTCTTCTTCTTTAGATAAATTCAGATCAAATCACTTATATTAAACTCCTTATGCTTTTTGTGTTTATTGGAAGTTTGTATGTACCTCTCATTTTGATTTTCAGTGATTGCTTTAACTTTCTCATGCAACTTCTTTATTTGCTTAGTCATCTCATCAATAATTTTACTTAATTGCTTAATTATAGGATTTGCCCTCAAAATAAGATTAATGTGATGCTAGTTATTTATCAAAGGTGGAAGGTTATGTGGGATCTCTTCTAATACAATATTTTGGAACTTTTTCAGGATTGATTTCATGATTACTGGTGGCTCCTTGTGTTGTTCATTCTCAACGACATCCAAATGATCTACAGGATTGGCCCTTCAATAAAATCAACATGATGTTGGTTGTCTCTCAAAGGTGGAAGGTTATATGGGATCTCTTTTAGTATATCTTGAAACTCTTTCAGGATTAGTTTCATGATTGCTGGTGGCTCCTTATGTTATTCATACTCTACTACTACTAGAGCCAAAATATGATCACTTCTTTCTAATTCACCCTTGTATTCACCATAGGACATAAAAGACAAACCATGATCAACATAAGTAATCTATCTCTTCCTCCTCATCATCGTCATATTTTGGTTCGTCATTGGATTCATTTCCTTCTCCATCACTATGTTCTTCAACAAATATAATAATCCTCTTATTTGGACAATCTGAAATAATATACCTAAAACCATGAAATTCAAAGCATTTTTGGCCACTTGGTGTAAATGAATAAGGTGGTTATTTGTTGTCAGCTGATCTTGCACCCTTGTCTTGCACCTTTGACACCACTTTATTTTGGAGAGTAGGCTTAGAATTCTCTCCTTCCGTATAACCATCTTTTGACCCATATTGAGAACTCTTTTCATAGATTTTGAGAAAGATCTCTTGCCTATAGTTGTCAGGTAAATATTTTCTTTTTAATTCTTTTTTATTTTCTCCCATATCACGATCTTACTCTTCCCCTCACGATCTCATTGCTTCTTTATATTTTTCCACCAAAAAGATGCATTCCTTCTAAGTTTGAGTGCCACAAGCTTAACTTTCTTTTATTCTAGTAGTTTATAAAAATTGAATATTCTTTCTACTATATTAAATCAATTAATAAAGTCATCAATATAGATTTTACCTTCAAACTCCAGGATATCCAACTTTGGGTTGTATTTATTCTACCATATATCTTGGTCTCTATGCCTTGCCTAAAATCTTCCAAACTCCCTTGGGTAAGGAGGTGTATCATTATCAGAACCAAACTTTTGAGTATCATTTTCATGCTGATTGTTTCTACTCCAAAGTTCTTTAATGATTTCATTATTTTTTTTATAGACTATGTTACAATCTTTGTAGCTACAATCTCAAGGATTCAACATTATCTTCATAACCAATACCTTCATCCACTCTTTTTCAATCCGCCATGCACTAGGATATAGAACTGAATCAAAAGACTCACCACTCAAGGAAACATATAAGAGATACAGAGTTTTAGAAAGACTCCAAAGAGGTTCTTCCAATACAAATCAGATACTTCAAAAACTTCTTCTAACCCTAAAATACCCAAATAAGTATTAGTGCATGAAACAACCCTTCATGCATGAGTACTAAAATTAAGTGTCTTATAGCTATAAACTACCCCCCTTTAATACATTCCTTGGTCATAAAGAAAAGCTCTTTTAACTTTGACTAAGGAATATGCTTATGAGATGTCATATTTGAGTGATCTGGATTAAAGACTATCAGACAAACATTGTGGGTTGTAGAGAATATCATAGGATTAATAAGATTTACATAAGCTAATTATAGCAAATTAGACACTCCAGTGTCAAGAATCATCCTTTAGAAAAACTCAAATCTCTCTCCCAGAAGCCACCGCCTGCAAGCGGCCCTGTGGCCGTAGCTACTCCTACTTGTGGGCAATGCCCCTGCCCGTAGGCCTACCCGTGGGCATTGTGCCTACATGCACCACCTCTGCGAGCACTGCCCCTGTGGGTGGCTTGACCACAAGTAGCCATCCATGCAAGCGGCCTACCTCGGGCGGGTGCCCCCTTGTTAGGGGCCTGGTTGCGGGCGATAGCCCCAGTAGGGTGCTTAGTAGCAATCGATCGCCCCCACAAGCAGCCTAACCATGGGTGACCACCCTTGCAGGGGGCCTAGCCATGAGCAATTGCCCTTGCATACAAGTAGTTTGCGTGCGAATGTTGCAAGAATATGTAGAATAATTATACAAGATTCAATCTCATCACACGTAGTTTAAAAGTCAATCTTTTCATGAGCAACCTAGCTCTGACACCACTGTTGGGAAACTACAAAAGAGCATCATATGTATAGTGGAAGAATAAAATAAAACTGATATCCCACGTTTATCATGTCGTAGTGCAAAGATTATTGTATGAAAAGCCATAAATATCAAAAACTATGACTAGTGTGAGATTGATTATCTAGGGAGATCGTATATCCTTGAAATTCTAAATCCAGATGGAGAGGATGAAGGAGTTTAAATATCCTCCTCTCTTGCGGTATCCATATAATAGATCGTTGCAACAATACTCCTCCAATTGTAGCCCAACAAACTTATAATTCTAACTCATCTTCCTGTGACACTTATGGAAGAAGATCTGTTATTTTTTTCGGTACCCTCTCACAGCAGGGAGGGACTGGTTGGTTGAGAAGATGAGAGAGAGAGAGGAGAATAGGAGGGGGCGGCCAAAGGGCAGCCTATCACTATTATGCCACCCCTGTCTCCTATTTATAAAGAGCCATAAGAAAACCTTAATGGATCGTACCTTGGTGGGTATTAGATCTCCATCCAATTACCCACTCCTTGGATTATTGGATCTCTATCCAATAATCTCAATTAGCCTCTAATTAGGCTTCATATAAGGAGTTCATCAATGTTGGGTCTCATTCAATGAGAACAGAGGCTAATTGGATAACTCATATTCAATCCTCTACTCGTTGAAATATCCACTATTTGGGTATGACCCTCTAGGCCCAATATTGAGTTGGTTATGAGTCTTACCTATCAGAACTCTTTCTGACTCAATGAATTATTATACCATAATAATTCACTTATCAACTATGGACGTACTAGGCCATTATGCTATAGTCCCCAAATGGTATAAGAGATCAAATCCATTGGACATGTCTGTCCTTAGTTACTGTGTGTCTATAGTCACTCATCCAACTAATATCTTAGAGACCGTATATTGGGTATGGTACTATCAGGCCACATACAAAATCTATCCAAGTCTTGCTCTAATCAGATTCTCTTGGAGAACTTCTTCTCTCTTAATCCGAATGACCCTGGCTAGGGATTTGCCCGAGCATAAACACATGTGATATTCGTCTCGTGATACTGAGAGTATATTATCCTATATTTATACTCAATTGACTTCGTAGGGTTGGCTTCCAATCCTGATAATTGATTGTACCAGATCTAGAATTTTTCAGACCTGTAAACCCGACGTCAAAGAAAAGAGTACTCAAACAAGACATCCTTGGTGTCTCAAGTCTGAGGACTAGACACACAAATGAGACTACAAAATTGTTATCTAATATTATGTATCATTAACCATCTAGCATTTCATAAGCAGATTAATCAGTGAACTCATTCTCCAATGAACTCATTCTCCCCACACGAGTGACTATGAGATCAGCTGCCTCCTTCACATGGATGAGAATACAATACACCGATCTATCTGGTTATCTTGATGTCCCTCTCGAGTACCCTATGATCGGGATTATTTAGTATCTATATTTTAAAGATAAATCAGTCTTATTATCGTGATCTCATCACGATCTGATTCGTATAGCATATATCTAAGGACATCACAATATATGCAACATGTAATATAAAGTAAGAATATACCAATAATAATAATAAGCAAAAAAATCGTGTAGCATGTCACATGTGTCATCACTCACATAATTGGCTTATAGGGCACCTTTAACTAGTGGCAATTAGTAAACAATAAATGAAAACTATATTTTAAATGTGCATTGATGTATGTGTTATCTAATAAAATTATATTTTCAAGGTTCATTCATATTATATAACAAATTACCCTTCAAATATTTATAATATTTATTCAAAAATAAATATATTTTTTATTTAGATAAATAACTAAATAAATAAATACATGTAATCTAACAAAAAAATTATATAGCCTAGATATTTAATAAATAAATAATATAATCATATAAATAAATATAAACTAAATTTTAAAAATAAATAAATAAATTTTAATTTAAAGATATAAATGATGTTGGTTTCTCACTAAATCATATTGGCAATATGATGATTTTATATAATGTAATAAGGTATTTTGAGAATTTAAAAATTATATTAATATCCCACAAATGTTGAAATGCTACTGCTATCATAAGGTAACATCAACATTTGAGCATTTAAATATCTAAGCCAAATGTGATTAGAAAAAAATTTATCAAACACCAATTCACATTTGATATGTGCATTTTGCCCTTAATATATATTTCAAATGTGTTCTCAAATGCACCCTATTTCTTAGTTCTTTAGGTAAAAAGGTAAACAGATGAATGGCCCTTCTAAATCATCAATAGGGTAGATAATGTTTTTTATAAGTCATGGTTCTAAATTTATAATGTATTCCACACAAATAGTTGAGTTGACACTAATTGGGGGGGGGGGGGGGGTAGAAGTAAAAAAAGTACTTAGTTTGAAAAAATATGCTTGAGGTAAAAACTGAAACTAAAAGTATTTTTCGCTAAGATCAAGTTATAGAGCGATTAAACTTAAGACTGAATGAAGAATCTCGATTTGGCTACGGAGTGCTAAATAAAAAGTAAGTAAAGAAAGGCTCACAAGTTTATAGTGGTTCGGTTACCAACTTGACCTACGTCCACTTCCCGAGTCCTTCTTTGTCGAGATATGCTGGTGTCCACTAATGATCTTCTTCCACAGGTGAAGATCAAAACTCTTTACACCTTTCTTTTTTTCTCAAACTTAGGAGAAGAACATTTACACTCTCCTTTTCGTAGGTTTAAGAGAGAAATCTTTACAATCTTCCACTCCTCTTAACCTCACTTTACACTTGAAGCACACAATGGAAGTTCTCAATAAATTCTAAAAGTATTTTTCCAGTACTTTCACCTCTTTTTCTTCCACTTTCTTATTCTCCCAAGCAAGAAAACTTAGGATATTTATAGACTCCAATTTGGCTTCAAAATTTAGAGCTAAAACTCAAAAATCCTCAAAATCCAGGATACAGGTAGTACTACCATCAAAAGCAACTAGAATTCTTGGGTATCGACAATACCACCATCGCTTAGGCAGTACTACCGTTGCCCACCGATAATACTACCGTTGGGCAGCCCGAAAATATACTTTTCTATACTATTCTATACCCGAGGTGTACCTCTTGTTGACCCCTTTTCAGGTCAACGAAATGAGCTCAACCAGAGCTCAAATCCTAACCCAAAGTAGACCCGCTTGCCTCTCGTTGAGTTAATTTGGATTTCTCCAAATCTAACTCAATTAGACTTAAAACACATGATGCTAAATACGACATACTAAGACACAATTACAATTAATTTTGTTGTCTGACACATAAATCGATCTTCCGAACTCCTGGTGAACTTCTTGGCATCCTCTAGTGAACTCCCGATGAGTCTCTCGATCATCTTTCGGTGAACTATTGATGCACTCCCGATAAGCTCCCAATCACCTTCAACGAGCTCTCGGCAAACTCCTGGTAAGCCCCCGATCACTTTCGGCAAGTTTCCGATAATCTCCCGATGAGTTCCCACTATATTGTCCGAACTCCCACCTGATGCCCAAACTTGATTCCAGCAACATTAGATTGTATTACATTTTCACCATCTTTTATCCTGCATCACTCATCTCTAATACATAGATTAGATCATAAAACTCATTAATTGATTTCATTATCAAAATTGAAGATTCAATAATGTCCCTCTTTTTAATGATGATAACCAATTGATAACGAAGTTAACATTAACTCCCCCTATGTATATGTCATAAGATAAATAGAGTAAACTTGAATTTAAAAGAACCTATCACTTTTGAATTCAAGTATAATATTTTGATAATATTAAAATTTTCATAATTTAACCATTCACGATATCATACATAATAAAATTTGTAAAGCATTCATCTTCTTGGTAACACATGATAAATAATTTCAACCAAAAATATATTTCACATGATAAACATGTCATCTATCATGATACAACATCTATCTTCTTGGTATCACATAAAAATTACAAATGTTTTAAAAATCTTAAAATATTTTTTATGTCATTAGTTATATCATTTTTTCCCCTTTGTCATCAACAAAAAAGAGATCAACTTATATTTGAACATTATTAAACATTTATCACAATATTTAGTACATAAAGAAAGAATTTAGTTTATTTCTCCCTCTCAATAAAATAAGAAGAAGAATAATAATAGAGTTTAATCCATTTCTCGTTAAATTGCTTTCTCCCCCTTTGTAAATAAAATAGAAGAAGAAGAAGGGGCGAGAGGGGTGTCAAAGATCCAAAAATCAAATATCCAAAAAAAAATATCAAGAGGGGGAATACATTTGAAAATATTTAATCAAGGATTTAAAAGATCCATTAATCAAAATAAATTTTTGAGGGAGAGGATAAAAATGAATCTCGTCATTAAAAGAAATACAAATCACATTTTCTCTTTTGTAAATAAAAATTTCAAAAGGAAAGAATCATTTCGAAAGAGAGCTCAAAAAGCCAAGAAATCTTAGAGAAATATAAAAGCTTCTCATTGCATTTAGAAGATCATCTCATGTAGATGTTAATAAGAAGCTCAATTTATAAAAGTCAAGAAATCCAAAAAATATGATAGCAAATCAAGCTCAATTTGCAATATGTATTTCTCATGTATTTAGAAAATTTAAAATTTTTAATTTTCTTCTAAGCAAATTATTCCTCATTTAATGTTGAAAGATTTATCATGTCTAGTCTTTTCGTTGTTATAAGATAACAATTTTATCTCTACTTTGGTCATTGTTAAAAAGAAGGGAAGAATACAAAGGTACAAAATCTTTTCTTTTATATCAATTTTTAAATCAATGATAAAGTTAAGAAATATCAATTTGGTGATAAGGTATGTCATTCATGGATATAAGGAACAAAGAAATCATATCATGAAGGATATTAGTATCAAATCATGAGTACCAAAAGATATTTTTTAATTTGACAAATTTCTTTTTAGTTCAAAAGAAATCTTATGAGATCAAATACCAAGGATCTTGATTCATATAAATAATTTTCCTTAATAAAATGAAAGAATCATAATGAATGGTCTTGATTTATTTAAAGCTCTCAACTTATGATTTTCAAGATGTCAAGATCATGATAAGAACTTTTCTATGGTAAGTTGCATAGGAGAAAAGATAAAAAAATCTTGATTTATATATAAAAAATTTTAAGTTATCTTTTCACGGTTCTTAATGAAAATCTCAAGATAGAAAGTCATAAGTCTCCTCTTTGGTAAAGAGAAAATTATAGAAATAAAACATTCATTCTCATAAAAGATATCTCAAGTAAAAAAATCATGGGAAAGTTCATGATTTGGTTGGAAAAAAATCTCATTCAAATTTTAATCATCAAAATTATTTTTATAGTTCATGAGATTCAACAATAATGGTATCACTTTATCTCTTATTGAAAACTCGATTAAAAAATTTTCAAAGAAAAACTTTTTCTCTTTTTAATTGTTTCAGTTCATGTGATTTGTTTTATACAAAACTTCCTTCTACTTTTATACCAAATTCATGCATTAATTATCATTTAAAACCTAATTTCATTTTAAAAAAATCATCAAGATCATTATAATAAAATATTTTCAAACAAGTAAAATATTTTCAAACTTTTTAAAACTGAAAACCAAGTATCATTTCCAAAAGAAATCATAAAATATTTTCAAACAAACGCTTTGATTTATTTTAATTCTAATGATTTTTCTTTCTTAAGTGAGTCTAACTCCTTAGACTTAGTGAAATGAGTTACCATACTCATTTTCAAAAAAATTATTTATTTTTCTGTATTTCAAATCTCAATTCAAGAATGATCTAACATTCAATCATATAACATATTTCAAATCAATATACAACCCATCTAATATAACATTCAAATCAATCATTAAATATATAAGCCAATAATTTTTTACTTAAACGATCAATCTTATCTAAAGTCAACATATAACTCATTTATCATTTCAATCATCATAATCAAATCAATTATTCAATATACATGCCAATAATATTCAAAAGATAATGGTTTGAAGAATTGTAAAGAAAACTTAGAATCATATAAAAAGGATTTATTTGGATAAATATTTTTGAGAGTCAAGAAGATTGTTTTACATAAAATACCTCTCAAATCATAAAAACCAATATATCATGTAAAATAAATCATATGAAAACACATTAAAGATCATCATCAAAATTATTTTTCAAAAAATTTCAGTAGATGCAACAGAGATAGTTTCTCACTATAATATAAGTTTTAATTTTTGTACTAACATGCTCTAGTTTTCTATATAAAATCATTTCATCATCAAAAATCAATCAATCTTAATTGTATAACCATGAATCATTAAAATATTTATTATCAATAATTTTAATTCTAATAATTTTTCTTATTATTGTTATTTAGGTTGGTGAGCTTGAAAGGAGTGTTAGATCTTAAGTCATGTCCCTTGAGCAGCCTTTATCAAAATACCATTTTGTGCTCTTAGCCTTGGTTTGGAGATAAAACCTATAATAAATGAGGTTTTGGTTCAAGTACTCATTTAACTTTGGGACCCTCATGAAAAGCTCTACCTAATTTAAGGAAAGACATTTGATTATTTATGGTTCTTTTAGAAACTCAAATCAACTTCTGTGGACTATACTTTCTAAATGGGCATCTATAGACAAAGTGTCTACATCTACCATAAAAATTATATTTGTTCTTGGGTGAAGAATGTAATGTGGGCTCTTTGATAAACATAGTGCTTGGTTTAAAAAATATGTTTGAGGTAAAAATCAAAACTAAAAGCATTTTTCGTCAAAATCAAGTTAGAGGGCTATTAAATTTAAGACCGAATGAAGAATTTTAATTTAGTTATTAAATACTAAAATAAAAACTAAGTAATGCTCATAAATTTATAGTGGTTCGGTCACCAATTTGACCTACATCCACTTCCTGAGTCCTTCGTCGAGGCCCGTCGGTGTCCACTAATGATCTTCTTATATGGGTGAAGATCAGAATTCTTTACACATTTATCTTTTTCCTAGGCTCAGGAGAAGAAACTTAACACTCTCCTTTTCATAAGTTTAGGGGAGGAACATTTATGATCTTCCACTCTTTCCTTAACCTCACTTTACACTTGAAGCACACAAGAAAAGTTTTCAACAAATTCTAAGAGTATTTTTTCAGTATTTTTATCTCTTTTTCTTCCAATTTCTTGCTCTCCTAAGCAAGAAAAGTTGGAGTATTTGTAGACCCTAATTTAGCTTTAAAATTTAGAGCCAAAACTGAAAAAATCCTTGGAATTCGGGGTACGGGCGGTACTACCCACTGGCACCGGTGATGCTATCGCCGAAAGCACCTAGAATTCCTAAACGATAACTGTATTACCATCACCCACTGGTGGTACTATCGTCGGGTAGCCTGGGAATAGTCTTTCTCGTACACTTATGTACTCAAAGTGTACCTCATGTTAACATCTTTCTAGGTCAACAAAATGAGCTCAACTTGAGCTCAAATCCTAACCCAAAGTAGAACCAGTTATCTTTCGTTAAGTTAATTTAGATTTCTCAAAATCTAACTCAATTAGGACTCAAAATATATGATACTAACTATGATATACTAAGACACAATTATAATCATTTTTGTTGTCCAATGTCATCAATCGATCTTTCGAACTCTAGACGAAATTCCCAACATCCTCTAGTGAACTCCTGGCAAGTCTCTCAATCATCTTCTAGCGAACTCTTGGTGCACTCCTAGCAAACACTCAATCACCTTTAGCGAGCTCCTGGCGAACTTTTGATAAGCCCCTTATCACCTTCGACGAGCTTCCAGCAATCTCCCGATGAGTTCCCACTACATCGTCTAAACCCCGACCCGATGCCTGAACTTGACTTCGGCCCATTATTAGATTGTATTACCTTTTCACTATTGTAGTTAATCATGCATCACTCATCTCTAATATACAGGTTATATCATAAAATCTATCAATTAATTTCATCATCAAAATTCGAGATTCAATAAGCCTACCAACCAACATTAGTGAGGGCATTCACATGTTGAATGGGGGAGAATAAAAAACAATCAACATGCCCGCAACACATTGGTCAGCAGACTTAATATGAGAGATATTAGTGATGTGTGGATCAGGCCGAGCTTGCCTATGAGAAAACTCAGGTGGAGCCAAACAAATCTTAGATACTCAATCGAATATCAAACTACATAAAGACTAAGGTCAAATAGGATTTTTGACGTGGTCCAATTGATACTCTAGTCAATCAAGGAATGAAATGTGAAAATTTAAGTAAAACTAATAACTAAATTAGATTACTATAGTTTAATAAAATTGTATAGTTGATTTGATAGGAATGAACATTCTATGATATAAGTGAAATATTCCTTCAAATTTTTATATTGGATTGGGGCCAATGTGGCTTACTCGTTTACTGGGTCATTAGCCAACATGTTGAGCATACAGCACCCTCAAACCCCACCCCCCTCCTCTCTCTCTCTCTCTCTCTCTCTCTCTCTCTTGGAGGGATTTAAAAGTGGTAGCTAGTGTATCAGTTAACCATTGCTAATATTCGGCTCAAGGAGGCACATCAGACAATTTTAGATGTTTTACTCAAGGAGAATGCATCAGGTAACCCTCGAGGCTTTGCTTGAGGAGAGTGCATCAAGCTTATTTTGATACTTAACTTTTAAAGGTAGCATCAAGAACGTTTTGATATTTAGCCTAAGAAAAGTGTATCAAATATATTTTGATGTTTTGATGGTTAGTTTGAGAAGGATACATCAAATATATTTTGATGGCTAGACTGAGAATGTATTGAGCGTGTTTGGATGCTTAGTTCGAAAAGAATGTATTGGGTATGTTTTGATGCTACATTCAAGAAGGGCATGAGTGCATTTTGATGCTTAACCTAAGAAAATAGCTCATTTTGATGTTTACTCCAATAAAAGCGTATTTTGATGCTTAATAAGATCATATTTTAATACTTAACCCAAGGATGATGCATCATACAACCTTTTCAGATTGATTCTAACAACCAACACTTCTGTCAGTCAATGCCTCAATGAGTGAAAAAATTTATAGAACTGTTGAGTCACTAGGCATAAAGATCAAGTAGGAGAATTTTAAGCTAAAAGATTAAGCAAGAAAACCTGATGGGATAACAGGGAGTCAAAGTGATGCTTGGGGATTATAAGTGGCTTCTATATAGCAATGAGCCTCATTTTGCAAGCTGAGCCCCCTTGTGCTTCCTGAGCCTTTTGTCCCCACTGCTTCCCTCTCTGACCTCAGAAGCATCATTGCTCGTCCTTGTTCTTTGTTAGGTCAGGAAGAGATCTTCTTCTTTATAGTTCGAGTCTTACTCTCTCAATCGAGGGGCGAGAGATCAAGGTTAGATTATTAATAACCAATCCTAATTTTTGGAAAGCATTACAATAAAATATGTCGACAAAGCTACTTGTACCGATCATATCAATGGAGATAGTAAGCAATCAATGGTAGTCAACTACGTCTCTATTAGGGACCAAGAGCCAGGAGAACCTTGGCCCCATTATAAACGCCTATATGAGGATTGAGGGATATGCATTGATGATCGTTAGAGCCTCCTATGTAAATCTAATGATAAGTCTGTGCCATTATCTCCTCTTCAGTTTATCATATCGCCAAAAGAGTGATGATCGAACACTTAGGGCAAACATTTTCAATGACATACTGCTTAAACTCCTTGGGCAACTAAGGAATAAAAAATGAATGAAACATGGCTTTATGCTTTTGTGGATTTCACACCACCATCGAATGCTACTAGGGTTGATAACTGAAAACTTGGGGAAATCAAATTTTCTGAACGAAGGTGGACTCAATCGAGGGGAAGTCGAACGAGTCTTCCTCCCTCAACAGGTGAAACTTGATAGAAACTAAGGAAAGCTGTATTGAAAACAAAGAAAAGAAGTGCATCTTATATTCTTTAGTTGTACCTATTTATATAGGATAATAAAATATTGAAAGGATAAGGTTGTTGAGAATTTTCCTTAACAGCTTAACTACAAGTTGTTACAATAATCTTATCGTTTAACATACCCCCGTAAGATTGTGCTCCTGTCAAGGACGTCAATCTTGGACCTATGAAGTGAAAATAGCTTGCGGGCAAGTGGCTTCGTGAGAGAGTCTGCCAGTTGATCTGTCGTATGAACATGAGAAACATGTAGTTATCGGTTGATCACTTGATCTCGTACAAAATGAAAGTCAATTGCTATATGTTTCATACGAGAGTGAAATACTGGATTTGCACATACGTAGGTAGCTCCGATATTATCACAATATATGGTAGGAGTGACAGAAGAGCGGATGTTAAGTTCTGTGAGCAGATTCATCACCCAATTAAGTTCTGCAGCTGTAGTTGTAATAGAGCGATACTCAGCTTCAGTAGTTGACCGAGCAACAATCTTTTGTTTCTTGGAACTCCAACTGATTGGATTAGCGCCTAGGAAAATAATATACCTAGATGTCAATATTCTATCATCAACATTTCCAGCCCAATCAGCGTCTACATAAACATAAAGTTGGAGTAGAGAGTTTTTATGGAGAAGTATGTCATAGTCAAGAGTGTCATTAAGATAACGTAATACTCGTTTAACTGCTGACCAATGTATAGTAGATGGTCTATGCATGAATTGGGACAGCTTGTTGACTGCAAATGAAATATCTAGGCGGGTGATAACTAAATATTGTAAATAGCCAATTACTTATCGATATTGTGTAGGATCTGTAGCAGGACTTCCATCATTTAATCGAAGCGATTCACCAGTGGAAAGGGGAGTGGAAACAGCATTTGCATCCTTCATGTTTGTCTTGACTAATAAGTCTTGAGTATACTTCCGTTGAGAGAGGAAAAGTCTGGAAGATGTAGACATTGCTTCCACTATAAAAAAATAATTTAAGGGACCGAGATCTTTGAGGGAGAATCTGGCGGCCAACTTCTTAATGAACATTGTAACCTCCATAGAGTTATTACCGGTCACAATAATATCATCCACGTAGACTAAAAGATATATTATACTATCCGGTTATTGACGGAGAAATAAAGAGGCATTAGACTTAGAGTTAGAGAAGCTGACTGACATCAGAAACGAGCCGAGTTCTTTGTACCAGGCTTGTGGAGCTTGCCGAAGACCATAGATAGCCTTATGGAGTTTACAGACATGTTTCAGATATTGAGGATTAAGAAAACCAGGAGGTTATTCCATAAAGACATCGTCAGTTAATCTTCCTTGTAAGAAGGCATTGTTGACATCAAGTTATCGCAGATGCCAACCTTTTGAAACGGCTAAACTTAGAATCAGTCGGATTATTCTGGATTTAACAATCGGACTGAATGTCTCTGTAAAATCAATGTCAGTACACTGATAAAAGCCTTTGGCCACTAAACGGGCCTTATACCTGGCAATGGACCCATCAGAGTTCCGCTTAACTCGAAAAACCTACTTACACCTGATGACATTTTGTGCAGGATGAAATGGAACAAGTGTCCAGGTAGAGTTATGAAGGAGGGCATGACATACTCATCAGATATAGCTTGATGCTAGTGAGGAGACTTTTGGGCTTGAATAACCGTGGTAGGTTCACAGATCTCAACAAATAGAGTCACAACTGTATTGAGGTCAAGAACCTAACGGGGTTTGAAAATACCACTTTTAGAGCGTGTTGTCATAGGATGTCTAAGTGGTTTAGGAGATAATGGTAGAATCGATGCTGGAGAAGTAATAGAACATGGTGAGTCGGACTGAAGAACAATAGTAGAAGTAGGCAGGGGTGAGGGAAATAAAAAGGAGGACTCCACAAAGATCACGTGACGAGACACAAAGACTTTGTGAGTCAAAGGATCATAGCATCAGTAAGCGTTATGTTCAAGAGAGTAACCAATGAAGGTGCAAGGTTTTGACCATGGGGCTAGTTTATATGATGCATAAGGACGTAACCAAGGATAGCAGACACAACCAAAGACTCTAAGTTTATGAAGGTCTACGGGTTTATGAAACAGTTTTTCAAAAGGTGATTGATCCTGGAGGACTGGAGTAGGCATGCGATTAATCAGATAGACTGCGGTCTAGAACGCTACAGACCAAAAAATAGTTGCCATGGAAGCATGATGGAGAAGTGTAAGACCAGTTTCAACTATATGTCGATGTTTGCGTTCGGTTGAGCCAACTAGCTGAGGAGTGTATGGAGGAGACTTGAGATATTGAATACCACAGGTATTCAAGTATGGTGTTAGAGATTGGTATTCACCTCTACTATCAGAGTAAACTATTTTAATGGTGGATTGAAAGATATTTTTCATCATTTTTTTGAAGGTAATAAAGGTTTTAGAGACCTCAGACTTATGTTGAAGAGGATACAACCAAGTATATTCGGTAAAATAATCAACAAAGATAACATAAAATTTGAATTTGTCAAATGAAATACTCGGTGCAGGACCCCAAACATCAGTATATAAAATTTCAAACGGTTGCGAACAAGAGATAGAAGAATATTCAAAAGGTAATCTATGACTTTTGTTACTAAAACATGCATCACAATGAGTAACACTAGAACTTGCTCTAACAGACGGAAGAGAATAACATAAAATTTTTTTTTGGAGAGTTGAGAAAGAAGGGTGATCCAGACGATGATGCCACACATCCATTGGAACAGTAATAGAAGAGTAGGCAGTGGGTTGAGAGATCGATGGCCACTGGTAGATGTTATCTTTGCTCGTGCTTTGAACTAACGATGCCCTCGTGCTCAGATCCTTGACAAGAAAGGAGTCAGGAAAGAATTCAATTGATGTATTATTTTGTTTACAGAATTGAGAGATAGAAATAAGATTATGTTTGATATGAGGAGCGCACAACACATCATCTAGTGTAAAAGTACGAGAATGCGAATTAAGCATTATGGAACCAATATGAGTGATAGAAAGTCGCTTACCATCACCGATGATGACGTCATCGGTACCACCATAGCTGTTGTGAAGGGACAAGTTCTGGAGGTCCGAGGTGATGTAATGGGAGGCGCCAAAGTCCATAACCCAGGAATATTGATCAGAGGTCGGGGCAGCAGCAAGATGTGCTTGGGGCATAGTAGCAGAAGGTCGAGGACGAGATCGACAGACCTTAGCGGAGTGACCAACCTTATCACATAGCTGACAGACTATGCGTTGCTGAGGCATAGGAGCAGGTTGCTAAGGTTGTTGATAGTTGATGTTGCTACCTAGAGGCATGGGAGCAGGACTCCAAGGCTGTTGGTGATGGATGTTGCTTCCTTGGTGCAGAGGTTGTCCAAGTCCTTTGTTGATAGGTCTAGAATGTTGATTGTTCTTCCTTTTTGATTTGTGACTCACCTAAGCAGTAATAGGTGGGCCTGGAACCTTATCTTCACGCTTTAGAGATGACTCATAGCCATTTAGCTTGTCAGACAGCTCCTCAAATGATAGCGACGAGTCACGTGCCCGTTAAGACCATTAAGAGTATGAACAACAATTTCATCATCACTGAACAACCAGTAATAGGTGGGCCTGCAAATTCTTTATACTCAACTCCAAGACCATTAAGAGTATGAACAATAATTTCATCATCACTGAGGTGGTGCCCTATTAATACTAAATCATCGATGATAAGTTTTATATGTTGGAGATAATCACGAATGGTACTTCCCTCTTGTTTGATGTTCATGAGTCGTGAGAGGAGGCCGAGCATATGAGTGCATGAACGATTAGCCAATGTAGTTTGCAACTTGCACCAGGCTTCAGCAGCAGTAGCACATAAAGATATAAGTGGTGCAACAGAACCAGCAACAAAGGCTTGAATTGCCTGGAGAATGAGACGATCTTGACGTAACCATAACTTGTGCTCCGAATTTGATACTGGACTTGGTGCCCCCAGGATGATAATCATTTCTAGTGGACAACTAAAAGATCCATCAACATAGCAGCCTAGTAAATCATAGCCAAAGAGGAGATTAGAAAACTAAGCATGCTACGATACGTAGTTTCCTCCTCTGGATAATTTGATGGGGATGAGGGCTATAGTATTAATAGATACAAGCCCTGTATGTTGAAAAGCACTATTCCTTCCTACAGGAACAATAATTGGAACTTGAGAGATAGAAGACGAAGACATTAGGGGAAAGGATACCAAGCACTATCGTTTTTGGGTCCGAAAGATATACGGTGATGAATGGCTTATAGATCCGATGTGTGCTAGAAAGAAGGCTACAAGCTATGCAAATAGGCTACTACAGCAGGCAATAGAGATATGAGAGAAGGCTGTTGTTGCCGGGTAGACAGCTAGGAGCAAATGTAGCAGCTTCCTACTCTTCTCTTTAACTCTTTAACCTCGACTGGGAGCAAAGACACTACCCACCGGAGGAAGAGGGTTGCTGCTACGTGGCAGCGGCGGTGGCGATGGTGTCATCGGAAGGAGCGATTGCGACTATTGATTACGGTCGAAGATTTCGGAGGAATACGTCTCCGCTTTCAGATGGTTTTGCAGAAAAGGGACAGATGATGTCAAGAGATCGGTGTCGATCTCGTTGGTTCCTGTTGATAGAGGAGGCAGACGTGCCGCGACGGTAGATGGGTAGGAGTTGACGGCAGCTTCTGCACGCAGCTGGAAATGGTGGAAACTTACTGTTGTTTGACAGCGAGAAAAGAGCTTGCTCTAGGCAAGGTGCTCTGATACCATGATAGAAACTAAGGAAAGCTTATTGAAAACAAAGAAAAGAAGTACATCTTCTATTCTTTAGTTATACCTATTTATATAGGAGAATAAAATATTGAAATGATAAGACTCTTAAAGGATTTTACTCAGCAGGTTAACTATAACTTGTTACAATAATCTGTTTAACAAAACTCCCAGTATATGTCTTTCATGAAAACCCTCAGTACTCTGATGCCGATACCAAACTTGTGAGAGGCTTTGACAAGAACAGGCTCTGAATACTCGATGCTTTGAACAACCAAATCCTATTTAACATCCTTTCCTCCTGTCTAAAAAGAACACCTTTGAAGCAAAGCATAAAATGCCAAAAGATGAATTCCAACATGAACCTAGATTAAATCACAAAAGAAACGACGTGGACTTACTGCTTGGGTGTAACTTGTAAAAGATTGAACAAATTCTTAAGAGTAAAATCTCCTACTGGCCTCAAACTACAGCCATAAATGGTCTCGTATACACTACTGTTTTGAACAACTACTACAATTTCGTACTTCTCCAGCAGGAGATCGATGACTCGGCCAATGGACGTCGACTTAGTTACACAAGGAGGCGGGCCCCTCATCACCGAAGAAACAGGTGCATCTAACTGCAAGGAAAGGAGCATCAACCGACCATCAGAAGTCTTCAACGCCTGCAACACTCTTCATCAGTGATAACGTACCTTGTTGCAATAGTTGCGATAAACAATTCCAACACAGCTGCCCCATTCATCCATGACTGGAACGACAGAATCGAAGAAGAAACGCATGACAACTTTATTCAAGGTCATGCTAGAAGTTAATGGGTTGGCCTCATCAAAAGCTGTCATATACTTCTCGACTGGATCATCCACCGAAACCTGAATGACAGGACATAATGTTAAAGGTCGACGGCAACTTGAAGAGAATCCTGAGAACGAGCTTTGTACCTGAGGAAGGATGTGAGGCCTACGCATGGAACCAGTGAATCCTGATAGAGCCTCTACACTGATTGCAATCTGCAGCCAACTCTGACTAGTTAAAACACGTCTTTCATATCTACCATGCAGTTGTTCTAATTGAATATGAATAATGTAGATGTAAATTTCATCGAGACCAAAATTGAATCCTGATAATATTAACTGAACTCCAATCAACCCAATTGCTCATACGACAAAATCTGAAATAGAAAAGATTATTGTAAATACCATGCCTCCTCTACTTGTCCAAGAGAATCCTTCCCGTCTGGTAATTATTTTGAACAAAACATCCTTAGCAAAATCAACCTGTAAAATAATTGACAATTTAAACATAAAAGTAGAAAAAACAGACAGATTTCATGATGATACAAGTCATATGGTATCTACCACGCATACATCAATCATACTAGTCTGGAGTTGATAGTAGAGAAGGCATAAAAAGTAACACATTTTCACCTGCGTCTAGATTTACCTAGGAAGCTGATAAATAACCATGTTTTTTTTTTCAAGGAACCAGGAAAATTCTAACTGCTGAACATATGAGTTGTAGTTTTAAAAAGATGAGGCAAGGAAATCTGCAACACAACACATTTAAAATAAATCTCTTTTGTACATGAACTTTAAAAAATGCATATCTACCAATGCTCACATGGTGCAAGAACTCATTCATGTAAAAGATGCAATTCATATTCATTTTAGAATCCATGTAGTTATTAATCACTAATAAGTGGCCAAGGAACTAACGGACAACATCATGCCCGTGTGCTATATATAGCAGTGGCATATACTGCCTATGCTTAATCTGCATATGACAAGTATCATAATGCCAGGTACACTATATGTATGCTCCTTCCATTCCTATGGCTTATTGTTTCATATTATGAGATTACACATTTGGTAAAGATCTTTGCATTCAAAACAATACACCATAAGTAGAAAGGATTACCAAGAAAGCAACATGTCAACGAAGTTTGCTCAAGTTGCTAAAAAAACAATTGAGTTGTACATTAAAAAAGGATAATGTGGATTACATTTTTACTTGCTCTCTCTACTATGTTAAAAATGACATCATTGACCAAATTGACTAGAAAACATCAAGCTGTTCATTAGATCATAATCAAGTTAGTTTCCTTGAGCTGCATTAGGAATAAATGCATAATATTGAATAAAACTCTACATACTTCCAAAATACTATATGTTTATAAAGAGTTCCATGGTATGACAGTTGCTCATAAGACTCAAATCGTTCTAAAACAAATAATGAAAAACAAATATTGATGATATTTCTATGAGGAAATACTAGTACCTGGTTGTCATTTATTGCTGCCTCCATCAGAAGCTCATCACCCTTTCCCTTGAACTAAAAGAGAAATTGATCCAACAGAATCAGATCACATTCTCATATTTAGCCTTTTGACCATATCAAAGTCTCCCCTCATTACGAAAGTCCGCATCATGAAATGAAAAAGATGGGGCTTCAGCCTAATATCACTATCCTTGCCAGACTGCTTTATTATCTCTGCAAATATACAAAAAGCACTTAGGGCAAAATCAAAGAAAAAAAAGTATCAGAACAAACAGAACATCACACTGATCAAAGACTGGAAGGTACAAAATCAAATATTCTATTAACAAAAAAAAAAGCTGTAAAATTGTTTAAGTGGCATGTCAGGCACAAATTAGCATGCTGTGTGTTGATACCTCTTTAGTGTTACAACCCATGCTGACCAGCACAGCAATCCTTGAGGTGACTTGTATATATATGGAGATAATAAAAAATCACGTAGTAGAAATGTAAATATGCTTTTCTAGCATAAGCAGATTTTCAATGTGCAGGCTAATTAATATGGCTTTACATATCAGAGCCCTTTGAGATAATAAGCTTGCACTTACTAACTTTTGTAAAGGTCATTATTTGGCCAAATAGTAACTAAAATGATCAACATTGCATTAATCAGAACAAATTATTTAACCAAGATTGTGCTCGAACCTCACTCAAGCAACAAATTAATACTTCAAAATATTAATAGATAATCATCATTAATAAGCTCAAGATCCAACCCCAAAAAGCCTGACTGAGTATAGGAACATTTTAATCTTCACATCTTCTTTGTAATGCATGGTGAAGGATTTGAATTTAAAATCTTCGTTTTGCTCCCTTGTCCTCAGATTAAGGTTCTGCTTCTTAATTGCGTGAAATATGATGCTTAATCAATTTGTTTCCTACTTTAAAACGTTGAAATAAGTGGATTATTATTATACAAAATTTGACTATGACCTTTAATATCATCCTTTTCTCCTATTCCATATTCTTTTTGCATTTGACCATATCTTTTCTCTACTATCCCTAAAAGTCTCTCCCAATCTCTTATATGGTCCTCTTTTCCCCATCCTCCCCCCTTCTGCCCTTCTAAGCTTCTCCCACATTTCAAGCATTCCTCAAATCTCAACCTATTACCTATGAACCTATTACCTATGTATAGGAGATACTACAAAGTTTGACAAAATGGACACAAGACGAGAATCACTTCAATCTTGAATTACAAGATAACTCCAGTGTTGTGTCATTAGTCATTTTAATGATAAAATATACATACACAATGATTCAATAGAGGTCCATGACAAAAAAAGAAATATAACCATCGTAGAAGAGATTCCCTAACAGTTAGAGAAAGAAAAGTTACCCCTTGATTGATCCACATGCCAGCAGTGCATCGACCATTGCTGTATATGCAGTTCTATCAATAAAAAGATCAGAAGTTTTAATCTCTTCCACCATCTTGATAATTGAATGTAAGTCTTTGTTGTTTCCAAAGCCCTATACATGACCATTTAACATATGAGGTAGCTAGGTAATGGAAATATCTCATTGCTATTCCTAGTACGCATGCAGTACCACAACTTACAAATAAAGCAGAAGAGCAGAGAATGATGAAATTTAAATTGGTGCAAGTGGGTTGCATCAATAAGAAAACAATACATCCTACTGTTAACTGGCATAACCAACAAACTCGGTGTCTAATTGCAACCACATATATGCCCACTGAATAAAATATCAAATTTTTTTGTCTACGATTTCAATTGTTACCTTACCCTTGACCACTTTGTCCAAATTTACTATCAGGAATTATCCTAGTTATACCTTCCTTTTATTTTCTTTATTGTATTATCCCTTTTTCAGAATGGTTGCATAACTTAAACTACCTAAAATTACAACCTTCATTCTTTTCAGGAGATAACCTAGGAAACATAACAGAAAATGGAAGGCAACCTTATGAACATAGCTTAGAAATATGCCAGCATAAATACTTTTTGTACCAGATTTAACCTTTGATTTAGTAATTATGATTCATTGAGAAGTCAAAAAAATCATATCACTACTATGAACATGTTTTTATGTATTCATGGTTGGCCAATTATATAAGTTTTCCTAAATTTCATTCAACATAACCACAAGTTGTGGCAGTATAATTGCCACTCTATCAGTCAAGATATCTGAAGAGCTGTGGTGGCTTTTTTAAGAACCCCACTTGGACAAGCTTACTTTGTGTTTAGAGCTCTGATTACAGTTGCCATGGTGACAAAAAAGGTAGTGTTCTTCTAATAGCTTCCACCCCAAAAAACGAAAAACAAAGGATCTCATAACAGCTTCTTCAACACGGTTGGGGAAGAGCACAGCTATAAAAGCTTTGCTTTGAGGAAAGTAGATCTTTTGACTTCACAATTCCATTCTTACATAAGAAGTCCCCGCTACAGCATGGTCTACTATAGTAGAGAGGCCCACATTTGACTTATATAAGCTCTTGAAATTGATAGATTTGTTAAGCTTTGGTTAACTATTAGTTAGTTGAAGGAGTTCCAAGTCAGACTGAAATACACCTGGATAAGCGCAACAAGCTTTTTTCTATTATTAGAGATCTTCCCATAATCAAGTTCAACTCGTATGCCCTTTTTTTATATTATCCTACTTATATATATTTTGTATGTATGGGCTCTTTATATGATAATGATTACAATCAAGGTTTGTAATATTGTATCATACTGTTTGGTATGCTCAGTACATACCAGTCCGATAGAGGATTGATACACTCGATACAACTCGATATTTTAGTGTACTATGTATCGATATGCTCGATACGTACCATATCGACAACCAATCGATACGTTGGTATGGTACGTGATTGTAAACCTTAATTATAATAACTCAACTTGTAAGGGTTATGGAGGGTCATCCCAACCCAATATCATGGCCCCACAATAGTTCTAATACCTTCAAGTTTATTATAAATTTGGCAATCAATAAGCATGCAAAAGCATTAGGTAAAACCAAATAGCAAGCAAGCCAAATTTTCTTATCTCCCTACAGTATAAAGGTGCAAATAACTATTTTCACAACAGGTGAATTGATAATGTTTCCATATCTAATTAAATAAGAAAGATAGAATGTTTATTTAGTTATTTGACAAGCATCAATAATCCGAATAAGAAAATATAATTTAATGTTGGAGATACTTGTACTCAAGTAGTGTAAGTGACAGCATCCGCTATGAGTTCGCAACAATTAGACTTTTCAGCTTCTTCCCGTAAGACATGATAAATTATTTATTAAATATGTAGTATATTTTTGTCCACAAAAAAAAATAAATTATTATGCTCTAAACTGGCCTTTGAAATACTTGCTCAAAACCTTCATTTCTGCAAGCAACTGAACTGTAGCATCTATTCTCCAGATTTGACACATGCAAAAATTAATGCATTGTAGGTCAATTTATCATTCCCGAACTGCTAAAGCACCAAGACGGAAATCACTGTTTGTATATCCCTAAAAGAAGGTCCAAAAGAAATTACAGTCAATCAACATCATCATTACAAAAATTCATGAGTGGATACATAATATAAGATGACAGGAAGAGGAAAAAAACACCGATAGTTTTGGAACAAGTCAACAAATTACCTTGATCAGTAAATTACACAGTAAGAGGGATTGACCATCTTCATGAAGCACAAAATGGAGATGCGCAATAAGACCATTGGCACGCTGTATATCTCCTGCATTTTTAAGCTAGCTGCAAATTAAAAGAGTTTGACCATTCAAACTGAAAACACATTTTTGTGATAACTATTCAAACCCAGGTGCAAGTTCTTGGTGAGTTTGGCACATAAAAGAGCTTATTCTTGTGATGACCATAATGGCAAAACGTTTATCGTGCTAAAAATAAGCTAAACTTATAAACTTGAAGCCAACTTATTAAATGCATGCATGCCCTAAATAGGTTTTGGGTGATCAGAGAACTCATTATGCTTTTCCCCTTCTAGTCCGACTTCTACATCTCAGTTCGCATGTTCCGTCAATCATATATTTTTCTTTCATTTGCCTCAATAATTCTGCAAGTATACATTTAAATATTACTCTAAGTGTTTTATCTGTTTATTTTATCCTCCATTTTGTGGCTTCTTCAATATAATTGTGTTACAGACCGTGTTTTCGGTAAAAAGACAACTGTGCATGAAAGAAGATTCTCTCAGTATCAATCAGGACAATGCAGCGCAGAAGTAAATAGAAATATATCAAACTAAATCCAAAATCTTCTATAATTTGATTGTTGGCTTGACTTATATACCAAGATTCTTAATGGAAGCAAGGTGAAGCTACCACCTACTGCTCCAAAAATATCAGACAACTTGTAGCAGGCAATCATAAAAATGTATTGTTGTCATCCTTCTTTAATGCAATGAATTTGGTAAATAGTTTACAGAGAACCAATCACATAGAAACAGAATATAGTTGATCAGGACAAAATTTAAAATCTTTTTAGTTCGAAAAATGTGAAATCACTTCATCCGAATCGAGAAGAGAACTGAAAGGATTAACGAGATCATAGGGCAAACCTGAATCGAGAAGAGAATTCAATAGCCCATAAGATGACATGAGCTGACAATTGTACTCCCCCAAAAGCAAAACCTTTGTCTAGAGACTCAAGCATCTGGAATGCTTCATCAACTCTTCGAGCCTCACCTAAACCATTAGCAAGAGTTAACAAATATTCAATGCTATGAAGGTGAAATCAATATTCATATGCTAAAATTGACATGATTATGTTTTAGAGGTCCAAAACATTGAAACCCAGCATGCAAAAGAAATTCTACAGTAAATCATTTGAATACGAGACATTTTGTTCTCATTTAAGTTATGTCCTTTTTCCTTCCATACTGAAAACTCAAATAAAACTATTATCTCTTATCCTTTCACCTTTTTTTCATATGCTAATTATTGTCAGTTTCATTATCTTGCTTAAAAGCAAGATTTTAATTATCGATCCATACCGATATATCGATATATTATCGGTATTGATATATGATACCGAGTATATACCACTTAATATATTAAAATATATTATAATATTATATTATATTATATTATATTATATTATATTATATTATATATTATATATTAAAAAGGTGACGTCGCCTCGATTTATCTCCCGCGAGAGAAAAATCGCGGCGAGGGCGACAACTCAGCAACCCATGGGCGGGTGGCGGCGGCAGCACAAGCGACCCGCGAGTAAGGACAGACGAGTAATGAGCGGTCTGCATACCGGTAACATAGCAGACTAGTACGTACTGCCCATACCGGGCGATATAGATCCATATGGAAAACCTTGTTTAAAAGTGCTTTGTGCTTAATATTCTTGTGATAGGAACCCCTTGAGTTCTATTATAGAAGAGAGGGAGAAAGGATAAAGATCGTTTCGAGGGGATCAGCCTCCTTGATCGCTTCGAGAGAATTAGTCTCCTAAGGTTTGCCAAATGGCTGAGATGATATATCATTAATTGATGAAAAAGAAATAGCTACATCCATATTTATAGAGTTCTACACAAGAGTCCTTCAGGACTTGGACTTTTCCATCCAGAGTCCCTTAGGACTTGGACACCTAATTAAATAATAAACTTTAAGTAAAACTTCTAAGTATCTTATACTAAACTAACAAACTTACAAAAACATAACTTAAATATGACTCAAAATTCATCCCTCCTTCAAATCTACCTTGTCCTTAAGGCTGAGCAGCGTCAAACTATAGAAGTACTTTAGTCATAGGATATCTGTGGCGCATCACAACCCGTTGATTAAGTAGGGTCTCCACTTTGTGATAGTGTAAGCAATGGGCCGACTTCCAGTGTAGTAGTCATTACGGTCTTCTAAAGAACTCTCTCCAAACGATGGCTAGTTGTAGTTGTGACCTTGCTTCCACGTCTTCCATTGAGGATCACATGCTTTCCATTGATAAAAAACTTCATAATCAGTTTAGAAAAATTTCAAGAGACATCCAGGGTTGATAGTCATTCAATTCCAAGCACCACTTCGAAGTTTTCCAATGGTATCAAAAAGATATCTACAAGCAGTTCTTCACCCTGTATAATCAACTTTATCTTTAAACACTTGCTATCACAAGTTATAATTTATCCATCATGAGCTATTACTTGAAATTTGTCATAACCTTCAATGTGGTAGGCCAATCAATCAGTAACAATCTTACTATCTATAAAATTATTAATGCTACCGATATCAATTAAAATAGTAACAGACTAATGTTTCAAAATTTCTTCAATTTTCATGGTTTGTGAGTTAAAGTAATCGACTAATGCATGCACTGTATATGTGATAGGTCTAATATCTTCATCGAATCCATACCTGCATGATCGGACTCCACATTATCAGTTTTTAGTTCTTTCTTAATTAGTTCAATCATCAAAAGCTGCCCTTATTTGTATCGATGCTCCTTCTCCACTTTTTATCACAATGCCAATATAAACCCTTTGCTGATCTTTCCCTGAGTTCTTCTCGGGTTAGTCTTCCGGTGTTAGGGTTTCGGTTGGAAATAGATTGGGCGAGTAGCTTGCTAATCATCTATTTGTTGTCACTTCTGTTTCGACGATACTCCCTGTTGATTTTTTTTTCTTATGCAAACATGCAAATGAGATCGCAGCTATCATAGTGCGGGGGGCGAGTCTTAACTTCACATCGGATATCTAGATTAAGTCTTTTAATAAATATATCTACCAATTGTTATTCGAACTAATCTTTAGCTTGATTTAACAGTCGTTCAAATCTATTTTGATATTCTTGCACTATGAAAGTTTGATGAATTTCGACGAATTGTCCATCAACATTCTCATATTCTAATAATCCAAAACAAACAGAAAGTCCTCTCTTGAATTGCTCTCATGAAGGAACCCCATGATAGGTTCTCTACTAGGCATACCATTAGATTGTGTCTCTCTCAACTTGAATTGAAGCTATTTCCACCTTGGATTCTTCTAGAGTTCTGTGAAAGCAGAAATTTTTTTTTGCCTTAAGAGATCCAACTGGTCGGATCCCATCTTCCCATCTTAGAAATTCCATCTTCATACATGGGTAATTAGTGCCATGTTCTTGGTGCCCTGTTCATGTGCCTCCAGATCGGTTCAACGTAGGCCTTAAACTTTCCTCTTGCTAAAATTTGTTGAAGCTCTCCAATAGGCTCCCTTTGAACTCATTAAGAGTTTCCTGTAGTTAATTCTTAATTTTCGTTTTCAAGGCTTCTAGTTGGGCTTTTACTGAGTTGTCGATAGCCATTGCGTAGGACTGCAAATCTATAATACCCAATTCCTATTTCTGGTGTCGGGTTAAGAGCATCAACACCATCCTACTTGATGTTGCTGTTGTGATGTCGGTTGGTGGCGGCTCTGTGGATGTGAAGAGTTGCTGATCTCGGTTGGGATCACCTATTGCTGATGCTAGTGGCCAGAAAGGGCGGTGGCGCGGTGGTGCTGTAAGGACGGGATCGCCAAGGCTGCGGTAGCTACTACCGAGACTGTGGTATGCTGGAAAGCAACGTTTATTGTTGCAGCATTTATTGTTACCGAGACTGCGATCATGGCTGTCTTGAGTTGTTCAAAGGCTCTGGAAGCATTTTCCAACCATAAGAAGGAGTCTTTCTTTAGTAGGGATGTGAGTGGGGCATTGATCTTGTCATAATCTTTTATGAATTTTTGGTAGTAGCCCATGAGTCCAAGGAATTCGCACAACGATTTTATGTTTGTAGGTCTCGGCCATCCTTGCATTGCTTCGATCTTTATCAGATCTACTACCACTCCATCCTCTGATATAATGTGCCATAGATAATCCACTTTACACTGTAAAAAAGCTATACTTTGATTGTTCAATATAAAAGGTGTTCTCCCAAAGAATCGTTATAATAATTCGTAATTGCTGAAAATGCATATCAAGTGTAGGGCTATAAATGAGTATATCATCAAAAAAAAAAATCGGCACAAACTTGCGTAGAAACCTTCGGAAAATGTTGTTTATCAAGCTTTGAAAAGTAGAAGGAGCATTCGTAAGTCCAAAGGGCATTACCAAAAGCTTGTAGTGACCATTATATGTGTAGAATATAGTTTTCGAAACATCTTAAGTGCATACCCAAATCTGATGGTATCCGGAATGGAGATCCAATTTACCAGATCACCTAGTTGAAACGCAGAGGGCAACAACAGATTTATTTAATCTACGACTTGGGTGAAAGGTGGAGGCGCGTCTTGCAGCAATTATGAGAATTGCTTGGGTGAGTGGAGGCAGCAGAGATGGTAGCAGGGGCAGCAAGAACGTAGCTCTGATACTAGATGATAGAACCCCAAAAGGAGCTTTATAGAATTTGATCTTTGAGGGGGATCAACCCTTGGAACCCTATAGGGGTTACTCCCTCCTAGAACTCGTCATAATTGCTGAAATAAAAGTAGTTTTACTTGATAGAAAGAGGAGACGACTACATGATTATATAAGGTTCTAAACCCTAACCCATGGGGGTGTCTACCTAAGTAAAATTACCCCTTTACCCCTCCTATAGCTCCTAGAACTCGACACAATAATTGAAATAAAAGTAGTCTTGCTTGATAGAAAGAGGGGGCAGCTACATAATTATATAGGGTTCTAAACCTTAGTCTATGGGTGTGTTTGCCTAAGTAAAATTATCCCCTTGCTTCTCCTATAACCGATCTACCTTAATAGCGATAGGTGACGATCAAGTTGGCTATATAGCTGACTTTAACAGATGGAAACCCTGATCGACCTACTCAGTAAGAGAGGCGATGACTATTAAACCCTAAGGTATCTAAACCCTAATCATATTTTTTTTACAGGATAAAATTGACTAGGTGAAATTTTATTATAATTTTATACAATTCTTGTTGATTACTTATGATGATTAGGATTCATACGTATCTTATATATATAGTTGATTAGGATGTGCGTCGGCAGCTGCTAGGTGCTGAGGCCGGAGGGCAGCGATGCATGGGAAGAAATCGCTTCTGCAGTCTGCTGGAAGGCAGCGTTGATCGCTGCAGCAGATCCGAGGGGGGATGTGCGTCGGCTGAGGAGGGTGACGCTGCGGTGGACAGGGACTGCGCTGGTGCGGGCGACGGCAGAGGAGGGAGATGGCAGCGACGACAGTAGGGGATGGGTAAGGCTGCGGTGGACAGAGGAAAAGGGATGGCGCTGGTGCGGGCGGCGGAGGAGGAGATGGCAGCGGCAGAGGAGTGGTGAGGTTGCGGCGGACAGAGGAAAAGGGGCGACGCTGGTGTGGGTGGCGACAGAGGAGGAAGAGGGCAGCAGTGGGGGTCCGACGAGCGAGGATTCTGCGTGGCAGAGGACGGGGAAAGACAGCTCTAGGGCTCCGCAGGCAGAGGGCGGCGGCGACGGCAAGGACGGAGCAGAGCAGCAGGGTTCAGCAGCAGGGCGCCGAGCGACAGTCTTCGGCCTGGAAGTTGCGCTGTTGGGAGAAGATGCTGCCCGCGCCGGACAGAGCAGGGACGGCGGAAGATGAGGAGAGGAAGCGGCTGGAGAGGGAGGCAGCGGGCACGCCGGCGCCGGAACAGCGGGGGAAGATGGTTGCGCTGGAACAGAGGGTGGCTGAGCTGCAGCCTTCTCCGCAGGCAGAGAGCGGGGAGATGGTCGCGCTGGGGGTGGCTGCAGTGGGAGAACGTGGATGGGAAGTTGCAGAGGAGGCGACGACGATGGCTGGGCTGTCCTCGCGGGTGAGGAACAGGACGGCAGCGGCAGGGGAGGAGCAGCGCTGGAACAGAGATGGCAGCGTCGGCGATGCTCGCTGCGGCTGAAGGGGAACAGGGAGAACAACGTCGCGTGGATGGGGAGCTGAGGGCTGCGGTGGCTGTTGCGGTCGCTGCAGTCCTCTTGGTGTCGCCGACGAAGGTGGTCAGCGGCTGCGGGATGGCGCTGGCGGCTGGTTTCTGCGAGGATGGCTGCACGGGAGAAGTTGCTATGGAATCGCAGTGGAAACTCATGATATGAAAAAGAAATTTTAAATAAAATTTTTAATTATTTTTTATTAAAATAACAAATTCATAGAAGTATAACTTAAAAAATATAATTCAAAATATTAAAAATTTAAGAATTCCTAATATTTTATTATAAAATTATTTTCAATTTCATTATACAATTTCCAATGCCATAAATTTTGTAATAACTGTGTGATCGCTGCATAAGCCAGTGTGAGGCCAGCAAATTCCAAGGCATGATAGTTAAATGGTCCTTCCCTCAATTCTTTACTGATTTAGCTAGTGGACTTAGAATGTATCAATTTTGTCCTGGACAAGCACTTTAGTATTCAATAATTTGTAAGATCATAGTACGTTACACAAATAAATCGATTAATCCATGAGAAATTATTTTTCCAATTTCACGTGATCACCGAAGTCTAACCTCAAAGCATATATATATATATATATATATATATATATATATATATATATATATATATATATATATATATATATATATATATATATATATGATAAGATTCCGATTGAATCCTAATCATCATAGAAATAATCAATAAGAACCCTATCAGATTATAATAAAACTTCACATAGTCATTTCTATCCTATAAAAAAATGTGACTAGGGGTTTAGATTGAGACCTCAGGGCTTAGTAGCCGTCGCCCTTCTTACCAGGTAGGTCAGCCAGGATTTTCATCTATTAGAGTTGGCTATATAGCCAACTTGGTCGTCGCCTATCCCTACTAAGGTAGGTCGACTATAGGAGGGGCAAAAGGATAATTTTACTTAGGCAAGCACCCCCATGGGCTAGGGTTTAGAACCCTATATAATCATGTAGCTGCCCCCTCTTTCTATCAAGCAAGACTAATTTTATTTCAATCATTGTGCCAAGTTCTAGGAGCTATAAGAGGGGTAAAGGGGTAGTTTTACTTAGGCAGACACTCCCATGGGCTAGGGTTTAGAACCTTATATAATCATGTAGTCGTCCCCTCTTTCTATCAAGCAATACTACTTTTATTTCAGCCATTATGACGAGTTCTAGGAGGGAGGAACCCCTATAGGGTTCCAAGGGTTGATCCCCCTCAAAGATCAAATTCTATAAAGCTCTTTCTGGGGTTCTATCATCTGGTATTAGAGTCGCGTTCCTGCTGCCCCTGCTGTCATCTCTACCGCCTCCACTCATCCAAGCAATTCCCATAATTAATGCAAGATGCACCTCCACCTTCCACCAAAATCGTAGATTAAATCAATATGTTGTTGCCCTCTACGTTTCAACTAGGCGATCTAGTAAATTGGATCTCCGTTCTGGACACCATCAGATTTGGGTATGCACTGAAGATGTTCTGAAAACTGCATTCTACACACATAACAGTCACTACGAGTTTTTGGTAATGCCCTTTGGACTTACGAATGCTCCTACTTTTCAAAGCTTGATGAATGACATTTTTTGGAGGTTTCTACACAAGTTTGTGCCGATTTTCTTTTTTTTTTATGATATACTCATTTATAGCCCTACACTTGATATGCATTTTCAGCAATTACGAATTGTTATAATGATTCTTCAAGAGAATACCCGTTATATGAAACAATCAAAGTGTAGCTATTTACAGTGTAAAGTAGAGTATCTATGGCACATTAGATTAGAGGATGTTGTGGCAGTAGATCCGACAAAGATCGAAGCAATGCAAGGATGACCAAGACCTATAAACATAAAATTGTTGTGCGACTTTCTTGGACTCACGGGCTACTATCGAAAATTCGTGAAAGATTATGGTAAGATTAGTGCCCCACTCACATCCCTACTGAAGAAAGACTCCTTATGGTCGGATAAAGCTTCCACAGCTTTTGAACGACTTAAGGTAGCCATGATGATGACACCGGTCCTAGCATTGCTCGATTTCAGCTGCCTCTTCGTGATTGAGGCTGACGCATCTAGAGTTAGAATTGGAGTTGTTCTAATACAAGATGGCCGACCTCTTGCCTACAATAGTAAGGCTTTGTCTCCCTCTCATTTCAAAATGTCTATGTATGATAAAGAAATACTTGCTATCATACACGTCGTCATGAAGTGGAGACCTTACTTGATCGGTTGACGCTTTCAGATTAAGACCGACTACCGAAGTCTCAAATACTTTTTAGAGTAGAAAATATCTTTCCCAGAACAACAATGATGGGTAACTAAACTTCTTGCTTTGATTATGAAATTATTTATTAAAAGGGGAAAGAGAATATTGTTGTAGATGCTCTATCTTGACTACCAGGATAAGCCAAAATTTTAACTATCTCCCTTCCCTCCATCGACTTCCTCAAAGATATTAGAGAGGAATGGAAGAGCGACCCAGAGACCCGATGCATCATAGAAAAGTTGGAGAAGAATCTGGGTTCCATGGGCCACTACACTTGGGATTTAAAGGACTTGCATTACAAAGACCAAATTATGGTTGTTTCTTCTTCCCCTTGCATTAAAATTATTTTGCATGAGATGCACTCTTCACTTCAGCAGGGCACTCCGAATTTTTGAGAACATATAAGAGGGTGAAGCAAAACTTCTTCTGGAGAGGCATGAAAAAATCGATTTGTGATTATGTATCTAAATGTGATGTATGCCAGCAGTAAAAAGGTGAAACAGTGGCAAGTCTGAAAAAACTACAACCACTACCTATACCGGGCTCAGCATGGACTGACATCTCCATAGAATTCATCGAAGGGCTGGTATCATCTCTAGGTAAAAGCACAATCTTTGTAGTGGTAGATCGTCTAACTAAATATGCTCATTTCTATGCTGTGAGACATCCTTATACCATTGCTATTATTGCTCAACTCTTTGTGAAAAATATTGTTAAACTATATGGGATGCTAAGGTCGATTGTGAGTGACAGGGTATTTACACGTAAATTTTGGACCGAGCTCTTCCAATTACAAGGCACCCAACTGAAGATGAGCACAGTCTATCATCCGCAAATGGACAGCCAAATTGAAGTAGTGAACAAATGCCTCAAGACTTACCTATAATGCTTCACCAGTGACCGACCCAAAGAGTGGACAAGGTAGCTTCCTTGGATCGAATGGTGGTACAATATAATCTATCATTTATCAACTAAATGTACCCCCTATGAGGCATTGTATTGTTGATCACCCCATGTAATACCTAAATATGTAATTGATACGACCAAAGTAGATCAAGTTGATCAAAACTTAATTGACAGGGATAAACTTCTACAACTACTAAAAGTCAACTTACCCAAGCCCGCATGAAGCAACAAGCAGACACTCACTGAAGTGAGCGAGAATTTTCGGTAAGAGATTAGGTCTACCTTCGCCTACAACCATACAAGCAGCTATTAATCAACGGTAGAGCATCGATGAAGCTATCTCCACGATTCTATGGACTATATCAGATCTTAGAGTGGATTAGGGTCATGACATACAGATTAAAGCTCATAGATGACGCTAAGATCTATCTTATCTTTCATATATCCTTACTGAAGCAGAAATTAGAAGAACATGAGTTGGCTCAGACTCAACTACCGAGCACTATAAATGATGGCAAAATTCAAGCTCAACCACAAAGTATACTTGATCGGAGGATTGTAATGCACCGTCGATGCCCCTCAATAGAAGTACTCGTGAAGTGGAACAATTTATTATCTGAAGATACAACATAGGAGTCTTATGAGGAGCTGAAGACCTGGTTCCTAGAGTTTATGGACCCTCAGCCTTGAGGACAAGGCTAATTCAAAGAGGGCAGGCTTGATAGGACTTTAGCAAGGTTGAGTCCTAATCACCATAGAACTAATAATTAAGAACCCTGTGAGATTGTAATAAAACACTACCTAGTCACTTTTATCCTATAAAGAAGTGTGGCTAGGGTTTAGATTGAGGTATTAGGGCTTAGTGGTCGTTGCCCCTCTTGCTAGGCTAGTCGGCCAGGGTTTTCATCTGTTAGAGTCGGCTATATAGCCAACTTGATCGTCTCCTATCCCTACTAAAGCAAGTCGGCTATAGAAGGGGCAAAGGAATAATTTTACTTAGGTAAGCACCCCCATAGGTTAGGGTTTAGAACCCTATATAATCATATAGCCACCCCCTCTTTCTATCAAGCAAGACTACTTTTATTTCAGCCATTGTGCCAAGTTTTAGGAGGGAGAAACCCCTATAGTGTTTCAAGGGTTGATCCTCCTCAAAGATCAAATTCTATAGAGCTCTTTCTAGGGTTCTATCAATATACAAATTGAAAACATTTGAAAGATATTGTCATTAGTAGGATTTATAGAGGATCTTATGTCAAGTAACCATCACTTTTGTTCAATTAAAATAATATTTAAATTATCACATCAAAGGAATGAAAGATAATTTGATGATCACGAGCATCAGATAGTTTTGAAAAGTATTTTTTCAGATGATAAAAGTCAAAGTGATACTTATACATAAAATGCTAAAGTCAAAGATCAATATATGAAAGAAAAAAAAAGATCAAATTTTATTAACACCATGCGCTAATGATAATAATAAAAAATCATGTCTTTTATGTTAGAATCAATTGGCACTAAGAGGAGGGTGAATTAGTGTAAGAGTAAATTAATATCTTAAATAAAAAAACTTTTCGCTTGAAGTAAGATAATAAATCTGAAGCTCTTTATTTAAGTTAAGCAAGTGAATCTTATAGAGAAGTACTAATCTTATTGCTTAAAGACGACTAAAAAAGAACATGTAAATCCGAATAAGGAGATAAGCAATATTGTAAGTGAAGTGCTTGATTTTGAAGCTTTGATTTCAAAATATAAATAAAAAATCGAAAGCGTCTATTTGTATTTTGAAATAAATTAAGAACCCGACAATTGTAAGCAGTAAACCAAAGAAGTAAGAATACTTCAATTATAGCGGTTCGATACTAACTAATCTACATCCACTTCCAAGTCCTCCTCCTTGAGATACACTGGCGTCCACTATTGATCTCCTTTGGGTGAAGATCAAACCCTTACAACACTTACAAGGGAGACAAGATTATAACTCTTGGAACACTCTCTTATCTCTTTTTTTTTTCTTACAATTCATACATAATATTTTCTCAGAATATAATCTCTAAATATTTATATCTCTAAATGGCTTCAGAGTTTTGGAGCTAAAATTTAAACATATCTAGAAAATCCGAGTATGGGTAGTTCACCCACCGACTTAGGCGGCTCAACCGCCCAAAACCCTAGGCGGTGATGGTTTGGCCCTGGGCAGTTTGATTGTTGTCAACTGCCCGAAAACTTGGGCGGCGATGGTTTACCCACTGTGTACTAGTGGCTTCCCGTTGGGATCTCTAGAAAAGTGGTTCCCTCTACTTTTTGAATTCCGGATTGAACCATCAGTTAACCAATCCTTTGGTCAATTAATTAAGCTCAACCTAGGCTTAATCAAAGCCCCGAAAATCATCCAACGAGTCTCGGTCTTCTTTTAGCAAACTCCCTTGCCCTATCTTGGCAAGCACGTGATACCCTCGGTGAGCTCCCGATGCACTCCTAGCGAGTTCCCAATTGTATCGTTCAAACCCCGACCGATGCATGGACTTGACTTTGGCTAAACCTCTGATTGTCATATTTTTTTGTCGTAGTTAATCCTGCATCAATCAACTCTAAAACACGTGTTAGATCAATAATCCATCAATTGATTTCATCATCAAAATTTGAGATTCAACAATCTCCCCCTTTTTTATGATGATAATCAATTGATGACAAGAGTTAATCCTAACTCCCCCTAAATACATGTCACTTAAATTTAAGAGAATCAAATACTCTTAAATTTAAGCAATCAACATTCTACACAAATTTGCATCAAGTCATTGAATTTTAAAAAGAAATCCAAGATATGCATTAAGTGTCATCAATATATATTTCTCAATGTCATATGTTTTCAATGTATATTTCTCAATGTCATGTATCATCAATATATATTTCTTCCCTTTTGTCATCAACAAAAAGGTGAAATATAGGGTTAAGGATTTTAAGGCACATGAGTTTTTATAAAATATCATTTAGAAGAGCTCTTAAAAATTTTAAAAAGAATATTAATATAAACTCAAAAGTCCAAGTTGAAACTATTTTAAACACACCATCATATCATTATAACAAAATCATGATTATTATTTCAAATCATTATGTATATTTTAAAAAATTAACATACATTATCATCATACATGATTTCTCATCATCATATCTTCTCCCCCTTTGTTACCAACAAAAAGGAGAAATGCAATTAGCAAGTTTTTGATATATGAAAGTTTAATAATTTAGAAAATTTTTCATCACCTTAGAATATACAAGCTAGTGAGTTCTTTCTTCACTTTTGAGAAGTGTAAGTAAGCAAATTTTTTGCTTCCTTTGCAATATTCAAGCTAGCAATTTTATATTATGCAAGCTAACAAGTTTTACTCCCCTTTTGTCATTGTCAAAAAGAAGTGATGGTTACAATAGTGTAAAACTTTTCTCTTTACATCATCTTTAAAATCATTACATGAAATATATCAAAAAATTAACATGATGATGAGATATAAAATTCATGAAGATAAATTTTAAATATCAAGAGACAAATCATAGGAGAATAAAATATTTTGATTCATGCATAAGAAATCTCAAGTTGTCAAGATCATGATGTATATAAAAATTTTCTTTTAAATATTATGAGATACATAATAAGAGATTTGGATTCATAAAATATTTCAAGTTATAATTCGAAGGAATCAAAATCATAATATAGATAAAGAACTCATTCAATTTCAAAATTATCAAAATCAATTTTAAGAGATTCAAAATGAAATTAATAGACTTATCGATCTCTTGAAATACTAGTGATTTCCTTTCTCCACTTTGTATGAACAAGAAGGTAGAATCAAGGTAGAGAAGATGAAAAACATCACAAAAATACTTAATTTTATAAATGTAAATTTTATAGATATAAATTCCAAAATCTAAAAAAAAAATCAAGAGCTACCCATGCAATTTAATTTATCTTATGCAAATTTCAAGCAAGGTAGCAAATTATGAATTTTGCATGTATTTAGAAAATTTAAAATTCTAAAATTTATTCTAAGTAAATTATTTTTCATTCAATGTTATTATATCTAATTTGCTTCCAATCATATTGATACTTTTATCTACCACTTTTTGTCATTTTAAAGAAAGAAATATGATTGCATAATTTCTTATTAACATCCATATTCAAATTACGTCCAAAAGTACAAGATCATGTTATAAAATCAAATCTTTAAATATCAAAAGACATGATTTAAATTAATAAATTTGTCCCTCCTTATTGTTTGTAAATTTTAACAAAAGTAATCAAGAAATCTTATGTATTCAAAACTCCAAATAAAATAGAAATCCAATCATGCAAATCTCATGTATTTATAATTCATATTTCTTTTTTGTTAACAAATCGTTCCTCGTCTAATGAAGGTTTTTCATACTCAAAGTATTTAAATTCGTTATTGCAAAATATCACTTTTGTTTCTCCCTTAGTCATTGTCAAAGTAGCAATTAAGAAATTTATGTAAACTTTATAATCAAAGTATTTATGTAACAATTTTAAGTTTCATTTTTTAAATTTGCCAAAATCATGATAATAACTTATTCAAGCTCAAATCATCAAATCATCAAAAATCAATTTCATAGTTCAAGAGATTCATAAAAAATAACATATTTAATTTATTAATCTCTTTTTTAAAAAATTTATAAGATAGAAAAATTTTAAAGAAAAATATATTCTCTTTTTATTTCATACAAGCATGTCTTTGTCTTTTAAGTAAAATAAAAACATGTATTTTCATTTAAAACCAAAAAAATACTTTGACAAAGATCAATAAGTCATAAATCACAAAGATTATCATGCATAATTTTGAAATATAAACTCATTAAGCATGATCACAATCCATCATTAATTCATCAAGCATGGTTTCATAAAACATCTTCAATCAAAATTCAACTTATCTCAATTTTAACTTTACACATAGTGCAACGAGTTGACAAACTCATTTCTAAATTTTTATTTATCTTATATTTAAATTCAAAATTAATCTATCATTTATCAACACACATTTATATAACTATTTAACCATTTAAATCAATCATTCAATAACCATAGTATTTAAGTCATTCAACAATAATCTTTCCAAATATTCAAGCCAATAATTTTGATCTAAGCATTCAATCAAAAATCTCATTTTTGTAAGTTTCAATAAATATATTTTTCAAAAACTAAGGTTTTTTGGTTCTAGGTCATTTTCATACTTGTACGCTCTAGCTATGCATTATCAATATTAATTGTATAATAATGAACCATCAAAAGATTCATTGTCAATAATTTTAATTTCAATAATTTTCTTGTTACTACTTAGGCTAGTGAGCTTGAAAGATTATTAGATCTCAAGTTATATGTCTTGAGCATCTAAAACATTGTTTAGTGCTTCTAGTTTTGTTAGGAGATAAATTTATAATATGGGAGGTTTTAATTTAGGTACATATTTTACATTGGGTCATTCATGATATGTTCTTTCCATTTTCTCTAATGGCTTAAGATAGTTTATGGTTACTTTAGGAACCCAAATTAATTTGCGAGGACTATAATTTTTAAATGGACATTTGTAAGCCATATGTCTTAATCTTCCACATAAATTACATTTAACTTTTGATAGTAGATTTAAGGTTGGTCCTTTAACAAAAGTAGTTGGCTTTTGTTGGGTATTGACTACGAGACATATTCCATTTCTTCTATTAATATTACCCTTATTAGCAAGAATCATATTAAGAGATTTATTCCCTATTTCAAATTTCTCTAAGGTTTGTTTTAGCATGGTGTTTTCTTTTTTAACACTATCTAGCATATCATATTTAGAATAAACATTGTGTAATGATAAAGTATCATCTAAGGTTTCATATTTGGTGCATGTATTGTGTGATGGTACTACTTCATGCATTTCATCAAGTTTACTAACTAATGATGCATGCTCTACCTTAAGTAATTTATAGGATTTGCTAATCTTTCTAAATTCATCATAAAGCTCATGAAAAGAAAGTAATAACTCATTAAAAGTAAAGGAGCTTTCAGGTGGGTTACTGTTGCTGGGTGATCCGTCGTATTCGAGGAGTTAGCATGACGTGGTCCGACCTGCACGCACAGAAGTAGCTCAGTCGGGCTAAGCGCTCAAGGAAGATACAAGGCACCTTCTGGTGCTTGGGGGTGTTTTGGTCGTCCAGAGGCTTTTCCTCATTACGTGGTCGGGTGCCTGCAAGGAAAGACCTTCGTCGAGGGGGGGAGGCCTCCCAACTAGGTCCCTCTGACAGCTAAGTTAGCCTTGTAGATGGGAGTATCTCTAACGCCTTCTCGACAGCAAAGCTTCTTATGTATGTATTGTGAGAGTGGAGATCCACCTGAGAGCTCCCTAGGGGTGTCTTTTATACTTATCGGTCGGTGGCTAGTTGTACCTTTCCTATGCCCCCCTGCAGTGCCCTCCACTGGGATCTTTAATGTTGCAGGCACCGCTAACGACCGTCCATACTACAGGCGAGCGTGTGGCGTGTCATTTCAGTCCTGCTACCATATGATCTCTTCAGATTCTTTGAGACTTAGTGAGGATTGCGCGGCGCCGATGATGCTGCACATTGGGCTCATCCTCTCGTTGTGACACATCACTCGTATGTATCAGAGGGTGGACCGCGCACCTAATCACCCAGTCCTGCTCTATGTTGGGTCAGTCTAGGCCACGTCATCTGGTTTGGGTGGGGGGCCCATTATTATCCCTACCATTCTCTTCCCCCCACCCCGGAGGCTTCCCCGAGGTTTTGCGAAGGTGCGGGGAAGGGTCCTTTGGGTGCGAAGCTGTAGTAAGGGAGTGATCTGCATGCCTGCATGGGGTTGTGCCACTTTAGCTGTCGGTAGGTCGGGCGTTAGCGTGGTAATCAGGCAATTCTCAGGCTTCGCATGGGAAGCCTTCAGGGAAGTAGAATATTTGCTTGGAGATACTCGGGACTGTGAGCCCTTAGGCGAGGCTGAGAGCTCGCTTGGAAATGTTCGAGTCTGAAAGCCCTTAGGCGAGACTAAGAGCTCGCTTGTAAATGCTCAGGACTGAAAGCCCTTGGGCGAGATTGAGAACTCGCTTATAGATGCTCGGGACTGAAAACCCTTGGGTGAGGCTGAGAGCTCACTTGTAAATGTTCGGGACTGAAAGCCCTTAGGCGAGGTTGAAAGTTCGCTTGTAGATGCTCGAGACTGAAAGCCCTTGGGTGAGGTTGAGAGCTCGCCTGTAGATGCTCAGACTAAAAGCCCTTGGGCAAGGTTGAGAGCTCACTTGTAGATGCTCGGGACTGAAAGGCCTTGGGTGAGGCTGAGAGCTCACTTATAGATGCTCGGGACTGAAACCCCTTAGGTGAGGCTGAGAGCTCGCTTGGAGATATTCGGGACTGAAAGTTCTTGGACGAGGCTGAAAGCTCGCTTGTAGATGCTCAGGACTAAAAGCCCTTGAGCAAGGCTGAGAGCTCGCTTGGAAATGTTCGGGACTGAAAGCTTGCTTGTAGATGCTCGGGACTGAAAGCCCTTGGCAAGGCTGAAAGCTCACTTGTAGATGCTTGAGACTGAGAGCCCTTGGGCAAGGCTGAGAGCTCGCTTTGAAATGTTTGGGACTGAAAGCCCTTAGGCGAGGCTGAAAGCTCGCTTGTAGATGCTCAAGACTAAAAGGCTTTGGGCAAGGCTGAGAGCTTGCTTATAGATGCTCAGGACTGAAAGCCCTTGGGCGAAGCTGAGAGCTTGCTTGGAGATGCTCGGGTAGTCGAGGGTGTTATGCAACCGATTTTCTAACGGGGAGATTTTCCTTAGAATTGATGCCGATTCATTTGCCCATCAAACCCTTAGGCAAGTGACGCATGTCCTACACAGTATCTCATCGGGAGCGGAGCACGAAGCGTCATAATGAGCTGTCATACTCTTTGGGCGGGTGAAGTGCTAACCGATGCCAGTGCAAGGTATTAATCCCTTTGGTTTCTTTGCAGTCTCTCGCTACTCTATCTCCACGGTTGCCACTTGTCTCCGGTGCCGGCTACATCAACTTTCAACTCCCCTTCTTTTGCTCCCCCAACGGTTTCTCGAGCAGGTCGAATGTCCTTTGCCTCCTCTCATTCTGAGTCTCGTTCGGTCACAATTTCGACCCGTAGGCCTAGTGTTTTAGATCATCTGTCTAGGGAGTCTGGGTCAACCGTTGTTGTCTTGTTGTATGGGGGTGTGGCTCCGACCAATCCTGGAGCCGCGGATGCCCTAGCGACGATGCAGTCCTTTTTTAATGTCGATTTGGTTTTCATGACCCGTCGGTTGATAGAGGTGAGAAAGAACTACTTTATCCTCCTGAGTATAAACTCTATGAGCCCCTATCTGGGGAGCATCCTTATGACATTTTACCGAGTGGTTTTAATCTATCGATTGATGCCCTCGAGGCGGGCCTAAGGTTCCCGTTACACCCTATGATCAAGGCATGCCTCGAAGGGTGGCAAATTTCTCCTTCCCAGATGGCGCCCAACTCGTGGTGCTATATGGTGGCTTTCTTTTGGGAATGCTATGGGTCGAGCATAGTGGCGACCCAAGATTTGTTCATGTCTTGTTTCCGCCTAAGTCGGGGACATGCTGAGTATTATTTGACCGCTCGTACATGATTCCGAGTGGGTAGTGCACCTTCCAGCAATAATGGCTAGAAGTCATGCTTTTTCTTTATTTCCTATCATTGGGGTTGGAGCTTCCTGATCGAGTGGACTCCTCGAACGGTGAACAACTCGGTCCCGATGCTTTCGGCTGATGAGACCGAACTGGTTGAGATCCTTTAGGGGATCCTTTCCGCTTCTAGGGGGGTGAAAGACATAAATGAGGCATGGTTGGCCGAGGCAGGCCTCAGCCCGACCCCTTGGGGTATGTTTTTCCTATTTGCTTATCATGCTATGTGGTTTTTCTTATTATACCTTGTCGTGTAGAAATGTTCAATCTTGGGAAGATGAAGTCCGACGACAGGGTGGGCAGTGAATCGATGATTCATCGACGACTAGTACGTCCACCTTTGTGGTAGCCACTGGCTCCCTTTTCTTTACGGGGGCTTCACTTCGTCAGCTCCATCATCGATTGGGTCCATGATATAGGCCGACTGGTTCAGAGTCAGCACGAGAGAATTCTGGCGCTTCGGGCCACCAACAAGGAACTCAAGCATAGTGCTAGCCAGACTTGGTCGTGACCATTGAGCTCCATGCGAAGGAGCTGGAGGAGGACATCAATAAGGCACGAGCGGAGCTGGAGTCCCTTAAGAACTGGTGGAGAGAGCTGGAGTAGGAGGTCAGAGTTCTGCACTCTAGCTTGGATGGGGCTCGGTATGATCAGGCCTGCCTTGAGGGGGACGTGTTGTCATTGACCGAGGTAGTGGCACTTCTCGAGGCCGAGCTGAAGGCCGAGGGACCAAGGTCAGTGGCCGCCTACAAAGCATCTTGAAGGTTTGAGTCAAGCCTCGAAAAGATAGAGAGGGTCAGCTACGAGTTCAGGTACTGAGTTGTACTTGAACGACTTCGGGGGAAGCATCCCAAGATAGTGATCGAGCAGGACCCCTTCGTCGAGTGTCCTGATGATACCAATGTGGAGATGGACCTCAACCAACCTTTTGACATTAGCACCCCCTCAGAGAAGTAGCTGACCTTGAAATAATCTTTGTTTTGTATATCGAGCACTGAAGCCCTATTTCCTATTTGTTGCCAAGTCGGCTTCATAATCTTTTCCTCATTGAATGAAATTGCCTCATATTTGAATGTTATGCTTTATCTGAACTACCTTAGACATTGAATCTTTATTCTGTCATTGTAGACATTTAATTTTTTCAAATTTGACACATGCCAAGTCTGAGGGAGTGTCTTCCCCTCCATTATCGCTAGAGTATAGGTCCTGTCTCAGACGATTTAGGTGACATGATGCGGGCCCTCCCATCTTAGGGCGAGTTTTTCATGGGAGTGCCTAAGGTCACTAGCCTCGGCCTTCCTGAGGACTAGGTCTCCTGTGCCGATTGGTCGGGGTCGGATCCTCCGATTATAGAGTCAGGCGACTGCCCTCTAGTAGTGTAGGGTTTTTTAATGTGCCTTGACTCTACGCTCTTTGAGCAGATCGAGGTTCTCTCTGAGGCATGTTTCTGATACTTCGAGGGTGAAGTTATCGATCCTCAAGGTCAGGAAGACCACTTCGGGTGGCAAAATGGCCTCAGTGCCAAAGGCCAAACTGCAGGGCGACTCCCCCGTGGGGGTCCTCGGACTTATCCGTAAAGCCTATAAGACACTTGGGAGCTCCTCAACCCAGGCTGTTAGAGCTCCTGCTACTTGCCTCCTTAGTCCTTCGAGTATGCTTCTATTGGTTATCTCAGCCAATCCGTTGGCCTGGAGGTGGGCCACTGAGCTAAAATTTAGCTGAATCCGGTAGTTTTGGCAGAAAGCCTTACACTGAGGGCTGTTAAACCACATCCCATTATCTGTGACTATGATCTTCGGGATGCCAAACCTTGTTATAATGTTCCTCCAGATGAAGTTCTCCATCTGTTTCTCGGTGATCGAGGCTAAAGGCTCGGCCTCAACCCATTTGGTAAAATAGTCTATCCCGACAATTAAGAACTTGCGCTACCCCACGACGTATTGGAACGGGCTGAGAAGGTCCATCCTCCATTGCACAAAAGGCTAATCATCGTATGTCGGGGATAGTGGCAAAGCCGGTTGGTGAGAAATGTGAGTATGTTTTTGGCATTCCACACACTTCTAGACGTAAGTTTTTGCATCTGCCTGCATGGTCGACCAGTAGTACCGAAGGAGAAGGATTTTGAAAGCTAGGGTGCGCCCTCCGATATGTTTACCACATATCCCCTCGTGGACCTCGGCGAGCACCATATTAGCCTCATATTCTAATAAGCATCATAGTAGGGGTTGACTGAAAGCTCTTCTATAGAGGCACCCATTGATGATGTCGTACGATGCTTTAGTTATTTTGACTCAATGGGCATCCGCTTTATCCATCGAGAGAGTCGCATCCCTCTTGTAGTGTAGAATTTCCTCCCTCCAATCGGGAAGGGCGACCATGGTTGTCGTTTTGATAGTGACAATCATCGATCGACGGAGGCTGGGGATGGTCGGCAACACACTGGTAGTGTCGGCGAAGGCTAACCTGGCCAGAGCATCGGCCCTGGAGTTCTCGAGGTGTGGGATCTGAGAGATTTTGAAGTACTTGATCATATCTATCAACCAGCAGGCCTTAGTGAGATAATGGGCCATGTTTGGTTCTCGAGCCTTGAAACTCCTGTCAACTTGGCCGGCGACCAGTTGGGAGTTGGTGAACACCTCCAGGTGCTCAACTTGTAGCTCAGTTGCTAATCGCAGTCCCACCAGCAACGCCTCATATTCCTCTTCATTCTTTGTAGTTAAAAATTCTAGGCATACAACTTGCTCCCAAATTTATCCTCGAGATCTCTTAGGACTATCCCAGCCCCTCCCCTAGAGGCATTCCCCGATCCATCAACGTGAAGGGTCCAAGTTAGCGTCCTTTGGACGGGCTCGGGGGCGGTTAGCTCCGAGGAAAAGTCGACAATAGCTTGAGCTTTAATCGCCCTTCTCGAAGCGTACTCCAGGTCGAACTCGCTGAGCTCTACTGACCACTTGAGCATTCGTCATACAATGTCAAATTTAGAGAAAATTTAATGCAGCGGTTGATCGGTGATTACCTTGATGGTGTGGGCTTCGAAGTACGACCATAACTTCTTGGCCATGAGGACCAATGCGAGCGCAAGCTTCTCTATCGGAGAGTATTGCTCCTCGATACCCTACAGGACATGGCTGGAGTAGTAGATAGGTCGTTGGTTGTTCCTATTGAGCTTTACCAGGACTGAGCTGATAGCCCACTCCGAAGTGGCCAGGTATAGCTCGAGCTAGTCGCCTGGGCTGACCAAGGACATCCGAGGTAAGGTCGTGAGGTGGGCCCTCAACTCCTAGAAGGCTTGATCGCACTCGGGGCCCCAACCAAAGTTTTTATTCTGCTTTAATGCCTATAGAATGGGGTAACTTCGGTCGCTAACCCGAGATGCCAACCTCTCGACGAGGTGTTGAGCCTCCTTGACGATCTGGAGTGGTTTCATGTCGGCGATGACTCTTATCTTTTTCGGGTTTACATCTATCCCTCGTTGGTGAATGATGAAGCTGAGGAATTTTTCTGATGCCATGCCAAAGACGCATTTAGCAGGGTTTAGCTTCATTTCGAACTTCCTAAGGGTTCGGAATGTCTCAGCAAGATCCGCGTGGTGCATCTGTGCTTGTTTGCTTTTAACGATCATGTCGTCCACATAGACCTCCAAATTTCTGCCAAACTGATCCTTGAATAATTGATTGACCATTCTCTCGTAGGTGGCTCCAATGTTCTTTAGTCCAAACGACATCACTTCATAACAATAGGTCCCTTGATATGTGATGAAGGTCATCTTCTCCCGATCCTGAGGGGCCATTTGGATTTGGTTGTACCTCGAGAACGTGTCCATGAAGGAAAGAAGTTCATATCCGGAAGTGGAGTCTACCAGTTGATCAATCCTGATAGTGGGTAGCAGTCCTTTGGGCAAGCCCAGTTGAGATCGGTGTAATCAATACACATGCGCCACTTTCCATTAGCTTTTTTCACGAGGACTACATTAGATAACCAAGTCGGGTATCTAACTTCTGCTATGAACCCAGCCTCTAGTAGTCGATCAACTTCTTCTTCAATGGCCTTCTGTCGATCGGGGGCAAACTTTCTTAGCCTTTGTTGCACGTAGCGGGCCCCTGAGGCAGTGCTCAATCGGTGCTGGACAATTTTTGAGTGTATGCCTGACATGTCGCTTGATGACCAGGCGAAGACGTCCATGTGGCACCCGAGGAAGTCTATGAGCTGGATGCGTTGGTCCTCAGGTAGAGCCGACCTAACCTGGATCGTCCTCTCTAGGTGGTCCTTTTCTAAGGGTATTTCTAGTATCGGTTCAATGGGTTCGGGTTGAGTGTCTGGCTTGCAAGGTTCTCATGGGTTGGGGACCGGAGTCTCCTTGCCTCTTTTGGGGATAGCTGTTGCCGCTATGTAGCATCACCTTGACTCCTATGGGTTACTCCTGACCTCTCTCGACCCCATGTTGGTTTGAAACTTCATGCTGCGGTGGTATGTGGAGACGACTGCCCTTAGCTTGTTGAGAGTTGGGTGCCCGATGATCACGTTGTATGCTGAGGGAAGTTTGACCACCATAAAAGGAATCAGGAAGGTCTTGGTTCTTGGCTCGTCGCTGAAAGTAATGGGGAGAGTTGCGACGCCCACTGGAGTTATTGTGTCCCCGGTAAACCCTGTCAAAGTTGAAGTCATGGAGATGAGATCCCGGTTAGTCTTGTCGAGCTTTTGAAAAAGCGTTAAGATTATAGTATGTCGGCGGAGCTCTGTGTATCTATCATGATGCGCCTGACGCAAGCGTTTGTAATACGGGTCATGATCACCAAGGCATCATTGTGGTCTTGATATTTACTCTCGGATTTGAAGGTGATCCCAGGATCATCCCATGCTTGGGGTCTCTTCTGGACTTCTACGCAGGCATAAGCTTTCCTTACCGAGGAGTTGTCACCACCCACAGTCGGGCCGCCTATTATGACATCTACTTGTCTCTCCACGGGGCCTTTCGAGCAGAGGGACAGCTTGCGTGGCTTTCTTATATACCGGTCGAGGTGGCCATGACATATGTGATCCTCAATCTAGTTCTTCAAATCATAGTACTCCTCAGTGTCGTGTCCGTAATCGCAGTGGAAGAGACAGTAGCATCTGCAATCTCATTCCTCGGCTCGAGTCCTCATTGGGTTGGGGGTTTTGAGGAGTCATTTCTCTGGATCTAGGGGAAAATCTCAGTCTGAGTAGAGTTGAGCAGAATGTTGGGTAGCTAGGGAATGACCTACTTGGCTCTCTCCACCCTCTTCCTTGGGAGCCTAGGAGGTGGGCCCCAAGAGGGCTTAGCCCTTGGGTGCTTTTAATCTTTATGCTTCTCCACCACCAGAGCCTCGACGGTGATATATTGGTTGGCCCTTTGCAGCATTTTCGGCACGATGGTCGGGGGTCACTCCATGAGCGACCAAAAGAGATGAGAAGGCCTGATCTCGATCATGAAAGCCTGGATAACCAATGACAGTGCATGTTGGGAATGACCTTGATCTCATCTGTGAAATGGGCAAGGTACATGTTGAGGTGCTCGTCTTCCTTCTGCCTCATCCCGAGGAGGGATGTAGTGGTCGGCTTCGGTCGTGCGCTAGCGAGGAAGTTGGTCTCGAACTATCTCGCGAGCTGATCAAAAGAGTGGATGAGGCGAGCGACAATCGGCCATACTACCCTCGAGTGATCCCTTGGAGAGTCGTCGGGAAAGCCCGATATATTATGGTGTCTGATGTGCCATCATACAAAGCCATCTACCCAGAACGTGACTACGTGCTCCATTGGGTCGGAGCCACCATCATACGCTTCCAGCGTCGGGAGGCAGAAGTGCTGCAGAATGGGTATATCTTGAATTTCTTGGATAAAGGGAGAGCCACAAAGGGGGCTCTCGCCACGCTCGCCTTCATCCTAATGGTCTTATGGACATCATCAATACTTTGGGTCATTAGACGCAGTTGCGCCCTCAGGGAATCAGTGGAATCCGAAGAGAGTATGTCGGGGTCCGACAAGCTACGGACTTATGCAATGGCTATAGATGTTAAGCGCCTAGCTACGTTGCCCAAAGGGGCCTAGTCAGACTTTGGGGGAATCGAGGCAGATCTTCATTAGGCTAGGTCACCGGAGGTTGCCCTTCTAGTGATAGCATTATTCCTGCCTTGGGTAGGGAGGCTGCAAGGGGCTATGAGCTTGGCTGCTGGGTGAGCTGTAGGATGTAGGGGATAATTGCTTGAAGTATTCCTGCTATGGCCTGGACCTGGTTGGTAAGCCCCTAAAAAGCCTCAGGAGTCACCACCGGGGTTCTAGGATTAAGTGGGGGTGGAGTTAGTCTGGGGTCGTTGAATAGGTGCTAGTATCACCCTAGGGTGTGGGAAGGCAGGTTCCCATCTCCGAACAAAGGGGGTGGAAGCAAGGGTTACAGGGCTCCCCCCGACGTTGGTTGCATCGCAGGAGGGACATCTTCCCCCAGGTTGCCAGGTGCTGAGTGTTCTTGCGACATCAGGCCCTCCTTCTAGCATTAAAATATTGCTAGGTGATCCGCGATGTCCGAGGAGCCAACACAACGTGGTCTGGCCCGCACGCGTAGGAGTAGCTCAGCTGGGCTAGGCACTCGGGGAAGATGCAAGCGCCTTCTGGTGCTCGGGGGTATTCTAGTTGTCCAGAGGCTTTTCCTCATTGCATGGTTGGGTACCTACAAGAAAAGACCTTCGTCGGGAGGGGGGGGGTGGGGTTGGTGGGGGAGGACCTCCCAACTAGGTCCCTCCGACAGCTAAGCTAGCCTTGTGGATGGGAGTATCTCTGACGCCTTCTCGGCAGTGGAGCTTCTTATGTATGTATTGTGAGAGTGGAGATCCACCTGAGAGCCCCCTAGAGGTGGCTTTTATACCTGTCCATTGACGGGCAATTGTACCTTTCCCATGCCCTCCTGCAACGCCCTCCGCTGGGGTCTTTAATGTTGCAGCGCCGTCGATGGTCGTCCATGCTGCGGGCGAGCGTGTGGTGTGTCGTTTCAGTCTTGCTGTCGTACGATCTCTTCAAATTCTTTAAGATTTGGTGGTGATGGTGCGACGCCTGATGATGCTGCACATTGGGCTCATCCTCTCATTGTGATGCATTGCTTGTGTGTGTCGGAGGGTGGATCGCGCACCTAGTCACCCGGTCTTGCTCCACATCAGGTCAATCCAGGCCACGTCATCTGATTTGGATGGGGGGCCCATTATTATCCCTATCAGTTACTTACCTCATCATGGTTGGCAACGAGCGCGATATCTTCCACTTCTTCTTGATTATGTTCTTCATCTTTGGAGCACCTTAACTTCTTGCGTTCGTAGCAAGAAGTTTTTCCATCTTTAAATCATTTTTATGGTTCATGTTGATTAATTTTTTCAATTTATTTGTCAAATATTCAAAGTCCTCATCACTCGAGACTTCACTCGAGGAGTCATATGTTCTTCTCGGTTCACATTTCTTCCAGTTCTTAGGAAGGTGTTCTTCTTGTTCATTTTTAGAAGTATTTTCATTTAATGATTCATTTAGATTAAGTGTGCTATCGAAAGCTGAATCAAAAGTGGAAACATGATTAAACTCACTTTTATCAAGTGCATAATATAAGGCATTTATAGCTTTTGTATTTAAAGAAAATATTTATTTTTCATAATCATTCCAATCATTTATTAGATTAGATGACTTTTGAATTTTTTTTAATAATACACCACAAATCGAAATATCTCAAAATAAAAAAGATATGTATTCAAATTTTTTAAGATGTGTAGTCCGTCCCATTAAAAATAGGAGGACTTATGATGTACTGACCCATGTTAATACCGAAAAGAGCCATTTCTCTTGGGTGTTAAAAAAAATAAGAAAAACGTAGCTCTGATACCAATTATTAGAATCAATTGGCACTAGGGGGGGTGAATTAGCGTAAGAGTAAATTAACGTTTTAAACAAAAAAAACTTTTTATTTAAAACAAGATAGAAAATCCGAAGCTTTTCGTTTAAGTTAAGCAAGTGAATCTTATAGAGAAGTGCTAAGCTTCTTACTTAAAAATGACTCAAAAAGAATAAGCAAATTCGAATAAGGAGATAGGCAATGTCATAAGTGATGTGATTGATTTAGAAGCCTCGATTTCAAAACGTAAATAAAAAATTGGAAGTATCTATTTGTGTTTTGAAATCAATTAAGAACTCGGTAATTATAAGCAGTAAATTAAAAAAGTAAGAACACTTATAATTATAGTGGTCCGACACTAACCGACCTATGTCCACTTCCGAGTCCTCCTCCTTGAGGCACACTGGCATCCATTATTGATCTCCTTTGGGTGAAGATCAAACCATTACAACTCTTACAAGGGAGACAAGATTACAACTCTTAGAATAAACCCCAAATGGCTTCAGAATTTTGGAGCTAAAATTCAAACATACTCGGAAAATTCGAGTACGGGCGGTTCACCCGTTAACTTGGGCGGCTCAACCACCCAAAACCCTGGGTATGAGTGGTTTACCTGCCGGCCTTGGGTGGTTCAACCACCATAACCACCTGAAAACCTGGGCAGTGACGGTTTGCCCATCACTTACTAGCGGTTTACCCGTCGAAATCTCCGGAAAAGTGGTTCCCTCCACTTTTTGAATTCTTGCTTGAACTATCAGTTGACTAATCCTCTAGTCAACTAATTGAGCTCAATTTGAGCTCAATCAAACCCCAATAGTTGATTTCCAAATCAGACTCACTCTTAACCTATGACTAACAGATTATAATCAAACATGACCACCAAGCTTACGACCTCACTCCCGCAATTCGACAACCTTTGGATTCTACAGCAGCAAGTCTTATGGTTTTCCTCCGACGATCTCCCGATGTGTTCCTAGTGAGCTTCCTGATCCCTTCGGCGAATCTCCTAGCGAACTCCCGGCGAGCTCCCTCTGCATCATCCAATCCTTTGCCCGATGCCTAAGCTTGATCCTGGATCCATGTTTAATCTATAATTCTTTTTCACGTATGGTTAAACTACACAATGCTAACTACGACTTAATTAATTATAATCATAATTGTCAAATACATCCACTTCAAGACCTTTCCAACTTTCGACAAGCTTTTTAGCTACCCCCGCGAATCTTCCGACGAGTCTTGGTTTTATTCTGGCGAACTCCTTTGTGTCATCCTAGCAAGCTCCCGATACCCTTGATGAGCTCCCGATGTACTCTTGGCGAGTTTCAAACCGCATCGTCCGAACATCTACCCGATACATTGATTTGACTTTGACAAAATATCTGATTGTCATATTCTCGCTATCGTAGTTAATCATGCATCAATCAATTCTAACAACACATGTTAGATCAATAACCCATTAATTTCATCATCATATCCAAGATTCAATAATTTAGATAATTCTTTTAGATAATAATTTTATGATAGAAAGAAATTTGGCATAATATACAAATTGGACACCAAGAAATATCAATCCAACTCACAACCAAATACTACTACGCATGCTCACCGAATATGGACTGTTCAACAGAGGAGATAAACCTAAATCCCCACTGAAATCCATATGACATTTCACTTATCCCTCCAATTCGTGCCTATGGTGGAGAAGCAAGAACGATGATTACCTTCAACAAGATCCTAAAGGAGACGTTTATCCACGCCATAGCCATCCGGCTTAGACATCTCCTCAAACACCTGATGTGCGGAACCCACATCCTGGAACGCAGGCCTCCATCATGACGATTGTGTTCAGCCGGTCGTACCACCTCTCTTGGCTATCTCCATCTCCCAACAACATCTCAAACCCAAGAAAATTGATCAGAATTCGAGAAACCAATATAAATTCTCATCAAGAAATCAAGAAAATGAGGACGGATCATAACTGACAAAACCAATCCAAAACCACATTTAGGGATAAAGAAAATAGAACGGAGTAAAAACGAAGAAACTAATTTGAGATCAAATCAGTAAGGCAGAAAATAATCAACGAATATGGACCAACATCGAGAAATCAAGCAAGAGAGAATGTACTAGAAATCGATCGGAACAGTCACATCAACAAATCAAGAAAAAGAGAACAGACCAGACCCCGAGTAGTCTATGCGAACCCAAGAAATCAAAAGAGAAATAAGAGAGGACACGGACCATCACAGTCGGACTCTGTGATCAACAACCACTCGTTCGATCCTCTTCTTAGTTATTTATTATTTATATCATTACCATCTCTTTTCATTTTCTGACACCGACAACGGATCAGGGAGAGAGAGGATAATTTAGACCCAGACCATCCTCATATTTTATAAAGTTTAGTTTACTATTCATGGTTTTGACAATTCACTTACTATGGATTAATCTTATAAAGATAATAATATATAATTTTATTATTTATAATCTTTATTATTATCAATTTTTTTTCTCACAATCCCGTACTTCTCGTCGATGTTGTCCTAGCCCTATTCTCTTTGTTGATATTGTTCTATCCTGCTCATCGCTGGACGAGAAAGATGAAGAAAAAGATGAGAGAAAAGAAGCAGAGAATAAGGAGAAGAGAGGAGGAAGATGAAAAAAAAAAAAAAAATCTTTAAATTACTTTATAAATAAATAATTTTAAAATACTTTAAAATAAGATTATAAATAATAAAAAAGATTATAAATAGTATTAACGTATTTATAATCTATAATATACCATATAAACTCAGCTTTTAAACATAAATTATGGATCTTTCTTTATATTAGTAAAATTAAAAATATATCAAGATGTCAATTGAGTTGACAGTCTGATTTAGGCGTCAATTAGGGAATCTACCTTCAGAATATTAATTACAAGTTCTAAATCTTAGTTAGGAAGAACTAATGATATTTATTGAATCAGGTATTAATTCGAGATTTAGATTTTATATTAACCTTGCTGTCTTTGGTCATTATACGTTGTGGGCAATAAGTGAAATAAGAATAACACCAACTGCTTCCCCACAAATACGTGAAAAAGCACATCTAATATATATATATATATATATATATATATATATATATATATATATATATATATATATATATATATATAATAGATTAATTAATTTACTACGTAAAATAGAGTGATAATAACACCATTATAGGCTGCCTTTAAGAAAAATAGCTAGTAATTTTAGCTCGACATACCACCTTGGCGTTCCTCTTTAGGTGTAGGATGTTGGTCACTTGAATTGGTACAAACTTCTGTTGCTTGCAAGTGGCTGTAATACTATCAGGTCAAAACTACAGACTAAATGAGATCAACTTATTAAATGCAATAAATGTTTACAACACTAGAGGCATAGTTAATGTCCAAGAGATAGATGGTGCAGCCATCTTAAGCATCGGATTATGTCGATATCTATAGTCAAAGAGACCCTTGCAATGTTTCATAGAGAAACTTACTGCTGCACTTGGATCAACATCACGGCTTCAACAGAAGAAAGAGATCGGATCAACATACAAACAACCATGCAGTCTTCAAGAGGACGCAAGATAGCCCATTAGAATTTCCAAAGGTCACCAGGCTCTATGTTACATGGCCAAGAAGAGTTCTTGAATCGATTTGCTAATCTTCCAGCTCAACAAGTTGAGCTCTCCTCCTTTCGGCTACTTTTTTTCTGATGAATATGCCCCATCTCATTGCCGCCTTAATCTTAAGCCACCCTACAACAGCTTTACCAGATGAACGGTTCTGATCCACATCAAAGTTGAAGGGTGGAGATGGAGGAGAAACAAACGAAGGAAACTCGAATCCATTTCCTGGTACATTACTGGAAGATCCTACCATACTCAAGTGTCGAAGTAGCTGTTGCATTTCCTCATTTTCCAGTATCTCATGGCTCCTCACGCGGATTTCTTCCTCTGTTAGATAATCATCAACTCCGTGACTCTGCCGTAGATTAGACCAGTCATAATAGGAATTCAAATTTGAAGACAAAATGGGCTGGTTAGCCAATTGAATTCCCGAGCTTGAATGTTGCGATGGACCCAAGGCCAGGCCGAAGTTATCATTTCTTGAAACTTGAGCTAGGCCAGAAGACCCACAGAACTGGTTTTGAGGGGTCAGTGATGTATCATCGTAATGCAACTGGGCATTTGAGATAACAAATTGAGGATGAGAGGAGCATCTGGTCATTTGATTACCACCATATCCGCCATCTCCTGCTCAGAACATAAAAATGTCAGTTAACAGAAGCAAACATAATGGTAATAGAAAAATAATGTTTTCTTTGCAGAAAACATAATGGTAATATAAAAACACTGTTTTCTTTGCAGAAATATGTTTTCTTTTATATCCATTAGGAATTGCAGAAGAAGATAAGCTGTTAGTGGTCACATCTTTCAACTTCTGTAATACAAAAAAATGGTAAAATCCCACTACAAACTGTGATCATCACATTATTGTCAATAAGAAACATTCTGAAAACCTGAGTCACTTAACCGATTGATAACTAAAATGATCTTAGAAGTAGACTTTACATAAGGATAACAAGAAGTAAATATTTCATTACCTTCACTGATCATACCTGTATCAATCAGAGACTGAACTGTTAGAGCTGGAACCGACAAATGCTGCTGTAAGGGTGGGCACTCATTCGAATCAGAAATATTTGCCAAAGCTCGAGCTTCACTCCGGGTAGTTATTGTCTTCTTGCTTGACTTCAAGCTCAGAAGAGCCTTGCCATCATATTCTATTACACATGCCCAGTTATCATATGCCTTTTTGACGAGTGTATCTGCAAAGATCTGTAATAAATAATGAAAATGTGGTAATTTGGGAAGCTAATTCTTATGTTTCTTGTATGATTCTAGGATCTGATATCTTTCTGGAAAAACTAAAGGAACAAGACAAAAGTAATCTAATAATAACTTTTTTGAGATCAAATGCCCAAACATTTATCTCAGGATGCAGCAAAGTGAAGCTATAAGGAAATAGAGATACATGTTAAATTGCTGCAGAAATTTCTCACTAGTGATTGAATGATTGCGATGATGTGCTATGGTGAAAAGTAAACAAATAGCGAAAAACTACAGCCAAAATAAAGTCCAATGTTGCACCAAATAAACCAATGCAACCATTAGTGACAACAACCATGCAACCATTAGCTAATCTCCATTGTTTGAAGAGTTCTCATATATAGATGCATTACCTGATACATGCTAGTCACTAATCATCTTGCAAAACCTGAAGCAACAAAGAAAAATATAATGCAATGGTACAAACCTTTTGACTATCTGTCAGAGATTCAGCCGAACAGAACTGGTCTCCAAAAATCAACCCACTAAACTCACAAATATGGTTGAAGATTGCGCCAACATTTCTCGTGTCATCAGAATAGAACACATAATACTTTCCACTTAGGGGACATGTCTTTGCATGCTCAATTAGGCTCTCCCACATCCGATTTGACATGCCACCTCCAAGGATCTGCAGATGTTTAAAAATCACAAGAGAAAGCAATGGTTGTACCTAAAGAGTCCAAGACAATAAAGAACATAAAATATCATACACTTCGCAATCTTTGTGGATCCCTGACATAAGTCCGGAGAAAATCTTCTACTGTGAATATTCCACTCTTGTTCAACTTCTTGTGGAATGACCCATCTTTGCCAATCTTTTCCAATCTCCAAACTTCATCCTTCCATGAAGGAGGATAATGTTTTTTGTACACTAGAGCAAATACAAATTAATGATATTATATAAAAGAAAAGCTAAAAATTGAGGGCATAAAAACTAAATACTGAGTATGAAGTGACATACATTCTCCTCTGTGATCCTTAACTGTGAAAGCTTCTGTTTTTGCTTCACGAATACGAATACCCTCACAAAAGCCTGAAGCAATCTTCAGCCCGAGTCTGAATTTCCTACTTCGTATCCAGCTAGAGTTATCGGTAAAAGTTAGCTCTCCAAGTGTCCCTACACCTTCCTTTAGTGACACCTGTAAGTCCCCAGTCAAAAGTGGCCTCTTTCCTTCACGTTCTTTGACTAAATGACTTTCAAATTCTTCTTCAGTCCAGTTTTCATCATCTTCATTGTTGAAATCACCCTCAAGCACAACCACATCTAACTTTGCAGATGACTCGGGCCCAGATGTCACGACAAACCCAGTGTTTGCATCAAGCAACACGACATGAATTTCAGATCCTTGCTCCCCTTCTACTTTTCCACCAGTAAAAAGTGGTAGGGACAACATTGATTTGAACTGCAGTTGCAGGTTTCTTCCATCAGGCCCTTCAATGCACTTTGGAGAAGCCCTGCATTTTTTGAAGAATCAAAGGAATCCTAACATATCAAATTTGCATGATAAAGAGCTGATTATAACCAATCTAATTAATTAAAATACTTAAGATATATGTCAAGGATTTAAATCTTGGAATGATACTAATTTCAGTAGGCGATCGAAACTTCGACAACTGGTTGGACCAGTACAATAATGGTATACTGTAGCTATCTATATTGACCAGTACCAACTTATATTGTTTGGTACAGGTGTTTGGTTGGTCTGACAACTATTAGTTGCTACATATCGGTTAGAGCAGTATTTGATTTCTTCAGCTATATTTTATCTGTCATATAAAATAATCACTGACAATCAAAACGATTATAAATCATTTAGACAACAAGTTCCTAGAAAAAGAAAACAACAGTAAAGAACAACAATATTTATTCCGTGTTAGGACGGATTGAACATGAAGTTGACAATCAGATCAAATGAATATTTGGCTGAACGATTAGCAATTTTCTTTATAACCAATAAAAATCACATAAATCCACACAAAACTGAAGTTGGTAGACCTATTTTCTCCATACAAGGATATGGTTAGATGACACCGATATGGAAAGAACCAACAGGAAATGCCTACATACGTGTGTAACTGATACTACAGAATTCGATGGACGTCAGCCCACCATATATCTAACTTCAATTTGACAGAGCCACTGCCAAAAGTTAAGGTATTGGGCATGGTATAAGACGAAGATGAACCAAATTTTGTTAGATGTGTTGTAAATCAATTGAATGAACAAGACAACAGCAACTCTGAGATAATGAAGAATGATCTTATCATATGTATCAAGCACTGAAATATAGATGCCCAACATATACTCTCTCAAGGTCGACAAAGTCATGCTAGTAAACCTAGATTAAGTATTGTTCACCAAGCTCCAATGGACATTGAATAACAAATAATAAATGTGCTAAATTACAGAAGTAATATAAAGGCACAACTGCAGATTTGCCCTCTGCAAAGAATTAAAACTGTGTCTTTACCTCTTATGTCCCTTCAGAGTTAGGATATATCATGTATCCCTCTCAAGGTCATATAGGACAACCATTAATACGTTAAGCTTTTAAGGTCATGTATATTAATATGATAATGTCTAACTTTTCAATGGTAACATAGTTTTTTTTATTTTTTTGAGTACATTCACATTTAAGGGATAGAATCAAATAACCCCAAGATTAAAATAAAGCAATCTTTATTTCAGAATAATTAAGCTCCACAAGCTGTTCCTAAAATATTGACCAGCAATTACATTCAGAAGCTTGAAGAATGACAAGTGAAATAACAAATCTAAATATAGAGAAACGTAACATATTGCTAAAGAATGACAGAAAGAACCATCAAAACATCTGTTGTTTCAATGATAATGTCAAGACCATGTACCTGCCTCCAACTCTAGCAGGACCAAGTTTTGCTAAAGCACGCTCGACTTCTTCACTAACCTATACAAACACAAAGTAGGAAGAAGGAAGCATCACAAGGTAAGCAACACACAAGCAAAAGACAATCAGCAAAATGTTACTTGTTGGAAATCAAGTTATAGAATACTAAACAAATCATGCAAATATTTTGAATTTCTATCAACTATGTATTAATTTGAAAATACTCCAACATGCAATACACTATAATCTAAGGGTTCATACACGTTAGACTGGCATGAGAAAACCATGAATCAGGCAAGACAGAGAAAAAGTGTAAAAATAAGGCAGAAGAAAGGTGATCTAGAGGTTGCCGAGAATCAAAATGGAAGAATACGGCACCCACATGCCTATTAGTAAACATGAGCAATATTAACCATGATAAATTAACATTATAAAGAACAACAGAAACTGAAAATGCCTTCAGATCCCACCTTGATGACCTGAAAGTTGCAGAAAAATCTGATCGATAGAATGATAAGATTATAGAAATTATAGAAGAGCATTCTGCTATCCCACAAATTTAAAGTAAAGCAACAAAAGCATATTCCAAATTGCAGACACATTGAAGAAACAACAAAGAAACGTATGTGTTTGTTTGAACCAAGGTCGCAATTTCGAATCATATTGCCCGCTGACCGGTACGCATATTGCCCGCTACCAGGTAGTACCACTGATTAAGCTGTTTCTGCCCCATTAACACCCAAAATCGACCGGTAATAGTCAATTTCAACCCCTCGACCACTGTTGGCGGTAATGGTCGATTTCGATCGTTGGCGGCCGATTTCGGGCGGTATCAGCCGAGGGAGGGAGAAAGAAGAAGAGGAGAAGAAAAGGAAGAACCTAGAGTCCGACGCTGCTTTCCCGATCCGTCGCCCGCAGGTAATTTCTTCGCCCGTGGGCGATTTCTTCTCCCCGCACGGGGAGAAGAAACATCTCCCTGCATGGGGAGAAGGAATGAGGTGACATCATCCTTTTTTTATTTTTTAACTTTATATATATATATATATATATATATATATATATATATATATATACACACACACCGAGTGGTATGCCTATGCGTACTGCCAATATCGGCGGATCTGTTAGGACCCTAGCTAAGTCGGGCCCATCTATTTAGGTTGTCATGTTAGTCGGAGTTAGTTATGGGTCGGGTGAATCTCATCAAGTCAATTATGAGTGGTTAAAGTGGTTTTTATCTTCAGTTGGGATTGAGTCAGTTATTATTTTCAGTTAGGAGTTATCAGTTAGTTAAGAGTTGAAGTTAGTGGGACTCTTGGCAGAGCCCTATAAATAAGACTGTAAACTCTTTTAAGAAAATCAATCAATGAAGCAGTTATGTTTTAGCCAATAGGCAAAAACCCTTAAAGGTAGATCCCCTCGAAGAGATCGATTATCCCTCTTTTCTACCCTCTTCCTCCACGATAGAGCCTCAGGGTTCTATCAGTACCATACCATACTGAGCTGAGCTCGGTACGTCTGTACGGATCGATATCGCAAACCTTGGCTTGAACCAACCTAATTCGTTCCCATCCCTAGTATTCTTAACATTCTTTCACACCCCAGTATCTTGGCTCTTCTTTTCATGAAAGAAAATCCTAATGAGTCATTTAAATAAAGAATTGTAAATGCTGACGTCAAGTTCATCCATAGATGAAAGATCTTGGTCCAATAGTCTCATAGAGATCACAAGTATGATGATCAATTTGACACCAGACATATTGATTAATTATCCATATTCCATAATACCAAAATAGTAAAGGTGTTTATATTTTAGTTGTAATCATTTTGTTCATGAATATATGGGACATTTTTACAAACATTAAAATCTTGTTTATTTATCAATGGACATTAAGAGTTTGGGCTACAAGTGAACTTAAATTGGTAAACATAAATAAGGACCGTTTGTTGATCTAGAAACTCAAAACTAAGGATTGTCGTATCGGTTCGTACCGGCATACCGAGCTCAGCTCGGTAAGGCACAGTACCCAGTACCAAATGGTCCACACCGAACATACCTTTCGGTATAATATAATATAATATAATATAATATAAAAAAATAAGTTTAAAAATAAAAAAAATGGGCGACATCACCTCATTCCTTCACCCCACACGGGGAGACGTTTCTTCACCCTACGCAGGGAGAAGAAATCACCGTGAGCGATTCTTCTCCCGCAGGCGACGGATAGTGTGGGGGAAGAGCAGTGCGACTCTAGGTTTTTCCTCTCCCACTTCTTCTTCACCCTCTTCTTTCTCCTCCCTCGGCTATTATCGCCCGAAATCGGCCGCCGACGGTCGAAATCGACCGTTACTAGTCGATTTTGGGTGGTAACGGACGAACCTCAATCGAGCATGCCAGCAAAAAGTCCACATACCATCAACGGTGGAATGACGTACCACGCACGGTGGTACATGTCGAAACAGCAATCCTTGCTCAAAACCCCTAATTTTCTTGGCATTTTTTTTTAAACTCCCTCCCATTTTACTCTTGCAATCTCTTAACTAATGTTTCATTCACTGAAATATTAAGAATTCTATGGCAGACCATTCCATGCTGGATATTTTATACTATAGTTAAGCCACTTAAAACTATCATATGAGCTTACTTGTGATAGTCTAGCATCAGAATCCCAACTATGAAAGAGGTAAATGGCAGAGAAAAAAATACAAAAGGTTTGTTAACAATGTTAAACAATGGATACAGGGAAAGAAGGATGAATTGTACTTACAACTCTTCGAAGAATCGGCTCCAATGAAGAACAAAGTCTCTGCAAACTGTCAACCTTCAGAGCTTCCACAATCACACTGAAATAGAATGTCAATAAAAAAAACCAAAATTGTCATTTAGTCTTTGACTCTGAAATAGTTATAATTATTAAATTGCATAAACAGAAAGAAATATCACTAAAGGCTAGCGCATCTACAAAGTTCTCTATCTTTGTCAAGATTGCTCAAGACCGTCCAATCGATATAGATCAGCTCTAGACCACGACTCAAAATCAACAAAATAACATGGAAGATTGTCCCAATGGTTAACAGGAGATTATCTACAAGTGGGAACACCTTTTGAGGAAACTTAGAAGTCAGAAGATATGTATGGTCCATAGTAGTTTGCTTCACATTGTTCAGCATATGATCTTCTCTTACTTTGGTACCAAATTAAATAGGACAATAAGTGACAACCAGACTTGACTTTTGCCACCTCAAGTACAATTTTGTCATACTAGGTCACTAACTTCACACAAATTGAACACCCAACCAGTAATATATATATATGTATGGGAAATACAAGAAACATGTTGCACGAAATGCTTAAGTATGCTATTATGCTATCCATCATGATACAAGTCTATTTGCATCAATTCAGATTCTAGAGAGGAAAACTGAATGTTGAGAAGAAAATTATTTCTTCATACTATGAACATCAATCGACAAAAGAGAAATAACAAGCAAAGAAGTAATGAGATTTAGGTGGCAATCATGATGTTAATGCCAGTCCAAGAAAATTATTTTCTTACCACCAGTAGCAGGTTTTACCACAACTGTCAGTACTTGAAACAGTGCATACACTAAACATATGTTTCATAAATTTCTAGGAATCGAGTAATGCTACTTAGTCAGCATTTTATGAAAGACAGGATGTTGACCACTCCCATCTTGGAGGCATTAAATAGGGATCGTGACTTCTGCCACTTCTGCCACCCTACTCTTCCGTGAGCCCACTACCATCTTCTCCTCTTTTACGAGCCTGCCGCTGTCAATCCTCCTCCGGTTGCTGCTCACTGTAGGCCATCCATCTCTTTCCAGTATGTCGCATGCTACCTTGGGATCCAATGGAAGGTCTGGTTGCGTGGTTGATCATGGAATATTGCATGGAACCATTGAATCAGATTTTGCATTTGTTACTGGTTTCACAACTCTTATAGCGATGCTGAGAAGGACATTAGTTTTTGGCAGTTGCAAATAATATATTAGAATGATGCTGGGACTGTGCCTATATATACTTACCATAAGACTACCAACTTGTTGATTGATTATGAATTTATGTTAGACATAAAAGGTCATGGTGTTTTTGGTCTGCCTCTTTTCCTAGAGAGTTGGCAACCATTCTTAAATACGATGTATCTGTCTAATCATCTAGTATTTACTAAATAAAATTATTTTTTCAATAGAAATATCTTAAAGCATCATGTATTAAACAAATTTCATTTTACATTTCCTGCTGGCAATATAAAAAAAAACAGAGCTTCACTAATTAATAATTTAAATTGTTGTCAACAAGATACAATTTTTTGTCCCTTGATGGATAAAAGTTATCTGAAAATTTTCAGTTACTGCTGTGACCTAAAGTAACACAACAGTTTCCTACAAGGTCAAAAGCTCGGAGAAGCTTTTAGCTTAGTCTATGAACATATGGTCACAAAACGAGCAATAATCTGAAATCTAAAATGATACACAAAGATTTAAAAAAATATAGGAAATTATCCAAGAATTGATTGTTTCTAGACCTTTTCAAGATTGACAATTTTGAGCAATTTAACAGCATACCCAAGAATATTTATCGGCTGTAACAAAAAAAAAAAACTACCGATTGTTCACAACTCTAACTCTCAGAAATTCTCGCACTATTGTGAATTTTCGTTTTCGAAGATCACAAGCTCAAAGATCCATACTTCAATTATCTACCCAACCCCAATCAACTAGGAAACACTAAAAAGCATTTCAACACAGCAAAGCAACTTGTAGGTTCCACGAGAAAACAACTCGAGATTTCAGTCACCTCGCGAGGGCCGGCGCCTTTTGCCGTTTGGGCTCAGGATGCAGGTCATCGCCGGGAACCAATCCACGCTTCTCCCTCATCTTCGTCTCCGAGATCACGATCGGCCCTTCCCCTGCTACAACCAGAGATCCAATAGCCCTAATCCTCCCATAAAGAACATAATCTCCATATCAATCACCCGAAATCTGCATTAGGACAAAAAGAATTCAAACCTCCACGGCGCAAAACCGATTAAAGATTTACAGAGTTTCATTCTAGCAAGAAGCAATGGGTAAGGAAGAAGAATTTGGGAGAAGCAGAGGGCAAGAAGGAGTTACGTGTTCGCGCTTCTCTTCTCCCCCTCTTCGCCTCGAGGGTAGTTGCCAAGGGAGAATCTAAAGAGGAAAGAGAGGGTGGCGACTTGTGGACTTCTAAGACTTTGGTCTCTGTGAAGCTGGTTATTTTACGTAATTTTTCAGATAAACACAAAATTATTATTTGTTAAAACATAACTAAACTAAACTAAAATTAATTGTATTTAAAATAAATAAATTCACTAGTAAAATAATATGTTATAATAAAATATATCTCTAAAAATTTCTTTTTTTTAGATTTTCTCCGAGAAGCATTCATTTTTCATGTTTTACGCCCCAATCTTTCAATAATCCATAGAATATCCCTAATATGACAAAACGACACTCTTTTCTTTTTTGATGGCTCTACTCACAAAGTGGATCGGTTCATCAATTTTGAATTGATCCATAGGATGAACTAATTCAATTATTCAGTTATAATATGTTAAAACTAAAAATAATATAAATATATTTAAAAATAACATAACTAATATATGAATCTTCCTATTTGATCGCTCTTATTCTTAAGTTAATATAAATAATTATTTAAAATCAAGATTTTATATATAAGTTAATTTCTATTAGACTCTGAGTCAATTATTTTTAGATATGCTTACGGTATTTTGATAGTTTAGTCAATAACATTATAAATCTATTAAAAAAATATAACAACGATGCGAACCAATTAATCTTATGGATTGATCCATCGAATGCATGGACGAATAAATTATACTGAGATATATCAATAATATTTCAAGAATTATAAAAAGGTAGGGACACTTTTGAAAATTTTATAATGAGGGGTCATCGGGCTTTCAGAAATTTATTTTGATTTTTACTTTTTCCCACACTAAAATACCCGAAAGAGACCCTCAACCTTTGTAGGGAAAGACCGGTAAACGAAGACAAAGCTACTCTAAACCATACAAATGAAGCCGCCTCTTCTGTCGCGCGTCACAGTAAAATGGCGTGCCCCAAAGGCCATTCAAGCTCTCCGCTGCCTCCTCTCTCTCTCTCTCTCCTTCGACTCATCCGCTTCCGCGCCATTCCTTACGTTTCGGAGCCGCCTCCGACCTCTCCCCGCCGGGTCTCCCACGGTGCCGGTGATTAGGGCCACTGCCACTGCCAGTCCCAGGCCGTGGGTCCAACCTGGGCTTCCTCATCGTCAACTATCCCACCTCTAACGCCATCGCCGCTGTCGAGCACGGCATCGCGACCCTCACGGCAATGGCGCCGAACGTCGCGTGCGTCGACGCGTGGATGGAGGCTGGCGAGTTCCTTGCTTCCCTCCCATCGCTCTACACTTCATGCGTGCGCTTTGAATTATATGTAATGGTAACTAATGTGCGGTTTGATCAAAATTGATCTTCATTGGGACAGTTATTTTTCCGAGAGGCTTATGTGAAGCAATTCTCCGATGTTTTCTCTTAGCAAAATGCATTAACATTTCAAAGTTTCTCCTCAAGAAGGGGCTTCTAGTTTGCAGGCTTTGTGGAGTTCGTCTTTGCAGTTCATTTCTTACAATTCGATGAGTTTAGTGGCTAAAAACTTCGTCCAAAAATCATTTACGAAAGACTTTTTTTCAGAAGACATATGAATTATATAATTTCAAAATATAAAACAATTACTATTAGGTACGAGTGTAAAAATTTTATCTTAAACGATAAATAAAGATTTAAATATCTTAAACTTCATTAATGATATATTTTTTTTTGAAGAAAAAATGAATTTATGTAGTCCTATCCAAACAATTAGACTTTTATGATTTTATTATTGTTGTATTTATTTTTATTTTTAGATATAACAAGAAAAAAGAAAGTATTTGGTGAATGATTATGAATGAGGTTGAAATAAATGATGGAAACACCACAACCCCCCACCCCCCCTCTATTTTTTTTAAAGACCTATTAGATGAGAAACATGAGTTTGCTATACACTGTAACAACTGAAGAAATCACCCAAAGTCTCCAAATAAGAGAAACATGTCCCGGCAAATAAAATCGAGGCCTGCAGCTTCTTCTATCTCGGTGGATTCCAATAAAACTAGTGGAGTCCTCGATCAGCGAGCCTGCTTTGTTCTGTGTCTCAAATATTGTGTATTCTTTGTTTCAAATTTTGAATTGTCTTGGCGTCTGAGCCTATTCAAGCACTACCCTTTGGAGCGGTCACTTATCAGTGAACCTATTTTCACAACACGATTTCCACTGCTGAGGTCTTCGTTAAGTATGGACGTTGATGGAAAAGCTAAAACAGCTTATATTTTCTTCGGTGAAACGATTCTAGATGTGGTGCTCTACAACTCTTTACACTCATTGCTAAATTTTTGGCTTGGGGAGTAGCTGCCTGCAGAGACAATGATTGGATATGGTTGCAAGAACACAAGTATTTTGTGCTAGTCTTCTAGTAAACCATAATTGTTTTATTGCAGATAATCATATTTAATATTCAATCTGCCTAGAACAACGTATCCAGACATGAGTCACTTATCCAACATCCTATCAGATCCTAAGTCTTATTTATACTCCTTGAGTTTTTCTTTTCTATCATCTATATCTACAAGTTGTTTGCAGTTTGAACATGTATCTTGAAGGTCAGCTAGGAAGGACTACATTAGCTTCGCTGTGGTCTTTTGTCCTAAGCTTCATTGTATGTACTGACCTATGGATTGATGGAAATATTGACTACATTAGCTTCGCTGTGGTCTTTTGTCCTAAGCTTCATTGTATGTACTGACCTATGGATTGATGGAAATATTGCAGTAGCTACATAGCTACATAGTTGTGTACTGATCTCCTCGGGGATTCATTTGCAGGAGTACAGCGAAGGAACAAGTATCAATGGATTCATTTGCTTGGTGAGCAAAGGACTTGAAATGCATGTGGCTTCTCATAATCCAGATAATGCGCCTGTTGATAGAGCTCATCCCATTGGAGTTCAATTGGTACCTTTAAAATGGAGCTATGCCCACTTCGGATTTCATCTCTCTGATGATGACACTCTCTCTCCATACTACATCAAAGACTTTCTATGATAAAACCTTTCCTCTCGTGATCCACGGGGATGGAGGCATCAATGAACACATGTCCTTCTCAGAGCACATTGAGCAGGTACAAGCTCTTAGCTATGATATATAAAAGATGTGTTCTACCAAATATAATCCATAAATTAAATATATAATAAAATATAAAATTATTTTCAATCATATTAATCCAAGAACAAGCTTTTGATAAAGAACACTGAAACTCTTTGAATGATGAAGTAAGAACAATGGTTATCTTCTAATCTATACTGCATGAAATTTTAAGAATGTCTATACCTTGATGAATAATCAATAGTCTATAAACAGAGTAGATGGCACACTCCAATTCATGAAATATTTAGTCTCATGTTTAATGCTTTATCGTTAATATTTTTATTCATCATGAAAGCAATCGAAAGCTGAGGCAACCTTCTCAATTATGACCTGTAAAAATTATTTTGTTTGATCATCAATATTATGTAACCTATATCAATATTGTTATGATAATAATATAATTAAAACATGGACATATAAACTTGTATATTATGATATTTCAATGACCTTTGGAATTCCCAATATTCTCTTATTTGGTCAATATCAACGTCACAACAACATAAAAATAGTGATGATAGATGACATCTTTATATGATTAAAAAATTATAAGCACATCACACCTTATACTCATGTAAAGAGTGAGATACATAAATCATAGCGGTTCTATCCAATTCAAAGAATACTCACTCCCGTGTATTATATATAATACATAAACACCCTATAGATGAGCACTTTATAGGTGATTCTTAATCATTCAAGATCCGATAAACATTATCCATGCATACTTTATATGCATAAAATAGAATATTTTATTCATAAAAATTTGGAAACATTATATCACATCAGATACTAAACAAACTAATATCCCCAAATGCTCCACATGACCATTGGATTGTATTACCGACAAACTTTTGGTCATGATATCCATAATCATTAGTTGGATGCTAATATGATGAATATATACTTCATATTTCTTTCTGTGATCTCTAACAGTAAGATATTTTTATATCTATGTGTTTGCTATGATTTTCACTTTTATCATTTTTAAAGAAAAACACAATCGTTGGGTTGTCACAATAAATCTTTATAGGTCCAGTAATTGAATCGACAACTTTTAGTCAGCAAGATGAAGTTTCATAACTATAATGTTTGTGTAATATCTTCATAGCAACCAACAAATTCAACTTACATTATGGATGAAACAACTACAGTTTGCTTGTTGTTTCTTCGAGATATTGCACCTCCAACTAATAGAAAAACATAACAGGAGGTAGACTATCTAATGTCCATACATCCACGAAAATTTGAATCTGAATATTTGATTATTAAGTTCAAAAAAATAGTATGAAGGAAATAAGAATAAACTCTATTTATATAGATTTAGATAAGAAATTTAAAAAAGATTTTCTCTATCAAGATTAGGTACATAGGTAGAATCATCTTCAAGTGATTGGAGATAGTTTTCAGGTAGTTGGAGATTATATCATCTATTTTTTATCCATATCTTCTATCATGCCCCGCAAGATTGAGTTACTGTCAAGGATGTCGATCTTAGCTCGATATAAAGAAAATACTTTACGGGCGAGAGGTTTTGTGAGAGAGTCAACTAGTTGATCGGTAGTATATATGTGAGAAACTCTTAGTTGATTTATGACAAGTTGATCTCTAACGAAATGAAAATATATAGCAATGTGATTTATGGATTAGTGCATAAGTATGTGGCTCTAACATTATCATAATATATTTTAGAGTTATGGTGAAATTGATGTATATTTCTTTTAGTAGATGTGTGATCCAATTAAGTTCTATAGTAGTAGTGGCAATGACTCAGTATTTAGTTTCAGTTATAGATTTTGTGATTGTCTTCTACTTTTTTAAACTCCAATTGATTGGATTTATGCTAGAAAAAATAATATATCCTGATGTAAAGATTCTGTCATCAATATTTCCTGCCCAGTCAGCATCGACAAAGGCATAGAGATGAAGTGGTGAGTGTTTTCAGAGAAGGAGTCCATGACTGAAAGTCCCTTTGAGATATCACAAGACTCGTTTTACTGCAAACTAATAAGTAGTAGAAGGTTGATGCATAAATTAAGATAATTTATTGAATGTAAATTGGATGTCTAGATGAGTAAGAGACAAATACTATAAGGAGCCAACTACTTGTTGATATTTTGTAGGATTTGTAGTAGCACTATCATCATATAACTTTAGTGATTCAATAGCAGAGAGTGGAGTGGCAACCTCTTTGGCGTTGTATATTTGTTTTTTATAATTGATCTTAAATATACTTTCTTTGAGATAAATTAAAGAGATAAATTAAGTCTTGAAGCTGTGTAAGTAGCTTCCACTCCTAAAAAGTAACTCAAGGTTCCAAGATCCTTAATAGAAAATCGATTTGCCAATTGCTTGTGGAATTTCTTGATCTCCATAGGATTATTGCTTATGATGATAATATCATCCACATACACCAGTAGATATATTTTACCTTCATTTTGTTTTCTTAGAAATAGTAAAATGTTTGACTTAGAGTTGATGAAGCTAATTGATATAAAAAATGAGCCAAGTTCGGTGTATCCAGCTCTTGGAGTTTGACGAAGTTCATAAATAGTATTTTATAATTTACAAACATATTTTGGATATTGAGGATGGATGAAGCCTAGAGGTGCTATATAAAGACATCTTCAGTTAAAGTTCCCTGTAAAGAAGCATCATTAATATCCAATTATCATAATTTCCAACCTATAGTGACAGCCAAACTCAGGATAAGTCAGATTGTTGTCAGTTTAACAATGGGGCTGAATGTTTTTATGAAGTTAATACTAGGTCATTGATGTAAACCTTTAGCCACTAGACGTGTCTTATATCTTGCAACAAATCCATCTAAGTTCCACTTAATTCAAAAAACTCATTTACATATTTTGTGTATAATGAAAGGATACAAGGGTCCATGTAGAATTATAGAGTAAGGCGTCATATTCTTCGCACATGGCTTTGTACCAGTATAGAGATTTTTGGACTTAAATGATGGTGGTGGGTTCAATTGACTCTAGAGAAAGATTTGTTGTAGCATGAAGATTAAGTATTTTTATGTGGTTTTAGAATATCACTTTTGGAACGTGTGATCATGGGATGACTATATGTGACGGGATTATTAGGTTGTACTGGTGGAGAGGCACTAACAAGTACTTGGTCAGATGGAGGTACTTCAGAGTCATTAGGTCCGGGAGAAGGCAATGGTAGTGGTTGTGTTTCTAAGGGTATTGTTTCATCAATAGGATGAATTTGTGAAGGAGTAGTAGAGGGAAATGAGGAGCAGTTGAACTGGAGGAACAACAAAGTGCGTATCATGGTGGAAAGGACTAGATGGCATAGTGAGAGGGATACACACTTTGTTGGGACAGGCCTCAAACATCTGTGTAAACTATTTTAAATGACATTAAACAAGATATGGAGGATGTTCCAAATGGTAGTATATGACGTTTATTACTAAGATAAGCATCATAATGAGTTATAATACTACTAGTTTTCATTGTTGAAAGAGAATAATGAGAAAGTAATTTTGTTGGGTAAGGATGAGGGATGACCAAAACAATGATGTCATAAATCAATTGAAGTTGCAACTAAAGAGTGAACAATAGGCTGATTGATTTGGGAAGCTGACGGCCAATGGTAAATGTTGTCTTTATTAAGAATGCCCTTGTGCTCAAAATCTTTTACAAGAAAAGAGAAGAAAGAATTCAATTGAGGTATTATTTTGTTTGCAGAATTGGAAAACAAAAATAATTTTTTTTTTAATGTGAGGTGCACATAAAACATTAATGAGTATAAAGGTGGTAGCGTGCGAATTAAGTGTCATAGAACTAGTATGAGAAATGAGAATTCTATTACCATTACTAATTATAATATCATCATTACCTCTATAGTCATTGTGAATTAATAAATTCTAAAGATCAGAGGTGATATGATGAGAAGTGCCAAGGTCCACAATCCAATTAGTTGGACGAGCAGTCGAAATAGTCATTGTATTCGCTTGAGGCCAATTGAATGTAGTAGGAAGGTTGGGTAGAGATCGAAAGACTTTAGCATAATGTCCAATTTCATCACACAATTAACAAATGACTCTTTGTTGGTTTGGATTATCGGGACGCCGAGGTTGCTGAAGGGTACTTAGGTTGCCACTCTGATAGTTATTAAAATTTAGATTAAAAAATTGATAGAGATATGTTTGTGTGTTAACCATATGTCTAGGAGGCACTTTGGTTGTTTCTTTGTTGACGTTCTTGGTATTTTGGTGACTTTATCACTTGGATTTTTGACTGACTTAAGTGGTGATGTTCGATCTTGACATCTTGTCTTCAGGTTTTAAATATGTCTCATAATTAGTTAACTTGTTGTAGAGGCTTTCAAAGGATATCAGTGAGTTGCATACCCAAATTCCCACTACCAATTCTTTGTATTCATCACCTAGGCCATTGAGAGTATGGACTATAATTTCTTTATCAATAAGGGATGACCTATCAAAGCAAAGTCATCGATGATAACTTTTATATTTTGCAAATAGTAAACAATAGTACTTTCCAATTATTTTAGTTTCATCAAGATGGAGAGGAGATTGAGCATACGAGCACGGGAGCAATTAGCTAGGGTGGTTTGTAATTTGGATCACATGTTTACGGTAGTGCTACATAAAGATATTAGTAGGGCAACGAATTCAGCGATTGATGTTTGAATTGCTTTGAGGATAAGACAGTCTTGATGTAACCATAGTTTATGAGCATGTTTGGTACTAGATCAGGTTCTCCTGGTATTTGGATCCTTTTTGGTGGATAATATAAGTCCCATCGATGTAGTCTATTAGGTCATGTCCAAATAGAAGATTAGAGAATTGAGCTTGCTAAGATGCATAGTTATCATCCTTAAATAATTTAAAAGGTATTAGAGTTGCAGCATTGATAGAGATCAGTCCTGTATGCTAAGAAAAATTATTGTTCCCTATAGGAACAATAACCAGAGTGTCAGTTGTAGATGATACAGGCATTATAAGGATTTATATCAACTTGAGGGATCCAAATATGTTTCCCATAGATCAGCAAAGAGATTGTGCTTCCTGGACTAAATTTGATCAGGATGGATAATCTATAGAGTTGTTGTCCACTTTTGCTATGCCATAAGAGTGTATAGTTATTATGCCTTTACTTCTCCTCGAACCTCCGGCTTTAGGCCCTCAATAAAAGTTCCTAAAATTTATTTTTTCAGATTAATCCATAGTTTAGTTATATAAATGTTAAAACTTTGTTTGGTATTATTATATTGTAGAGGTTTATCGAATCTTCACCAATTGTCCATCGATATTATCGTAATTGGTTGGTCCAAGGCGATTTAGTAGTCCTTCCTTGAATCGTTGCTAAGAGAGACCTTCATGGGTGTGCTCAAACTAATTGAACCACTGAATAGTGTCTCCCTCAAGGTGGATGGCAGCAATCTCCACCTTGGTGGCGTTGACGGTTCGGTAGAACCAAAAATTATGCTCCACGCACAAGATCCATCCGATCGGGTCTCTTTCTTCCCATCTAGGGAAGTCAACCACCATGATTGGATTATTTGGATCAAGGATGATGTGACCACGGTCTTGAGGATCATCTCATTGATCTGAAGTTTCTCCTTGCTGTGATTTCCTTGGGCTTGATGGTCAGCCCATGCTGAATTCAGTGAAAAGGGATCAGATCTTTTCCTCCACATGACTTTCAAAGGCTTCAAACTTGTGTTGATGGCCTCCTCCGATGTCATGGTGTAGGCCTCTAGATTTATAATATTGAGATCTTTTCTCTATTGTCTAGTTAGGACATGAGAATTTTTGGGGGAAGTAGGCTGCGATTAGGACTGATTGGAATCAGTTTAGGGTACTATTTAGTAGGGTTCTTAGGTCAAGATGGTAGAGTTTGAGGATGAGAAAAAGAGAGTCCAAAAAACTGAAAAAGACAGCTCTTAAATCCAGTGGAATTCGATGAAAAAAGGGCTACGTATGTGCTATCATGTCGAACAGAATTTGCATCAGAGAAACAACAAATTGTTGATGTAAATTCTAGAGGAAAACCTGAGGAAAAAATATAGAAATTTGTTACAAATCCTTAGTTCATATGTGGCCAATATCAGCAATTAGATTCAATAAAATTTTGACAGCATAACAGTAGGAAAGTGGATGAAAAGTCAAAAGGTAGATTCTTCGTTGTAAAATTCCAATAGTATGTTACGAAGAATTAGAGCACAATAAAATCAGTTTCAAAGAGAATTCTTTCCAAAGATCAATCTTAGATGAGGGCTAAGATAATCTATGAAATTATATAAAAGTTTTGGCCAAAATAAAGAAGGGATAAACTAATTTTAAGAGGCAAACAAGTGATTGAAAATTTTTGGAGTGTTTCCCCTCCGCAACGATGATACATTTGCGACGGTAGAAATTTGCAGCAGAGGAAATATGAAAAAACTCATCAGCATGTAAGGTAAAGAATTTTGCAGAAGTAAATAGGCATGGATGACAAAATTATACCAGATCGCCTAGTTGAAATGCAGAGGGCAGCAATAGATTAATTTGATCTGTAGCTTGGGTGGAAGTTGGAGGCGCGTCTTGTAGCAATTATGAGAATTGCTTGGGTAGGTGGAGGCGGTAGAGATGGCAGCAGGGGTAGCAGGAATGCGTCTCTGATACTAGATGATAGAACCCTAAAAGGAGCTCTACAGAATTTGATCTTTCAGGGGGATCAACCCTTAGAACATTATAGGGATCCTCCCTCCTATAACATAGCACAAGGTTGAATAAAAGATTATTCTTACCAGAGAGCAACTATATGATTATATAGGGTTCTAAACCCTAGCCCATGGGGGTACTTGCATAAGTAAAATTATCTTTTTGCCCCTCCTATAGCCGACCTGCCAAGGTAGGGATAGGCGACGGCCAAGTTGACTATATAGCTGACCCTAGTAGATGGAAACCCTGACCGACTAACCCAGTAAGGGGAGCAACGACCACTAAGCCCTAAGACCCCAATCTAAACCCTAGCCACACTTCTTTATAGGATAGAAGTGACTAGGTTGAGTTTTATTACAATCTCATAGGGTTCATATTGATTACTTCTAGGGTGATTAGGACTCGACCCTAGAGTCCTATCAACTTCTCCTTTTTGTTGATAATAGATGGGGAGATGGTATGATGATGATCATGTATAATGAAATTTTATTATGTATGATGGTTTGGAATCATACAAGCAATACTTTAACCTTGATCATATTCTTTGGTGTTTTGATTAGGCATAATTTTATGATGTATATAATGATGTGATCAATTGATTCTTTCAATACTCATGATTTTTTAAATTCAAAGTTTCTATCAATATGATATATTGATATGGAGAGTTTAGTTAAACTCCATCATCAATTGGTTGTCATGATAAAAAGGGAAAGATTATTGAATATCAGATTTTGATAATGAAATCAATTGATAAAGTTATAATTTAATATGTGTTTGAGTGACGTAGGACTAGATTTGATCAAGGAGAGGCCAATTCATTAAAATAATAGAATCAAATATTAAGCCGGAATTGAACATGTCAACAGATTAGATGTCGTGTCAGAGGAATGGTCGATGTGTCGATAAAAAGACTTCATGCCATGAGTTTGAACATCAGGCCAGAAGGATCAGACATTGTGCCAAGGAGATTAGATATTGTAGAGGTCACATGCCGATTGGGTAATACGTCGCAAGAGAGGATAATACGTCGAATGTTTAGATGAAGTGTTGGATGAACCAATGATATGTCAGACAATTTAGTATTCTTATTTATAATCGATTATGTCTAGATTAAAGTAGTTGTGATTGTAATTAAGTGTTGTGATTGTAATTAAGTTGGTTTTGGATGTAACTATGCTAACTCAATTAGGGACCTATTGGACCATAATTAAATCTTAATTAAAACTATTTTAGTCTATTAGCAGGCTCATTTCATTGACTTTGGAGGAGGTATAGCCAGGTCAAAAGAGATAATATATCTCAAGTATGAAAAGTACTCAAACATACTTTTCCGGGATACCTAGGCAGTGGTATCATCGGTTGTCGACTGTAGTACCATTAGTCGACGATAGTACCACCTATTCCAGATGATGGTATCGCTACAGCCTAGAATCCTGGGCTCTATTCAGTGATAGTATCGTTGGTGCCGACAGTGGTACCGCTTGTACCCCGAAATCTCAGGGATTTAAATTTTTTGTTCCAACTTTTGAAGCCATTTAGGATCTATAAATACCCTAGGTATTTTTGCTTGGGATAGCAAGAATATAGAATAAAAATAGTGTGAAAACTCTAGTGTAATCCCTTAAGAATACCCCTCTAACTTTAAGTTTTTGTTTCGTTTAAAAGAGGGGTGAGTGGCTTGTAAATGTTATCACATAAATATGTGAAAAAAAGAAAATAGTTATAAGAGGGTGGTTGATTTTTATCCATTAAAATAAAATCAATAGTGAAAGTCAGTGACTTCGAAGGAGCAAGAATCGAAAATGGACGTAGGTCATGTTGATCGAACCACTCTAAACTCGATGTGCATTCTGCTCCATCGGAAGTGGATGTAGGTCACGTCAATCAAACAACTCTAAACTTGGTGCGCATTTTCTTTTATGCTCTTCATTATTATTACTTTTTGATTTAACTATTTTAAACACTTTTCAAGTCAAAGCATATTTTTAATATCATTTTCATCGAACAAAAATTTCAAATTAAGGTTTTTCATTCAAGCACTAATTCAAACCGTCTTAGTGCAACTTGATCCTAACATTCATCTCCTTTCGTAATCCTAACATTCATCTCCTTTCGTAATGTGTGCTATTGAAGGAAAACCATCTTGCGTTCTAAACCTTTACAAGATCTTTTTGATAAAGGCCTTTTGAGATAATCCTAATGATCTTCTTTTAGATCGATTTCTATACATCTATATACCAATAACATAAAAGGCTTCATCTAAATCCTTCGTCTCTCAAAATTTTAAGAAAACAAATATTTTGTTTCATATAGCACACTCAAATCATTAATTGCAAGTAATATGTCACTAACATGTATAGGACTAAGAAAATTATTTTGCTCCCGTTGACCTTAATATATACACATTAATCTATAATATTTTTAATAAAACTAAAAGAGAAAATGACATTGTGAAATTTAGTGTACCATTACCACAAACCATGTCTAAATAACTTCTATCACAAAAATCTTCAAGCTAATCCATATATATACTTCTTTCTCAAGATTCCTATTCAAACATATTATTTTTATATTCATTTAATATAACTCCTAGATTCATTTGATAAGACTGAGTCAAAATGAACTACAATAGCTATGATTGTCATGAATGAATCTTTTTTAGAAATAGAAAAGAATGTGTCATGTTAATCATTGTCTTCCTCTCTTAAGTGAAATCTTTGACTATAATTCAAACTTTATATCTCTCAATATTATTAGAGGCATCCATTTTGATCTTATAGAACCATTTACAACCAATGGTTGTAGCCTCTTCTGATAATTTGACGAGATCCAAAACATTATCTTTTAGTCATAGATTCTAATTCCTCTTTCATGATATCATACTAAAGCTTAAAGTCATCTCCTCATGGCTTGCGAAAACAACCAAGGTTAGGAATGATCGGCTTTGAAAATCTCTTTAATGTCATAATATCTGTCTTATTTTATAAATGTAAAAGCATTAGGGCTTTGCTTGAAGTGATTCCTCAACATGATAAGATTGGCTAATTCGAATCAAATTAATATTATCATTTGATTCATTATGTTAGTCTTTATTTTCTCATATTGTATTTGAAAAAAATCCCTCCTATAAAGTTAAAGATTCTTAAGAAATTTAGCATTCCTCGTTTTAACAATTCTAGATTATGAGAGGGACAATAAAATCTATATATTTTAAAGTTAATAGCATAATTAATGAAAAAATCATTGACAGTTTTAGGGTCTAATTTTTTTATAAGAATTATAAGTCCTCACCTTAGACAACCACATCTATGTAAATGACTTAAACTTAGTTTTTACCATTTTTGTAACTGAAAAGGAGTTTTAGAAACAGCTTCAGAGCAAATCCTATTTAAGATATACACAATGGTTTTTAGCTATGTAAGATAAATTAAAATTGCTCGTTATACTTTTTACTATGTTCATAAGTATGCAGTTACTTCTTTCAGCAATCCCCATTTTGTTGTGTTGTGACAAATATATATTGACCAATAATATCTCATTCTTTAAGATACTTAGCAAATTAATCAATCATTTATTTTTTTAATAGTATACCTTTCATAATACTATTAATCTATATCTGATCATACAATTTTATTTTTTTTATTTGTTTCTCTACTTCTGCTTTATAAGCGTTAAACGCATCAAGAATCTTAGCTTTCTAAGATCATACATCTTGTATAGTCTTAGTAAGAGCATCTACAAACTATAAAAACATAAGAGACACATAATTCATTATTTTGAATTTTGTGACAAACAAAGGACAAATTGATAGCTATATACTACATTCAGGATTAGCATATAGATATGTTGCTCGATTATCACAATATATAGATAGAGGATCAGAGAACGTAACAAATAGCTTATCTACCAATGATTGAATCCAACAAAGTTTAACGGTTGTAGAAGCAACTGCTTGATATTCAGCCTTAATAGAAAATCTTGCAACAGAGTATTATTTCTTGAAACTCCAAGAGATTGGATTGTGATAAAAAAAATATGATATAAATACTAGTAGATATCATGTCATCCTTATTTCCTATCCAATCGACATTTGAATATGCATAAATAAATATAAAAGAGTCATTTCGGTGAAATAAGCCATAATTAATAATACCTTTTTAAATACCGGAGAATGCATTTAACAACTATCCAATGGTTGAAAATAGATTTGAGCATAAATGAGATAATTTATTCATTGCATATGTAATGTCTAGATGAGTGAAGGTAAAATATTATAAACTATTAACAACTTGACAATAGTTAATGGCATCACTAAGATTAGCACTATACGATAGGAAAAAAGGAATAATTGTAAAGATTGGCATAGTACCAATATTGGCTTCAAGCATGTTGATGCGATCAAGAAGATCATTAATATATTTCTGTTGAGAAAGAAATGGATCATTTGCCATGTAAGACTTGAATACTAAGAAAATAATTGAGAGACCTAAGATCTTTGGTAGAATAATTATTTTTAGGTTGCTAAATAAACTGATTAATTATTACTTGTTTATTACCATAATAGTTAAGTCATCCACATAAACTAGTAAAACATAATTATGTCCTCATGAGAATAAATGAATAATGAATTATCAAATTAATAATTATGAAACCTAACTTAGACTAGATATGTTCAAAGTTCATAATATCAAGCATGAGGGGCTTGCTTGAGACTATAAAGAGTCATGTGCAACTTACAAACATGTTGAGTAAGATAATAATCAATAAAACCTGGAGGTTACCTCAAATCTACCATAGAGAATATGATCATGAAGAAATACATTTTTTACATCCAACTATTGAGGTCCTCAATTATTAAACAAGACAAGACATAAAATAATATCAATTATTATTGACTTTGTAACTATGCTAAATGTACTATGATACTCAAGGTTTGGACATTGAGAAAATCCCTTTGCAATAAGTCTTATTTTATACTTATTAATGGACCCATTAAAATTTTGTTTAATACAAAAAACTCGTTTGTACCATCTAAGATTTTGACTTGGATTAGATGAGACTAAGTATCATATACCATTTTATAATAAAGTATTATATTCTTTGGACATTGCTACTCATCATTCAAAAATTTTTAAGGTTTGGTTGATAATAGAAGACTTAGAACTAAATTTTTGATGTTATTTATGAAAATAAATAATATTTATTTGGTTTAATGACTTGATTTTTGGATTTAGTAACTATCGGACGAATTGGTGTAAGGTCAATGACATTTTAGGACGTGTAAGATAAGAAAATTTTAAGATAAGAGGCACCAAAACCAAACCTTGCTATGAATTCTTGTGATGTGCAACACTCGCATGAAGCAACTGGATGGATGAGGTAATCTATTATTTATTATGCACTATTGAGGAAGGACTAGTGGGTTCTGAGTGGATAAAGTATTTAGATTCATGGGTGGGATTGATGTTTCAACTTGAACTGGAATGATAATATGAGGTGACTTATAAATTTGAAAGACCCAATGAATAAAGTTATTGGAAGTTAGTGCCTTATGAGTCGATAAAGTATTTAGATTGATGGGTGGGATTGATGTTTTAACTTGAACTGGAATGATAAAATGAGGTGGCTTATGAATTTGAAAAACCCAATAAATAAAGTTATTTGAAGTTACTCTAGGAAAAAAAAAAAAGAGTCAAGTGATTTAGAAGTAAAAACATATTCCACAAAATCAACATTGTGAGAAATAAAAGTTCTTGTGGTTGATGGATCAAAATATTTAAAAACACTTACACTAGTAGAATATCCAAAAAAAACACATAGTTTTGATCAAGCTTTGAGCTTCTAGTTTATTATGAGTATAAAATTTTAACCATGGAAAATACAGACACCCAAAAACACGTAAATTAGGAGTGGATCAAAATAAATTTTCAAATGGTAAAATCATGTTGAGAATTTACGTGGGCATGCAATCTAAAAAGATAAGTTGATGTGACAAATGCATGAGACCAGAAGAGTTAAGTAGGCTTGAGTAAGTAAAATGAAATAATGAAAAGAACTTTTTTTAACAATAAGTATAAACTTAGAAAAAATTAATAAATACTTCATATTTTTGCTTCATGAAAAATAATCATATATACTTTGTAAAATGATCAATAAAATAAGATTGTATTATTGAAAGGCCTCAAACATCATAATATATAGAGGTGAATTACTTATATGATAGATGACAGAAGATGTAGAAAATAGAAGCTTGTGTATTTTATTACATTTTTATGAATTACATAAAAAGGGATAACAAGATGATGTTGATAAAGATAAGTTGTAAGAATGAATAATATAATTTAAAACCTTAAAGGAAGGATGTCTTAAGCTATTCTGGAAATGGAGCCTTGATAGTGACCAAAATAAAGATAGATTCTAGCGGAGATGATGTAATAGTTGGCCACTCATAAACTCCGTTTATATTCAGTCGCTCCATGAGATGTGCTCGCATATCGAGATCCTTCACAATAAATAAAAAAGGTAAGAATTAAATAGAAATATTATTAGAATAACATAATTTAAAGGCATGTATTAGATTCTTCTTTGTATCCAGAACACAAAGAACATTAAAAGTAAAAATGATTTTAAGGAAGATTAAAGGTTTATAGAATTAGTATGAGTTATTTTGTGACCTTTGCCTTCACCATTATAATTTGAGTGAAGAGATAACTTATTCACATCAAATATAACTTGATGAGAAGCCCCAAAGTTAACAAGCCAGTTTAATAAAGGTCAAAAGGATTGAACAATAAAGTAAGCATGCAACAATGGTAATAAAATCCAAAGTAGATGGTGTATAGGGATACATAGAATAAGATAGGTATGAAAGCAGAAACATCCAGCTTGCAAGCAATGATATTTCTTAGTAATATGATCTTGCATGTTTGATACATAACTTTATTGTTAAATTTATCCAGATTTATTAGTACTTTTGTTATAGCATTGTTGCATGTTGCCTTCTGAGTAATTATTTGGATAGTTGGCTTAAGAATTATAAATCTTGCCTTTGTTTCTAGAATTAACTTTACTAGCAAAATTATAAGAATAGAAGCAACATCAAAAGGTGGTGACTATCGCTTAAGACAAGCTTCATAGTCAAAAAGCTTATCAGGAAGTTCTTCAAAAGATATAGAACTATCACGATGTTAGAACCCTTATGGATTCTAAACTTGGGGTGATCTCTATAGGGGATCGACCTCCTTGGAACTCTATAGGGGTTTCTCTCTCCTTGATTTTCTACCCAATGACTGAAAATAATATTAATCTATTGATGATGAAAGATGGAGGAATACAAGACTATTTATAGGGCTTCGAAACTCCAACTCCTAATAGGATTCCTACTTAAGACTACTACTCCTAACAACTCCTACTCCAACTCTAAGAAGTAACTCCTACTTCCAACAACTCCAACTCCAACTCTAAGAAGCAACTTCCAAATTAATCATAATCATATTTTAACTTAACCCCTCCTCAACTAATCCCTCTTTAACTAGGATAATGGGTGGTTCATTAGGGTGACATGTATCTTATTCTTCTCTCAAAATATCTTCCTCCAAACTAATCCTATCCTAGCCAGCCTCCTCACCTCTTTAATAGGGGTCGGCTAGATAGGATTTACATGAATGCCCTTAGGATTTATAAGTTTACCATATTCAATGAAACTAAATTAGGACTCTCCTAGTCAGAGTCCTAATAAACCCGTCCTCTTCAAGTCAACCTTATCCTCAAGGCTGAGCTCGATGTCTTTGGGTCGTGATATGCAATTCCTCGCGAGGTCCCTCATGGCCCTATAGTAGGCACATCCTACTCTTAGGGTCCAGCATCAGCAGTAGTGACTGGAAGGTGATGTGTCGCGATCCCGTGATCCCATGCAATCATCAGCTAAACCTGGGCCTCCTTATCAACTTGGATGTCAGGTGGATAAATCGGGGTTGAGTTATTCTTTCTAAACTCTCATTAACGATGAGATACTTGGAGGATCAATTATATTTTTAAATTAATATATTGATCTGATCTATAAATAATAGCTCCATTATGATCCAAAATTTTGCAACGGCCAAAGTAGCAGGGGGACAACTTCCTTGAGGCTTGAATTTTTTGCTAGTAGGGCTGGAGATAAAAGGAAACTTGATATTCAACAACAAACTTTCTTTTGCTCCGATATTTATTGGGGGGTTATTTCTTTCTTGGATGGGCTACCGCTTGGTTATTCTTTATTAGTAACCAAGCCTTCTTTTAGAATAATTGCTCCCTTTCGATAAGATCCATAGTGGTGTGAGCCCATTCTGAGTCCGAGGAGGTAGGAGCTACAATTTTATTGCGCCTATGTTCATCTCTCCTTTGTGCTATTGACCTGTATCATGTCAAACTTAAAATTCAGTAGCAATTAATATCCATTTACAGATCAAAAGCATCGTGTAAAATGTAGAGAGAGCCTCGGTGTATATTAGGAGTCGGCCATCTTACATGAGGGTGGTGCCGATCCCAATTCTTGATATGTCTACTTCAATTGCAAACACATTACCATGATTGAGTAATGCTAGCACTAATGTAAATAGCATCGTGACTGTGAGGATCCTATAGATGGTAGATATATGGATGCCTGTCTCCTGTTCCTTTAGAATTTTGATCTCCATCCAATGAAATTTGGTGTCACATATTTCATATCGGTATTGTCGCTGGAGGGACTCAAACTTCTTGTGATCGTGGGTCATGGATCGGTGGTCATCATCAAGAAAGACTTTGAGCATTATGGTCCACTCCTTGAAGAAGTCATGGAAGTAGCTCGAGATCTGGGAGTGCTTCAGAAGCCATAGCTGGTTTGGTTGGATGTGGCACTTCAGGAAGAGTTTATACCTATAGACAAAGTGGTAAAGCTTTTGGAGATAAAGTGTCCTTGCAAGGGATGGTCATGGCCGAATGATCTGTGTCTCCTACGTCTCCTAGACGATCCTTTTAGCTTCAGCCCTTTAAGAATATGGACAGCAATATGGTCAAATATGTGCTAGTGGTTCCTTATGTAAGATTAGCATATGAAGATTGTATAGCCTGGTAGGAAGTAGTCTGCTCAGTTCGGTGGAGGTGCTTGAAATTTCTGCAAGCTTCTGCAAGCGTTGTGTCAAGATCGTCATTACTGATAAAAGATAATATTTAGTCAGGATTTAGATATGATTTCAAGATAATATTTAGTCAGGATTTAGATATGATTTCCCCAATTGAATGAGGAAATCTCGTATGTTAGTTGAGGGAAATCCTCCTTCTCATTATGTATAAATAAATGATGAATCAATGAATCAAGTGGGTATTTTCATTACTTCTTCTTATTTCCAACATGGTATCAGAGCCCCTCTCTCTATAAGAGAGATTATATTTTTTTTTATTCACTATCAAACGACAGCTTTTATCATTATTTGTTCGTGGACAACTCCGCTGCGAAACCACAGATACTCAGGAGTCATCCACCGCCACCATCTCGGACATCCTTTGCTTCCTTTGCTCTGAAGGTAACTCTCTCCTCATCGGTGCAGATCTATCTCTTCTTACTGTCAAACGACAGTCTCTCGTTGATGTCGAAGCTAGAGATTTCCAATGCATCGACTTTCTCTTCCTCCGTCGGACCTTGTTGGCTTTCTCAATTCCTCTACCGAGACATTCTTCTGCACGAGGTCATCTTCCTTATGCACCACCACTATCGCATCAGCTCCAACAAACAACGGCACCTTGCCTACCCCATCTGCAGTAGACAATGACTTCTACACCTGCTCGCCGGCGCCATCCCTCCTGCAACCTCTGTTGCTCTGTTCTCTTTGAGAGTACCTGTATAGGCCATCGCTTATTGTCTCTCGGTCTCTGAGAGGGCACAACAAGTTCTTTCTCTCAAACGATAGTAAATCTACGATCGTGGCGCTTCTCCGCCACCACCGCCACACGCCGCCATCCTTTGCTACAACCCTTGCTCGTTGCCGCTGACATCACCGTCAAAGTCAACTATCGTCAACGTCAACCACCGTCAGGTCTTCAGCACGGTTGACAACACAACAACTTCCTTCCTTCAGTTTCATTGGCATTGATTCAAGATCGACATCCTTAGTTCAAGATCGGCGTCCTTACAGGATCTCGATCTTGCTGGGGCATGATAATAGATAATATTAAGTCAGGATTTAGATATAATTTCCCCAATTGAATGAGGAAATCTCGTATGTTAGTTGAGGGAAATCCTCCTTCTCATTATGTATAAATAAACGATAAATCAATGAATCAAGTGGGTATTTTCATTACTTCTTCTTATTTCCAACAATTACTTCGCTCCCATGTTTCTCGTATAAGGTCATTTATTCTCCCTTGCCATTCATAAGCTTGTTGGTGAGGATGGTGACAAGTTGCTGCTTCAAGGATTCTTCAACGTTTGCTACTTGTGAGTTTGCATGGTCCGTTAAAGCGTGAGTCGTGCAATCGATCGGCTGCGGGTCCTCCTTTATGTTCTCCTCCTCAGGTTCCTGAACCTCTTCTTCAGATTCTTTAATAAATTTTATCATGGAAAGCTCTTGATAGGACCCTAGGGTTTTATTATGGATGAAGAGGGTGGAAAAAGGGGATAAATGATCTCTTTGAGGGGATCAGGCCTCCTAGATCACTTCGAGGGGATCTGCCTCCTAAGGTTTTACCTTTTGGTTAAAACTAATACTTCCCATTAATTGATCTCCATAAAAGAGTTTACAACTTATTTATAGGGCTATACCAAGTGTCCCACTAATATTTGAATCTTAACCAACTTGATAAACTCCTAACCGAAAATAATAACTGACTCAATCCCAACTGAAGATAAAAACTACTCAATCAACTCATAACTGACTTGATGAGATTCACCCAACCCATAACTGATTCTGGCTAACATGACTTAACCTGAATAGATGGACATGACTTAGCTAGGGTCCTAACAGACCAGCCTTCTTCAAATCAACCTTGTCCTCAAGGCTGAACAGCATCGAACTTCGGGGATACTTCGGTCCAGGATATTTGCCATGCGTCATAATCTTTTGATCAATTAAATAAGGTCTCCACTTTGTGTAAGCAATAGCTCGGCCTTCTAGTGTAGTTGTCATTGAAGTCTTATGAGGAAGCCTCTCCATTCGATGGTTACTAGCAGTTGTGATCTTGCTTCTACGTCTTCCTTTGAGGATCACCTGCTTTCTATTAATAAAAAACTTCATAATTAATTTAAAAAGATTCCAGGTGACATCACCTAGGGTTGACAACCATTCAATTCCAGACACTATTTTGATGTCCTCTAGTGGTATCAGAAAGAAATCCACTTGTAGTTCTGGGCCCTGTACCATTAGTTTGATTCTTGAGCACTTACCATTACAAGTTAGAATTCGACCATCAGCAGTCTTAACTTCAAATCTGTCATAGTCTTCAATTTAATAGGCTAATCGATCAACAAGTCTTCTATCCATGAAATTATTAGTGCTACAGTATCGATTTAAATAGTAATAGGCTGTTGTTTCAAAATTCCCTCGATTTTCATGGTTTGCGGGTTAGAGTAGCCTACTATTGCATGTACCGTATATACAAAAGGTCTAATAGTGTTGTCAGAATCTGTACCTTCTTGATCAAAGTTCACATCATCATTCTTTGGTTCCTCTTTAATTGGTTCTATCATTAGAAGATGACCCTGTTTACATCGATGTCCTATACTCCATTTTTCATCACAATTCCAACATAACCCTTTTGCTGATCTTTCATGGAGCTCTTCTCTGGTAAGTCTTCGAGGGTTTGGAGTGGAGGGAGGTGGGGTTGTCAGCTTGCTTACTACTAGTTAATTTATACTTTTATTTCTACGATTGTCTTTATTGAGCTTTTCTTCGAGTATATGAGCGAATGATATAACAGCCATCACGGTACGAGGTTGTCGAGCCTTAACTTCCGAATCTCTGGATTGAACCCTTCAATAAATGTTCTTAGCATTTGTTTTTTGGACCAATCTTGGGTTTGGTTTGAGAGGTGCTCAAATCTACTCTGGTACTCTTGTACGGTAGAGGTCTGATGGATTTTGGTGAGTTGTCCATCCATATTTTTGTACTCCGATGGTCTGAAGCGAATCAAAAGTTCACTTTTGAATTACTCCCACGAGGATTCTCTATGAGTATGCTCATACTAATCGTACCACTGGATCGGGTCTCCTTTAAGTTGAATGGAGGCGATCTCCACCTTTGATTCCTCCGGAGTCCTGTGAAAACGAAAAAATCTTTCAGCACATGAAATCCAACCAATCAGGTTTTCATCTTCCCATCTGGGAAACTCGACCCTCATGCATGTGTATCTTGTGTCCTGCCCTTGATCATACTTTTCAGATCGACTCCCTTTGGAACTTTCACCATGTTGATTTTTCTTGGGACTCTGATCGGCTTCTTCTAATTTCACGGAGGTGCTCTTGAAAATATGTCTTCCATGTGAGCGTTGAAGGCTTTAAACCTTACATCAAGTGCATCATCTGTAGTCATCATGTAGGATTGTAGATTAGTGATGTTCAGTTCTTTTTTCTGCTATCGAGTCAGGGGCATGAGTTTGTGTCGTAGGAGAGGGGCAATGGTTGTTGCAGAGGGAGTTGGCACGACTGGAAGTGGCAAGTGGTTGGCGAGCGGTGAGGGTTGCAGCTGATGTTGCTGCTAGTGGAGAAGAGTGGTTGGCAACAACAATTGAGGAGGAGAGCAAGGCAGGGGCGCATTTGAAAGTGGCTACGACAGCGAGGGTAGCAGCGGTAAGAGAGGAGGCAGTGGTGTCGTGAGGAGCAGGGGGGAGGAACAGAAGTGGCCTGCAAGGTGCAGGCACTAGGGCGACTGTGGCTATGAGGGAAGATGACAACAGCTGGAAGAGGCTGGATAGCAGCAGAGGGAAGAGAGGAACAAAGGTGGCCGGTGGAGGAAGAGGCGGTCGAGGGAGAGGGCAGCGGCGATGTGCGACTACTATGGCAGGAAAAGAGGAAAGGAATATTAAGTTAGCGGCAACAGTGCTTGGAAAAACCACAAGAAGCAGAGGAGATTAGAGGAGAGGGTAGCGGCTATGGCCAGTAGTTGGCAATGGCGGCAGGTCGTGGGGAGGAGGTGTAGGAGGAGGATAGTGACAACATCTGTGATGGGCGTGTGAGAAAGAAGACAATAGCTAGCGGTTAAGGATGGCAAGGGCGGGTGGCTATTGCGACAAGGAAGGCAACGACGCGGTTGGGCAGCGATGGGGTAGTGGAGTCCGACGAGGGCTACTGCAGAGGAGAGCGACAGATGGCTGGCCAGTGGCGACAGTGGTAGGGAGGCACGGGAGGAAGGCAGCGCTGGAGAATAAAGGGAGATGGTGGCCAGGAAGAGAGGGCAGCGGTGAAGAAGGCAGGCGATGGCCAATCGATGGGGAGCGACGAGCGACAACAAGGATGGTCAGTGGTGATAAAGGAGCAAGGTAGTAGTGGCATTTAGGTGCGGCAAGGGACAGCGACAGAGGGCTGGTCGATGATGAGGAGGAGGTAGCAACAGGTGGCCATGGTGAGGACAGTGACAACCGACAGGAGGAGGAGGCCACAGCGGGTGGTCGTGGTGAGGACAACGACAGCCGACAAGAGAAGGCAGTGGCCGTGGCCGGCGAGGGATGTGGCTGTAGCTATGACTATAGTTTTTTGGAGGAGGAAACGAGGGCAGCGGTCACCGCGGCAAGTGGCAGAAGCTATAAGCAAAAGGCAGGTATAGCAGGGGAGCGGCGACGCGACTTGGTGCTACCAGCGAGAGAAGGAAGGGAGATGGTGGCCAGGAAGAGAAGGAAGCAACGGGGTCTGGCGAGGGCTATGACAGCGAGAGAGCAGCAAGGTCCGGGAAGGGCTGCGGTAGTTGGAGAGCAGAGGGGTCCGGTGAGGAAGCGAGGGAGGAAGGTGAGGAGGGCGCGATTGGAGTAGCGACCGAGGAGGGATATGGTCAGTTGGAAGTGGCTACAATTGTGGTTAAGGAGGAGAGGAGATGGTGGCCAGCGGCTGAGAAGGGGGGATGAAGAGGGCTAGCAGCAAGTAGGTGGGGGGGAAGAAGGGGGAAGGTGTGGGGCCCTTCTTCTTCTTCCCTCTCTTTTCTTTCTCCCTTTCTTTTTCTTTCTCTTATTTTTTTTTTTTTAGAAGATGAGAAAAAAGGAGGGGTGGCTGTAGATGGCAACGATGATGACGTTGACGACTATGGTGGCAATGATGATGATGACGAGAGGAGTGATCTCGGAATTACAACAAGAACACCGAGGATCACTACTCTGATACCAATTGATAGGACCTTACGATCCTATCTGCTAGTTACAGGTGCCCTATAAGCCAATTACGTGAGTGATGGCACATGTGATCACTATGTAATCTTTTTGCTTATGATTAATATTGACATATTCTCACACTATATTATTTGTTACATATATATTGTGATGTCCTTGATTTTGTGCACAGGTGCCCTATAAGCCAATTACGTGAGTGATGGCACATGTGATCACTGTGTAATCTTTTTGCTTATGATTAATATTGATATATTCTCACACTATATTATTTATTACATATATATTGTGATGTCCTTGGTTTTGTGCAAAGAGAATCAGATCGTGATGAGATCATGATAATGAGATCGATTCACCTTTAAACACAGATCCTAAATAATCCCGGTCACAGATTACTCAAGAGGGACATTGAGATAACCAAATATATTGGTGTACTATATACTCATCCATATGATTGAGGTGGTTGGTCTCATAGCCACTTGTGTGGAGACACTAAGGATATAGTACAAGTGCTGATTAGAGAATGAGTTCACTGATTGATCCACTTATGGAATGTTATATGGTTAATGATACCTAATGTCAGACAATATTCTATAGTCCAAATTGTGTATCTGGTCCTTAGACTTGAGACACCAAGGATGCCTTGTATGAGTACTCTTTCTTTGACGCTAGACTTACAGGTTTGAGTGTCAATAGAGGATCATCTACTCTCGGTATCATGAGAGCAATATCCCATATGTGCTTGCTTAGACAAATCCCTAGCCAGGGCCATTCAGATTGAGAGAGAAGGAGTTCTCCGGTAGAATCCGAATAGAGCAAGACAAACTAATTCAGCATGTGATCTGACAGTACCATGTCCAATATACGGTCTTTGAGATATTATTTGGATGAGGGATTATATATCGATCCCCCTATACCGTTTGGGGACTATGGCACAGTGGCCTAGTACGTCCATAGTCGCTGAGTCGAGTGAGTTATTATGAGGATAATAATTCACTATATCAGAAGGAGTTTTGATGGGAGTGACTCATGGCTAGCTCAGTATCGGGCCTAGAGGGTCACACATATATGGTGGATGCTTCACCGAATAGAGGATTGGATGAAGATCCAATTAGCCCCTATTCTCATTAGATAAGACCCTATGCTGATGGGCTCCTTGCTTAAGGTCCAATTAGAGGCCTAAGGAGATTATTGGATAGAGATCCAATAATGCAAGGTTAGTGGGTTATTTGACGGAGATCCAACACCCACTAAGGCAGGAGCCGTCGAGTTTTTGGTGGCTCTCTATAAATAGGAGAGGAGACTCATGGTTAATAGGCTACAACTTTAGCCACCACCTCCTATTCTCCTCCCTCCCTCTGAGCAATAGTTGCAATATCAGATTGGAGGAGTTTTGCTGTAGAGATCCATCATGTGGATACTGCTAGAGAGGAGGATGCTTGACCTCCTTTATCTTCTCCATCCGGATCTAGAGTACAAGGATATACGATCTTCCTAGGTAAAATCAATCTCTCACATATCATGATTTTTTCGATTTTTACGATTTTTCTTGCGACCCCAATCTTTTGCACAATGATTTGATTTACGTGGGAAATCAGTTTTTGTTTTGATTTTCGCTGCGCATGCGATGCATCTGCTGAGGTTTCCTAACAGTGGTATCAGAGCTAATGTTTTCGTGCGAAAGATTAGTTTTGAACTGCGTGTGATGAGATTAAATCGTGTAGAATCGTTCTACGTATTCTTGCTGTATTTTCGCAGTGAAGGCAACGAGGTGGATGGGCAGCAGGGCATGGCCCGACCACCTGCAAGGGAGCGGTTGGCTACAGCCAAGGCCCCCCTGCAAAGAGGTGGCCGGCTATGGCTAGGTCCCCTGCAAGGGGCGGCCACCAGGCGCCACCGCAGGCGAGCCACCCACGGCACGACTGATCGCGCTAGGCCGCAAGGGCAGCCACTAGCGGCCAGGCCGCAAGGGGCAGCTACTCATGGTGCGCCTGCAAGGGGGCTGCCAACCCTGTTGCCTGTGCAGGGGCAGCGACGGCGGCGACGTAGAGGGGCGCAAAGAGAGGGCTAGGGCATCCTATTAAGAAAAGGATGATCCTACCCCTTTAAATTTTAAAAATTTCAAGGACTATCCTCCTGTATAGAATTTTGAAAATACCCTCAACAATTTTAAAAATTTCGAAGAATGTCCTCAAGCATAGAATTTCAAAAATACCCTTGATAATTTTGAAAATTTCGAGGACTGTCCTCTTATCCAGAATTATAAAAATGCCCTTGATAATTCTAGAAATTCTAAGCATGTCCTGATTTTCAGAAAAGTAATTAATTAAATAGTTTAATTAGTTATTATATATATCTAGTAATCTTATATATGATGTGATGTACATGTGATGTATGATGTGGATGGATGATCATGAGCCATGTGTTATGATGTGCAATTGTGATTATTATTATTATTGGGGCCTGCGAGCTTACGTTTTTCTCGTTATTGTTGGGCCTATGTGCCTGTGATTATTTGTAATTACGTGGAGAGGTACAGCGGGAGCGTGGAGGTGACAACGAGACCCACGATATCGTGGCAGGAGATTACGACGGATGGTGATACGACGATTCGACGGAACTGATAATGACGAGATCAACATTCACAGGGCATGGAGATGCACCAATGCACACATAGATCCTATTGTGAGTGATTAGGCCTATTGGCTCGGGCTTAATCATATTAGGTGACGACTCATGATCATCTGGTGTGGCTTACAAATGTGATGTGTTATACACCTACTAGATATATGTATATATATATATTTACATGCGATGTAGATATATATTAAATATGTATATGTGTGACACGATATATTAGGAGACCGATACGAAACAAAAACCCCTTCAATGATGATATTAAGTCGGTAAGCGTGAGGCAATAAGATTGACCCACATGGCCTTCCATCGTTATAGGAAGAAATTGAATCACGACATAGGTTGAGTTGGTCGAGTCCCTCGAGGCTCACCTATTCACATGATCGAGTTCTTACCTACGACATAGAGATGTCACTGGTGATACTTGGTCGAGTCCCTCGAGGGCATATCATTAAATTAGACTTATCTTGTAATGATGGTGATGACTTAATTGAATATCATGGTTGGTCGAGTCCCTCGAGACCATAATGATTCGGAGGCCGAACATGATGGGAATCATAAGGAGTTGTGATTGGTAAGAGTTACCTACCTTTTGGGCTTAGTGTGATTAGTCGAGTCCCTTGAGGTTGTACTAAGATGCCAATTGGATCTTGATCCCCATAGGAGTCTACCAGATACTTTTGTCTCACGTGTAGAGGGTGTCGCATGATTCGCTAAGAAAATAGTGGGAGCACATCAAGATAGAAGTCTATATCTTACTTAGTATTTTTTGTAAAATCTGTATGTTATTTATTTTTGCTATATCTTATTTTATCAGAAGCATGTCGCTCACAAACCCCCCTACGTGGCATACTTGATGCCAATCGTCTCACTGGTCCAAACTATACAAATTGGCTCCGCAATTTGAGAATTATTCTCACAGTAGAGAAAATTGCATATGTCTTTGATACAATTCTGCTCACGACGGAAGAGGGGGAAAGCGAGGATGAGATCTCTTGCTATGTGAAGTATATAAATGATTCTATGTTGGCAAAATATTACATATTGGTCTCCATGACTCTTGGGTTACAAAGGTAACATGAGAGCATGGATGCAGATTCTATCCTTTTTTATCTCTGCCAGCTGTTTGAGAAATAGGGAAGAACTCAAAGATATGAGATATCTAAGAAACTCTTCCAAGCTAGGATAACAAAAGGGACATTGGTTGAGAACCATATCCTAAAGATGATAGAGTGGATCGAGAAACTCATAGGTCTAGGAATAGTCCTAGAGGATAACCTGTGTATTGATCTTATACTTCAGTCCCTACCAGATTCGTTTTCTCACATCATCATAAATTTTAACATAAGCAAGTTTGAGGTGACTCTCCCTGAGCTACTCTATATTCGTAAGACCAAAAAGAAAACGAAGGCTAACAAGACCCTTAAGAAGGGCAAGGGTAAAGAAAGACCAGGTAAGACAAAGGTTGCCAAGAAATACCCGGGAAAGGATAAAAGACAATGCTTCCACTGTGGCTAGGACGAGCATTGGAAAAGGAACTGTAAGGACTACCTTGTAGATAAGGCGAAATAGAAGCTTACAGAAGCTTCAAGTATATTCATGATCATTCTTCACTTGCCAGATTTTCATAATAACACATAAATATTAGATACTGGGAGTGTTTATCATATCTACAATTCATTGTAGGTTTTGACAAGACCTAGGAGATTGGCTAGAGGTGAGATGGACCTCAAGATGGGCAATGGTGCAAGAGTTACTACAGTTGCTGTTGGAGAGGTCACCCTACATCTGCTTGGTGGAGCTATTATTTCATTAGATGCATGCTATTTTATTCCCTCTATTATCAAAATATTATTTCTATCTCTTGTTTGACAATTAGTGGATATAAATTAGTTTTTAAGAATAATATTTGTTCAATAATTATGCATGATGAGATCATCACTAGAGGGACCCTTATAAATGGCTTATATGTGTTATACACTTCTTAATATATCATGAATATAAATATGTCTAAGAGCAAAAGAGATTAGGTGAATAATGCATATCTATGACATTGTAGGCTAGGTCATATACATGAAGGAAGGATTTAAAAGTTGCTGAAAGATGGATACTTAGATCCATTTGGCTATGAGACATATGCAACTTACAAACCTTGCCTTCGTGAGAAGATGACCAACACTCCTTTTAGTGGAATTGGAGAGAGAGCCACCGAGTTATTGAAACTCACAAATAGTGATGTATGTGGTCCCATGTCAACTCAGGCTATAGGTGGTTACTTATACTTCATTACATTCACTGATGATTTCTCTAAGTATGAACATGTGTACTTCATAAAATACAAATCTAAGGCCTTTGAAAAATTTAGGGAATATAAGAATAAGAAAGAGAACCAAATTGGAAAGAGTATTAAGACTCTTAGATCAGATCGAAGAGGAGAGTACTTGAGTACGGAGTTCACCCATTTCCTCAAGGACAATGAGATTCTATCCCAGTGGACACCTCCTTATACTCCTCAGCTCAATGGTGTATCAGAAAGGAGGAATCACACGCTGTTAGACATGGTGCGGTCCATGATGAGTTTTGCTGACCTACCCGTTTCATTTTGGGGGTACGCCCTCGAGACTACAGCTTACCTTCTGAACAGAGTTCCATCAAAGTCAGTAGTGTCTACACCATATGAGATATAGAAAGGAAATAAGCTCAGTCATATGATTGTTAAGATTTGGAGCTGTCCTACCCACGTTAGAAGACACAACCCCGATAAGTTTGGAATCATGGACAGAATGATGCACATTCGTGGGATACCCAAAGGAAACTTGTGGGTATTATTTCTATCATCCCAAGGACCGAAAGGTCTTTGTTGCTAAGAGAGCTGTGTTCCTCGAGAAGAAACACATTCTTAGTAGAAACCTTGGGAGTAAGATAGAATTGAGTAAGGTTGAAGAACCTAACTCAAGCATTATTCCAGAGCCCGAGTATGTTCAGGTACCTAACACACAAGTTTCAACTTTACATAAGTCTAATAGAGTATCTCACCCTCCTGAAAGATATGTGGGACATATCAGTGGAGATGATTCTTAGGATGTTGATCCTCAGACCTACGAGGAGGCTATTATGAATATAGACTCCCGGAAGTGGTAAGAAACTATGAATTCTGAGATAGATTTCATGTACTCTAACAAGGATTGGAACCTTGTGGATGCACTTGAGGGTATTGTACCCATCGGCTGCAAATGGATCTTCAAGAAGAAGACCAGAGTGGATGGAAAGGTAGAGACCTATAAAGCAAGGCTGGTAGCTAAAGAATATTATCAAAGACAAGGAGTTGACTATGACGAAATCTTTTCACCTATAGCAATGCTTAAGTCTATTAGAATTATTTTGGCCATTACAGCATACTATGACTATGAGATCTGGCAGATGGATGTCAAAACGATATTCCTCAATGACAACCTCAAGGAAGAGATATATATGATACAACCAGAGGGATTCGTATCCAAAGAGAGCCTAGATAAAGTGTGCAGGTCGCTTAGATCCATTTATGGATTTAAGCAAGCTTCCCAAAGTTGGAACATAAGATTTGATGAGATGATCAGATCTTATGACTTCGTTAAGAACGAAGATGAGCCTTGTGTGTACAGAAAGGTAAGTGAAAGCGCAATCACCTTCTTGGTGCTATATGTGGATGACATCCTAATCATTGGGAATGATGTAGGAATGCTCTCCACATTAAAGGCTTGGCTATCTAGAAACTTTTTCATAAAAGACTTAGGGAAACATCCTATATTTTGGGTGGATTTATAGAGATAGATCCAAAAGGATGCTTGGCTTGTCCCAGTCTAGTTACATAGACTCCATTATCAAAAGGTTTGACATAAAAAATTCCAAGAGAGGTCTCATACTGATGAGATATGGAATATCACTTTCTAGGAGTATGTCCCAAAAGACTCCTAAAAAAAGGGTAGATATGGATAAGATACTTTATGCCTCAGTGATAGGGTCTATCATGTATGCGATGCTATGTATTAGGCCTGATATAGCACATGCTCTAAAGTGTCACGAGCAGGTATCAAGCAGATCCAGGTTTAGAACACTGGAAGGCAGTAAAGTGTATCCTTAAGTACTTAAGAATGACTAAGGATCTTTTACTGGTATATAGTGGAGGTAGCCTCCAGGTTGAGGGCTACACAGACTCTAGTTTTCAGTCCAATATTGATGATAGGAAGTCAAATTCAAGGTATGTTTTTACCCTGAAATAGAGGAGTAGTAAGCTGGAAGAGTTCTAAGCAAGATACTATTGTTGACTCGATCATAGAGGCGGAATACATTGATGTAGTAGAAGCAGCAAGGGGTGTGGATGAAGAAGTTCATTAAGGATTTGGGAGTCATACCAAGCAACGTGGAGTTGACTCCCATATGACAGCAACAGGACGATAACTTTAACAAAGGAACTCAGGTCTCAATAGAATTATTCTAAGGAGATTCTATCTGATTAGAGCAATTATGACCCCAAAAGATATAGCAATAGAAAGAGTTCCATCCGAAGATAACATTACAGATCCACTAACGAAGCCATTGGCTTAGATTATATTTGAACATCACAGAGGTTTGATGGGGATTAGACACATAGGTGATTGGCTTTAGGTTAAGTGGGAGATTGCTAGTTACAGGTGCCCTACAAGCCAATCACGTGAGTGATAGCATGTGTAATATACTACATAATCTTTTTACTTATAATTAATATTGGTATATTCTCATATTAGCACGTGCCCTACAAGCCAATCACGTGAGTGATAACACGTGTAATATACTACGTAATTTTTTTACTTATAATTAATATTGGTATATTCTCATATTATATTATTTGTTATATATATATTGTGATGTCCTTGATTCTGTGCAATGAGAATCAGATCGTGATGAGATCACGATAATGAGATCGATTCACCTTTAAACATAGATCCTAAATAATCCCGATCATAGGTTACTCAAGAGGGACATTGAGATAACCGGATAGATTAGTGTACTATATACCCATCCATATGATAGAGGCGGCTGGTCTCATAGCCATTTGTATGGAGACACTAAGAATATAGTACAGATGTTCATTAGAGAATGAGTTCACTGATTGATCCGCTTATGGAATGTTGTATAGTTAATGATACCTAATGTCAGACAGCGATTCCATAGTCCCAGTTGTGTATCTGGTCCTTAGACTTGAGACACAGCCTTGTATGAGTACTCCTTTCTTTGACGCCAGACTTACAGGTTTGGAAAGTTCCAGATCTGGTATAATTGGTTATCAGGATTGGTAACCAACCTTACGAAGGCAATTGAGTGTCAATAGAGGATCAATCACTCTTGGTATCATGAGAGGAATATCCCATATGTGCTTGCTCAAACAAATCCTTGGCCAGGGTTATTCGGACTGAGAGAGAAGGAGTCTCCGGTAGAATCCGAATAGAGCAAGACAAACTGATTCGGTATGTGACCTGACAGTACCATGTCCAATATATAGTCTCTGGGATGAGGGATTATAGATACATGGTAACTATGGATAGATAGATCCAATGGATTCGATCCCCTTGTACCGAATGGGGACTATGGCGTAGTGGCCTAGTACGTCCATAGTCGATGAGTCGAATGAATTATTATGAGGATAATAATTTACTATATCAGAAGGAGTTCTGATGGGAGTGACTCACAACTAGCTCAGTATCGGGCCTAGAGGGTCACACACATATGGTGGATGCTTCAGCGAATAGAGGATTAGATGAAGATCTTATTAGCCCCTATTCTCATTAGATGAGACCCTATGCTAATAGGCTCCTTACTTAAGTCCCAATTAGAGGCCTAAAGAGATTATTGGATAGAGATCCAATAATACAAGGTTAGTAGGTTATTGGATGGAGATCTGACACCCACTAAGGCAGGAGCCCTAGGGTTTTTGGTGGCTCTCCATAAATAGGAGGGGAGACTCATGGTTGATAGGCTACAGCTTTAGCCACCACCTCCTATTCTCCTCCCTCTCTTTAAATAAGAGTTACAAGATCAGATTGGAGGAGTTTCGTTACAGAGATCCATCGTGTGGATACCGCTAGAGAGGAGTACGCTTGACCTCATTTATCTTCTCTATCCAGATCTAAAATACAGGGATATATGATCTCTCTAGGTAAAATCAATCTCTGACACATCATGGTTTTTTTTAGTTTTTATGGTTTTTCTCGCGACCCTAATCTTTTGCACGACGATTTAATTTGTGTGGGAAACCAATTTTTGTTTTAATTTCCACTACGCATGTGATGCACCCGCTGAGGTTTCCCAACACTATCATAGAGGAAGAGGGTGGAAAAGGGGGATAAATGATCTCTTCGAGAGGATCGGGCCTCATAGATCACTTCAAGAGGATCTGCCTCATAGGGTTTTATCTTTTGGCTAAAACTAATATTTTTCATTAATTGATCTCCAAAAAAGAGTTTAAAACCTTATTTATATGGCTCTACCAAGAGTCTTACTAATCTTTGACTCTTAACCAACTTGATAAACTCCTAACTGAAAATAATAACTGACTCAATCCCAACTAAAGATAAAAACTACTCAATCAATTCGTAACTGACTTGATGAGATTCACCCGACCCATAATTGACTCTAGCTAACATGACTTAACCTGAATAGATGGACCTAACTTAGCTAGGGTCCTAATAGCTCTCCTTTTTTGCAGCAATGGTTGTGGCTCCAAAGTTCATTGCAATGCCAACAAAGGCCCTTTGTCAACCTATTACATAGCTCTTCTCTTGTCAATTGTTTTGGTAGTGAAGAATGGCTGGGAGTAGAGGAAGGTTTATATACTGCTGATCTAAGAGTGGTTCTCATCGTCTAAGCATCGTAGTTTAACCATTCCTCTTGGATTCAGGCGAAAGAGATTGCAGCCTTCACGATGGGGGGCTACCACGCTTTAGCCTCTCTTTTAATTTTCAGCTTGAGTCCTTTGACGAACGTCCCTAATAATTATCTATTAGACCAATCATGAGCAAAGTAAGATAATTCCTCAAACCTGGTCTGGTATTCTTAGATCGTGGAGGTTTGTCGGATCTTGGTAAGTTGTCCATTGATATTCTTGTACTTGGTCGACCCAAAGCAGTTCAGCAGTGCATACTTGAATTGTATCCACATCGGAGTCCCATAGTTATATTCAAGCCAATTGTACTATCATATAGTATCTCCTTCAAGGTGGATGACAGCGGTGTTCGCCATGGAATCCTCCGATGTTTAGTAATGACAGAAGTAACGTTTGGTGTATGAAATCCATCCTGTCGGGTCTTCTTCCCATCGAGGGAAGTGCACCCTCATGTGTGGCTGCCTCATATCAGTAGCTCGTTCTTTCTTTTTGAGAGGCCTCTCTGAACTTTGACCTTGCTAGAATTTTATTGGGCTCGAAGATCGGCTCAATCCGAATTCGGCGAATAAGGTGCATAATCTATCCTCTATACGTGATTCAAACGCCTCCAACTTAGCATCAATTGAACATTGAGATGCTATTGTGTGTGCCTCTAGATCTAAGATGCTAATGTCCCTCTTCTACTATTGGGTCAGTGGTATGGAACGGTTGGGTAGTTTAGTGGTCGAAAGGGATGATAGATCATAGGTAGATGGCTATGGTTTGGGGTTAACAGGTTACCATTTTTTTGGATGCTATTGGGATCGTGATTTAGGGCTGTTGTAGGGGCTGTAAGGAGGGTTTAGTTATAGTGATTTAGGGTTAGAGGGATAGCTTAGGATTATTGTTGATGGCAGCAACCGGTTTTGTAGGATTGGTGGCTACGGAGGGTAAGGATTAGTGGAAGGTTCGTGGCTATGGAAGACCGCTGTTTAGGCTATGGTTTGAGTTAGCCATAGATTCTGAAAATAAGTTATGATGGCTGCATCTTAAGGTTAGAGGGGCGCCGACTAGTTACAGGTGTTCTGCAAGCCAATCATGTGTATGATGGTACGTGTGACACGCTATATAATCTTTTTTGCTTATGCTTAATATTGGTATATTCTCATATTATATTATTTGTTGTATATATATTATGATGTCCTTGGTTCTATACAATAGGAATCAGATCATGATGAGATTGATTCACCTTTAAACATAGATCCTAAATAATCTTGATCACAAGTTACTCGAGAAGGACATTGAGATAATCGAACAGACTGATGTACTATATACCTATCCATATGATGGAGGCAGCTAGTCTTATAGCCACTTATATGGAGACACTAAGGATATATTATAGGTGCTCATTGGAGAATGAGTTCACTGATTGATCCACTTATGGAATGTTGTATGGTTAATGATACCTAATGATACCTAATGTCAGATAGCGATTTTATAGTCCCAGTTGTGTATCTGGTCCTTAGACTTGAGATACTAAGGATGCCTTGTATGAGTACTCCTTTCTTTGATGCTAGACTTACAGGTTTGGAAAGTTCCAGATCTAGTACAATTGGTTATCGAGATTGGTAGCCAACCTTACGAAGGCAATTGAGTGTCAATAGAGGATCATCCACTCTCGGTATCACGAGAGAAATATCCCATATGTGCTTGCTCAGACAAATCCCTGGCCAGGGTCATTCAGATTGAGAGAGAAAGAGTTCTCCAAGAGAATCCGATTATAGTGAGATAATGATGGATTATGTATGTGGCCTGACAGTACCATATCCAATATATAGTCTTTGGGATATTGGTTGGATGAGGGATTATAAATACATGGTAACTATGGACAAATAGGTTCGATGGATTTGATCTCCCTTGTACTATTTGGCGACTATGGCGTAGTGGCCTATTACGTCCATAGTCGATGAGTCGAGTGAATTATTATGAGGATAATAATCCACTATATCAGAAGGAGTTCTGATGAGATTGGCTCATGACTAGCTCGGTATCGGGCCTAGAGGGTCACACACATATAGTGGATGCTTCAGTGAATAAAGGATTGGATGAAGATCCAATTAGCCCCTATTCTCATTAGATGAGACTCTATGTTGATGGGCTCCTTGATTAAGGTCCAATTAGAGACCTAAGGAGATTATTGGATAGAGATCCAATAATGCAAGGTTAGTGGGTAATTGGATGGAGATCCAATACCCACTAAGGCAAGAGCCCTAGGGTTTTTGGTGGCTCTCTATAAATAGGAGGGGAGACTCATAGTTGATAGGCTACAGCTTTAGCCATCACCACCTATTCTCCTCCCTCCCTCTGTGCAAGAGTTGCAAGATCAGATTGGAGGAGTTTCGCTGCAGAGATCTATTGTGTGGATACCGCTAGAGAGGAGGATGCTTAACCTCCTTCATCTTCTCTATCCGGATCTGGAATATAAGGATATACGATTTTCCTAGGTAAAATCAATCTCTCACACATTACGATTTTATCAATTTTACATTTTTCTCACGATCTCAATCTTTTGCATGATCATTTGATCTGCGTGGAAAATCGATTTTTTTTTATATTTTCGCTGTGTATATGATGCTCCCGCTAAGGTTTCCCAATAGTGCTCTAAAGATGATGTGGGTGGTAATAACAATTTCGGTAAGGATCAGATATGGGTTCAACAAAAAACATCGAAATGTAGTGCTGCATAATTCTGCATCGATATGCTGTGATAGGTCACTATTTTGAGCTACGGTTTTGGGCATTGTTTAGGTTATAAAAATAGGTTACGATGGTTGCATCTTAAGGCTAAAGGGATGCCCTAAAGATATCTTGGGTGGTGGCAGCAAGATAGTTGAGTTTCGGTGGTTTAAGAAGAAGAAGAAAGACAAAGGTGCAATAGCAGATTTTTCGTTGAAAAAATTCCATCAGTGAAGATGTAATTTTTTCCAGAAATTCTCAATGACATCAAAAGTTTTGGCAAAATCAAAGATTGCAAGGTGTTACCATAGAATTTTTTTCAGTAAAAGATTTTAGTAGTATAGTCAAAAATTTTTGTAGTAGTTCATAATAAGGAATTGAGTAAAACACAATCGAAATCCACTAGCAAGGGAAAGCTAATACTATCAAAAAATTTATGGAAGAAATTGGCTGCAAAAGTTTTAGCAAGATCAAGGAATATTATAAGGTACTACGACAGAATTTTTTCATCGAAAGATTTCAACATTATTGACAAGATTTTTTTTCAATAGTTTGAAATAAGAATTTAAGTAAAACTTAAGGATACTCTGCTAGTAAGAAAAAGATAATGCCAACAAAAAATTCATGGAAGAAAACGGTAGCAAAAGGTTTGGCAAAATTGAAGATCACAAGAAGGTACTACAGCAGATTTTTACATCTAAAGTGCAACAGCTTGGACATAAAAGATTAGTAGTTTATATTGAGAATTTTTCAATGAAACTAAAAGGAAATCCAAAGATAGAAAGTGCTAAAGCCATCATAAAAATTTCATAGAGATTGGATTAGTAAAAATGTAGCAACAAATCAAATAGTCAAGGGTATGTGGTTGGAATTCTGTAGCGTAACTTTCATCATAAAGATAGAAACTTTACAACAAAAAGTTTATGCAGCAAATAGGAATAATTTTTTTAGATTTTTTGAATAGGGATAACTAAATTGCAGTAGCAGTAAGGTAAAAAACCATAACCTATTACAATTCACGGGGAGATCAAAGGATGATCTGCGGTAATGAAGATGATGGTAGAATTTGGTGATGATCTTCGATTGTGGGAATTGCTTTGGATGGCTATGGGGTGCTGATGGATGGTTATGGAAGGGTAGTGAGATGCCAAAAACACTGCTCTGGTACCAAGTGTTAGAACCCTTGTGGATTTTAAGCTTAGGTTGATCTCTATAGGGGATCAACCTCCTTGGAAATCTATAGGGGTTCCTCCCTCCTTGGTTTTCTGTCCAATGGCTAAAAATAATATTAATCTATTTATAGGGCTTCTAAACCCCAACTCCTAGTAGAATTCCTACGTAAGACTCCTACTCCTAATAACTCCTACTCCAACTCTAAGAAACAACTCTTCAAACAACTCAAACTCCAACTCTAAGAAGCAACCTCCAAACTAATCCTAATCATATTCTAACTTAACCCTCATCAACCAACCTATCTTTAACTAGGATAAGGGGTGGTTAATTAGGGTGACATGTATCTTATTCTTTCCTCAAAATATCTTCCTCCAAACTAATCCTAACTTAGTGGACTTCCTCACCTCTTTAATAGGAGTTGGCTAGATAGGATTTATATGAATACCCTTAGGATTTACATGTTTGCCTTTTTCAATAAAACTAAACTAGGACTCCCTTAGCTAGAGTCCTAACACATGAGCACAAATCACAACCGAGATATCCTTGTAATTTGAACCAAGACCATTTAATACATGAAAAATAATCTCTTCTTCATTAAGTGGTGCATCAATCATAGCAATTGCATTTACTTAAGTTTTGACAGCCTACATATAGTCATAAATATATCATGTGCCCTTAGAAAACTTGAAAAGAGTTTCTCAAAATTACATGAGGCGACCATGAGATTAGTTGGCATACATTATTGCAAGCTTGGACCACACTTCTTGAGAGAATTTTATAGAGGATATGTAGGGAATGATTTGAGGAGATAGTGATGCAATGATAGTACTTCTAAGATGATGATATTGACAAATCCAAAAAGTATATTTAGGAATGATAACTTCAAAATTATTCTCTCTAATCATTTATTGAGGCTAAGTAATAATATCATTTACATAACCCAAAAGATCATAAGCGATTAAAAGAGAATAAAATTGAGTATGTCAAGAGATGATTTGTGAGCATGAGTTTGAAAGAGCTTGGACTGCAATGTTAATAGAGATAAGAGTATTTTCAAGAATAAAAGAGTTCATGGAGCATAAAGCATTACCGGTTATGTCAAAAAGTAGCGAAGAGAGACATGAAGTAGCTTATAAGAAAGAGAAGTTTGCTAGAGTATAAAGCTCAATAGAAGTTGCAATACTACCTTCAACCACGATGAAGGAGAAAGTACAAAGCAACAATAGCATGAGAGAGGATTAAAGAAGAAAAACTCAGAGCAATTATTGCTATGATACCATGAAAGAAATGACTAGCTTAAATTTTTACTGATAGTGGGTATGAATTTATATATATAGAGAAATATAACAAAATATGATAATTACATGATTTTATTAATCAAAAATAAATTAAAATATTCATCTAAATCATTTCATAATATAGAAGATTACATTGAGATCGTGTTACTTGATAGAATCATGATAATATATTATCATAATTTTTATAATTTAGAATTATGATATCATATTATCAAAATATTGAGAGGATCATGATAATCTTATCATGATTTTTTTCTGAACAATATTTTTCCTAACATGCTTAAGTCCAATATTTTGATTATGCATAATAAAATAGTTAAGCTCAAAATTTAAATCTAGATAAAATTTAAATAAACTACTTGTTATTACAATGAGGCCATCGATTAATGAGTCAGCTCATCTTAGTTCAATGCCGAAAGTGCAGGTCCTTCCTGAAGAGCTGACGTAGAGAACTGTTTTGGAGATCCAGTGCGTGGCATGGACGTAGAGAGCTACTGTAGTGAGCTGGCCTTCGGAGAGCCAGCATAAGGCACGAACGTAGAGAGCTTCCTGCCTATAGGGGGAGCACACTGGTTTAGGAGGATAGATCGCCTTGCTTATGGGGGAGTCATCTCGTAGTACCTCCGTAGCCATGCTGGGGATCTTACATGATTGATCAACACCGGGGGATGTCCTGGCATGACCTCTTTGATGCTTAAGTCAAAGGGATGGGGAAGGAGAGAGTTAGCAATATTAAAGAGAGTGAGGTGTTCATATACTTGCTCCTATTTGGTCTGAGGCTTAGTTTTTATACTTGGGTGCTTAGCGACGAGGATGGGGATTGATGAGAGTCCCCCTACCCTACTCGTTAAGGGCTATTAATAGAGGTGGTTTGTCAATGCATCATCCCAAGATTGACATCGATGCTAGGCCATTGGGATGGCTCTCCCTATTTGACTTATTAGCTGCTTTAAGTCAGGCAAGGAGTGGTCTCTCCTTCAGTCGTTTGGAAGGGGGGCGTGGGGCGAAGCAACCCATCATGTTTTCTCACACTCTCTCTTTACAAGTATTCTCCCACACTCTCCCGTAGAATAACCTCTAAGCTTTTGGAGAAGGGAACTCAATTTTCTAACAGGGTTGTCTCACTATAAGCCTCAAGTTTATGATCTTAGTTCATATTTTTCCAAGCAAGAATACATGAGGTATTTAAAGTCCCCAAATGACTTTAAATCTTGGAGCCAAAATTTAAATCCTTGAGTTTTCGATGTACTAGTGGTACCACCATTGGCACCCGATGGTATCACCATCGAACAGAGCCCGGGAATCTAGACTCTAACGATACCATCACCCAAAATTAGCAATACTACCATCGATAGCTAGTGGTATCACAGCTTAGGAACCTCCAAAAGGACATTTTAGTATTTTTTGTACCTTATACCATCTCTTGACCTAATGGTACCTCTACTGATTACAAGTGCCCTGTAAGCCAATCACGTGAGTGATGGCACATGTGACATGCTGCATATTTTTTTATTTATAATAATATTGGCATATTCTCATATTATATTATTTATTATATATTGTGATGTCATTGGTTTTGTATAATGGGAATCGAATCGTGATGAGATCACGACAATGAGATTAATTTACCTTTAAACACAGATCCTAAATAATCTCAGTCATAGGTTACTCAAAAGGAACATCGAGATAATCGGATAGATCGGTGTACTATATACCTGTCCATATGATGGAGGTGGTTGGTCTCATAGCCACTTGTGTGGAGACACTAAGGATATAGTACAAGTGCTTATTGGAGAATGAGTTCACTGATCGATCCGTTTATAGAATGATGTATGAATAATGATACCTAATGTCCGACAGCAATTCCATAGTTCCAATTGTGTATTTGGTCCTTCGACTTGAGACACAAGGATGCCTTATTGAGTACTCCTTTCTTTGATGCTAGTCTTACAGGTTCGGAAAGTTCCAGATCTGGTATAGTTGGTTATTAGGATAAATAGCCAACCTTACGAAAGTAATTGAGTATCAATAAAGAATCATCCACTCTTGGTATCGCGAGAGGAATATCTCATGCGTGCTTGCTTAGACAAATCCTTGGCCAGGGTCATTCAGACCGAGAGAAGAGTTCTTCGAGAGAATCTGATTAATGTAAGACTCAGATGGATTTTGTATGTGACCTGATAGTACTATGTCTAATATACAGTCTTTGGGATATTAGTTGATTGAGGGATTATTTATAGATACACGGCAACTATGGACAGATAGGTCTGATGGATTCGATCCCCCTATACCATCTGGGGACTATGACATAGTGGCCTAGTACGTCTATAGTTGATGAGTCGAGTGAATTATTATGGGGATAATAATTCATTATATAAGAAGGAGTTCTGATGGGAGCGACTTACGGCCAGCTCGGTAACGGGCCTAGAGGGTCACACACATATGGTGGATACTTCAGCGAAGAGAGTATTTGATAAAGATCCAATTAGTGAATAATTAAATAAAGATCCAATACCCACTAAGCCAGAAACCCTAGGGTTTTTTTTTATGGCTCTCTATAAATAGGAGGGAGATTCATGGTTGATAGGCTGTAGCTTTGGCCACCCCCTCTTATTCTCCTCCCTCCCTCTGCGCAAGAGTTGCGAGATCAAATTAGAGAAGTTTTGCTGCATAGATCCATCATGTGGATACTACTAGAGAGGAAGATGTTTGACTTCCTTCATTTTCTCTATCCGGATATGGAATACAGGGATATACGATCTCCCTAGGTAATCAATCTATTACATAATATGGTTTTTTCAGTTTTTATGACTTTTTCGCAATCCAATCTTTTGCATGATGATTTGATCTACATGGAAAATTGGTTTTGTTTTGATTTTTACTGCGCATGTGATGCTCCCATTAAGGTTTCCCAACAGTGATATCAGAGCCAAGGTTTTTATGCAAAAGATTGGTTTTAAACTGTGTGATGAGATTAAATTGTGTAGAACTATTCTACGTATTCTTACTTTATTTTTGCAGCGAAGGCAACAAAAAAAGGGGGTGGCCGACCACAGCCACGCCCTCTGTAGAGGTGGTTGGTTGCGGCCCGGGTCACCAGCAAGGGGTGATGCTTGCCCACAAGGGGTGACACTTGCTTGCGGCCAGGCCGCATGAGTAGCGCCCGCAACCAGCCCGTAGTGGGGTGGCATGTTAGAACCCTTGCGGATTCTAAGCTTAGGGTGATCTCTATAGGGGATCAGCCTCCTTGGAACTCTATAAGGGTTCCTCCCTCTTTGGTACTTAAGTCATTAGCTAAAGAAAGATTGATCTATTCATGATAAAAAGTGGATGATTACAAGGCTATTTATAGGCCTTCAATCTCTAATTCCTAAGAGGGCTCCTACTTTAAGACTCCTACCTACAACCAACTCCTAATGCTCCTCTAATTCTAACTTCCAACCGGCCTAACTAGGAGTGGCCGATTGATTATTGTTTTCCTAATCCTATCCTAACTTAATCCCCTTCTTAACTAACTCCTCTTTAACTAGGATAAGGGGTGGTTAATTAAGGTAACATATATCTTACTCTCTCCTCAAATATCTTCCTCAACTAATCCTAACCTAGCCGACCTCCTTATTTTCCTTAATAGGGGTTGGCTAGATAGGATTTACATGAATGCTCCTTAGATTTTACATGATTATCCTCTTCCATGAAACTAAATTAAGACTTCCCTAGCTAGAGTCCTAATAGACCCTCCCTCTTCAAATCAACATTGTCCTCAAGGCTGAGACTCCATGAACTTTGGGTCTCGATCTGCAATTCTCCTTGAAGCTTCCTTGTGGTATGTAGAATATGCACACTGTGGTCCGACGGTCCAGCGTTATCTTATATCTCTCCATCAAGGGTAGTAGTATTTGGACAGTGGTGCATCATAACCCTACGATCCCATACGATCATTTGTTGAACTTGAACCTCCTCATCAGTTGGGATGTCAAGTGGATGGATATGGGTTGAGTCATCCTTTCTAAACTTCCATTTGCAGTGAGATACTTGGAGGATCAATTGTATTTTTTAAATTAATGTACTGATTTGATCCATAAGTCATAACTCCATTATGATCCCCAATTTTGTAAGGGCTAAAGTAGTAGGGGGGCCACTTCCTTAAGGCTCGAATTTTCTGCTGGTAGGGCTGGAGATAAAGGAAAACTCGATCTTCAATAGCAAACTTTCTTCTGCTCTAGTATTTGTCGGGAGGTTGTTTCTTTTTTGCATGGGTTGTAACTTATTATTCTTAAATAGTAACTGAGCCTTCTTTTAGAATAATTGTTGCTATTTGATAAGGTTCCTAGTGGTGTGAGCCCATTTCAAGTCCGAGGAGTGTAGGAGCTATAATTTTACCGAGCATGTTTTCATCTCTCCATTGTACTGCTGACCTGTATCATGCCAAACTTCAAATTTAATAGTAATTAGTATCCCTTTATATATCAGAAGCATCATGTGAAATGTGGGAAGAGCCTTAGTATGGATTAGGTATCGGCCAGCTTGCAAGAAGATGGTGCCAAGCTCAACTCCTATTTTGTTTGCTCTAATTTCAAACACCTCATTTCGATCTGGTAATGCTAAGATTGATATAGATGACATCATGGCTGTGGAGGCCTCATAGATCGTGGATGTGTGGATGCTTTCCTCCTGTTTCTTTAGAATTTTGATCTCCATCCAATCATAGATTCCATGTTGGTACTGTTGTTGGAGGGACCTGATCTTCTTATGATCGTCAATAGGGAAGACTTCAAACAACATAGTCTTCTCTTGGGAGAGGTAGTGGAAGTAGCTCGAGATCTGGGAGTGCTGTATCAAAAGCCATAGCTGATTCAGCTAGATATGGTACTTCAGGAAGAGCTTATCCCTGCAGATAAAGAGGCAAAGCTTTTGGAGACAAAGTATCATTGCAAGGGAAGATCATGGCTGAATGATCTGTGTCTCTTACATCTCCTGGATAATCCTTTTAGCTTCGACCCTCTGAGGATGTGTATAGCAATAGAGCCGAATATGTGCTGGTGGTTCCTCTTGTACAATCAGCATACGGAGGCTGTTATGAAATCGGCTCGGTTCAGTGGAGGTAGCAAACTTCTCAAAGCATTGTCTTTTCTTCACTCTCATGTTTCCCGAGTAAGGTCACCTACTTTACTTTACCATTCATAAGGTCATTGGGGCTCCTGGTCTTGATGAGATGGTGACCGACTACTGCTTAAGAGATTTTTCAACTTTCATTGTTTAGGGGTTTACATGGCCGGCTAGAGTGCGAGTCATGCAATCGGCCGGCTATGGGTCCTCCTTCGTATTCTCCTCCTCAGGTTCAAAGTTGTCTTCTTAAGATTCTTCTATAGGTTCTATCATGGAAAGCTTCCCTTTTTTGCAGTGATGGTTGCGGCTCCAAAGTTTATTACAATGCCAACAAAGGCCCTTCGCCGATCTATCATGAAGTTCTTTTCTCGTCAATTTCTTTGGTAGTGAAGCATGATTGGGAATAGGGGGTGCCGAAGGTTTATACGTTGCTGGTCTAGGAGTAGTTCTCATCCTTCGAGCATCTTGGTTCAGCCGTTCCTCTTGGATTCGAGCGAAAGAGATTGCATCCATCACGGTGGGGGGCTTTCACGCTTTAACCTCTCCTTTAATTTGTGACTTGAGTCCTTCGATGAACATCCCTAATAATTATCTGTCAAACCAATTACAAGCAAAGTAAGATAATTCCTCAAACCTAGTCTAGTATTCTTGGATCATGGAGGCTTGTCGGATCTTGGCAAGTTGTCCGTTTATATTCTTTTACTTGGTTGGCGCAAAGCAGTTCAACAGTACATACTTGAATTATATCTACGTCGGAGTCCAATAGTTATATTCAAGCCAATTGTACCATCATATAGCATCTCCTTCAAGGTGGATGACAGCGGTATTCACCATGGAATCCTCCGGTGTTTGGTAATGGTGGAAGTAACATTTGATGCATGAAATCCATCTCGTCGGGTCTCCTTCTTCCCATCGAGGGAAGTCCAGCCTCATACATGGATGCATCATATTAGTGGCTCATACTTCTTTTTTAAAAGGCCTCTCTGAACTTGCACTTTGCTGGAATATTTTTGGGCTCAGAGATTGGCCCAATCCGAATTCGGCGAATAAGGCGTGCAATCTGTCCTCTATGCGTGATTCAAACGCCTTCAACTTGGCATCAATTGAACCTTGAGATGCTATTGCGCGTGCCTCCAGATCTAAAATATCAATATCCTTCTCTTATTGTTGGGTCAGTGATATGAAATGGTTTGGTGGATTGATGGCCGAAAGAGGTGGTGGGTCAAGGGTATATGATTACGATTTTGGGCTGAAAAGTTATTGTTTTTAGCTGCTACTGGGGCTATGATTTAGGACTGCTATAAGGGTCATATAGGGGGTATAACAGCTAAGGTTTAAGGTTAAATGAATGGGTTAGGGTTGTTGTTGATGACAACAATGGATTTGGTAGGAATTGGGTGTGGATGCAGCAAGTAGTACCAAAGGTAATGCAACAAAATTTTTCGGTAAAGAGGGTGCTATTGATACTAATGTTTGAGGCAGTTGTAGAGGCTTTAAGGGGGGTTTGATGATAGAGGTTTAGGGTTAGAATGGTGGCTTAGGGTTTCTATTGATGGCAGCAATCGGTTTGGCAAGGTTTGGTGTATGCGAAAGATAAGGATCGGTGGAAGGTTCGGTGGTTGTAGAAGACCATTATTTAGGCTGCAGGGTTGGCTATGGAAATAAAAAAAGGCTACGATAGCTGTGTCTTAAATCTGGAGGGGTTCTCTAAAGATGACATAGGTGGCAGCAATAATTTCTATAAGGATCAGATATGGGCATAGCAAAAAACACCGAAAGGTAGTGCTACATAATTCAATAGGCTGCGATAGTCACTATTTTGGGCTATGGTTTTAGGTGCTATTAGGGTAAGAAAAATAGGTTATAAGGATTGCATCTTAAGGCTAAAGGGGACATCTTGGATGGTGGAAGCAAGTTAGTTGGGTTTCGGTGGGTTAAGGAGAAGAAGAAAGACAAAGGTGTAGCAACATATTTTTTCGTCAAAAAATTTCAGCAGTAAGGACATAATTTTTTCTAGCAATTCACAATAAAGAATCAAGTGAAACTCAAGGGAAATCTATTGGTAAGAGAGAGATAATGTCATAAAAAATTTTGTGGAAAGAAACAATAGCAAAAGTTTTAGCAAAATCAAAGATCGCAAGAAGGTGTTGCTACAGAATTTTTCAGCAAAAGATTTTAGCAGTATAGTCAAAATGTTTTACAGTAGTTCGTATTAAAAAATTGAGTAAAACTTAAAGAAAATCCACTAGCAAGGGAAAGATAATATAGTAAAAAAATTTGGGGAAGAAATCAGCAGCAAAAGTTTTAGCAAGATCAACAAATACGAGAAGGTACTACGACAGAATTTTTTATCGAAAGATTTCAGCAATATAGATGAGATTTTTTTCTAATAGTTTAAAATAAGAATTCAAGTAAAAGTGAAGGGGGCTGTACTGGTAAATAAGAAGTATGCCAATAAAAATTTTGTGGAAAGAAATAACATCAATAGGTTCAGTAAAATCAAAGATTACGAAGAAGTGTGGCAGCAGATTTGTATGTCTAAACTACAACAGTTTAGACATAAAAGATGAGCAAGTTATCTCGATGATTTTTAGTGAAACTAAAGAGAGACTCAAGGATAGGAAGTTGTAAAGCTATAGTAGAAATTTTGTAGCAATTTGATTAGTAAAAACACAGCAACAAATCAAACAGTAAGGGTGTGCGGTTGGAATTCTGTGGCGTAACTTTCGTCGTAAAGATGAAAATTTTATGATGAAAAGTTTATGCAGCAATATAGGAATAATTTTTTTGAGTTTTTGGATTAAGTATAACTAAATTGCAGCAATAGTAAGGTAGAAAACCAGAACCTGTTGCAATTCATGGGGAGGTCAAAGGATGATCTGCGATAGTAGAGATGACGACGGAGTTTGGTGATGATTTTCTAGCAATTGTGGGAATTGCTTTGGATGGCTGTAAGAGGCTGATAGATGGCTGTGCAAGGGCAGCGAGATGCAAAGAATGATGCTCTGATATCAAGTGTTAGAACCTTTATGGATTCTAAGCTTGGGTGATCTCTATAGAGGATTGGCCTCCTTGGAACTCTATAGGGGTTCCTCCCTCTTTAGTACTTAAGCCATTAGCTAAAGAAAGATTGATCTATTCATAATAAAAAGTGAATGATTATAAGGCTATTTATAGGCCTTCAATCCCTAATTCCTAAGAGGACTCCTGCATCAAGACTCTTACCTTCAACCAACTCCTAAGCAACTCCTAATGCTCCTCTAATTCTAACTTCCAACCGGCCTAACTAGGGGTGATCGATTGGTTATTATTTTCTAATCCTATCCTAACTTAATCCCCTTCTTAACCAACCCTTCTTTTACAGGTTATAGGTACCCTACAAGCCAATCACGTGAGTGATGGCACGTGTGACACGTTGTGTGATCTTTTTGCTTATCATTAATATTGGCATATTCCCATATTATATTATTTGTAGCATATATACTGTGATGTCCTTGGTTCTGTGCAACAGAAATCAGATTGTGATGAAATCACGATAATGAGATCGATTCACCTTTAAACACAGATCCTAAATAATCCCGGTCATAGGTTACTCGAGAGAGACATCGAGATAATCGGATAGACTGGTGTACTATATATCCATCCATATGATGGAGGCGGCTAGTCTCATAGTCACTTGTGTGGAGATACTCAGGATATAGTACAGGTGCTCATTGGAGAATGAGTTCACTGATTGATCCGCTTATGGAATATTGTATAGTTAATGATACCTAATGTTAGACGGTGATTTCATAGTCCCGATTGTGTATTTGGTCCTTAGACTTAAGATACCAAGGATGCCTTGTATGAGTACTCTTTTCTTTGACGCCAGACTTATAGGTTTGGAAAGTTCCAGATCGGGATTGGTACCTTGCGAAGGCAATTGAGTGTCAATAGAGGATCCTCACTCTCGGTATCATGAGAGGAATATCCCATATATGCTTGCTCAGACAAATCCCTGGCCATGGTCATTCGGATTGAGAGAGAAAGAGTTCTCCAAGAGAATCCAATTAAAGCAAGACTATGACAGATTCTGTATGTGACCTAACAGTACCATATCCAATATACGGTCTTTGGGATATTAGTTGGATGAGGGATTATAGATACACGGTAACTATGGATAGACAGGTCCGATAGATTTGATCCCCCTATACCGTTTGAGGACTATGGCGTAGTAGCCTAGTACGTTCATAGTCGATGAGTCTAGTGAATTATTATAGGGATAATAATTTACTATATCAAAAGGAGTTCTGATAGGAGTGACTCACGGCCAGCTCGTTATCAGGCCTAGAGGTTCACACATATATGGTGGATGCTTCAATGAATAAAGGATTGGATGAAGATGCAATTGGCCCATATTCTCATTAGATAAGACCATATGTTGATGGGCTCCTTGTTTAAGGCCCAATTAGAGGCCTAAGGAGATTATTGGATATAAATCCAATAATGCAAGGTTAGTGGGTTGTTAGATGGACATCCAACACCCACTAAGGCAGGAGCCCTAGGGTTTTTGGTGACTCTCTATAAATAGGAGGGGAGACTCATGGTTGATAGGCTACAACTTTAGCCACCACCTCCTATTCTCCTCCCTCCCTCGGTGCAAGAGTTGTGAGATCAGATTGGAGGAGTTTCGCTGCAGAGATCTATCGTGTGGATACCGCTAGAGAGGAGGACGCTTGACCTCCTTCATGTTCTCTATCCGGATTTGGAATATAGTGATATGCGATCTCCCTAGGTAAAATCAATCTCTCTCACATCATCATTTTATCAGTTTTTACTTTTTTCTCGCGACTTCAATCTTTTGTATGACAATTTGATCTATATGAAAAATTGGTTTTTGTTTTGATTTTCTCTGCGCATGTGATGCATCCGCTGAGGTTTCCCAACAATGCTATCAGAGCCAAGGTTTTCATGTAAAAGATTGGTTTTAAACTACGTGTGATGAGATTGTATTGCGTAGAATCATTATACGTGTTCTTTCTGTGTTTTCGCAGTAAAGGCAACGAGGAGGAGGGGCGGCCAGCCCCCATGCGAGGTCGGCCAGGTCGCGACCAAGGCCCCCTGCAAGGGGGCGGTTAGCTGCGGCCAGGGCCATCCCGAATGGGACGCCAATAGTGCCCACAAGGGGCAGTGCCTGCAGGTAGAAGCGTCGCTCATGGCACGGCCACCGTGGCGTAGGCGGGCGTGACTCCCATAAAAGGGTGGTGGCGCCCATAGGCCGCCATGGCCACCCTACTAGGCAGCGCTAGCCGCAAGGGTGGCCGCCCCTTGGTAGGGTGACTGCCATCGGGCAAGGGCAGCTGTCGCTTGTGTAGGGGCAACAGCGGCGACGTAGAGGGGTTAGGGCATCCTTTGGAGAAAAGGATGATCCTGCCCTTGTTGAATTCAAGAAATTTTGAGGATTGTCCTCGTGTATATAATTCCTATAATACCCTCAATAATTCTAGAAATTTCAAGGACTGTCGTCTCATCCAGAATTATGAAAATGCCCTTAACAATTTTAGAAATTTCGAGCATATCATGATTTCTAAAAAAATAATTAATTAAATAATTTAATTAAGTATTATATATATCTAGTAATCTTACATATGATGTGATGTACATGTGATGTATAATATGGATGGATGATCATGAGCCATTTTCTGGATGATGTGTGTAATTGTGATTATTATTATTATTATTATTATTATTATTATTATTATTATTATTATTATTATTATTATTATTATTATTATTATTATTGGGGCCTACGTGCCTTTGTTTTTCTCATTTATTATTGGGTCTGCGTGCTTGTGATTATTTACATGGAGAGGCATGTCGAGAGCATGGAGATGACAGTGGGACCCATGATGCCGTGGTGGGAGATTACGACGTATGGTGATGCGACGATCCGACGGAATCGATGATGACGAGACCAACAATCATAGGGCATGAAGATGCACCAATGCACACATAGATCCTATCATGAGTGATTAGACCCATTGGCTCTGGCTTAATCATATTTGGTGATGGCTCATGATCATCCGGTGTGGCTTGCATGTGTAATGTATTATACACCTACTAGATATATGTATATATATATATATATATATATATATATATATATATATATATATATATATTTGCATGCGATGTAGATATATATTAAATATGTATATGTGTGACACGACATATTAGGAGATCGATAGAAAATAAAAACCCCTCCTACGATAATATTAAGTCGGTAAGCATGAGGCAATAAGATTGACCCACGTGGCCTTCCATCATTATAGGAAGAAATTGAATCTCGACATAGGTTGAGTTGGTCAAGTTACTCAAGGCTCACCTATTTACGTGGTCAAATTCTTGCCTATGACATATATATGTCACTAGTGACCTGAGGATATGGTTTGACTTGGTCGAGCAATCGAGAGCATATCCATCGAATCAGACTCATCTTGTAACGATGGCGATGACTTAACTGAACTTCATGGTTAGTCGAGTAGTTGAGACCATGATGATTCGGAGGTCGAACATGACGAAAATCACAAGGAGTTATGATTAACAAGAGTTATCTACCTTTTGCGCTTAGTATAGTTAGTCGATTCCCTCAAGATTGCACTAAGATACCAATTGGATCCCGATCCCTATTAGGAGTCTATCGGAGACTTTCGTCATACGCGTCGAGGGTGTCGCATGATTCACTAGGAAAATAGTGGGAGTACATTAAGATAGAAGCCTATATCTTAATTAGTATTTTTTATAAAGTCTACATGTTATTTATTTTTTGCTATATCTTATTTTTTAAAAACATGTCACTCAAAAACCCCCTATGTGGCATACTTGATGCCAACTGCCTCACTAGTCCAAACTATACAGATTGGTATCGTAATTTGAGAATTATTTTCATGATTTTGAAAATTATATACGTCCTTGATACAATTATGCCCACGCCGGAAGAAGGGGCAAGCGAGGATGAGATTGCTCACTATATGAAGTATATAGATGATTCCATATTGGCAAAATGTTATATATTGGCCTCCATAACTCCTGAGTTATAGAGGCAACATGAGAGCATGGATGTAGATTCTATCCTTCTTCATCTTCGTCAGTTGTTTGAGAAACAAAGAAGAACTCAAAGATATGAGATATCTAATAGACTAAGCCAGGATGACAGAAGGGACATCGGTTAAGAACTATGTCCTAAAGATAATAGGGTGGATCGAGAGACTCATAGGTCTAAGAATAGTCCTAGAGGATAACCTGTATGTTGATATTATACTTCAATCCCTACCAAATTCCTTTTCTCACTTCATCATGAATTTTAACATGAGCAAGTTTGAGGTGACTCTCTCTGAGCTCCTCAATACGTTGAGGGAAGTTGAGAGTGCCATCAAGAAGGAGAAGCCAATTCTCTATATTGGTGAGACCAAAAGGAAAAAAAAGACCAGCAGGACCCTTAAAAAGGGCAAGGGCAAAGAAAAACCAGGTAAGGCAAAGGTTGCCAAGAAAGACCTGATAAAGGACAAAGGACAATACTTCCACTATGGCCAATACGGGCATTGGAAGAAGAACTGTAAGGACTACCTTGTAGATAAGGCGAAATAGAAGCTTGGAGAAGCTTCAGGTATATTCATGATCAGTCTCCACTTGTCAGATTTTCATGATAACATATGAGTATTACATACCGGGAGTGCTTATCATATCTATAATTCATTATAGTTTTTGGCAAGACCTAGGAGATTGGCTAGAGGTGAGATGGATCTCAAGATTGGCAATGGAGCAAGAGTTGTTGCAGTTGCTGTTGGAGAGGTCACCCTACATCTGCTTGGTGGAGCTATATTGCATTAGATGCATGTTATTTTGTTTCCTCTATTATCAAAAATATTATTTCTATCTATTGTTTGATAATTAGTGAATATAAATTAGTTTTTGAGAACAATAGTTGTTCAATAATTATGGATGATGAGATCATCACTAGAGGGACCCTTACAAATGGCTTATATATGTTAAACACTTCTCCACACATCATGAATATAAATATGTCTAAGAGGAAAAGAGATGAGATGAATAATGCATACCTATAACACATTATAGGCTAAGTCATATATATGAAGGAAGGATTCAAAAGTTGCTGAAAGATAGATACTTAGATCCATTTGACTATGAGTCATATGCAACTTGCGAACATTGTCTTCGTGGAAAAATGACCAACTCACCTTTTAGTAGAACTGGAGAGAGAGCCATCGAGTTATTGGAACTCATACATAGTGATGTATGTAGTCCTATGTCGACTAAAGCCGTAGGTGATTACTCATACTTCATTACATTCACTGATGATTTCTTTAGGTATGGACATGTGTACTTAATGAAGTACAAATCTAATGCCTTTGGGAAATTTATGGAATATAAGAATGAGGTAGAGAACCAAATTGGAAAGAGTATTAAAACTCTTCGATCAGATCGAGGAGGAGAGTACTTGAGTACAGAGTTCACCCATTTCCTCAGGGATAATATGATTCTATCTGAGTGGATACCTCCTTATACACCTCAGCTCAATGGTGTATCATAAAGGAGAAATCACACGTTGTTAGATATGGTGCAGTCCATGGTGAGTTTCGCTGGTCTACCCATCTCGTTCTGGGGGTATGCCCTAGAGACCACATCTTACCCTTTAAATAGAGTTTCATCAAAATCAGTAATGTCTACGCCATATGAGATATGGAAACGAAAGAATCCCGATCTTAAGATTATTAAGATTTGGGGCTGTCCTGCTCACGTTAGAAGACACAATCCCGATAAGTTGGAATCAAGGACAGAATAGTGCACATTCGCAGGATACCTAAAGAAAACTTGTGGGTATTATTTCGATCACCCCAAGGACCGAAAGGTCTTTGTTGCCAAGAGAGCTATGTTCCTTGAGGAGGAACATATTCTTAGTGGAAACAGTGGGAGAAAGATAGCATTGAGCAAGGTTGGATAATCTAGCTCAAGCACCATTCTAGAGCCCAAGTCTATTCAGGTACCTAACACACAAGTTCCAACTTTACATAGGTCTAGTAGAGTATCTCACCCTCCTGAAAGATATGTAGGATATAGCAGTGGAGATGACTCTCAGGATGTTGATCCTCAGACCTACGAGGTGGCTATTATGAGTATAGACTTCGGGAAGTGGTAAGAAGCCAAAAATTCTGAGATAGATTTCATGTACTCTAACAAGGTTTGGAACATTGTGGATGCACCTGAGGGTATTGTACCCATCAGCTATAAATGGATCTTCAAGAAGAAGATCAAAGTGGATGGAAAGGTAGAGACCTATAAAGCAACCTCAATGACAACCTCGAGGAGAAGGTGTATATGATACAGCCAGAGAGATTCGTATCTAAAGAGAGTCCAAATAAAGTGTGCAGGTTGCTTAGATCTATTTATAGATTGAAGCAAGTTTCTCGAAGTTGGAACATAAGATTTGATGAGGCGATCAGATCTTATGACTTCGTTAAGAATAAAGATGAGCCTTGTGTATACAGGAAGGTAAGTGGAAGCACTATCACCTTTTTGGTGTTATATATGGATCTTATTTATTGGGAAAGATGTAGGAATACTCTCCACAATAAAGGCTTAGCTAGCCAGAAACTTCTCCATGAAAGACTTAGGGGAAGTATCCTATATTTTGGGGATCCGGATCTATAAAGATAGATCCAAAAGGATGCTTGGCTTGTCCCAATCTAGGTACATAGACTCTATTGTCAAAAGGTTTGGCATTGAGAATTCCAAGAGAGGTCTCATACCGATGAGACATGAAATATCACTTTCTAGGAGTATGTCTCCAAAGACTCTTGAAGAAAGGACATACATGAATAAGATACCTTATGCCTCAACGATAGAGTCTATCATGTATGTGATGCTATGTACCAGTCCTGATATAGCACATTCTTTGAGTGTCACGAGCAGGTATCAAACAGATCTATGTTTAAAACACTGAAAGGTAGTAAAGTGTATCCTTAAGTACTTGAGAAGCACTAAGGATCTTTTATTGATATATGGAGAAGGTAGCCCCCATGTTGAGGGCTACACAGACTCGAGTTTTTAGTCCAACATTGATAATAGTAAGTTGAATTCAGGGTTTATTTTCACCATGAATGAAGGAGCAGTAAGTTGGAAGAGTTCCAAGCAAGATACTACTGTTGATTTAACCATAGAGGTGGAATACATTGCTACAACAAAAACAGTAAACGAAGGGGTTTGGATGAAGAAGTTTATCAAGGATTTGGGAGTTATACCAAGCAGTGTGGAGCTGACTCCCATATATTATGACAGCGACAGGGGGATAACTCTAACAAAGGAACTCAAGTCTCAACAGAATTGTTCTGAGGAGGTTCCATCTGATCAGAGCGATCATGACCTGAAAAGATATAGCAATGGAAAGAGTTCCATCTAAAGATAATATTGCAGATCCACTGATGAAGCCGCTGGCTCAAATTATATTTGAGTGTCATAGGGGTCTGATGGGGATCAAACACATAGGTGATTAGCTTTTGGTCAAGTGAGAGTTGCTGGTTACAGGTGCCCTACAAGCCAATCACGTGAGTGATGGCACATGTGACACGCTGTGTGATCTTTTTGCTTATAATTAATATTAGCATATTCTCATATTATATTATCCATAGCATATATACTATGATGTCCTTGGTTCTGTATAATGGGAATTGGATCGTGATGAGATCACGACAATGAGATCGATTCACCTTTAAACACAGATCCTAAATAATCCCGGTCATAGGTTACTCCAGAGGGACATCGAGATAATTGGATTGACTGGTATACTATATACCCATTCATATGATGGAGATGGCTAGTCTTATAGTCACTTGTGTAGAGACACTAAGGATATAGTACAGGTACTCATTAAAGAATGAGTTCACTGATTGATTCGCTCATGGAATGCTGTATGGTTAATAATACTTAATGTCAGACAGTGATTTCATAGTCCCAGTTATGTATCTAGTCCTTAGACTTGAGACACCAAGGATGTCTTGTATGAGTATTCCTTTCTTTGATGCCAGACTTATAGGTTTGAAAAGTTCCAGATCTAGTACAATTGGTTATCGAGATTAGTAGCCATCCTTATGAAGGCAATTGAGTATCAATAGGGGATCCTCCACTCTCGATATCATGAGAGGAATATCTCATATGTGCTCGCTCAGACAAATCCTTGGCCAGGGTCATTTGAATTGAGAGAGAAAGAGTTCTCCGGGAGAATTCGATTGATCGAGACTATGACGAATTTCGTATGTGACTTGATAGTACCATGTCCAATATACGATCTCTGAGATATTAGTTGGATAAGGGATTATAGATATACGGTAACTATGTACAGACAGGTCTGATAGATATACGGTAACTGGGGACTATGGCATAGTGGCCTAGTACGTCTATAGTCGATGAGTCGAGTGAATTATTATAGGGATAATAATTCATTATATCAGAAGGAGTTCTTATGGGAGTGACTCACGGCCAACACGGTATCGGGCCTAGAGGGTCACATACATATGGTAGATACTTCAGCGAATAGAGGATTGGATGGAGATTCAATTAGCCTATATTTTTATTAGATAAGACCCTCTGCTGATGGGATCCTTGCTTAAGGCCCAATTAGAGGCCTAAGGAGATTATTGGATAGAGATTCAATAATGCAAGGTTAGTGGGTTATTGGATGAAGATTCAATACCCACTAAGGTAGGAGCTCTAGGGTTTTTGGTGGCTCTCTATAAATAGGAGGGGAGACTCATGGTTGATAAGTTGTACCTTTAGCCACCACCTCATATTCTCCTCCCTCTCTCTATGCAAGAGTTGCGAGATCAGATTGGAGGAGTTTTGCGATATAGATCCATCTGTGGATACCGCTAGAGAGGAGGACGCTTGACCTCCTTCATCTTCTCCATCTGGATATGGAATACAGGGATACATGATCTCCCTAGGTAAAATCAATCTCTTTCAGGTCGCGATTTTATCAGTTTTTATATTTTTCTCATGACCCCAATCTTTTGCATGACGATTTGATTTGTATGGAAAATCAGTTTTTGTTTTGATTTTCGCTGCTTATGTGATACACCCTGAGGTTTCCCAACATCTTTAACGAGGATAAGGGGTGATTAATTAAGGTAATATATATCTTCCTCTCCCCTCAAATATCTTCCTCAACTAATCCTAACCTAGCCGGCCTCCTTACTTTCCTTAATAGGGGTTGGCTAGATAAGATTTACATGAATGCCCCTTAGATTTTACATGATTGTCCTCTTTTATAAAATTAAATTAGGACTCCCCTAGCTAGAGTCCTGACACGGTGCCCACAGAGGTGCCGACTGTGGGCACAGCGCCTACCTGCCCACAAGGTCCGAGGCGGTGGTGCAAAGGCGGCCAATAGCATAATGTCACCTACCCAAGGGCAAATACAAGGAAAGGAAGGCTAGGGTTTGCATTTTCTGGCAAAGGACTATTCTACCCTTCTAAATTTAAGAAATTATAGGTCTATCCTTTTGTTCAAAATTTCCTAAATACCCTCAACAATTTTAAAAATTCTAAGGATTGTCCTTTTATCTAGAATATCAAAAATGCCCTCAATAATTATAAAAATTCTGAGAATTATCCTCTTATCTAAAATTTTTCAAAATACCCTTAACAATTCTAGAAATTTCGAGCATGTCTTGATTTCCAAGAAAATAATTAATTAAATAGTTTAAGTAATTATAATATATCTAGTATTCTTTATGTGATGTGATGTGTACATGTGATATATGATGTGGATGGATAATAATGAGCCATGTGTTGTGATATATGTGATTATTATTATTATTATTATTATTATTATTATTATTATTATTATTATTATTATTATTATTATTGGGGTCTATGAGCCTTCATTTTTCTCGTTTATTATCGGGCCTACATGCCTGTGATTATTTTGTAATTATATGGGGAGACACGACAGGAGCGTGGAGGTGACAACGGGATCACGATGTCATGGCAGGAGATCATGACGCATGGTGATTCGACAAGGATCTGATGGAACCAATGATGGCAAGATCAATGATCACATGACATGGAAATACGCTGATGCACACATAGATTCTATTATGAGTGATTAGGCCCATTGGCTCGGGCTCAATCATATTAGGTGACGGCTCATGATCATCCGGTGTGGCTTGCATATGTGATGTGTTATACACCTACTATATATATATATATATATATATATATACACACACGATGTAGATATATATTAAATATGTATGTGTGTAACATGATATATTAGGAGCCCGATACAAAACAAAAACCCCTTCTACGATAATATTAAGTCGGTAATCGTGAGATAATAAGATTGACCCACATGGCCTTCTATCATTATAGGAAGAAATGAATCATGATATAGGTTGAGTTAGTCAAATCCCTCGAGGCTCACCTATCTATGTGATTGAATTCTTATCTACAACATATATATGTCATTGGTGACCTGAGGACATGGTATGACTTGGTCGAGCAATCGAGAGCATCTCCATCGAATCAGACTTATCTTGTAACGATGGTGATGACTTAACTGAACTTCATGATTAGTCGAGTAGTCGAGACCATGATGATTCGGAGGCCAAACATGATGGGAATCACAAGGAATTGTGATTGACAAGAGTTGTGTACCTTTTGGGCTTAGTGTAATTGGTCTAGTCCCTTGAGATTGCACTAAGATGCCAATTGGATCTCGATCCCCATTAGGAGTCTGGCAAAGACTTCCATCTCACATATCGAGGGTGTCGCGTGATTCGCTAGGAAAATAGTGGGGTACATTAAGGTAGAAGTCCATATCTTAATTATTTTTTATAAAATCTGCCTCTTATTAATTTATACTATATCTTATTTATTGCTTGTAAAACTCCTACGTGACATACTTGATGTCAACTGCCTCATTAGTCCAAACTATACGAATTGGCTCCGTAATTTGAGAATTATTATCACAACAGAAAAAATCATGTACGTCCTTGACACAATTGTGCCCACACCGCAAGAAGGGGTAAGCGAGGATGAGATCGCTTGCTTTGTGAAGTATAAAGATAGTCCTAGAGGATAACCTGTGTGTTGATCTTATACTTCAGTTCTTACTAGATTCCTTTTCACTGTTCATTATTAACTTTAATATAAATAAGTTTGAGGTGACTCTCTACCTGAGCTCCTCAATATGTTAAGGAAAGCTGAGAGTACCATCAAGAAAGAGAAGTCAGTTCTCTATATTGGTGAGACTAATAAGAAAAGGAAGGTCATTAAGACCCTTAAGAAGGGCAAGGGCAAAGAAAGACCGAGTAAGACAAAGGTTGCCAACAAAATACCCAGCAAAAGATAAATGATAATGCTTCCACTATGGCCAAGATGGGCATTGGAAGAGGAACTATAAGGACTACCTTGTAGATAAGGTGAAACAAAAGCTTGGAGAAGCTTTAGGTATATTCATGATCAGTTTCTACTTGTCAGATTTTCATGATAACACGTGGGTATTTGATACTGAAAGTGTTTATCATATCTGTAATTCGTTACAAATTTTGGCAAGACCTAGGAGATTGGCTAGAGGCGAGATGAACCTCAAGATGGGCAATGAAATAATAGTTTCTGCAGTTACCGTTGGGGAGGTCACCCTACTTCTATTTGGTGGAGCTATTATTGCATTAGATGCATGTTATTTTGTTCCTTCTATTCTTAAAAATATTATTTTCATCTCTTATTTGATGATTAGTGGATATAAATTAGTTTTTGAGAGCAATAGTTATTTAAAAATTATGGATGATGAGATCATCACTAGAGGGACCATGATAAATGACTTATAAATGTTAGATACTTCTCTACACAACATGAATATAAATACGTTTAAGAGTAAAAGAGATGAGGTGAATAATGCATTTCTATGACATTGTAGACTTGGTCATATACATGGGGGAAGGATTCAAAAGTTGCTAAAAGATGGATCCTTAGATCCATTTGACTGAGTCATATACAACTTGCGAACCTTACATTTGTGGGAAGATGACCAACTCTCCTTTTAGTGGAACTGCAGAGAGAGCCACTGAGTTATTGGAACTCATACATAGTGATGTATGTGATCCCATGTCGACTCTATTGGGAAACCTCAATGAGTATATCATATGCGTAGTGAAAATCAAAACAAAAACTGGTTTCCCACGCAGATCAAATCATCGTGTAAAAGATTGGGGTCATGAGAAAAATCACAAAAACTGATAAAACCACGATGTGTGAGAGATTGATTTTACCTAGGAAGATTATATATCCTTATATTCTAGATACGGATGGAGAAGATGAAGGAGATCAAGCGTCCTCCTCTCTAGCGGTATCCACACGATGGATCTTTGCAGCGAAACTCCTCCAATTTGATATTGCAACTCTTGCTCAGAGGGAAGGAGGAGAATAGGAGGTGGTGGCTAAAGCTACAACCTATCAACCATGAGTCTCCCCTCCTATTTATAGAGAGCCACCAAAACCCTAGGGCTCCCTCCTTAGTGGGTATTGGATCTCTATCCAATAACCCACTAACCTTGCATTATTGGATCTCTATTCAATAATCTCCTTAGGCCTTAATCAAGAAGTCCATCAACATAGGGTCTCATCTAATGAGAATAAGGGCTAATTAGATCTTCATTCAATCCTCTATTCGCTAAAACATTCACCATATGTGTGTAACCCTCTAGGCCCCATACCGAGCTGGCTATGAGTCACTCCCATCAGAACTCCTTCTGATATAGTGAATTATTATCCCTATAATAATTCACTCGACTCATCGACTATGGACGTACTAGGCCACTATGCCATAGTTCCCAGACAGTACAGGTGGGATTAAATCCATCGGACCTGTCTGTCCACAGTTATCATGTATCTATAATTCCTCATCCAAATAATATTCTAGAGACTGTATATTAGACATAATACTGTCAGGTCACATACAGAATTAGTTTGTTTTGCTCTAATCAAATTCTACCGAAGAACTCCTTCTCTCTCAATCTGAATGACCCTAGCTAGGGATTTATCTAAGCAAGCACATATGAGATATTCCTCTCATGATACCGAGAGTGGATGATCCTCTATTTACACTCAATTGTATTCGTAAGGTTGGCTACCAATCCCGATAACCAACTGTACCAGATCTGGAACTTTCCAAACCTGTAAGTCTGGCATCAAAGAAAGGAGTACTCATACAAGGCATCCTTGGTGTCTCAAGTCTAAGGACCAGATATATAACTAGGACTATGGAATCACTATCTGACATTAGGTATTATTAACCATACAACATTGCATAAGTGGATCAATCAGTAAACTCATTCTCTAATAAGCACCTGTACTATATCCTTAGTGTCTCCACATAAGTGGCTATGAAACTAACTGCCTCCATCAAATGGATGGGTATATAGTACATTGATCTATCCGGTTATCTCAATGTCCCTATTAAGTAACCTATGATTGGGATTATTTAGGATCTATGTTTAAAGGTGAATCGATCTCATTATCATGATCTCATCATGATCTGATTCCCATTGCACAGAACCAAGGACATCACAATATATATGTAATAGATAATATGAGAATATACTAATCTTAATTATAAGCAAAAAAGATCATACAATGTGTCACACATGCCATCACTCACGTGCTTGGCTTATAGGGCACTTGTAACCAACAGACTCAGGCTATAGGTGGTTACTCATATTTCAATACATTCACTGATGATTTCTCTAGGTATGGACACATGTACTTGATAAAGTATAAGTTCAAAACTTTTGAAAACTTTAAGGAATATAAGAATGAGGTAAAGAACCAGATTGGAAAGAGTATTAAGACTCTTCGATCTGATCGAGGAGGAGAATACTTGAGTACAGAGTTTATCCATTTTCTCAAAGACAGTGGGATTCTATCCCAGTGGACACCTCCTTATACACCTTAGCTCAATAGTGTACCAGAAAGGGAGAATCGCATGCTGTTAGATATGGTGCGGTCCGTGATGAGTTTCGTTGACCTACCCATCTCATTTTGGGGATATGCCCTAGTTTCAATCTGAACATAGTTCCATCAAAGTCGGTAGTGTCTACACCATATGAGATATAGAAAGGCAGGATGAATGATCTGTCCTACCCACGTTAGAAGACACAATACTGATAAGTTGGAATTAAGGATGGAATGGTGCACATTTGTGGGATACCCTAAAGGAACTTTAGGGTACTATTTCTATAATCTCGAGGAACAGAACATCTTTGTTGCCAAAAGGACTATGTTTCTTGAGAAGGAACATATTCTTGGTGGAAACAGTTAGAGTGAGATGAGTGATGTTGGAGAACCTAGCTTAAGCACCATTCCAAAGCTCGAGTCTGTTCAGGTACCTAGCACACAAGTTCCAACTTTGCATAGGTCTAGCAAAGTATCTCACCCTCCAAAAAGATATGTGGGACATATTAATAGAGAGGACTCTTAGGATATTGATCCTCAGACCTATGAGGAGGCTATTATGAGTATAGACTCTGGAAAGTGGCAAGAAGCCATGAATTCTGAGATAGATTTCATGTACTCTAATAAGGTTTGGAACCTTGTGGATAAACCTAAGGGTATTATACCCATCGGGTGCAAGTGGATCTTCAAGAAGAAGATCAGAGTAGATGAAAAGATGTTGACTATGATGAAACCTTTTTACCTATAGTCATGTTTAAATCCCCCAGAATTCTTTTGGCCATTACAACACACTATGACTATGAGATCTGGCAGATGGATGTGAAAATGATATTTCTCAATGTCAACCTCATAGAAAAGTTGTATATGATATAGCCAGAAGGATTCGTATCCAGAGAGAGTCCAGATAAAGTGTATCGTTTGCTCAGGTCTATTTATGGACTGAAGCAAGCTTCCCGAAGTTGGAACATAAGATTTGATGAGGCGACCAGATCTTATGACTTCGTTAAGAATGAAGATGAGCTTTGAGTGTACAGGAAGGTAAGTGGGAGCACTATCACCTTTTTGGTGCTATATGTGGATGACATCATAATAATTGGGAATGATGTAGGAATGCTCTTCATAGTAAAGACTTAGCTATCCAGAAACTTCTCCATGAAAGACTCAGGGGAAACATCCTATATTATGAGGATCCACATCTATAAAGATAGATCCAAAAGGATGCTTGGCTTGTCTCATTCCAAGTATATAGACTCCATTGTCAAAAGGTTTGGCATGAAGAATTCTAAGAGAGGTCATTCCGATGAGACATAAAATATCACTTTCTAGGAGTATGTCCCCAAAAGACTCCTGAAGAAAGGGCAGACATCAATGATATACACTATGCCTCAGCGATAGGGTTTATCATGTATGTTATGCTATGTACTAGGCTTGATATAATGTATGCTCTGAGTGTCACGAGTAAGTATCAAGCGGATCCAAATTTAGAATACTAGAAGGCAGTAAAGTATATCCTTAAGTACTTGAGAAGGACTAAGGATCTTTTACTAGTATATGAAGGAGGTAGCCTCCAAGTTGAGGGCTACATAGACTTGAGTTTTCAGTTCGACATTAATGATAGCAAGTCGAACTCAAGGTATATTTTCATCCTGGATGGAGGAGCAGCAAGCTGGAAGAGTTTCGAGCAAGATACTACTGTTGACTCTACCATAGACGTGGAATACATTACTCTAAGAAGAGGTATGGATAAAGAAGTTTATCAGGGATTTGGGAGTTATACCAAGCAGCATTGAGCTGATTCCCATACACTACAACAGCAATAGGGTGATAGCTATAACAAGGGAACCCAAGTCTCATTAGAATTGTTCTAAGGAAGTTGCAAAAGATTAAAGTGATTATGACCCATAAAGATATAACAATAAAAAGTTTCATCCGATAACATTGCAGATCCACTAAAAAAGCTATTGGCACATATTGTATTTGAGCGTTATAGGGGTCTGATGGGGATCAGACACATAGGTGATCGGCTTTAGGTCAAGTGAGAGATTACTGGTTATAGGTGTCTGGCAAGCCAATCATGTCAGTGATGACACGTGTGGCACGCTGCACGATCTTTTTACTTATGATTACTATTAACATATTCTCACATTATATTATATGTTATATATATATATATATATATATATATATATATATATATATATATATATATATATATATATTGTGATGTCCTTGGTTCTATGTAATGGAAATTAGATCGTGATGAGATCACGGTAATGAGATCGATTCACCTTTAAACACATATCCTAAATAATCCCAGTCATAGGTTACTCGAGAGGGACATCATGATAACCAGACAAACTGGTATACTGCTATATACCCATCCATATGATGGAGGCAACTGATTTTATAGCAACTTGTATAGAGACACTAAGGATATAGTATAGGTGCTTATTGGAGAATGAGTTCACTGATTGATCCGCTTATGGAATGTTGTATGGTTAATGATACCTAATGCTAGATAGTGATTCCATAGTCCCATGTTGTCCGACATATCATTGGTTCATCCGGCGCTCCGTCAGACCCTTCGGCGCATCGTCCTCTCTTGCGGCGTATTACCTAATTAACATGTTGACCTTTGCAATATCTGATCTCCTTAGTGTAATGTCCAATTCTTTTGGTCTGATGCCCAAACTCATGGCACCAAGCCTTTTGCTGACACGTCGACTAATCTTCTAACATGTTCCACTCCAACCTAATAATTGATTCTTCTTGCTTTAATCAATTTGCCTCTCTTTGATCTAAGCTAGTCTCGCGTCACTTATACGCACATTAGATTATAACTTTATCAATTGGTTTCTTTATCAAAATCCAAGATTCACCGTTTATAGCCCTAAATGGCTTTAAATTGAGCCAAAATAATTTAAATCACCAAAAAATTTCAGATTTGGATGATCCTACGGCTGTAACTTTTGACACAGCAATTTTGGACTTTTTGGTGGTACTACCGTCGTAAAATTTGAATTATGGGCAGTAATAATTCTGCTCCAGGCAATATCACCACCTATATAGGTAGTACCACCACCTACTATGCTGACAGGCACAAAATAGAGCCTATTAGCTATTTGGGTAGTACCACCGCCTAGGCCTGATGGTACAACCACCCAAGCCTACTCAAGGCCACTAGTTTGGCCACCTAACAATCCCAACTTGATCCTGGTTCAAGCTCAATAGGTTTCTTAATAAGTTGGCATTGTTTCAGCCTAACACTACCTCAATTTAATCCCAAAAGACCCCAATCAAGATATAAAAAAATCTAACCACATTTCCAGTACAATCATGAAGCTTTCAATATGTTGTCTATCATTTTGTCATGTCATTTGATCATCTGACATTTCATCGGAACCTTCTGCGCATCATCCTTTCCTTCGACATATTGTCTAATCTATCAGCATGTTAACATTCCTAAAACATCTGATGTAATATCTGATCCTTTTGGCATGATGCTCGAACTCATGGCATAAAGTCCAATCTTCGGCACGTTGACCAATCCTCCGACTCGATGTCCAATTTCTGACATGATACTCATCTGATCCAACGTCTGATTCTCCAGCTTCGAGAATTTGTCCTTTGATGGTTTGAGTCTATGATTAAAATCTTTCTTACATCACTTATCTCAAGAACATATTAGCCATAAACTTATCAATTGATTTCATCATAAACAATATGAGATTCAACAATCTTCCCTTTTTTTTATAACGACAACCAATTGATGATAGAGCTTTAACCAAGCTCCCCCTATCTATATCCCATTTTGAAATAAACTCGATTTCAAAAAATATAACAACATTTCAGTATTTAAATTCAAGTCGAAATAACATTAATCATAATTTTTAGTGATTTTTAATAGTAATTATTATAAAATTCATATGCATAATTTCCATTAAAATATCAAAATAATTTCTATTGAATTCTTAAACATCATCATTATAAGTTAAAACATCATCATAATAGGTAAAAACATTATCAAAATACTTTCACATCATCAAGGAATACACTTCTCCTAATTTAACATAGTTACCATGTCATTAAGAAGTTATCATTACTTCTCCTCTTTTGTCCCCCTTTTGTCATCAATAAAAAGGGGAAATACAAGCTACTTAGGTAGTGGTAATCCAAAATGCCTAAATAGAGTATAAAAATGTGCATTAAAAGCATCAAGATGCTGATGATTATGTTGTATTTCAGTCAAAATTTGGTCTTGAGTATGAAAATATGCATCAAAAGCATAAAGAAGTTGATGAATCTACTACAAGGAGCTACTTAGGTGGTGGTAATCCAGGATATCTATTTAATAGTCTCCTTTGGCCTCTAATTGGGCCTCATACAAGGAGCCCATCAGTGTAGAGTCTCATATAATAAGAATAGGGGCTAATTGAATCTCTATCCAATCCTCTATTGGCTAAAGCATCCACCATATGTGTGTGACCCTTTAGGCCCTATACTGTGCTGGCCGTGAGTCACTCCCATCAAAACCCCTTCTGATATAGTGAATTATTATCTCCATAATAATTCACTCGACTCATTGACTATGGACGTACTGGGCCACTGCGCCATAGTCCCCAGACGGTACAAGGGGATGAAATCCATTAGACCTGTCTACCCATAGTTGTTGTGTACATATAATGCCTCATCCAACTAATATCCTAAAGACCGTATATTGGATATGGTATTATTAGGTCACATATATAATCTATCTTAGACTCACTCTAATCGAATTCTCCTGGAAAACTCCTTCTCTCTCAATCAAAATGACCCTGGTCAAGGATTTGTCTAAGTAAGCACATATGAGATATTCCTCTCCAGATATTAAGAGTGCATGATTCTTTATTAACACTCAATTACCTTCGTAAAGTTGGCTACCAATCTTAATAATCGATTGTATAAGATTTGGAACTTTCTAAACTTGTAAGTCTGGCATCAAAGAAAGGAGCACTTAAATAAGACACCCTTAGTGTCTCAAGTCTAAGGACCAAATGCACAACTAAGACTATGAAATCGCTATCTGACACTAGGTATCATTAACCATATAGCATTCCATAAGTGGATCAATCAGTAAACTCATTCTCCAATAAGCACCTATACTATATCTTTATTGTCTCCATACAAGTGACTATTAAGACCAGCCGCCTCCATCATATGGATGGGTATATAGTACACCGGTCTGTCCGGTTATCTCGATGTCCCTCTCGAGTAACCTATGACTATGATTATTTAGGATATATATTTAAAAGTAAACCGATCTCATTATCATGATCTCATCATGATTCGATTCCTATTGCACAAAACTAAGGATATCACAATATATTTATGTAATAGATAATATAATATGAGAATATGTTAATAATAATCATAAGAAAAAAGATCACGCAGCGTGTCACACATGCCATCACTCACGTGATTGGCTTATAGGACACTTGTAACTAGCAGAGCTAATAAAAATTGAAGACCCAAACCTTCTTCAATCGCTTGCTAAATTTTCAGACATTTTTGTCAAACCGTGCAGCCTACTTTCTACTTACCAATATGACTATCGAATTCTGATTCTCCCTGGCAAACCAGCATCAAACACTTGACCATATCATTATGCTCACCTCCAAAAAGCTAAAATAGAGAGGATTGAAGAAGAGATGCTTAAAATAGGGGTCATACGACCAAGTTGCAACTCCTACTCTTTGCTGGTGCTAGCTGCACTGATACCAAGTATGATATGCTAAGAATGCTGCACTGATACCAAGTATTAGAACCCTTACGGATTCTAAGCTTAACGTGATCTCTATAGGGGATCGACCTCCTTGGAACTCTATAGGGTTCCTCCCTCCTTTGTTTTCTGCTACATGATCTGAAAGATAATTGATCTATTGATAATAAAAGAGGGGAGAGTACAAGGTTATTTATAGGTCTTCTAAACCCCAACTCCTAATAGGATTTCTACTTAAGATTCCTACTCCTAACAACTCCTACTCCAACTCTAAGAAGCAACTCTTACTTCCAACAACTCCAACTCCAACTCTAAGAAGCAACTGCCAAACTAATCATAATCCTATTCTAACTTAACCTCTCTTCAACCAACCCTTCTTTAACTAGGATAAGGGGTAGTTAACTAGGGTGACATGTATATTATTCTTCCCTCAAAATATCTTTCTCCCATCTAATCCTAACCAAGCCGGCCTCCTTGCTTCTTTATTAGGGATCAGCTAGATAGCATTTACATGAATACCCTTAGGATTTATATATTTGCCCTCTTTAATGAAACTATATTAGGACTCTTCTATCTAAAGTCCTAATAGCTGAGCCTCCATAAACTCTGGGAACTTCAGCTTCAATTCATCATAGGACTCCTAGGTAGCATCCTCAATAGACAAATTGGTTCACTACAGCAATACTTCTACGAAAGGGCATCGATAGTGCATCACGATCTTGCGATCCAATATAGTTGCTGGCTAGACCTGAGCCTCTCCATTAGGCAAGACATCCAAGTAGGTGGATCTAGGCTGATTCCTCCTCTCTAAGCTTCAATTTCAAGTATGACACGTAGAAGACTGGATGAATTTTGGAGTCTATGAGTAGATCCAATCTGTAAACCATAGCTCCAATGCACTCCACAATATTGTAGGGTCCGAAAAAACAGGGAGACAACTTCATATCACTCACGTGATTGGCTTGTAGGGCACTTGTAACCAACAATCTCCCACTTGACCTAAAGCCAATCACCTATGTGTTTGATCCCTATCAGACTCCTGTGACGCTCAAATACAATCTGAGCTAGCGGCTTCGTTAGTAGATCTACAATGTTATCTTCAGATAAAATTATTTTCATTGCTATATCTTCTCGGGTCATGATCGCTCTCATCAGATGGAACCTCCTTAGAACAATTCTGATGAGACCTGGGTTCCTTTGCTATAGTTATTGCCCTATCGCTGTCGTAATAGATGGAAATCAGCTTCATGCTGGTTGGTATGACTCCTATATCATGATGAACTTCTTCATCCATACCCCTTCCTTTGCTGCTTCTGCTGCAACAATATATTTCGCCTTTGTGGTCGAGTTAGCAGTAGTATCTTGCTTGGAACTCTTCCAGCTTACTACTACTCCATTCAAGGTGAAAACATACCCTGAATTTGACTTGCTATTATTAATGTCAGACTGAAAACTCGAGTCTGTGTAGCCCTTAACCTATAGACTACCTCCTCCATATACAAGTAAAAAATTCTTAGTCCTTCTCAAGTACTTAAGGATACACTTTACTGCCTTACAGTGTTCTAAACCTGGATCTGCCTGATACTTGTTCGTGACACTCAGATCATATACTATATCAGGCCTGGTATATAGCATCACATACATGATAGACCTTATCGCTGAGGCATAAGATATCTTATCCATGTCTACCCTTTCTTCAAGAGTCTTTGAGGACTTACTCCTAGAAAGTGATATTTCATGTCTCATCAGTATAAGACCTCTCTTGGAATTCTCTATACCAAACCTTTTGATAATGAAGTCTATGTACCTAGACTAGGACAAGCCAAGTATCCTCTTGGATCTATCTCTATAGATCCGAATCCCAAAAATATAGGATGCTTCCCTTATATTCTCTCCTCCTCGATCTAATCGAAGAGTCTTCATACTCTTTCCAATTTGGTTTTCTATCTCATTCTTATATTCCCTAAATTTCTCAAAGGCCTCAGTTTTATACTTCACTAAATACACGTGTCCATACCTAGAGAAATCATTAGTAAATATAATAAAATATAAGTAACTACCTATAGCTTGAGTCGACATGGGACCACATACATCACTATGTATGAGTTCTAATAACTCGGTAGCTCTCTCTCCAATTTCACTAAAAGGAGAGTTGGTCATCTTCCCACGAAGGCAAGGTTCACAAGTTGCATATGACTCATAGTCAAATAGATCTAAGTATCCATCTTTCAACAACTTTTGAATCCTTCTCTCATGTATATGACCTAGCCTATAATGTCATAGGTTAGCATTATTCACCTTATCTCTTTTTCTTTTAGACATGTTTATATTCATGATATGTAAAGAAGTGTCTAACACATATAAGCCATTTATAAGGGTCCCTCTAGTGATGATCTCATCATCCATAATGATTGAATAGCTATTATTCTTAAAAACTAATTTATATCCGCTAATTGTCAAATAAGAGATGGATATAATGTTTTTGATAATAGAGAGAGCAAAATAGTATGCATCCAATGCAATGATAGCTCCACTAGGCAGATGTAAGATGAACTCTCTAACGGCAACTGCAGCAACTCTTGCTCCATTGCCCATCTTAAGGTCCATCTTGTCTCTGGCTGGTCTTCTAGGTCTTGCCAGAACCTGCAACAAATTACAGATATGATAAATACTCCCAGTATCCAATATCTATGTATTACCATCAAAGCTTCTGTCTCTTTTTCTCTGCAAGGTAGTCCATCTTGGTCATAGTCGAAGCACTGTCCTTTGTCATTTCCTGGGTATTTCTTAGCAACCTTTGTCTTACCTGGTCTTTCTTTGCCCTTGCCTTCTTAAGGGTCTTGCTAGCCTTCCTTTTATTTTTAGTCTCGCCAATATAGAGAACTGGCTTCTCCTTCTTGATGGCACTCTCAGCTTCCCTTAATATATTGAGGAGCTCAGGGAGAGTCACCTCAAACTTGCTCATGTTAAAATTCATGATGAAGTGAGAAAATGAATCTAGTAGAGACTGAAGTATAAGATCAATGCATAGGTTATCCTTTAGGACTATCTATATACTTCACAAAACGAGCGATCTCATCCTCGCTTATCCTTTCCACCAACGTGGGCACAATCATGTTAAGGACACATACGATTTTCTCTTCTGTGAGAACAATTCTCAAATTACGAAGCTTTTGGACCAATGAGGCGGTTGGCATCAAGTATGCCACATAGGGGTTTTACAAGTGACAAAAAAGATATAGCGTAAATTAAATAATATGCAGATTTTACAGAAAATACTAATTAAGATATGGACTTATATCTTAATGTACTCCCACTATTTTCTTAGCGAATCACGCGACACCCTCAACACGTGAGACGAAAGTCTCCGGGAGACTCCTAGTGGGGATCGGGAACCAATTGGCATCTTAGGGCAACCTCGAGGGACTCGACCAATTACACTAAGCCCAAAAGGTAGGCAACTCTTGCCAATCATAACTCCTAATGATTCCCATCACGTTCGGCATCTGAATCATCGTGGTCTCGAGAGACTCAGCCAACCATGATATTTAGTTAAGTCATCACCATCGTTACTAGATAAGTCTGATTTGATGATATACCCTCGAGGGACTCGACTAAGCATACCATGTCCTAAGGTCATTGGTGACATCTCTATGTCATAGGTAAGAACTCGATCACGTAGATAAGTGAGCCTCGAGGGACTCGACCAGCTCAACTTATGTCGTGATTCAATTTCTTCCTATAACGATGGAAGGCCACGTGGGTCAATCTTATTGCCTCATGCTTACCGACTTAATATTATCGTAGGAGGGGTTTTTGTTTCGTATCGATATCCTTATATATCGTGTCACACACATACATATTTAATATATATCTGCATCGCATGTAAATATATATATATATATATATATATATATATATATATATATATATACATATATCTAGTAGGTGTATAACACATCACATATGCAAGCCATACCGGATGATCATGAGCCGTCACCTAATATGATTAAGCCTGAGCCAATGGGCCTAATCACTCACAATAGGATCTATGTGTGTATTAGCACATCTCCATGCCCTGTGATTGTTGATCTCATCATTATCGGTTTCATTAGATTGTTGTATCACCATGCATCGTAATCTCCTGCCACGACATCGTGGGTCCCGTTGTCATCTCCACGCTCCCGTCGCGCCTCTCCCTATAATTACAAATAATCACATGCATGCAGGCCCGATAATAAACGAGAAAAACAGAGACTCGTAGGCCCCAATAATAATAATAATCATAATTACACATCACAACACATGGCTCATGATCATCCATCTACATCATACATCACATAATATGTAGGATTACTAGATATATATAATAACTAATTAAATTATTTAATTAATTATTTTTCTGGAAATCAGGACATGCTTAAAATTTCTAACATTATCAAGGGCATTTTTGTAATTTTAGATGATATCACAGTTTTCATAATTTTCAGAATTATTGAGAGCATTTTTATAATTTTGATTAAGAGGACAGTCCTTAGAATTTCTAGAATGTTGAGGATATTTCAAGAATTTTGTACACGAGGACAGTTCTCGAAATTTTATGAATTCATAAGGGCAAGATCGTTCTTTTCTCAAAAGGATACCCTAGCTCTCTTGCCCCTTTAGCTATCACCGCTGTTCGCCCCTCGTGGGCCCTTCCTAACAGCCTCCCTACGGTGCCATGCCGTGGCGCGCCCTCTATGGGCGCTCCTCTTCCGTTGGTTGTGGGCGTGGTGGTGCTTCTACCTCAGACCTTCTTGTTAGCACCGCCTACAACCGGCCGCCCACTTGTGGGTTCTCGCTCTGGTCACCGCCTTGCAGGCACAGTCGCATCCGCCTTGCGGGGGCCTTGGATGATCGCTTGCCGCCCGCCGTGGGTGGCCACCGCATGGGAGCTAGGCCCTATGGGGTTGGTCGTCGCCTCTCCTCTTCGTTGCATTCACTGTGAAAACGTAGCATGAATGCATAGAACGATTCTACGCAATTTAATCTCATCACATGTAGTTTAAAACCAATTTTTCACACAAAAACCTTGGCTCTGATACCACTATTGGGAAACATCAGTGGGTGCATCACATGTTCAATGAAAATTAAAACAAAAAACTGGTTTCCCACGCATATCAAATCATCGTGCAAAAGATTGGGGTTATGAGAAAAATCGTAAAAACTGATAAAATTATGATATGTGAGAGATTGATTTTACCTAGGAAAATTGTATATCCCTGTATTCCAGATCTAGATAGAGAAGATGAAGGAGGTCAAACATCCTCCTCTCTAGTGGTATATCCACATGATGGATCTCTACAGCGAAACTCCTCCAATCTGATCTCACAACTCTTGCTCAGAGGGAGGGAGGAGAATAGGAGGTGGTGGCTAAAGCTGCAACCTATCAACCATGAGTCTCCTCTCCTATTTATAGAGAGCCACCAAAACCTTAGGGCTCTTTCCTTAGTGGGTATTGGATCTCCATCCAATAACCTACTAAACTTGCATTATTGGATCTCTATCTAATAATCTTTTTATGCCTCTAATTGGGCCTTAATCAAGGAGCCCATCAATATAGGGTCTCATCTAGTAAGAATAAGGGCTAATTGGATCTTCATCCAATCCTCTATTTGCTAAAGCATCCACCATATATGTGTGACCCTCTAGGCCCGATACGAGTTGGTCATGAGTCACTCCTATCAGAACTCCTTCTGATATAGTGAATTATTATCCGCATAATAATTCACTCGACTCATCGACTTTAGACGTACTAGGCCATTACGCCATAGTCCCCAGACGGTACAGGGGGTATCAAATCCATCGGACCTGTCTGTCCACAGTTACCATGTATTTATAATTTCACATCCAACTAATATCCTAGAGATCATATATTGGATATGACACTGTCAGGTCACATACAAAATCCGTCATAGTCTTGCTCTAATCAAATTCTCCCGGAGAACTCTTTCTCTCTCAATCCAAATGACCCTAGCTATGGATTTGTCTGAGCAAGCACATATAAGATATTCCTCTCGTGATACTGAGAGTGGATGATCATCTATTGATACTCAATTGCCTTCGTATGTTTGGCTACCACTCCCAATAACCAATTGTAGCATATCTGGAACTTTCTAAACCTAGAATGATATAAAGGAAACAAAGACTTTAGGGCGGTGGTTGGATATCCCCTAGTTACGGTTTTGTATGCCTACACGGATTTTCAGCTCTTCATTCTTGTGTTGATCGTTACATTCAGCATTCCATAAGTCAGGTTCGATTCACCCCCCGCAACACAAGTCCGTTGCTCAGTAATAGAATTAAGTCTGGCGTCAAAAAAAGGAGTACTCATATAAGACATCCTTAGCGTCTTAAGTCTAAGGACCAAACAATTGGGACTATAGAATCGCTGTCTGACATTAGGTATCATTAACTATGCAACATTCCATAAGTGGATCAATCAGTAAACTCATTCTCCAATGAGTATTTGTACTATATCCTTAGTGTCTCCACACAAGTGACTATGAGACTAGCCGCCTCCATCATATGGACGGGTATATAGTACACCGATATGTCTGGTTATCTCGATGTCCGTCTCGAGTAACCTATGACCGGGATTATTTAGGATCTATGTTTAAAGGTGAATCGATCTCATTATCGTAATCTAATCACGGTCTGATTCCTATTGTGCAGAACCAAGGACATCACAATATATATATATATATATATATATATATATATATATATATATATATATATATATATATATATATATATATGCAACAGATAATATAATATGAGAATATACCAATATTAATCATAAGTAGAAAATATCACACAACGTGTCACACATGCCATCACTCACGTGATTAGTTCGCAAGGCACCTATAACCAACACTCCAACCTTGCTTAATTCTATCTTGCTCCCGCTATTTCCACTAAGAATATATATTCTTTCTCAAGAAACACAGCTCTCTTGGCAATAAAGACCTTTCGGTCCTTGGGGTGATCGAAATAATACCCACAAATTTCCTTTGTGTATCCCATGAATGCGTACTATTTTGTCCTTAATTCCAACTTATCGGGGTTGTATCTTCTAACGTGGGCAGGACAACCCTAAATCTTAACAATCGTAAGATCGGGCTTCGTTTCTTTCCATATCTCATATGGCGTAGACACTACCAACTTTGATGGAACTCTGTTTAGAAGGTAAGCTACGGTCTTTAGGGCATTTCCTGTTGGTTAGATCAGTGAAACTCATTATGGACCGCACCATGTCTAATAGCGTATGATTCTTCCTTTCTAAGGCACCATTGAGTTGAGGTGTATAAGGAGGTATCCACTGGGATAGAATCCCGTTGTCCTTAAGGAAATGGGTGAACTCTGTACTCAAGTACTCTCCTCCTCGATCTGATCGAAGATTTTTAATACTCTTTTTAATTTAGTTCTCTACCTCATTCTTATATTCCCTGGATTTCTCAAAAGCACCAGATTTGTACTTCATTAGGTATATATATCCATACCTAGAGAAATCATCAGTGAATGTAATGAAGTATGAGTACCTACCTATAGCTTGAGTCGACGTGGGACCACATACATCACTATGTATGAGTTCCAGTTACTCACTGGCTCTCTCCAGTTCAACTAAAAGGAGAGTTGGTCATTTTCCCATGAAGGCAAGATTCACAAGTTGCATATGACTCATAGTCAAATGGATCTAAGTATCTATCTTTCAACAACTTTTGAATCATTCCCTCATTCCATGAAGGCAAGATTCACAAGTTGCATATGACTCATAGTCAAATGGATCTAAGTATCTATCTTTCAACAACTTTTGAATCATTCCCTCATGTATATGACCTAGCCTACAATGTCATAGTTATGTATTATTCATCTCATCTCTTGTCCTCTTAGACATGTTTATATTCATGATATGTAGAGAAGTATCTAACACAAATAATCCATTTGTAAGGGTCCCTCTAGTGACGATCTTATCATGTATAATTATTAAACAACTATTATTCTTAAAAACTAATTTATATCCACTAATTGTCAAACAAGAGATAAAAATAATATTTTTGATAATAGAGGGAACAAAATAGCATGCACCTAATGTAATAATAGCTCCACTAAGCAGATGTAGGGTGACCTATCCAATCGTAACTGTAGCAACTCTTGCTCCATTACCCATCTTATGGTCTATCTCGTCCCTGGCCAATCTCCTAAGTTTTGCCAGAACCTGCAATGAATTGTAGATGTGATAAACACTCCCGGTATCCAATACCCATGTGTTATCATGAAAATATGATAATTGGAGACTAATCTTGAATATACTTGACGCTTCTCCAAGCTTCTATTTTGCTTTATCTGCAAGGTAATCCTTACAGTTCCTCTTCCAATGCCCGTCTTGGCCACAGTGGAAAAACTATCCTTTGTCCTTTGTTGGGTCTTTCTTGGCAACTTTTGCCTTACTTAGTCTTTCTTTGCCCTTGCCTTTCTTAAGGGTCTTGCTGGTCTTCCTTTTCCTTTTGGTCTTACCAATATAGAGAATTGACTTCTCCTTCTTGATGGCACTCTCAGCTTCTCTCAATATATTGAAGAGCTCAGAGAGAGTCACCTTAAACTTGCTCATGTTAAAATTCATGATGAAGTAAGAAAAGAAATTTGGTAGGGCCTGAAGTATAAGATCAACGCACAAGTTATCCTCTAGGACTATTCCTAGACCTGTGAGTTTCTCGATCCACTCTATCATCTTTAGGACATGATTTTTAACCGATGTCCCTTCTGTCATCCTGGCTTGGAAGAGTCTCTTAGATATCTCATATCTTTGAGTTCTTCCTTGTTTCTCTCATATTGCCTTTGTAACTCAAGAGTCATGGAGGCCAACATATAATATTTTGCCAATGTGGAATCATCTATATACTTCACATAGCGAGTGATCTCATCCTCGCTTGCCCCTTCTTCTAGCGCGGGCACAATTGTATCATGGATGTATGTGATTTTCTTAGCCGTGAGAATAATTCTTAAATTACAAAGCCAATCTGTATAGTTTGGACCAATGAGGCAGTTGGCATCAAGTATGCCACGCAAGGGGTTTGTGAGTGATATGTTTCTGAAAAATAAGATATAGTAAAAAATAAATAATATGCAGACTTTGTAGAAAATACTAATTAAGATATGGACTTCTATCTTAATGTACTCCTACTATTTTCCTAGCGAATCACATGACACCCTCGACGCGTGAGATAGAAGTCTCTGACATACTCCTAGTAGGGATCGAGATCCAATTGGCGTCTTAGTGCAATCTCGAGGGATTCGACCAACTACACTAAGCCCAAAAGGTAGACAACTCTTATCAATCATAACTCATTGTGATTCCTATCATGTTCGGCCTCTGAATCATCATGATCTCGATTGCTCAACCAACCATGAAGTTCAGTTAAATCATCACCATTGTTACAAGATGAGTTTAATTTGATAGATATGCTCTTGACTGCTCGACCAAGTCATACCATGTCCTCAGGTTACCGGTGACATATATATATCGTAGGCAAGAACTCGATCACATAGATAGGTGAGCCTCGAATGACTCGACCAACTCAACCTATGTCAAGATTCAAATTCTTCCTATAACGATGGAAGGTCACGTGGGTCAATCTTATTACCTCACGCTTACCGACTTAATATTATCGTAGGAGGGGTTTTTATTTTCTATCAGTCTCCTAATTTATCGTGTCACACACATACATATTTAATATATATCTATATCGCATGCAAATATATATATATATACATATATCTAGTAGGTGTATAGCACATCACATATGCAAGCCACACTAGATGATTATGAGTCATCACCTAATATGATTAAGCCTAAGCTAATGGGACTAATCACTGATAATAGTATCTATATGTGCATCGGCACATATCGATGCCTTGTGATTATTGATCTCGTCATCATCGGTTCTGTCAGATCGTCGCATCACTATGCGTCATAATCTCCCACCACAGCATCGTGGGTCTCACTATCATCTCCACGCTCCTGACGCGCCTCTCCATGTAATTACAAATAATCACAAGCACGCAGGCCCGACAATAAACAAGAAAAATAGAGGCACGCAGGCTCAATAATAATATTAATAATAATAATAATAATAATAATAATAATAATAATAATAATAATAATAATTACACACATCACAACACACGGCTCATGATCATCCATCCACATTATACATCACATGTACATCACATCATATGTAGGATTACTAGATATATAATAATTAATTAAACTATTTAATTAATTATTTTTCTAAAAATCAAGACATGCTCGAAATTTTCAGAATTGTCAAGGGAATTTTAATAATTATGGATAAGAGGACAATCCTCGAAATTTTCAGAATTATCGAGGGTATTGTGAAAATTATGTACACAAGGATAGTCCTCAGAATTTTCTGAATTCATAGGGGTAGGATCATCCTTTTCTCCAAAGGATGCCCTAACCCCTCTTTCCTCCTCTTCACCACCACCGCCATCCTTGCCGCGACGGTTGCCCACCTGCCGCCCTGCTAAGGGACGACCACCCCTCGGTGGCGGGGCTAGTCGCGGGCGCCCTGCAGTCGACCCCCTTTGTGGGCACTACACTGCAAGTGGCTGCCACCCCTACTGTCACGAACGGTCGTCGCTCAACCGTAATGCCTTTGCTCCTTGAACCGTTCGTCACTTTTTCTTGCTTGTACATATGTTTGGCAGCTTGTTTTGCCTTGAGTTTACATGTTTTTACCTAAGAAATATGAGCGAAAGTAGTGTAGAAGGTCAGCGATCGCTCACTGAGCCAAAAGCAAAAGCCCCATTTTTGGGTCTTTTTCATGTGCCACGACAACCTTTTTGAGCGGTGCGAAATGTCAGCCATTTCAGCACCTTGGAACCCCCCGGGTGGCACCGGGCTGGATGGGGTTCCGGGTATATGTCGGGCGTAGGCTTTCATCAGCAATTGAACTTGTCTTGCGTCCGATACCTTGGGAACCGTCGTTTGTGGACTTGCGACCGTTCCTACAACCCTCCAAAGTCCTGTTTCGCTCTCTTTCTCTCTTTTCTTTGCTGCACTCAAGGTGTTCGATAAATTGCTTGTATAGCTTTCCGCTTCGCGAGACGTCGGGATGTGTCCGTCGCTCAATTAATCAACTTCTTCTTTGTAGGTCCTACGGGCCTTAAGAGGTTGTAAGAGGGCTGACCCTTTGCGGACGAACGCATTGGGCGTTGTATGACTTAGGCAATCCCATAAGTCCGGAATAGTGAGCAAGGTTGCTCTACGACTTAGGCAATTTCAGCTAAGTCTTGGAGTTCCGAGGTGCCGCAGGCAAACTTTAGCTAAGCCCGTGATGTGGTATCGAGCGGCAAGCAATTCATACGAAGAAGATTCGCAATCTCGCCATGGTGAAACATCGTGGTGAATCGAGCAAGATGGGGCAAGTGGACCCTTGCTCCAAGCGAGCAGTGGATCAAGTGCAAACTCGCTCGCAAACTATGGGAGTCACTCATGAGGAGCTCTATAGTGAACAAGACGAGCGTGAAGTTGGGTATTCTCCACGAGGGGAGGAGGCGCCATCTGCAGCGCCAACCGGGAAAAAGGGTCAGAAGGAGAGAATTATAGCGGCGGAGACCCGCCTTGATGTTCTTGAAGCGAGTGTGGAGGAACTCTATCAAGGCCAGCGAGGGCTACTTAGGGTAGAGAGCTCGCTAGAAGAAGCTGAATCTCGGATCGAGAAAGTTGAATCTATGATGGATCAACCGAGAGGACACCAAAGATTCCGTACGACACCTACATGAAGTTGTGGCGGAACTCACGGCGAAGGTGATGGTGTTAACAAGGACTCTTGATGCGGGAGGGAGCAACACCCGCGCTGCGCCACCACAAAACTTCAGGGCACCAGAGCCGCAGTGCTACGGAGGTGCTAGAGATGCCAAAGAGCTCGAAAACTTCTTGTTCGACATGGAACAAGATTTCCGTGCTACAAGGCTTGATTCTGAAGAAACCAAAGTTGCTATAGCAACAATGTATCTGAATGGGGATGCAAAACTTTGGTGGCGAACCCGTTGGGAAGAGATCCAACAAGGCCGATGTCAAGTGGATACATGGGGAGACTTGAAGCGAGAGTTGAGAACCCGTTCTTCGGAGAACACAGAGTTTGTCGCAAGAAGGAAACCGAGACAACTCCGCCAAAGTACAACAATCCGAGACTATGTGAAACAATTTTCAGCAGCGATGCTGGATATACGGGACATGTCCGAGAAAGACAAACTATTCAGCTTCCTCGATGGCTTGAAGCCATGGGCACAACAAGAACTACATCAAGGAATGTCACCGATGTAGTCGGGCAATTGCATGAAAGGCTAACCGACTTTGTTTCTTGAGGATTTGAGAAAGAAGAAACAATCTTGAAATCGCCCATCTAAATACTCTCGGCGAAGGAGTCTGGGCGAGCAAAGAAGAAGAACTTCCACAAGGGACCGGGCTCAAGAGGTAGAGTCCCAAAACCTCTGGATGCTTCTTGTGTGGAGGACCGCACATGGTGAGGGAGTGCCCACAAAACAGGCACTCAATGCGTTGACGGCATCGATTCTACCCCGTAAGTCAGACAAGGGCAAAGCAATCGCCCTTAGTTCGAGTAGTTCTGACTCCGGTAGCGACAGTGAGGCGTCGCAAGGACCCAGGATGGGAGCAATGCGTTTGTTGAATGCATTGCGGGGTCAAGTGGGGGAGAATACAAAGGCGAAGCCACCGAAGGCGAGGCGAGTTGATGTATGTGGACATCAAGCTCAATGGCGAACAACCCGTGCAATGGTGGACACGCGCGACCCACAATTTTATTGCCGATCGCTGCTAAGCGATAGGACTAATCTTGGAGAAGAGCCCAAGTCGTATGAAGGCGGTGAACTCGAGGCCAAGCGGATCTGGACAAGCAAAGGGGTCCCCATCAAGATCGGGACATGGAATGGGAGCACAGACTTGATGGCGGTGCCATTGACGACTTCCAAGTGATTCTCGGAATGGAGTTTATGCACGCGCAAAGTTGGTGCCAATACCGTTCCTGAACTTCTTGTGTCTAATGGGAGGCGATGATCCCTGCATGGTTCCAGTTTCTCGAGTAGGAACCAAGGACCTACAACAAATATCGGCTTTACAATTGAAGAAAGGGGTGCGAAAAGGTGAATTAACCTTCTTAGCTGCGATGAAGCTAGAGACACTTGACGGGGAGGCCATTCAGGAACCTGCCATTGTGGCGAACATCCTGAAGGAGTTCTCGGATGTGATGCCAAAAGAGTTGCCGAGAACTCTACCACCACGCAGGCGTGGATCATCGATTGAGCCGGAGCTCGGAGTTAAGCCTCCAGCGAGACCACCATACCGCATGGCCCCTCCAGAGTTGGCAGAATTGAGGAAGCAGTTAGATGAACTGCTAAGCGGTGGTCTCATCCGCAGTTCCAAAGCACCTTTCGGAGCTCCAGTCCTCTTTCAGAAGAAACAAGATGGGAGCCTCCGATTATGCATTGATTATCGAGCCCTCAACAAGATGACGGTGAAGAACAAGTACCCTATCCCACTCATCGCGGACTTGTTCGATCAATTGGGCAAGGCAAAGTACTTCTCCAAACTCGACCTTCGGTCAGGGTATTGGCAGGTGCGCATCGCAGAAGGTGATGAGGCGAAGACTACCTGTGTGACCAGGTATGGAGCATTCGAGTTTTTGGTGATGCCTTTCGGCTTAACCAACGCTCCGGCCACATTTTGCACTCTCATGAATCAGCTGTTCAAAGAATATCTGGATAAGTTTGTGGTCGTCTACTTAGACGACATCGTCGTCTATAGCCAAACACTTGAGGAGCATGTTAGACACCTCCGAACAATTTTCAAAGTTCTCAGGGAGAACACCTTATTCGTGAAGAGGGAAAAGTGCTACTTCGCCCAAACAGATTTTATTCTTGGGGCATCGAATTGGGAATGGGTCCATTCGAATGGACAAGGCTAAGGTGCAAGTGGTGGATGGCGAACACCAAAGAAGGTGCCGAGTTGAGATCCTTCCTTGGGTTTGTCAACTATTATCGGCGCTTCATAGCTGGATATTGCGCAGCCCCAGCGCTAAAAAGGAGCGATCCCGAGATGGTCGGACAAATGTGAGGCGGCATTTCAAGACCGAAGAACTAGAACAAATTGCGGACTATGGAAAGTCTTTTGAAGTCCATACCGATGCTTGACTTTGCTATTGGAGGAGTTCTTATGCGGAGGGTCATCCAGTGGCCTCGAGTCGCAAGCTCAACGAGCGGCGATATCCTTACATGAGAAGGAGATGACAGCGGTAGTCCACTGTCTACGAGTGTGGCGACACTACCTTCTGGGAGCACCATTTGTGCTAAGGACCGACAATGTCGCATTGAGTTACTTTCAAACTCAAAAGAAACTCTCCCCAAAGCAAGCACGATGGCAGGACTTCTTGGCTGAGTTCGACATGGTAATGGAGTACAAACCCGAAAAGCAAATGTCGTGGCCGATGCATTGAGTCGGAAAGTGGAGCTAGTGAATGCTATACGGTTGGCGGGTGGAGGCCAAGCAAGTCAATTGCGCTCAACTTTCTTTCCGAGGATCGTGGTTGGGTGTCGAGATCCTCAAGCAAAGGGCTCGATTCAACTCATTAAAGAGGGCAAGGCACGACGATTTTGGGTCCAGGAGGGACTCATCTACACCAAGGGGAACAGAGTTTATGTCCCACGAGCGGATAACTTGAGGCGTGAACTCTTGAAAGAGTGTCACGATTCCCTTTGGGCTGGACATCCGGGTATCCACCGAACAATGGCTCTCGTGGAGAGGGCCTTCTATTGGCCAAAGATGGGGACAGATGTGGAGGAATATGTTCGAACATGCCTTACTTGTCAACAGGACAAGATAGAGCAGCAGAAGCCAGTGGGACTTTTGGAACCGCTGCCCGTACCCGAAAGGCCATGGGCGAGCATTTCTTTGGACTTCATATCAAGCTTGCCCGAGGGGGACTTGGATCGGTACTCGTGGTAGTTGACCGATTTTCACGCAACATTCATTGCTGCACCCCTACATTGCTCAGCGGAGGAGGCGGCTAAGTTGATGATGAAGAATGTGGTTAAGTATTGGGGAGTCCCACACAACATCATTAGTGATCGGGATTCTCGGTTCTTGGGACGATTCTGGACTGAGTTGTTCAAGTTGTTGGGGTCGAAATTATACTTCTCCACAAGCCTCCACCCTCAAACGGCCAAACAGAGAGAATTAACTCGCTCTTGGAGCAATATCTTCGGCACTACGTGAGTGCCAACCAACGGGATTGGGTGAAGCTGTTGGACATCGCCCAGTTCTCCTATAACTTGTAGCGGAGCTCTGCATCCAACAAAAGCCCATTTGAGATTATTACGGGACAACGACCATCAACTCCTCATACCGTTATTGGTTATACAGGAGTAGCCCATCAGCCTATCACTGTAAGGGAATGGCATCGTAATGCAGATATTGCGGGCTTACTTGGAGAAGGCGGCCAAAAGATGAAGAAATGGGCGACTTGGGAAGGCGACCACAAGAATTTAAAGTTGGTGACATGGTGTTGGTGAAGCTCCAACCAGATCACTCCAATTCTTTAGACACAAAGTGCATAAAGGATTGGTACGCAAGTATGAAGGGCCTTTCCCAATCATCGCCAGGTAGGCAATGTCTCATACAAGCCGCCAAAGATGGTTCGAATTCACAATGTCTTCCATGCGAGCAACTTGAAAGCCTACCACTCGATCCGCGAGATGATTCGAAATGTTCCAACTCGACTACCCCCACGAGCCTCTTACGAGAAACGAGTTGAAACCATTCTAGCGGATCGTATAATAAAGCTACCCAATGGAGCGCAACATATAGAGTACTTGGTGAAGTGGCAAAAGCTTCCTCAAACGAAGCTAGTTGGGAGCCGAAGATGCCCTACGACATGAAGAAGCTCGCATCAAAGCCTACCAACAAGCGTCGGCGTCGGCGGTTTAAGTGGGGAGAATGTCACGAAGCCGCTCAACCGTAATGCCTTTGCTCCTTGAACCGTTCGTCACTTTTTCTTGCTTGTACATATGTTTGGCAGCTTGTTTTGCCTTGAGTTTACATGTTTTACCTAAGAAATATGAGCGAAAGTAGTGTAGAAGGCTGCGAGCGATCGCTCGCTGAGCCAAAACAAAACACCCATTTTTGGGTCTTTTTCATGTGCCACGACAACCTTTTTGAGCAGCGAAATGTCAGCCATTTCAGCACCTTGGAACCCCGGTGGCACCGGCTGGATGGGGTTCCGGGTATATGAGGCTTTCATCGAATTGAACTTGTCTTGCGTCCGATACCTTGGGAAACCGTTTGTGGACTTGCGACTCCTACAACCCTCCAAAGTCCTGTTTGCTCTCTTTCTCTCTTTCTTTGCTGCACTCAAGGTGTTCGATAAATTGCTTGTACGACTTTCCGCGAGACGTCGGGATGTGTCCGCCAATTAATCAACTTCTTCTTTGTAGGTCCCACGGGCCTTAAGAGGTTGTAAGAGGGCTGACCCTTTGCGGAAACGCATTGGGCGTTGTATGACTTAGGCAATCCCAGCTAAGTCCGGAATAGTGAGCAAGGTTGCTCTACGGCAATTTCAGCTAAGTCTTGGAGTTCCGCGAGGGTGCTTAGGCAAACTTTAGCTAAGCCGTGACACTACGGCGCCGCCTCTGAGCACTGGCTTCCCTTCGGCTAGCTGGCTACAACCGCCCCTTGCAAGGGGCCTTGGGCCGGCCGTGGGTGGTGCCTGCATGGGGGTTGGCCTTAGCTGGCCGCCCCTCCTCCTCACTACCTTTATTATGAAAACCCAGCAAGAACACGTAGAATGATTCTACGTGATACAATCTCATCACACGGAGTTTAAAATCAATCTTTCACACAAAAACCTTGGCTCTGATACCACTATTGGGAAACCTTAGTGGGTGCATCACATGCGCAGTGGAAATCAAAAATAAAAATCGTTTTCCCACATAGATCAAATCATCATGCAAAATATTAAGGTCGTAAGAAAATCACAAAAATCGAAAAAACTGCGATACGTGAGAGATTGATTTTACCTAGGGAGATCATATATCTCTGTATTCCAGATCTAGATGGAGAAGACAAAGGAGGTCAAGCTTCCTCCTCTCCAGCGGTATTCACATGATGGATCTCTACAGCGAAACTCCTTGAATCTGATCTCGTAACTCTTGCCTAGAGGGAGGAGAATAGGAGGGGGAGGCTAAAGTTGCAGCCCACCAACCATGAGTCTCCCCTCCTATTTATAGAGAGCCACCAAAAACCTTAGGGCTCCTTTCTTAGCGGGTATTGGATCTCCATCCAATTATCCACTAATCTTATATTATTGGATCTTTATCCAATAATCTTCTTAGGCCTCTACTTGGGCCTTAATCAAGAAGTCCATCAGCATAGGGTCTCATCTAATGAGAATAGGGGCTAATTGGATCTCTATCCAATCCTCTATTCACTGAAGCATCCACCATATGTGTGTGACCCTCTAGGCATGATACCGAGCTGGCTGTGAGTCACTCCCATCAAAACACCTTCTGATATAGTGAATTATTATCCACATAATAATTTACTCGACTCATCGACTATGGATGTACTAGGCCACTACGCTATAGTCCCTAGACAGTAAGGGGGGATCAAATCCATCGGACCTGTTTATTCACAGTTACCGTGTATCTATAACCCTCATCCAACTAATATCCCAGAGACCGTATATTGGATATAGTACCATCAGGTCACATACAGAATTCATCATAGATTTGCTCTAATTGGAGGAGTACTCTTTCTCTCTCAATCCAAATGACCCTGGCCAAAGATTTATTTGAGCAAGCACATATGGGATATTCCTCTCATGATACTGATAGTGAATGATCTTCTATTGACACTCAATTGCCTTCGTAAGGTTGGCTACCAATCCTGATACCAGCTATACCAGATCTGAAACTTTTCAAACCTATAAAACTGGCATCAAAGAAATGAATACTCATACAAGGTATCCTTAGTTTCTCAAGTCTACGTACCAGATACACAACTGGGACTATGGAATCACTGTCTGACATTAGGTATCATTAACTATACAATATTCCATAAGCGGATCAATCAGTGAACTGATTCTCCAATGAGCTCCTGTACTATATCCTTAGTGTCTCCACACGAGTGACTATGAGACCTACCACCTCTATCATATGAATGGGTATATAGTATACCGATCTGTCCGGTTATCTCAATGTCTCTCTTGAGGAACTTATGACCGGGATTATTTAGGATCTGTATTTAAAGGTAAATTAATCTCATTATCATGATCTCATCATGATCTGATTTATATTACATAGAACTAAGGATATTACAATATATATGTAACAGATAATGTGAGAATATGCCAATACTAACCATAAGCATAAAGATCACACAGCGTATCACACATGTCATCACTCACGTGATTGGCTTATAGGGCACCTGTAACCAGCACAAAGGACTAAGACTATGAGTATATTAGCAACCATCAATCCTTCGGCCTCCCCTACTGCCAATCAAAATCCTCAGCCTAAGAGACTTACCCAAGAAGAACACCGAGAGAGATCGACTAAAGAGCTGTGTTGGCACTGTGATGAACCATGGAGTAGAGATCATCATTGCAAAAATAGAAGGTTTTTGATGATTGAACCAATTGAGGATCCAGAATCCGAGGATATAGATCTCGAACCCAAGGAAAAAGATATGGAGGAAGAACCACAATCGGTCATCAGCACTATTCATGCCCTAGCTGATTATGCCAACCCGCAAATGATGAAAATAGATGGATTCTTCAAACACCAGACGATTATAATACTCATCAACACTGGAAGCACCAACAACTACATGGACTATAAGGTTGTTGCTAGATCGACTCTCCAGATCAAAGATTGTAATAGGTTCGATGTGAAGGTCGCAAATGATCGAACCCTATCTTGCAGCCATAAGTGCTTACGAGTGAAACTAATCATGCAAGGCCAAGGGATCACTGTGGACTTCTTTTTATTATCGTTGGATGACTATGAAGTGGTGCTCAACATCGAGTGGCTTATGACTTGAGGTGATGTTTCTTGGAACTTCTCTAAACTCCTTATAAAATTTTTCATCGATAGGAAACAGGTGATCCTATGAGGCAAATGCAGGGTAAAGTTTCCACTGTTACGACTCAACGGATAGAGAGGGTGCTACACAAGATGCATGTCAGTTTCCTAATCCAATTGCAAGGGCCACAAATTAAAGATTCAGTGATGCACGAAGATCCTAATCTCTCCTCCTTGCTTGCTGAATTTGTGGACGTCCTTGCTGAACCGAAAGGACTACCACCTACTCGACTACATGAGCCCCGAATACCCATTTTGCTAAGAAAAGCTCCAATAAATGTTCGATCGTACCAGTATCCTCATCTTCAGAAAGCTAAGATCTAGAGAATCGTTTAAGAGATGCTGGAAACAAGGATCACATAGCCATGTGTCAACCCCTATTCTTCACCGATACTCGTACGATAGAAGGATGGATCATAGCAAATGTGCATGGATTACCGAGCCCTCAATAGCATCACCATGAAAGACAAGTACCACATCCCTGTGGTGGACGAATTGCTCGATGAATTGAAGGGAGCACAAATTTTCACCAAGCCGGATTTGTGGTCCGGATACCATCGAATCCGGGTGCATAAGGAATACATACGAAAGACCACTTTCCGGATGCACAATGGGCATTACCAGTTCCTGGTAATGCCTTTTGGCCTAACTAATGCCCCTTCTACTTTTCAGAGCCTTATGAATAACATCTTTCAGGTTTACCTCTGCAAGTTCAATTTGGTCTTCCTTGACAACATCTGGTTTATAGCTCGTCCTTTGAAAGCCACCTCTCTCACTTACGACTTGTTTTGACGATTCTTCGAGAACAATCCCTTTTTGTCAAACAATCAAAGTGTAGTTTCTTGCAGAGTATGATTGAATATCTCAACCACATCATCTCAAAGGAAGGAGTAGCAGTTGACCCTTCAAAGATTGAAGCAATGCAAAGCTGGCCGCTATTGAAAATAATCAAAGCACTGCGAGGATTTCTAGGGATGACTAGCTACTACTATAAGTTTGTGAGTGACTATGGCAAGATCGGCTCTCCCCTCATAGTGTTGTTGAAAAAGGATGCATGCCTTTGGTCAGATGAAACAATAGCAGCCTTTAATGCCCTTAAGGCTGCAATGACGTCAGGAGCCAGAATTGGTGCTGTCCTAATGCAATATGGCCGACCACTAACATACAACAGTAAGGCTCGCTCCCTAACTCATCTAAAATTATCAATCTACGACCATGAGATGTTGGCCATTATGCATGCATTAACGAAATAGAGACCTTACCTGATCGGCCATCGCTTCTAGATCAAGACTGACTGATCACAAGAGCCTAAAATACTTCATAGAGCAGAAGATTTCCTCCCCCAAACAACAAAAATGGTTAACAAAATTGCTGAAATTTGTTAACAAAATTGTTTATAAAAGGGGAAAGGATTACTTGGTTGTAAATGGGCTTTCCCGCCTACCCGAGCATGCTAAAATTACAGTCATCTCCCTTTCGATTTGTGACCTCTTAGAAGACATTAGGAAGGAGTGGCAAGATAACCCAAAGACTCAGGAGATCATCAAAAAATTAGAAGAGGAACCAAGCTTAATGACCCACTACAGTTGGGACTCGAAGGACCTGTGATACAAGTGTCGAATTGTGTTGGTGCACAACTCCCCTTGCCAAGCTGCCATCCTATAGGAGTTACACTCATCACTAGCTGCTGGACATTCCAGATTCCGTTGGGCCTACAAGAGAATTCGACAAACCTTCTATTAGAGAGGCATGAAGAAGACCACTGCTGAATTTGTGGCTTGGTGTGATACCCGTTAACGGTATAAAGGAGAAATGGTAGCAAACTTAGGAAAATTCCAGCCTCTACCTATTCTGGACTCAACATGTACCGACATCTCTATGGACTTCATCAAAGGGCTACTAACATCTCAAGGGGAAAGTACCATCCTTGTTATTGTTGATCACCTTATAAAATATGCCCACTTATGTGCTGTTCAAAATCCTTATACTGTTGCTAGTATTGCCTAGATTTTTGTGAAGAATGCCATTAAATTACATAGGATACCTCATTCTATTGAAAGTGATCATGATAGGGTTTTCACCAACAAGTTTTGGGTATAAGTTTTTCAGTTATAGGGCACCCAATTGAAGATGAGCACAATATACCATCCCAAACCGATGGCCAAACAAAGGTGGTGAACAGGTGCTTAGAGAATTACCTCAGATGCTTCACTAGTGATAGACCAAAGGAATGGATAAAATGGCTTCCCTAGGCCCAATAGTGGATAACATGACATATCATTCATCCACCAAATGCACCCCATTTGAAGTTGTATATGGCCGACCTCCCCCAATAATCACTAAATATATGGCTGACATATCAAAAGTGGACTAGGTGGACAAGGAATTGATTTACAGGGATAAAATTTTACAACTTTTTAAGGACAACCACTCGACCACCCAAGTAAGAATGAAACAACAGATTGACAAACATAAGAGCGAAAGAGAGTTTGATGTTGGAGATTGGGTCTTCCTTTACCTTTAGCCTTACAAGTAGACATCCATCAAGACCTAACCATCTATGAAGTTGTCTCCCTGTTTCTTCGGACCCTACAATATTGTGGAGTGCATTGGAGCTATGGTTTACAGATTGGATCTACTCATAGACTCCAAAATTCATCCAGTCTTCTACGTGTCATACTTGAAATTGAAGCTTAGAGAGGAGGAATCAGCCTAGATCCACCTACTTGGATGTCTCGCCTAATGTAGAGGCTCAGGTCTAGCTAGCAACTATATTAGATCGCAAGATCGTGATGCACTATCGATGCCCTTTCGTAGAATTATTGCTGTAGTGAACCAATTTGTCTATTGAGGATGCTACCTAGGAGTCCTATGACGAATTGAAGCTGAAGTTCCCAGAGTTTATGGAGGCTCAGCTATTAGGACTTTAGATAGAAGAGTCCTAATATAGTTTCATTAAAGAGGGCAAATATATAAATCCTAAGGGTATTCATGTAAATGCTATCTAGTTGATCCCTAATAAAGAAGCAAGGAGGTCGGCTTGGTTAGGATTAGATGGGAGAAAGATATTTTGAGGGAAGAATAATATACATGTCACCCTAGTTAACTACCCCTTATCCTAGTTAAAGAAGGGTTGGTTGAAGAGAGGTTAAGTTAGAATAGGATTATGATTAGTTTGGCAGTTGCTTCTTAGAGTTGGAGTTGGAGTTGTTGGAAGTAAGAGTTGCTTCTTAGAGTTGGAGTGGGAGTTGTTAGGAGTAGGAATCTTAAGTAGAAATCCTATTAGGAGTTGGGGTTTAGAAGACCTATAAATATCCTTGTACTCTCCCCTCTTTTATCATCAATAGATCAATTATCTTTCAGATCATGTAGCAGAAAACAAAGGAGGGAGGAACCCTATAGAGTTCCAAGGAGGTCGATCCCCTATAGAGATCACGTTAAGCTTAGAATCCGTAAGGGTTCTAATACTTGGTATCAGTGCAGCATTCTTAGCATATCATTGGCCCTCCATAGTTATCCATCAGCCTCCCATAGCTGTCCAAAGCAATTCTAACAATTGCTTAAAGATCGTCACCAAATTCCACTGTCATCTCCACTACCGCAAATCATCCGTTGATCTCCTCATGAATTGCAATAGGTTCTGGTTTCCAACATTACTTTTACTGTAATTTAGTTATCCATATTCAAAAAATCCAAACAAAATTATTCCTATTTACTGCATAAACCTTTCATCGCAAAGTTTTCATCTTTACTACAAAAGTTACACTGTAGAATTCAAACCGCACACCCTTGACTATTTAATTTGCTGTTGCGTTTTTACTAATCCAATCTTGGAAAAATTTTTATGATGACTTTAGCACTTCCTATATTTAGATTTTCCTTTGGTTTTATTAAAAATTTTTAATATAAACCACTGATCTTTTATGTCCAATCTGCTGCACTTTAGATGTAAAAATCTACTGTAGTACCTTCCCGTTATCTTTGATTTTGCCAAACCTTTTACTTCCATTTTCTTCCACAATTTTTTTGTCAGCATTATCTTTCCCTTACTAGCAGATTCTCTATAAGTTTTACTTGAATCCTTATTTTGAACTGCTGGAAAAAAAATCTTGTCTATACTACTGAAATCTTTCAATGAAAAAATTCTACCATAGTACCTTCTCGTATTCCTTGATCTTGCTAAAACTTTTGCTTCTGATTTCTTCCATAAATTTTTTAACATCATTACTTCCCCTTGTCAGTGGATTTCCATTGAGTTTTACTTGATTCCTTATTATGAACTACTACAAAAAACTTTTGACTATACTATTAAAATCTTTCGCTGAAAAAATTCTGCAGCAACACCTTCTTGCAATATTTGATTTTGCTGAAACTTTTGCTATCATTTTATTCCATGAAATTTTTGATGATATTATCTCTCCCTTACCCATAGATTTTCCTTGAGTTTCACTTAAATTTTTATTGAGAATTTCTAAAAAAAATTATGTCTTCACTATTGGAATTTTTTTAATGAAAAATCTGCTACTGCACCTTTGTCTTTCTTCTTCTTCTTAACCCACCAAAACCCAACCATCTTGCTGCCACTTAAGCATCCCTTTACCCTTAAAATACAACCATCATAACCTATTTTTATAACCCAAACAATATCCAAAACTATAGCCCAAAATAGTGACCTATCACAGCTATCGATGCAGAATTCTGCAGCACTACCTTACGGTGTTTTTGTTGCACCCGTATCTGATCATTACTAAAATTGTTACTCTCACCTACATTGTCTTTAGACCACCCCTCTAGCTTTAAGACATAGCTATCGTAGCCTTTTTTCAATCTCCATAGACAACCCAAACAATAATCTTTCGTGGCTACTGAACCTTCCATTGATCCTTATCTTTCGTAGCCACTGAACCTGCCAAACCAGTTGCTACCCTCAATAGCAACCCTAAGCCTTCTAACCCTAAGCCTTCTTTCTCAACCTCAAACCACTGCCACAAAAATCCTTTTCAGCCTCCATAGCACCCTTAAACCGTAGCACCAATAGCAACATAGACCACAAGCTATCAACCCTAAACTGCAACCTTGATCCACCATCCTTTTGGCCACCAATCCCTACTAAACCAGTTGTTGCCATCAACAATAACCCTAAACCACCCCTCTAACCTTAAGCCTCAGCCATTATACCCCCTATAGGATCCCTATAGTAGTCCTAAATCATAGCCCCAATAATAATAAAAAAATAACAACCATTCAGCCCCAAACCGCAACCATCTACCCTTGATCCACCACCTCTTTCAGCTATCAATCCGCCCAATAGTTTCATATCATTGACCCAACAACAGGAGAAAGATATTAATATCTCATATCTGGAGGTACACGTAATGGCATCTCAAGGTTCAATCAATGTCAAGTTGGAGGCATTTGAATAACACGTAGAGGACAAATTGTGTGCCTTATTTGCAGAATTCGGATTGGGCCGATCTCCGAGCCCAACAAAATTCCAACAAAGTGCAAGTTTAGAGAGGCCTCTCAAAAAGAAAGAATGAGCCACTAATATGAGGCAGCCATGCATGAGGGTGGACTTCCCTTGATGGGAAGAAGGACACCTGACGGGATAGATTTCGTGCGTCGAACATTACTTCCGTCATCACCAAACACCAGAGGATTCCATGGTGGACACCGCTATCATCTACCTTGAAGGAGATGCTATACGATGGTACAATTGGCATGAATACAACTATGAGACTTCGACGTGGATACAATTCAAGTATACGCTGCTAAACCGCTTTGGGCCGACCAAGTATAAGAATATCAACAGACAACTTGCCAAGATCTGACAAACCTCCATGATCCAAGAATACTAGACTAAGTTTAAGGAATTATCTTACTTTGCTCATGATTGGTCTGACAGACAATTATTAGGGACATTCATCGAAGGACTCAAGTCGAAAATTAAATGAGAGGTTAAAGGGCAGCAGCCCCCCACCATAAAGGCTACAATCTCTTTTGCCCGAATCTAAGAAGAATGACTCAACCAAGATGTTCAGAGGTTCAGAACTACTCCTAGACCCATGACATATGAACCTCCTGCTTCCAACCATCCTTTGCTGCAAAAAAATTGACAAGAGAAGAACTACGTGATCAATCGACAAAGGGTCTTTGTTGGAATTGCAATGAACTTTGGAGCCGCAACTATTGTTGTAAAAAGGGCCACCTCCTACTGATTGAACCTTTTGAAGATATGGAGGAGGAGGTCTAGAAGATGAGGAAGAGGTCATGAATAAAGAACAATAGCTAATTGATTTTACGATGCATATTCTTGCTGGCTATGTGAACCTGCAAATGGTGAAAATGGGAGGACTTCTAAAGCAACAATCGATCACCATTCTTATTGATACCACGAGCACCAACAACTTTATGAACATCAAGGTTGCTGCCCAATTAATGCTTCAAAATGAAAATTGCAGTAGATTAAATGTTTTGGTCATCGACGGCCAAATTTTGAATTGTGACGAAAGATGTCCACGGGTGAAATTATTGCGACAAGACTAAGAGATACTTGCTAAATTCTTCCACCTTCCTCTTGATGATTATTAGGCCGTGCTCAACATCAAATGGCTGAATACATTAGATGATGTTCCTTGAAATTTCTTTAAATTTATTATGAAAATTTTCAGCTATGAGAAACAGGAGATCCTACGCTGGAAACGCTGGAGCGATATAATGACGACTTGCATGCAGCAAATGGAGAAGGTTTTAAACAAAGAAAATAATGACTTCCTGATGCAACTTCAGTAGCACTCTATAAGGGAGCCAACAAAATTTGAAGACCCAAACATCCTGTAATTATTTGCTGAATTTTTAGATATTTTTGTCGAACCATACAGCTTACTTTCTAATCGCTGGCATGACCACTGAAATTTGATTCTCCTGGGCAAAGCAATAGCAAACTCTCAGTTATATCATTATCCTCACTTCTAGAAAGCTGAAATAGAGAGAATTAAAGATGATATGCTTGAAACAGGGGTCATATATCCAAGTTGCAGCCCCTACTCTTCGTCGATGCTAGCTATACTTGACTTCGACAAAATGCTTATTATTGATACATTGGGAGCTAGAAATTATGTTATCCACATACAAGATGACCGACCCCTAGGTTACATAGCAAAACCCCCACTCCAAATCACTTAAAGCTACCAATCAACGATGAGGGAATGCTAATATTTGCTAAATTTGTTGCTTGGTATATAATACATGACAATAGCACGAAGAGGAGATGAAAGTTAGTCTTGAAAAATTATAGCTTCTGCTCCTTCCAAACTCAGATCGAACTCACCTTACCATAGACTTTACTAGGATGCAGATACCATTATAGAGGAAGGCCTGACTATCAATAAAGAACAACCACATATCAGCTTGCACAAGCAAGAAACAATCGCCCAACAAACGTTGGGGTAGAAGGAAGTTTATTATTAAAGATTGAGTCTTTCTCTATATTCATCTATATAAGTAGGAATTTATGAAGACTTGAGCCTCACGGAAGTGTCTCCTAGTTACTTTGACCCTACAAAATTGGAGATCACACTAGAGCCATAAATTGTGGATTGGACTTGTGCACTAATTCAAAATTATAACTCATCCTTCAAGAATCTCACACCAAATAGAAGTTTAGAAAGGACAACTCAACCCCAACTTATCCACCTGACACCTAAGTTTATGAGGATACCCAAATTTAGTTGATGATTGCATGAAATCACGGGATCAGGACACATCATCATCCAGTCACTACTGCTGATGCTGGACCCCAAGAACAGGATGTGCCTAATATAGGGCAACGAGGGACCCTCATAAGGAGTTACAGATCATGACCTAGAGACAAGGAGCTCAGCCTTAAGGACAAGGCTGATTTGAAGAGGATAAGTCTATTATGACTCTAGCTAGGAGAGTCCTAAGATAGTTTCATTAAAGAGGGTAAATATGTAAATCTTAAGGGCATTCATATAAATTCTATCTAGCTGACCCTTAATAAAGAAGCAAAGAGGCCAGCTAGATTAGGATTAGATGGGAGGAAGATATTTTGAGGGAAGAATAAGATACATGTCGCCCTAATTAACCACCCCTTATCCTAGTTAAAGAGGGGTTGGTTGAGGAGGGGTTAAGTTAGAATAGGATTAGGATTAATTTGGAGGTTGCTTCTTAGAGTTCGAGTTGGAGTTGTTGGAAGTAGGAGTTGCTTCTTAGAGTTGGAGTAGGAGTTGTTAGGAGTAGGAGTCTTCAGTAGGAATCCTATTAGGAGTTGGGGTTTAGAAGCCCTATAAATAGCCTTGTATTCTCCTCTCTTTTATTATCAATAGATCAATTATCTTTCATCTCATGTAGTAGAAAATCAAGGAGGGAGGAACCCCTATAGAGTTCCAAGGAAGTCAATCCCCTATAGAGATCACCCTAAGCTTAGAATTCACAAGGGTTCTAACATCAGCCTTGAGGACAAGGTTGATTTAAAGAGGGTGGGTCTGATAGGACCCTAGCATGTTGTTGATTTAAACCCTAATTGGTCGGCCTAGACTGATAGAACCCTAGAAGGAGCTATATAGATTTTGACCTTTGAGGGGGATCAACCATTGGAACGTTGTAGGGGTTCCTCTCTCCTAGACTCGGCACAAAGTTGAATAAAAGTTGATAATTACTTGATAAAAGAGAGGGGGCAGTTACATCATTATATAGGGTTCTAAACCCTAGCCCATAGGGTGCTTATCTAAGTAAAATTACTCCTTTGCCCCTTCTATAGTCGACTTGCCTAAGTAAGAATAGGTGGCGACTAGGTTGGCTCTATAGTCGACCTAAGTAGGGGGAAACCCTGACCCACCAGCCCAGTAAAGGGGGCGATAGCTACTAAACCATAAGGCCCCAATCTAAACCCTAGCCACAATTCTTTTAGGATAGAAGTAGCTAGGTGGGGTTTTATTACAATCTTACAGGGATTTATTGACTACTTTTAAGAAGATTAGGACTTAGAACTATTGGAGTCCTATCAAGCCTGCCCTTTTAGAATCAGCTTTGTCCTTAAACCTGAGGGTCCATAAACTCTGGGAACTGAGTCTTCAGCTCCTTATGCAACTCTCATATTGTATCTTCAAATGGTAAGTTACTCCACTTCACAAGGGCGTCGTCAGTGCAACACAATTCTTCGATCAAGTATAGCTTCAGGTTGGGCTTGGATTTCACCATCAGTTGTAGTGTTCGATAGTTGAGTCTGCGCTAATTCCCGTTCTCCCAATTTCAGATTTAGCAAGGACATATGGAAGATGGGATGAATCTTAGCGTCATCTGGAAGCTTTAATCTGTATGTCATGGCTCTAATACGCTCCAAAATCTAATATGGTCTAATGAATCGTGGAGATAACTCTCGCGCTTGCCTCACAATGTGACCTGTCTCCCTTTGCAATAAAACTTCATTATTAGTTTAGAAAAATTCTAGGAGATATCACCTAGCGTTATGAGCCATTCGATTCGGAGCACAGCTTCATAATCATCGATGGGTAGAAGGAAGAAATCAGCTACCACTTCTTGGTCTTCGAGGAGCAATTTCACCCGCAGGCACCGTTGGTCGTAGTTGAGGATTCGGCCATCGCGACCTTTACGTCAAACTTATTGCAATCTTCAATTTGAAGGGTCATACGTGCAACAACCTTACTATTGAGGAAGTTATTTGTGCTACCTGTATCAATGAGAATGGTGATGGGTTGCTGTTTTAGAAGTCCTCCAACTTTCATCATCTATGGGTTGGAGTATCTGGCCAATTTGTGCACTACGTAGTCGGCCGGTTGGGCTCTTCCTCCATGGCTTCCTCTTCATGTTTAAGGCCTTCTTCAGATGGTTCACTGTCCTCATCCTCCATTGGTTCAATCACGAGGAGCCTACCCTTTTTGCAGCGATATTCTCGGCTCCATGGTTCGTCACAGTGCCAACACAACCCCTTGGCCAAACGTTCACGAAGCTCATCTCTTGTTAATTTCTTTAGTGCGGGGGCTTGGATGGTAGTAGAGGAGGCTGTAGGCCTTGGCATAGCTAGTCAAGGAGCGACCCTTGTCCTTCGTACCTTGTGGTTCAATCGTTCTTCTTGGATACGTATGAAGGAAATTACCGCTATAAGAGTGTACGGTTGTCGCGCCTTTACTTCTCCTCGAATCTCTGGATTTATGCTCTTAATAAAAGTCCCTAAAAGTTTTTTCTCAGACTAATCTACAATTTGGTTAGATAAACATTCAAACTTTATTTGGTATTCTTATATTATAGAGGTTTGACGAATCTTTATCAATTGCCCATCGATGTTGTCGAAATCGGTTGGTCCGAAGTAGTTTAGCAGTCCTTCCTTGAATCGCTGCTAAAAGAGCCCTCCATAGGTGTGCTCAAGCTAATTGAACCACTGAATAGCATCTCCCTTGAGGTAGATGGCAGTAATCTCCACCTGTGTAGCATCGGTAGTTCGGTAGAATCGAAAATAGTGCTCCGCGCGCGAGATCCATCCGATCAAGTCTCTTTTTTCTATCTTGGGAAGTCCACCTTCATGCATAGATTATTCTAATTAGGGATGATGTGTCCATGCTCTTGAGGATCATCTCGCCATTCTGAAGTCTCTCCATGTTGTGACATCCTCGGACTTGATGGTCAGCCTATGCTGAATTCGACGAAAAGGGATCACATCTTCTCCTCTATGCGGCTTTCAAAGGCTTTGAACTTGGCATTGATAGCCTCCTCTGATGCCATGGTGTATGTCTCTAGATCTATAATATTGAGATCTTTCTTTCGTTGTCAGGTTAGTGGTATGAAAATTTTTGGAGAGGGGATGGCCGGTTGGATAAGCGGATCAGTTTAGGGTATGGTTTGGAAGGGTTTTTAGTGAGGATGGTAGAGTTTGTGGATGAGAGAAAGAGAGTCCGAAATCCCACAAAAGATAGCACTCAAATCTGATAGAATTCGTTGAAGAAATGTGATGTCCTACCGAGCAGATTTTACATCAAAGAAACGATGAATTCTTGACATAAATTCCCAATAAAATTTTAAAAAAATATACAAAAACCCTCAATTCAGATGTGCTCAATACTAGTAAAAAGTTTGACAAAATTTTTGTAGCATAACAGTAGGGAAATAGGGCAAACGACAGAAGGCAGATCCTTTATTATAGAATTCTAGCACTACATGATGATAAAAGAAGACACAATAAAACCGGTTCTAGAAGGAATTTTTTCCATAAACTAATCTCAGATAAAAGCTAAGTTGATTTATGGAATGGTATAAAAATTTTGGCCAAAAAGGAGAAGAAATAAACTAGTTTCAAGAGGCCAAAATGCGGCTAAAAATTTCTGCAGCGTTTTCGCCCTCATAACAATAATAAAGTTTGTGATGAACAAAATTTGCAGCGGATAAAATTTGGCAAAATTCTTCAATATGTAAGGTAAAAGATCTTGTAGTATTGAAGAGGCATGAGTGATAAAATTATACCATATTTCTAGATGTTGACACAGAGGACGGTAGTAGATTGATGGATCTGTGGCTTGGTGGGCAACGATGGAGGCGACGTCAAAAGTAATTGTGGGAATTGCTTGAGAAGGTGGAGGTAGCTGAGATGGCTATAGGGCAGTAGGAATAAGGCTCTGATACTAAATGATAGAACCCCAGAAGGAGCTCTATAGATTTTAACCCTTAGAACACTATAGGGGTTCCTCCCTCCTACACTCAGCACAAGGCTGAATAAAAATTGATAATTACTTGATAAAAGAGAGGGGGCAACTATATCATTATATAGGATTCTAAACTCTAGCCCATGGGATGCTTACCTAAGTAAAATTACTCATTTACCCCTTCTATAGCCGACCTACCTAAGTAGGAATAGGTGGTGGCTAGGTTAGCTTTATAGCCGACCTAAGCAGGGGGAAACCCTGGTCGACCAGCCTAGTAAAGGGGGGTGACAGCTAATAAACCCTAGGGCCCTAATCTAAACTCTAACCACACTTCTTTATAGGATAGAATTGGCTAGGTAAGGGTTTTATATAATTATACATGGTTTTATTGACTACTTCTAGGGAGATTAGGACTCAGCCCTACCGGGGTCCTATCATAGATCTGATGTGATTTAGCTACAAGTCAATTTAAATAAGAGGATCCAAGTCCTAGTTGGACTAGGATTCGACTAGAGTAGGAGTAGGAGTTCTATTAGGGTTTGGAGTTGAAACCCTATAAATAAGCATATAAACTTTTCCTTTCATCAATGAAAAACTTAGATTTATTTTTAGCTCTTGTAGCTGAAACCTAGGAGAGCCGATCCTCTATAGAGATCGAGGAGAGTCGATCCCCTATAGCAATCAATCTATCTACGATAGAAACCACTAGGTTCCTATCAATTGTTTAGGAAGCATAATACTAATATTGAGATGATAAAGCAATTTTTCGTTAAATGGTAGCAGATGCCCACAACTCTTTGGAACAATAGGCAAGTTAGAATTTCCAAAAATAGTATCAATCATATTAGAATATGTAAACCCAACCAACTTGGTATTCCATTGTCCTCTAAAATAACAACCTCATCATTTTTGAGAAATTCCTATAAGATTACAAATTGTACCATCAGTAGTAAGTATGGGATATCCTATCATGTTCATCTACGTGCAAGTTGTCATAGAATAATATAACTAGTCTATGATAGATAGGTTCACTAATTTGAAGAATTGGAAGGACATCTAAGTTAGCGAACCATTAAATTGTTTCTAAATCACCCAAATCTTCTAGATCTATATGTTTTCCTTTGTGAACATTCCTAGATTCGAAGTTTGAAAATCTAAGGGCATGTTTATAGGAGTAAAAAAGAGTGGTATCATAGGTTTCATATATTCACCTCTTTCCTTTATCCCTTGAGGGTCTTAGATTCCATTAATACTACAATACATAGTTGAAGAAATAAACATAATAATAAACTAAAAATTAAGAATGAAAGGAGGATTTAGGGGTTACCCTTGTAGTCTAGCCTAAAGCCATTTTCCTGATCACCAAGCTGATTGATTGAGATCTATTCTTGATCCTAAGCCTTGTAGAGAGAGAAGGGATGAGTGTCCTTAGGCTTTAGAGAAAGAGAGGAGGAAGAATAGGGAGAGGAGGTTTAGAGAGGGAGGAAAGAGGATGAATGAAGATGGAAGATAAAAGAGGATAAAAAAGGTTTGTAAGGAGGGTTTAGAGATAGGAAACAGGGAGAAGAGTTTAGAGGAAGGGGAGAGGAGGGTTTAAAGATAGGAAGAAGGGAGAAGATGAGTTTAGAGGAAGGGGAGAGCAGTTTAGAGGATGACTTAGGGCGTATCTACCACCTGCCCTAACTAAATAGGGCTAAGTCGACTTGCTAGCGATGGTACTAATAGCATGAGCAGTGCTACCATCGTTGGATAGTAGATTCTAATGGTGGTACTATTAGTCTAGTGGTGCTACTGTCGGGACCTTATTTTTGGTTTTTATTTTAATTTTTACTTATAGTGGTGCTATTGTCGGGACCCTATTTTTGGTTTTTATTTTAATTTTTACTTTTTTTAGTTATCAAGATTCATCCATTTAGGTCTAACATGCCTAATAAAATCAATTTTTTTAACTTTTCCCTTCTAATAAAATCAAATTATTCCTTACTTAATGGTTTAGTGAATATATCTGATAGCTAATGTTTTGTATTAACAAACTCCAAGGATATATTATGATTGCTTATATGGTCCCTAATAAAATGATGTATAATATCAATATGCTTGGATCGTGAATGTTGAATAAAATTTTTGACAAGCATATTGCATAGGTGTTGTCACACCTTATAGGATGTTTTTAAAGTAAAGTTTATAATCTTTTAAAGTATTTTTCATCTAAATTACGTGCGCACTATCGTAACATTTCAGCTTTAGCTGTAGATAATGCAACAGAGTTTTGCTTTCGGGAAAATAAGAAATAAGTGCATGACCTAAGAACTGAAGTTTCAGATGTACCTTTTCTATCTACTCTATATCATGTAAAGTTAGTGTTAGTTATGTTGCTTGCAAGTCAATCACATAAGTGATGACATATGTGACACGAGCATGGCCTTTTTGTATTATTATTATTATTGATATATTCTTATATTATATTATCTGTTGCATATATATATATATATTGTGATGTCCTTGGTTTTGTGCAATGGAAATTGGATCGTGATGAGATCATGATAATGAGACTGATTTGCCTTTAATCATAATCCTAAATAATCTCGGTCATAGGTTACTCAAGAGGGACATCAAGATAATCCGATAGACCTGTGTACTGCATACTTATACATATAATTGAGGTGGCTGATCTCTTAGTCACTTGTGTAGAGATACTAAAGATACAATACGGGTGCTCATTGGAGAATGAATATATTAATTGATCCATTTACGGAATGCTAGATAGTTAATGATACCTAACATCAGGTAGTGATTCCATAATCCCAATTATGTCTTGTTTGAGTACTCCTTTCTTTGACGCTGAATTTATAAGTATGAAAAGTTTCAGATCTAGTACAGCCTATTATTGAGATTGGTAGCCAACCTTATGAAGGCAATTGAGTGGTAATAGAGGATCATGCACTCTCGATATCACAAGAGGAATATCCGATGTGTTATTGTTTGAACAAATCTATGACTAGGGTCATTCAAATTGAGAGAAATTTATTAGTACATGCAGCACCTTGCGCACCGACAATGACCGCTGCTATGGTCTGGCACTGCCTCCACTCGTGGTGCCTCTACCCATAGGTCTACCCATGGGTGTCACCCGTATAGGCGACCTGCTTATGCGCAACCATCCTTCTAGGCAGTCTATAGCGGGCGTGTATGTGACAAGGCATATTAGAAGACCGAAATAAAATAAAAAAACCACTCCTACAATAATATTAAGTCGAAAAGTATGAGAGGAGGAGGAGGAGGAGGAGGATGAGAGGGTGGGTGGTGGGGGGCGAGCTATGAATTAGTGCTTCGTAAATACATATCGATTTGAAAACTTTCATTCGATTAAACCCATTTCCAAAATATGTTCAACTTGGAAACATTCATAAGAGTAGTGAGCAAGTGAATCAGTAAGTAATAAGAATGAAAAGCATGAAAGAGATATGCAAACTAGATTATAGTGATTTGGTCGATGTAACCTATGTCCACTCCAGATTCTTCTTCACTCGAGGCCACCAGCTTCCACTACTGATTTTTTTGCCAATGGACGAAGATCAACTACCCCTTCAACTCTTTCTTTTTTTTCTCAGGCTCGGGAGAGAACCTTTATAACCTCCTTTTACAAGTATTCCCTCACACTCTCTCTCAAAACAACCTCTAAGCTTATAGAGAGGATAACTCAACTTTTTAATAGTGTTTTCACGTAAATTTTTAATTTTTATTCTTGCTAGTATAAGTATGAATACCTTGGGTATTTATAGACCCCAAATGGTATCAAATCTTGAGCCAAAATTTAAATCCCTGGGTTTTCGGGGTACGGGCAATACAACCATCGACACCATGCAGTATAACCACCGAACAAAGCCTGTCTAGGCTCTAGTAGTACCACCATCCAGAATAAACGGTACTATCACCGGTAGCCGATGGTACTATCGCCCGAGAACCGGAAAAAGTATGTTTTAGTATTTTTCATACCCTGAGCTGTACCATTTCTTGATCTGATGGTATCTTCTCACAAGTAAATGAAATGAGCATCCTAATGGGCCCAATCCCAAATAAGGAATGGGTCCTTAATTGAGTTAGCATGGTTACACCCAAAACTAACTTAATTAGGACCTAGATTACTTCGATCAAAACATAATCAATTACAAAGCATGAATCCAATGTTGTCCAATATGTCATTGGATTATCAACTGCTTCGTCCGACCCTTTGGTGCATCGTCCTCTCCTTTGGCATATTGCTCGATCCATTAGCATGTTGACCTCCACAACATCCGATCTTCTTAGTGCAATGCTTGAATCTTTTGGCCTAATGCCCGAACTCACGACACGAAGTCCCTCCGACATGTCGACAAGTCCTCTGACTCGACGTCCAATCATCTGACATGTTTCATTATGGCCCGAGTTACGAGTTTTTGGACTGCGATTGGAGGAGCATCGTTGCAAAGATCCATCTTGTGAATACCACTAGAAAGGAGGACATTTGACCTTCTTCATCCTCTCCATTTGGATTTGGAATTTCAGAGTTATATTATCTCCCTAGTGTCACGCCACCCGAATTATATCACATTTGAGAGGTGTGACTCTAATCTAAAAAGATTGATAATATTATCAAATAATCATTTGAGGATACTAAGAATAACATGCAGTCATTCAATCACTTTCATAGAAACTTGTACAGATTATAATCTCTTTACATTCTCTTAATGAATCATAAAACCGATCCAAAACCAATGCAGCTAAATATAATTCACATTCATAAGGTCCACTAATGCGATAAAATCTATATAACTTTGAAAAACAACCATACACCACCACTTTATATATTATATAGCAAGTTTAACATTCAATATCCTAAACAAGAGGGTAGTTTTAAAACCATTACATAGTTATCACTCTTCAAAATATGTCTATGACTTTACTTTAGACCCAAGGTGTACACATATAATGATAACATATTGTCAAATGAACATTTAGCCCAAGAACTTTTTGCTTACCCATTGCTTTAGCCCTGTATCAAGTATTTTAATAAATGCCAAGCTAACCTAAAGAAGATTAGATAGCAACAAAGTGAGCTATGAAGCCCAGCAAGTATCAAACAGGTTCAGAGTAAGGAAAGATGTTTTCAAATTGAACCTGATATAAGAGTGCAAGGTAGGGAATACAAAAGTTTTCACATATAGCATCAAATCAGATTCACAACCACAAGGTTCATATAATTCGAAGTATACTTAAATCCATAACAATTTGGGAAGGTAATTGGAGCATTTATGGCAATCAGAATCATTTTGGTATATATCAATGACATTTGAAGTTTTAAGAACATATCAATAATACATGAAATACTTCGGAACATGTCAAAGGAACAAATATCAAACTGAAGCTTGTATGTCACATTTGAAGTTGGATGAATATCATAGGCATAAGTATGTCAAGCAGCATATCAATGGCAAACAAAATATTTTGGAGCCTATAAATGAGAATACAAAATATTTCGGAGCATATCAAGGAGGTATAAGACATGTCAGAACATATCAATGACGTGTGAAAAGTTTTAGAATTTATAAATAGCAAATGAAATATTTCAAAACATATAAAAAATATATAGGATATATTTCAAAAGTATATCAATGGTGTATGAATAATCTCAAAAGCTTATCAAATGAACAAGTAACGAACATAGGCTCAAATATTATTCAGACATAACATTTATTTCATTCTTATCTAAAGCGCATGAACAAACTCATAAGTAATACTTTGGATATCATATGAAGACATAGAGGGCGAAGTGGGACCATAAGCATAATGTGGAACATCCATCGCTGAATGACCACAAAACATAAGTCTCCTACGTCTAGGAGCTCCATCCACCCATGTCTGAGTAAAGTCATAGGGGACCGGTAGAGCACGCAGGCTCTAAGCATAACTCCCTTTACCATTTCTCATAAAGGTTCACATTGTCCCACAAACACCAGAGTATAAAAGGACATGAGCAATGAATTTAGCATATATCAGAAGCACATGCGGAACAATAAATCATATATGCACCTAAATAGAATAATAGAATATAACATCGATTAATACATAATAAATATTCTAATATGTAAAGAAATCAAAGACAAGAGCATTAGAGATTTCAACTTTGAAATGGAAGGAGCAAGTATAGGCAGAATTGATACAATCCCTATTCTGACTGAATTCTGAAGTCAAAATTTAAAGTTATTTAGATGATAAAAAATACTCCAAATTACATAAGAAAGGTGTCTAATTTCATATGAAGTAAATTTCATATAAATTGAAGGTCTCTACAAAGCGTTATTGATGGTTTTGCAACCAAAGGTCCAGAATCATAGTCCCTGCTTTATAGAATTCATATGGTCCATCAAAATGGAGGTTTTGAGAGTCATTTTGACTCTAAATCATTCAATCTTAGGTTCAACAGAAAGGTACAAGAGTTTTATTTCTAACAAATCAAGTTTTATATAAATCGAGAACTCCAACAGGAAGATATAAGTAATATAGTGATAAAAGTTCATAAGCTATAGATTATGTTTTATAGATTTCATATACTCAATTAAAGTAAACGTTTGGGCTAACAAATAAACTCTAAATTCTTAAAACTTAGGTTAAAAAGAAAGATATTTGAATCTATTTTTGAAAAAACTAAGTTTTGACTAAATCAGAGGTATGTACTAAATGTTACAACAAGAACAAAATAGATAGGTCATAATCTTGACAATATTACAGATTCATACTTAGGTAGCCAACAAAAGATTTCGGATTAGTTCAGAATTTTCTTTATAAATCAAGGTAAAAATAAAGATAAATTTCAGTAGGAGAAAGATAGAACACTTGCGTTTAAATATTTTAGTCTCAAAGGTGTAGATTAGATCATAATCTCAAAATCCCCAAATTTTTTCTTCTTTTTTCCTTCTGTTGTTGTTGTTGTTCTTCTTCTTCTTCTTCTTCTTCTTCTTCTTCTTCTTCTTCTCCTCAAGTTCACATTGCTACCCTTTTTTTTTCTCTAATTGTTAATTGCTTAAGCTAACATATGTGTTGATAGGTAGCAAACATACATGCAATGTGCTTCTGTGTCACATATGCACATGCACAAGTGGCACTACTTTAAACAAGGTAGTGATATATGTCCTCACCATGTTTCTTTTTTTTTATAACTTAATGTGAACTTTTATAATTTATTTTATATTTTTTTAAGATTCACACTTAGTCCGTAACAATCAATTTTTAATATAAAATTATTTAATCAAGAGAATTAATAAATAAATCCTTAAATTTTACAAATGAATACTCATAAATAATTTAAAATATTTTATTATAAATATTTCAGAAATCAGGGATATTACACCTAGGTCATCAATCTTTCATATAGTGTAATTTTTAATTTTTAATTTTTATGATTTTGCACGACACGTGATAACTATGAGAAACTGATTTTGTTTTATTTTTCTAGTGCACATGTAATGCTCTTTCATGGTTTCCCAACAGTTGGTATCGGCATAAGCAATCAAATCGAAATGTTTAGATTTATGATACCATAATCCCAAATTAGGAGTTCCTTTTAGATATATAAAAATTCTATTAATTGCTTTATTATGATATTGTTTAGGATTGACTAAAACCTTGCACAAAGCCCAATAGTAAACATTATATTAGGTCTAGTTGTAGTAAGATAATACCTCTATAAATCTTTTAATCAAAGCATTCTCCTTCATTGTCCATATCTAATTTTGTAGAGATGCTCGTTAGTGTGTTAATAGCCTTAGCACTATCTATAGGAAACCTTATCTTAGTAGATCCAAAGTATACTTAATTTGACTAATAAAAATTTCATCATGTAGTTGCTTGATTTGTAATCATAAGAAAAATGTCAATTCATCTATTAAACTCATTATAAATTATTGGCTTATACTCTTAGCAAATGATTCACATAAAGATTTATTTGTATTACCAAAAATAATATCATTAACATAAATTTAAATAATAAAAAAATTATAATTGAAATGTTTAATAAGTAGTGCACTATCGACCTTACCTTTTGAAAAATTATTCTGAATAGTGTAGGGTCGACCTTACCAAGCCCTTAGGAGCTTGCTTCAATCCATAGAGAGCCTTAGATAATTTATAAATATAAGTCAAAAAAAGATTATTTTCAAATCTAGGTGGTTGCTCAATAAAAACTTCTTAAAAAATAAAACTATTAAAAAAAGAACTTTTGATATCCATTTAAAATAATTTAAAATTTTTAAAACATATATAGGCAAGGAGTATCCTTATGACTTCAAGTCTAGCCATAGGAGCGAAGATTTCTTCATAATCTATACTTTCTTTGGTTGAAACATTTAGCCACTAATCTAGCTTTCTTTCGAACCACGATACTTTATTCATCTTGATTATTTCTGAAGACTCATTTAGTGTCAATCACAAGATGATTACTAGATCTAGGAACAAGTATCCAAACTTTACTTCTCTTAAATTGATTTAATTCTTCATACATTGTAGAGACCCATGAGTTATCTTTGAGAGCATCGTCAATACATTTAAGTTCAATTTGAGATAAAAAGGTAGCATTTGCACAAATATTTTTTAATAAAGAACGAGTTTGAATACCTTTGATGTATCTTTAATAATTAGCTCATTAGGATATATATCTATATACTTTCATTCCTTTGGTAAGGTTTCTTTGAAAGTAGATATATCTAAGTTACTTTTGATAAGAGAATTTTCATTCAAATTTAATTTATCAAATTCAAAATCATCATCAAAATTATTTTTCTTAAATTCAGGAGATTCATTAAAAATGTGGATAGGTTCCTCAATAACAAAATTTTTTTATTAAAAACTCAATAAGATTTAGAAACAGAGGAATATCTAAGAAAAATACCTTCATTGGATTTTGCATCAAATTTTCCTAAAATATCCTTTTTATTTAAAATAAAATATTTACAACTAAAAACTTTAAAAATATGCAATGTTGGGTCTTTTATTGTTTTATAATTCATAAGGAGTTTTAGATAGTAGAGGTCTTATAAGAACTCTATTCATAACAAAGCATGTCATGTTAACGGCTTTGGTCCAAAAGTATTTGGGTAGGCTATGTTTATTAAGCATGGTTATTGTCATCTCTTGTAAATTCCTCTTCTTTCTCTCAACAACTCCATTTTGTTGTAGATTTCTTGGAGTAGAGAAATTATGGTCATACTATTTGAAAATCATGATTTTTAAATTCACCACCATAATCACTACAAATAGAAGAAATGATAAAGCCTTTCTCATTTTGAACTTGTTTATAGAACTTCGTAAAATATTTAAAACAATCACTTTTATATGCCAAAAAGTATATCCAAATATATCTACTATAATCATCAAAATTCATGAAAGTATATTTATTACCTCATAGACTTGTGATATCAATGGGTTCAAATAAATTTATATGAATTAATTATAATAGTCTAGAGGTACTTGGTTTTTAGGTTTGAAGCTACTCTTTATGTGTTTTCCTAGTTGACACATATCACAAATTTTTATTTTGATAAATTTAATTTTAGGCATTCCTCTTATAAGTTTTTTAGTTCCAATTTATGAGATTAATTTCATACTTGTATGTTGTAATCTCCTATGCCAAAGCCATGCATCATCATTTAAAATAGAAAAGTAAGTTTCATCACGAAAATTATCAAGATTAATAGTATAAATATTATCACTTCTTAAAATAATTATAGATTTATTTTTATTTGGTATTTCTAGAATGGAAGCATTAGATTCAAATTTAATATTATATCTCTTATCACAAAGTTAGACTGATACTTATTAAGTTATGTTTCAAACCATCCACTAAAAGAATATCTTCAATCTAAAGATTCAATTTATTACCAATATTTCCAATATCAATGATCTTTCCTTTATTATTGTCTCCAAAAGTAACGTATCCTCCATCTCGACTAGTGAGTTTTTAGAAATGTGTTGCATCTCCGGTCATGTGTCTTGAGTATCTATCCACTATCAAAATATTGTCTTTTGCTCCTAGCTCTTGTTCGGAGACATATATACAAGAAAGAGGGGTTTATTTTAACTTTGGATCATTCATAGTTAGATTTATCTCTCTTGACTTTTGGCATCCAATTATTTATAGTTTTCTTAGGAGCATAAACTAATTTATGAGAGCTATAATTTTTAAAGAGCAAGTATAAATATAGTGATCTAATCTTCCACAAAAATTATATTTATCTTTAGGGGGGAATATGTAGTGTTAGTCCTTTTACAAATTTTATTGGCTTTTGATATATATAACTACTCATGAAGCCAATTCCTTCTTTTCTTAATATGTAACTTTAATTAGCAAGAATCATATTCAATGACTTGTTTCTAAGTTTAATTTTTTCTAATATTTATTATAAGAACACATATTCCTTTTAAGTGATTCTAACTCTTCACATTTAATGCAAGATGTTGATATATAGTTGTCATATTTATTTTTCAATTCATTTAATATATTAGAAAGAGATACATGGTCATTTTATAGTACTTTATATTTCTTACCAATCTTTTTAAGCTTATCATCTAAATCATGCAATGCATCAAGTAACTCATTATAAGATAAAGATGTTTTAGAAAAGTCAAATACCTCATCGTTGAAGGCCATCAAAGCATAGTTGTCACTTTGTCATCATTGATTCATTCTTCAGCTTCTGATTCACTAGATTCATCCCAAGTTACATTGAATGCTTTCTTCTTCTTTTGGGTTGGTAGCTTCTTCTTTAGTTATGGACACTCATTTTTTAAGCATCTTGACTTTTTACATTCATAACATATGATTATATATTTATTTGGTTTATTTTTATTCTTACATTCTCGTCTTATAGAATTAGTTTTGTTTCTCCTCATGAACTATTTGAATCTTCTTATAAGAAGTGCAATGTCATGATCATCACTTGAGCCTTTGCTCGAGTAGTCTTCTTTGATTCTAAGTGCAATATCCTTCTTGTTCTTTGAAATGTTTTCCTCTTGTTCATCATGTGCTTTGCAGGTCATTTCATAGGTCATTAAAGATCCTATCAGTTCTTTAAGAGAAAAGTTGTTCATGTCCTTTGCTTATTAGATAGCAATTACTTTTGGATCTCAATATTTTGGAAAAGATCTTAAAATCTTATTTATCAATTCAAAATTAGTATAACTTTTACTAGGAATTGTTAAACCATTCACAACATCCATAAAACTTGTATATATATCACCAATAGTTTCACTTAGCTTCATTTTAAATAATTCATACCTATATACCAAAAGATTAACTTTAGATTTTTTAACTCTACTTGTGCCTTCATGAGTAACTTCAAGTATGTGTCTAATATCATGTGTAGTGTCATAAGTAGAAATATGATTAAACTCATTTTTGTCTAAAGCATAAAATAATATATTTATAGCTTTAGCATTTAAGAAAAATACTCTTTTCAGAATCATTTCATTCATTTATCGGTTTATGAAAACTAACTTCAACAATGTTTCATATATCAAAATCTATAGAAAGCAAGAAAATTTACATTCATGTTTTCCAATATGTGTAGTAAGTCCCATTGATTATATGAGGACGAGTGATAGAGTGACTCTCTTGGTTGCCTGAAAAAGCCATTAGATCTCTCTTGGGTGTTAATCCAACTGAGAGAACTAAGCTTTGATGCCAATTATTAGGATCCTAATAGCACTAAGAGGGGGATGAATTAGTCCTGTAGCAAATTTAACCAATTTTAAAAATTTGATCAATAAATCCATATCGAAAATGCGATTAGTAAAAATAGAGAGTAAGGGTTGTGAGTAAGTAAATCAGTGTGCAATAACAAATCAAGGCAAGAGAAAGAATGCAAATCAATTTATAGTGGTTCGGTCATCTCGACCTAGTCCACTCTCGATTCCTCTTCCCTCGATATCACCGGCTTTCACTACTGATCTTATTTTCAATTGGCAAAGATCAACTATCCTTATTATAACTCTTCTCCTTTTAACAAGAGACCTCAAACCTCCTACAACTGAGAATCACTTCTAAACTCAAGAAGGAGGAAGAGACGCAATGCTTGAAGCGAGAGCTACAACCTTACAAATTTCACAACTTATGTTTTGTTCCAATCCAAGCCTTGGTGGGGGTATTTATAGTCCAAATGACTTCAAAATGGAACCAAAAAATTTAAATCATCAAAAATTTTAGGATTTGGATAATCCTACAATCATAACTTTTGATGTCGTAATTTTGGACTTTCGAGTGGTACTACCACTATAAAATTTGAATTTTGGGTGGTACTACCATTACCCCACATGGTACCATCACCTACACAGGCAGTACCACCACTCCCTGCGCTAATAGGCACAAAATAGAGCCTATCAGTTGTCTAGGTGGTACCACCGCCTAAGCCTACTCAAGACCACTAGTTTGGCTTCCTAACGAGCCCAACTCGGTCTTAGTTCAAGCTTAATAGGTCTCTCAATAAGTTGTCATGGTTTTGGCCTAATACCAACTCAATTTGATCCCAAAAGACCCTGATCTAAACATAAATAATCTAACCATATTTTCGACACAATCACGAAGCTTTCAGCACATTGTCCATCATTCTATCATATTATCCAATCATCTGATATTTTGTCTGAACCTCCGGCGCATCATACTTTCCTTCGACACATTACCTGATCTATCAACATGTTAACATTCCCAAAACATCCTATCTTTTGGTTCAATATCCGATTTGGTACGATGCTTGAACTCATGGCACGAAGTCTAATATTCGGCACATCGACCAATTCTCTAGCTCAATGTCCAACTTTCGACATGATACTCATCCAGCCTAATCTCTAATTCTTTTACTTTGAGAATTTGCCTTGTGATGGTTTAAGTCTGTGATTGAAGTTTTTTCCGTGTCACTTATCATAAGAACATATTAGTCTTAAACTCATTAATTGATTTCATCATCAAAATTTGGGATTCAACACTTTCGACTAGTTGCTTGAACATCTGGTTCACCATCCTTTAGTATGTCATGCCAACGTTCTTCAGGCTGAATGACATGACCTTGTAATAGTAAACCTCTCCATTAATGATGAAGGCAGTGCATTCCTAGTCCTTAAGAGCCATTCAGATCTAGTTATAGCCTGAAAAGGCATCCATAAATATGAGGAGCTTATGCCCGGAGGTTTGGTCAACTAATTGATCTATTCTTGGGAGGGGTTAATAATCCTTCGGGCATACTTGGTTGAGGTTAGTATAATCAATGCACATCCTCCAACTTCCATTATATTTTTTACAAGGAATATATTAGAGGACCATTGAGGGTACTTGACCTTGACTATGAACCCTAACTCCATCAGATGATTCACTTCATTGGTAATCACTTTTTGTTGGTCTAGGATGAATTTCTAAGGCCTTTGCTTCACTAGTTGTGCCTTGGAAAGGATGCTAAGTTAATGTTGCATGACCTCGAGATCAAAGTCTAGCATGTCCTTGGGTGACCATGCAAAAACATTGGCATTCTTTGTTAGAAAATTAATAAGCTAAACCTGGTCCTTCTCTGGGAGCATGGACCCGAATTAGTCCTGTAGCAAATTTGCCTTTTCTAGAGTCGAATGGTCAGGCTTCAATTTCTTTGGTAATGTGATAACAGTCAAGTAACATTACCTAGACTCCCAAGGGTCGCTTCTCACTTCTCTGATCCCTACTTGGGTCAAGAACTTCATCGTCCGATGGTAGGTCGAGATGATTGCCCTCAACTTGTTGAGAAGCAATCGGCCGAGGATGACATTATACGTTAATGAGAGGTTGACCACCATGAAGGTGGCCATTATAGTCTTGGACCTTGACTCTTATCCGATGGTGATGGGTAGAATAGTCATCGTAAGAGGGGTGATAGAGTCACCTGTGAACCCAATAAGGGTGGAACTCATTGGTGACAGGTCGGTGGTGGTCAGCCTGAGCTTCTAGAAGGCATCAAAATACAGGACATTGGCCGAGCTTCTGGTGTCGATCATAACCCTCCTAACTCAAGCTTGGGCATAAGCCTTTTGGCCTGATGCATAATCTCCATTGCCAATCCACTAATAATGACATTGATCTGCTTCTCTATTAGGCCATGAGGGCATGGGGAAGGCTCTCGGTGCCTCTTCATATAATGCCCGAGATATCCCTTGTGTATGAGCTCCTCGATCTGGTTCGTAAGGTCATGGCATTCCTCCATATCATGGCTGAAGTCTCGGTAGAAACAATAATACTTCACCCAGTATTATGAATCAGAAATCCATTTAACTTGAAAGTGTGAGTAAACTAGTAAGTAAAGTAAATCAGTAAGCAAATGACAAGTAAAAGCAAGAAGAAAATGTAAACCAATTTATAGTAGTTCCGTCATCCTGACCTATATCCACTCCTGATTCCACTTCTCTCAAGGCCACCAGCTTTCACTACTGATCTTCTTTCTAATAGGTGAAGACTAACTACCCTTACAACACTTTCTCCTTTTACCGAGCTCGGGAGAGAACCTTTATAAACTTTCTCATAAGACCTCAAACCTTCTTAAAATACCCACTAATCTCGAGGAAGAGATTCAAACACTAAGAGTTTATAATACTTTTAGCACAAGGATTCTATCACTTTTTTGCCCCTTTTTTCATACTAGTTTGTGCTCTCTTTCGTGCTTTAGCATGCAAGAATGGGTGAGGTGTTTATAGATCCTCAACAGCTTCAAACATAGAGCCAAAATTTCAAATCCCTGATTTTTTGGGGTACTGGTGATACCACGGGAGTTATTAACGGTACTACTACTGAACAAAGCCTGAAATATTAGGCTCTAATAGTACTACCATCAAACTAGGTAGTACCATCATTACTTGGTGGTACCATCATCGGTAGGGGGTGGTTCCATTGTTTTGATTTCCGAAAAAGCACAAAACTATGTTTTTTGTAGCCTAGGCAGTACCATTGCCTGGACTTGATGATACCGCCACGTAGGTCATTTCCAAGTCAACAAATTTTCTTTTATCATATTAAATTTAACCCTAGTTCAGACCCAATGGGTCCCAAATCAAGTTGGCATGGATACGGCCCAATACCAGCTTAATTCGACTCTAGACGATCACAATTATGACCTAACCATCTTAATTACAAACACAAAGCTTTTAACGTGTTGTCCATCAATCTAACATGTCCTCTAATCATTGGGCACTTCGTCCGAACCTCTATCGCATCTTCCAACCTGATGCACGAACTCTGTACAAAGTCTATCCTACCGTACGTCACCCAATCATTTGGCTCGACGTCCAATCTTTGACATGATGCTTTTCAGCCTAATGTCTTGCTCAGATAGATTACCCTCCGATGGTTTAAGTCCATGATCAAAGTTTTCCTGCATTACTCATCTTTGAAACCATATTAGTGCTGGTTACAAGTGCCTTGCAAGTCAATCACGTAAGTGATGGTATGTGTAACACGTTGTGTGATCTTTATGCTTATGATTAATATTGATATATTCTCACATTATATTATTTGTAGCATATATACTGTGATGCCCTTGGTTCTGTACAATGGGAATCAGATCATGATGAGATCATAATAATGAGATCGATTCATCTTTAAATACAGATCCTAAATAATCCCGATCATAGGTTACTCGAGAAGGACATCGAGATAACCGGACAGAGCAATATACTATATACATGTCCATATGATGGAGGCGACTGGTCTCATAGCCACTTGTGTGGAGACACTAAGGATATAGTACAGGTGCTCATTGGAGAATGAGTTCACTAATTGATCCACTTATGTAATGTTATATGGTTAATGATACCTAATGTCAGATAGCGATTCCATAGTCCTAGTTGTGTATCTTGTTCTTAGACTTAAGACACCAAGGATGTCTTGTATGAGTACTCCTTTCTTTGATGTCAAACTTACAGGTTTAGAAAGTTCTAGATCTGATACAACTGGTTATCGGGATTAGTAGCCAACCTTACGAAGGCAATTGAGTGTCAATAGAGGATCATCCAATCTTGGTATCATGAGAGGAATATCCCATATGTGCTTGCTCAAACAAATCCCTAGCTCGGGCCATCCGGATTGAGGGAGAAAGAGTTCTTCGGGAGAATCCGATTAAAGTGAGACTATGATAGATTCCGTATGTGACCTGACAATACCATGTCCAATATACGGTCTCTAGGATATTAGTTGTATGAGAGATTATAGATACATAGTAACTGTGGATAAACTAGTCTGATAGATTTGATCCTCCTGTACCATCTAGGGACTATGGCGTAGTGGCCTAGTACGTCCATAGTTGATGAGTCGAGTGAATTATTATGGGGATAATACTTTGCTATATCAGGAGTTCTGATGGGACTGACTCATGGTCAGCTCCGTATCGGGCCTAGAGGGTCACACATATATGGTGGATGCTTTAGTGAATAGAGGATCAGATGGAGATCTAATTAGCCCCTATTCTCATTAGATGAAACCCTATATTGATGGGCTCCTTGATTAAGGCCCAATTAGATACCTAAGAAGATTATTGGATAGAGATCCAATAATGCAAGGTTAGTGGGTAATTGGATGGAGATCCAATACCCACTAAGGCATGAGCCCTAGGGTTTTTAGTGGCTCTCTATAAATAGGAGGGGAGACTCATAGTTAATATATTACAGTTTTGGCCTCCCTCTCCTATTCTCCTCTCCCCTGTTTACGCAAGAGTTGCGAGTTCAGATTGGAGGAGTTTCACTGCAGAGATCCATCGTGTGGATACCGCTAGAGAGGAGGATGTTTGACCTCCTTCATCCTCTCCATCCGGATCTAGAATACAGGGATATATGATCTCCTTTGGTAACCAATCTCTCACACATGTTGTGGTTTTTCGATTTTGCATTTTTTTCTTGTGACCCCAATCTTTTGCATGACGATTTGATCTGCATGGGAAATCAGTTTTTGTTTTAATTTTTATTGCACATGTGATGCTCCCGCTGAGATTTCCCAACAATTAGTTCATAAATTCATCAATTAATGTCATTATCAAAATATGGGATTCAATAGAGTATTCTCATCCTGGAGAGGGGGGAGAGATGACTATCCCCTGAGGCCAAGGACAGAGTATGCCATGTGGGTTTCCTCCCCGCGGATGCTCGATTGTTGGTTTTCTTATGACATTGACCTTCTTTCTAGCAATAAAAATGTTATCATTTTTTATACCGACCGTGACCGAGGTGTCAACACAGCTTGGTCTGATCCGAGTGTGCAAGACTACTAATATTTATCCAGGCTGACAAAGGGGGATTAACGGAAAACCCAATTGTAGGATCTCCGAGTAGATTTTCTGAGATGTGGCAAATGATTGTCTCTTCCTCCTATCTGGTCACATCCTACACAAAGGCTAGAGAGTCAAGCAGAGGGTCTCCCAACTCAACCACTCTGATACTCAAGTTAGTCGGAGTCAGAGCTCTAGGAAAGATGAAGAGTTATGGTGTGTGTGTGTGTGTGTGGCTTTTTATTTCTCTCCCCAATATTATTCTCAAGGGTGGCTTTTATACCTCTAGCCTTGGGTCAATGTACACAAACATTTAATGGTTGTCGACATCAACATACACAAGTGTTTAATGCATGCTGGTGCCTCAAGCGATTGACCTATACACTAGGCACCAACACTGCCTAGACTATTAGCACTACTCCTTCTCGGGATATGAGGTTTCGTTGCCCTGTACTTATAGGAGACTGTCGGTGTGGGGGATTAGTAGCTGACTCTGTTGAATCTTGGATTTTGATGATGAAATCAATTAATGGGCTATTGATCTAACAAGATTGCTAGAATTATTTGATGTAGGATTAATTATGACAGAATGATTATTACAATTAAGATTGGCCAAGGTCAAGTCCATGCATCGGGTCGATGCGGTTGAGAACTCATCGGAAGTGTGTCGGGAGCTCGCCGAGGGTATCGGGAGTTTGCCAGGATAGCATAAGAGAGTTCTCCATAAGAAGACCGAGATTCGTCGAAAGATTGTCGGGGGTAGCGGAAAAGCTTGTCGGGAGTTCGGATGGTCTTGTAATGGATGTTTTGATAATTATGATTGTATTTAATTAAGTCATAATTAGCATCATGCTGGACTAACTATGACATGAGCAATGAAGTTACAACCAGATGATGGGCCAAGATCAAGCTTGGGCATTGGGCCAGGTTCGGAGGATGCAATGAGATTTGACCGGGAGTTCACTAGGAGATTCGTCGAAGGGATCGGGAAGCTCGTTTGGAACACACTGGGAGATCATTAGGAGAAGACCGGAAGACTTGCCACAAGTATACCTGAGGCTATCGGATTGGTGAAAGTTAGGTCTTAATTGAGCTTATGGTCATTAAGCATTATAATAATTGAGTCATAGTTATAAGGGTCCAAATTGAGTTAGATTTGGAAGAAATCTAAATCAATTCATTAAGGCAATCGAGTCCACTATTGGGGTTTGATTGAGCTCAGGTTGAGCTCAATTGGTTGACCAAAGGATTAGTCAACATCAGGTTCAAGCCGGAATTCGAAAAGTGGAGGGAACTACTTGTGCAAAAATTTCGACGGGTAAACCGCCGATGAGTAGTGGGTGTACCACCGCTGCCTAGGTTTTCGAAAAGCTAATAGCAACTGACCCACCTAGGCTGGGCGGTTGAACCACTCGTACCTAGGAATTTGGGTACTTCAAGCGGTTGAGCAGCCCAGGGCCGGTGGTAAACCGCCCATACCCAAGTATTCAGGCGGCTGAGCCGCCTAGGTCGGTAGGTGAACCGCCTGTACCCAGATTTTTAGATATGATTGGATTTTGGCTCCGATTTTGAAGCCAATTTGGGGCCTATAAATATCCCAAGTTTTCTTACATTCAAGACAATAATTTTCGGGATTATATTCTAAGAAAATATTATGTGAGAATTGTAAGAAAAAGAAACGGGGTAAGGGAGTGATCAAATAGTGTAATTTTTTCTCCCTTGTAAGCTCAAGTGTAAGGGTTTGGTCTTCACCCAAAGAAGATCGGTAGTGGACGCCAGTGTGCCTCAAAAAGGGGGACTCGGGAGTGGACATAGGCCTTTGGTGCCAAACCACTATAAAAATTGTGAGTGGTTCTTTGGTTGCATTGCTTATATATTTCTTGTATTGAAGCTTTTGATTTATCTCAACTCTTAGAAATCAAAATTTTTCACGATAAGCTCATTCCTTCAAATGTTGCTTATCTTTCCGATTTAATTATTAACTTAGTAAATTTTCTTTGTTCACTCAATCATTTCACTAAGAACGAAAAGCTTCGATTTCCCTATCTTGGTTTAATTGAAAAGATTTCATTTAGAAAGAATATTTATACTTGTACTAATTCACCCCCTCGCCCCCCCCCCCCCCCCCTCTTTGTGCTAATTGATCCTATCAATTGGTATCAGTACCTCGTTTTTTTTCATTTGATTTAACACCCAAGAGAAATTGATCTTATTGGCTTTTAAGAAGGTTTTTCTATCGTTCATCCTCTCATATTCAATGGGATGGACTACACTTATTGGAAAACTCGGATGAGAGTTTTGTTTGCTTTCTTTAGACCTTGATTTATGGACTATTGTTGAAAATGGATTTGAAAAGTCTTCTCTTCCAGTGAACAATTGGAATGATTTGGAGAAGAAGACTTTCTCTTTAAATGCAAAGGTTATGAATGTCTTGCTTTGTGCTCTTGATAAAAATGAACTTGATCGGGTTTCTTGTTTTGATTCGGCTTTTGATATATGACATACATTAAAAATAACATATGAAAGTATAATTGATACAAATGAATCATTAAATGAAAATACTTCTAAACAAATGAATAAGAAGAACACCTTCCTGAGAACCAGAAGGAATGTGAACCGAGAAGAACACATGACTCCTCGAGTAAAATCTCGAGTGATGAGGACCTTGAACTTTTGACAAATGAATCAGAAAAATTTCGAATTTGAATCTTAAAAATAATGTAAAGATGGACAAAACCTCTTGTTATGAATACAGGAAGCCGAGGAGCTCCAAAGATTAAATGCACAATCGAGAAGTAGAGAACCTCGCTCTTATAGCCATCGAAGATAAGGTTAGTGAGTCTTTAAATATTTTATTTTTTGAATTATTAAGCATGTTTTATGATATGTTTGATGAGTTTAGAAAACTTAGTAAATCGTTTAAATTGCTTAAGAATGATCATGAATTGCTAGTTAGTAGACTTGACGAAATGTATGGCTCACTAGTATCACACAACAACACATGCTCAAAATGTAAGATACTAGATAGTGTTAAAGAAAAAACATCATACTTAAAACAACACTAGAGAAATTTGAGATAGGGAATAAATCCCTAAATACGATCCTTGCCAATAAGGATCATATTAATAATAGAAATGGCATAGGCTTTGTTGGAAATGTTCAATAAAAGGCAACCATCTTTATAAAAGGACCTACATTAAATGTGCCACAAAGAATCAAGTATAATTCTTGTAAAAAATTAGGATATAAAGCCTACAAATATCCATTTAAAAATTATAGTTCATATAAATTAATTTGGATTCCTAAAGGAACCATAAACAACTTTATGCCATTAAAAAAAAAAGAGAAGAACATGTCATGAAAGACCCAATATTAAATGGGTACCTAAATCAAAACCTCCCATAATATAAAGCTATTTCCTAAAAGGCTAGGAGTAATAAAAATATTTTGAAAGTAGATACTCAAGTCATATTACTTGATATCTAACACTCCTTCAAGCTTATTAGGCCTAAGTAGTAATAAGAAAATTATTAGAATTAAAATTATTGATATTAAATCTTTTAATAATTCATCATTATATAATTAATCTTGATGATGCATGGCTAGAACATATAAGTATGAAAATGAACTAGAACCAAAGAACCTTAGTTATTAAAAAATATGTTGAAATTTACATAAATAAGATTTTGATGATGATTGAATAATAAGTTCAAAATCATTAGTTTGAATATTTGGAAAGTCTATTGTTGAAATAAATGTTTGATAGTTAAATAGTTGTATGTTAAGATTGAATGTGTGATGATTATCTTTGAATTTAAATATGAAATAAATAAAAATTTGGAAATGAGTTTGTGATGATTACCTTTGAATGTGTGATGATTACCTTTGAATTCAACTCCTTGCACTATATGCAAAAGGGTTAAAAGTTGAAATTTAGATAGGGTGAATTTTGATTGAAGATGTTTTATGAAACCATGCTTGATAATGATTATGCTTAATGAGCTTATATTTTAAAATTATGGATGATGATCTTTGTGATTTATAGATTATTGATCCTTGTCATAATGAAAGCTCTTTTTTATTTTAAATGAAGATACGTGTTTTTATTTGGCTTAAAAGACAAAGACATGCTTGTATGAAATAAAATAAATATATTTTTACTTAAAAAAATTTTTATCTTATAAATCTTTCAAAAAGAGATTAATGAATCAATTATGTTATCTTTTATGAATCTCTTAAACTATGAAAGTGATTTTGATGATTTGATGATTTGAACTTGGATAAGTTATTATCATGATTTTTGGCAAGTTTAGAAAATAAAACTTGAAAATCTTCTTATGAACCATATTTTTGGAAACTTGAAGTTTCATATATATAAATTAAGATCTTCTATTTTTTATTCCTTAAAATTAACTAATGATCTTGATATCTATAATATGATATCATTATGACTCTTCTTTGATCTCTTAAGATTCTATTTTATTATCTAAGAGGAGATTTATTAAATTAAATCATGTCTTTGGTATTCATGAATGTCTTTTGATATTAATATCTTTCTTGATATGATTTCTTTTAAAACTCATAAATGATAACTTATCACAAAAATTAGTATTTCTTAAATTTGTGATAAGTTAAAAATTGAAAGAGATTTGTATTATTATGAATATTTTCTTAATTTCTTGACTTGACTTTTACGTTATGAGAATCATGTTATTGATCTCTATGATTTTTTATTTTTTAATTAAAAGGAGATTTATGATCTTAACAATAATAATTAAATTTTTTTATGAAGATCATTCTTCTTTTTGATTAAAAAGATTTATCTTGGATGAATTGAGATTATCCCCTAATACTCATTTTTATTATCTAAAAAAGGAGAAAGAAACTTATTAAATGAAATCATATCTTTGGATATTCAAATATTTGATTTTATCTTTAATGATATGATCCCCTTGTACTTTTTGACGTAATTTGAATATGGATGTTAAGAAGAAATTATGCAATCATATTTCTTTTTTACATTAACAAAGGGAGAGATAAAATTGGAAGTAAATTGGATATGATAACATTGAATGAAAAACAATTTGCTTAGATGAAAATTTAGAATTTTAAATTATATAAATACATATAAAATACATAATTCACAATTTGAGCTTAGTCTACTATCATGTTTTCTTTTGAAATTCATGATGATTGTTATCAAAATTATATGAGATGATTTTAAATGTATAAGTAGCTCCTAAACTTTTGAATCTCCTTGAATATCTTAAAGTTTTGAACTTAATTTCAAAATTCACATCTATAAAATTTACATCTTTAAAATTAAGTATTTTTGTGATATGGTATTTTTCATTTCTCTATCTTGATTCTACATTCTTATTCACACAAAGTGGAGAAAGAAAATCACTAGCATTTCATGAGACCAATAGGTCTATTAATTTTATTTTAAATTTCTTAAAAATGATTTTGATGATTTTGATTCTTGGAAATTAAATTAGTTCTTTACCTATATCATAATTTTGATTTATCGGAATTATAACTTGAAATCTTTAATAAATCAAATCTCTTATGTCTTCTCGTATTATTGAAAATGAGAATTTTATATAAATCATTATTTTGATAACTTGAGAATTATTATGCATGAATCAAGATATTCTATGATTTGTTTCTTGATATTCACAATTTATTTTTGTAAATTAAATATCTCATCACTATGTTAATGGTTCTTGATATATTTCATGTGATGATTGATATATTTCTTGATATATTTATTCAAAAATGATGTAATACGAAAATTTTTGCACTATTCTAACCATCCTTTCGTGTTGACAATGACAAAGAGGGAGTAAAACTTATTAGCATATAAAATTGTTAGCTAGAACAATATAAAGGAAGCAAATATTTACTAACTTTCACTTCTCAAAAGAGAAGAATGAATTCTCTAGCTTGCATGTTCTAAAGTAATTGCTAAGCTTTCATATTTCTAAAGTAATTGCTAATTGCACTTCTCCTTTTGTTGATGACAAAAAGGAAAAATATATAATGATGTGAAATCATGTATGATGATCATGCATGTAACGATGATCTTAAAAATCTATATAAAGATAATGATTTGTTATTGTTTGGATTTACTTGCTACGTTTACTTGAAATTTACATGAAAAAAATTTATTGAGCTCATATTCGAAATTATATATAAACAAGATTAAGATTAAGACCTAGAAATACTAAATCATGAAAATATATAAATTGCTAATATAGATTTTATGAAATGAAGACTTCTTGTGATAATATTTCTTGAAAACTTTCTCCATGATTTTATCTTACTATTTTTAAAAAAGGGGAGAAAAAATTGCATGAAGATGTGTCACATTTGAAAATTACAAGAAATGACTTTTGTTGCATTTGAGATACATAAGTAGTCTTTAAATCTCTTAAACTTTTGAGCTCATCTTATTATTGCTTTTAAAATTTATTAAAAGTTCTTTTCTAGGATGAAATGATTCAACAACAACTCCCTTATTTCTCTCCTTATTAAAGAGGAAGAAAAATTTTATAATGCATATACTAAGAGGGAGTAATGCCATCAAATGCTTTAAAATTATTAGCTATATTTAACCTTTTTGTTTATGACAAAGGGGGAGAAATATATATTGATGACACATGATATAAATTGATAAATACATTGATGACATATGATCTTATTGAAAAATATGGATATCTTGATATGGATATGGATTGATATATCTTGGATTTGGATATGAGTGTAAATTTTTTTTCTCATGATTTGATATCTTGAATATACAAATTTATATTAAAATTTACATAGAATATTGATTGCCTGAATTTAAGAGTATGTGCTTCTCTTAAATTTAAGTGGCATGGATTTAGGAGGAGTTAGGATTAACTTCTGTCATCAATTGATTGTTATCATAAAAAAGTGAGAGATTGTTGAATCTCATATTTTGATGATAAAATCAATTGATAGGTTATTGATCTAACATGATTGTTAGAATTGTTTGATACAGGATTAATTATGATAAAATGATTATTACAATCAAGATTAGCCAAGGTCAAGTCCATGCATCGGGTCGATGCGGTTGGGAACTCATCAGGAGTGCATTGGGAGCTTGCCTAAAGTATCAGGAGTTTACTAGGATGGCGCAATGGAGTTTGCCAGAAGAAGACCGAGACTCGCCGGAAGATTGTCAGGGGTGGTCGAAAAGCTTACCGGGAGTTGGGATGGTCTTATAATAGATGTTTTGGCAATTATGATTATATTTAATTAAGCCATAATTAGCATCATGCTAGACTAACTATGACATGAGCAATAGAGTTATAACCAGATGATGGGCCAAGATTAAACTTGGGCATTAGGTCGGGTTCGGATGATGCGGTGGGATTTCACCGGGAGTTCACTAAGAGATTCGCCGAAGGGATTGGGAAGCTTACTGGGAACATACCTGGAGATCACCAGGAGAAGACCGGTAGACTTGCCGCAAGTATGCCGGAGGCTACCGGATTGGTAAAAGTTAGGTCTTAATTTAGCTTATGGTCATTAAGCATTGTAATCATTGAGTCATAGTTAGAAATAAGTCCAAATCGAGTTAGATTTAGAAGGAATCCAAATCAATTCATTAAGGCAATCGGGTCCACTATTGGGATTTCATTAAGCTTAGATTGAGCTCAATTGGTTGACTAAAGGGTTGGTCAATATTAGGTTCAAGCCAAAATTCGAAAAGTGGATGGAACCACTTTCGCGAAAATTCTAGCGAGTAAACCGTCGGTGAGCAGTGGGTGTACTGTCGACGCCTAGGTTTTCGAGTGGCTAACGATACCCGAGAATCTGGGTACTTCAGGTGGCTGAGCTGCCTAGGGCCGGCGAGTAAACCCGTACTCAGGTATTCGGGCGGTTTAGCTGCCCAGGTCGACGGGTGAACCGCTCATACCCAGATTTTTTTGATACGATTGGATTTTGGCTCCTATTTTGAAGCCAATTTAGGGGTTATAAATACCCCAAGTTTTTTTATATTTAAGATAATAATTTTGGGGAGTATATTCTAAGAAAATATTATATGAGAACTGTAAGAAAAAGAAAAGGGGTAAGGGAGTGATCAAAGAGTGTAATTTTGTCTCTCTTGTAAGCTCAAGTGTAGGCGTTTAGTCTTCACCCAAAGAAGATTAGTAGTGGATGCTGGTGTGCCTCAAGAAGGAGGACTCAGGAGTGGACATAGGCCTTTGGCACCGACCCACTATAAAAATTGTGAGTGGTTCTTTGATTTCATTGCTTATATATTTCTTGTATTGAAGCTTCCAATTTATCTCAACTCTTAGAAAGTAAAGTTTTTCACGATAAGTTCCTTCCTTCAAACGTTGCTTATCTTTCCGGTGTGATTATTAACTTAGCAACTTTTCTTTGTTCACTCAATCATTTCACTAAGAATGAAAAGCTTCGGTTTTCCTATCTTGGTTTAATCGAGAAGATTTCATTTAGAAAGAATATTTATACTTGAACTAACAAAACCCAACCCCCTCCCCCTCTCCTCTTAATGCTAATTAAAAAATTTCCAACTAGCCCTTCTATGGTAGTCTAGGGGCCTCGTGGATTGGGGGGCCCGTATATGTCCTATTAAGTACTATAAAAAATGATCTAATTAAAAATTTTGATCGATAAAATTCATAGAAATCAAGAAAATCAGCATTTGTATTTTTTAATAATTGTAGTCCGTCCCATTGAATATAGGAGGACGAGTGATAGAGTAACTCTCTTGATTGCTAGAAAAAGTCATAAATCTCTCTTGGGTGTTAATTCAACTAAAAGAACTAGACTCTGATACCAATTGTTAGGATCGTAATGGCACTAGGGAGTGAATTAGTGCTTTGGTAATAAGGTTCTGATTTAAAAAATATAATAAAAAATATGTATCAGAAATGCATTTACTTAAAGTATGAGTAAGGGTAGTACATAAGTAAGTTAGTAAGTAATCACAAAGCAAAGCAAAAAAAGAAATGCAAACTGATTTATAGTGGTTCGGTTATCACGACCTATATCCACTCCCGATTTTTCTTCCCTCAAAGGCCACCGACATTTACTACTGATCTTCTTTCTAACAGATGAAGATAAACTATTCTTGTTATAATAAGTGAATTACATACCTCATCATTAAAGGTGCATAGTTCGTCATCTTATCATCTCATTTGAGCTTTTGTTCAAATGGTCCTCTTTGGTTCTAAGTGCAATATCTTTCCTATTTTTTGTAAAGTATTTTTCTTGTTCTCTCCTTTTAACAGGCTTACGAGAGAACCTTTAAACATATATTTTATAAAAGACCTCACACCTCAGAATAACCTCTAAACTTAAGGAGGAAGAGACTAAAACACTATTTCAAGAGGGTTTACAACATTTTAATTATCAAGATTTTATTCTTACACCAAGCAAGCATGATTGGGGTATTTATAGACCCCAAAAGGCTTAAAAATAAAGCTAAAAATTTAAATTCCTGAGATTTCAAGGTAATAGCGATACTACTATCGAATAGAGCCTGGTAATATGGGCTCTAACGGTACCACTGTCGGCCTAGATGGTACCACCACCACCATGGGTGGTACTACCATTGGTAAGGGGTAGCATTACCATCAAAAGGGGGTGATACCTCCATCGGAATCTTAAAAAAGCACAAATAGTGCTTTCCAACTATTAAGCGGTACCACTGCTTGGGCCTAGTGGTACCACCACCTAGGCCAGCATCAAGCCACCGAATTAGCCTTCTAATAAGCTAAATTCAGCCCTATTTAAGGCCTAATAGGCTCTTAATAAAGTTAACATGGTGCCCAATACTAGCTTAATTTGACTCTAAATGACCACGATCAAGACTTAACCACACTAATTACAAACATGAAACCTTCAGCATGTTGTCCAACATTTCCATATGTCATCTACTCATCTAAGACTTCATCAACCTCCGGTACATCATCCTTTCCATCAGTATATTGCCCAATCTATCGGCATGTTGACTTCCCACAATATCCGATCTTTTGACATAATACCCAATCCTTTCGATCCGATGCTAAACTTATGGTAAGAAGTCCATCCTTCGGTACATTGACCAATCATCTAGCTCGACGTCCAACTCAATTTGACCCCAAATAATCTTAATCAAAATTTAACCACTCCAATCACATATCTAACATAATTATGAAGCTTTCAGCATGTTGTCTAACATTCTGGCATGTCATCTGATTATCTGACACTTCGTCTGAACCTTCGACACTTCATCTTTTCCTTCAGTATATCGCTCGATCTATCAACATGTTGACTTCTCATAACATTCGATCTTTTGGCATAATGCTCGATTCTTTCGGCCTAATGCCCGAACTCATGGCATGAAGTCCATCCTTCAGCACATCGACCAATCCTCTGGCCCGATGTCTAATCTCTAACATGATACTTTCTAGCCCAACGTTTGATTATCTTGCTTTAACAATTTGCTCTGTGATGATTCATGTTTTTGATTGAAGTTTTTTCTATGTCACTTATCTTCAAAAGCTTATTAGTCCATAATCTAATCAATTAATTTCATCATCAAAATTTAAGATTCAACAATCTTCCTATTTTGGATGATAACCAATTAATGACAAAATTTTAACTAAACTCCCCTTATGTATATGTCATTCTGAAATATTATAATGAACCTGAATTCAAATGGTCATATTTTTTAATCTCATATTTTAATAATAAAATCAATTGGTGTATTTGTGATCTAACCCATATGTTGGAGAGAAGTTATACAAGATTAACTAAGATTTGGAAAAGGCAAAGTAATTTAGGGAGAATCTGTCATTGGGCATCAGGTCGGGGATCGAATGATGCAGCGAGAGCTCGTTGGGTTTGCTGGAGGTTGCTATGAGTTCATCAGGAGTTTGCCTACAAGTTGTCGGGAGCTCATCGGGAGTTCACCAGAAGGAGATCGGGAGCTTACTGGGGTTTCACTGGAAGTATGCCAGGAGTTCGTTGAAAGATCAATTGACATGTCAAAGAACGAATATTATGTTTTTTTGTAATTGTTTATCCTAAGTGTCATAGTTAGCATCATGATTAGAGTTAGTTTTACTAACTCAATTTGGGACCAACCGGGTCTAATTTAGGCTTGATTTGAGCTCATGATAGAGCTCATTTGATTGACCTAGAAAGGGGTCAATATAAGATATGCTCGGGTATGAAACAATACTTAAAAAGATACTATTTTCGGATTCGGGTGGTGGTACCTCCGGCTGCCGATGGTGGTACTGCCCAAGCAGTGATAATACAGTCGTCCCAAGGTTTTCGGACAAGTTCTGGTAGTGGTACCATCGGTGCCGATGATGGTACCACTCGTACCTTGAATATTCAGGGTGTTTGATTTTTTAGCTCCAAATTTTAAGCCAAATTGGGGTCTATAAATATCCTAAGTATTCTTACATGAAAAAATAAGAATGTGAAGGAAAATTTTAGTAAAATTCTATGGAATTGGGTTGAGAGCTTTCCTTGTTCTTTCAAGAGTGAATTATGTAAGGGAATGGCTGAAATTGAGTTGAAAAGATTGATCTCTTGAGCTTGAGAAAATGAGAGTGTAAATATTGTTCTCCTGAGCCTGTGAAAGAGAAAAAGGTATAAGGGGTGTTTGATTTTTGCTTGTAAAAGAAGATCGATAATGGACACTGGTTGGCCTCGAGTGAAGAAGGATCGGGAGTGAACATAGGTCAAAGTTTTGACAGAACCACTATAAAATATATGAGCATCTTTACCCTTGCCCCTCTTTAATATTGCATTCAAATTTGATTATTCTTAATAAGTTCTAAGAAAAACATGAGCATCTTCTTTTGATTTTTGTTTTACTATTGTTCTCGAAATTTATTGCTCTCAACTAATTCTAAGAAAAGAACTTATGTTTTCATTTTTACTTTAAGCAAAGGTTTTCAAACCGAGTCTTTTAGCACTTGCACTAATTCACCCCGCCCCCTCTTAGTGCCAACTTGATCCTAACAATTGGTATCAAAGCGAGGTTACATTCATTTAGATTAACACCTAAGTGAGTTAATGACTTCTTTTGGCATTAACAAAGGATATTCTATCACATGTCCTCCTATGTTTAATGGGACAGACTACACATATTGGAAAACTATAATGCAGATTTTCTTGATTTTGATGGATTTTGAATTATAGAATATTATCAAAAATGGAATTAATAAGTCATCAAATCCTATAAATGATTGGAATGATCATAAAAAAAGGATGTTTTCCTTAAATGTTAAAACTATGAATGATTTGTTTTGCACTTTAGATAATAATGAATTTAATTGAGTTTCTACTTGTGATTCAGATTTTGATATATGACACACATTAAAAGTCACAAACGAAAGCACAAGTAAATTAAAAGAATAAAAAATAAATAAAATAACTTGTAAAGAAAAACATGAGAATAATCTTCCAAAGAACATGATGGATTTGACATTGAAAATACAAGAACATCTTCCAAAGAATAAGAAGGATCTGACATTGAGAACACAAGAAGAACACCTTCCAAAGAACAAGAAAGACATTGAACTAAGAATAACAGATGACTCCTCGAGTGATATCTCGAGTGATGAGGACTATGACTTTGAACTTATAAAATTCATGAAAAAGAACAAAAAACATAAAAATAAACTGAAAAAGGATACAACTTTTTGCCATGAACGTAAGAAGCTAGGGTACTCCAAAGATCAAAAGGATAACTAAGAAGAAGTGGCTAACTATGCGCTCATGGCCATCCATGATAAGGTAAATAACTCTTCTAAAGCCTCTTTTAATTTTGAAGAGTTGTTAAATGTCTTTCATGAATTATTTGTTGAGTATAAAATGATTACAAAACTTATAAATCACTCAAAAAGGATTATGCATTACTTTTTAGTAAACTTGAAACTTTACATGATGCATCAATACCATGTACTTCTTGCTCGAAATGTGAAATGTTAGATGAAATTAAAAATGAAAATATCATATTAGAACAAACCTTAGAAAAATTTAAGATGGGCAATAAATCTCTAAACATGATCTTTACTAATAATGGTCATGTTTATAAGGAAGATGTCGACTTTATAGTTAATACTCATCAAAAGTCAACTATCTTTATCAAATGACCCACATTAAATTCTTCACCCAAAAACAAATATAATTTTTATAGTAGACTTGGACATTTTGCCTATAGATGCTTATTTAGAAGGATAGTTCACATAAGTTGGTTTGAGTTACTAAAGGAACCACAAACAACTCAAGCCATTAGTAAAAATGGGTAGAACTTTTCATGAGGGACCCAAAGTCAAATAGGTACATAAACCAAACCCCCTTCATTATAGTTTTGTTTCCAAATAAAGGTTAAGAGCACAAAATGGTATCATGATAGTGAATGCTTAAGGTACATGACTTAAGATCTAAAATATTTTTCAAGCTCACTAGCCTAAACAACAATAATAAAAAAAATTATTGACAATAATTTTTTTTAATGATTCATGGTTATACAATTAATCTTAATTACTTTTGATGATGCATGGCTTATGCATAGCTAAAGCATGCTAGTATAAAAATGAATTAGAACTAAATAACCTTAACTATTTTTAATGGAAAATTAACTACATTCAATTTTTTTGGAAAAGGGATCTTGATGATGATTGAATGCTAGATGGGTTGTCTGTTAGATAGGATTGATATGTTGAAAATTATTGGCTTGGATGTTGATTGATTTTAATGCAAATATTATTATTGAATGATTTAAATGTTATATTGATAGGTTGACTTAAAATATATTGTATGTTGTATATATTGTTCCTGAATGATTAATTTGAAAATTAGATGGGTGGTATGATTGAATGTTTGGTTATTCTTAAATTGCGACTTGAAATAAAATAAAATAAAATCATGCTTCTCTTCCTAGTATTTTTAGAAAATTAATTTATTTTTTGAAATGAGAATGACAATTGCATATTAACTCCTGGCATAAGTGTAGAGTTAGACTCACATAAGAAGAAAAATATATTATCAATAAAATCTTTTATTTGAAGATATTTTATTATTTTAAGTGTGTTATATTAATGGTCTTGATTATTTCTTTTGAAATGAAACTTATTTTTGTTTTAAACGATAATGTATAGATTTGGCCTAAATGATAAAGACATTCCATGAGAATTGATTGAGAGCTTCCCTTTGTCTTTTAAGTAGAAAGTGAGTTTAAGAGAAGGATTAATTAAGTTGTAAAAGTTGATCTCCTTAGCCTGAGAAAAAGATAGTGTAAAGATTGTTCTCCTAAGTCTGTGAAAAGGAGTAAGGTGTAAGTAAGGGATGTTTAATCTTCACTTATGAAAGAAAATTGATAGTGGACATCGATTGGCCTCGAGTGAAGAGGGATCGAGAGTGGATGTAGGTTAAAGTTTTAACCGAACCACTATAAAATCTATGGGTATCTCTACCCTTGTCTCCCTTTATTATTGCGTTCGAATTTGATTATTCTTAATTAGTTCTAAAGAAAGTATGAGCATCTTCTTTCAGTTTTCTCTTTACTATTATTCTCGAACTTTGTTGCTCTCAACTACTTCCAAGAAAAAAACTTGCAATGTTGGTTTTACTTTGAGCAAAGTTTTTCAAACTCAATCCTAACACATATATCATTTTAAATACATATATTGAATTCAACTTAAAAGAAATTTGATCGTATCAATATTATGATTCAATCATTTAAGCCCAAAAATCAATGTTCGATCAAGTTTCAAAAATCATAATCATTTCAAGTTTTAAATTTTAACAATTATCAATGTGTCATATCAATCAAAATATAACTATAAGTTAACCATTTGCATAATGAAGAATCATAAATACACTTCTCATCTTTTATTAAAAATATACTTCTTCTCCTTTATTAATAAAAGACATGAGCTACTACTTCTCACCCTTTATCATCATAAAAAAAAGAGAGAGTGATATCATGGTATCATGGTATCATGGTGCTACTTCTCCCCCCTTTATATCAATATTCTAATTATAAAAATAAAAATTACATTGATACCATAACATGAAGGATCTTAATATCAAAAATAAATTCAAGTTATGAGATATCAATTGATGATGGGGTATACAAGTCATGAATACAAAAGAATCATATGAAATAAATCTCACATCATAAATATGAAGAAGTCAAGTGAAAGATAATAATCCATCTGGATAAATCTTCTATTTAGTAAATAGTAAAAAAAAATATATGAGAACAAATAGTAAAAGATCTTGATTCATATAAATATCGAGAAGTCAAGTGAAAGATTATGATTCATTTCAATAAATCTTTTTCTTAATCATTAGCAAAAAAAAATTATATGAGAACAAATGATAAAAATTCATAATTCTTCCAAGATAAATCTCAAGTTATAAATATCAAGAAGTCAAATGAAATATCATGATTTATGTGGATAAATTTCTTTCTTAGTCATTAGCAAAAAGAATAAATCATAGGAGAAAAAATAAAAAAAAGTCTTGTTCATACAAAATAAATCTTAAGTTGTCAACACTGAAAAGTTAAGTGAAAGATCATGATTTTTTTTGGATAAGTTTTCTCTTTAGTTAAGCTCCATCTCGGAACCTAAGTTTGGTTAGGAGTAAAGCATCCCGAGGTTGACGCATCTCATTGGGCGTAGAGAAGCATTGGGAACCTTATTCGGAGCAGTTTCTTTTCCCGGCCCCTCGCCCCGACATAGCGCTTTTGGTTCGTTCTTCGAAAGAAGCCAATTATTCCTTATTCATTGATTTGAGGGAAAGGGAACCATACACCGAAAGCTAGATATTAAGGTTTTGGCTTGATGAGGAGAACTAAGCAGACAACCGGAGTTGGCTGCTGGCACAATAGGGTGGTGCCTTACCGCAGGCGCACGGTAGTGTTCATGGTGGTGCTTCAGGATTCCAATGCACTGCGTCCAAGATCAAATAGTAAAAATAAATAATCATAAGAGAGCAAATAGCAAAAGGTCATAATTTATAAAAATAAATCTCAAATTGTAAACATCAAGAGGTAAGTGAAAAATCATGATTCATTTGAAAAATTCTCCTATTTAGTAAGTAGCAAAAAATAATAATCATAGGCGAACAAATTGTAAAAGTTCTTGAATGATGCATTATCAAGACACATGAGTCATATTTGAGCACATCATCAATGCATTTAGGCTTAATTTGAGATAAAGATGTAGCATTTGCATAAATATTTTTTAATAAAGAACGAGTTTGAATGTCTTTTGATATATCTCTAATGATTAGCTCTTTAGGATATATATCTACATACTTTCAAAATAAGTTTTCTTTGGAAGTAGATGCATCTAAGATGCATTGGGGAGGAGATTATGATTTAAATTCAATATATCAAATTCAAAATTAGTATCAAAATTATTTTTCATAACTTTGGGAGACTCATTAAAAATAACATGGATAGATTCCTTGATAACTAAAGTTCTTTAGTTCAAATTTATGAGGTCAATTTTATATTTGTAAATCCTAATCTCCTAGCATTATGCTAAAGCCATGTATCATCGTTTAAAATTGAAAAATAAGTATAAACATTATTGCTCCTTAAAGTAATTATAAATTTATTCTTATTTGATATTTATATAATACAAGCATTAGATTTAAATTTAATAATATATCCCTGATCACATAGTCCTTAATACATTATATTTTAAACTATCTACTAAAAGAACATCTTTAATCAAAAGATTTGATTTGTTATTGATATTTCCAATGCCAATGATTTTTCCTTTATTATTGTCTCCAAAATATGGCATATTCTCCGTCTCGGTTAGTGAGTTTTAAGAAGTGTATTAGATCTTTGGTCATGTGCCTTGAGCATCCAATATCAAGATATCATCTTTAGCTCATAGCTTTATTTGGAGACATACCTACAAAAAAATAAAGTTTTGCTTTAGGTACCTATTTAAATTTGGGTCCTCGATAGTTATATCTACCTTTTCTGACTTTTGGCTTCAAATCATTTATTATTCCTTTATGAATGCAAACTAATTTATAAAAATTATATTTTTTTAAGAGAGCATGTATAAGCATAGTAACCAAATCTTCTACAAAAATTATATCTAACTTTAGGAAAAATATGTAGTGTGTCCTTTTATAAATTTTATTGGCTTTTGATGAGTATTACTACTCACAAAATAAATTCCTTCCTTTCGATATATACTACCTTGGTTAGCAAGAATCATATTTAATTATTTTTTATTTTAATTTTTTTTAATGTTTGTCGTAGTAATATGTTTTCCTTTTAAGAGGTTATATTATATAATTACTATCAATTAATTCTTCCAAGCAATGTTCTAGTTTCTCATTCATGGTAATTAGGTTTTTTTTTATATTTTCACGTGATTTTTGAAATGATTCCTTTTTATGTTCAAGATTAGATGATTTTAAATCTTCACATCAGAGCAAGAAGTACAAGATATATATTTGTCATGCATAATTTATAATGTATCAAATTCCTTAGTAAGTAATGCATCATCTCTTTTTAATGAATTATATTACTTACCAATCTTTTTGAGTTCATCATATAAATCATAAAATATATCAAGTAATTCATCATAAGATAAAAATAATTGAAATGAGTTACATACCTCATCATTAAAGACCATCAATGCATAGTTTGCCATATTATCATCTCACTTCAGCTTTTGTTCAAATGGTATTCTTTAATTATAAGTGCAATATCCTTCCTATTTCTTGAAAGGCTTTTCTCTGGTTCATAATGTGCTTTATAAGTCATTTTATAGGTCATTAAAGATCCTATGAATTCTTCAGGAGGAAGGTTGTTTCAGTCTTTTGCTTCTTGAATTGCAGTTACCTTTAGATTTCAACTTTTAGGAAGAGATCTTTAAATCTTACCAATTTAAGATTAGTATAAATTTTACCAAAAGCTTTTAGACCATTGACAATATCCATAAAATGGGTGTACATGTCACTAATAGTTCCATTTGGCTTCATTTTAAATAATTTATAATTATGTACCGAAAAATTAGTTTGAGATTCTTTAACTCTACTTGTGTTTTCATGAGTAACTTCATGTATGTATCGAATATCATATGTAGTGTCACAAGTAGAAACACGATTAAACTCATTTTATCTAATGTACAAAATAAAACAAAATTTGCATTCGTGTTTCTCAGTAAGTGCAGTTTATCCCATTAAATATAGGAGGCAAGTGATAGAGTGACCCTTTTGATTAACTAAAAAAATTAAATTTCTCTTAGGTGTTAATCCAATTGAGAGAACCATGCTTTGATATCAATTGTTAGGATGGTAATATGACTAATTAGTGCTATAGCAAAAAAGATCTGATTTAAAAAGTTCGATCAATAAATTCGTATTGAAAATGCATTTAACTAAAGGTGCAAGTTAGGATAGTGAGTAAAGTAAATTAGTAATAATAACAAAACAAAACAAGAGAATGATGTAAACCGACTTATAGTGGTTCACTCGTCCCGACCTATGTCCACTCCCGATTCCTCTTCCATTGAGGTCATCAACTTTCATTAATGATCTTCTTTCTAATGGACGAATATTAACTATCCTTGTTACAACCCTTTTCCTTTTAACAAATATAGGAGAGAACCTTTATACCTCTCTTTTACACCTCATACCTCATACAATTGAGAATCAATTTTAAACTCAAGGAGGAGGAAGAGACTCAATCAATGCTTAGAGAGAGTTTACAATTCGTTTTCCATCTAAAATTCTTACTCTATCAACCAAACATGAGTGGGGTATTTATAGACCCCAAAAGGTTTTAAGAATATAGCCAAAATTTTAAATCCCTGAGATTTCGGGGTACTAGTGATACTACCATTGACGTCAAGCTGTACTACTGCCAAAACAAAGCTAGGAATCCTGACTTTGGCGGTACCACGACAGCCTAGACAATACCATTGTCAGAACTTTTGAAAAAGCACAAATAGTACTTTTCGACTCTCAAACGATACCACCACTTGGGCCAACCTCAAGTCACTAAATTAGCCTTACAACAAACCTAATTCGACCATAGTTTAAGCCCAATGGGCTTCTAATTAAATTGACATGGTTTAAGCTCAATGTTAACTCAATTTGACCTCAAACAACCCCAATCAAGACTTAACAACTTCAAACACATATCTATCACAATCACAAAGCTTTCAACACGTTGTCTTATATTCTAACATATCATCTGATCATCTGGTACTTCGTTTGAACCTCTAATGTATCGTCCTTTCTTTCGTATATCGCTCTATCTATCAGCATGTTGACTTTCCATAACATCTGATCTTTTGGCACAGTCCCAATCTTTTCCATCGAATGCCTGAACTCATGACACGATGTCTATCATTCGGCACATCAACCAATCATCCGACCCGATATCCAATCCATGACATAATACTTTCTAGTCCAATATCTGATTCTCCTACTTTGACTATTTACTCTATGATGATTTGTGTCCGTGATCGAAGTTTTTCTTGTATTATATATCTTCAAAGGTTTATTAGTCTATAATCTTATCAATTGATTTCATCATCAAAATTTAAGATTCAATATCAATAACTAGATTATAATTAATATATCCAAATTAAGTGATATTCTTGAAGACGTAGATCATAATATATTAATTGAAGTATCACACTCGTATTAGTTACATGTGGATTTGACTTTGGAAAATGGCGGTGAAGACTCCCTCGAGTGTGAAAGGAGGAGACAAGGAACCCTTGAGGTCAAGGTCTTCTAATACTTAATGACCGTTTACATATCAATATTCTATCCCGAACAAGCCGTCATCTCCACCTGTCTTGGCTTATTTCTTGACCCAATCAAGCATAGCAAAGAAGAAAGCTTGTGCTTGTTCTTCTGACCTCCTCAATACAAGGCAGAAGTAGATTGCTGGTTTCAGGGGATGCTGTAGGCGTAGATGGGAAACCCGCTCCACTCTCTCTTACTCGCCTTCTTCTTCGCTTTCTTTGTCAGCCACCGTGCTTCCAGATCACTGGTTTTGGCGCAGAAGTCGACGGCGTCGGTCGACGTCGGCGTCGTGCTCGACCTCGGGACCGAGACAGGGAAGAGGAGCCGGACGAGCATCTCCATGGCCATCGACGACTTCTACGCCCTCCATAGAGATCACGCCACGAGGGTGGTTCTACATGTCAGGGACTCCAATAAAGATGCCGTCGGCGCGGCAGCAGCAGGTACTGTATCTACCACGAAGCAGAGTAGTAGTCGTTCGTTTCCTTGGCGTTCTCGCAACCTTGTTTCACCTTCCTCGACTTCGATCCGTCAAGACTACTGTTGCCGCAGCCACGCTGTAGGTTTAGATAAGCTCACGAAGAAGAAGATTAGGAGGCCGTACATTTCGGTGTATAACATGGGAACTAACATGCTACGAAGCCTACATAATTAATATAATGCACGTGAAAGGATTCCTTATGTCTACGTGATTGCCTGCGCCCGAAGTCATTTCTTATTTGGCTGTGGCGAGAAGATTGATGCTGGAAGAGACCTTACTCGAGCGACCTAATCTTTATAAACTTGACTTACCATTCCCGATCTTGTTTGTTGTTGATGAGAGTTAGGAGTTAATATATTGTAGTTGATTTGTTTTAATTAGAAGACAGTAATTGTTGATAAATCACTTATATTTTCTCTTTTGTTAAAACCACCAAAGCTAGAGATATTTATATTCTCAAATAAAAGCTTTAAAATTGCTCTATCAATCTTCATCCTACACAATAATATCTATTGAGGGAAAGCAAAAAAATAAAAAAAGAAACTAGTGGACACATATTTTAAATAATGCATTTTTTTTAGTGTTTATCTTATGTCTAATTCAGTCAAATTGGACTCTGAGAACTTCCGCTGCCAGTGGATGCCAAGTTGGACGAGCGCAGGCCCTGTGACCTTTTGACCATAATCAGTTGACCATTCAAATAAGCGAACCAATCGGTTCTCCTCTTTTGGAAGTCAAACTTCTGCTGGCTTGACCAATGTCACGGATTTGAACTGGTCAACTTTTATGATCGTCACATAAACTACCGAACTGCTTCACTCGTGTTTAGTGCTCACTCTTTTGCTGCTCATGCTTGGCTGCAGCCGTTGACCTGCTCAAGAACGTCGAAGTCAAGGCCATCATCGGCCCCGTGACATCCACCGAGGCCGCCTTCCTCATTCAACTCGGTGACCGGACTCACGTCCCCGTCCTATCCTTCTCCGCCACCAACCCCGCCCTCTCCCCCGCCCACACCCCCTACTTCGTCCGCACCACCACCAACGACTCCTCCCAGGTCGCCGCCATCGCCGGCGTCGTGCAACACTTCCGCTGGCGCGAGGCGGTCCTCGTCTACGCCGACACCGAGTATGGCACCGGCATTGTTCCCTTCCTCACCGACGCCCTCCAGTCCGTCGACGCCCGCATCCCCTACCGCGGCGTCATCCCCTCCGAGGCCACCGACGCCCAGCTCGACGGGGTGCTGCGCGAGCTCAAGGCCGCGGAGGCGCGGGTGTTCATCGTCCACATGTTGCCCAACCTCGCCCTCCGCCTCTTCCGACGGGCCAAGAAGCTGGGAATGATGAGCCGAGGCTACGTGTGGATCGCCACCGACGGGATCACTAGCGTCCTCGAGCTGCTCGATCGGCAGGCGGTCTTCGAGGCGATGCAGGGAGTGATCGGCGTGCGGCACTACGTGAACAGATCCAAGGAGGTCACCAACTTCACAGCCCGGTTCAAGTGGAGATTCCAGCAGGACAATCCCGCCATCGAGCCGGCCGATCCCTCGGTCATCCAACTGTGGGCTTACGACACGGCTTGGGCGGTGGCGATGGCCGTCGAAAAGCTGCATCCGGCAAGCTCCGCCGTCAAGAGCTCACGTTCCGGGAATGACTCGACGGACTTGTCCCAGCTAGGCGTGAGCCAGACCGGGCTGGCTCTCCGGAACGCCATCTTCGACACCCGCTTCCGTGGCTTGGCCGGAGAGTGCCAGCTCGTGGACGGTCAACTCCAGTCATCGGCCTTCGAGGTAGTCAACGTTGACGGAGAAGGAGAGACGACGGTCGCATTCTGGACTCCAGAGAACGGGATCTCAGAGCATCTCAACTCCACCGCCAGCGCCGGCCTCAAGTCCGTCGTCTGGCCGGGCAACTCGACGGAGGTGCCGAAAGGCTGGGAGATACCCACCGATGGGAGGAGGCTTCGAATCGCCGTTCCGGTCAAGCACGGATTCGACCAGTTCGTGAGGGTGGAAACCGACGCGATGACCAACCGGACAAGCGTCACCGGCTTCTGCATCGACGTCTTCCAGGCCGTCATCGATTCGCTTCCGTACGCCATCACCTTCGACTACATCCCCCTTGTGAACTCCTCCAAATCCTACGACAATTTTGTCTACCAGGTCTACCTCAAGGTTGGTGCAGGTCTACCTCAAGGTTCAGCGCCGCCATGCTCCCAAGTATCTGACTGCTCGTGATGATGAACAGAACTTTGATGCAGTGGTCGGCGACACGACGATCATCGCCAACCGGTCGCAGTACGTGGACTTCACGATGCCGTACACCGATTCGGGGGTGTCGATGGTCGTGCGGGTGAAGGACGTCAACAGCAAGGACATGTGGATCTTCTTGGAGCCTTTGCCGATCGATCTCTGGCTCGGGAGCTTGGCCTTCTTCGTGTTCACTGGGCTCATGGTGTGGGTGATCGAGCACCAGGAGAACCCGGAGTTCGCCGGGAAACCGCTCGACCAATTGGGCACCATCTTCTACTTCGCCTTCTCCATCCTCGTCTTCACGCACAGTACATCACCATCACGAAGACCTCTGTGATGATCCAAGTACACAGTGACAAACTCTCGCTAAGCCATTCGATGTTGGATTTGGTTTTCAGAGGAGAAGCTGACGAGCAACCTGACGAGGTTCGCGGTGATCATGTGCACGTTCGTGGTTCTGATACTGACGTCGAGCTACACGGCGAGCCTGACATCCATACTGACCGTGCAGCAGCTCCAGCCGACGGTGACCGACGTGAACCAGCTGCTGAGCACCGGGGCGTACATCGGCCACCAAGATGGATCTTACACCGTCGGGATGCTGAAGCGAATGGGGTTCCAAGATCACAAGTTCAAGAACTACAGCACACCTGATCAGTACGCGGAAGCCCTATCCAAGGGGAGTGCTAATGGAGGTGTCGACGCAGTGTTCGACGAAATACCATATCTAAAGGTCTTCCTCTCGAAACACTGTGCCGACTTCACCATGGTCGGTCCGATCTACAAGACCGATGGCTTCGGCTTCGTGAGTCTTTCTTGCCGTGACATCTTAGATTCCTCTCCAGCTTCAGGGGTATCACATCTCGTCTTCTACAGGTTTTTCCTCGAGGATCGCAGCTCGTAGCTGACGTTTCGAGGGCCATCCTGAACGTGACAGAGGGGGAGAAGATGGCAGCGATCGAGAAGAAATGGTTCGGGGATCGAACCAACTGCACACCGCAGAGCAACAGCCTCAGCTCCTCGAGTCTCGCCTTCCGGAGCTTCGGCGGCCTCTTCCTCATCACCGGAGCCGTCTCGGGGCTCGCATTGCTGATCTGCGTGGCCAAGTTCATCTACCATGAATGGGATGAACTCAGAACTGCCGCTTCCGAGAAGACGTCTCTCTGGAAGAAGATAGTGGCGGTGCTGAAGCACTTCCACGACGTCGACGGGCCTCGCCCTTGCGTTACCTTGAAGAGGGATGACTACGGGGAGTTGGACGACGGAGATCTGAATCAAATTGCACGCCCAGGGGACGCTGCAGGGCTGCAGGTCTCGGTTGGTTCACAGAGCCCTGTGAGCGTATCCGACAGCTCCGACTTCAGCTTTGCTTCACCGGAAGAGGGAATGTCATCTACGGAGCCTAGTAGTCCATATCACTATGCCACTGTGGGAATGGCAGAGATCAGGGAAACAAGATAACGGTGACGCTCATCGAATGAAGCCAAAAGATTCACAAGAATTTTGAGTTCAGCGGCTGCCTCCTCAGCTTAGCTTATTTTTAAGCCATTGTCGTTCCTTTAAGACCAAGAAGGAATCGAATGTTGTAATGATGTGATTAGAGAACGGAAATATAAAAAAATAAAAATAAAACTGATTCAGATATCAGTCAAATATGCTTCGTCCTAATGGAGGCCGATTGAGAGGGGAGAGCAGTCCAATAGCCAATGATAGAAGAACAAAATACCATTCGATATATAAAGGGTTGAAGTCGGTAAGTATTATCTAGTTTTTTTCATTTGAAAATAGGTCGTTTGGAGGATAAGTTAATTGGAGAACAAAAATACAAATTCAGCAATTTTTTTAAAGAGAAAAAGCCCTTTGAAATCATGGATTGGTTTCCAAGTCTTGGTAGGTAGGATATGGAAGAAAAATAATTTGAGCCTCTTAAGGTTTTTCTATAATGCATTCATCGTCATTTTTGTGAGAGAGTGTGAAAAGGTTTTTTATGAAGTTAATTCAAGAGAAATTTTTTTCTTATATTTTATCTCGAGCTTTTCTTTATGGATATACACTAAGGTGTTAGAAAAAAATATAAGATATTTAGATTTCGATTAAAAAATTAATAAAATAATAAAATAGAAGAGTCTAAGTTTAGAAGAGCCCTCAAACACATAATCATTATCTTAAGATGAAATAAACTGATCAAGATTTTTACCCTAAAATTCAATTGGTATTATTATTCTCAGGGGCACGATCGTGAAATGACTTGACTAGTCTCTTTCAGTGAACTAAACAGTAAAATCAAATAATAGAGTATATATCTAAATAGGAGTTGTATCGATTAAAGATTTAAAATTTTATTTATAGATTCTAAAAGTGCCCCAAAGATTACCGATATAATCTAATAAATATATATTTTTCATTATGTAACCACCAAAAAATAATTTTAAAAAATTTTAAATTTTAAAGCTAATTTCAATAATCTCTCACAAAACTTAAAATGTTTAAATAGTAAAATTGAAACAATTAATGAACAAAAATAAATTAACAAAGTGACTGCTAGATTCTTAACTATGTGGTTAGTAAAGTTACTTTATAAAGTTTGAACTTTATAAATAGCTTTTAATCAAAGGAAGTGGAGTTAATCAAATTTGTACTATTGTATACACAGTATAGATAATTAGTCACAAGAGTATGCATTAATCGCTATGCATAAATCTTGATTTTTCATAAAAAACTTTTAAGGATTGCCCAGTTCCCTAGTTACACTTATATATAGATACCACTTATATAGGAGAGCCCCTGTCAAGGATGTGTAGAATCATATCTCATTGAAAATATCATTTCATGTCTCCTTGAGAGTCAAAATTCTTCATTTACACTACCAAGGAGCAACAAACATTTGCTATAGGGATAGGGCTCGGAGTTATACTCTATATTTATGTAGTAACATATTTTCATTTTTTATTTTTCAATATGCTCCTAGGCCAATCAATCAATTTATTACTATCATATTAAATATCCTTCAAGATATTTCATATAAAAAAGGTTAAGTTCCCACTATTGGAAGACCCATTATAGGTTCATGGATGATTTAATGACAATAGTCATTTCATTTATGCCTTTATGAAAACTATCATGATATATTATTTTATCATACTTTTTTTAAAAAAACTATTAGCATTCATAATAACATATAATTCATGTAATGAATCATGATGAATCATGCATTTAAGCAATTGAAATACATACTTAAATATCAATAGTAAATATGTCAATAAAAGTGTAAACAAATTGGTACATCCAAAGAATATATGTAAGGCCTCACATTTCTAATAAAATTTAAGCTTTGCTAGAATACAGAACATTATTTCATCATGCATCGCATGATTTTTTTTCTTAAATCTTGTAATAAGATTTTGATAAGCATAAACATTTATTAAAATTCTCAAAATGCTAGAAAATTTTAACATCAAGAAGTTAACATAAAACTCACGATATGCATTGCATATGGTATTTTAAAATTTTTTATGGTTTTACAAATGCATCATCATAATTTCACATGTGCATGATACTGTCATAATATATATATGTTAATTTTCATGTAACACAACCCCTAGATTTAAAGGGAAATATAGATAATTTATCATTATAGATATTACTAAGAAAAGAGAATTTATTCTATCAATTTCTTCTCAATGATAGAAATAATTCAATATTGAACATCCAAATTTTAGTATATTAATAGAATATAAAAGAGTGAGTATCGACATATAAGATGGGCAAATGTTTCTTTAGATATTTAAAATTTGTCACAACCACAAGTAGTTTAAGTTCCCACAGAAACAATTAAGAAATAAAATATGCTAAGAGAATATGATTGATTATAAATTGTTAATAGTTATCGATTGTTCGAACCCTTGCAAATTCTAAGTTTGGGGTTGATCTCTACAGGGGATCAACCCTCCTTGGAACTCTATAGGGGTTTCTCTCTCATCAGCTATAATAGCTGAAAAAGATTGATCTATTGCTTGGCAAAAGATGTAGTAACTATATACTTTATATAGGATCTTCAAACCCCAATTCCTAATAGGGCTCCTTACTTCAACTAAACCAAGACTCATACTTCATCTAAACCAAGACTCCTACTAAACTAAGATTTCAACTACTAATCTAACTCTTAATCAATACGGAATAAAGTTTCATTTAAGTGAAACTCCTCCTCTCTCTAACCTTAACTGACTTCCCCTTATCAATTTGGGCGACCTATTGGGTTGACTACAATTTTGACTTGGTTGACTCCGCCCGAATCTAACTCCCACTCCAATTTAGCCTAATCCTAATTCTATTAAGATTTGGGCTGATTTATTACAATTGACTCAAATCTCATCCTAGCCGACCTAATTTCAGGTCTAGGCTAGTCAATAAGGCTCAATCTAAGGACTTGACTCAATTGACTAGGACCTGACTTAGTTGGAGCCTAACAGACCCACCTTCTTCAAATTAATCTTGTCCTCAAGGTTAAGACTCCATGGCTCTGAGTCATGATCTGTAACTCCTCATGAGACTTCCTGTGGCCCTTATAGAAGGCGCACCATGCTCCTTGCAGTCCAGCATTAGGAGTAGTGTCTAGACGATGATTCGTCGCAATCCTACGATCTTATGCAATCATCAGCTGAACTTGAGCCTCCTTATTAGTCGAAATATCATGTGGGTGGACCTAGGTTGAGTCGTCCTCTCTAAGCTTCCATTTGCGGTGAGATTCCTAGAGGATTAGTTATAATTCTGAATTGATGCATAGATCTTATCCATAAGTTACGGCTCCAATATGATCTCCAATTTTGTAGAGTCCAAAGAAATTGAGAGACCACTTCCATGAGGCTGGAGTCTTCATAGATTCCTGCTGGTAGGGTTGAAAACAAAGGAAGACTCGATCTTCAATAGCAAACTTCCCTCTACTATGGCGTTTGTCGGGCGATTGTTTCTTTCTTGTGGGGGTTGGGGTGTGATTATTTGTAAATGGTAGTCATGCTTTCCTCTGAGATGGTGGCTACCCTACATTAGAGTCCATGGTAATGTGAACCTAATCTGAGTTTGGAGGGAGTAGAAGTTGTAATTTTTAGGACTTTTTTTCTGTCTCCCCTTTGTGTCGTTGACCTGTATCATGCCAAGCCATAAATTCAGCAATGGCCAACATTTCCTCATCGTAAATCGATAGCTTCAAGTGATATGGAGAGGGCTTTGCTAATATAGGCTAGCAGTTGGCCATCTCGCATGAGATCAATACAAATTCTAGCTCTCGATGCATCAATCATAAACACTTTGTCAGAGTCAAGTAAAGCTAGCACCAGCGAAGAGTAGGGGTTACAACTTGGCTGGATGACCCATGTTTTAAGCATTTCATTTACAATCCTCTCTATTTTTGCTTTCTAGTATTGAGGATAATGATATTGCAAAGTGTTTACTATTGGTTTGCCCAGGAGAATCGAAATTTGGTGGTCATGTCGTCAGGTAGGAAGTAGACTGTGTGGTTCGATGAAGATGTACAAAATTCAACAAGCAATTGGAGAAAGTTTGAGTCTTCAATTTTTGTCAGCTCCCTCATATGTTATTGTTGGAGTTACATTAGGAAGCCATTATTCACTTTGTGCAAGACTTTCTCTATTTGCTACATTGAAACTGTCGTCATGTTGCTATCGTGTTTCCCACGTAGGATCACATGTTTCTCATGGCTGAAAATTTTCATGATAAATCTGAAAAATTTTCAAGAAATATCACCTAACATAGTCAGCCATTTGATATCGAGCTTGGCCTCATAATCATTAAGAGGGAGGAGGAAAAAATCAACAATAATCCTTTACCCGTATAAAAACAATTTCACTTGTGAGCACTTCAAAATTTGACCATCGATGACCTTAACATCAAATCTGCTACAATCCTCGATATGAAGTGTCATTCAAGCAGTGACCTTGCTGTTCATAAAATTATTGGTGTGCTCGATATCGATGAGGATGGTGATTGGTTGTTGTTTTAAGTAGTTCTCTCACTTTTCATCATCTGCAGGTTCGTGTAGTTGGTAAGAGCATATATTATATAATCAACCGACTATTGTTCTTCCTTTATGACCTCCTCCTCGTGCTCGTGGACCTCCTCCTTCAAACCTTCAATGGGTTCAATCAGAAGAAGACATCCCTTTTTGCATCGATGGTCGTGTCTCCATGGTTCGTCGTAATGCCATTAAAGGCCCTTCATCAATCTATTGCGAAGTTCTTCTCTTGTCAATTTCTTTGGCAGCGAGGGGCAGTTGGGAGCATAGGGTGTTGAAGGTTTATATGGTGATGGTCTAGGAGTGGTCCTTGTCCTTTGGGCATCTTGGTTGAGTCGCTCCTCTTGGATGCGGGCGTAGGAGATGGCAACCCTCAATGTATACAATTCTCGCGCCTTAACTTCACATCTGATCTCTGACTTAAATCCTTCGATGAACATCCCTAGCAACTATTTTTCAAATCAATATTGAGTTTAATTTGAAAGATGCTCAAAGATGGTTTGATATTCTTGCACGGCTGAGGTTTGATGAATCTTTATGAGTTAGTCATTCGTGTCCTTGTACTCCATTGGTCCGAAGTGAGCAGCCGCTCTTAAATGGCCTCTATATAGGGACTCCATGGGTGTACTCAAAACAATTATATCACCGTATAGCATCTCCTTCAAGGTATATGGTAGCGATGTCCACCAAAGAAGCCTCTAGTGTCCGATGATAACGGAAGTAGCGTTCTGCGCACGAAAGCCATCCTATCGGCTGTCCCTCTTCCCATCAAGGGAAATTCACCCTCATACATGGCTGCATCAAATTAGTGGCTTGTTCTTTAGTTTTGGGAGGCCTCTCTAAACTTTTACCTTGCTGCAATTTTATCGGGCTTGGAGATCGACCAATTCTGAATTCTGCGAAGAGAATTAGTGTCTCATTCTTCATTTTTAGGAAGCCTCTCTGAACATGTTTAAAAGGCCTCCAACTTGGCACTGATCTGATATATTGATGCCATGGCTTAAGACCCTTTATCTGTGGTGTTAAGATCCTTCTTTTGCTATTAGGTCAATGGTATGAATTGATTGGGTGGATTGGTGGCCAAAAGAGGTGGTGGATCAAGGGTAGATGGCTACAGTTTGGGTAATAGGTTGCTATTTTTTACTATTGTTGGGGCTATGGTTTGGAGCTACTATAGAGGTCGTATAGGAGGTATGTGGCTAAGGTTTAAGGTTAGAGGAATGCTTCAGGGTTGCTATTGATGACAGTAACAAATTTGGTAGGGATTGGGTGTGGATGCAGCAAGTAGTACTGAAGGTAGTGCAGTAAATTTTTTCGTCAAAGAGGATGTTGTTGATGCTATTGTTTGGGGTTGTTGTAGAGGCTGTAAGGGTAGTTTAGTGATAGAGGTTTAGGGTTAGGGGAGTGGCTTTGTTGATGGCAGCAACCGATTTAGTAGGGATTGTTAGCCAAAAGGGTGATGGATCAAGGTTGCGATTTAGAGTACTGTTTGGGTTATGTTTTTTTGGGGTTGTTAGGGTTGGCTATGGATTATGGAAATATGCTATGATGGCTACATCTTAAGGCTAGAGGGGTGCCCTAAAGATGATGTGGTTGGTGGCAATAAGATGGGTAGGGTTTTGGTGATTTGCAAGAAGAAGAGCAAAAAAAGGTACAACAATAAAATTCTTCATCGAAAAAATTTCAACAGTATAGATGTAATTTTTTTTAGTAGTTTCTAATAAGGATTCAAGTAAAAGGTAATGTCGACAAAAAATTTATAGGTGAATACGACAACAAAGAATTCAACAAGATTAAGGAATACGATAAGGTGCTACGGTAGAATTTTACGTTAAAAGTCCAATAGTTTAGACATAAAATATCAACAATTTATATTAATAATTTATGCATGAAACTAAAAAGAAATATGATGTTAAGGAGTGCCAAAGCCATTGTAAAAAACTCATAGAAGATTGGATAGAAAAATAATGGCAGCAAGATCAAAATAGGGCAATAGTATGTGGTTGAATTCTATAGCATAACTTTCATTGTAAAGATGGTAACTTTGTGATGAAGAGTTATGCAGCATAATAAATGAATATTTTTTGGATTTTTTTGGTTTGAGGATAACTAAATGGTAGTAATAGTAAGATAGATTTACCAAAACTTAATGTAATTCTTTGGAGGGATTGAGAGATGATCTACGGTAGTGGAGATGATGACGAAATTCGATAATAGTCTAAGCAATTACATGAATTGCTTGGGCGAATGTGGAAGGATGATGGTGATAGAACTCCAGAATGAGCTCTATAGATTTTAATCCTTGAGGGGGATCAACCCTTGGAACGCTGTATGGGTTCCTCCTTCCTAAACTCAGCACAAGGCTGAATTAAAATTGTAGATTGCTTCCTTTAAGAGGGGGGTGGCTACATCTTTAAATATGCATCAAAACCCTAGCCTAAAGGGGGTGCTTGCCTAAGTAAAATTATCTCTTTGCCCCTCCTTAGCCAACCTGCCTTAATAGAAATAAGGGGCAGCTAGGTTGACTCTATAGCCGACCTAAGTAGGGGGAAACCTTAGCGAACCAACCTAGTAAGGGGGGCAATGGTCAGTAAGCCCTAAGGGCTAATCTAAACCCTAGTCATACTCCTTTACAAGATAAAGTAGCTTTATTACAATCTAGCATGGTTTTATTGACTACTTCTAGGGAGATTATGACTCAACTCTATTGGAATTCTATCAAACCCGCTCTCTTAAAATCAGCCTTGTCCTCAAGGCTGAAGTTTCATAAACTTAAGGAACTAGGTCTTCAGCTCCTCATTAGCTTGGGTGTCAGTTGGAAGAACTTGAGTTCAGTCATCGTCTTTAAATTTTCATTTGATGTGGGATACTTGGAGGATCAACTGTAATTTTAATTTGGTGTATGGATCTGATATCTAGGTTAGGGCCCCAATATGATCCCTAATTTTGCAAGGCCTAAAGAAATAAGGAGATCACTTTTTTTAGGCTTGAATTTTATGCTGGTGTAGTTGGAGATGAAGGGGGACTTGATCTTTCTCAGGAAACTTTCATTCTGCTCCAGCATTTGTCAGGGGGAAGTTTCTTCCTTGTATGGGTTGTCACGTGGTTGCTCTATAATAGTAGTTATGCCTTCTTTTGGAGTGAGGGCTATCCTCTAATAAAATCTCTAGTGGTGTGAGCCCGATCTAAGTCTAAGGTGGATAGGAGTGGTGATTTTTCAGGGCCCACTTTTACTTTTTTGAGTTGTTGACCATCATGCATGAGGATAGTGCTAACTCTAGATGTGTCTGCTTCAATAATAAACATATGACCACGATTTGGTGTGGATGACATCGAGGTCACGAAGGCGATAGTTCCACTTGACCAAGGTGATACATCTTTCTTTATAATGAGAGGGATGATGTTTATGCTTTGTTGAGTCCTACGAATGATCCTTCCCCTTTTCTGATTTTGCCACTGGAGGGGCTCAATTTTCTTATGGTCTTAGGCCATAGATCAGAGGTCATCATCAAGGAAGTCTTTAAACATCATGGTATGATCCTGAGGAAAATCATGGAAGTCACCTAGGATCTAGAAGTGCTGCATCAGCAACCATGGTGAGTTCGACAGGATGTAACACTTTAGAAGTAGCTTATCTCCGGGGAAAAGGATGTACGAAAGCAGAAAATAAGCATGGCCGAATAATTCATGTCTCTGTTATCTCTTGGATAATCCTTTTATCTTCGACCTTCTGAGGTTGTATGAAGTAATCTGGCCGAGCAACAATTGGTAGAAGTTTCAGCATAGGAGGGTTGGCCAACTTTAAAGGAGGTAATCGACTCGGTTTAATAGAAATGCCCAAAATTTTAGCAAGCTATGAGGGAGGGTTATTATCTTCAATCTCATGAAACCATTGAATTTGAATTGGGAAATCAATGGATTTTTCTTTTAGTACCCCCTCCAAGTGTTGTGTTGTGGTTGTAGTCGATGGGCTCCCTCGTAGAATCACCTGCTTTCTTTTTCTAAAAAATTTCATGGTTAGCTTTAAAAAATTTCAAAAAACATCTCCAATTATGGACAACCAATCAATGCCAAGCACTATATCAAAATCATCAAGGGAGAGAAGGAAAAAATTAGCAACTACATCTTGCTCCTGTAGGATTAGTTTTACTCGTGAGCACTTCTGGTTGCACTTCAGAATTTGGCCATTAGCTACCTTGACTTCAGACCCGTTGTAATCTTTTTTTTTTTTTAGCATTAAGTGGGTAGCAACTTTACTACTCATGAAGTTGTGTGTGCTCTTGGCACCGATGAGGATGATGACGTACTGCTATTCGAGAAACCTTTCGATCTTCAAGTTTTGCAGGTTGGTGTAGTCGGCTAAGGTAGGGATCGTGTAGGTGGCCGGTTATGATGTATCCTTCTCCTTAGGCTCGAGAGTCATATCTTCAAGTTTGGGTTCTTTAGTGGGTGCAATCATTAGCAGTGTCTCCTTTTTATATTTATATTCTAGGCTCCACAGTTTATCACAGCACCCACATAGACCCTTTATCGATCCATCATGAAGGTCTTCTCTTGTTAATTTCTGTGGCTGAGGGGGTCGGTTGATAGTAGGAGGAGGTGAAAGCTTCGGTGCCACTGGTCGGGGAGCAACTCTAGTCTTCTAAGCTTCATAGTTAAATCGCTCCTCTTGAGGTTGTGCAAAGGAGATGGCTACCTTAAATATGTACGACTATTGCGCTTTAACTTCTTTCTAAATCTTTGACTTCAAACCCTCAATGAAAGTCCTTAATATCTGTTTTTTAAACTAATCATAAGTTTGATTAGATAACCTTTCAAACCTGGTTTAGTACTCTTAGATGGTGGAGGTTTGACGGATCATCGCTAGTTCTTCGCTAAGGTTCTTTTTATAATCCAAATTTACACTGCGTTGTGATCTTATTGGGCTTAGTGATTGGCCCAATCTAAACTCCTCAAAGAGAACATGTAATTTAATATCTATATGCATCTCAAGAGCCTCTAATTTGGCTTTGAATAAGCCCACTAATGTCATGATGTAAGGATCTCTATAACCTATCAAATCAAATCGATTAAAGAGTGTAGCTACCTTCTTCTAGTTGAAGGCAGCAATAGCAGCGATGTCGGGGCTACAATGGTAAAGTCTCTAAGTAGAGGATGGTAGCCAAGGGTAGCAACAATGGCGGAGGAAGAAAATGGCAGCAATAACGTTGACTGCGGTCCTTCAGTGATGCTGTAATGTCATCGAGGCTACAATTTTTAGATGGCTGATATTTATTGAAAGATGACAACTAAGAGATCTGAGCTTGTAGGCAGCAGTGATGGCAGAGGAAGAAGAGGGCAGCAACAACATCGGCTGTGGCTTCGGTGCGACTTCGTGGCTGCAGGTGGCATCGGTTGCGACAAGGGTACAACTGCAATAGGAGGAAGATGGGGCAGCGATGTATACGACTATTGCGGAGGAGGGCAGTAGTGGTACGGTGTGAGAGATGGCTGCTATTGTGTTTAATTTGTTACTAGCCGTGATCAAGATAGTTGGTAGTGAACGATTGTTGCGGGCTGCGATGTAAATAGATTGCAGCGAAAGATCGTTGCTGGTAGCTTTTTGTTGCAATGATCGCTACTGGCTACGATCAAGGAGGATGGCAGCAAGAGGTCACTGTTGATAGCGTTGGGCAGCAAAAGATGCATGCTATGGTTAAAGGGATAAGGGAGATTGGGCGGCTGAAAGGTTGGTGGACCAAACGTTACGATTTTTGGGTGCGGTTTGTGGCTGTTTTAGGTGCGATTTGGGGCTACAATTTTATGGAGTTTAGGCTACAAATTAGTATGATTTTAGGGATGTGATAGCAATAGATGAAGGTTAGGGAAATAGATTTTTAGATATGGGATAGATGGTAGCAAAGGTAGGTGTATCGGTAAGGAAAGTTGGCTGAAAAGGTAAGTGGATTGATAAGGAAGTAGGCTGTGGTTAAGGCTAATTTGGGTGGCTGTTTGGGTTTGGTTTATGATAAGATTTGGAGAGATTTTTAGTGAGGATGGTAGGGTTTAGAGATGAGGAAAAGAGATTCTAAAATCTCACAAAAAATAACACTTAAATCTGATAGAATTCGGTAAAAATAGGTGTTGTGATGTGTTGTCCTATCAAATAAATTTTATGTTAAAGAAACGATGACTTCTCGACATAAATTCCAGAGAAAAGTTCAAAAAAATTATATAAAAATCCTTGGTTCAGATGTTGGTAACATCGGTAAAAAGTTTAGCAAAATTTTGGCAGTATAGGGAAATAGGGCAAAAGACGAAAGGCAGATACTTCATCATAAAAATTTCAGAATTGTGTGATGGTGAAAGATTACACAAGAAAATTGGTTCAGAAGGAATTTTTTTTAAAAATCAATCTTAGATAAAAGGTAAGTTGATCTTTAGAATTGTATAAAAATTTCGACCAGAAAGGATGAACAAAAGTTTGGTTTCAAGATGCCAATAAATGGAAGGCAGATTCTACATTGTAAAATTTCAGTACTATGTAACAAAGAACCACAATATTATAAGTCCATATCCAAAAAGAGTTTTTTCACGAGATCAATCTTAGATAAAAACTAAGACGATCTATAAAATTGCATAAAAGTTTCAGCCAAAAAGGATGATTGGAAGTTCAGTTTGAAGAAGCAACAATTGGCTAAAAATTTCTGCAGTGTTTCACTTTTGCAACGATGATAACGTTTGCGACGAACAAAATTTGCAACAGATAAAATTTGAAAAAAGATATTCAACATGTAAAGTAAGGAATCTTGAAGTATTGAAGAGGCATAGATAATAAAAATATACCAGATTTCTAGATCAAACGTAGGAGGCAATGACAGATTGATTTGATCTACGATCGGGATGGAAGGTGGTGGATGGAGGCGACGTCAAAAGCAATTATAGGAATTACTTGGAATATGGAGGCATGGATGATGGCTACAGGGGCAGCATAATTGTTGCTCTGATACCAGATGATAGAACCCCAGAAGGAGACCTATAGATTTTGACCCTTGAGGAGGATCAACCCTTGAAACGATGTAGGGGTTTCTCCCTCCTAGAATCAGCACAAGGCTGAATTAAAATTGTAGATTGCTTCCTTCAAGAGAGGGGTGGCTACATCTTTATATAGGGATCAAAACCCTAGCCTAAGGGGGTACTTACCTAAATAAAATTATCTCTTTACCCCTCCTATAGCCAACCTACCTTAATAGGAATAGGGGGCGACTAGGTTGGCTCTATAGCTGACCTAAGCAGAGGGAAACCTTGGCCGACCAACCCAATAAGGGGTGCAACGACCATTAAACCCTAAGGGCTAATCTAAACCCTAGTCATACTCCCTTATAAGATATGAGTGACTTTATTACAATCTAGCAAGGTTTATTGACTACTTCTAAGGAGATTATGACTCTACCCTACTGGAGTCCTATATGGGCAACTAAGGAAGGGCAACAAGATGCCAAGAACACTGTTCTGATACCAAGTGATAGAACCCTTATGGATTCTAAGCTTGGGGTTGATCTCTATAGGGGATCGACCCTCCTTGGAATTCTATAGGGGTTCCTCCCTCCTTGGTAGTCGGCCACAATGGTTGAAAAAGATTGATCTATTGCTTGGCAAGAGGTGGTAGCTGCATGCTTCATATAGGGTCTTTAAACCCCAATTCGTAATATAACTGCTACTTCAACTAAACCAAGACTCCTACTAAATCAAGACTCCAACCCCTAATCTAACTCTTAGCCAACCCTAGAGAGAGTCTCATCTAAGTGAAACTCCTCCTCTCTCTAACCCTAGTACTTTCTCTCATTAAGGTGGGTGACCCATTGGGTTGATTACAAGCTTGACTTGGCTGACTCCAACTTGAATTTGACTCCGACTCCAATTTAGTCGAATCCTAATCCTATTAGGATTTGGGATGATTTATTACAATTGACTGAAATCTCATCCTAGACCTAATGTCAGGTTTAGGCTGATCAACAAGGTCTAATCTAAGGAATCGACTCAATTGATTAGGATACTACTCAGTTGAGGTCCATCCAAAAGAATACAAGAATTTCATTAAAATTTATTTTAATATAATTGTCAATAAATCAATATCGAGTATTATGATAATACTCATGCATAGCTTTTAATAATAGGAGTTGTGAATTTATAGGATGTCTTTCAATTTTTGTTAATTAATAAAAAGTTACATGAAGTCATGTGATAACTTAGCATCCTAATATCGATCACTTTCACATTGATGGTTTGACTCCAAAAAGCGCTTGCACGTTTTAATATAGTTCTCGGGCAAATGATAAGCAAGCACAGTGAATATGGCAAAGCATTAATGTGTAAATATATAAATATATTTGAAATTTCAATGGGAGGAGATATCAACGTGGTGGGAGATCCAACACATGAATTCACAAGGCAGCACAGGTAACACATGGATTCGATTTATATATTTATTTATATTTTTCATCAGAGAGTCATTATAAAACAGGAAGAGGTGCGAGTTGGATGACAGGCTATTTCGTCGACCATCAATCACATTGTTGTGTCGGGTAAAGGTGCAGGTAATTTAGTGACAGACATGTGATGTTTTTTCTTTTTTCTTCTTTTTTGAACAAAGTAAATTGCATTAGATTAAATCCCTGAGAACAAAAGAGAAACCTGTGGATCATCCGCAATATACAAAAAAAAAAAAAAAAGGAAAAATGGGGAGGATTGAGCTCCAGCGAATGGCTCTTTGAATTCTCAGATGAGACGCTTTCACAACATTGAGTTTGTCAAAAACAAATAGATATCACAAACGACAACAGAAAACAATCTTATTAAAATAGACTTATATAGGTGAGTTAGTCGAAGATGATCAGTAGCTTTTAGCCCTTAATTCTTTAGCCATAAGCGGGCGGGTTCACTGCTTTTCATTGACGGCCACCGATACAAATAGTTGAGTTAGAGGCATTCAGGATACAAAAACCAACTGATATGCAAGCAAGTCAAACTGTGACAAATGAGCCATTAGATAATAAAAAATATTTGAAATTCACCTGCAGGTCCATCCACTCCACTGAGTTATCATCCCAACAAAGCCAGACTTCAAAAAAAAAGTAGTCAAATAAAGCATGCAAGACCTTTCCCAAAAGCAAAGGAACTTCGGTTGCTCTGTAAGAATCAGAAAAATAAAAATAAAAATGATGCTAAAGAAATAGTTTCTGAAGGAGGAATCATCGAGCAATAATCCCTCCTCAATCCAGGATCCCTAGGATCAGGAAGAGAAAAACTACAAGGCAGCTCAAAAATTATGTGCAAAGCGATGATGCAGTAGAATATGAAATGAAAAATCCACATGCAAATGACAGACATAACACAAGTCTTGTTGATAATGTAAGATACCATCCATAAATGTAGTTGGAGGTGGATAGACAATTTCAAGAGAGTTTCCACAAGAATATCTAGATTTTGAAACAGATACCAAATCGCCTTTCAACCTTGTCATGTTTCATCACTATCTAGAAAGGTGTCTATAGGCATTGCTTACAATTAATTATACAGTGGGAATGCTTGTCCAAACCCAACAATCATCATTTGGGTGAAGAGGAAGGTGGGCAGCCATGATTCTTTCAATAAGAAGAGGGTGAAACATTGACTCAAAGCTTTTTAGATTCCAGTGCAAGTTGTCAATGAAATCAGACAAAAAAAAAAAAAATCCTAAAATAGTGTTCATTATTTGTCCCAAACAAAAGTGAGTCATTTGCTTAGGTGAATGTTATCCAGCCAAGGATCCTCCTAAATATCATTATTGTGCCTATTACCAATGATATTTTGAAATCCATCCTTGATATTGTTTGTTAGCTTATGAATGGATTTATAAGTAGCCGACGTTCTGTTCAGGTTAGGGGGAAACCAAGGGTGCAAGGTTGCCATATTTGGTCAAGAAAATTTCAGTCGGAAGGCTATTATCACAAGCATTAAAGATAGGACCAATACGTTTGACACAAATAACTTTCTTGACCACAAATACCGAGGCCTCCCTAATCTCTGTCATGATTCTCCAACTAACAAAAAATATACTTTGCTCTTTTGACCAATATCTCAAAAGTAGTCTCTAAAAAGTTTAGAAAACTTATAAATAAACCAATTAGAAATCTAAGAATTGAGGAGTATATGGGTGTAGGTAGGAAATTGATTCTAGGAGGGACTCGTGCCAACCTTGGATTTTATTCAATGCTTTATCAATCAAGGGATTTTGGTGCCTATCTTACAGCCAACCTTATAACAAAATACTTTCAAGGCATTTGAGTGGCCAACTGCCTTCCTTAATACTCAAGTTAGAGTTAATGGGGTGTTTGGTGATCGAGCTGCAACAAGAAGAAAAATAAATATTTAATTTATCATGGTTAACTTTGAGGTAAGTAGGAGATTTAAAAATTCTCAAGATTTTGACCACTATGAAGCAAAATTTAGAATTGACTTTGAAGGCTAGGAGAATGTTACCCACAAACATGAGATAAGCGATTTTGATGCCCTTAATGTTTAAAGGAGTTTTGTAATGATAGAAGAGAGATATTATTGGCCAATTATGAAAAGATGGGGTGACAAATGGTCACCCTACCTTATCTCCTGATTACTTTTAAGCTAATTTGAATGCTCACCATTAATTAAACAAGCAAAAATAGGAGAGCCAACATAAACTGTAATCCAATCAATAAATTTGGATAAAAACTTGATGAGAGTTAGGGAATCTAAAACTTCTTCAAGATTCAACTTTCCGACACAAGGGGTTTTACTCTTAGAAAAGCAAATGAGTAGACAAGCTTTGTAGCTATAAAAATGTTATTAAGAATGTTTTGCCTTTGATGAAAACAAGCTATTCCAGACTAATCAATTTGCTTATGTGAAGTTTAAGAACTTCAAATGTAAAGCTTTGAATCTAAAATTTTTCAGATTATGACTTTTATACTTTGCTTTAGTCATAATTCTTTGCATGATTTAGGTAAAACTTAATTTATTTGAAAGTAGACTCATATATCTTTATTTTTTGTATCTTGATTAAAAGATTTAGAGTTTAAATGATTAACAAAACATCTATTTAATTTATCCTATGAATTTTATAAAATAGAGATCATAATTTCTGACCGTTTGATACTAAACTACTTATAACTTCTATTGGAAACTATGATTAGTACAAAGCTTATTTCATTAGAAACTAGATCTATATTTTAGTATCTTATTTGATAGATTTGGAGTAAATTTGTCTACCTAATCAATCCAATAGATTCTGCCAAACAGGGATGATATTCTATGACCTTTTATTACTAAATTATTTGTAATTCATTGTTATAAACTCTAATTCAAATAAAACTTAATTCATCTAAAACTAAATCAAGATATCTTTCAAATGATATATTTTTAAGTAAATTAGAGTATAATTGATTTTCTAAATTAGAGTACAAAAGAGAATTTTTGCCAATTTTACCTATTCATGCTTCATCTTTTTTAAATTGAATTCATCTAGAATTCTTTCTTCAATTGAGTTATATGTGATTGCTTTAAACTTTTGTTTGCTCTCATCCTTAATTCTTTTCATATCTGACTATGATATGTGAAAGTTTATATTTGTATCGTATTGTTTCGTATAAGGCACATGTATATTTTGTTGATTCACATGTGCTTCCATTATCTACAAGTCCCTTATGATTTCATCCAAACGTGGGAGACTTATATTTTATGGTTATTCAAAAATAAATGGACCATTTCATGTTTATGATCCCACTTCCACTTTATATTTTTTACATAACATCCAAAGCATTGCTTATATATTTTTATGTGTGATTTGGATAAGAATAAAATGAATCTAACATCAAATATGACATACGAGCTTATGTTTGTTATTTATTCACTTGATATACTCCGAAATCTTTCGTATGTCATTGATATGCTCCTAAACATTCTTACACCTTGGATATACACCTAAATATTTCACATGCCATTGATATGCTTTGAGTTATTTCATATGACATTGATATATTTCAAGATATTTTACGCTAATGAAATGCTCCAATTTCTCTTCATCTATTGTTATGAAGAATGTATGTTTCAAATTAAATAACCTTTATGATTTTATATCTAACGAGATGCTATTTATGAATTCTTACATCCCTACCTTATATTTTAATACCAAGTTTATTTGAAACCATCCACTCTCTTGCCATTGATATGTTAGCTGCTTATTGAGTTTTGTAGCTCATCTTGTTACTATATAAAATTTTCAGGTTAGCTTGTCATTCGCTGAAACATTTGAATTGGGCTGAGGCTATGGAGAGCTATTCAGATTTTAGGCAAATCTTGTAGGTTGATATATTATAGATGTTGTATAATTATATTTTATATATAATAAAATATTGTCAATAAACTTGAATTGATGTGTCTTGTAAAAGTTTAAAAGACCTCTTATGTTCATAATTTTGGAATGTTAAGTTTAGTTTTATAATAATATGAACTTATGGTAAATGGTTAGTTTTATTATTATTGAATTTTGAATTTTAATGATGAAATCAATTGATGGATTTTATGATCTAACTTATGTATTAAAGAAAATGATGCAGAATTAACTGCGATAGTAAAAGGTAGTACAATCAGATGTTGGACCAAAGTCAGATTCGAGCATCGGGCCATGGTTCGGACAACGTAGTGGGAGCTCGCCGAGAGTTCGCCGAAGGTCGATCGATGTTCAGACGATGTTATCGGGAACTCACTGAGAGCTTACCAAAGATTCATCGGGAAGTTTGTCGGGAGTTCACTAACAGGTTGTTAGGAGCTCGCTAGGAGTTCACCGGAAGAATGTCGGGAAGTTCATTGGGAGTTCGCTGATAGGTTATCGAGAGCTCGTCAAGAGTTTATCAGAAGAATGTTGAAAGTTCATTAGGAGTTCATCGAAGGAAATCGGGAGCTCGCCGAGGGTTCATCAGAAAGATGTCAGGAGTTTGCTGAAGAGACGATCGGACAACGAAGATTATATATTAAGTGTCATAGTTAGCATCATAATGAGAGTTAGTTTTACTAACTCAATTAAGAGGTCATTAGGCTTTAATTGGGATTGATTTGGACTCATTATAAAAGTTATTTCAGTAATTCAAGGACAGATAAGGCACGATCTTCAAAGACAGTCTCTAAGATGACACAGCCTTCAAAGGTGTGTCAGGCGGTTGAACTGTCCAGACATAGCCTCCTAGACTATCAGGCAACTAAACCACCTAGAATATAGTCTCCCAAACTATCAGGCGGTTGAACTGCTTAGAACGCAGTCTTTGAGACTAGCACCTCAGGATCACTTAAAAATTGATTTTTAGCTCTACTTTTGAAGCCATTTTGAGCTTATAAATATCCTATCCTTTCTTGCATAATGCATGCAAGCAATTAAAAGCAAAAATCTTATGAAAACGTTATTGTAATTGAGAGCTTCTCCTCATTTTGACTTGTGTAGTTTTTTGTTTAAGGGAGAGCTTTAAGTCTTGTAAAGTTTATCTCCTAAACCTGTAAATAGAGAATAGAGTTGTAAGAGGGTAGTTGATTTTCACCTATTAAAGGAAGATCAATAGTGAAAGTCGACGACCTCAATGGAGGAGGAATCGGGAAGTGGACATAGATCATGAGACCGAACCACTATAAAATCTGTTTTATTTCTCTTCTTTGCTCTTTAACTTTATTGCTATGTTATTTAACTATATATTATCTTTACTTCCACTATTACAAACATCTCTATACTTAAACACATTTTCGATATGATTTTCATTGAGCAAAATTTTTAAATTGACATAGATTTTTCATCAGCACTAATTCACCCCCCCTCTTAATGCCACTTTAATCTTAACATTTGGGAAGTGGATATAGATCATGAGACCGAACCATTATAAAATCTGTTTGATTTCTCTTCTTTACTCTTTAACTTTATTTCTATGTTATTTAACTATATATTATCTTTACTTCCACTATTACAAACATCTCTATACTTAAACACATTTTCGATATGATTTTCATTGAGCAAAATTTTTAAATTGACATAGATTTTTCATCAGCACTAATTCACCCCCCCTCTTAATGCCACTTTAATCTTAACAATTGGTATCAGAGCCATGTTTCTCTCTATTTGGCTTAAAATCTAAATAAGATAGATTTTATTAGCAATCAAGAGAGATTTTCTATCACAAGTCCTCCTATGTTCAATGGGACGGACTACACATCTTCGAAAATTTGAATGCATATGTTTTTTATTTTGATAGATTTTGATTTATGGTGTATTATTGAAAAAAATTTTCACAAGCCATCCAATCAAATAAACGATTAGAATAATTATGAAAATAAATATTTTCTTTAAATACCAAGACTATGAATGTCTTATATTGTGCTCTCAACAAAAATGAATTTGATTAGATTTCCTATTATGATTCGACTTTTGAAATTTAGCATAAATTAAAATTAACACATGAAAGCACACTAAATCTAAATAATACATTCCTAAATGAACAAGAAGAATACATTCCTAAGAGCAAGAAAATTTTGATATTGAGAACCCAAGAACACCTTTCAAAGAACAGGAAGGAATTGGAACTAAAGAGAACATATGACTCCTGGAGTGAAATCTCGAGTGATAAGAACCTTGGATATGAACTCTTGACAAAAGAACAAAAAAATTTAATGAATATGAACGAAAACCTTAAATGGACAAAACTTACTTCGATAAATGCAAGAAGCTATGGTGCACCGAAAATGAAAAGCACAATCAAGAAGAAGTGGAAGTTTTAGTGCTCATGGCCAACCATGATGAGGTAAGTAACCTACCCGAATGCTATTTTACTTTTAATGAGTTATTATTTTCTTCCCATAAGTTTTATGATAAATTTTGTAAGATTTAGCAAATCCTATAAATTATTTAAGGAAGAGCATGCATCATTAGTTAGTAAACTTGATAAAATGTATGAAGTAGCACCATCACACAATACATGCACCAAAATGAAACCTTGTATGGTGCTTTACCATTACACAATTTTTGCTCTAGAAGTGAAATGCTAGATGATGTTAAAAAGAAAAATATCATGCTTAAACAAATATTAAAAAATTTTGAAATAAGGAATAAATCATTTAATATGATCCTTAGGAATAAGGGTCATATTAATAGAAGAAGTGATATAGGCTTTGTTGGTAACACTTAATAACAACTAACCATCTTCATTAAAGGACCTACATTATATGTTTCACCTAGAAATAAATATAATTTTTATACAAGAATTAGACAGTATGCTTATAAATGTTCATTTAAAAGCCATAGTACACATAAATTAATTTAGATTCCTAAATGAACTATAAACAACTCAATGCCATTAGTAAAATTAGGTAGAGTGTTTCATGAGGGACCCAATGTAAAATGGATACCTAAACGAAAACCTCCCATATTATAAATTTATCTTATAACAAGGCTAGAAGCACTAAGTAATATTTTGAAAGTAGATACTCAAGACATATATGACTTGAGATCTAATACTCCTTTAAAGCTCACTAGCCTAAATAATAACTAAAAAAATTAAAATAAAATCATTGTTAATGAATTTTTAGATAACTCATTAATCTTGATCACTGTATGCTAAATGAATTAAAAACTTTATCTAAATTCAAATTTATGAAAGAATGGTTTTGATGATTATTAATGTATTGATTTATGTGCTTAAATTTATGTATATTATCTTAAGATTAAATGACCAGATATTGAATTTAAACTTGAAAGTCATATACAAAATCATTTTTCTTTAAAGGAAAATTTTCTTGATAACATGATAGAATCTTACAACATAAAAAAATCATTGGATTTTGGTTGAAGAATATCTCATAGTAATGACTCCACTTAAAAGTGATTTACTCATTTGATTTATCTTATCATAACCTTGATTAGTAATGCAAAGTTAGAACATACTAGTATGAAAATGAACTAGAAGTAAGGAACCTTAGTTATTATTAATGAAAAATATTTATGTTAAAATTTATGAAAATGGTTTTTTGTTGATGGTATATTATTAGTTTCTATGATTTGAAAGGTATTATATATATATATATATATATATATATATATATATATATATATATATATATATATAAAACAACCCTCTTGACTCCCAAAGATATTTATCCAAATAAAAATCTTTTTATATGAGTCTAATTTTTTTTATCATGGTTATGAATAAAGATCTTTTTAAATAAATCATGATCTTTTAAACTATGTTTAATTATTGATTTGAATGTTATATTAGATAGATTTGAAATAAATAAAAAATTTTAAATGAGTTTGTCAACTCATTCCACTATGTGTAAAGAGTTAGACTCATTTACATGTTGGAATAGATATTGGTTGAATTTTTAATTTAAAGATATTTTATCATTTTGATGGCCTTGGTAATGTTGAAGAAGTAACTTGAAATATAGGTTGTGTGATTAAATGAATATTATTGAATGATAGAATTTGAGTATAGAACATTATAAAAATAGGAATAAAAATCATGCTTCATTGTTTAATATTTTTAAAAATTAAAAATATATTTAATGAGAATGAAATGAGCATGGTAACTCACTCTAAAAATCAATGGAATTGAAATAAATTGAAGTTTTTGTTTGAAAATATTTTATTCTAATGATGTTGATGAAATTTAATTCTTGAAATAAATTTCATAAGTTAAAAATAACTCAAAAATAGGATAATTCTTCTTGAAAATAATTTTATCCTATCAACCCTTCAACAAGAGATAAAATGATAATATTATTATTGAATCTCCTAAACTAAAATAATTTGATGATTCAAATATTATATTATTGACTAAGTTTGTAAAATGGTTTAAATGTTATAATGATAGTTGTAGGTTAAAATGAGTTATGATTGGATGATGATTTTTGAATTGAAACTTTAAACAAAATTTCTATATATCTCCTTTTAGTGCTTTCAAATATATATATATATTTGAAATACACATCATAAGTGCAACTCTATTCAATAAAGTCTAAAAGAGTTAGATAAACTTAACAAAGAAATATCATTGAATCAAAGATAAACTAAAGATCATGTTTGAAAATATCTTATTGTAATATTTGTGATGATCTTTTTTAAAAATATCTCAATCTGTATATTATTAAGATTTTAATAATAGATTAATGAATCTATTTATGATATTTTTTTTGAAATATCGGTTTTGATGATATGAACTTGAATAAGTTATTATCATGATTTTGGTAAGTTTAGAAAATCAAACTTGAAATTCTTATATAAATCAAGTTTGTTTGAAGAAGTTTATAAATGAATAATAAGTTTATCTATTTAGAACTATAATATGAATCTAAACAATGATATTGATGATTTGAATCATATATAAAAATTGAAATCCTATATTTTCATATCTCATTTTGTAAATCATGATCTTAATTTCTCGATACTTGTAACTTAATAATTTTCATGAATTGAGATCTTGCTTACAATTAATCTTCTAAAATTTTTATTGAAGAAGAAGATTTATTAAAAAGAAATAGAGTCTATTGATACTTATGATTTAATTCTTCATGACATGATTACTTTGTACTCATGGTTATATTTAAAATATGGATGCATTAAAAAATTAAACTATTATATTTCTTGTTGACAATAAAAAGGAGGAGGAATCAAAATTAATTTGGTTAGATGAAAATTTGAACATTGAATAGGAACAGTTGCTTAGAATAAAATTAGATACTTCTAAATGCATGCAAAATACTTGATAATAATTTGAGCTTGATTTACTATCATATTTTCTTTTGAAATTCTTGATGCTCATTATCAAAATTTATATAAGATAATCTTCAAAATGTATGATTTGATTGATTTACTATATTACTTGATATTTCCATAAGATGAACTAAATTACATGGGTAGCCCTTAATTTTAGAATTTATATGTATAAAATTTATATCTATGAAATTGAGTTTTTTTTTATATAATGCTTTTCAGAACCCCCTCATTGATTCTACCTTTTTATTTACAAAAAGGGGGAGAAATGGACTAGATTTCCTTTTTTGTGTAATGAATATATATGATAAATGTGTTGACATATGTATTAAACACTTAGTATTCGAATATGCGATGAATATTTTTTCTTTTTGATAACAAAGGGGGAGAAACGACATGATTGATGACATATGATAAATGTTGTGTTTTAAATTTTATCATATAATGAATATTTGTTTTGAACAATTATTTCAAAAAGGTATGTTGAACATTTCTCCTTATTGATATATATTCAAAAATTATAAACATTCAAATGATGAATATTTATGATAAATGCTCATATATAAATTGAATATTTCTCCTTTTTATTGATGACAAAGGAGGAGAAATGACATAATTGATGATGTAAGAGAAATATATTTTTTGAAATATTTAAAATATTTATATGATACCAAGAAGATGATTACTTTGAAAATTTTATCATGTATTGGTATCATGATTTTTGACATAAAGTTAATGTTTAAAATATATATTATATGAAACATATCAATTGAAATTATTTATCATGTGATACCAAGAAAATGAATACTTTGAAAATTTTATATTGTATGGTATCATAAATGGTTCAATTATTAAAAGTGATGGGTTCTTTTGAATTCAAATTTGTTGTATTTATCCTGTGACATATACATAGAGAGAGTTAAGGTTAACTCCGTCATCAATTGGTTGTCATCATAAAAAATGAGAAGATAGTTGAATCTCATATTTTGATGATGAAATCAATTGATGGGTTTTGTGATTTAACTTATGTGTTAAAGAAAATAATACAGGATTAACTGTAATAGTAAAATGTAGTATAATTAGATGTCGGGCTGGAGTCAGGTTCAAGTATTGGGCCAAGGTTCGGACAACGTAGTGGGAGCTCGCAGAGAGTTTGTCGAAGGTTGATTGATGTTTGGATGATACTATCGGGAACTCGTCAAGAGCTCACCAGAGGTTTGCCGGGAAGTTTCTCGGGAGTTCGCTAACAAGTTGTCGGGAGTTCGTCGGGAGTTCATTGGAAGAATGTTGGGAAGTTCATCGGGAGTTCGCCGAAAGGTTGTCGGGAGCACGCCGAGGGTTCACTGGAAGAATGTTGGAAGTTTATTGGGAGTTCACTGAAGAAAATCGGGAGCTCGTCGGGGGTTCATCGAAAAGATGTCAAGAGTTTGCCGAAGAGACGATCGGACAATAAAGATTGTACATTGAGTGTCGTAGTTAGCATCATAATGAGAGTTAGTTTTACTAACTCAATTAAAAAATTATTAGGCCTTAATTGGGGCTAATCTGGACTCATTATAAAAGTTATTTCAGTAACCCAAGGTCAGATAAGGCACGGTCTTCGAAAACACGATCTCCAAGATGATACAGTCTTTGAAGGTATGTCAGGCAGTTGAGCCGTCTAGACTGGATGGTTGAACCACCCAAGCATAGTCTCCCAGAATGTCAGGCAGCTGAACCGCCCAGAACATAGTCTCCTAGACTATGTCAGACGGCTGAACCACCAAAAATACAATCTTCGAGACTAGCACATCGGGATCACTTAAAAATTAATTTTTGGCTCTATTTTTGAAGTCATTTGGGGCCTATAAATACCTCACCCTTTCTTGTCTGCAGCATGCAAACAATTAAGAGTAAAAATCTTGTGAAAATGCTATTGTAATTGAGAGCTTCTCCTCATTTCAACTGGTGTAGGTTTTTGTCTAAGGGAGAGCTTTGAGTTTTGTAAAGGTTATCTCTTAAACTTTTAAAAGGAGAATAGAATTGTAAGAGGATAGTTGATCTTCACCCATTAAAGGAAGATCAATAGTGGAAGCAGATGGCCTCAACGAAGGAGGAATCAGGAAGTGGACATAGGTCACAAGACCGAACTACTACAAAATTGGTTTGCTTCCTCTTCTTTGCTCTTTAACTTTATTACTATGTTATTTAACTATATATTATCTTTGCTTCCACTATTACAAACATCTCTCTACTTAAACACATTTTAGATATGATTTTCATTAAGTAAAATTTTAAATCGAAATAGATTTTTCATCGGCACTAATTCACCCCGTCTTAGTGTCATTTTGATCCTAATAGTTATTCGTAAATTCTTATGCTTGTGGATTTATAAGTGTGGTTAATGTTTTTATTAAATTGGCTTTAGATTTTATGGATTATCTTATAATGTGGTGTATGATTATAAGTTGCATAGGTTTTATAGGTTATGAATAATGTTTTAATTTTTTTTAGTATCCTTAAATATTAGTTTGGATCTTATATTAATTATAGATGAATTAAAATATTTTTAATTTAAGATAAATTTATGCCTGTTGAATGAGATAATTTAGGAGATGTGACAAAGGTGGTTGCAGGTCGAAAACCTTTAATTAGTTTGGATCTCATGTTTTAGGAATCATGAGATAAAAATTATTATAGAAGGATAATCTATCATCCTTAATCTCATCCCAAAGGCCCTTGAAAATTTTGACATTAAGCCCATCAAGACTAGGGCTTTTGCCAACCCCCATTTAAGAGAGGGCCAGTCTAATTTTCATCAACGAGAAAGGCATAGTAAGGTAGATTTGATTAGAGCTAGAAATGGTAAGGAGAAGGGGCAAAGACTCCAACTAGGAGGGTTCAAAGTTGCCAAAGGCAAATGTACCATTTAGCAAAAAGGGGAAGAATAGAGTTAGTATCTAGGCAATCAAGGTAACCATTGGTTTTGATGAGTCTAATCCAATTCTTCCTCGTACTAAGGGAACAAACATGCTGGAGATACCTAGTGTTTTTATCCCCCTCATTAATCTATTGAGTTTTGGACCTAGTCCACCATTTAATAGAGTTGTTTATTAAAGGCAGATAACGTATTGGATAGACTTTACAGCTTAAGGGAATCAAAATCAGATAGAGTGTTAATGGAGTCCTTTTTCTCAAGGGAGGAGATAGCCTTTATGGTAATCTTGATTTAGTTTTCTAAATTTCTACCCTTAGAGTTTGCCTAAAGACTGATTTCTTTTAGAAAATAGTATAAATTCTTATGGAAGAGGGAGCCATGCTCTTAACTATGGAAGTTGGCCCAATTGTGTTTAACAAAAGATTTAGAATTAGTATTAATAGGGACGATTTTATCTATTGCTACCTCATTTCATTTGCCACATAGACTGATACCCAAGCAGAGCTCCATGTCATCAACCCCAAAAAGGCACCATGATGGATCTACGTAAATGATAATAATTGTCCTATCTTATCAAGATTAGAGACTAGAATGAGCAAGTGGTTAACCTGATCTTATCTCGAGCCAGCCCATAAGAGGGTCTAGAGATCAGGTATAAGGGGAAACCCTCAACTCACATTGAAAGAAGGATTCTTGCTCTCACTCTCTCTTATAACTCATGACAACCATCACTGTCTTCTCCTCTCCACTAACTTAACATAAAAAGGGCTACGCCAGGCAACCCCCAGTGTTGATCTATTATATAGGACTGATGGATGACCCAGGATACAAGGACAACCCGACCCTTAGAGGAAGAACCAAGCGGTTGAGAGGATTACGGTTCGCTTATCTGACCACCCTAAGTCAGGTCCTTATCAATGGAATGACTTCCAGATTTGACTTATGCTACAGTCTCCCACGTTAGCCAAGAAGAGACACTTGGGTGAGGCACCTATGGCTTTATACGCACCATGGCAATGTGGCCCCCTGTCCCCCTCAAGCAAGCACTCAGTTACCCATGTTCATGGGAAAACTAGAGTTAGGCCCTCGATGACTTCCTAGGGGGCACTCCAATGATAGCCAAGACTTAGGAGCTCTCGCCCCATGAAGTAACAAGACGAAAAGATTTTGAACATTCTTATATTCAAGAATCATACAAAAGGTGAACCAAGAGGAGTTTCATTAAGTAATATAGGCAGATTCCATCCCAAGGAGGAGGCTACAAAAGGGGAGCTAATAAAAGAACGGTCGCCAGGACCTAACCTCCACAAGAGCAGGCACTTATGCTTCCAAAGGAAGCTCCGCATATGAATCCTCATTGACTTCGAGCTTGGGATACATCACTTTAAAAAGATTGATAGTGATCTTGCTGGTTATAGGTGTCCTACAAATCAATCAAGTGAGTGATGACACACATGATACATTATGTATTTTTTTATTATTATATCATTTTCTTACTTTATATTGTATAATTAGTTTATTATGATGTCCTTGGATCTATGTAATAGCAATTGGATCATGATGAGATCATGATAATGAGACCAATTTATTTTTAAACATATACGCTAAATATTCTCGATCATAGGTTACTCAAGAGGAATATCAAGATAATCGAATAGATATGTGTGCGATATACCCATCCATATAATGGAGGTAGCTGGTCTCATAGTTGCTTGTGTGGGGACACTAGAGATATAGTATAGGTGCTCATTGGAGAATGAGTTCACTGATTAATCCGCTTATAGAATGCTCAATGGTTAAAGATATTTGATCATTAGACAATGATTTCATAATCCTAATTGTGTGTCTAGTCTTTAGACTTGAGACACCAAGGATGCCTTATTTGAGTACTTCATTCTTTGATACTAGACTTATGGGTCTGAAAGTTTCAGGTATGGTATAACTAGTTATTGAGAATGGTAGCCACTTTACGATAGTAATTGAGTATTATTAGAGGATCATCCACTCTTGGTGTCATGAGAGCAATATCTCATATGTTCTTACTCAAGCAAATTCCTGACCAGGGTCAATTGGATTGAGAGAGAACAAATTCTCCAGGGAGAATTTGATTAGAGTGAGATTCAGATAGATTATGTATACGCCTGACAATATCATACTCAATATATAGTCTATAGAATATTAGATAGATTAGTGACTATAGGTATATGGTTACTGAAGGCAAACATATCCAATAGATTAGATCCTCCTGTATCGTTTGGGAATTATAGTGTAGTGGTCTACTACATCCATAATTGATGAGTTGAGTGAATTATTATGGTTAAGAATTTACTGAGTTGAAAGGAGTTATGATAGGTGTAACTCATAACCAGATCGGTATTGGGCCTAGAGGGTCACACACATATGATAGATGAAGCGACGGGTAGAGGATTAGATATATGATATCTAATAAGCCCCTATATTATTGGATTCATTAGGTGAAACCCAATAAGGTCTTAGAGTAGATATTTAGATATAGATCTAAATTTCATTAAGCTATGGATAAATGGATGAGATCCAATATCCAATAGAGCAGGATTCATTAGGGTTAAGTTGAGAGGGCTCTCTATAAATAGGAGAGGGACCCTAGGATCATAGGCTAGACTCTTTTGGGTGCCCATCTATTATTCTCCTCCCTCTCTTTCCTCCGTTGCTATCAGCCCTATTTGGGCATGAAAACAGTAAGAAGGGCCTACCCTTTCTTGAATTATTGTTGCCTTGTGGTGCACAAAAGTGATGGAAGATCGTGCCGCGAGAGAAGATGTGTCGCCGCTTCATCCATTGTGTAGATTACTGCTAGAGAAGAGTTCACGAGAGCCCTTTCTTCTACGGACTTAGATCTACAATCTTGGGGAGATCTTCCCTAGGTGAGAGCCTCTTAAGAGTCTTATGTAATTTTTTGATTTCATAAGTTTTTCGCTCCTAATCGTCATACGACAATCCTATATCATTCTTTTAGGAAATCTATTTTATTTTCTATTTTTTACTATGCTTGTGACACTCCCAAGTTTTCCTAATAGTGGTGTCAGATTGAGTTCATCTTGCAATGATTAGTTATAAATTATGTGTTATTGAATCATATAGATTCAGTTTCTACGTAAACGAGTTACATTTCTCGTCAAATTTAGATTAGAACAGTATAGTTTTTGGTGTATGAAATGTTCAAATGTTCAAAGACTTACATCATATTTGAGGAGAAATTGTGAAGGGCAACAAGGGTTGTTGCCCACAATTCACCTTTAATAGTTTGTGGTGCATGAATATGCTTGCAAAGGGCTATAGTGTCAAATCTGACTAAGAGGGTTGCAGTGAATTTGCTTGCAAAGGGCTATAGTGTCAAATCTAACTAAGAGGGCTGGTTGCAGCCCTCTGGTCAAGACAGCTACTTGCAACCATCTAACATGTGATCCTCCATGGCCAAGGGCTGCTTATAGTGCCTTAACCAAGGGTCATATTGGTCAAAAGGCTACTTGTAGCAATCTAGTCAAAAACCTCCTATTTTAGCCGAGAGCTTCATCTGGCCTAGTATAGCCATGGCTACTTGCAAGGAGAGTCCCCTTGGTCAAGGATTCCCCAATCAACAAGGAGTCCTAACGGCCAAGGACTCCTTGGCAGCCAGGGTTTCCCGATCGGCCAAAGAGTCCTATTGAGCAGCGACTCTTGGCGGCTAGGGTTTTCTATATGCCAAGAATTATAGCCACTAGAATCTTTTTTTTTAATAGAATTAAGGGTTAATTTATATATAATTTATTAAATAGTTTAATTAATTATTATTATTATCTAGTATTCCTACATGATGTATACATGTGATATATGATATGGATAGATAATCATGGATCATGTGATGATGTGTATGTGATTATTATTGGGGCATGCGAGCCTAGTTTAATCTTAGATTTTAATGATGAAATCAATTGATGAGTGTTTAATCTAACATATATGTTAGAGGAATTATTGCAGGTCTAACTATGATAGAATAATTGAGTTACAGCTAGATGATGGGCTAGGGCATTGAGTCAGTTCAGACGGTGTAGTGGGACCTCACCAGGAGTTCGCTAGGAGATTCGCCGAAGGGATCGGGAAGCTCTCTGGGAACACGCTGGGAGATCACCGGAAGATCGTAAGACTCACCACAAGAATGCTAGATTAGCAGGAGTTAGGTCTTGGTTTAGCTTGTTAGTCATTAAGAGTTGTAATCATTGAGTCATAGTTAGGGATTGAGTCCTAATTGAGTTTAATTTTGAAGGTATCCAAATCAACTCAATGAGGCAATCGGGTCCACTATGGGATTTGATTGAACTCAGGTTAAGCTTAATTAGTTGACCAGGGGAGTGGTTAATAGATGGTTCAAATCGGGATTGAAAAAGTGAAGGGGATCACTTTTCTGAGATTCCCGACGACTGAACCATCGATTTTTCTAGGTATGTTTGAATTTTGGCTCCAAAATTATGAAACCATTTAGGGCTATAAATATCCCAAGTTTTTTGTATTCTATACAATAATTTTGGGGATTACATTCTATGAAAAAAATTGTGTGTGAATTGTAAGAAAAAGAAAAGGGGAAGGAAGAGAGCTTAGAGTTAGAAAAATTCTTGAAGTCTCCCAAGTGTAAGGGTCTGGTCTTTACCCAAACTATATATCAATACATTAGGATTGTAGATCTTATTGTAAAAAATTTTCACATAAAATTTGGATCAAAATTAATGAAATTTTATCATTTGATAGTCTTGCCAAATCTTTCTATTTCTCCTTTCTCTCTCTCTTTATTATTTTGCAGTTGCTATGCACATTTTCACCATAGCCTCGATACTGCATCGCCTCCTCTTAGATTATGTTTTCAATTTTTTTTATTTTCTTTTTCAATAAATCAGATTTAAATTAAATCATCAAATATTCGATCCAAATCCATGTATGGATCAGACGTATATTAAGCCCACTCTTTATCTATATACTTTAAACTTTTTTTTAGAAAGAATTTATCAACATGTTTATTTAATGCTACTAATTAGAATGAATTAGATATTCAACGACAACAAGCAAGTATTTTGCAAAACTGATTTAGAATGTTGTTAATTGCTGAATAAAAAGATAATCATTACTAATGTTTCATCTAACCTAATGAATGCACCAATTGTAGGTCTTATAGATGTTGTTATACATACTAAAATGGTAATCGATTCACAATGTCATTATAAGGCTCATGAAATTGGATTCCGATTAACCATATGACGCTGTCCCCAAATCCCTTGTGTGTTGTAACTGCTCGAGGTTACATGTTTCAACCATGGAAGATAATGGATTCTTATGCATCAATTAGAGTTATGGTTATTTTAAAATTTGTATCAAGAATTTCGAAACGTTTTAAATTTATTCTTAAAATTCAACTTTCACTAGTACTCTTACCATGGTTTCTATATGAAATAGCCAATAATCCTACTATTATACACCGACTTTCTCAAATTACTAGAGAACAAAAAAAATTGCATTAGAAGTAGTCCTCACAGTAACCCAACAAAGCAAAAAAAAAAAAAAACAAACATGGCATATGTGTTAATAAATAGGCATAAATTCTCTCTTTAAGGTATCAAGGAAACACGATTACACTTAACTTATACTAAAAAAATTATAAGTTACTAAAAAAATATAGTTAATAGATCAATTTTAATTATTTTAAAATTTTTTTATTAATCTCCTAATAAAAATTCATCAAGATTTCATCGTAAATTATTGGGGGTAAAATGTAGGGTATTTGAATTTTGATTAAAAATATTAAAATAATAAAATAAAAAGTAAAATTTAGAAACAATCCGGAGATGAGTAATCGCTGTTTTAAGGTGAAATCTCGTCCCTACCTGTAGGATTGAACAAGAGTTCATCCTAAGATTTAATTAGTATTATCCCACCTGTGAGTATGATCATGGAGTAACATGACTAACCTCTTTCAGTAAACCGAGCAGTAAAATTAAATAATAAAAAATAAATTTAAATATGAGAATAAATTATACTGAACTAAATTGAATTGATTAGGAATCATTTAAGATAACGCAAAACGCGTTTGACAGCAGTCCAATGGAAAGCAGATGGCCGATGCATGAACTGAGATAGTTTATTAACTACAAAGGAAATATCCGAGCGAGTAAGGGCGAGATATTGTAGGGAGCCAACTACCTGTCGAAACTGAGTAGGGTCCATAGCAGGACTACCATCACATAACTTCAGTGATTCCCTAAATGATAGAGGAGTGACAATCTCTTTTGCATCCTGCATAGCCATCTTAAATAGCAAATCAAGAATATACTTTCTCTATGAGAGAAAGAGACCAGAAGATAGATAGTAAACTCATGTTGGTGGCGTAGAAAAAGAGAAACATCAGATTTAGAGTTGATGAAGCCAATCGAAGACAAGTAGAGACCAAGCTCAGTATACCAGGCTCGTAGAGCCTAACGAAGGCCATAAATGGCTTTTCGTAATTTACAGACATGTCGGGGATATTGAGGATGTATAAAACCTGGAGGCTATTGCATGAAAATGTCTTCAGTAAGTGTTCCTTGTAAAAAGACATTGTTAACATCGAGTTGGCATAAGCACCAGTTGTTGGAGATGGCCAAACTCAAGATAAGTCGAATGGTAGTAGGTTTGACGACAGGACTAAATGTCTCAGTGTAGTCAAGACCAAGATGTTGATGAAAACCTTTAGCCACAAGTCGAGCTTTATAGCGAGCAATCGAGCCATCAGGATTTCGCTTAATGCGATAGACCCACTTACACCCTATAATGTTTTGCGTGGGGTGAGAGGGGGTGAGAGTCCATGTACCATTACGAAGAAGCGTATCATACTCGTCACTCATGGTTGTACGCCAGTGTGAGAATTTTTGGGCTTGAGTAAAAGATGATGGTTCAGTATAGGCTAGAGAAGAGTTGGTGCTGACATGTAACTTAAGAACTTGACGAGGTTTAAAGATACCACTTTTGGAGCGAGTTTGCATTGGATGGCTTGAGACGATAGGAGTAGCAAAGGGTAAGGATTGAGGGTGATCACTAGTGGAGGTGGACGCAGGGACGACAGAGGAACTAGGACAAGGTGAGGACAAAGGCATTGGCTCTGGAGGAGAGGAAGAAGCCAGAGAAGAAGACGAAGGAGGAATGTGCGGAATTGAAATAACAAGAGAGTGTGGATCTTGTAGAGGCACGGGGGAGGAGGAAGATGTATTAGAGGAACTCAATGGGATGACACAATGACCTTGATCTCGAAAGGGAAAGACAGACTCTACAAAAGTGACATGTCTGGAGACAAATACCTTAGCAGATAGAGGATCATAACACCGAAAAGTATTATGTTCAAGAGAATATCCGATGAAAATACAAGGACGAGATCGAGGCTGCAGTTTATGAGAATTGTAGGGGCGTAACCAAGGATAACACAGACAGCCAAAAACTTTTAATGTGTGTAGGTTAGGGCATTTTTGAAATAGCTTTTCAAATGATGACTGATACTGAAGAACTGGAGTGGGCATACGATTAATGAGGTACACCGCAGTTTGAAAGGCGACAGACCAAAAGGCAGAAGGCATAGATGCTTGATGAAGCAGAGTTAGACCAGTTTCAACAACATGACGATGTTTACGTTCGGCAGAACCAACCAGTTGAGGAGTATACGGAGGTGACTTAATATGTTGAATACCACAAGTAGATAGATAAGATGCAAGAGCTTGATATTCACCTCCGCCATTAGAATAGATCGTTTTAATAGTAGTTTGAAAATAGTTCTCAACTAAGTTCTTAAATTTAGAGAATACAACAACGACATCAGATTTTTGACGAAGATGATAGAACCATGTATACTTCATAAAATAATCTACGAAGACAACATAGAATCTAAACTTGTCAAAGGAAACAATCGATGCAGGACCCCAAACATCAGTATAAATAACCTCAAACGGCTTAGAGCAAGAAAGAGAGGAAGTACTAAAAGGTAATTGATAACTTTTATTACTAAGACAGGCATTACAGTGAGTAAGAACATTGCTGGATTTAAAAACAGGAATAGAATAACGAGAAAGTAATTTTTGTTGAATAGAGTTTGAGGGATGACCAAGACGATGATGTCATATATCAACTAGAGCTGCAGTCGAAGTGTTTGTTGTGGGCTGGGTGAGAAACACGATAGACGGTCATTCGTAGATGTTGTCTTTATTCAGGCCGCAAACTAGAGATACCCCCGTGCTCAAGTCCTTAACAAGAAAATAATCAGGAAAGAACTCAATAGAAGTATGATTTTGTTGACAAAATTGAGAGACAGAAATAAGATTTCTCTTGATGTGAGGGGCATACAAAACATTATAAAGTGTAAAAGAAGAGTCGTTGGAATGTAATATCTTAGAACCAACATGAGTAATAGGGATTCGATTACCATCACCAACGATGACGTCTTCATGACCGCCATAGCCATTATGGAGTGATAAATTCTGGAGGTCAGAGGTGATATGGTGGGAAGCGCCAGAATCCACAATCCAGTTAGACAGACCTTCAGAAGAAATAGTCAGGATATTTGCTTGAGGCCAAGTAGATGGTGCTAGAAGACGCGATCGACAAACTTTGGTAGTGTGACCGATTTTGTCACACAATTGACAGACAACTGGTTGCAGAGACATAGGTGGGCGCGAGGTGAAAAGGAAACATTTGGACGAGAATTGAGACGAAGGATATAGAGGAAGAAGTGATGGATGAAAACTCATAGTAGTGGGAGGTTGGGTGACTACACCTTTTGCGATTGTTGTGGTATTTACTGGGCTTTTTGAGTTTTTGGGTGAACTGAGCTGTGATGGGAGGTTCTGACAAAGGTCCCGATAGCTTGGTGTCACGCTTTAAGTAAGCTTCATAATCCGTCGACTTGTCATAAAGTTCTTCAAAGAGGATAGGAGAGTCACCAGAAGAGCGTGATAAGTTCTTTGTACTCAGGACTTAAGCCATTGAGCTTGTAAACCAGTATCTCTTCATCAGTAAGAAGATGACCTATCAAAGCCAGGTCATCGATAATGACTTTGATATTTTGTAAGTAATCAGCAATACAACTTCCCTCTTGCTTGAGGGTCATAAGATTGGAGAGTAGTCCAAGCATACGAGTCCGAGAGCGGTTCGCCAGGGTAGTCTGTAACTTGTTCCATGCTTCCGCAGTAGTGGTACAAGAGGTCACAAGCGGAGCGATGGATCCAGCAACAGAGGCCTGAATGGCCTGGGGAATTAGTCGATCCTGTCGAAGCCATAACTTGTAGGCAGAATTGGGTACTGGGCTAGGGTCTCCTGGGACATGAATCATGGCTGGTGGACAACTAAGAGAACCGTCAACATAACCCAATAAATCATAACCAAACAAAAGGTTAGAGAACTGAGCACGCCAAGAGGCATAATTGTCATTTTTAGATAACTTAAAGGAGATTAAAGATGCAGCATTAATAAAAATAAGACTAGACGATGAAGCAGAATTATTAGTAGGAAAAAGAGTAGGAACATCAGAAGTGGATAAGAAAGACATTAGGAAATCACAAAAGCCGTTGCACAGAGTAGAGAACAGTAACACAACTGGTGACCAAGAAAAAGAAAAGAAGAAAAGAAAAAGAGAAGCAATTAATGACTATAAAGTTATAGGTAGTAGCATAGATCAGAAGGTGGCTAACAAAACTGAACTGAACAGAATAGTGTAGAAAACACCTAGTAGATATGAGAGTGAGTGGCGAAAGAGAATATCCAACGGTCAATAGCAGTGCGGTAGTAGATGGGAATCGATTGCCTTCTTGTTGGAATCTGAGACGAAAGAGAACGGTGGTAGCGGCGTCGTCACACGAGGAGAAGCGCTCTGCGTAGAGCTATAAACTGCTATGGATCGATTGGAGCATTTGCGGTGATAGTAGATTTGAAAGATCCGAAGTAGCGTTGCCTCGGCAATGAGGTAGCGTAGAGGAGGCAGCATGTAATGGCAATTATTTTTCTGTCATTTGACAAAGATAATAATTTCTCTTATGGCTCTGATACCATGTTAGAAATGGAAATGAGAGAACAAAAAGCTTGATATTATTGATAAATGCATCATCTATTTATACAGGGGTGAGGAAAGATTTTCCTGATTTTCCTCAACTAATGAACGAGATTTACTCGTTCAGTTACAGCGGTAAACTTAGTCAAAAGATTTTCCTCAACTAAGGATTTCCCTCAACTAATGAACGAGATTGCCTCGTTAGTTGACGGTATTGTTAGTTGGCGGTAGACTTAGTCAGCTAACACTAAATTGAATTGATTATGAATCATTTGCAGAATCTAAAAATACCCCAAAGTTTATCATAAAACGGCATAGTCACGTCCTTTCATTATGTAACCATCAAAAATTGATTTAAAAAATAAATAAATGTTAAAATTAATTTCAACAAATAGTATCAAACCAGATCTTATGTTTTCTACCTATTTAATTTTTTATTTAATTATTATTTTTAAATTATTCTTTTGATGTGAGGGTAGTAGACAATCAACCAGAGGTAATAGAGACCCGAGACAAGAGCAGTTAGCTCTTGTTTTGATTAGCAGACGGTAAATCTGGATAATAAAGTAAGGGTGAACCTTCCCAATAGCCAAGAATGAGTACCTAATTAAACGCTTTTTTTTTTTTTATGAACAATTCACCATAGAATCCGAAATGACAATACTCTTCAAACATAGTGATTCGGGCACCAATTCGGTAAAGTACATATTATTTAAAAGAGTACCTAGTATTGCTATTTTTTTTAATCTTATCATGCATGGAGTTTGGACTTGCGAGGAACCCCATGCTAAAGCGGTGTGATGTAGAAGGCTAGTCCAAGAGCGCCACTAGGAAAAATGTCCATTTGGGGAACTCTTGAAGGCAAAATTCTCTCATGTTTTAGAAAGATTTGACTATCCAATTTCGGATGATTCCTACAAAACTGATGATGGAGATATATCTGACCAAATTCTTTGGATGCTTAAGTCAACATTTTTCCGCACTGGGCGAGAAAGATTCAACTCTATCACCATCCATATATGGAGAGACTTCTAGTTACATAATTCATTATATCATCACTATAAGTTATAGGAGATCAAGTACATTAATGAGAGAATACTGTCTCTAAATACGTATAGACTAATTAGACCTCGCAGCTCAAGTCCCGATTGGTGATAGAGTGGATCTTAATTCGCAGGACCAATAATTTAGAAATTGCTCGATTGTTGAAGCTAACTGGTGGTGTTTCGGGGGAGTTAGCACTAATAATAGTAGGACATGTAATTTTGGTGACAGATAACCTGATTTGCCACTTGGTTTAAAATCAATGTTGGGCGAGAGTTCATATAAGTTTCATCGTGGAACTAAACCGATTCATCTGCTTCGTCAAAATCAATCGAACATAAGTAGGATTTATGATTGACAACTTCACGTAGGTGCGTAGGGTTAGAGGTTAGCAGGATCGAAAGAATGGAACTTAAAAAGATGCACTCAAACACATCGTGGCTCCTACAAAGCTTTGTACAGATGTTCTTGTAGAGTTTGGCCGCATTGTACATGATGAATCGGTTTAGTTGCACGATGAAACTTATATGAACTCTCGCCCACCATTGACCTGAACCCAAGTGGCTCCCCTACAAAGAAAGCTTTGTCCTGCTGCAATCATGAAGGTCCATTAGTAATTCCTTGGTGCATGCATGGGTGTAGGTAGGTGGCATCCACGCCCGTCCGTGCATGCAGATGAATCCCCAACCAGCGTTTACGTAGACTTCTCCTCCTCCCCACAACAGGGAGTAAGTACATCTTAGGGTTTCTTTATCAGTTCCCACGCAGATTGTACTACGTGATGCTTGCTTCATCGTTTGACAAAACTGAGGTACAAGCTAACAAAAGATGGCATCTGCAAGCACTGGTTTCTGCAGCCCCAGTGCATGTGGAGATCGATCGAAGAGAAGGCCAGGATTGGAAGATGGAAGGTCTATTCTAAGCCACGGTGGAGGTAGGTAGGAACGCACTCATGCCTGCCCCTGCCACAGTGTTGACTCTAATAATCAAGTTCAAGTCAACTGTGCTGTGTTGGGTTGTCTTTCTTGTGATGGTGGTTTGTCGGTACTCAAAATCTCCGGAGAAAAGAATGCGAGGAACTACAAAAGTAGATCTCACCGGCGTACCTGCTCGAGAAAGGTGTGCTCTACCTGCAAGATTCTTCATGTGAAGGGGCTTTCACTTTGAATTTGTGTTTGCTCGACATGGAGGGAGGGCTCTGAGGTTGATGGCACAGCTGACGCAGAAGGGAAGAAGTCACATCTTTGCTCAAAGACCCAGTCTATCTGAATGATCTTATAAAATATGACCGAGATAGATTAGAATGAAATCATACAAGAAGAAGTCCTACTATCCCCCCAACCAAATGGAAGGGGACTGTTATATTGCTCGCTGCTCGAGACGGTTAATGCCGTCGCATGACTGCCAAGGAGCGGGTGGGTGTGTCAATTACCGAGGGAATTATGGAACCCGTGTTGTTAGCGGTTGCCGTTTGGGTTGTGGGTGACGCGACTGGCCCACTCCCACTTTTACGGGGCCCGCGGGGATGGAATCCAACGGTTGCTTGGATAATAGGGGGGGCGGTGGACAATCATGACGGCCCACGTTTGTCTCCGATACGGCGAAGCGTCGGTGATCTCTGTAGGTCAAGTAAAAAAAAAAAAGAGAAAAAGATGGACCCAATATTTCTGCTGGGGAGGAGTTGCCTTAAACATATTTCCAATTGGTAGAAAATATCAAATACATAATCAGAAAAATAGAGAAAACAATAGTATTAGACCTCCATCAACATAAATAATTTTCTTAAAAAAAGAAATCTCACCTGAACAAATTTGTTGCGATTTCTTTCGAGTGCCTCATCCTCGGACGTAGAAAATAATAACAAAATAAAGATTTAAAACTAAAAGAATCTAAAAATATTTTCTTTAAGGAGTAAATCGTTACTATTATTATTATTATTATTATCCCAAATTAATTATTATTATTTTTCCTCGATAACATATTTTTATTATTTCTTCCTTTATTTATGTATTTCATATCGCCATGCATCTCACAACAGAATTTTTATAAGGTTATCAAGTGATAGTTGCATTTTTGCGTCAGACAGGGTATTGCAGCAAATGCTTAGAGTACAATAATGAACATCAACCTCAGACACGTAAAACATTTCCATATAAGCTGCATTTTTGAGTTTGGAGCGGGTTGTGTGCCCGTTGGTGTTTGCCAAAGAGCATGCTGACCTGGTCCAATGAACAAACACATAAAGAAAAAGAGTTACTGACATTGTTTCTTCATGTCAGACAAAGAAAAAGAGAGAAACTAATACTATCATTCAGCTGTCCTTCTCAATTTGGAAGGACAGGGATTGTGATTCTGGTTCTTCATGGACTATCCGAATCTGAAAGCTCACAGGTCAAATAGCCAGCCACAGACCAGACATCATTTACAGCATTGTTTTATAAAGCTATCACAGCCCTTTTTCATCCAATTCTGAGATAGTAATTCAAAAACATTATGATTATCAAACAACGACGGGCACATAGCATGTAATTTGATTACTGTAATTTTTTTTTCTTTTTGTTTTTGTTTGGCGTCAATGGCCACGCAAGGTTTGTATAAAAAATAAAAGAACAAAGACCGGACAAGTTGGCAAAATGATGATGACTGGATGGAGAAACATGTGAATTATGTTTTAGAAATCCATAACCCAGTCCTAAATCAAGACACATTGTTGTACAAGCATACAAAATTTCATAGACTGGGAGACACCCCATTTGATCAGCCTGTGGTTGAGGTGTCATGTTTATGGGGCTAGTTAAATGAAGCTCTAATCACTTGATTACATGACAAATGGCAACCTCCATTGGGTTAGTTAGGTTTGCTGTGGCTTTTGGAATGATGTACTCTTGGCAGGTCAAAAATATTATGTTCTTCATTTGCTGCTAACAGTTCTTGAGATGAGAAATACAGACACAAAGAACAACTTAATTAGCTGAAGCATCAAATGAGAAAGGTGCCTCATACAAAAGAGAAGTCATGCAGATAGCTTATTATTATTGATTTTGTGACATACTGTAATCAATGTGACTGGGACCAGCATCAGTGAAGCCCATTGTTCCCATTTCTTGCTCAAAGATGCCATCCTTAGTTAGTTAAGGGCCCTTGTCTAGCGCAATTCAAACCAAGAACTGCTTGAAACTTTGCACCTTGACATTTAGTTGAATTATTTTTGTGTCTGCTCAACAATTACACTCTGTCATTGGTGATCAATTGGCTCATTAAGGCTCTGCTCTCGAAAAATAATTTAAATCCTAATTGGTAGAGTCAAGGCTGGTAAGATATTCTTGTGGGATAATTAACCCAATTTCTCCAACATAAGAAAAATAGCCTTTTCTCTCCTCTTAACGAACATGCCAATCCCAGGAAGACATGAGTTGTTGATTGTGACCAAACATATGCATATCTTGTGTACATGTTTATTGTATTGTCCTTTCATTGGGGTTAAGTATTGTTAGTGAAAGATGGGAGTTGGATTGTCTTCTTTCCATCAATAATTAACCATGATTAAGACCTGCCTCCTACCATATTAGAAGAAACCGGTTTAGTAACCTAATCCCAATGTCCAAACAAATAGTCACTGACTTAATATTGACCTGCAACAACAATCTATGCTTATGACGCAGAAGATACACAGCAGCCTATTTAAGATTTTCACACCCATCATGCTGTCCTGCAAGCATGTCCAAATGTTTGTTCTTTACTTGCAGGATTTAATATGTTCTCTTTGGGTTGGTGAGAAGTGAGAGAAGCAAGACAACAAGATAAAGTTAGCAGAAGCCAAAAAGATAAAGTGGACAAGTTTGATCCTTTGCTTCCCAAAAGCCATCTCACCAGATTGCGTTGCCTCTTTTTGACTGTCCGGTGGATCTTGCTTGATGAGAAAGTTCTGTTGCAGTTTTCATCTTTGGTAAACCTCTAATCTTCTGCTGCTCAATCAATCCATCAAGAAGCAGCAGTTTGCCTATTACTGGGTTCCTTTTCTTTTTTGTATGTAGGTGTCAAATTTGAGCTTCCTTTTTCTTTGCTTGCATTTAACCTAAACTTGCCATTTCCTGAGGCTGCCGGAATCGTGTTTGTTTGTTCAAGATTTTGCAGCGTCTAACTGAGATTATATTGACTTAAGAAACAGAAGGGGTGAAAGGGAAATAGGGAATCACATTCCACCCATGGTAAGAGCAGGTAGAGTTGAAATAAGGGGTAATATTTTGAGTTGTTTTAAGACATTCAATAATGTCCACATGCTCTGAGGCTTTACAACTGCAGATACCTTCCCCCACAGTTCTGCCTTGTGGAAGACTAGAGAGCGAGGGAGGAAATAAACCCTGATCCTAGCTTCTCATTGTTCCATCTCTACTTCTTTCACTTGCTGCATTAGGTTTATAATGCTTGAGTGTGAGCTAGATTATGGATCTGTGGCATCAAAATCCAATTTTGTTGCCAGCGCTTGAAAGGATACTTTGCTAGTTGCCTGACTTGTTGAGGGTTCTCCGCATTGTAAGGTGAGGAGGGATTTCTTGGAATGGCCCCAAGATTGGATTTTTCTGGCTGGTGGGCGAAGGATAAGCGGAAGGGCACCCCGGTGGTGGTGACAATGGAGAACCCCAACTACTCGGTTCTTGAGATCGATGGCCCCGACACTGAAGCATTCCCGTCCATGGACAAGGACCGGGGCAAGAACGCCAAGCAGTTCACCTGGGTCTTGCTCCTGAAGGCCCACTATGCTGTCGGTTGCATTTCCTCGGTGGCGGCCATGCTGTGGGTGCTTCCTGGAGTCGTCAAGAGGCGGTTGGTCTTCCGGCAAGCAGCTGCCACCCAGAGTGACGACCCTGACAAAGGCCATTTGATGCTAAGGTTCATTAGAGGGTTCTTGTTGTTCTCCTTGGTTGCTCTAGCATTCGAGCTGGTCGCATACCGGAATGGATGGCACTTCAAGAAGCCCAATTTGCGCCTACCGCAGAGCTTGCAAATACCGGAGGCGACCGAGATCCAGGGGTGGACGCACTCGGCCTACCTCTCTTGGCTTTCGTTCCGAGCTGACTACATAGCCTACCCAATTCAGCTGTTGTCATATATGTGCATAATTCTGTTTGTTATACAGTCTGCAGATAGGTTGATCTTGTGCCTTGGGTGCTTCTGGATCAAGTTCAAGAAGATTAAGCCTAGGGGAGAGAGTGACCCATTCAATTCAGGATCAGAGTATATTTACCCTATGGTGCTAGTCCAGATACCCATGTGTAATGAGAGAGAGGTAAGACACTCCTTTTCGAATTGTAGTTCTTCTCCCTCCTACTTATGTGATCTAATGATAGATTTTTGGCTACACATAATTCTATCAGAAGAAATTTTGGAATCGTAGTTCGTAAACTGCTTTTGTTTAACAAGAAAAATGGATATAATGATCAACTACTCGAGGTGATTTACCATTTAAGATGACAGAGAATTGCTTCTTCAAAAAAGATTGCTGAAAATCAGTTTCCCTCAGGTATATGAGCAATCAATTTCTTCTGCTTGTCAAATTGATTGGCCTAAAGATCGTTTGCTGATCCAAGTGCTTGATGATTCTGATGATGAGACCATCCAGCTATTGATCAGCACAGAGGTTTCCAAATGGAGTCAGAGAGGTGTAAATATTGTGTATCGGCATCGGTTGGTCAGGACTGGTTACAAAGCCGGAAATCTCAAGTCTGCAATGAGCTGTGATTATGTTAAGGACTATGAGTTTGTTGCAATATTTGATGCCGACTTTCAACCAAATCCTGATTTCCTTAAGCTAACCATTCCACATTTCAAGGTAAAGCCACATTTAGTTTGTCAAGTACCATTTGCAAGTTCCAGCTGTTAGTCCATGTGTTTTTAGGCACTAATTTGCCATTTTAATATCAATATAGGACAATCCTGAGCTTGGGTTAGTTCAGGCACGATGGAGTTTCGTGAACAAGAATGAGAACCTATTAACTCGTCTCCAAAACATCAACCTTTGCTTTCACTTTGAAGTGGAGCAACAGGTAAATGGTGTTTTTTGGAACTTCTTTGGCTTCAATGGGACAGCAGGCGTGTGGAGAATCAAGGCGTTGGAGGATTCTGGAGGTTGGCTCGAGAGAACAACTGTGGAAGATATGGACATAGCTGTTCGTGCCCACCTCCATGGTTGGAAGTTCATCTTCTTAAATGATGTTAAGGTATTTACCACTTCAAGCTTCGACTCTCTTGCTTGATTTCCATTCTGAATTATTTGGCTGACATCCATGTGCTGGCCAGGTCCTTTGTGAAGTACCCGAATCCTACGAGGCTTATCGGAAACAGCAGCACCGATGGCATTCTGGCCCAATGCATCTATTTCGGCTGTGCCTTCCGGATATTATAACCTCAAAGGTACATTTGATCCCTAGGAATGAACTTAAATTATCAAATTGGAACTCAAGTTTCTAAGAATTCCGATAATGGCTTTTATGCAGATATCGTTATGGAAGAAGGCAAACTTAATCCTGTTATTTTTTCTCCTAAGGAAGTTGATCCTTCCTTTCTATTCTTTCACATTATTTTGTGTAATTCTTCCCCTAACCATGTTTGTTCCAGAGGCTGAACTACCTGTTTGGGTTATATGTTATGTGCCAGTCATAATGTCCTTCCTCAACATTCTCCCAGCACTGAGATCCTTCCCTTCATTGTGCCTTATCTTCTCTTTGAAAACACCATGTCTGTGACCAAATTCAATGCCATGGTCTCAGGATTATTCAAACTGGGGAGTTCATATGAATGGGTTGTCACCAAAAAGCAGGCAGGTCATCGGAATCAGACCTGCTGACTGCCGCAGAGAGGGAGGCAAAATTGTAAGCGTTCCGCTGTTCCATAAAGGAGCATCAGTGAGTGAACTTAGCGAGCTCAACAGACTGAAGGAACAGCACGAGAAAGCTCCATCACCTGCTAGAAAGGCCAACAAAATCTACAAGAAGGAGCTGGCTCTTTCTCTTCTCCTCCTCACGGCAGCTGCTCGCAGTCTTCTGTCAGCTCAGGGAATTCACTTTTATTTTCTGCTCTTCCAGGGCATGTCCTTCCTTCTTGTGGGTCTCGATCTGATCGGGGAGCAGATGAGCTGACCTGAGGCAGAAAAGGATGGCGAGAGCACCCATTTGTTGTGGGTATAACCTGTTCGACACCACAGTGATGAAATCCATATTGGCATTGACTTGTGCAGATTAGAATTCTCAAGTTTGTTCACCGGAAGGTTTCCTGCTTTGGCTCAATCTTCTTTACAAGAGAGAATGGAGGATTGCATCTCTTCTCAAACAATAAGATCATTGTTTCAAAGTCCTGTATAAAATTCTTGTCACTCTTCATAAAAACCTTCTCAATACATGGGATCAATTCGGTGTTCTTGTAGAGTTTGGCTGCATTGTACAAGCATAAAACAGCTACATATATCTTGCGTTGGATCAGTTCATCATCCAGTTGAAAGAGATTCTTCAATGCTTTGTTGCCTTGATTTCTGCTGCAGTTGTCCACTACTTTTTGCTTCTCTTTGTTACTTGTCATGGATGGAAGATGGCTGGGGGGTCTGGTTTGACCTTTTGGGAACTGTCGGCAGAAGGTGAGAGTGTGCAGTAGTCGACATCAACCATCCTCCTTGATGTGTTGGAATGATTGAGAGAGGGGCGAGGAGGCATTTATTCTGCCACTTTGGTCCCAGAGGAGCCTCTCTTGTCCTGCCTGCTGCATGGCTGGGTTTTAAATATTGGTCCAATAATCCTGATGATTATTCAATAATATTGATATACTACGCGGTATACCGGGATAGTATCAGCCCAAATTATCTCAACATGCTTACAATGTTTATAAAACTATATATCCCTTTTAAGGATCCTTAGCAGTGTGATTAATGATTTTGATTGCTTTAAGCCTTCGGAACCACAAGTACAAACATGTTTTTGGACTGCATTAATACAGTGTGCAAATCAAACAAATGTAGTTCTCTATAGCTGCTCAAGGCAATGATGGAAAAGATGATCGAATGATGACAGATTAGATCTACACGTTTGGTCCACCGTATCGTCGCTTCTTTGATTAGCATATCACGTTTGGTCCAACAACAGATCACTGTGTCTGCATGTTTGGAGCAAAGCATACATATCTTGAAATTTCACATTACTCAGTTTAAAATATCACCACTAAAATTGATACAATAACTTCATTTAGGTTTAAGATTCATTTAATTCGTGTAATTTTATCATGAACCACTTTAAGTCTTCTGGTTTACTAATATCTAAAATAATTTATATATTTTTTAAAATATAACATACAAACTCCTCTTATCAACTTTCAGTTAATAGACGTTATATTTTATTTATGTGATATATTGATTCATAATAAATTATTAATATAATGATATATATAATTTATTTTTTAAAAAACTCTATTTTAGTCTTTGGTCACGAACCAGTTAGACCCTTATAATTTTACTCTTATCTAAAATGACCCATATATTTTTTTAAAATATAGCATATAAGCTCCTCTCAAATTTGAGTTATGAGACATTAGAGTTTACTTATGTGATATATTGACTCAATCATTAATATAATAATATATATAATTTAAATTAAAAAAATGAGACTACTATTAATGATTGAAGACGAGCTTAGGATCTTCCAGTCCTGCCTCAGGTGGATGTGCATCAATCAGTCTAATGCTTAGCACACAATGGTCTTTTGGTTTCTCTTCCTCCTCGTACGCGTCTTTATCTTCACCACCTCCCATTTTGTCCTTTTTCGTACCTACACCCACCGCACATTTGACGTGGTAGTCAAACCTCCCTCACCTCCATCTCCAGCCTCACTTACCTCTGTCTCTTCATCTTCATCCATCGTTGCGGCCACCATCTCTCCTTCTTCCTCAACAAGATGGATTTTTTTTAACTAAAATATATATATTATTATATTAATGGTATATTGTGAGTCAATATATCACGTAAATAAATTCTAATGTTTATTAAATCAAACTTGACGGAGGAACTTATATGTTAATGTCCTTAAAATATAGAGATTATCTTAGACACAAGCAAAACCATAAAAGCTTAAGTGGTTCATGACCAAAATTATAGAAACTAAAATTGACTTTTAAAAAATAAATTATATATGTCATTAATATTAATAATTTATTTTGAGTCAGCATGCCACATAAGCACTCTAATGTCTCTTAACTCAACGAGAGGAACTTATCTGCTATATTTTTTAAAATATAAAAATTATTTTAGATATAAATAAATTATAAAATTTTAAATGATCTATAGTCAACACCAGCAATTAAAATGGATGTTAACCATTTAATTTATACCATATATAGTTCTCCAGCAAATTCTTAACCATGCAACGTAAGTTTTATAAAAGAAAAACTTTAATAAAGAAAGAGCCAGTAAATTATTTTTGAAATCTAATATCCATAATTTGAGAAGAATTGTGGATAATAGATTATTTGTGTATCTGCTCTTGCGAAGCAACAATCCACGGTCGCATGATACATTGAAGCAAACAGTACCTACAAGTTGCTTTGCTTTCGCTAACCCATGATATCTATTGTTAACATAATTCTTTGAAATCCAACTTCATTAACTATTTTCATATTGTCAAATCTATCTCCTCCCATTACAATTTTGTTCAGTTCATTATAAATATATATATATATATATATATATATATATATAGTGTGTACCAAAGATGTTGGATCTTTAAAAGAGGTACTCGTATCTGAAAAAGAAAAGAAAAACCAGTAGACAAGGCTTTGGTCAATAGAGAAACTATTTCATATCTAAGAAACTTACATCTTTATTAGGCTTTTGTTTACAATAATATGAAGAAAACATGCTGTAAACCAAAAAGGACACTCCAACTTACCTGCATTGGCTTTCAGTTTTTACAAAAGAGCTATATTAGATGAGTTGGAGTCAAAACCAAACTGATCTGCACTAACATGGACTTAATCCTCCTTCCAAACACATATCAAGTTATTGCGGATCAAACCTAATATATATCATCCAACTTTTCCTCCTTCCAAACACATATCAAGTTATTGCGGATCAAACCTAATATATATCATCCAACTTTTCAAATCCTTAGTATATTACGAAATTACTGGTAATCCTCTTGATCTTGCACACGAATAAGCAATCACATCAGAAAGAAAATGCTGACCAATCCAAGCAAGCAGGTACCTGAACAAATGGCGTGCACCATCAACATCTGCAGTCCTGGTATCACAACTTGGACAGCCATAGGCCGCCACTGTGGAGGAAATGAAACTGGGTCATGGCCATGTGCGAGGGAGTTGTCACCGACTTACGGGATATTGCCGACGATTCATAACAGTACTGTGTAGGAAACATCATGAGTGTCTCGTCAGCGATGGACGAGGAAGGCGTGCATGCATGCTTTCGAGTTCTGACATCGACGGCCGACCTACCCAACAGAGATCCGGCAGCGTGAGCGCTCCTCGTGGATTAGCTTCTTCTTGTTATGATGGTGCTCCAGCTGCTGCATTCATAGTGTCAACGGCTCACGTACTTACTATCAAGTCAAAAACTGTTATTTTAATTAACTGTTCATTTACGATGTGAGTATTTCGGGGGGCCATTACAATAATTCCCTCCTTCATGGTCTGAAAGACATGGCCTTCGGTTGGATGATGATACGGATCTCTCACACAAGACACGTTTTAAAGAATGAAAGGCCACTACTGTATCTGTATTATACTTTTGGCGAGAAAAATAATTGGATTTATCTTGGGTTGCATACGTCGTCAACACCGGCGCTTTCTCTTCTGGTGCACATATGTCCCACTTGTATGACAACCTTTCTCATTCTATTTACTTTGCACATCTAACACGAGTGTCTACCTCATTTGTACGGAGTCAGACACACGAGCATGAGAAATGTTACTTTCCTCGAGCCGTGGATAGTCTATACCAGTTTTAACTTTATAGCTTCCAAACGTAAAAGCATTATAATCTATGATATATCAACAAAATTTCAACAAAATTTACTTCAATTGACTATAGAAAATTTAGCACTCTCATGTTCATCAAAAAGATTTATTCTCAAATCCTCATTTATTCTATCAACATAATAATAACTTAAATCAATCACATCAATCTTTAGTTTCAACTTTTTAAATTTATCTAACGATAACCTCTCCTTTCTTAGATAAATCCAAATCAAAACACGTATATTAAACTCTATATATTTTCTGTATTTGTTGGCAGCTTGCATGTACCTCTCATTTTGTTTTTCAATAGTTGCTTTAAATTTCTCATGCAACCTCTTTATCTAATTAACCATATCTTAAATATTTTTACAAAATTACTTAATTGTATAATAAGGAACTAAATCCAAAGTTTATGTAGGATTGGCCCTCAAAATAAGATTAATATGATGTTGTATGTCTCCCAGGATTAGTTTCATAATTATTGATGGTTCCTTGTGTTGTTAATTCTCCTCTACCGCTACTAGGGCCAAAACATAACCACCTCTTTCTAGTCCACCCTTGTATTCACTATAGAATATAAAAACAATAACTTCCTTCTTTGATGCATTGATTTCATAAGATTGTAATGGAGCTAAAATAATTTTCTTTTCATGCTATGTAACCATCACACAATACCCTCCTATCATCATGCCAAGGTTTACCCAATAGCGAATGACAAGCATATGTATAAGCAACATCAAACCATACTTCATCTTTATAATACTTGCCAATAGAAAACGAAACTAAACATTCTTTATTTATCTTGATGTTGTTTTCTTTTTGCAACCAACATAATTAGTAAGGATGTGGATGAGGGATCGTGTCCAACTTTAGCTTCTAGACCATCTCCAAAGATAACCAAATTCTTAAAGCTGTCACCATACTTCATCTTTACATTCTTTCTCACCCAACTTTCATCCTTAGAATACTTGTAAGTCACTTTTTAGCACAATAAACATAATATGATCCGCATAAATAACATCTTCCTCATCATCATCATATTTTGGTTCATCATTGGCTTCATTTTCTTTTCCATCATTATGTTCTTCAACAAATATAACAATCCACATATTTAGACAATCTAAAGCAATATGCCCAAAACCATGATATTTAAAGCATTTTTGGCCACTTGGTCTAAAAGAATAAAATGTTTATTGTTGCTACATGATCTTTCACCCTTGTGAAGCACCTTCTTGCTTTGCAAAGTAGATTTAAAATTTTCTCCTCTTGTATAAATATCTTTTGACCCGTATCGAAAATCTTTTTCAAACTTTTACTACTGGTACACTTATAATGTCAGCTTGCTCATATCATTCAAATACTAATATGACTGGAGTTGAACAAATTTGACAATATCATATTTCAAACCTCCTAAGTATCTTGCAATAGCCATAAGCTTTCATTTTAATATAAGATTGTCGAACTCTGGTGTATACTCCTCTACACTAAGATCTTTTTGCTTGAAATAATAGATTTTGATAAAGATCTTTTACCTATAATTATTAGGTAAGCATTTTCTTTTCAACTCCCTTATCATTTTCTCTCATGTCACAATTTTACTCTTCTCCTCACATTCTCTTTGCTTCTTTAGATTTTCTCACAAAAAATGTAATTTTGAGCAAGGTTTAACTTACCGATTCATATCGACGTACCGAGTTCATCTCGGTACCGGTACGGTATCGGTATTGGTACGGTATCGATACCGGGCGGTATCCACAATGCATACCATCCGATATATTAAAATATAATATAATTTTTATAATATAATATAATATAAATATAATATTAAAATATTTAAAAAAAGAAGAGAAAAAGGGACGATGTTGCCTCGATCTTTCTCTTTCTCCGCGGAGAAAGAACACCATGACCATGGGTGGCGACCCGGGCGATAGGTTTTTTTTTCTCCTCTTTTTTTTTTTCTTCTTTTTCCTCTTCTTCTTCCTCCCTTTTTCTCGCTCAATCGACCGTCGACGATCGATTTCTCCCTTCAATCGACCGCCGACGGTCGATCTTTAACGAAACCGCCTGGTAGCGGGCGATCCACGTACCGACAACCTAGTGGACCGATATGTACCGCGCGTACCGAGCGATAAATATCGAAATTACAAACCTTACTCTTGAGTTTAAATGTCATAAGCTTTACATTCTTTTGTTCTGGTAATTTATAAAAATCGAATATTATTTTTACCGTACTAAGATAGTTAAAGTCATCAACATTGATTTTCCATTCAAACTCCGAAAAATCCAACTTCGAGTTATATTTGTTTTGCCACTCACCTTGGTCTCTACACCTTACATGAAATCTTCCAAACTCCCTTCAATAAGGAGGTATATCATCATCAAAACCAAACTTTTGGACATCATTTTCATGTTGATTATTTCTACTTTAAAATCCTTCAATAATTTTATTTTTTTCTTGTAGCCTGTGTAGCAACCTTTATAGCTACAACCTCAAGGATTCAACATCATCTTCATTGTCACTATCTTCACCAATCACTTCTTTTACATTCCGCTTTGTCATGATCTCTAACCTTTAGCTATGATATCAAACTTATACTGGAAAAATAAGAAAGAGGAAGGGAATTCGAGAAAAAAATAATAATAGTCGAATTGTATTTGCTAAAATATCTTCTGAATTAAAAAAAACAAACACAAGATAGAACTTGCATAAAATCAATAAATAATTCATCACCAAGGGATACAAAAAATTCAATACCCTAAGAATATTAAATAAGTATATAGAACTAAAAACAAAGACTCACCACTCAAAAATGTATTCAAGAGATACAAAATTTTAGATAAAACTCCAAATAAACTTTTGTCAATACCAATCAATTATAAACTTTTTTCTAGCCCTAAAATACCAAGTGCTAATACATGAAACAAACATAACTACGAAATTAAGTATTTTACAACTAGTAACTAACCTCTTTAATGTATTCTTTAATAATAAAGAAAAGCACCTTATAGAAATTTTAATTTTCTACCTTTCGAACAACCTATTAGTGAAGCAATACTCGTGAATTGTTATATTTGAGAGGTTTGAATTAATAGCTACGAGACAAACATTATGATCTATAGTGAATACCATAACATCAACAAAATTTAATTTAATTGATTGTAGCAAATTTGACACTTCCGTGCCATCATGAAGTGATAAAAACATAATGCTTTCTTAACGATCTAGCTGGTAATTCATTCTCCATCTGATATCTTACAAGAATGGGAACGAAAAAGTATTGTTATACATCACATCCTAAATAACTTACACGGATACATATATCTAGATTGTCCAATAAAAAGCAAGAAATACTACCCACATACATATATATCTTCCATAAAATCATCAAAATATTCCTAGCAAACCGTATAGAACAGACAAAATAAAGATTCCAATATCACAAAATAAAGATTCCAATATCACATATGAAGCACCTCATGCATAAAGGATTCCTGTCATCAACGCTTAAATTATGCTTTTCATGAATACAGATGTAATTATCAAAACAAGAGATTTGCTCCGACAATTCTCATTACTTTCAGTCTTATGATAATTAGGCAAAATATCCTGATAAAGGAAGCTAATAATGTGGAAATGAATTTTATGTTTCAGTTAACCAACAAAGGATTCTGGCTTAACAGACAACGCAGCATTGCTTTAGAAAATGATCTCCCCAACTATAAAACCTATAACATGCTTTTACATACAGCATTTGATTGTCGTCCTAACAAACAACAATTTCCTTTGTCTCATTGTATATCTGAGCAAAAACTATAACATAAGCTCGAGCTTAATTTAGTCCATGCCAATCATCACAATATTGAAGGTATTATTAACTAGATTTAACTGGGAGAACAAATAAAATACCAGAAGCTGCAAAACAAATAAATGAAAAAGAAATAACAAACCAGAGGCAGGAATGCCAACTTATACCAGAAACTAGAGTTATGGTTCTCCAGTTCATAGAAATAACATCTGTAATGTTATCCAACATGAAGTGCATACAAGAAAGTCAAAACAACAAAATTTACTCAAAGAGAAAGGCCAGAAATGCTGGAGTGAGAGTTTTCATGTGATAAACACATTTTCCTCATCATACAACTCTGACTCCCCTAAAATGATGCTTTCGTCTCCCTTTCACCTCTAAGGCTACTTAACTCCTACAACCTGAAACATCAAATAATAAAAGATAAATTGGAATACCAGCAAACTGTATTCCACTAATGAGCTGTGGTTCCAAGTATCACTGTTATCAACATTACTAGTATAAGAGTTTAGGTACAAAAAAATCTCACTTCTCTAAAATATAATATGTCTTAGCACACTTAAAAAAAGGAGAGAATGACTTTTCATGAAATAAGCCATAACATTATTTAGCACAATAAGACTACAGAGCATATGTACTGCCTGGAATGCCACAGTATGGTCGGTACAAGGTTCCTGATTCCAGTATGTATTTTCATTTCTCTCGCATGCATGAAATATGTTCAATTCATGTTGTTCCATTTTACAAGTAACCTCACTGTATTATTCATTTGCAAACTGAAAAAATAGAAAAAAATTGATTCTTTAATATCATTCACCTTCGAAATGTGTGGAAACATTCTCCTTTTCAAGTTAACTATATCTCAAGACATTCTTGCTACAATGGTAATGTTGCAGTTTTATAACCTGGATGATTAGGGTTTGAGTCATGAAAACAATTTCTCTACTTGCAGAAGTAAGGTTGTGTATAGAGTCTCATACACAGGGGTTTACTGTACAACTCAAAAAATGCAAAACCAAGGTAACCTTGTAACACCTCAAAACAACTTCAAGAAACATAGTGCAATTTCAAATGAATCTTTTGTCTCAAAGAAGAAACATGGAAAAAAACATGAAAATGAGCTAGAGGTTCAATCTTCAGGTTTTACTTTGAAGAAGCCAGTCAATGATTACTAAAATAGAATAATTAAGAGAAATGAAATGGAAGCAAGTCAAATCTTCCAACAAATAGATCTCCAATAAACTTGCAATAAAAATGCTTTGCCTAACAATAGGTAAAAAGCAAAAACATGATAAATAAAGAATACTAGAGGCCAAATATAGGATGAAAGAAGAACTTATCATATACACAAATAGTGAGAGAGAGAGAGAGAGAAAGGAGTAATAAAAGTAAAATATAACAGACACATGTTGAAAATATTTTATGAGGGCTAATTGAAATGATTGAAAGAACTAAAATTTAGTCACACAGAAGTGGCAAACAAAGAAATTATAATAAAAAATCAAAGTGGAGTACTAAATGAAGAAAGAGAACCACACAAATAGAGTGAAGAAAAGGTAAGTCAAATAGAACTCTCCTATCTTTTGATTTCAACATCTGAAAACCTCATACCCAGCTACCCATAGTCCTTTAAGTTAAGCATTCAAAAATTGGTGGCAGACCTTGTGATGCCACACAACTCCTGTACAAGTTATCTGTTGGTGCCATTTTATGCTGTCATAATGAGACTGGAGCTATGTTACACAGACAATAAACAAATTCACTTTAAGTAATAACAAATAACAAATTATTGTATTTGTACATAAAGCTTCACTCTTGTTTTACATACATGAGGATTTATTCGTGCAGGCCTCTAAATAAAATCTGACTTTCTTTTGATAAATGATAGTTCCTCATGCATGACAAATTGGAGGTATTACAAAAAGTAGAAGTGTGTCCTAAGTATGCAATTTGGCTTTTCATATTGCCCTTTCGATGTCTCCAAGATAGCACAAAAACAGTTAAAGACAAACAAACAGCACACTATATTCAAATTCTACCAATATGACTTTAAAACATAGCCAGACAGATTCTTTATGTGTCTATTCACGAGAACACTTCCAAGATTAAACAGACAAATTTTATTACACCATTGAGCCACATTAAAATCTCTGCTTTCTCAAATTTCAGTTCAACATGTTATGGAACCTTTATTAACCCCCAGTATAACTACTGTGATATTGATAATTAGGAAAAGCCACCAATTCATTCTAGAATAGTCGTTCTTGTTTAGTTGGCAAGATAAACATAAAACAGTAAGTAAATGGACAAAGCAAGTAATGGAACAACCATGACAGAGTAACAGCAATTACAAAGAGAAAATTCCCAAAATCACAGAACACACCCTACGAATTCTAAAGAAGTTCTCAGAAATTCTAATGAACAATCAACCACAAAAACATAAGAGGTAAGACCCACATCAACCACAAATATAATCCCTTTTTTTCATGCATTGCAACTACAATGTCTCAATTTGTCGTATTCGCAATCTGAACTATGATAACCGCCCAACTGCATGAAAACCATCTCCTAAATCAGAAACATCGGAACCAGAAGGGTTTATATCGTATTACCTAACCGGAACCGACGATGATGTTGTTGATCGGGATAAAGATCAGCTTGACGAAGAACCCAACGAACCCCATCACCACGAACCCGATCGCCGTGCGTACCGCCACCTTCGTGAACTCTGCATTCCCAATCCGATCAACATCCATCAGAATCCAACAACCAGAACCAACAGGCAGGGAAGCACCGGATCGGGCGGATCGAGAGGGGGAACGAGGTCGAGATGAGAGAAGGAGAACTCACCTTTGCGGTCCGGCTTATGGCACCGTTTGACGAGGCGAACGCTGTCCTTGGCGAACTCCCGCAGGGGATCGACCACGGAGTCCAAAGCGTCCATTTCGATCGCGGATCGCGAAACCCTAAGCTCGAGACGTAGATGGAGATGGAGAGACGAAACCACAAGATACACGGCGCACACAGAAGAAGAAGGCGTCCTCACGCAAACTTTGGGGACTCCAACTTTTGATCAGATCCGTTCGATATGAGGCGTCCACTGAATCAACGGCCCCGAGGCCACGCGGTAGCCAAACCATGACCAAACAGCTGTCAATCAAAAATCCGTAGATAGAGAGTTTTTGTTGATACTAGAATTATAGTTGCCTCGATTTCAGTTGTTAAGCAATGCATTTGACTCGCTTCAAACAAGCTTCGACACACAAGAACAATCCTCCACCACTGAGATCATCGGTGCTAATTAATACCCAAAGTCGGACGAACATCCCAGTCCTGCCATAATAATTACCTGAGATGATGATAGATTGATGTGGGAACAATTTAGTGAGTCAGTTATTTGAATAAGTTTGATTTGTTTATGAAATATTTGATTATATCATAAGTTGTCATACATCAATGTGTAAAATATTTATAAAGAATTACTTAAGAAGAAGATAACGAAAATAAATAAATAAATATATATATATATAAAGGAACAGTAGTAAGAGAATGGATCAGAAAATTAAGTCTTTTTTTCTTTCCCATATCATGTGAGTGGCGGAAGGGGTCATCCCCTATGCAGTAGTTTTCTTATTAGTTCTTCTTTTTATTTTTATTTTCTGGTATTAGTATTAGAAAAAATTCCTTTGTTCTACTTAGGATGATACCGACCACCAAGTCTGTGCAGTAGGCGACATCCGTCTTGGGTTGGCGAGCCATGGGAGTGATGTGATCGCAAAATAAGAAGAGGAAGAACAGATGAAATGATGACTGCGATGAGCATTAATTGGTATTGTGTTAGCTTCAAGTTTGGTGCGAGAAGATTTAGGTTCTTCGCAAGGTTTTGGGAATCCGTCCATGGGGTTGGATGCATCGACCATGGTGATTTCAGCTTGGAAGATTAGAGAAGCGAAGCAGGTGATTGCCGTAGTCTTATAGGAACATATGGATTGGATGAATTGAATGGTAGGAAAAGTTTAATTCCATGTATTCTGAACAAGTCTCCCTGAAATGATGCTTCTCTTTATTTTATTTTTTATTTTTTATTTGGTATGATTCTGAATCGGAATTTTCATAACTTGTCTTTCCTAAATCAATCAAGATAGTAGAAACTCATCTTTTCATGTGCAGAATCCCTTATGATTTCTTTTTCATCAACTTCATACAATTTATAATAATGATAGAATACAATTTATAATAATGATAGAATCTTTTTCTTTGGTCATCATTCATTCATACATATACATACATACTTTAAAGTTTAAAATAAGATTACAATTGTTCATAAGCTCTCACACACACACAGAATCTTTTTCTTTGGTCATCATTCATTCATACATATACATACATATTTTAAAGTTTAAAATAAGATTACTAAGACATTGTAGGGACGAGACTATATCCTGAGATCGGAGAAGGCCCTCCTCTTAATTTTACTTAATTATTTCTTATAAACCTGGGGCATTGTACAAAGGAGGCTATTTCTTAGAACTCTTTTAGAGGAGAAAGTACTCCCCCTGATTTTACTTGGTTGTTTCTTGACGAGTAATCCATGGTAATTTAAAAAAAAAATTATTAAGAAATAAATTTAACTTGCACCAAATAAGTTTCAACCCATCGATTTCATAACTTAATTTTACTTGATTATACTCATATATTGATAAAAAAAGATGCATATAAACGATTTCAAATAGTTAAAATTTTAAGACTTATTATTGTTGCATATCGATATATTATTGAAATTTTAAAGGACATTGAAATCTTACAATAAATATGCTGCACATATCAAATTATGATTTTAATTATATTATTATCATAATAATGGTGATATAAGTTACATAACATTGATGATCAAATAAAATATTTTTTGTTAGTCACAAAGGTGGAGGTTATCATAAAATATGTTAAATTACTTTCATGATAAAATTAAGGATAAAATTAAGTATGTGATCAGATGTTTGATGAATCGGTGTCCTTTGCGTAGCCTATATATAGGCCTATGGCTATCCATCAAGACTTGTTGTTTCTTGGACATCTATGGCTGAATGTAACTTTATATTCCACTGAATATTTAATTCATAAATTTTTTTATTAACATTAGTGGTAGCAGAACCATGTTTTATCTCTAATGTTCATAACATAAAGTGTAAACATTGGGATGTTTTGCTTGATAGAATCGATTTGCTCATAAATTTTATTTCAATAAATATTCTAGTTCTCTTATTTCACAACTGGTATCTTATATTCATATTAATAATTATATAATAGATTTATTGGTTTGTTTAAGATAAAACAAATTTATGGTATGTGTATATCGTGAAATATATTGGAACTAACAAATGAATTTTGGGCATATAAATTAAAAGGATTTTTTTGTCTTAAATTATTTTACAAATATTGTATAGCTTTTAATTGAAGTACTTTTGAATCAATTAAAGTTACAACTTGCTACATAAGTTGAAATTCCTTCAAAAGAATTATATGAATTGTTGTACATGTATTCTGTGTAACCTCAGTTATTTCTTATTAATATGAGGATTTATTAATAAACTTACTTTGAGATGTCATATAAGATTTCAATATTTATAACTAAGTCATAATATAATATTAATTGATGATAGTCATATCTATGATAAAGTAATTTTTAAGATAACTATAAAAGGATAAATAACAATAAGTAAGATTGTAATTGACTTGAAAAGGATAAGCACTTGGCCGGAGATAATTATCTTTTATGAGTTAATTGGAATAAGATGATAATTTGAATATTAATTTTTCTAGGATTTGGTATAAAAAATATTTTGGTGCTTTTCTTATCGGTTTTATTACTTAAAAAATTAAAGTTTGATACAAATTCTAAGCATGAAGTATATACCCACAGCAAGGATAGCAAGGTTAGAATTTATATTGGTATGAATTATCTGTTTCATACCACAAAGTTAAGTATTTTTCTTGGTCTTGCACTTGCACTGCTCTTATTAATGATGTTTCTATTTTAAGTGGTGATAATTTTTTTGATTAGAAGATCTTGGGTGCAGAAATCTTGATTTGTTGCTCCATGTGAATAAATCACTCATTCTCACAAAATCAAGTATGTCACTTCAGAAAATAACATATGAACAGTGAGAACGATCCAATCACTTAAGTATCATGTTCGTTAGATTTTATGTTGGCAAGAGCATTCGGAGCACTATTCCTAAACGTAATAATGTCAAAAAACTTATAAAAGTCTTCGAAAAATAATTTATGACTCTAGATAAAATATTTACTATCATCTTAATAAAAAAAACTTTCAGACATAATGTTTGACAATTCTAAAAGTGTACCTGATCACATAATACAAATGAGAGATATTGTTATCCAACTTAACTCTTTGGAGGTTGAGATATTTGAATCATTTCTATTTTTTATATTAATTTTTTTATTATATAATTTAGCCTATTTAAAATTTATTATAAGATAAAGAAAAATAAACGATTAATGAATTTTTTTATCATGTGTATAAGAGTAAGAAAGACTAAAATATGAGAAGCATGGCTATGAGTCAAAAAATAATGCTCATCTAAGAAGGCCTATAAGTGGAAGAGTAAATGTGTCCATATAGGAAAAAAAAACTAATATAATATCAAGATAATAAGGTTCATTGTTTCTTTGAAGAGAAGAAGGAACGCATAAAGTATAAAAGTTAGCTTAAAAAAAAATTTAACTATCCCTAATGTGTTATGGATCATTGTTTATTGATACTCCTAATAATATTTAATGGATTGATGTTAACTCATTAATTTATATTGTGAACATCATGCACGGCTTTCTAGATCTAATGGAAAGACATATAAATTTTTAGACACATTTTAAAAACTAGATTTATTATGAATCTTAAAGGTACTATTTATGTTCCATTATTCTCTAGAAATTTGGTTTTTGTTTCAAGACTTACAAGTCCTTTTTTTTCATTTTGAAAACTGTATGTTTAGTATGTCATAAAATAAAAATGTTTTGGAACTGGATCTTGAGTTAATGGTTTATTTAAGTTTGATTTAGATTCAAAATTTGAGCTTAACTATTTTACTATGCATGATCAAAATTTTGGACTTAACCGAGCTATGATACGTGAGGTTATGTCATATCTTAATAGAAAGAATAAAGAGATTAGTAAATGATAAAGTTTTATAAACTTTAGATTTTACTAACTTTTATGTGGAGTGTATAAAGGGTAAGTTATCCAATAAGCTAACTGAATGTGCCGAGAGGAGTTCTAAAGTTTTTAGAGATTATACACCATGTATTATCTTCTATTTAAAAAGCTAAGGCTCTTGATGCCTTTAAGACCTATAAAGCAAAAGTAGAGAAATAAATTAAAAAATTAAAATTATACGATTAGATAGAGACGTAAAGTGATATGGAAAGTACATAGAAAAAGGGCAAATGATAGGTTCATTTGCAAAATTTCTTGAGGAAGAAGGTATTATTTAATGATATAAAATATCTAGCATAACTCAACAAAATAGAGTTGCTAAAGGAAGAACTGTATACTTATGGACATGGTAAAATATGATGAGTAATTATAACTTACCTATATCTCTTGAGAGTGAAGTATCAAAGACCATTGTTTATATTCTTAAATAGGGTTTCATCTAAAGTTGTCCCTAAACCTCTTTTGAGTTGTGGAGAGGGTGGAAACAAAGATGCAACAAATTATATGTCTAGGGATGTCCAATTGAAGTGAGAATTTATAACTCTCATATAAATAAATTAGACTCTAAATCAGTCAATAGTTTTTTCATTGGTTATACTATTAACTTTAAAAGATTGAGATTTTATTATCTTCTCCTGCACCTAGGGTTAATTAAGCAAGAATACTAAATTTCTTGAGGATCTTGAACTTAGTGAGAGAGATTTTTCGTAAATAAAATCTGAGAAAATAAATATTCAATATAAAGAATCAAATGATAATATTGGTTTAGTTCTTGATGGCCAACCATATCAAGTTGCGAAACTACTTCATGTAGAACAAGTTTATACAGTGCCCTAATGCTCTTCATTTACCAAATAAAGTGAATATCATGACATTGATAAGATGTTCAAACTTATCAATGTCAATCATTTTTAATGATTTTATTATATATTTATAAATGTTAGGATCTAATGAAACTAAGAGGGGGGTAAATTAATGCTATTGCAAAAAGATCTGATTTGAAAAGTTCAATCGATAAATTTATATTGAAAATATGTTTAACCAAAATTGTAAGTATGGATAGTAAAGTAAATCAGTAAACAATAATAAAGGAAACCAAGAGAAGGATGATGCAAACCAATTTATAATGATTCGATTGTCCAGACCTACGTCCATTCCTAATTCCTCTTCCCTCGATGTCATTGGCTTTTCTATCGATTTTTTTTTCCAACGGGTGAAGATCAACTATTCTTTGTTACAACTCTTCTCATTTTAACACGCTCATGAGAGAACCTTTATACATCTTCTCCTTTTAACAAGCTTAGGAGATAACTTTTACACTTCTCTTTTACAAGAGACCTCAACCCTTCTATAACCTAGAAACACTTCTAAACTCAATAAGGAGGAAGAGACTCAATCAATGCTCAAAGAGAGTTTACAATACTTTTAACCTTAGAAATTATTTCTTATTCCCTCTTATATCAAGCAAGCATGAGTAAGATATTTATAGACCCCTAAAGACTTCAAAAATTTAAATCCTTGAGTTTTTAGGGTACTAGTAGTACTATCATCGGTGTCACGTGATACTACCAACAAACAGAGCTTGAAATTCTGGGCTCTAGTGGTACCATCATTGCTTGGGCAATATCACCATTGCCTGGGTGGTACTATCGATAAAATACTCGAAAAAGCATAAATAGTGTTTTTCGGCTCTCTGGGTAGCACGACGCTTGGGCCTATAACGGTACCACCACCCAGGCTTGCTCAAGGTCATTGAATTGACTTTCTAATAGACCTAATTCAGTCTTGGTTCAAGCCTAATAGACTTACTATAATTAAGTTGCTATGATTTTGGCCCAATACCAACTCAATTTGACACCAAATAATATCGATCAAGACTTAACTACTCAATCACATATCTAGCACAATCACGAAACAATCAGCACGTTGTCTAGCATTCCAGCATCTCATATGATAATCTGATACTTCGTCCAAACTTCTAACATATCGTCCTTTTCATTGACGTATCACTTGATCTATCGATATGTTTATTTCCCCCCAACATCAAGTTTTTTGGTACGGTACTCGATTCTTTCAGCCTGATGCCGGAACTCATGACAAGAAGTCTATCCTTCAGCATATCGACCAATCCTCCGGCTTGATATCCAATCTATGATATGATGTTTTCCTTGACCTAACGTCTGATTTTTCTTCTTCGATAATTTATCCTCTGATGGTTCAAGTTCATAATCAAAACTTTTCCTACATCATTTATCTTAAAAGTTTATTAATTCTTCATCAAATTTTGAGATTCAATACTATATAATTTTAATGTTGGTACGAGAGATGATCCTTAGTTACTAAAGAAATGATGTGAAAACAATATTCTTAGATGTAAATCCTTAGGAAGAAGTATACATGGATCAACATAAAGATTTTTTTGATAAAAAATATTTTTATTTATAAGTTAGAAAAGTCAATATATGGACTAAAATAGATTTTCTGAAGATGGTACACTAAATATCACAATATTATTATTTCTTATGATTTTATTAAAATCTTCTGGATCAACGTGTGTATGTTAAGGTCAGTATGAGCAAAATAATTTTGTTAATCCTATATGTTAATTATATCTTACTTGTGAGTAATGATTTGGGTGTCCTACATGAAACAAAGCATTTTCGTTCTGGAAATTTTGAGATGAATAATTTAGATGAAGCCTCTTATATTATTTACATAGACCCATACAGATAGATCTAAAAAATTATTAATATTATCTCAAAAAATATTTCAAAAAGATTTAAAATGAAAGAATGTTCTTATTCCATAGCTCTCATTATCAAAGAAGATAAATTCAATCAAAATTAATATCTAAAAATAATTTAAAAATATATATATGAAAAATATGCCATATGTAATAACTATTAGAAATAGCAAGATGTAAAAAATGAATCATAAAAAATTATAAAGAATGTCAAGATATTCTTAAGGAATCTATAGACTTATAGACATTCCAATCTGCTTGAGGTAATCCAATATTTAAATTCAGATTTTGGTGGATGCATATACACTAGAAAATCTATCTCCAAATATGATATAATTCAATTAGTTGATCATAAATTTGTCAAGGATTTTTTTGTAATTCATGAAGGACCGATAACAAGAGTGAAAGCTAAAAAGATGAAGGAAGCCATAACTTGTTCATTAGAAGGTATTTGAAAGGAACAAGCTGATCAGTAGTTGGTCAAAGTTCTATGGATGCAAGAAGGGCCAAAAAAAGGTCAACATGATTCAAATAAGTCCATACCATGAAAAAAAAGTCTAACCTTAAAGGAATTATGAAATTTAATCCATATTTTAAAGAATAAAGGTGAGTAAGCCATGATAGATCATATTTAGAATTGTGTACAATTTTATTCTAGATTTTTCAAGGTAGAATTCATGAATGATCTATATTCATGAATCAGAAATATGAATATTATTTAATATATTTAATTAGTTTATTCTCTTTGTATTTTATCTTGCTCTATATAAACAAGGCTCATCCTCTTTGTAAAGAACAATTTAGAGAAACATAATCATCTTTAAATACCGATGAGTATTTGTTTTTAAGTTATTGTATGAACTTTGGAACTTATCAAGCTTTTCCACTTATGACGTTTAAAAATCCTAAATCTTTGATTTCCTTTTTTACTTATCAAACTTTTTAGTTTATGGTATTTATGTGAACGAAAGTGCTATTATAATCTTTTATCATTTTTCTCTTTGATAAAGTGATTAAAATAGTTCCTCTTACTTCAATCTTGAACGATTCATCTTGTTTCGAGAGTGTCAATTTGCATTCCATATATATCGTAGCTCTTTAGCTATTGGGATATATGGTTGTCGAGTTGATGATTTCCACCATTTGGTTTCAGGGCTTGGCTCAAGTTTGAGATTTGCATATCTATTTATTTGCTATCTTTTAGCTTTTCCTTTTATCTTCAGCATCATAGCTATAATTGTTGTCCTTCCTTCGTTGTTATCCTCTTATTCTTCTTCTTTGTTGATCCATAATTTATAGTATAAAAAGAAAAGGAAAGAAAATAAAAGAAAAATAAATCAAAAAGTTAAAAAAAAGAGAGAAAATCAAAGGATAAAAAAAAGATAAAAAAAAGGAGAGAAAATAAGGTTAGAAAAAGAAAAATATTTTTTTTGGTAAGTAAAAGATCAGAATTATGGATTCAAGAAATTGTTATAAATTACATAATTCAATCTTATCCATTTAATTCTTGGTCTGGTTTAGAAATCTCTCTTAAATTCTAGAATTTTTTTTTTCTATTCATTTGATATTTTAATTTTAATTATTGAATGATTGAAGTGTAATATGTACATCTTTAAATTGGCCTTTTTTTTCCTGCTTTTATATCTACCCAATTTCACTATCCTTGAATTGTCATAATCTGAATTGTTTATTTAGGTACCTTAGTTCATCTAAGAACCAAAGAACAAAACAAGAGAGGTAAAAGATAAGAGTGATGAGATCAGCTTCAAGAAAAGCCAAATCTCGAGTGAGACGCTAGAGAGAGTATTGGTGAGGTTGTTCTAATTTTATTTTTTAGGTTTTAACATGTCTAAAGAAAAAGAAATAAGTTCTACATCAAATGATCTTTTGGTTCAAGCAATGATGTAATAATTTGAATGTATGTTCAAAATAATGGAAAATATAAGAGTTCATCTAGAAAGGCATGATGATGCAATTAATAGATTACGAGGACCATGGCATGGGAAACAACCAACCTTTGTCAATTATGAATATGATGAAGTAGAAGACATGAATGATGACTAAGTAACTCTAATTGCTCAAGAAGTTAATCCTAGGAGACAAACTAGGAGAGGATGTTTTGATGGTGTGGACATAAACATTGGTAGCATCAAAATAAAAATTCCTTCTTTTTAAGGGAAGAATAATCCAGATGCCTATTTGGAGTGGGAATGAAAAGTGGAGTTGATCTTTGAATGTCGCAACTACTCCGAAGAAAAAAAAGATAAAATTAGTCGCTATTGAATTTTATGATTATGCTATTTTTGATAGGATCAATTGTGTAAAGACAGGCGAAGAAATGGTGAAAGGCTCGTGGAGACTTGGTTAGAGATGAAACAAATCTTGAGGAGGAGATTTATCCCTAGTCATTATTATAGGGATTTGCATCAACGACTGCAAACTTTGACACAAGGTTCCATGAGTGTTGATAAATATCACAAGGAGATGGAGATAATTATGATAAGGGCTAATGTGGAGGAAGACCGTGAGGCTACCATGGCTAGATTATTGAGTAGATTAAACAAGAACATTGTTGATCTTGTAGAGTTGCAACACTATATGAAGATTGAGGATATGGTAAATGTGACCCTGAAGATTGAGAGGCAACTAAAAAAAAAAACACAAGGTATGATTCAAAACCTTATTTGATTTCTTCTTCTTCTTGAAAATTAAACTAGAGTAAAAAGGATGATAAATCCATTGTTAAGCCTAAATTGGTAAAACTAAAGGAAAAAATGAATTAGGCAACAAGGGTAAAGGTGAGAATCAACTGAATCAAGCTAAAGGTATTAGGTGTTTTAAGTGCCTTGGGCATGAACATGTGGCATGTGAATACCCTAATAAGAGAGTTATGATCATAAATGATGAGATTATAGAATTTGAAAGTGAGAGAAAGGATGATGATGACCCTCCATCATTAGAGGATGCTAGTGATATAGAATATGCTAGAGGTGAAATTTTAGTTGTTCAACGCACACTTAGTTTGCAAACCAAAAATGATGAACATGGTGAACAACGTGAGAATTGATTCCACACTTATTATTTGATTGCTATTAAGTTGTGTAATATGAATGTTGATAGTGGAAGTTATACAAATGTGACAAGTACCTTGCTCATGGAAAAACTGAAATTACCTACTATCAAACATCCAAAAACTTACAAGTTAAAATGATTGAATGATAGTGGTGTAGTGAAGGTAAATCGGCTAGTGTTAGTTTATTTCTTAATTGGTAGATATAAGGATGAAGTTTAGTGTGATGTGGTACTTATATATATGTTGGTCACTTATTGTTGGGGAGACCTCCAGCAGAGTTGAGTCCTAATCATTTCAGTAGCAGTCAATAGAAACCCTACTAGATTGTAATAAAGTCTCTCCTATCTTATAAAGGAGTAAGACTAAGGTTTATATTAGCCCTTAGGGCTTAGTAGCCGTCGCCCCTTTATTGGGCTGGTCGGCTAGGGTTTCCCCCTGCTTAGGTCGACTATAGAGCCAACCTAGTCGCCCCCTTCCCCTGCCCCCATTCCTATTAAGATAGGTCGGCTATAGGAGGGGCAAAGAGATAATTCTACTTAGGCAAGTACCTCCTTAGTCTAGGGTTTTGATCCCTATTTAAGATGTAGTTGCTCTCTCTCTTTTAATTAAGCAATTAACAATTCTCTTTCAGTCATTATGCCGAGTCTAGGAGGGAGGAACCCCTATAGCGTTCCAAGGGTTGATCCCCCTTAAGGATCAAAATCTATAGAGCTCCTTTTGGGGTTCTATCATATGGTATTAGAGTCATATTACTGCTTCCCTATAGTCATCTCAGCCACCTCTACCTTCTCAAGCAATTCCCATAATTGCTTTTGACGTCACCTCCACCGTTGTCCATCAAGTCGCTGATCCATCAATCTGGCTTTGTCCCTTCCGTCAACAACATAAATCTGGTAAAAACTCCAAAGTCCATGCCTTTACTACTGTTATTCCTTTATCTTATATATGGGTAAAGATTTTCCAAAAGTTTTCTTGATGCAAAATTTTATCATCGTAAATATTATCATCATTGCAAAGGCGAAACATTGTAGAAATTTTTAGCCAATTATTGCCTCTTGAAACTAAACTTTTATTCATCATTTTTGGCCAAAATATTTACACAATCCCAAGGATCAACTTGGCTTTCATTTGGGATTGATTTCTCAAAAAAATTCCTTCTAGAATCAGTTTTCTTATGCAATCTTTCACCAGTACGTAGTTCTAGAATTTTTATGACGAAAGATCTACCTTTCGTCTTTTGCCCTATTTTCCTACTATTATACTGCCAAAATTTTATCAAATTTTTTATTGTACTCCCAACATCTAAACCAATGGTTTCTATATAATTTCTTTGAACTTTCCTTTGGAAATTATGTCGAGAAGTCATCGTTACTCTGACATAAAATCTGTTCGACAGGACTGCACATTGCATCACTTTTTTTTATCGAATTCTATCATATTTGAGTGCTATTTTTTGTAAAATTTCAGATTCTCTTTTCCTCATCATCAAACCCTACCATCCTTATAAAAAACACTTTAAAAACCTACCCTAAATTGAAACCAAACAACCATCCAAATCAGCCCTAAACCGCAGCCTACTCCCATCCAAACCGATTCACCTTCCAACCGGTCACCCCTTCTCCAAAATTCTAATGCCACTACCCAACAACAAAAGAAAGATTTCAATATTACAGATCTAGAGGCATACACCGTGACATCAGAGAAGGCCATCAATGCCACGTTTGAAACCTTTGAAAGCCACATGGAGGAGAAGATGTGATCTTTATTCACCGAATTTAGCATTGGCCAACCGTCAAGCCCGAGGAAGTCACACCATGGAGAGACTTCATATCAGCAAGATGATCCTCAAGAGCATGGACGCATCACCTCTGATCCCAATAATCCATGCATGAAGGTTGATTTCACAAGATGGGAAGAAGGAGATCGATCAGATGGATCTCACGCATAGAGCGCTATTTTCGGTTCTACCGAACTGCCGATGCTACATGAGTGGAGATCGCTACCATACACCTTAAGGGAGATGCTATTCAGTGGTTCAATTAGTTTGAACATACCCACAGAGGACTCTCTTAGCAGTAGTTCAAGGAAGGACTTCTAAACCACTTCAGTCTGACCAATTTCAATAACATTGACGGACAATTGACAAAGATTCGTTAAACCTCCACCATACAAGATTGCTAAACAAGGTTTAAGTGCTTATCTAACCAACTAAAGATTGGTCTGAGAAACAACTTCTAGGTACTTTCATTGAGGGCCTAAAGCTGGAGATTCGAGGAGAAGTAAAGGTGCGACAACTATACATTCTTATGGCGGCAATTTCTTTTGCATTTATCTAGGAAGAACGATTAAACCATGAGGCATGAAGGATAAGGGTCGCTCCCCGACCAGCCATGCCAAGGCCTATTGCCCCCTCTACAGCCATCTGATCCCCCGCACCAAAAAAATTAACAAGAGACGAGCTTTGCAAATGATCGGCCAAAGGGTTGTATTGGCATTGTGACGAACCATGGAGCTGCGAACATCACTGTAAAAAGGGTCGGCTCCTCATGATTGAACCAGTGGAGGACGAGACAGTGAATCTGAAGAAGGCCTTAAAACCAAAGAGGAAGACATGGAGGAAGAGCCCCAACCGGCCAACTATGTAGTACATGTGTTGGCCGACTACTCCAACCCGCAGATGATAAAAATTGGAGGACTTCTAAAGCAGCAACCCATCACCGTTCTCATTGACATGGGCAGCACAGATAACTTCCTCAATAGTAAGGTTACTGCATGTTTAGCACTTTAAATTGAAGGTTGCAATAAGTTTGATGTAAAGGTCGTCGACGGTCGAATTTCCAATTACGACCAACGGTGCCCGTAGGTAAAGCTACTCCTCCAAGACCAAGAAGTGGTAGTCGATTTCTTCCTTCTACCCATTGATGATTATTAAGCCATGCTTGGGATCGAATAACTTATAATGTTAGTGATATCTCCTAAATTTTTCTAAATTAATTATGAAATTTTATTGTAAAGGGAGACAGGTCACATTGCAAGGCAAGCGCGATAATTATATCTCCACTGTTTTGATGCAACGGATGAAGAAAGTTTTGCACAAAGCACATGGGGGATTTTTAATGCATATCCAGTAGCCATCTGAGGGGGAGAATATACAAAATTCAGATCCTAAGCTTGCCCTCTTGCTGGATGAATTTGTGGACATTTTCACAGAGCTGTGCGGGCTACCCCCTAACCGATCGTATGACCATTGTATTCCTATTTTGCCAGATAAATCTCCAACAAATTTGTGTCTATATTGCTACCCTCACTTGTAGAAGGATGAGATTGAGAACATCATCAAAGAGATGCTTGACACTAGGGTGATTCGACCGAGTTGCAGCCCTTATTCTTCACCGGTGTTGCTAGTGCATAAGAAGGACGGTACATAGCGAATGTGCATTGATTATCAGGCTTTGAATGCTATCACCGTCAAGGACAAATATCCTATACCCATCATAAATGAGCTCCTGGATGAATTAAAAGGAGCTCGAGTCTTCACTAAACTGGATCTCCATTCCGATTATCATTAGATTCGGGTATACACTGAAGATGTCTCGAAAACTGTATTCCGCACGTATAACGGCCACTACGAGTTTCTGATAATGTCTTTCAGACTTACAAATGCTCCTTTTACTTTCCAAAGCCTAATGAATGATATCTTCCGAAGTGTTCTACATAAGTTAGTATTGGTGTTCTTTGATGATATTCTCATTTATACCTCTACACTTGATATATATTTTCAGCACTTATAAAATGTTCTAACAATTCTTGGGAGAATACTTTTTATGTTAAATAGTAAAAATATAACTTCTTACAGCGTAAAATAGAGTATATTGGGAACATTATATCAGAGGATAGAGTAGTGGTAGACCCAACAAAGATCGAGGCAATGCAAGGATGGCCGAAACCTACAAACATAAAATCGCTATGCGGCTTCCTTGGACTCACGGGCTACTACCGGAAATTTATGAAAGATTATGATAAGACCAGTGCTCCAGTCACATTCCTACTAAAGAAAGACTCCTTCTTATAGTCGGAACAAGCTTTTACAGCCTTTGAATGACTTATGGCTGCCATGACAATGATGCCAATCTTAGCGCTACCCGATTTCAGCCGCACCTTCGTGATTGAGGTCGACACGTCCAGAGTTGGGATTGGAGTTATTCTAATGCAAGAAGGCCGACCTCTTGCTTACACCAGCAAGGCCTTATCTCTCTCACATTTAAAAATGTCAGTGTATGATAAAGAAATATTTGCCATTGTATACGCTGTCACAAAGTGGAGACCTTACCTGATCGGTCGGCGCTTCCAGATTAAGACTGACCACCGAAGTCTTAAGTATTTCTTGGAGCAGAAAATATCTTTCCTGGAGCAGCAACATTGGGTAACTAAACTTCTCGGCTTTGATTATGAAATTACTTATCAAAAAGGAAAAGAGAATATTGTTGTAGATGCTCTATCTCGGCTAACGGGACAAGCCAAAATTTCAACCATCTCCCTACCCTCCACCGACTTCCTCGACCACATTAGGGAGGAGTGGAAGAATGATCCAAAAACCCAAAGCATCATAGAAAAATTAAAGAAGGATCTGGATTCCATGGGGCATTACACATGGGACTCGAAGGACTTACGCTACAAAGACCGAATTGTTGTTGTTCCTTCTTCTCCTCACATCTAGGTCATTTTGCATGAAATGCACTCTTCACGTTCGGTAAAGCACTATGGATTTCTGAGGACTTATAAAAGGGTGAAGTAAAACTTCTTCTGGAAGGGTATAAAAAATTTAATTTATGACTATGTATCTAAATATGATATATGTCAACGGCAGAAAGGTGAAATAGTGGCAAATCCATAGACAGATATCTCTATGGATTTTGTTGAAGGGCTATCACTATCTCAAGGTAAAAGAACGATCTTTGTGGTAGTAGATCGCCTAACTAAATATGCTCATTTTTGTGCTGTGAGACATCCATATACGGTTGCCAGTATTACTTAATTTTTTATGAAAAATATTATAAAATTGCATGAGATGCCAAGGTCGATTGCCATGACAAGGTGTTTACAAGTGAATTTTGGACCGAGCTCTTTCATCTATAGGGCACCAAATTGAAGATTAGCACAACTTATCATCCACAGATAGACGATCAAACAGAAGTGACGAACAGATGCCTTGAGACTTACTTATGATGCTTCACTAGCGATTGGCCCAAAGAGTGGACAAGATGGCTTCCATGAGCCAAATGGTGGTATAATACAATTTTTCATTCTTTGACTAAATATACCCCTTACGAAGCATTGTATGGACGACCGCCCCCTGTAATACCTATATATATACTTGGTTCGACCAAAGTAGATCAGGTCGACCAAGACTTAATTAACAGGGATAAACTGCTACAGCTACTGAAGGACAACCTAACTGTCGCTCAAGCCCGCATGAAGCAACAAGCAGACAATCACCAGAGTGAGCGAGAATTTTCAGTAGGGATTGGATCTACCTTCGCCTACAACCATACAAGTAGCTATCCATCAACATTAGAGCGTCGATGAAACTATCTCCATGATTTTATGGACCATATCAGATTTTGGAACGCATTGGGGCGGTGGCATACCGACTTAAACTTCTAGATGATGCTAAAATCTATCCCGTCTTCCACGTATCCCTACTGAAGTTGAAATTGGGTAAACATGAATTGGCTTAGACTCAGTTGTCGAGCACTATAGATGAAGGTGAAATCCAAACCCAACCTGAAGCTATACTTGATTAAAGAATTGTGGATGCCCCTCAACTAAAGTACTTGTGAAGTGGAATAACTTACCATCTGAAGATGCAACATTAGAGTCACATGAGGATTTGAAGACCTGGTTCCCTTGAGGATAAGGCTGATTCTGAGAAGACGAACTTGATAGGACTCTAACAGGGTTGAGCCCTAATCATTTCAGTAGTAGTAAATAAAAATCCTATTAGATTGTAATAAAGCCTCTCATATCTTATAAAGGAGTAAGGCTAGGGTTTAGATTATCCCTTAGGGCTTAGTAGCCACCGCCTCCCTTACTGGGTTGGTCAGCCAGGGTTTCCCCCTACTTAGGTCGGCTATAGAGCCAACTTAGCCGCGCCTTGTTCCTATTAAGACAGGTTGGTTATAAGAGGGGCAAAAGGATAATTCTACTTAGGCAAGCACCTCCTTAAGCTAGGATTTTGATCCCTATTTAAGATGTACTTATGTACAAGGATATTTTGATTACGCCTAACGAAATTAACAAAAATTTGCTTGGTATTATTGTTGATCTTTTGTAGGAAAATGAGGATCTCTTTCCCATCAATTAGAGGAATTAAGCATCAAATATATTTCATTCTGGGGGCAAGCATACCAAACAAGCTAGCATATAGATGCAACCCTGCAGAGACCAAGAAAATCCAAAAGCAAGTAAGTGAGCTTATGAAAAAGAGTTATGTTCGAGAAAGCATGAGTCCATGTGTAGTTTAAGTTTTGATGGTGCCAAAAAAATATGAATCTTGGAGAATATATGTTGATTGCAGAGCCATCAACAAAATCACGATAAAGTATCGATATCCTATTCCTAGGCTAGATGACATATTGGATGAATTGCATGGATCTTGTGTGTTTTCAAAAATTAGTTTAAAATCTAGATATCATCAAATAAGAATGCATGACGGTGATGAATGGAAATCTACTTTCAAAACTAAACATGGTTTATATGAATAGTTGGTAATGCCTTTTAGCCTAGCTAATGCACCTAGTACTCTCATGAGATTGATGAACATGTTTTACGTGATTACATTGAAAAATTTATCGTCGTTTATTTTGATGATATACTTGTGTATAGCAAAAGTTTGAATGAGTATGTAATACATTTAAAAGTTATTTTTGATGTGCTTAAGAAAGAAAAGTTATATGCTAATCTAAAGAAATACACTTTATGCATTGATGAAATTACTTTTCTTGGTTATGTTGTTAATGATAAAGGAATATATGTTGATCAAGAAAAAATGAAAATAATTAGGGAATGGCCAAAACCCACTAGTGTTAGTAATGTTAGAAGTTTTCATGGTCTTGTTAGCTTTTATAGAAGATTCATTAATAATTTTTCTACAATTGCTGCACCATTAACTGAATACATAAAAAAGAATGTGAGAATTAGGTGGGTTAAAGAACAAGATTATGCTTTTAATTGACTTAAAGATAAACTTAGTTCGACACCTTTGCTTATTTTACCTAACTTTGCTAAAATTTTTGAGATCGAGTGTGATGTGAGTAGGATAGGTATTGGAGGAGTCTTAATGCAAAAAGGTAGACTCATTATGTTCTTTAGTGAGAAGCTAAGAGGAGCAAGTTTTAACTATCCGACATATGATAATGAGTTTTACACTTTAGTAAGAGTGTTAGAGATATGATAGCACTATCTTTGGTACAAGAAATTCATTTTACATACTAATAATGCAAAATGGGTGGAGTTTATTGAATCCTTTCAATATATCATCAAGTATAAACAAGGTATGCTCTAATTTATAAACTTAATGCAAAATTATTAGGTTTTGAGTATACTAAAGATTTATATAATTTTGACATGATTTTGCTAATGTTTATGGGGTATATGAGAAAAGAGGTTTTGACAATTTTTTCAAGCATGATGGTTTTCTTTTCAAATAAAACAAGTTGTGTATTCCTCAATGTTCAATGAGAGAATTATTTGTGAGAGAGGCACATAATGGGGCATTTTAGGATTAGAAAAACTTTAGATGTGTTAAATGATCATTTTTTTTGTCACATATGAAAAGAGATGTTGAGAGATTATGTAAGAAATGCTTTACTTGTAAACAAGCTAAATCTAAAGTAATGCCTCATGGGTTGTATACTCCTCTTCCTATATCTAGTAAGCCTTGGGTTGATATATTCATGGACTTTGTTTTCAATTTACCTAGATCAAAAGGAGGGAGAGATTCTATTTTTGTTGTTGTTGACAGGTTTAGCAAGATAACACATTTCATTCCTTGTCACAAACCAGATGCTACAACACATATGCAAAACATATTGCATGATTGTTCTTCAAGGAAATTATGAGATTACATGAAATTCCAAGGACAATTGAGTGATAGAGATGTGAAATTCCTTAGCCATTTTTGGAAAATAATTTGGAACAAGTTGGGTACAAGACTATTATATTCAATCACTTGTCATCCACAAACAGATAGACAAATGGAGGTAGCAAATATAAATTTATCAACACTTTTGAAGGCCATAATTCAAAAAAATTTGAAGAATTGGGAGGAATGTTTGCCACATGTCGAGTTTGCTTATAATAGAAGTGTGCATGCTACAATAAACCATTCCTCATTTGAAGTTATGGACGGGTTCAATCCATTAACTTCTATGAATTTGCTACTGTTATCTTTGGAAAAAGCTAATTTAGATGATAAGCAAAAAGTTGATTTTGTCAAAGCATTGCATTAAAGAGTCCGGATATAAATTGAAAAGAAAATTATACAATATGAGAAACAACATAACAAAGGCCAAAAGTAAGTAGTATTTGAACCCGATGATTGGGTTTGGCTACACTTAATGAAAGATTTTCTAGCCAAACGAAGTCTAAACTAATAACAACAGGAGATAGTTTATTTAGAGTCTTTCAAAAAATCAATGACAGTGCATACAAGTTAGAACTACCAGGTGAGTATGGCAATATTAGTGTAACCTTCAATGTTTCTGATTTATCTTTGTTTGATATAGGCAATGAAGATGCTGATTCAAGGAAAAATTCTTTTTAGGAAAGGGGGAATGATATAACTCAATTAGTAATGATATAACTCAATTAGTAGATCTTAAATCTGCCAGTGACCCTTTTGTTATTCATGAAGGGCTAATAACAAGAGTGAAAGCTAAAAAGATGAAAGAAGCCATAACTTATTCATTGGAAGACATTTTTAAAAGGAACAAGCTGGTTAAGATTTGGATAAAGTTCTATAGATGCAAGAAAAGCAAAAAAAGGTCAACATGATTCAGATAAGTCTATACCATGAAGAGAAAGTTCAGCCTTAAAGGAATTATGAAATTTAATCCATATTTTGAAGAATAATGGTGATTCAGCTATGGTGGACCATATATGAAATTGTGGATAATTTTATCTTAGATTTTTCAAGGTAAAATTCATGAATGATCTATATTTATGAATTGAGAATATAAATATTATTTAATATATTTAATTAGTTCATTCTCTTTGTATTTTGCTTTGCTCTGTATAAACAAGGCTAACCCTCTTTGTAAATAACAACTTAGAGAAATATGATCATCTTCTAATACCGGGTGTTTGTTTTTAAGTTATTGTAGGAATTTTGGAATTTATCGAACTTTTATGCTTGTGGCGTTCAAACTTTTTAGTTTGTGAGATTTATGAGAATCAAAGTATTGTTTTGCTCTTTTATCATTTTTCTCCTTCATAAAGTGATTAGAATATTTCCTCTTACTTCAATCTTGAACGATCCATTTTATTTTAATTCGTTGGAGGATGTTTATTTGCATTTTATACATATCGTGTTGATGATTTCTACCAAAAAATATATATTTTTATTAACTGATGTATGTTGCAGTATCTTGGAGAAGAAACAAGTAAACTATAGTTGCTTCATCCATTGTAAAAGATAAATTTATTTGTTGTTATGAATTACTCAAAGGGTATTATGGTCACATAAACTTCATCTCATGGCTAAAAGTTACCGACTTAATTACCCTATAGATATACATGTATATGTTATAAATTTTACCTGATTTGCCAATTAATATGACATAATCCTGCCCACAAAATAGTACATGTATAATTTCACGCAAAACAAACCGAAAAAATTTCTACCGGATCAAAGTTGATGCTCATTGCTGTTGCTGGGCTCATCCACGTTGTTGGCTGCAGCTCCTTTAACGGCAGTCTCTCCCACTGCACGTCTCTTCTTCTTGCACTCGCCATAGAACACCACATCCGCTGCCACCGCAAGCATGACCGAGAACGCAACACCCACCGCCAAAAACACAGACATAGCGACTCCGACGGTCGGTCTCCAGCGGACGAGAGAGGAGGTTTGTAACACCCCTACTTTTAAAAACATATAAATTTTTTATAAAGATTGATGAGTATATTATTATTAACTTTCGACTCGCGTATTTTGATCTTGAGTCAAACTGAAATTATCAGAATAATTAACTCATCAACTTAGATCATGACATTTGGTATCAGAGTTAATTTACTATTCAAGCATAACGAGGAGATCTTATCCAAAAAAACCCTCTTCAGAGCTGCAAAACTCATGGAGTTGGATGCATCACTTGGGTATAACCGCTGCTTCTGTGGGAACACACGAAAGAAGTTTCATTTGGTGTATTCTGCAAGCTTTCCACAGGAAGAAGTTTCCCTGAAATGATGCTTCTCTTTGATTTTTCTATCATTTTGAATGCCTTAGGAATGATACAAAAGAATATTCAAACTGAAATTTCGAGATATATATATAAACTGCATCCATGAGAACCGCAATTTGGCAATGCTTTTCAAGGTTTCTCTAAACAATCTTCAACATTCCAACTTTTGCCACTTGGATTCTTTGGTCAACATCGACAGCACAAATGACAAGAACCTTCATCCCGCTCATCGCTTGGAACTCTCGTCTCCATTGGCCACTCAGGTGCTGTGGGTGATCGGCCTTGTTTGGGCTTATATAACAAGATCTCCGTTGACCTCTCAGGTATCTTTGACCTCAGCCAGGCTAAAACAAAAATAAAAAAATGTTTGACCTACATCATGCCAATATGCATCCAGCACACCATGAATGAATTCTTCATGTTCTTGGTACTAATAAAAGATATGATTTAGTTAGGATTTAGATATGATTTCTCCAACTGAATGAGGAAATCTCGTATGTTAGTTGAGGAAAATTCTCCTTTTCATTATGTATAAATAAACGATGAATTAATGAATCAATTGGGTATTTTTTCATTACTTCTTCTTATTTCCAACATGGTATCAGAGCCCCTCTCTCTATAAGAGAGAATACTTTTTTTTATTCATTGTCAAACGACAGCTTCTATCATTATTTGTTCGTGGATAACTTCACTGCGAAACCACAGATGCTCAGGGCTCATCCACCGCCACCATCTTGGACATCCTTTGCTTCCTTTGCTCCGAAGGTAACTCTCTCCTCATCGGTGCAAATCTATCTCTTCTTACTGTCAAATGACAGTCTCTCGTCGATATCAAAGCTGGAGATTTTCAGTGCATCGACTTTCACTTCCTCCGTTGGACCTTGTTCGCTTTCTCAATTCTTCTACCGAAGCATTCTTCTGCACGATGTCATCTTCCTTGTGCACCACCACTGTCTCATCAGCTCCAACAAGCGGTATCTTGCCTACCCCATATGCGATCGATGGCTTCTACACCTGCTCGCCGACGCCATCCCTCCTGCGCCTCTATTGCTCGTTCTCTTTCCCGATAGTACCAGACGGTCGCTTATCTCTCTGCTCTGAGAGGGCACAATAAGTTTTTTTCTCGTTGTCAAACGATAGTAAATCTATGATCGTAGCGCTTCTCTCGCTGCCACCACTGCTGCCACGCAGCCGTATTCGTCGTCCTTTGCTACAACCCTTGTTCTTTGCCGCTGACATCACCGTCAAAGTCAACTATCGTCAACGTCAACCACCGTCAGGTCTTCACCGCGGCTGACACTACAGCAGCTTCCTTCCCTCAGTTTCATTGATATTGATTCAAGATCGACATCCTTAGTTCAAGATCGGTGTCCTTACAGGAGCTCGATCTTGCGGGAGCATGATAAAAGATATGATTTAGTTAGGATTTAGATATGATTTCTTCAACTGAATGAGGAAATCTCGTATGTTAATTGAGGAAAATCTTTCTTTTCATTATGTATAAATAAACGATGAATCAATAAATCAATTGAGTATTTTTTTCATTAATTCTTCTTATTTCCAACAGCTACAAGGATATTGTTTGTTTCTACGTGCATCCATGATTGACCTTCCTCTGCCGAAAATGAAAGAAGCCGACAGTTTGTGTATGCATCCTTTCCTCATAATTGCTATTTGCAGTGGTATAGCGTTCCACCACCGCAGACTACTAAGACTGACACTGGTCTTGCTCCTCCATGTTCCTCAATTCTGACATGTGAAAGGTTGTTTATTGCCTACTTCGATGGTTTTATATGAGCTGCTGTTTCTGAAAATAATGACAAAAAGGATTATCTGAGCCGTTGTTTCTGAAAATAATGATACAAATGAGGAGATTTCTATTGACAATCCTTTTTGTTATTTATAATTTTATTTTATTTTTTAAAAATATTTTAAAGATATTTCTCTGTAAATAAACATAAATAATATCATCATCTTCCGTTTTTTCACCTCCTCCTTTTAATCCAGCGAGCAACGTCAACTTTATAATGGCATCGGACAGACATAAATGCTCTCATCATCTTTCTTAAATTTTTTTTTTTATGTTTTATTTTTTTCTTCTCCTAATCGCGAGTGACGAGCGGCATCGTCGACGTCGAATGATTAAGCGATGAGGAGCGGGCGTTAGTACAGCTTGGATTCTGATGGATGAAATCATGGATAATGGGAGCAAAGGTATGATTGGTAAATAAGAGATTATAAATAATAAATTATAATTTATTATTTTTCGTAAGGGATAGCCAATACTAAGGGGTTGCCTTCTAACCAATAGCAAGCTTCAAGTCTGAGTCTATCATAGGCTAAAGCTGTCATGCAAGAATAATCTAAACTTGATGTCTCAGGAGAAAAGCTGGAAAAACTAAACAACGGCTTGAATGATGTTTTAGGAGCAGTAATGGACTCCAGAAAGAATGTAGAAATGTCTTACAAAAGGTAGACAGGAGTTTGGCTGTCCATAAGAGAAGATGCATGTCCAAGTTTAATCTCTGACAGGAGGTGGGTTGCATACAAGCAAAGAGAAAAGTGGAATCAAATTTGGATCCAAAGGCTAAAAATAAACCTCCCTTATCAGAGTATTTTAAGAGAACTCACATGTGTCTTTCCAACATGACCGAATTCTGTACTTGAAACCATGCTTGAAAATTCCCATATTCCTTTTTGAGCATGTATATGTGATGACAAACATACCATAGTATTATCATCTTGAAACTGCATAATATTCATCTCGAAGGTATAACAATTAAATGATGCTGAAGGAGACACGGATATCCAAGATGTTACAGGATTATGTCAAACTTCCTATAGTTTTTACAGAAAGAAAAACAACCTAAGTTCTGACCCCATTTCTAGACATTTTACAGTGTGGGCGCTGTCCATATGCCATGGGGACAAGCTTTTTTCTTTGTAGACTATTTTGTTTCAAACCCCCCACCCACCCACTCTCTATCTATCTATGATTTTCTTCCATTTTATTTTCCTTCTATTATGCTTGGTTTTTAGCTGTCTCTATATATTACCAATGTTACTCCATCATTTTCTCTGCCCTTAGACCCATAAAAATCGATAACAACTATTCCTTCCTGTTATTGCAAGCGCCGTTTGCTATTCCATTGTCCGAAACATAGAGAAAGCGTCGTCTTTGGGCTGAATCCGGTCTGGAATCAGGCCCGGACGGCAAAAAATGGCGACTTGGAGACGTTCTCTCGGTGATCTCTGCAAATGGTGGGAGATTTGTGTTTGATCTGTTGTTGTTTGGCAAAAAGAAGTGATCTTTCTGGCAATGTAAAGGATACTTTTTATTCCTTCCCCGCTTCCTTGGATTTTTCTTGACTAGGTCTTCAATTTTGGTGGAGATTGTTGTGGGTGGTAATCTCCCTTCTTGACAAATTTAAGTTGGTTGTTCTGAAAGTGATGGATCGAGTTATTCTTCTTCATGGGTATAATTTACTCTCGGGATATCTCTATTAGATCGTTCTTGTTGTAGCGGGGAAGGGAAAAAGGAGTGATTTTTATTCTTTGGTTCTGTCGGATCTGTTGTCGGTTCTCTGAGATTATGGGATTTCTTGGAATCATGGGGAATTCCTTCGGGTGCTCCGCATCAGGGGAGCGTCTGGTCTCGGCGGCGAGGGATGGGGATCTCCAGGAGGCCAAAGCCCTCTTGGAATACAATCCCCGGCTTGCCCGGTATTCAACCTTTGGCGTTCGGAATTCGCCCCTTCATTACTCTGCAGCTCAGGGCCACCATGAGGTAACTGGTTACCTGCTCCTGTTCAATTTGATATCTTGTTCAGAATCTATTGGTCAATTTTTGGCATTTGTTGGTTCTCATTTGGTACTTTGTTGACCTTCAGATTGTCTCTCTTTTGATCGAATCTGGAGTTGACATTAATCTAAGGAATATACGAGGACAGGTAGAACCCAGATCCTTATTCCTCTTGATTGTTCTTGTTCTACCATCGCTTGGTTAGAAATCATATCATGCTGCCTTTCTCTTTTCATGATCTAGTACTCTGTTTTTTCATCTCAGGAAGTGGATGTTCAAGGTTTCCTGTGTTTGCATCAGTTGGTTTTTGACATCTAGTTGGTTTTCTGTGTTTTCTGTGTTTGCACGATTATGTTCAAGGTTTCCTGTGTTTGCATTAGCTAGTTTTTGAAGTTAATATTCAATATTTGCTTCGGAAGAGTCTTAGATTTATCCTTGTTCACTATCAGCAATTTTATTTTGTTGCAGACTGCACTGATGCAAGCTTGTCAATATGGTCACTGGGAGGTTGTTCAGACTCTAATTCTCTTCAAAGCTAATGTCAGTTGCTTTTTTTTTCCACTCCTCCTTCAATGTTCTTGTCAATTTATGTTCCACTGTAATCTCCTAATAATTTTCCGGTAATATTTGTAAATTGTATCATAGATTCACAGAACAGATTATCTCAATGGTGGAACGGCTCTCCACTTTGCAGCTCTAAACGGCCACACACGTTGCATCCGTCTTCTCCTTGCTGATTATATTCCTAGTGCACCAAACTTTTGGAATATGATGAGGGGAAAATCAACCCGAGAATCTTCTATTCCTGACTTTGACAAGAGGTACATCTTTATCCTGATGGATATTCTCTACTTCTTCCTGAGGAGAATTGTAACTTCCCTCTGGTATGTGGCAGTGCCTTGTCTAAGTTCGTTAACCAAAAGGCAGATGGAGGAATCACGGCCCTTCATATGTCAGCACTAAATGGTTATGCAGAGTCAGTGCACTTACTATTGGACTTGGGTGCTTCTGTTTCTGAGGTCACAGTGGAAGATGGGTCAACAATTGACCTGATAGGTTTGCTTCTCCTGTTTCCTCACTACTTTTGCTATCTGCTTTTTGTTAGAGTTACAGCCTTTGTCCTTGGATTACTGTCGAGAACTTCAAACATTATCCATTATTTTTTGGTTGTACGTTTTTATATTAGGTGGTTATTGCTTTTCACCAATTATATATTTATATATATATATATATATATATATATATATATATATATATATATATATATATATATAGTGCACATTCATGTTAAATAAAAGCTTATGTCCATGCCTAGTTAATGCTTGAGCTTTTTAGGAACTTTGATATTCTCAATGATCATTACTATACTAAAGTTAGTCTATTTGTCCGAGCAACAAATAGTTTCACTGGGACTTTCAGGCTTTACTTTGTGGGGATCAAGAGATGTCCTGTCTTGATTCCACTGTTTGCAGCCTTCGAAGCTTTGTGGGCTTTGACAGAATTAAGTAGATCTTATATCCAACGATAGTCTAGAGTGACCTTCTATTGGATCTTGTACCTAAGATTTGGGCGTTGTGTCCATAACCAAATAGAAAAGGGAAATGATCCATTCCCACATCTTGGGTCTTATTTGAGGGACCTAATTGTTATGGCCCGAACCCATTTTAAATGTCAGGATTAGAAAGGCTTGGCATTGTCCTTAGCTACGTAGGAGACAGTGTTAACTTGGTCTCATCAAGTGGAAGTCTATTATTTTGAGCAGAGTGCAGCATGCTACTGTGCAGTTTTCTTACCAGTGCAATGTTATGACATTTAGCATCAATTCCAGCACTATCAGCATTATGTTAGAATTTATTTCCTAAAATTTTAAATCATTGCTTCCAAATACGAATAGGAAACATAGTTCTGGATTTTCCTGCTATGCAATTCTTTGCACAGAGAATTTTTTTGTCCACTTTAATCAATTTCTTTGTCGGCCTATTCCTCCACTTACCTTACTTGGATAACCATATTCTTCAACTTGATCTAAATATTAGGAACATCTTTCATTTGGAAAACACAAATCTTGATTCTTACTTTAAATCTAGATATAATAGATGATGCAGGAACCGGTTGGATTAAAGCGACATATATTTTGGTCCAACATTTTTTTAAAATATCATTTGGCAGGTGCTGGAAGCACACCACTTCATTATGCTGCTTGTGGTGGAAATGCTGTGTGTTGTCAAGTAAGATAATTTCATGTCTATTTGGTTTCTCCCTCTGGTATGCTAACTACTTTGCTTACTCACGGTGGGCATTCAGGTTCTTATTGCCAGAGGAGCTAGCTTGACTGCTGAAAATGCAAATGGGTAGGTTCCTGACAAGTTAAACCTGCATAGGATATTTATGTTATTTAGCCTCAAATAGTGCTACATATGTAGGACTAGTTAGATGCTCTATCAGCTCGATTACTATTTTTAATTAGCTGATAAATTACTAGCCCAAGTTAACATGGAAAATTTTCATTTCAAGATCTTTTGTGTTGACAACTGACACCGGTTTGAATATATGTGCTTCAGTTAAATCTTGGCTGAAAGGCAAATTTGTGAATTTTTCTAGTGTAACCAGACAGGGAACTTTGAATGTTAATTTAGCCATTTTTTGTGGATGATATGAGCCACTGCTTGCTGGCTTTGTCTAAATATACTGTGTCCTTTGCCCCCAATTTTCTATCTATCTTGGATTACATATATTAATGTTGCCTCATATCATCCTTTTGTCAGAAAGAAATACATGAATAATTTCATATATTCATTTTTTGTTCACAGCTGGACTCCTTTAATGGTAGCCCGTTCATGGCATCGAAATTGGATTGAGGCCATTCTAAGTAAACGACCTGATGGTCGTATAAAGATTCTTCCTTCTCCATACTTATCTCTTCCCCTCATGAGCATCACAAGGATTGCTAGGTAAGTATATTGTATTTTTGTTATTTGGTAACATGTAACTGTATTCAACATTATTTTAGTGGTTCTTTTATCTTTCTGATGTTCCATACCTTCATAAATTGCCTGTTTTTCTGCCACAGAGAATTTGGTTGGAGGGGCACAAATCAGTCACCTGCATGCATCGATCCATGTGTAGTTTGCTTGGAAAGGAGATGCATGGTAGCTGCTGAAGGTACAACTCTCCTAAAACTTCTGATTACATGAATTAATACTTACAGTTGATGCCTAGCAGGCAATTTCAAATAGCCAAAAAAGAAGTTTGTGTACAGGATTTTCACAAAATTTGGGGCTTTTACTGAATCCCATTACTTATGCCCTCTTTGTTTCAAGCCTGAAGTGTTTCTTTCTGTTTATGATTATTATTTATCTTTGCATGAATTAATTCAGTCTGTACCCAGGAAATTTGTTTCGCATGTTAATTGCAGATCAACTGCATTCTGGGCATCCTCTCAACCTTTTATCTGAAAACCGAAAAGAATATCAAATAGAACTACTTTCTTCATCATATTTTTCTCCTTATAGGTGACTTTCTTAGAATCAATCCTTTTGCAACGGTAGTTCATATATACATGCATTTGTAACTGCTTGATAATACTCTAAACAGTGAGCCAGTTGACAATAAAATTGAAAGTCATACTTGCCTACTACTAGCAAGCTTGCATCAGTTCACCAACAAAACTTGAGCCAGTTGACAATAAAATTGAAAGTCATACTTGCCTACTACTTACTAGCAAGATTGCATCAGTTCACCAACAAAACCTGGCCCTCTCAACTATTAATGGCTGCAAAATGGTAAGGTTGGAAACCGATATATTATTGCTAAAGCATTGCTAAGAGGTCAGACTCAAGTTAGAAAGACCAAAAAATATTGAGTAGAATTTGTGCCTGTTTATCTGGTTTTGAATTTATGCATACTGATTATAGAACTATTACCTTATCGCAGGATGTAATCATGAGTTCTGCACCAAATGTGCCCTTTACCTGTGTTCCACCAATAGCACATCAACTGTTGTGCCAGGTCCACCGGGATCAATACCTTGCCCCCTTTGCCGGCACACTATTGTCTCATTTTTCAAGATTCCTGGGATGAGCCTGATCAGGGAGCTGCCACGAACAAGCTTATCCTTATCTCTGTGTGCTACATGTCCAGCTGTGGATGGATCAGATTCTACCGCATCTATGGCTACTCAACTCTGCAAGCCTGACTTCCATTGCACACGGGTGCCACCTCTGGGTTCCTCTTCTTTCAGGTCATTGAGCTGTCAAAGGTTTCCCTCCATGAAGCTCCACTCCATGCTCTGCATGGGACTTCCTGAGACAAGCCCATGCCTAATAAGATGCTGCAGGACTGGGTCCAGTCTGAGACGATCGGCTTCTCAGCAGGAGAGCAGCACCAGATCATGTCTTTTTGCCTTCAGCCCCATCGTCGACACTTCTAATGGCAGCTAAATTTCTCGACACATGTCCGATGCTCTCTGCACCATCTCGAAATGAGGAATCATGTGATTTTGTCATGCTGTATATCCTTGATTGTAAGGATGGTTTGTCTTGTTTCATTTTCCAGCTCCTATTGTAATTGAAACAAGTCTGGTTGTTTGGAGTCCAAGTTGTTTCTATCTATCCACCTACCAAATTCAAATGCAATCATCCAAATTTTTTCTGCTATATTCTTGTACCAATTGTGCATATTAGTAAGTAAATTGCATACATGATTACTCTGAATCAAAATGCATCAGTTTTTTTTATGATGGATGTCAGTGATAATAGCCTTGGGTATGTCAAACCGTGTGATTATGTTCTTCCAGATGAATCCCTCTACTTGCTTCTTGGTGATGGATGTCAGTGGTTCGGTTTTACTCATTTCGTGAAGTAATCGACCCCCACTAGAAGGAATGCCTGGAGATTGGGAAAAAAGGCCTGAGGAGATTCATGCCCCATTATGCAAAAGGCCAAGTATTGTTGATCAGAGTCAATGAAACTATAGGCTGATGATGTATCCAGGCATGTACCTGACATTCGTAACACCGTTGGAAGTAAGTAATAGTGTCTTGTCGTATGATCGGCTAGTAATAGCCCTGTTTGAGGATTTTGAAGGCTAAGGCTCATTCGCTGATGTGTTCGTCACATATACCTTCATGAACCTCGGCCAAGATCATCTCAACTTCTACGGGTGCCAAGCATCGAAGAAGAGGTTGGCTAAAGGATTTTTGGTATAGATGATCATTAATTAGACCCATGCCTGGTTACACAATACCATGCCTAGTCATCGGGATACATCCCGATCAGTCGGGAGTTTCTATCCCTTTTGTAGTGAAGTATTTCTTTTACTCAATTGGATGTATTTACTATCGCGACACTGCCTTTAGTTGTAATAGTTGGAGAGGTGAGTGTTCCGATCCTTGGAAGGTTCACGCCTATCATTCATGTAGATGCAAGTTTCGCCAGTGCATCATCTTAGGCATTCTCCCTCCGGGGAACCTTATTATTGAGAAATGGCGAAAGCAACTAACAAGACGACGTACCTCGAGTAAGTATTTTTTCATAGTTATGTCTCTGGCCTTGTAGCTTCCGTTGACATGACTAATCACTAGTTGTGAGTTAATGAAGATGTCCAACTCTTTTACTTGTAATTCTTGACCAAGTTAGAGCCCTGAGAGCAACGCTTCATATTCGACTTTATTGTTAGTTGCCCTAAATTCAAATTAGAGGGCGAGCTCATATTGTTGTTTATCTGGTCCCTTCAAAACAACTCCAACTCTTCCTCTTTCGGTAAGTATTGGTGACCCGTCAACGTATAACATCCACTTTCCTTTAACATGTTCTTGGTTATTTGCCTCCTCTATAGGAGTAAGCTCAGAGATGAAGTCGACCAACGCTTGGGCTTTGATGGTTCTCAATATATATTGGATGTCAAATTCTCTAAGCTCGACCGACCACTTGAGCATTTGTCCTGCCATATTAAATTTAGAGATGACCTATCGGAGTGGTTAATTTGTGACTATCTTTATGGTGTGTGGACTTAGAAGTAAGGTCGTAGTTTCCTAGTTACCAATACTAAGGCTAATATCAATTTTTCGATAGATGGATACCGCTCCTCAGGTCTGTTTAGGACATGACTAGGTAATAAATAGGTTGTTGTGTTCCTACATCTTCTCGTATAAGTATTGAACTAATGGCATGGTCGAAGGGCGCTAGATATATGATAAGTGGTTTGCCTGGATTGGCTGAAGTGACCAGGGCATCTAGGCGAAATGTGCTTTTAACTTCTTGAAGACTTCCTTGCATTCTTAAGTCCATTCAAAGTTTTTTGCATGCTTCAAGACTCAAAAGAAAGGAAGACACATGTTACTAGACCTAGACAAGTCTTGTTGAATGCGGTTATCGTTCTGTGAGACACTGGACTTAATTGAACAAGGCAGTTGCATTTGCTTGTATCTTCTTAGGATTTGCATCCACCCCTCTAATAAATGATATACTCGAGGGATTTTCTACAATTGACTCTAAAGATGTATTTTGAAGGGTTGAGTCGTATGTTGAAACTTTTAAATGTTTAAAATGTCTCCGATAGATCTTCCAGGTGTATGTCTGCTGCTTTACTTTTTACAATCATGTTGTTGACATATACCTCCATATTTTTTCTTATTCGTAACTTAAACATCTTGTTGACCATCCTTTAGTATGTGACTCTTGCATTCTTTAAACCGAAAGGCATAACTTTGTAACAGCATATACCTTAGTCGGTAATAAAGTATGTTCCTGATCTTGGGGAGCCATCTGAATTTGGTTGTATACTGAGAAAACATCCATGAACATAAGGAGCCTGTGCCCCAAAGTGGCGTTGACCAATTGATTTATCTTTGGGAGGGGATAACAATCTTTTTGGTATGCCCGATTAAGATCAGTGTAATCAACATATATTCTCCAGCTCTCATTAGATTTCTTGACCAATACTATATCGGATAACCAATGAGGGCATTTTACCTTAGTTATCGGTCTACCTCGGCACTTATGGCTTATTTCCAGTCAGGGGCGAACTTTCATGGCCTCTACTTCACGAGTTATGCCGTGGCAAAATATTCAATTGATGTTGTGCGACCCCTAGGTTTATTCCTAGCATATCTTTCGGGGATGAAACAAATACATCGATATTTTTTATAAGGAAATCAATCACTTAAACCAAATCCTTTTCTAGGAGGGCCGACCTGATTCTTATGACTTTGTCCGATTGAATTTTATCAAGGGAGACTTCGAGCACATGCTCCATTGGTTCAGGAAGAATTTGTCGTATCTCAAGGATCCATTATGGGTAACTCGAGCTTCAATTTCTTTGGCAGGGAAGTTGTTGTCAAGTAGTATTGCATTGATTCTTTAGGGTTGTTTCTGACTTCACCAATCCCGAATCGAGTTGGAAACTTTTTTGGTCGATGGTAAGTGGATATGACTACCCTCATCCTGTTGAGAGTTGGGCGATCGAAAATCATATTATATGCAAAAGGGAGGCTGACCATCATAACTATGATCATCATAGTTTTTGATCTTGGCTCTTCGTCGATGGTGATGGGTAAAGTTGTGGTCCCAAGGGGAGAGATTGAGTCTCTTGTGAACATAGTAAGAGCCAAAGCCATTGGGGTGAGGTATTTCTTTATTAACCTAAGTTTCTAGAACACGTCGAAGTATAGGATATCAATGGAACTTCTTGTGTCCATCATAATTCTCCTTACTCGGGCATTGGCGATCCTCACCAAGACCACCAGGGCATCATCATGATCATGATATTCAGCCTCTTCTGCTTGGAAAAGAAGAGTGTAAAGGTTGATCTCCTTAGCCTATTGTGTGACGGTCCCAGATTAACCTTTACTCAATTTCAGCCCTTCCCTTAACCACAATTCCCTCTTGCACAACCTTAACTATGATCATCATTCTTTTTTAAGCAGAAGAGGCCGAATATCATTTGGGTGGGTGCTCTCCAAAGTATGATCATCGTTCTTTTCTCAGGCTCAAGTTGGGCTGAATATCAAATAGTTGGTCTCTGAGAAGGTAGGGAGGATGGGGAGTGGGCGCATCCTTGGGCGAGTGCTCTCTAAAGTCATTTGCTGATGGTCGCTCTAGCATCATCAACCCTTCTTCTAGCACCAAAATGTTATTATCCTCTATGCCCTCGCTTGTAACTGACATGGCTTGGTCCGATCTTGACGAAGCGAGAGCGCCACATGGTCTTCCAAGGAAGAAGACTTCTTCAGAGAGAGGGAGCAATGATTTAGGGTCGTCGCCTCCCAAGGCATTTTCTCAGAGTATCCTTGAGAGATTTTCGGTTTCGAGTCCCTGCACAACAGGCCAATGCCGGAAGGGGAATTCTAATGTGACCCCTTCGAAGCTTAAGTCAGGTTAGTGGATATGACATCCTCCCTTGGCTTTTGCTTGGGGGTGATTTTTATACGTTTTGTAGGGAGTTCATTTCTCCTGAGCTTGTTGGCACCTAGTGATATTTTAGGTTGGCAGTTTGTCTGTTAGGGGGCATCTTTCTGAGTCCATTTTGCAGGGTTGTGTTCTCGCTAGCAGGTGGCATTTGATTTCGAGTGGTGTGGGCTTATCATGCATCGCTTCGGAGCCGAGCTGTGTCCCCCCCAAATTTGGTTGTATCAGTTCAAGACACAGTTATTCCTGAATCGGTTTGATGCTTCGAGGTACACTCATTATTTTTGCTGATATGGTCTGTGTATGATCATCGATGGCCTGCCAAGTTGTCACGGATAACAATGTAAACAAGGTATTTGATAAAATGCTCATGTTTGTTCATATCCTTCGATTTAGGTACATATCTTGTACAACAAGAAGCAGGCTTGCAGTAGGCTTAACAGCTCTAGTTTGATTTGCTTTATGGCCAAGTTTGGCTTATAAATACAAGTGTGTCTTATAAGTACTTGTGGGGACTTCGGTCTGTAATGGATCATTATCCTTTGTGTGCAACCTCTCTGAGTTTGTAATGTCTATGGGTGTAATTTGTATTTGATTTTATAAGGTGTTTGCTTGAGCAATTGCTTGTGAATCCCATGAGAATTGCTTCATCTGGTCCGTTTTCTCTTTTGTAAGTCTAAGGGACTCTAGGAGATCTCGGGGAGGGCTGACCTTTACGGACGGACACGTATGGGTGCCGCACGGCTTAGGCAAAATCAGTTGAGCCCGTGACAATGTGGTATTAGAGCGGGACAAGCACACGTAGAAACACTTACCATACAAACATGGAGGACCTAGCTAGACTGTGTGGAGGACAGCCAACATGCGCAACCGTTTGGGGGAAACAGACATTGAGATGTAGGGAAAGGAGTCACTTAGAGGAGCGGGCATCTAGGTTTGGCATTCAAGGAATGACCAACCCCTTTACGTGAGAGGCACAATGAGGACAAGCAAGCAAAGAAGAATATATCATACACAAAGATTGGGATGGTTGAGTTCGAGCTACGGCTCGATGTTGGCAACTAAAACGGTGCTCAATACAAAGCGGGGCGCTTGGTGAAAGATGAGAGACTATGCAAGGTGGGAGGTATTGCATCACAACTGAAAGAGTTGTGCAAAGCACACAGAGGTGAGGGGAATTGCTAACTCGAAAGATTCGGAATTCATGCAAGGGCTTGTACACGGACGACGGAGTATTTGTGGTCATCCCAAGGCATGATCGAAACTTGGCGCCATGGAGCATCAAAACTTTCTCTTCGACATGGAAAGGATATGTCCATAGGTAGCTTAAATATGCAACAAGTTCAGCATGTTGCTAGACCTTGAAGGGTGCAGTGAAGACTGTATTGGAGAATGGTCACAATCTAGCAAGTGCATTTGCAGGGGCAGAACAAGACACAAGTTGTTCAGCAAGACGGAGTAGTCCAAAGGGGATGGTGGTCTCCGAAACTTTCAGTGGAAAGTATGTAAAGAGAAAAGTTACTCCAGCAGGACAGATATCCAGGAGGGATAAGTCCTAGTTCTCTAGTGGGAGAATCATGTGCAACAGACTGCACATATTGAGGAAGAGTTCCTCAAGGCTGTATCTCCACAAAGCTCAACGGACCGAGTGAGCAACGAAGAGTCGTCACATGATCTCGAATAAGGTAATGCATTGGTGGATGTATTTCAAGATCAAATGGGGGAGCAATCCAAGGCAACATCATATGAAGGCATGCTTAGAGTTGATGCAAAAATCGAACTCAACAGATGACTGACCCGTGGAATGGTGGACGCGAGGGCCACTATCAACTCAATGTAAATCGAGGAGCGGAGCAACTTGAGTGGAACTCGGTGAAGTATCCAAGCCGCATAAAAGGAGTCGACATAGAAGATGGAACAGGAGTGGAGGCAAGGAGCTTTCCTTGGACAGAGGTCAAGGGCATGAACTCTTGTGGAGGCAAGAGTGAGATCATATCATTCCATGAGTTCTTCATTCTGATGGGACAGACTTATTTTACATAGTGCTAAAGATGAAGGGAGCTTCGAAGCACATGCAAGCTACCTCAGAGATGCATTTGACAGAGTAACTAAGGTGATTCAACCTGCGGAGGCAAAGTTGGGATTAGGAGACCTTAGCACGAGGCAAGAGGATGCAGAGGTAGGTACTCTTGAAGAATATACCACAGTGTTGTCGTTCAAGTTGTCAGGAATAAGAGATGCATAGCAAGGTTGTGCTGGTAGGGGATAAAGGCCCAAGATCCAGATAATGGTGCACCAATTCTAGCGAAGTCAAGGGACTTCAGGAGCTACTAGGTGACGGACTGTCCTAGAGCTATGCTTCATCCATGTGTGACCAAAGAGTGGGGGGACGGAGGTGAATTGCCAAGGGAGCAAACTAAAAATCGGAGATAGTGGAGGCCCTACGATGTGTTGGCAGAGGCCACACGTAGAGAAGTCGTAGTCCAAGTTCATCACACAAGAATCTGTATGCAATGGAGATGTTACCAGGAGGCAACATGGTGCAGCAGATCGTGGTAGAATAGTTCGTAGTAATGCAATACAGGTAATCTTGTCCTGTGTGGGACAAGATCATACGGAGGTATGATCAGGAGTTACTGGGAGCTCCACTTTGGTGTACGACACAACAAGAAGAAGGGCTATGGATTTAAGGAGTGAATGCTGTAGTACCGTAGAAGCGGGTCTTCGTGTGTGGATCGAAGCTTGCATTGGATGAAAGCCTTAATCATCAACATATGGGAGCTGTATACCACCGAGGAAGAAATCCAAGTGCAAGTACCAGTGAGTCCTGGAGGGGGACATGATCATGTGAATGATCAGGAGCTGCCGAGAGCTCCACTTCCATAAATAATGCAATGGCAAGAAGGGCTATGGATTCAAGGAGTGAATGCCACAGTACTGCAGAGGCGGGTCTTCCGTGTGTATGCATCAAAGCTTGCATCAGATGAAAGCCTTGGTCATCAGCATATGAGAGCTGTGTACCACCGAGGGAGAAGTCAAATTGCAAGTACCAGTGAGTCCCATGGAGGGGACTTGATTGTACAAAAGTATAATCGGAGTAGTTGGAGAGTTAGATTGCTTCAGTACTCATATTTGCTTAAGGGAGCCCTGCAAGTCAGAGGACAAGGCGGAGTAAGTGAACGTTGCTACCAAGAAAGCTAAGAAGAACATAATCGGCGCGAGCCCTACAACAAGATGGTGGAGGCCATGCATGAGAGTTGCAGTCTGTCTTTCTATCGACTAAGGAGAACTGCTATGATGACACAGTGGTGTCGAAGAAAGTGGTCGAAAGGGGCGAGGAAGTGACGATGAGTCCAGCGGGGCTTAGTTACCCAAAAGAAAAGCATCGGTTAGAAAGGAGGTGGACTCGGAGTCGTAAGGCCGGGAATCCGGAAGGCTTGGACCGATGTCAAATAATGAGGCTTATCTCTTGGCTCGAGTCGTAAGGCTATTGGAATACGAATATAGAGTATGATTACCCGAGACGGTGAGTAAGGTCAGCTTTTTTATGAGCTGGGGAAGCTGGTATGAGAATAGGGGGGCACCCAACAAACCTATATCTTTATCCGATTATTCTGTTGCCATAGTTTATGAGGGGGAGAATTGGACACGGTTTTAAGTAATGCCGGGATCGAGCAATGACAAAAAAGATTGGTTTTAAATGAAAAATGAGAATGGTGGTTATAGTTTGGGAAAGTTAGAGGTATAGTTCGGGAGGTTAGTTAGTATTGGTAGTCTAATCCATGTGTTACACGTAGAAAGATGGAGTCAATCAAGAGCCCTACTGACACCGAACCCTATAGAGCCCTACTGACACCGAACCCTATAGCGTGTATAGAGGCCTTAGAATAAAACTACCAACTAATAAAAGGAAGAAATCTATGAGAAAAGGGCCCGAGCTCGGGCATACTAGAATGGAGCTACTACTGAGAAGGCTGAAATCGCTGCTAATAGGGCGGACGCTATAATACTTCCAATATCGAAATGCGGAATATATACTATGCCACACACTTGGAATTGAACTCACTAGTAGCAAAACGAAACTCGGAACCAGGAATTGAGCACTACCTAACATAACTAAACTAGTGCTATCAATACTTCATTTATATAGGACTTACTCCGCTAACAAGGAATTCCACTACCAATAAAGAGGCTTCACTATTGGGCACCTTCCCTCTCTCTACTTTACATGCCTATGGAGCCTCTCCTTACTTGCTCTAACCCTGAAATGACCTATTTTTCTTCTTTTCATAGCTCTATTGTTAGGATTACTTTACTTTAGCCAAGAGTGCCAACTACTGCTACTAAACTTGTCTTGCCGCTGCTATACTATTAAACTCATAACTCTGGAATTGAAACCAATGCCTAGCAGACTTAACCCACTAGCGGGGAAATCCAAACACTGAAAACAAGGTCAGCGAATTGTAGAGCTGGGGATAAGTTTGATCCTGAATCAAAAGCGAAATCTTAATGCTGTTTTACATAATGGAATTTGGAATGCTTTGGCGCAACGGAAGAATAAGTTGAAAGAAGCTTGTTGAGTCAGGTAATATATTACTGGAAGTGGAGCTCAGCTCTAGTTTCATCGTGAATGTTGAATGCAATGCGAATCTAAACTGCCTACGGAGGGAGTGGTAAGGTAAAAGTCAAAAGTCAGTAGCGCAAGTAAAATAATTGACTCTAACCACTGAGTCTGATCCAGCCGATTCTGAAGATCTGTATTCCTTACTTGCTCTTGCAACTCAAACGTCACTTTATGAATCACAAACTGGAATTTCACTTGTTCCGGGTCAAAGCAAAGATTGATTGAAGATTACCGCTTCGGCTCGCTAACAGAGCTGTTTCTTCTCTTGCAGACAAAGAATGAACTGAGACTTGACCGCTGATGCAAAGAATTCCATCTTATCTTTGACTTGCGCATTAGTTAGCGAAGCCAGCTTATTCTTCTTCTCTAGACAAGCTGCAATAATACTGGACAAGCATCGATAATATAATAAATGAAATATGGTTGAGGTGCGCTGAACTCGCGTTAAGAGTTATGCCAATTCCCCTTTTTCGGGTGCAAGCGCAAAGTCGACTGTAACCCTTATCTATCATTAAGGTACTTATTGACTCCCATATATATCATTGTTTAAGGCCTTGACACTTTCTTTGCAAAGAAAAAACCCCCTGCTCTTTAAAAGCATTGACGCCTAAGAACAGAATGTAGAGGACCTTTGTCGAACCTGTACCTTAACGCCACTGTGCACTCAACCAAATGAACTTTGATAGCTATAGCTCCCATCCTTTTAGCCTAATTTCCACTCTAACCTGTCCCAGAGCAAGCCGAGTATAGAAGTAATAGAGAATAAGAGTATCAAGTAAGCGCTAAGTCAATTAGTGTTATCTACGAGCTCAGTTCTTGGCGCTAAGACATCTTACTTGAGAACTGCTGATGAGCCAAATCTTTCTCCTTCTTCTTCACCCTTGCCAACCTCTATTTGAATGAAAATAGATAGATAGGATAACGGATGAAACAAGAAAACCTTGAATTCAACCAATGCTAGTAAGGTAAGGCAGTGTTCAAGTCTGCTGGAGGATTGCCAGTTCCTGTTACAGTTCGAGTTGCATCTGTTGGGCAGTTCAACAACAAGTCGAGGTCGAGGCAAAAGGGATGCCAAGCCGATCAGATTTCAAAGAAAGGGAAGCTGTCTGGTACGGTACCTAGGTGTTTTTACGGTTCAATTGTCAGTTTCATTAATATCTCTCTTACCCTCATTACTTCTTTCTATAAAATCTCGGTGTAGCTCCTTATGCTTGTTCAGTTAACTTTTTTCATTGACTTACTCCATCTTCATATCCCGCTCTGGCTTATGCTTATACATTTAGGAGTAAAGTCGAACTGAGCTTTCCACTGTTTTTTCTTTAGACTTCAACAATTACTCTATAATAACTCTATCCATGCAAGACACAGCTTCTTCTCTTTCTTCTAATCTTGAAACTGAGTCTGATCCAGCTTATTAGTCGCCAACACCTTGATACCCCGACTTTCTACCCTAACTTTATACCCTTATGACTTTAGATTTGATTCATATCTTTCTTTTTCCTCTGCTTTTGATCTATCTCTCTACGACTTATCACCTGAACTATACTTTCCACGGGCTGCTTATTTTGGCACTCGAACTCTCCTTTCTTCACCGACAAACACTAGCAAAAAAGGAAACAAGAAAAGAACCACCTGTTTTAAATTTGGTTTCAGATCCTTCTTATGCTCCTGGAGATTATCTTACTACACCATAAGAACCTCCTTAATGAAAGTGAAGTTAAAGAACTACTTGTTACTGGATGACTTTATACCTTTGCCGATTCCTAAACATGTTTAGAAGATCTGATTGATGAATTGTGAATCTAGCTCTTCCCGTTAGCACAACAAAAAACAAATCATTTGTGTAATCCCTATCTTGTGTGCATATATACTACGGACTGACTGTCATATAAAGCAAGCAGCTAATCTAAGTTATTATCATTACAATCATTATACAACGTAAGCCAAGTAAATAAAACAGTAAAACAACTTGCTTTCGCAAAAGATCCTTTTGCAGGAAAAGCTAAAGCTCACTAATGTACAACGGGGCTAGGCCTTATTAGTTAAATGAAAGTGAAAAACTATACTAAAAGGAAAGACAGAGGCAGATAAAGGAAGGACAGAAGCAGAGGCGTAACTAATAGACAGAGGCGGAGTCGGCTGCGGGTATAAAGCGACCTATGCTAGTTGTTTACTGACTTCCATTTAATAACGAATGGAGATGGAGGCTTCTTAATAACGAATGGAGATGGAAGCATCCTCACGCTAGATATCTGGTCCTGGAATTTCTACTTAACCTTGAAACCGCTTACTCCTTTCCTGGCTTAGAGCCCAGAACGGATCTTGTAGCTGATTCTCGAACTAGGATAGGATTAGACTCGCCTCGAACAGGTGCTTTATAAAAGTCAGATGAAACCCAAGAAAAAGCACTTTACTTTCCTAGGGCTGCTTGGCGACTTAACCGCAACACGATCACAACAATACTTTCTGATTACCCACTTGTTGCTGACTTAGAGCTTGGCCTGGTCTGACCCTATTAATGTCGAAATATAGACTTGTTCATAAAGAGATTAAATACATACTTTTCTTGCAAGAAGATCAGATGCAGTACGAAAGTCAGCTGCCTTGTTAGCTTCCTATATGGAGAGAATGATTCTGTTAGCTTCCTATAGGGATAATTCTGACCTACAGATCTTGAAGAGAGTCAGTCTATCTTTTTGTCCTATCATATCAGGTTTTTAAGAACATTGCTTTTGGGGAAGCCAAGTGACGTATCTTTCTTTTGTTTTGTCCCTTTATTTTGGATCTTGCCTCTTGTGCTTTCTGTACCAGACATCGCCTTTTATAAACAAACCATTTACCAAGCTTATCTCTTTGACTTATCTTTATCCCGATCGTCGCATCAAGCGAAGAAGTCAAGTTTAGATTGGAAATGTGCAAAGCCTGTTTCAGTTGCGTGGGTTGCCAATTTAGAGTGCCCCGGACTCCTTCTCTTGGAACAGATATCGATGTGGGACAGGAGGGAGCTCTATCGGAATCAGTTTTGAGTTTGGAAGTAATGGAGAGAGAACGAAAGCAAATAGAGTGACTTTAGAACTAGGTTCGTGTCAGCACTAGTCGATTTCTTTACTACAAGATTAAGTACCAAAAGCGCCAATCCAATTGCTTGTTATATTAATAGGAAGAAAGATATGGCTTCAATTGGGGGAAAGTAAGATAGGCAGGTTTCCCTGTTGTTTGTTTCAACCTGATAAGGAGTAGCTGGATTATAAGTTTCCTATTTCATTACTAAAAGCAGCAGTAGCAGGCTCGTAGGCAGCAAAGCAGTACTTTATATATGGTATGGTTTGGTAGACTTCAAGGTATCATTTGTATCTCTCTTCTTTTGGGCAGTGTGCTCAATTCCCTATTCCTGGGTGCATTCTCTTACCTTGGATTTGATAACCTTTTCTGTCTTTTATTATATTAGTATAGTAGGTGCGCTGCGCCATACCTTTCTTTTCTATCCCCGAGTTGGTTCTTATAGTCACTAGCTCCACTCTCTCCAGTGGTTAGTTAAGCCCGGTTTCTAGTCTCTTCTTTTATTTCATCTTATAGTATTTGGTAGTCGCTTGCCTACCCTTCCCTTGTAGCAGTGGCGGCTAAAAGACAGGAGTCGGAGCCCGAGATCCATGGAAGAAATCCTCTAATTGTGGAGAGACAGGGAAGTAAGCCCAATAGATAGTAAAGTAAGTCCTAGATGCAACAAAGTAAGCCCAGATGTTTGATTTCCTGGGCGCGTATGGGGTGATTCTTAACCGGATGACTTCATTGCCTTATAACCGGATGGTTTCGAGTTTCGTTTTGCTACTAGTGAGTTCAATTCCAAGTGTGTGGCATAGTATATATTTCATATTTCGGTATTGGAAGTATTATAGCGTCCACCCTGTTAGCAGCGATTTCAGTCTTCTCAGTAGTAGCTCCATTCTAGTATGCTCGAGCTTGGGCCCTTTTCTCATAGATTTCATATTTTTATTGGTTGGCAGTTTTCTTCTAAGACCTTTATACACGCTATAGGGTTTGGTGTCATTAGGGCTCTTGATTGACTTCATCTTTCTACGTGTGACATATGGATTAGACTACCAATACTAACTTTCTCCCGAACTATACCTCTAACCTTCCCGAACTATAACCACCATTCTAATTTTTTATTTAAAACCAATCTTTTTTATCATTGCTCGTTCTCGGCATTACTTAAAACCATGTTCAATTCTCCCCCTCGTAAACTATAGCAACAGAATAATCGGATAAAGATATAGGTTTAGTGGGCGCCCCCTATTCTCATACCAGCTTCCCCAACTCATAAAAAAACTGACCTTACTCACTGTCTCGGGTAATCATACTCTATATTGGTATTCCAATAGCCTTACGACTCGAGCCAAGAGATAAGCCTTATTATTTGACATCGGTCCAAGCCTTCCGGATTCCCGGTCTTATTTGTGGCCTACCACTACTAACTAGAAAACAGATATTACTGCCCAATTCTCCAGGACAAGCCTTATTGCCTCTTATTTGAGTCCTGCTCGCTGTTGGGGTGAATCTTAGAACTCTCTTGTTTGCTTCCAAGTATCCTTTTGTTTGTACACGAGCTACGATACTAATAGTACTGACCACAACTCTAGTCGGTAATACCTCTACTTTGGTTGGTAATGTTACTTTTGCTTTTTCTATCTATAGCTTTCTTGGCCCAGCATATAAATAGGAATCTGCTTCCTCTCTTTCCGATCTGATACTGATGGTTACTTCCCCGACATCAAAGGATACCTCGGCTAAGATAACAGCTCAAAAGCCGTACTAGAAGACAGTAGCAGTGGGCTAACTAATAGGAGTGACTTGGTGGCTAAAAGGTAGGGAAGACATTCTTCCACTAATGAGCGATACTCTTTATTCCTAGTGCAAATCCTATGTGCTTGTTTCATCCTTTTCTCGTGGGCACGATACGGGATAATAGTTTCTATATTATAAATCATAATGAAAGGTGATAATCAGAATGGAAGTTAGCATACTTAGAGTTAGGGGCTCCGGGCGGATAGCCAGGAGTTTTAGTTGGAAAGTAAGAAAGGGGCAGCCTCTAAAGCACTAGGTTGAGTTTGAAATTAAGGGAAGTTAGCCTATTTATCATCGGCTCAAGTCAGAATAGCATTGGTAGAATCCCTTGTCTATGAACTTAAGTACCTATGAGGTGTTTTCTTCTCTTATTAGAGATACTATTTATTAGAAGGAGCGGTAGGGTGGTGGAAAGGAGCATCAATTTTGTAATTCCTACTGGAGAGTCTTAGCCCGGTATACAAAGACAAACTCTAAGTACCAAGACAGAGTGGAAGGGAAGAGACCAAGAAACTTTATAAGACCAGTGTCGATGGGCTTCTTATCAAGATAGCCAAAATTGAGGGACTTCGGATTGATGCATGAGTGCTCGACCAATGAATGAATTAGGCAGTACATAGTACTGTACTTTTCTACTCAGAGGAGTAGGTGACAAAAGTGATGGAGAAGATGGTACAATCCCAGAGGTGACCAGATTTATCAAAGACTTACTCCAAGTTGGGGTAAACTTTTTGCTCTTTTCGAACAAAACTTCTTGCATTCCAGAAGTTCAATGGTAGTGAGAAGGCGAATCACAATAGCTAACTCAATATAAGGATTGCAAACACTTCAAGTGCTTCAAAAGTGTGAGCAAAGAGCGGGCGAATGTGAGTAACCAGCTCAATACATGAAGTACAAACTCGAGGAGGTAGGCGAAATCAAGTAACCTTTGCCTTCTCAACTTGAGAGAATGGGCAAAACCGAGTACCCCAATTATCTTAAGTCGAGGAGGTGAGCGAAGCCAAGTAACTTTACCTTCTCAACTACGAAGAGAATGAGTGAAGTCAAGTATCCCAGTTCTCTTATCTATCAAGCAGAGGAGCAATGTATAAGTTCAGTGATCTTTCAAAGAAAGCTTATAGAAGACAATAGTTGTCAAATCCTCACCACTGGTGATCAGTACTACTGAAAGTAGATTTTTTTCACTTCATTTTCCAATTGACTAATTGAAAGCGGGATTAATGCGAACATACTTGGAAGTGACAACTAATAGTGGAAGAAGATTTAATGAGTAAATATTATAGAGGAAGGACCTTAAAAACTTCAAAGTCTGTAAGGCGATGCTCGTTAAAGCTCCAACCAGCATCCACCCAGTTCAAGCAATATGTATACTGCGATATTAGCGCATAATAAGGCAGGTCTTTTCCTTCATCAGAGGGATCCGCGAGAATCAACAAGGATTAGTATAACTCAGCTAACCCCACACCAGATTCAGTCATTGGTGAGTTGAAGCAGCATGGCAGATCAAAATTTGACTACTCAACAACAGTGGTAGAGAGCGGTTGGGAGCTAAAGGGGTGTGTTGTAGCCAAAGAAGAAGATTGAAAATTCAGCAGAATGCGAGGAGATACAGCGTCTACAGTGGCTTCGATGAGGACGTTGAAGGAACAAGTGGGGGAGAATGTCACAGACAACAATGTAAATAAGGTATTCGATGAAATGCTCGTGTTTGTCAGTGTCCTTCGGTTTAGGTACATATCTTGTATAGCAAGAAGCGAGCTTGCAGTAGGCTTAGCAACCATAGTTTGATTTGCTTTATGGCCAAGTTTGACTTGTAAATACAAGTGTGTCTTATAAGCACTTGTGGAGACTTCGGTCTGTAATGAATCATTATCCTTTGTGTGCAACCTCTCTGATTTTGTAATATCCATAGGTGTAATTTATATTTGGCTTTATAAAGTGTTTGTTTGAGCAGTTGCTTGTGGATCCCGTGGGAATTGCTTCCTTTGCCCGGTTTTTCTTTTGTAAGTCTAAGGGACTCTAGGAGATCTCGGGGAGGGCTTACCTTTGCAGACGGACATGTATGGGTGCCGCACGGCTTAGGTAAAATTAGCTAAGCCCGTGACAATATGGATGGTACCAAAATTTTCTCTATCAACAAGTATTGGATTGAAATATTATTAGAGGTTTATAGTTATTTGAGAAATTTATGATTAATTGAGCATAGTATCTTTATATTAACACTTCTTGATTTGAGGCTGCTGCAAGAAAAAGTAGGTGGGGAAATGATTGTTGATAATAATATTTAGTTCCATATTAGTTGAGGAGTAAGGAAACCAAGGACTTATAAGCCCCTCAGGTCACCCTTATCCTCAGAGATATCTTTTGGGGTTTATCAGTCGGGTAAAATCGTGTGAGCAGATCTAAATATTGATTTACTAGATTGACATTAAAAAGAGGATCCTGAGTCCTTGGCTCCTCTACTAGAGGGAGCACTGATAGTTATACTTATGGAGCACAAAGGGAAGACAAGGTATTAGGTTAAGAGCCCTAAATTGCTTAACATAAGTTTTAGAAACAAAATATAATATCCTTAATTTAGGCTTTTATGCTAAGAAACCAATCTGGGATGTTTTAAAGACAACTTTTTTCCCTTTCACAATTGTAGTTTATGCTGAGGTAGTTATATCTGACTCTGAATGACTAGAAGTAGAGCTCCGAATGTAAGTTTCATTAGTCTCTAGACGAAGAGTGAAGAAATTAGATGGAGATAGAGGAAAGCACCCATTTCCTCAGAGAAGTGCCAGCTCTAGTAAATCTTACCTCACCACCTAATAACGAAACACCCCATGGTTCTTGCAGGAAGAAGCTCTCAGATAGCAAGTATCTTGTCGCTCTAGCTTGCTCCAAGTGCTTTGACCTGATACATGATCAGGGCTCTTTATGCACACTCACTTGATAACTTGGAAGGTTACAGTCAACTTTAGTTCCATTTTCCTGTAAGCTGCTCGACACTTTTATTTTAACCGAAATATGTTTTATCTGCCATTCTGAGATGGGCAACATGGTATGGTTATATAGTGCAAGACCAAGGGGAAGTAAAAAAGAAGAGAATTCATGATCCTTTTATATACTCAGATCTTATTAGAAAGATACACACACACATGAATTTTGACGTATTGTTGATTATTGTCCAATCAGTGGCTATGAACATGAAAATGTAGTCAGAAATTTCAGATTATGGAAGTGGCACATGTCCTTGTCTGCTGAATGTTATTGATAGCATCAGCATATTATTAATGGTTGTAATCCATTTCTTGTAATACACATAGTCATCGATCTTGAGATTAATCTTTCCTTGACTTGTCGTCATCTCAATGCAATAGGCTCCATTTGCATCCTGGGTAGGTTCTCCAAGAGGGTTTGTGTGCAACTCATTTATAATACCTGTTTAATATAGGCCTAGATGAAATTTATTTGGTACAACGAAGAAGGAATATCTGATACAGAAATATTCAACTTACATTCTTTTGCAGTGGTGAGGGCCATTAGCATATTCATCTTTTTGATTTTTAAGATAACTTTGGCATCCTTGTTCAAGATAGCTGAGATTGATCTTAACCTGCATTTACCTGCTTCGAAACAGGAGAAATAACAAGAAGGGTGTCATTAAAAAGAAATAGCGTGCCTCTGAGATAGGTAGTAGGATCTTCAGTATTTGACAGCATTAAACATAATATCGTTAAAGTAGATCTAGTGAACACCTAGGATATGATCTAGAATTGTATGTGAAAGAGCTATTGGTGAGAATCTAGATAAGTTTCTTAGAGAAGTCCAATAGAAAATTAAGTGAAGCACATTTAAATATAACTAGTACTGTGAAATGTTATTTACCATCTGGTGTTGCGACAAGGATCTCATCACCCTTTGCAAGTAATGCTCTGCACCTCTCAAAATTGAAGTCATATTCATCACAAAGAAGTGTTGGTGAGCTACCCTTTATCTTTTTTGCGTGACTTTGTCTTCCTCTTAGTGTGGCTGCACCTCTCAATGCTGACACAAAAAAGAGAAGACTGTTATTACTTTTGCAACATGAGATGGCATCACCTTAAGGTTCATAAGCTAACATTTGTAAACAGAAATTTGCTAGGAGATTGTTGGACCTCAGATCATCTATAAGAAGCTGGAGAAAATAGTTATGCTACTTCAATGAACGAGTCTCTGTGTGGATTATAGGGATAGGGGAATTGAGATTACATGTTGCTGCTGCAGCTGTTAGAGTGATGATGTTACTTGCATCGGTCACAGTTACAGCTTCATTAATAGCTGAGGAGAGCTGCTCACGCTTTGCGCCCACAGCTTCTGCAACTTGGGCACATTGTGCTGCAACTAAAGCAGCTGCAGCGGCAACTGCGCTTTCCTTCAGTGACTTCTGTTTGTTGGCGTCTGTGTCTTCTGCTGCAATGGCTGCAAGAGCTGCTGCAACTCCTGCAACTGAAATGGCTGCATGCACTTCAGCTTTATGCAAGCGCTTCTCTTCCTTGCGCTTCTGCTTCATTTCCTTTAACCATTTCTTAATTGAGATCCCATTCCAAGATGCGATTTTTCTAAACTGCAAAGAAGGCTTTTTCTATCACTGTTGTGTAGTAATTCCAGATATTGAATTTGTTTTGCATCTGGAGAACTGTACATCAGGCATCCATTCTTCAATTGTTTTCATTTTTTCAGAGAACTACACATTTGATTGGACTTTTATATATGAATGTTCTCTGACATTTTGTTTTCTAATATATATATATACATCAAAATAAATTCCTTATTGCAGTTAATGTTTGTTGGTAATATTCTTTTAAATGTTCTCTGACTATTAAGTGAAGCGGATAACTTGGCAGTGTCGCGTAGATTAACTATCGAAAGTATTCAATGGTGTGTGCTTAATGATTAGCCAGATAAGATAAAAGATGCAATCAACACTGTGCTTCAAATGATGGTAGACATGTTCAAGATTGGAGGTTAACAATAAAGTGATCCAGATTAGTTGTCTTGCTCAAGTTTAGTCCAAAAGTTAAATGATGAAGGATAAAGATGGAATATAGCATGACAAGTCTCATGAAATTTATAGAAAATGTGTAGCTTGGGCAAAGGTGAGGGATATGTCTGATGAAAATATAAATGTGAAACATGTGAATCCAAACTGGTTTGCTTGACACTACACTGAATCTTTATGACTGTAGATAGAAGGATGGAACAACAGTAGTATTGATTTATGAGAACAAAGAATGTCCACAAATTTGAAGAGGACAACGACAGAATTGATTTAATAAAAGTATAGCTGTAATTAGGTTAGAAAACTTAGTTCTGTGAATAAGTGGTGAGCAATATATAGATTTGCAATGCTTATAACATGTAGAAATCATAATGAAATGGAAAGAACACAATAAATTACGATATGTTCACTTTTTTTATCCTAATCATGTTAAACATATTTCATTGAATTCCAAGGTAACAAATCCATTTGAATTATTTGTTCAGGTAAGCATTCTAATGTTTAGAACCACTAAAAATAAAAAGGCATATTTTGTTCACCTCTCTTTTTCTCCTTAGTAAATATCTCTGATGTAATAAAATGCAGGGAGAAACAATATACTGCTAGTCCAAAAGATAGGGAATGCAAGGTTGACAAGGAAGATATATTTGTTCGGTGTAGAAGATGCGGTGTCATTGGCAGAAGCAAATAAGCAGGTAAATTTCAACTCCAAACTAGAATTTAAACTCCATACCCATTTCTGCCTGGTGCACATGTCATAATCCAGTTCTGGATGTATTGCTTTCTGCAGCCATATCCATGACTAAGGAAGAAGGAAAGTCTGATCAGTGGAAATGGTTTTACATCCAAGATCAAAATAAATCTGATCGGTGCAAGAGATTCTACTGCCAAAGATGAACCACTATGTCTTTCTTACCTTAAGATCATCAAGTTTTATCTGTGAAGTTGACTTGAAATCACCTTCATCCATTTTGAAGCTTCTTTCATCCTTCTGCAGCTGAGTGATCAGTGCTTACATTCATTGCTATGCCAAAACAACTGACACTGCTTGTCTTCTTTAACAGGGAGGAAAAGTAGGGACAAACATCAACTCACCGATGATGGAGCTCTGTTGTCATTCTCCAGCGCCACAATCTGTTTATCCTTGAACATGCTTGAGCATTCATCGACAGTTGGCTTAAAAACTTGGATAGCAGAGTTGCACCAGGCATGAGAAAGCAGATCAAGGGATGCTTCAGGCCCTGTGGCTTTCATCCCCAAGTCCATCCAATTCAGGAAGCCGACAACTCCAGGAGGATCTGTGTTGGTTTATGACTTCTATATACAATATACAACGGAATGAAGTGGGTCTACAGGGAACCTGATGTTTCCTTTAGTAAATGAGGTGTTCATGCATCTTTGAAAGAACAAGGTTTTCCACATGACCAGCATAATTAGTGCATCAGGAAAGCTATTAGCTATGATCCTTGCCTAGAGAAAGGGAGCACATAAACAAAATGGGATTAGAGATGGGATGGATCATTACCGCCATCCATGCTTGTGTACTTAAGAGAAGGATGGAATCGAATGGGACCCTTCTGGATATGAACTATCTGTATTAAAATGGTCAGACTATGCAGCCACCAGTCCTTATTCATGTCTTTAACACTTTGTTGGGAGCCACTACCTTCATTACCTTAGCCACCTAAAATATGTGAAAGCAAAAGGAAAAGGTGTGATACATGGTGTTGTGGAGCTCTCGAGCCTGACAGCCAAACATCTCCAGAGAAGATGCCAATGATTTGTTTATTGTAAAGATGGTCCTCGGTCATGAGTTTCTTGATCATCTCACTTTCAAGCAAAGCTCATTTCAACTGAGTTGCAAGAACGAGTGTTACCTTTGCATCGGTTAGCACATTTTTGCACGATTATGTTGGGTAAAGTGAAGTATATATAACCTGTTTCTTAGTGTTTTGAAGAGTACTACTTGAACTTATGGATGTCATCATTGTCCAACCAAATGCAGGGTCATTTGGCATCCTAGAAAATGTGTATTTGCTGCAGTGGTTAGCTGTGCCTATTGCTTTTTTTAGGTGGAGGAAGGAAAACAGTGCTCATTGGAGAAGCTACTAGAAAATTTCTTTACATGTGGCTGTAAGGCTTAGTGGTTAACCTTTGCTACTACATTTTACATTCCCAGAACAATGCTTTTCTGTGTAGCTAATCACATTCAATTTGAAAATGCTTGGATCATAATACTGATCAAGCACGCATATTAAGATTAGGTCATGGGATCTTGTTTAATAGCTTCTTGCTGTATCTCCTTGGTTCTTCTGATTAGGATGATACTATGATGATCATTTGACGATATGGAAAGCTAATCATGTCCTTGAGCAATATCTTCAACTATTGAGCTCATAATAAGCCCTATCAAGCCTAGGATGCTTCGCCCATCTAAGTGCTTGACAACACTATGTTTGGCTCGCATCATATTTATTGGGACCATAATTGCATCTTGTGCTTCCCAACCCAACTTGATGCAGATTCTTTCTTAGGCTTTTAGCCCTTCATGATTGTGCAGCATCCCATGTCGCCATGTTGCTAAAATGTAGCAGATAATAAGTTGCATGAGCCCATACGAGCCTTACCTCAAAGTGATGCACTAAAGTCTGACAACTGGATTAGAATACCTATTAATGGATAACTTATTGATTGATCTTGATTCATATATCTATCGAGAATTAAGAGGTTCAAATTATTTCTTCTAATTCTTTCAAACCGGTTGGTTTGGGATATATTTTTTTATAATTATATGATTCAAAATATTTTTTATTTTTTTATTTTTTTAATTCTGCATTCAAAGTTATAATTGAATCAATATGAATTCTCTCTCTCTCATATATATATATATATATATAATTTAAACCTAGAACCTTCCAATGATATATTAAAATACATATATATATATATATATATATATATATATAATTTAAACCTAGAACCTTCCAATGATATATTAAAATCCTTACCAACCAAAATCGTTCTCCACTATATTATTGCCACTCATGAGCATGTCGTCCATGGATTACTGTTTGATGTGATTCGAATGATATGTTCACGGTGGAAAGATGCCAAGGAGATGTGAGTTAAATAATTGAGATCAAATGGACTAACAATGCAGTTTCCTTTATTATTTTTTTTGTTGACATTATCTATGAAGAGTAAGTAATAATGAACATATTTGAGATGCTTTGCCAGTCAATAGGTTTTATATGTAATATTAAATTCTAGATTTTGATGATAAAATCAATCTATGGACTAATATATTTTTAAGATAAGTAACGTAGAAAAAACTTCAATCACATACACAAAACATCACAGGACAAATTATCGATGTAGGAGAATCATACATTGGGTCTGAGAAGCATCTATTAGAAATTGCACGTCGGGCTAGAAGATTGATCGACGTGCCGAAGGATAGACTTCATGCCATGAGTTCATGTTAGGAAACCTCAAAATCATCACATGCGTAGGGACAAAAAAAATAAAACAAAAGATTACCCACGTCTATCACGTCATCGTACAATGATTGACGCATAAAAAACTATAAAACCCGAAAACTATGATTGGTATGAGATTGATTAACTAAGGAGATCGTATATCTTTAAAACTTTTAGACCCAATCGGAGAGGATGAATGAGGTAAGATGTCCTCCTTTCTAGTGATATCCACACGTTGGATCGTTGCAGCGATACTCCTCTAATTACAACCAAAACCCTATAACTCTTACGTACCTTCTTGTAGTGAATGTAGAAGAAGATCTTCTATCTTCTTTGCTGTCCTCTTATAATAGAGAGAGGATAGTCGACTGAGAAGATATGGGAGGAAGGAGAATAGAATAAGACAACAAAAGGTGCAGCCTATCACCCTGTTGGCTACCCCTGTTCTTGATTTTTAGAGAGTGACCAAAAATCCTAATAGATCATGTCTTAATGAATATTATATCTTTATCCCATTAGCCTTCTTATTCAAATAAACTTTAACGAAAAAGATGTCGAATAAGTTTAAAGATAGAGCTTTCACACCTCGCTCACATCTACCTTACTTCAAAGCTACTAGTTTCTCCGTTTACAACCTAAACTCTCACTGCCCCAGATCCATATCCTTACTTTAATTATACTTTCTTTGCAACTTAATTTCTTTTTGACTTTTCCCTTGCTTCCTTTCGTGTTCTTGCTGGCTCTTACCTAACAGCTTCCTTTCATGTAGCTTTCTTTCACGTAATCTTTCGAGCCTATGCTTTCGTCTTTAGCTACTCAGGATATAAATACAACATCTCAGCTCCAACATCGGAACCCATACCTTCTTAGCACATATGATTCTCTCTCTCCTCAACTATAAGATGAAAATAGTAAAATTATTTAATTTTTATTTAATAATCTTAATTTATCTCGAATTGGACCTCATGCAAGGAGTCCATGAATGTTATGTCTCATCCAATGAGAACAGGGGCTTATTGGATAACTCATCTTCAATCCTCTACTTACTATAATCATCTACCAAATGTGTGAGACCCTCTATGCCTCATACCGAGCTGGCCATGAGTTTCACATATCATAACTCCTTCTAACTTAGTAAATTGTTATCCTATAATAATTCACTCAACTTATTGACTATGATCGTACTAGGCTACTATGCCATAGTCCCCAGATGGTACAGATAATCTAATCAATTAGATCTGTCTGTCATCAGTTACTGTGCATTTATAGTCACTCATCCATCTAATATCCTAAAGATATTATATTAGGTATGGTACTATCATACCACATATGAAATCCGTTTGAGTCTCGCTATAATTAAATTATATCGGAGAACTCCTTTCGCAATCTGAACAACCCTGACCAACGATTTGCTTAAGCGAGAGTATATAGGATATTCTTCCAGTGATATCGAGAGAGGATGATCCTCTATTAACACTCAATTACCTTTATAGGATTAGCTACCAATCCCAATAATTGACTGTACCAGATCTAGAACTTTCCAAACTTATAAGTCTGCCGTTAAAGAAATGATAGCTCAAACAAAATATCCTTGGTATCTCAAGTCTAAGGACCAGACATATAACTGGGACTATGGAATCACTGTTTGACATTAGATATCATCAACATTCCAGCATCCCATAAGTAAATCAATTAGTGAGCTCATTCTCTAATGAGCACTTGTTCTGTACTCTTAGTGTCTCCACATAAGTGGCTATGAGACTAGTCGCTTTCATCATATGGATGAGTATACAGTATACCGATCTATCCGGTTATCTCGATGTCCCTCTTGAGTAACATATTACCAGGATTATTTAGGAACTGTATTTAAAGCTAGATTAGTCTTATTATTGTAATCTCATATGTTACAATCAATTGGCACTAAGAGGGTAAATGAGGCGGGGGTGGGTTTTGTGAATTAGTTCAAATGTAAATTTTAGGTTTAGATGAAAACTTTTTAATTAAACCAATATGAGAAATCCAAAGCTTTTCATTCTTAGTGAAACAAGTGAGTAATTAAAAGAAAGTTACTAAGTTAATGAGCAAACCAGAAAGATAAGCAACATTTGAAGGAAAGAACTTATCATGAAAACTTTACTTTCAAGGAGTAGAGTTAAATCAGAAGCATTAAGACAAGAATATATAAGCAATTGAAAGCAAAGAAGCACTCACAATTTTTATAGTGGTTTGGCATCAAAGGCCTACGTCCACTCTCGAGTCCTCCTTAAGGCACACCAGTGTCCACTACCAATCTTCTTTGGGTGAAGATCAAACCCTTACACTTTACTTACAAGGGAGACTTTGAGAAAATTTATAACTCTAAGCTCTCTTCCTTACCCCTTTTCTTTTTCTTACAATTCTCACATAATATTTTCTCAGAATATAATCCCCAAAATTATTATCTTGAATATAAGAAAACTTGGGGTATTTATAGGCCCCAAATTGGCTTCAAAATTGAAGCCAAAATCCAATCGTATCCGAAAAATTTGGGTACAGGCGATTCACCCATCGACCTGGGCGGCTCAGCCGCCCGAACACTTGGGTACATGTAGTTTACCCGCCAACTGGGTGGCTCAATCGCCTGAACACTTGGGTATTGGCGGTTTACCCGTCGGCCCTAGGCGGGTCAACCGCCCAAAGTACCAAGATTCTCGGGTAGCCTGGGCGAGTCAACCACTCAAAAGCTTGGGCGGCGATGATACACCCGCCACTTACTAGTAGTTTACCAGTCGAAATTTTCGTAAAAGTGGTTCCCTCCACTTTTCGAATTTTGGCCTGAACATGATATTGACTAACCCTCTGATCAACCAATTGAGCTTAACCTGAGCTCAATCAAACCCTAATAGTGGACCCGATTACCTTATTGAGTTAATTTGGATTCCTTCCAAATCCAACTCAATTTGGACTTAAACCTTAACTATGACTCAATAATTACAATACTTAATGATCAATTAAGATAATCAAGACCTAACTCCCGCAATCTGGCAACCTCCGACATTCTTGTAGCGAGTCTTCCGGTGTTCTTCCAACAATCTCCTGATGTGTTCCCAGCAAGCTTTCCGATCCATTCGGCAAATCTCCTAGCAAACTTCGGTGAGATCTCACTACATCGTTTGAACCTCGGCCCAATGCACAAGCTTGATCTTGGCTCATCATTTGGTTGTAACTCCATTGCTCCTGTCATAGTTAGTCCTGCACGATGCTAATTATGACTTAATTAAATATAATCATAATTGCCAAATATCTATTACAAGATCATCTTAACTCCCGGTAAGTTTTTCAGCTACCCTCGATAATCTTCCGGTGAGTCTCAGTCTTCTTCTGGCGAACTCCCTTGCGCCATCCTAGCAAACTCCCGATACCCTCGGCGAGCTCTCGGATACACTCCTAGCAAGTTCCCAATCGCATCGACCCGATATATGGACTTAACCTTGGCCAATCTTGATTATAATAATCATTATGTCGACATCAATCAATTCTAACAATCCTATTAGATCAATAACCTATCAATTGATTTCATCATCAAAATCTGAGATTCAACAATCTCCCCCTTTTTGATGATGATAATCAATTGATGACATAATTTAATCCTAACTCCCCCTAAATTCATGCCACTTAAATTTAGAGAATCACACACCCTTAAATTCAAGCAATCAATATTTTATATAAATTTTAACATAAATTTACATCAAGTCATCAAATCATGAGTAAAAAAGGAATTAAGCATTTATATCAAAGATGTCCAATTCATATCCTTATCTAAGATATCTTTGTATTTCAACAAGATCATGTGTCATCAATGTATTCATCATATGTCATCAATATATATTTCTCCCCCTTTGTCATCAATAAAAAGGTAAAATATAGCTAATAATTTTAATGCTCATGATGACATTACTCTCCCTTAGTGTATGCATTATAAAATTTTCTTTTCCTTTAATAAGGAGAGAAATAAGAGAGGTGTTGTTGAATCATTTCATCATAGAGAAGAGCTCTTAATAAATTTTAAAAGCAATACTAAGATGAGCTCAAAAGTTCAAGAAATTTAAAGATTACTTATATATTTCAAATGTAGCAAAAGTCATATCTTGATATGAAAAATTATCTCTTGTAAATTTCAAATATGGCACATCTTCATGCAAATTTTCTTTTGAAAATAATAAGATACAATCATGGAGAAAGGTTAAAAAAAATATTATCACAAAAAGCTTCATTTCATAAAATCTATATTAGCAATTTATATATTTTCATGATTTAACATTTCTAGGTCTTAACCTCAATCTTGTATATATAAAATTTCAAATATAAGCTCAATAAATTTTTCTCAAGTAAATTTTAAGAAAATATAATAAATAAATTTAAACAATAATAAATCATTATCTTTATGTAGATTTTTAAAATCATCATTATATGCATGATCTTCATACATGATTTCTCATCATTATACTTTCTCCCTCTTTGTCATCAACAAAATAAGAAGTACAATTAGCAAGTTTTTGATATATTAAAGCTTAGCAATTTAACAAATTTTTCATTACTTTAGAACATGCAAGCTAGTAAATTCATTTTTCTCTTTTGAGAAGTGCAAGCTAGTAAATATTTACTTCCTTTGTAATATCCAAGCTAGCAATTTACATCATGCAAGCAAACAAGTTTTGCTCCCCCTTGATAATTTTCTTATGAAAGAATTTTCTTCTCTTTCTTTGAATAATAAATAAGAAACAAGGAAGTGAGGTGAGAGACATTGTATCATAATAATAGGGCTCAATATTTTAGATGTAAATTTCAAAATCCAAGAATTGATATCTACCCATGCAATTTAATTCATTTAAATCAAGAGTAGCATATCAAGTGATTAATCAAAGATTTAATATCAAAGACTTATTTCAAGCATCATAGAAATTGATGTTATATATATTTCCCTTTGTAAATATTCATCAAGATTCATAAAACAAGAATAATCTTTTAAAAAATCTTATCACAAAACTTTGAATACTCTTCTTATGTTCATTTTAACTATAGTGATTTCGAAAGTGAGCTCAAAAATTTAAGAAATCCAAGAAGAATTAAGAGTCACTCATGCATTTAAATTGTGTGATTTTCTAACATAAATAGCAAATCATATATTTTGTAGATCACCTTTTATTTATATTTTGATAATAAGCATCAAAAATTCCAAAAGAAAACATGATAGCTTAAATTGTTAATCAGGAATTTTGTATGCATATTTTGATAAGAAGTGTAATTTATAAAATCCAAGAAATCCAAAGGAAAATATGATAATACATCAAGCTCAAATTATGAAATATGCATTTCACATCTATTTAGAAAATTCTAAATTTTCTTCTAAGCACATTGTTTCTCATTCAAGGTTATCATATCCAATTTTCTTCCTATCATATCAATAATTTTATCTTCCCCTTTGTTAATGTAAAAAAGAAATATGATTGTATAATTTCTTCTTAACATATATATTCAAATTACGCCAAAAATTAGAAGATCATATCATTAAAGATAAAATCAAAATTTTAAATATCAAAAGACATGATTTCATTTAATAAGTTTCCCTTTCCCCTTTTTTGTGAATAATAAAATGAGCCTTAGGGGATAATCTCAATTCATCTAAGATGTTTTTAATAAGAAGAACGATCTTTGATAATAATTTCAATTAATATTATTAAGATCATAAATCATATTTTTATTTAAAAGAGAAAATTATAGAGATTAATAACGTGATTCCCATAACATATAAATCAAGTCAAGAAAATAAGAGAATATTCATGATAATACAAATCTCTTTCAATTTTTAACTTATCACAAGTTTAAGAAATATTAATTTTAGTGATAATTTATACTAAGAAGAAAGTCATAAGTAATCATGTCATGAAGAATATTATTATCAAATTATAAATGCCAAGAGCATGATTTATTTTGGCATATTTCTTCCTAGTTGAAATTTCAAAGCTTTTGAAATCTTACGAGATCAAAAATAAAGTTCTTAATTCTTATAGAAATATCAAGTTATAAATATTGAAAAGTCAAGATCATGATTAGGATGAAAGATTTTCTTTAATAAAGGGAAGGAATCTTAGTAAACAATCTTAGTTAATATAAAGATCTCAATTTTAATTTTAAGATTTTATGGTCATGATTTAAGTTATCAAAATATCAATAATGTTGGATAGATTTAAACATATCCATTCTTTAAAATAAAATCATTTGAAAACATATCCAAAATCATCATCAAAAATCAATTTTTGAAAAATTTCAATAAAGTCATCATAGATTGTTTTCCAAAAGAAAATAGTCAAAGTTTTCTATTTATTTTCATAGTTAAAGAGATTTAACAATAAATGTATCATTTTATCTTTGTTGAATGATTCATGGGATAAATATTTTTCAAGAATAATTATCCTTCTTTTTAGATTTATTTCAAGAATGCAATGTCAAAAATAAAATTTCATTATGATCATTGTAAAAATATTTTCAAACAAAGGCTTTGATTCATTTCAAATCCAATGATTTTTGCATATTAGGAGATTCTATCCTGTTATAAAGAAGTTTTTCTTTTAAAGAAAGATGATTTAATATATAATTTTTAGGTTAAAAATAACATACATCATCAACACAAGTTAATACACATCAATATAATAATAATCATCAAAATCTTTCTTTAATACATATAATTTTATTAAAGTTAACTACACTTTCTTCTTTTTAATTCTAGCATGCTCTAGCTAATGCATCATGAACTATTTCTATTATTAACAATTAATCTTGTTAATATTTAGGCTAGTGAGCTTGAAAGAATGTTACATCTTAAGTTATATTATCTTGACATCTAAAATATTATTCGGGGCTCCTCGCTTTAATTTTGATACAAACTTACAAGAAGAATATATTTGATTTAAGCAATCATTTTATATTGGGTCCTTCATAAAGAACTTTATCTTTCTTTTCTAATTGGTTTTCATTGTATAAAGTTTTCTTTGGAACCCAAACAAGTTGATATGAACTATATTTTCTAAATAGGTATTTGTTTACCTTATGTCCTAATTTACCATAAAAATTATACATGATTTTTGGTGGTACATTTAATGTAGGTCATTTACAAAGATGGCTGGCTTTTGTTGAACATTACCAACAAAGCCTATGTCATTTCTATTATTAATATGACCATTATTAGTAAGGATCATATTTAGGAATTTGTTCCCTATCTCAAATTTCTCTAGTATTGTTTTAAGCATGTAATTTTTTTTTTAATATTATCTAGCATATCACATTTAGAACATAGTTTATGTGATGCTAAGGAATCATGTCTTTCATCAAGTCTTTTAACTAAAAAATCATGATCAACTTTGAGCAATTTAAAAGACTTGCTAAGTCTTCTAAACTCATCAAACAAGTCATGAAATATATTTAATAATTTTAAAAATAAAATATTTAAAGTCTCACTAACCTTATCATTGATAACCATAAGAGCAAGGTTCTCCACTTCTTGGTTGTGCATTTGATCTTTGGAGCTCCTCGACTTCTTGCATTCATAGCAAGAGGTTTTGTCTATCTTTACATTAATTTTAAGGTTCAAGTTCGATAATTTTTTTGGTTCATTTATCAAAAGTTCATGTCCAAGGTTCTCATCACTCGAGGAGTCATATGTTCTTCTAGGTTCACATTCCTTCTGGTTCTTAAGAAGGTATTCTTCTTGTTCATTTTTAGAAGTATTTTCATTTAATGATTCATTTACATTAGGTGTACTTTTATATGTTATTTCTAATGCATGTCATATACCAAAAGCCGAATCAAAACAAGAAACCTGATCAAATTTATTTTTATCAAGAGCACAAAGCAAGACATTCATAGTATTTGCGTTTAAAGAAAAAGTCTTCTTCTCCAAATCATTCCAATTGTTCATTGGAAGAGAAGACTTTTCAAATCCGTTCCCAACAATAGTCCATAAATCAAGATCTAAAGAAAGCAAGAAAACTCTCATCCAAGTTTTCCACTAAGTGTAGTCCGTCCCATTGAATATGGAAGGACGAACGATAGAAAAACCATCTTGAAAGCTAATAAGAGCCATTTCTCTTAGGTGTTAAACCAAATAAGAAAAAATCGAGGCTCTGATACTAATTGTTAAGATCAATTGACACTAAGAGGAGGGGGGAGGAGAGGGTGAATTAGTGCAAGTGCAAATATAAATTTTAGGTTTAGATGAAAACTTTTCGATTAAACCAAGATAGAAAATCCGAACTTTTTTATTTTTAGTGATTAAAAGAAAGTTGCTAAGTTAACGAGCAAACTAGAAAGATAAGCAACATTTGAAGGAAAGAACTTATCGTGAAAACTTTGCTTTCAGGGAGTTGAGTTAAATCGGAAGCATTAATACAAAAATATGTAAACAATTAAAAGCAAAGAAGCATTCACAATTTTTATAGTGGTTTGGCGTCATAGGCCTACATCCACTCCCGAGTACTTCTTGAGGCACACATGCATCCACTACCAATCTTCTTTGGGTGAAGATCAAACCCTTACACTTTACTTAAAAGGGAGACTTTGAGAAAAATTTATAACTCTAAGCTATCTCCCTTATCCCTTTTCTTTTTCTTATAATTCTCACACAATATTTTCTCTGAATATAATCCCTAAAATTATTGTCTTGAATGTAAGAAAACTTAGGATATTTATAGGCCCCAAATTGGCTTCAAAACCGGAGCCAAAATCTAATCGTATCTGAAAAATCCGGGTATGGGCAATTCACCCGTCAACCTGTGCGTCTCAGCCGCCAGAACACCTAGGTACGGCCGATTTACCTGTTGGCCCTAGGCGGGTCAATCGCCCAAAGTACCCAGATTCTTAGGTATGGGCGTTCAACCCTAGGCGGGTTAACCACCGTCAACCGCAAAGCTGGGTGACGGTGTAAACCATCAGAATTATCACAAAAGTGGTTCCCTCCACTTTTTGAATTTTGGCTTGAATATGATGTTGACCAACCCTCTGGTCAACCAATTGAGCTCGACTTGAGCTCAATCAAACCCCAACAGTGAACCTGATTGTGTTATTGAGTTGATTTGGATTACTTCTAAATCTGACTCAATTTGTACTCAAACCCTAACTATGACTCAATGATTACAACACTTAATGACCAATCAAGATAATCAATACCTAACTCTCGCCAATCCGGCAGCCTCCGGCATTCTTGTGGTGGGTCTTTCGGTCTTCTTCCGACAATCTCTCGGTGTGTTCCCAACGAGCTTCTCGATCCCTTTGGTGAATCTCCTAGCGAACTTCGGTGAGATCCCACTATATCCTCCAAACCCCGACCCGATGCACAAGCTTGATCTTGGCCCATCATCTAGTTGTAACTCCATTGCTCCTGTTATAGTTAGTCTTGCATGATGCTAATTATGACTTAATTAAATATAATTATAATTGCCAAATATCCATTACAAGACCATCCTAACTCCCGGTAAGCTTTTCGGCTACCCTTGACAATCTTTTGGTGAGTTTCGGTCTTTTTCTAGTGAACTCCCTTGCGTCGTCCTAGCAAACTCTCGATACCCTTGGCGAGCTCCCGACACACTCCTAGCGAGTTCCCAACCGCATCGACCTGATGCATGGACTTGACCTTGGCAAATCTTGATTGTAATAATCATTCTGTTATAATTAATCCTATATCAATCAATTCTAATAATCTTATTAGATCAATAATCTATCAATTGATTTTATCATCAAAATCTGAGATTCAATACCATCACGATCTGATTCCCATTGCACAGATCTAAAGACATCACAATATATGCAATAGGCAACATAAAGTGAGAATATGTCAATAATACTAGTAAGCAAAAAAAGATCGTACAACGTGTCATATGTGTCATCACTCACGTGATTGGCTTGTAGGACACCTATAACTAGCAATCTCTCACTTGACCTAAAGCCAATCACGTTCATGTCTGATCCCCATCAGAACTCTATGATGCTCAAAGATAATTTAAGACAATAGTTTCGTGAATAGATCTACAATGTTATCTTCGAATGAAACTCTTTTCATTGCTACATATCTATAGACCATGATCTCTCTAATTAGTTGGAACCTCCTTAGAATAATTATGATGAGACAGGTTTCCTTGTTAGAGCTATTGCTATATATGGGAATCGACTCCTCACTACTCGGTATGACTCTCAAATCTATGATGAACTTTTTTATCTAGACCCCCTCCTTTGCTGCTTTTGTCATAGTAATGTACTCCACCTCTATGGTCACGTTAGCAGTAGTATCTTGCTTGGAACTCTTTCAGCTTACTGCTCCTCTATTCATAGTGAATATATACTTTGAGTTTGACTTGCTATCATTGACATAAGACTGAAAACTCAAATCTATGTAGCCCTCAACCTAGAAACTACCTCCTCCATATACTAATAAAAGATCCTTAGTACATCTCAAGTAATTAAGGATGTACTTTAATGCCTTGCAGTGTTCCTAACGGTGAGGTATATGGTATCCTATCAATGAGTGGATTTGAGATAATAATTTTGTGAGTGGATTTGCAATGTTATCTCTAGATGAAACTCTTTCCCTTGCTACATCTCTATGAATCACAATCTCTTTGATTGGTTGGAACCTCCTCAAAATAATTTGATGAGACCTGGGTTCCCTTGCTAGAGCTATTGCCCCGTTATTATCGCAGTATATAGTAATCAGTTCCTTGCTACTAGGTATGACTCCTAAATCCATAATGAATTTCTACTACAGCAATATGTTATGCATCTGTGATCAAATCAATAAGAGTATCTTGCTTGGAACTCTTTTAACTTACTACTCCTCTATTCAGAGTGAAGACATATCCTGAGTTCTACTTGTTATCATCGATATTAGATTAGAAACTCGAGTCTGTGTAGCCCTCAACCTAGAGGCTACCTCCTTTATATACTAGTAAAAGATTCTTAGTCATTCTCAAGTACCTAGATTGAGATAAGCAAGGTATCCTCTTGGATATATTTCTACAGGTCTGAATCCCCAAAATATAGGATACTTTTCCTAAGTCCTCTATGGAGAAGTTTCGGGATAAGTAAGTCTTAATCGTAGAGAGCATTTCTACATCATTCCTAATGATCAGGATGTCATCCACATATAACACCAAGAAGGTGATAGCGCTCCCACTTACCTTCTTGTATACACAAGTGTCATCTTCGTTCTTAACAAAGTCATAAGATTTGTCTCATTAAATCTTATGTTCCAACTTCGGGAAGCTTACTTCAGTCTATAAATGGACCTAAGCAATCTACACTTTATCTAGACTCTCTTCGAATATGAATCTCTCTGGCTATATTATATACACCTCCTCCTCAAGGTTGTCGTTGAGGAACATAGTTTTTATATCTATTTGCTATATCTTTTAGTCATAGTATGTTGTAATAGCCAAAAGAATTATGGTGGATTTTAACATAACTATGGTTGAGAAGGTTTTGTCATTGTCAACTCCTTGTATTTGACAATACCCTTTGGCTACTAGTCTTGTCTTATAGGTCTCCACCTTTCTATATACTATGATCTTCTTCTTGAATATCCACTTATTGTCGATGGGTACGATACCTTAAGGTGCATCCACAAGGTTTCAAACCTTATTGGAGTACATGAAATCCATCTCAGAATTTATGGCTTCTTGCCACTTCCTGAGTCTCTACTCAGAATAGTCTTCTCATAGGTCTGAGGATCAATATCCTGAGTGTCTTCTCCATTGATATGTCCCACATATCTTTTAGGTGGGTGATACTCTATTAGACTTTTACAAAGTTGAAACTTGTGTGCTAGATGCTTGAACATACTCGGTCTCCAAAATAGTGCTTGAGCTAGGTTTTCTAACCTCACTCAACTCTATCACACTCCCATTGTTTCCACTAACAACATATTTCTTCTCAAGGAACATAGCCCTCTTAATAACAAAGATATTTTGGTCATTGGGATGATAAAAATAATACCCATAAGTTTCCTTGAGGTATCCCACAAACTTGTACTATCTATCATTGATTCCAATTTGTCGGGGTTGTGTCTTTTAACATTGGTGGGCAGCCCCAAATCTTAACAACCTTATTATTTGGCTTTTTCCTTTTTTATATCTCATATGGTGTAGATACTACTGACCTAGATGAAACTCAATTCAGAAGGTAAGTTATAAGCTCTAGAGCATATCCCCAGAATGAGATGGATAGGTTGGTGAAACTCATCATGGATCACATCATGTTTAACAGCGTACGATTCCTCCTGTCTAATACAACATTGAGCTAAAGTGTATAAGGAGGTGTCCATTAGGATTGAATCTTACGGTCTCCGAGGAAATGGGGAACTCTATACTCAAGTACTCTTCTTGTTCACCTTATCTCATTTCCTCTTGGATGAATTGTGGAGCTATCTCTAGTACAAATAAACCATTATACAATGTTTCTCTAACTATTATTCTCAAAAACTAATTTATATCCCATGACTGTCAAACATGAAATGAAGATAATATTTTTAATGATAGAAGGTGCTCACCATCGTTACAAGTTAAGTCTGATTTGATATTATGCTCTCGAGGGACTCGACTAAGCATACCATGTCCTTAGGTCACCGATGACATCTCTATATCATAAGCAAGATCTCGAATTGCCAAGATATGTGAGTCTCGAGGGACTCGACCAACTCAACCTATGTCGAGATTCAATTGCTTCCTATAATGATGGAAGGCCACATGGGTTAATCTTATTACCTCATGCTTACCGACTTTATATTATCGTATGAGGGGATTTTGTTTCGATCTCCTAATGTTGTGTCACATATACATATTTAATATATATCTACATCATAATTATATATATATATATATATATAGTAGGTGTATAATCAATCATATATCACATCAGATGATCATGAACCATCATCTAATGTGATTATGCTCGAGCTAATGGGGCGAATCACTCACAATAGGTTCTATGTATGTATCAGCACATCTCCATGCCCTATGATCATCCATCTCATCATCATCAGTTTCGTCGGCTCCTCAACGCGATTGCTCGTCTCGACATCATGGGTCCCGCTGGCACCTCCATGCTCCCACCACGCCTATTTGTGTAAGCTTGATAACCCTAGTTTAGTTAGCTTTTGTGGTTGGTTTTGGCTTATAAATGAGATTTGTGTCATGTGGACACTTGTGTGGACTTCGATCTGTAATGGACCATGATCTTTTTTGTGCGACCATTCAAAGTTTGTAAAGTCCATGCATTGGCTATAAAAGTGTTTACTCAAATGATCGATTGTGGATCCTGTGTGAAACACTTTCACTAACCTGTTTTCTCTTTTGTAGGTCCTAAGGGACCATAGGAGATTTTGTGAGGGGCTAACCTTTGTAGACGGACATGCAATGATACCGCATGACTTAGGCAAACCCAGTTTGGTATTAAAATAGGACAACCACACAGAAAAACACTTGTTATACAAATGTGGGATATATTGCACAATGACCAAAAGAGTTATGCAAAGCTCACAGAGGTGAAGGGAATTGTTAACCTTTGTAGATGGAGTGTTTGTGGCCATCCCAAGGTGATTGAAAGTCAACATCATATAGCATTGAAACTTTCTCTTCGGCATGGGAAGGATACGTCCGTAGGAGGTTGAAGTGTGCAATAAGTTTAACATGTTGCTAGAACTTGGAGGGTGCAACCGAGGCTATATTGGCGAAGAGTTATAATCTAGCAAGTGCATTTATGAGGGTAAAACAATGCACAGTTTGCTTAGCAAGACAGAGTGATCCAAGTGGATGGTGGTCTCCGAAATTTTTAAAGGGAAGAATACGAAGAGGAAAGTTGCTCCAATAGGACAGATATCCAGGAGGGATAAATCCTGATTCTCTAGAAGAAGAATCATGTGTAGTGGACCACACATGTTGAGAAGGTGTACCTCAAGACAACAACTCCATAAAGCTCAACGGACCGAGTGAGCAGTAATGAGTCATCGTATGATCATTGAAGGGGATGGTGGTCTCTGAAATTTTTAAAGGGAAGAATATAAAGAAGAAAGTTGCTCCAATATGATAGATATCCATGAGGGATAAGTCTTGATTCTCCAGAGGAAGAATCATATGTAGTGGACCACACATGTTGATAAGGTGTACCTCAAGGCAACAACTCCATAAAGCTCAACAGACCGAGTGAGCAACAATGAGTCATCACATGATCTTGCATGGAGTAATACATTGGTGGATGCATTGTGAGATCAAGTAGGGGAGCGACCAATCGCAACATCAAACGAAGGCACACTTAGAGTCGATGTGGAAATCAGACTCAATGGAGGGCTGATCTGTAGAATGGTGGGTGCGAGGGCCACCATCAACTCAATGCAAATCGAGAGACGAAGTAACTTGGGTGGAACTTAGTGAAACATCGAAGTCATATGAAGGGAGTCGACATATAAGATGAAACATGAAGTAGAGGCATGAAGCTTTCCTTAGATAGAGATCAAGGACATAAACTCTTACAGAGGCAAGAGTGAGATCATGTTATTCTATGGGTTTTTCATTCTAATGGAGCAGATCATCCTGCATGGTGCTAAAGATGAAGGGAGCTTTGAGGCACATGCACATTATCTCAGAGAAGTATTTGACAAAGGGACTAAGGTGACTCAAATTGCGAATGCGAAATTGGGATCAGAAGGCTTTAGCATGGGGCAAGAGGATGTAGAGGCAATCACTCTTGAAGAATATGCTACTTTGTTGCCATTCAAGTTGTCATAAAGAAAGTGGTATACAGTAGAGATTGTGCTGGTGGGAGATAGAGACCCATGATCCAGACAATAGTGCACTAATTTCAGTAAAGTCTGGGGACTTTGAGAGCTACTAGGCTAGGACTATCCTAGAGCCATGCTTCGTCCGGGTATAAACCGAGAATGGGTGAGCGAAGGTTAATTACCAAAGGAGTGAATATAATCGAAGGTGGCAGAGGCCCTACGATGTATTATTGGTAGAGGCCACACAATGGAGAGATCATAGTTCGAGTTCATCCTACAAGAATCAGAATGTAATGGAGATGTCACAAGGAGGCTACATAGTGCAACAGATCGTAATGGAATAGTTTGAGGCAATACAACACACGTAGGAGAAGTCCCGTGAGGGACTTGATCATGCGGAGGTATGATCAGGAGCTACTGGGAGCTTCACTACGGTGAACAAGATGTCAAATAGGGCTATGGATTCAAGGAGTAAATGCTATGGTACCGCAGAGGCGATCTTCCAGGCGTGCCTCAAATTTTACATCATATGAAAGCCTTGCTCATTAATATATGGGGATTATGTACGATCGAGTGAGAATTACAAGTACTGCTATCAATGAGTCCCATAGGGGGACTTGATCATACAGAGGCATGATCGGGGCGGCTAGAGAGTTGGACTACTATAGTGCTCATATTCGCTTAAGGGAGCCCAACAAGTCAGAGGACAAGACCAAGTAAGTAAATATTGCTACCAAAGAAGTTAAAGAGAATAGAATCATGCAAGATCTTCAATAGGATGGCAGAGGCCAAGCATAGATTTGCATTATGTCTTTCTATCGACCAATGGGAACTGCTCGAAGAACACAAAGGTGTTGAAGTAGGTGTCAAAAGGGGCAAGGAAGCGACGATAAGTCTAGAAGGGCTTAGCTACCCAAAACCTAAGCTTTGGTTAGAATAGAGGTGGACTCGGAGGAGTGTCATAGTGCAGCAGAGGTGGATCTATCGATCGCAAAGAAAGTGACATAAATACGAGACAATAGATAGTAGTACCATGGGCTTGGCAACACCATGATACCATAGAGGCGGGACTTTCATGGAGTCATCGATGCCTTGCTCTCATGGAAGAAGAGTGTTAGTCATGAAAGGGGCCGCAGAGGTAGAGAATACAGAGACAAACTCCAAGTATCATGATAAGGATAAAGGGCGAAGGCCAAGGAACTCCATAAGATCGATGTCAACAGACTTCTCATAAGATAACTGAAACTGGGGGACTTTAGGTTGATGCAGGAGTGCTCAACCAAGGAATGAAGTAGGCAGTACATAGTATTGTACCTTTTGTACTCAAAGGAGTAGGCGGCAAAGATGATGGAGAAGACGGTACAATCCCAAAAGCGACCAAAACTATCAAAGACTTGCTCCAAGTTAAGGTAAAATTTTACTATTTTTGGGTAAAACTTCTTGCATTCTGAAAGTTCAATGGCAAAGAAAAGGTGAATCACAGTTAGCAACTTCATGTAAGAAGTGCAAACACTATGGGTGCTTCTGAAGTATGAGAAAAGAATACTAGTAACTAGCTTAATGCATAAAGTACAACCTCGAGGAGGTGGGTGATGTTAAATAACTTTGCCTTCTCAACTCTTATGAGAATGAGTGAAACTAAGTACCCCAATTCTCTTATTTATCCACTAGAAGAGCTTTGTACAAGTTCAAAAACCCTTCGAACGTACCTAATGGAAGATAATAGTTGTCAACTCCTCATCATTGACGATCGATGCTATTGAGAGTAAATTGTCCACTTCATTTCCCAACAAAATATCAATCGAAAGTGAAAGTGATGTGAACCTACTTGAAATCAACAACTAAGTTGAAGGAGAATCGATGGGTAAATTTTATGAAGGAAGGACCACAAAACTTTAAAATTTATGAGGCGATGTTCATTAAAGCTCCAACAAGCATCCACCTAGTTTAAGTAGCATGAGATATTTGAGATACTAGTGCAAAATAAGGAATGTCTTTTCCTTTATCAAAAGGATCCACAAGAATCAATAAGGATCAACATAACTCAGTCAATCCCACACTAAAGTCAATTATTGGTGAGTTGAAGCACCATAGTGGATCAAAGTTTGACTACTTAACAATAACTACGAAGAGCAACTAGAAGCCATAAGGCGTGTTGCAGCCAGAGCTGAAGATTGAAGATTCAGCAAAAGACAAGGAGATGCAACATTTGTAGCGACTTCAACGAGGACATTGAAGGAATAAGTGAGGAGAATGTCATGAACAATCAATGTAATGCTCATGTATGTCCATGTCTTTTAGGTTTTGTTCATACTTTGTAAAATCTTTGGTTGTAATTTGCATTGGCTATAAAAGTGTTTGCTGAAATGGTTACTTGTGGATCCTATGTGACACGCTTTCTCTAACCCCGTTTTCTCTTTTGTAGATCCTAAGAGACCATATGAGGTTTCTAAGAGGGGCAACTGACCTTTGCAAACGGATATACAATAGTTCTGCACAACTTAGGCAAAACCAACTAAATTTGTGACAGGTGGTCTGACTAGATGCATCTTCGAGCGGAGTAAGAACGCGCAAAATAATTCTACATGATTCAATTTTATCACATGCAGTTTAAAAGTTAATCATTGTATGAGCAACCTGGCTCTGATACCACTGTTAGGAAACCATGAGAGCATCACATGCACAGTGGAAAAAATAAACAAAATAAAATAATTCCCACATCTATCATGTTAGGATTGAGTTGGTACTAAGAGGGGGGTGAATTAGTGCAAAAAGTGCTCGGTTTGAAAAATATAGTTGAGTAAAAATTAAAACTAAAAGCATTTTTCTTAGAACCAGTCATGATCAAATTTGAGAGCGACTTAAACTTAGAACTGAATGAAGAATCTTGATTTAGTTAAGGAATGCTAAAATAAAAAATAAGTTTAAAAGAGAACAAGTAAGGAAGGCTCACATAATTTATAGTGGTTCGATCAATAACTTGACCTATGTCCACTTCTCGAGTCCTTCATCGAGGCTTGTTGGTGTCCATTAATGATCTTCTTTCATTGGTGAAGATCAAAACCCTTTACACTTTTCTTCTTTTCCCAAGCTCAGAAGAAAAACCTTTATAGTTTTTCACTCTTCCCTTAATCTCACTTTACACTTGAAGCACACAAGGGAAGCTCTCAAATTTTACATAATTTTCTAAAGATTTTTACCTCTTTTTCTTCGCATTCTTGCTATCTAATACAATATACTCGAGATATTTATAGACCTCAATTGGCTTTAAAAAAATGAAGCTAAAATTTATCTTTTTCTGAAAAAATTGGCTACGGGAAGTACTACCATCGGCATCGATGGTACCACTATCAGTAGTCACCTGAAAACTTGGGCAGCGATGGTACCACCGTCGACTGGATGATAGTACCATCGTCACCTTGGTGGTACTACCGTCACCCACCGGTGGTACTACCATCAGGTAGCCCAGGAATACTACTTTCCTATATTGTTCTATACCCAAGGTGTACCTCATATTGACCTCTTTTTAGGTCAATGAAATGAGCTCAAATCCTAACCAAAGTAGACCCGGTTGCCTCTTATTGTGTTAATTTAGATTTCTCCTAACTCAATTAATACTCAAAACACATGATACTAACTATGACATACTAAGACATAATTATACTCATTCTTATTGTCTGGTATGTCAATCAATATTTCGAACTCCCGGTGAACTTCCCAGCATCCTTCGTTAAACTCCGAGTGAGTCTTCAATCATCTTCTGGCAAACTCCCGATGCACTTTTAATCACCTTCGACGAGCTCCCGACAAACTCCCAGCAAGCCCCCAATCACCTTCGGTGAGCTTCTGACGAACTCCCGGTAAGCCCCCGATCACCTTCGATGAGCTTCTGGCGATCTCTTGTTGAGTTCCCACTGCATCGTTCGAACCCTGACCCGATGCCTAAAGTTGACTTTGGCCCAACATTAGATTGTATTACCTTTTTACTATCATAGTTAAGCCCATATCACTCATCTCTAACACACAGGTTAGATAATAAAACTCATTAATTGATTTCACCATCAAAATTCAAGATTCAATAATCTCTCCCTTTTTTATGATGACAACCAATTGATGATAAGAGTTAACCCTAACTCCCCCTTTGTATATGTCATAGGATAAATAGAGCAAACTTGAATTCAAAAGAACCAATTACTTTTGAATTCAAGTATAATATTTTAACAATATTAAAATTTTCATAATTTAACCATTCATGATACAATACATAATAAAATTTTGAAAGCATTCATCTTCTTGGTATTTCATGATAAAAAATTTCAATCAAAAATATATTTCACAAGATAAACATTCCAAACATTCACTTTATGTCATCAATCATATATGATAAAATTTTTAAAACAACATTCATCTTTTTTATATTACATGGTAAAAATTTCAAACAAGAATATGTTTCACATGATAAACATGTAAAAATTTCAAACAAGAATATATTTCACATGATAAACATTTCAAAGATTTCAAAATATCATTCAGCTTATATCATTAATTATGTCATTTCTCCCCCTTTGTCATCAATAAAAGGAAAATTACTTAATTATATTTAAATATTTATCAAAATATTTAGCACATAAAGAGAGGAAGTTAGTCCATTTCTCCTCTTTAGTAATATAAGAAGACTAAAGAATTTAATTTATTTTTTCTCCTTTGTAAAATAAAACTAAGGATAAAGATTGCATTATAAATGCCACATCAAATATCTTTTCTCCCCCTTTGTAAGTAAGATAGAAGAAGAAGAAGAAGAAGAAGAAGAAAAAGGGGGTGGTTGTAAAAGATCCAAAAATCAAAGATCTTCCCAAAAAAGTTAAATATCAAGAGAGGGGAGATACATTTAAAAATATTCATGAATTCAAAATATGAATTAGAACTCATTAGTCTCATCACAAGAGAATTTTGACTCTCATTTTTTGTAGATGTCAAGAAGAAAGAATAATATCAAATCATTTTGTAGGAGAGCACAATTTGTAAGAGCCGAGAAATCTGGGAAAAATATAAGGGCTACTCATGCATTTAAAATCGTCTCTTGTAAATTTCAAGAAGAAACTCAATTTGTAAAAATGAGAAATAAAAAAATATGATAGTAACTCATGCATTTAGAAGATTTTTCATATTTATTTTTTTAATCAAATTATTCAATGTCTTTGTTGCAAGATAACACTTTTATCTCCCCCTGGTCATTGTCAAAAAGAAAGGAAGAATACAAATTTGCAAGTCATGACAAATATATATAAAGGGGTTATATAATAAAAATCATGTCATTGAGGATATAATATGAAAGGTTAGTTCGCAAGTACCAAAAAATATGATTTATTTTAATAAATCTCTCCTTTTTTATAAATAACAAAAAAGAGTCTTACAAGAGTAAATAATCTTGATTTATCCATGATAAATCTTAAGACATATAATTCATTTGTATAATTCTTCTTAATAAAATGTAAGCACGATCTTGATTAAAGATCTTAAATTATAATTGTTAAGATCATAAATCGTAGAGGCTAAAAATGATTTCCATAAAGGATAAGTCAAGTCAAGAAGTCAAGGCACTTATTCAATTTTCAACTTATCACAAATTTAAGAAATATTAATTTGGTAAAAAAAGTATATATCATTTATGAATTATAAGGAAGTCATAAATAAATCATGTCATGAAGGATATTAATATCAAATCATGAATGTCAAAAGACATGATTTAATTTTGATAAATCTCCTCTTATATAACAAGGAAAGAATCTTAAGAGATCAAATAATAAGAAAAATCTTCATTTATATTAAAATAATCAAGTTATTAACATCGAGAAGTCAAGATCATGATTAGAATGAAAAATTTTCTATAGTAAATTGCAAAAAGTGACATAGGAGAATAAAATGTCTCAATTCATGTATAAGAAATTTTAATTTATCAAGATCATGGTTCATAAAGAGATTCAAGTTATAATTCCAAAAAGATAAATTATGATTCATTTAGATAATTCTTTTTAATAAAAGGAAGGAATCATAGTAAACGATCTTGATTTATATGAAGATCTCAAATTATAATTTTCAAGATGTCAAGATTACAATTTAACTAAAAACTTTTCTATGATAAGTTGCATAGGAGAAAAGATAAAAGATCTTGATTCAAGTTATCAGGATTATAGTTCATAATGAAAATCTTATGTTATAAAATCATAAATCTCTTTTTTGGTAAAAAAAATTATAGAAGTATAAAGTTGATTCCTATAAAAGATACATCAAGTCAAAAAATCATGGGAAAGTTCATAATTTGGTTGAGAAAAAAAATCTTGTTTAAATTTCAATCATCAAAATCATTTTTATAGTTCAAGAGATTTGACAATAATGGTATCACTTTATCTCTTATTGAAGACTTGATTGAGAAATTTTGGAATAAAAACTTTTCTCTTTTTAGTTGTTTCAATTCATGTGATTTGTTTCATATAAAAATTTCTTTAACTTTTATGTCAAATCCACGCATTGAGTGTCATTTAAAACACAGTTTTATTTTAAAAAATCATCAAAGATAATTACAATAAAATACTTTTAAATAAGTAAAATATTTTTAAACTTTTTAAAACTGAAAACAAGTATCATTTTCAAAAGAAATCATAAAACATTTTCAAACAAAAGTTTCAATTTATTTTAATTCTAATTATTTTTTCTTTAGACTTAGTGAAATGAGTTACCTTCCAATTTTTATTCTTATTTAAAAAGAAATTTTAATTTTCCAAAAACACTAGAAAGTGAAGCATGTTTTTTTTAATTTTATTTCAAACCCTAATTCAAGAATGATTTGTCATTCAATCATACTATATGCGACCTATTTCGAGTCAACAGAGAATCATTCAATCCATCAAATATAACATTCAAATCAATCATTAAACATACACGCCAATAATTTTTATTCAAGCGACTAATCTTATCTAAAGTTAACATACAATCTATTTATCATTTAAAATAATCATCATTCAACCTTTACAAGCTAATAGAAACTTAGTCAATACCAACATACAAGCTAACATTCGATCATCATTAAAATCTCTTTTTCATAAATTTCAATGTAGATAATTTTTTACTAAAATATAGATAAGATTTTAAATTTTAATTTTTGTACTAACATGCTCTAGTTTTTCATACAAAATCCTTTCATTATCGAAAAGCAATCAAGATTAATTATATAACTATGAATCATCAAAAGATTTGCTATCAATAATTTTAATTCCAATAATTTTTCTTGTTTTTATTGTTTAGGCTAGTGAGTTTGAAAGGAGTATTAAATCTCAAGTCATGTGCCTTGAGCATCCTTTATCAAATAGCCTTTGTTTGGAGATAAACTTATAATAAAAGAGATTTTTGTTTAGGTATCCATTTGATTTTGGGTCCTTCATGAAAAGCTTTACCTAATTTAATTAAAGACATTTGGTTGTTTATGGTTCCTTTAGAAACTCAAATAAAATTATGTGAACTATACTTTCTAAATGGGCATCTATAGGTAAAGTGTCCACAACTACCGTAAAAATTACATTTGTTCTCAGGTGAAGAATGTAATGTGGGTCCTTTAATAAAGATAGTTGGCTTTTGATGAGTATTACCTATAAAGTCAATACCTTCTTTCCTATGAACGTGACCATTATTAGCAAGGATCATGTTTAAGGATTTATTACATATTTTAAACTTTTCTAAAGTTTATTGTAGTATAATACTTTCCTTTTTAATTACCTCCAATGACTCACATCTAAGCAAGAAATGTATAATGTTGATGCTTCATACATGTTTTCAATTTTACTAGCATTACTTTTACTAGCAAGTAATGCATATTCCTTCTTAAGTAATTTATAACTTTTGCTAAGCTTCTTAAATGCACCAAATAGTTCATGAAATATATTTAACAATTCATTAAAAGTAAAAGTGACCTCAGAAGAATCACTTACCTCATCATTGATAAACCATAAGCACGAGATTCTCCACTTCTTCTTTGTTGTCTTCTTGATCTTCGGAGGGCCTCGACTTCTTACGTTTATAGCAAAAAGTCATATTCATTTTAAGTTTATTTTTTTGTTTTTAGTTCATTTTTATTAATTTATTTAGTTCTTTTGTCATATGTTCAAATTCATAGTCCTCATCACTAGAGGTTTTACTCGAGGAGTCATCTGTTTTTCTCAATACCAAGTCTTTCCTGTTCTTTGGAAAATGTTCATTTTTAGTTCTCAAGGCAGTGTCCTTCATGTTCTTTAGAATGTGTTCTTCAAGTTTATCATTGTAAGTTATTTCATTTGCTTTTGATTCTTTTAATTTAGTTGTGCTTTCGTATGTGACTTCTAAAGTATGTCATATATCAAAAGCCGAATCACAAAGTAGAAATCTAATTAAACTCATTTTTATCTAAAGCGTAAAATAAAGTATTCATAGCTTTGGCATTTAATGAAAACATGTCTTTCATGTTCATTTCAATCATGTATAGGATTATACGTCTTCTGAAATCTATTTTCAATGATGTTCCACAAATCAAAATCTAACAAAGTCAAAAAGATATATATTCTAGTTTTTCAAAAGGTGTAGTCCGTCCCATTGAACATAGAAGGACATGTAATATATTGACCCTCGTTAATTTCAAAAGAAGCCATTAACTCGCTTGGGTGTTAATCTAAATGAGTGAAACTTGGTTCTGATACCAACTGTTAGGATCGAGTTGAAAGTGTAAAAAGTGCTCGATTTGAAATATATACTTGAGTAAAAATTGAAACCGAAAGCATTTTTCTTGAAACTCGTTAAGATCAAATTTGAGAGCGATTTAAACTTAGAACCAAATGAAGAATCTCAATTTAATTAAGGAATGCTAAAATAAAAAATAAGTTTAAAAGAGAACAAGTAAGAAAGGCTCACAAAATTTATAGTGGTTCGGTCAACAACTTGACCTATATCCACTTCCCAAGTCCTCCTTCGTCAAGGCCCGCCGGTGTCCACTAATAATATTCTTTCACGGGTGAAGATCACAACTCTTTACATATTTCTCCTTTTCCCAATCTCAGGAGAAGAACCTTTACATTTTTCACTCTTCCCTTCAACTCACTTTACACTTGAAGCACACAAGGAAAGCTCTCAAATTTTATTATTTTTTTAAAGATTTTTACCTCTTTTTCTTTACATTCTTATTATCCAATATAAGAATACTTGCGGTATTTATAGACCCTAATTAACTTTAAAAAATGGAGCCAAAATTCACCCTTTTTTGGAAAAATCGTTTACAAGTTGTACAATCGACACTAGTGGTACCACCGTTGATAGCCACCCGAAAACCTGGGTGGTGACGATACTACCGCCACCTGGGTGGTACCATCACTGCCTAGGTGGTACTATCGTTGCCCACCAGTGGTACTATTGTCGGGCAACTCGGGAACAATACTTTCCCTTACTGTTTTATACTTGAGATGTACCTCCTATTGACCCATTTCCATGTCAATGAAATGAGCTCAACCTGAGCTCAAATCCTAACCCAAAATGGACCCGGTTGCTTCTCTTGAGTTAACTTAGATTTCTTAACTTACTTAGGACTCAAAACATACGATGCTATCTATCACATACTAAGACATAATTACAATTATTCTTGTTGTCCGACACGTCAATCGATCTTCCGAACTCCTGACGAACTTCCTAGCATCCTCCGATGAACTCTCGATGAGTTTCTCGATAATCTTTCGGTGAACTTCGGCACACTCCCGGCATGCTCCCGATCACCTTCGGCAGCTCCCGGTAAGCTCCTTATCACCTTCGGCGAGCTTCCGACGAACTTCCAACAAGCTCTCGATCACCTTTGATGAGCTTCCGATGTGTTCCCACTACATCGTCCAAACCCCGGATCGATACCCGAAATTGACTCCGGTCCAACATTAGATTGTATTGCATTTTCACTGTCGTAGTTAATCCTGCATCACTCATCTCGAATACACAGGTTAGATCATAAAACCCATCAATTGATTTCATCGTCAAAATTCGAGATTTAATATATCAAGTCGTCATGCAATGATTGGTACGTGAAAAATCGTAAATCCCAAAAACTACGACTAGTGTAAGATTGATTACCTAGGGAGATCGTATATCCCTGAAACTTTCAAATCTAATCGGAGAAGATGAAGGAGGTCAAATATCCTCCTCTCTAATGGTATACACATGGTGAATCGTTACAGTGATGCTCTTTTAATTGCAACCAAAACCCCGTAGCTTTTGCGCACCTTCTCACAGCGAACGTGGAAGAAGATCTCCTATCTTCTCCACTGCCCTCTTGCAGAAGGGAGAGGGTGGTCAATTGAGAAGATATGGGAGGGAGGAGAATAGGAGGAGGGGGCAGCCAAATGTGCAGCCTATCACCCTATTGGTCGCCCCTATCTCCTATTTATAGAGAGCCACTAAAAACCCTAATAGATCTTACCTTAGTATGAATTGGATCTCTATCCAATTACTCTTACTTTTTGGATTTATTGGATCTCTATCCAATAATCTTAATTGATCTTTAATTAGGCCTCATTTAAGGAGTCCATTAATGTCAGGTCTCATTTAATGAGAACAACGGCTTATTAGATAACTCATATCTAATCCTCTACTCGGTGCAATCCTCCACCAAATGTGTGACCCTCGAGGCCCAATATCGAGCTAGCTATGAGTTCCACATATTAGAACTCCTTCTGACTCAATGAATTATTAACATGTAATTCACTCAACTCATCGACTATAAACGTACTAGACCATTACGCCATAGTCCCCAAACAGTATAGAGGATCTAATCCATTGGGCCTGCCTGTCCTTAATTATCGTGCATCTATGGTCCCTCATCCATCTAATATCCTAAAGAGTATATTGGGCATGATACTATTAGGTGATATATGGAATCCGTCTAAGTCTCTCTCTAATCTGATTCTCTCGGAGAACTCATTCTCTCTCAATCCAAATGACCTTGATCAGGGGTTTGCCTGAGCAAGAGCATATGAGATATTCCTTTTGTGATACCGAGAGTGGATGATCCTTTATTGACACTCAATTGTCTTTATAAGGTTGGCTAGCAATCCTGATAATTGGTTGTACTAGATTTGGTACTTTCTAGATTTATAAGTCTGTCATCAAAGAAAAAAATACTCAAACAAGACATCCTTGGTGTCTTAAGTCTAAGAACCAGATACACAACTCGGACTACAGAATATCTATATGACGTTAGGTATTATCAACCATCTAGCATTCCGTACGCAAATCAATCAGTGAACTCATTCTTCAATGAGCACCTGTAATGTACCCTTAATGTCCCCACATGAGTGGCTTTGAGACTAGCCGCTTCCATCATATGGATAAGTATATAGTACATCGATCTATCCGATTTTCTCGATGTCCCTTTTGAGTAACCTATGACCGAGATTAAGAATAAATCAATTTCATTATCATGATCTCACCACGATCTGATTCCTAATGCACAGATATAAGGATATCACAATATATGTAACAAACAACATAAAGTAAGAATATGTCAATAATAATAGTCACCAAAAAAATCGCACAACATGTCACATGTGCATCACTCACGTGATTGGCTTGCAGGACATCTATAACCAGCAGTTCAAGCATCGGACCAGAATGATTGAGTATTATGCTAAAAGATCGGATGTTGTGGAAAGTCAATATATCGGTAGATCGAACGAAACGTTGACGTAAAGGATGATGCACCAAAAGTTTGGATGAAGTGTCGGGTTATCAGATGACATGTCAGAATGCTAGACAATGTACTGATTGCTTCGTGATTATGCTAGATATGTGATTGAGTCGTTAAGTCTTAATCAAGATTGTTTGGTGTCAAATTGAATAGGTATTGGGCCGAAACCATGCCGACTCAATTAGGAGCCATTAGGCCTAAATCAAGGTTGAATTGGGCATGTTAGAAGGACAATTAAGTGATCTGAAGCAAGCACGGTTAGTGGTACCGCCCAAACAGTTGGAAAGCATTATTTTTTGCTTTTCCGGGACTTTCGACGATATTATTGCTAGTGGCCGGTGGTGGTACCACTAGAGCCCCAATTTTCAGGCTCTGTTTGATGGTAATATCACCCGACATTGATGGTGGTACAGTAATACTCCGAAACTCGAAGATTTAAAAATTTGACTTTATTTATGAAGCCTTTGAGAGTCTATAAATATTCTACTCATGCTTACTTGATGAAAAGGATGAACAAGAACAAAATTTTGTGAATTGAAGTACATAAACTATTGGCCAAAATTCTTATCGATCCCCCGTACTATGATTTCACATCAAAGTGACCCCCCATACTTTAAAACTCATCTAAATGATCCCTCGTACTATGCCTCAAAATCAAAGTCACCCCCGTACTTTAAAACTCATCTAAGTGACCCCTGTACTATGTCTCAAAATAAAGTCACCCCTCGTACTTTAAAACTCGTTTAAGTAACCCCTCGTGTTATGCCACAAAATCAAAGTGACCTCCCGTACTATGATTTCGCATCAAACTGCCCCCCCCAAACTATTCATAATGTCAAAACAATAAGAAGAAAATATATGAGCACCTCAAGAACTTTTTGGTCTAAAAAAATTCATTAATATTTCTCGACCATTAGGCCTTTGTCAAGAGGTTTTGGCTCCTAGCTATAGTCTGGCTGAGAATTGTGTGTTTGTAAGTTGTGCTTTTTGAGAGGGTAAGCCAATCCTTATAGATTAGTAGGGTAGAGTCTATTGTGGCTACATCAATCGGAATGATTCAGATGTTGATATCAAGACTATAGATCCATAAACTCTTAAAGAGCATGAAGAATATGGGAAAGATGGTGAGATGGATTAGCAGTCCTAGGTATAGGGTACCAGAGTAATAAAGATATGAGTCAAAAGACATTCTTTAATGAGCTCGATAACCGTAAAGGTAAGAGATACACAAAAACATAAGACTCTGGGAAAATAATTGATGGGAAGCTTTTCATTATTGGAAGAATAAAGGATTTAATTATTGTTGCTGGAAGCAAGGTTTACAATTTTGATCTGTACCAGCCAAAAATATCAGTCTGTTAGGTTACCGGTTCGCGAACCGCTCGCTACCGAGCGGTACTACCAAGAATCGATTGTCTGCGATCGATTTCGACCGTTGGTGACCGATTGAGTAAGAAATCGATCGTCAACGACCAATTGAGGGAGAAAAAGGAAAGAAGAAGAAGAAAAAGAGGAAAAGAAAAAAAAGAAAAGGAAAAGAAGAACTTACTTTCTATGCGCTGTTCTCGCCCGTACGTTGTCGCCCGTGCGTCGTCGCTGCCCTAGTCCACGAACACTTTTTCTCCCGCGCGAGGAGACAAAATGTCTCTTCGCACGGGGAGAAAGATCGAGGCGATATCACCCCTTGTTTTAATATATTAATTTTTTAAATATTATAATATAATATAATATTATAAAAATTATATTATATTTTAGTATATCAGGCGGTATGCATTGTACGTACCACCCGGTACTGAGATAATCTCGATACACTGGTACGGATTGATAAGTTAAACCTTGATGGGAATAAATATCTACTCTACCGATGTAGAGAAGGCAGTAGAAAGTTCATCCAAAGCCTTACGCTCGGGTTGTTGTGCTGTTATTGGTGTTCTAGAGGAAACCTTGACAGAAAAAAGGAATTCAGTTTCAGAGACTTCTGATCAAGTTGGACAGGTGGTGATTACCAAGGTTAAGGAGGGAAAAACAGTGAATGAAGAGATTGTTGAAGAAATCAAAGCATGAGTAATACAAGAACATAGTCTCTATAGCTTCTGTGAAGCTGATTAAGCCTAGAACTATATCAAACACATCATCCGGAATGATCAGAAGGTTTAAATGCTTGAAGCAATTCACAAATGATGCACTAGTTCTAGTAAAAAAAGCCCAGTCTTTCTAAAAAGATTTTATCTCGATCTTTCACCACTAATCAAAGTAGTTCTTGAGATGCTCCTATATTTTCTTCTCATTATTTTGATATTATAGAATAATAGAATGGAGGATCACTTTGATGCGAAATCGTAGTATGGGAGATTACTTTGATGCGAAATGATAGCACGGGAGGTCACTTTGATTTTGTGACATAATACGATGGGTCACTTAGATGAGTTTTAAAGTACGAGGGGTGACTTTGATTTTGAGACATAGTACTAGAACTCACTTAGATGAGTCTTAAAATATGAAAAATGACTTTAATTTTTAGACATAATACGAGAAGTCACTTAGATGAGTTTTAAAGTACGAAGGATCACTTTGATATAAAATCATAATACAAGATGTCACTTTGATGAGTTTTAAAATACAAAGGGTCACTTTGATGTGAAATCATAATATGAAAGATAAATAAAAATTTTGGCCTAAATTGTTTTTAAATTGGTTAAATTTTTCTCCTTGAATTTAAGATTATTCTAAGGAGGTATGAGATCTTTTGTGGAAGAGCTAGTGTAAAAATTCTCTCCAAAGCTTAGTAAAATGAGAATTATTATAACAAGGAAAGATATTCTCCCGTTGAAAAAAAAATCAATAATAAAAACTGATAACCACGAAGAAAGAGAAATGGAGAGTGAAACTAGATATAAAATACCGAGCCACTATAAATCAATTTATTTTCTCTTATTTTTGTTTTATTATTACATATTGATTTAATTAATATCATTGCTTACACTTTTAGTTAAACGTAATTTCAATGTAAATTTTATAGATCAAATTTAATAAATCAGATTCTTTTTATAACACTAATTTACCCTCTCACCCTGGTGCTGATCCAATCATAACCTTTAAAGCAAAGTACACAATGAATGATTTGTCTACATCACCATAATAATTCCTGGTCTACACATCTTGTAAAATGCAATATCAACATTTCCATTCGTTGCCAAAGATGGAATCTTACATTTGTGACAACAGCATAATATCATGGAAAACCACATCAACCAAAAAGAAGCAAGAAGACAATGCTGCTGAGAGAAGGTCACCACTGTACACTGCTCAACCATTCTTGAGTGCCACTGTCCATCCTTAGCCCAGAAATATATTCAAACAATAAATAATAATTATAATAATAATATACTGACGAAATCTTCATTTAGTAAAATCTCTCTTCATCCCTTGTACACACTGCACGATAACAGGATAGATTAGAGACTACTTGATGATAATAGTATGTGTGGCTGACACGTCTATAATGTTAAATCTACCATTGGTGACAAACCACATTCACAAATGAACTCGTCATTTCCTATTACACATGTTCCACCTGAATTATTAAGATACAGATGTTTGACGACAAATCCTTTTCTGACAACAGGAATCTTGCTGAAAAAGAGTAAAAAGGTTTGGACAATCATTTTACATACACCACAAAAGAATGAACATGTTATGAAAATGCATTAACGACTGAAGTGCCTCCAACGTGTCGGCTTGATTTTCACATGAACATGAAGTTAATGAACAGCATAGACAAAGCAGCTCACTACTTGGTGACGTATAACTTGTGTGCATGGAACACTACTTCCAACCCACATTATGCGTGTGCATGGAACAAATTTTTAGTGATGTATAACTTGTGACTACTACAGTAGAAGGAAGATTCATCAGTTTCTTTAACTCGCATGCTCTCTAAAATTTTTACAGGAAACTAATTAATGATTTTTTTGGTTGCACGACAAGAAATCATGTAAAAATTTGTAATGGCATTAGTTAATCCAACTATATGCCATAAGAAATCACAGAAAAACCTGATTATGTTTTATATAAATATGACAATAACTCACATGCTCTTTAAGATTTGTACAGAAAACTAATTAATGAATTTTTGGTTGCAACTACAAGAAATCATGTAGAAAGTCATATGGCATTAATTAAACCAACTATATGCAGTAAGAAATCATAGACCAAATTAATTAGGTTTTAGTAGATATGACAACTAGCCCGCAGTAGGTCTCTAATGTTTCAAGAAATCCTAAACTCATGAATAGCTCATGCTTGATCCAATTTTCAGCTCAAACTCAGCTTTTTCCCAAATCAAACCAACCAACCTTGAACAGCCCAGCTCCATTTGATGACTTAATGAGCCGAACCTGACCAAGGCTTGATTCACTCAGCCTTGGCCACTTAGGATCCAAGTTATTTTATCTATTTATAAATTATACTTATACCAGCAGGTCTCAGCCATGTATTTTCATTTAAAAGCTTAGATCCATAACCCCAGGCTCCACAATGTTATACATTTGGCTTTTTCTGCTTTTCTGTTTTCTCCTCCTCCACCCTCTCTATCTAATATGATCTGAGCACATTACCTATTTCCCCAAAACCTTAACCTTCAGTTGTGCTGGAGGGAATGAAAAAAAAAAATATATAGTGGATTTGTGATCTCACCTTCCATTGTGATGGAGGGAATTGAAGAAAGAAAAAAAAAAGCAGTGGATTTGTGATCTGCAATCCTGATTCTATATCTTGCCAAGGGAAGAATCATTTCTCCTTCTCTGAGGGCAAGCCGGACTCAAGCTGCTAGAACTCAGTCCAAACCAAGCCGAAACAATGGCTTTAAAGCTCCTACTAAACACAAGCTGAGAATAAACAGCCACACAAGCCAAGCAGAAAAAGGCCCCCTGTTTGGCTTGTGCTGAACAAATGCAGGGGTTTGTCTGTTCATGTGCAGCTAGTTTATCTTTCGCCCTCAGTCAAAAGGCTCAACTGGAATGGCAAAGGAATAACTCCAATCTGAGGACAAGTTCCTGTTCAACAAAAGCCACAGCAGAAACACAATTATCTCCATGCAATACCCAGAATGGACATGCATCTATGCGATAGCAAAAGGCTGCCAAGAAGCATTAAAACAAGTTATATTTCTGACCCGGAAAATTGTTCTAAAAACTTGGCTATATTTTATCCAGAGAAGGTAATTACCTTCCACTAATAGCATAACATTTAAGAGATTAAGAACTTAGAAACATGTATTGTTTGAGACAAATTATGCAGAAAATGTCCAGATTGACTAGTAGGTTGAACCAAGATTTCAAAACTCAGTCCAGTTGATAGCGGGACTGCTACAGTATTGATATGGATTGATGTTAGGTGTTTCTCTAAACCAGAGAGAGAAGAGGTGGCAGAGGAAGAGATGGAGGACACATACCAAGAGGCAACATGCACTGAAAGAGGAGGCAGCAGCAGCAGCAGTGGTGAAGAGGAGGTGGATGCAGGGGTAACGGCACAGAGAGAGAGAGGAGATTGAAACAGCAATCTCCTTAATCTGAAGTCTGGCTATTGAATTAAGAAAATCAGCAATTGAAATAGCCACCCAAAAGTAACAGTCCAAGATCCCTGATGCATGCACAACATTCAATAAACAGCATCACATTCATTGTCCTGCAATCAATTCCAGTAGAAAATGATCAATCTGGAATACAAGTTCATTTTTCAGAAATATCTATTGAAGAAAATATACTTCTGAAATCATGAAAGACTAAGTAAACAGGCAATTCAAGCAGACCAAGTTTTATGGTTTTCAAAACCTATGACTTTATAGACAGGGCATATGGATCATAACTACAAGAATTTTAATTATGACAGATGACAGAACCTTACCCATCCAACTATATTTAAACCTTTCTCTATAAATGATGAATCAGTTGGTCGTTTTCCACTCAAAACTTCAAGCACCAGGACACCAAAGCTGTACACATCAGTTTTTTCTGTAGCTCGACCACTTTGCATATATTCAGCAAATAAGATAATAAAAATTCAATTGCTAGCAAAAATGCTGCAATTTTTTAATAGCCACATCTGTTTAAGCAAACAAAAACACTATAAGAAAAGCCTGGATGCATATATGTGACCAAAAAGAGAAGGAACTGCCATTAATCTTACACCATAACATAGACATGTTGAGTACACACATGGAACTCAAATTTGCCCCATCCGTACTTATTGGTCCAGGCGAGAACCAGTATGCAGACCCGATCCATTTCAGGCAGTCTTGTTTAATTAAAAAATACATATTTTTGTTTGAACTTTGAAAACCCCGATTCTTTAGGGCTTGCAAGTTGCAAAATTCAAATTCTTTGATTTAGATTGATAAGCAAAAAAGCCTAATTAGAGTTGAACAAAGCTTATTTCCAGTTTTAGGTTTGAATTGTTTGTTTTGAGTAAAATCATGTAATAGCCTGAGTGAGTCCACCTATTTTTGTAGTGAGTTGTACTTAAGTTTTAGGTTCATAGTTGGGTATCTTGTCTTAGTTGGGTTAAAGTCCAATTGAGAAGTTTCCAACTGCTGATATCTTAGTTGTATTGCTGACAGTCCGTAATAACTTAGAAGAATAAATATGTCACATCTTTTGGAAAGATCCTGGTCAGAAAATTTTTTTAGTTGAGAGAAATAGAAACAAAACTTAAAGCTTTTAAGCATCCTCTTTGACCAGTTATCTATATAGGGACGCCATCAAGGAAACCAGCCAAAGACCTTAGGATAGGTTTGATGAAACTCTTGTTCAGATGTGGAAAGGATCAAAGGTAAGCTGTATATCACTAAAATAGTCATAATTAGGCTATTTTTCAGTCACAACAATGATTAAACAGGAATACAGCCATCAAGCTTGTGTTTATCAGGAAAGTATCGCATAAAACATGTTAACACGATTATTTATTTAAATTCTTCCTTGTTTAAGACTCATTCTGCAAGCAAAAGATTTTATGGGCCTTCAGCTAGTAAGTGGGTTAGGTCTTCATATACTATATAAAGATGGATTACTCATAATAAATGACTCCTCTGTGCAGCCGATTAAACTTATGATTTCCTTACCCTCTTCCATCAAATATCTCTTTTCTCTCGTCTTTCACAGTATTTTCTCCTACATCCATCTCCCACAAACTATCAGCCACACATTATTTCACCACCAGTAGTAAAAGGTTGCATAATGAAGTAGTCTATTATTATAATAATTTTTAAAAAAGAAATATGTATTACATAGAGAAAAGTACATATTGTACATGTATGGCAAATGTAAACAGCTGTGGGAAAAGAAGCAAAATTCTGGATAGCATGAAGACATAAAATTGTGTTCATAAGCTCTTGAACAATGATTTACTCGTCATGGATTATTTATGTCGGAAGGAACAAATAATTAATGTATGATTACAGAAGCTAGCTAAGTAGTTACTGGAATAAGAGATCCTTAAAATATAAAAAGAAACAAATTCCCAAGATAGACAAAAAACCTTATGGGTTTCTATGCCTACTGTACAAATGAACCCACATCGAAAGAAACTGTTAGGACCCTAGCTAAGTCGGGTCCATCCATTCATGATTAAATCGAAACGAGTCATGTTAGTCTGTCCAGTCGGAGTCAGTTATGAGACGGGTGAGCCCAATCGAGTCAGTTATGAGTTGGTCGGAGTTGGTTTTTATCTTCGGTTAGGATGGAGTTAGTTATTATTTTCAGTTAGGAGTTTATCAAGTTAGTTAAGAGTCGAAGATTAGCGGGATTCTTGGTAGAGCCCTATAAATAAGACTGTAAACTCTTTTATAAGAATCAATCAACGAAGAAGTATTAGTTTCTATGCCTACTGTACAAATGAACCCACATCGAAAGAAACTGTTAGGACCCTAGCTAAGTCGGGTCCATCCATTCATGATTAAATCGAAACGAGTCATGTTAGTCTGTCCAGTCGGAGTCAGTTATGAGACGGGTGAGCCCAATCGAGTCAGTTATGAGTTGGTCGGAGTTGGTTTTTATCTTCGGTTAGGATGGAGTTAGTTATTATTTTCAGTTAGGAGTTTATCAAGTTAGTTAAGAGTTGAAGATTAGCGGGATTCTTGGTAGAGCCCTATAAATAAGACTGTAAACTCTTTTATAAGAATCAATCAACGAAGAAGTATTAGTTTTAGCCACAGGCAAAACCTTAGGAGAGATCGGTTATCCCCCTTTCCACCTTCCTTCTCCACGATAGAACTGGGTTCTTTCAATTGGTATCAGAGCAGCGATCCTCGGCGTTCCTGTTGTGATTCCGTGGTCACTCCTCTCGTCATCATCACCGCCGTTGCCATCGTCGTCAACGTCATGTCATCATATCTACCATCTTGCTGTATAAAAAGAGAGAGAGCGGGAGAGAAGGAAAAGGAGCCGCAGCCACCCCTCCTTTCTCCTCATCTTCCCCAAAAAAAGAAAAAAAGAAGAAGAAAGAGAAAGAGAAAGAAAGGGAGAAAGAAAAAAGAGAGAGGGAAGAAGAAGGGCCCCGCACCTTCCCCCTTCTTCCTCCCCACCTACCTGTTGCCAGCCCTCTTCCTCTCCTCCTCTCCTACCGTAGCAGTTGCACATCGCCGCTACACTCTCCCTCGGTCACCTCTTCCTCCGCCGGCCACCTCTATTCCTCTGCCGCAGCCCTCGCCATACCCCGCTGCTCTCTCGTTGCCGTAGCCCTCACCGGACCCCCTCTGCCTCCTTCTCTTCTCAGCCGCTTCTGCCACAGCCAAGCCCTTCTTCACCGCAGCCAAGCCCTCCTCTGCTTTTTCTTCCCTCGGCCGCCTCTTCCACCGCCGGCCACCATCTTCCTTTCTCCTCCAGCGTCGCCTCAGCTGCTGCCTCCCTTGCTCTCAACCGCAACCACCACTGGGCGCTCCTCACGCTGACGCCATAGCCTCCTCTCTCTCTAGCCCTCGGCCATCGCCCTGCCGCCACTGCCCAACCACGCTGCCGCTGCCCGCTTCCCGCTCATCGTTGTCTCCTCCTCGCCACCGCCGCCATCCCCGCCCACGTTGCTTTCCCTTCTCGCCGTCCGCACCAAGTTGCGTTGCCGCCCCTACTACACCGCCTCGCCCCGCCACCGCCGCATCCGCCTTGTTTCCTCCTCCAAAAAACTATAGCCGCAGCCGCATCCCTCGCCGGCCACGGCCACTGCCTTCTCCCGTTGGCCGTCGCTATCCTCACCACGGCCATCCGCTGTTGCCTCCTCCTCACCAATGGCCAGCCCTCTGTCATTGTCCCCTGCCACTCCTAAACGCCGTTGCTACCTTCCTCCTTCATCGCTGCTAACCATCCTTGCTGCCGCTCGTCGGTCCCCATCGATTGGTCGCCGCCTACCACTCTTCACCGCTGCCCTCTCTTCCTGGCCACCATCTCCCTTTATCCTCCAGTGCTGCCTTCCTCTCGTGCCTCCCTGCTACTATCGCCAGCCTCAGCCGCAGTAGCCGCCCCAGACGCCAAGGCGCTTGCTGCCTCCTCTCGTCACTCGTCGCTGTCCTCACCACGGCCATTCGCTGCTGCCTCCTCCTCACCACCGGCCAACTCATTTTCTTTCCTCTGCCACAATCGCATCTACCGCAGCCACCTTCATCCTGTTGCTACCACCTAGCCAAGTTCCAGCAACCACATCCATCTTTCTCTCCTCCCATTGCTTGTCTACACCGATAATCTCGTTGTGACTAAGTCCGACCACATCTACGATGCAAACTCATGCCCTTGACTCGATAGCAGGAAAAAAAAGGAAGAAGCAAACATCACTGATCTACAATCCTACGTGATGACTACAGAGAATGCACTTGATACAAGGTTTAAAGCTCACGAGGCTCGCATGGAAGACAGATTTCAAAAGCTCCTCTACGAAATTAGAAGAAGCTGATCAGAGAGCCTCAACAAAACTCAACATGATGAAAGTTTCAAAGGGAGTCGATCCAAAAAGTATGACCACGAGCAGGACACAAGATACACACGCATGAGAATGAAGTTTCCTAGATGGGAAGATGGAGACCTAATCGGTTGGATCTCACATGCTGAAAAGTTTTCTCATTTTCACAGGACTCCGGAGGAATCAATGGTGGAGATATCTTCAATACAACTCAAAGGTGATGCGATCTAATGGTATGATTTATACAAGACCTATCATGAAGTCCCTTCGTGGGGACAGTTCAAGAGAGAGCTCTTGAGTTGCTTTAGATCGTCGGAGTACAAAAACATTAATGGACAACTCACCAAAATTCGTCAGACTTCTACAGTACATGAGTACTATAGCAGATTTAAGCACCTATCGAACCAAACCCGAGATTGGTTCGAGATACAATTGGTGAGAAAATTTATTGAAGGACTTAATCCCGAGATTTAGTGCAAAGTTAAAGCTCGCCATCCCCGTACCATGATAGAAGCCATATCATTTGCTAGTGTACATGAAGGAAAAATCATTATGGACACTCATCGAAACAGAAGCTTTAATAGACAGGACATCAAGGTAGTCAACATAGACAAACGCAAACAAGAGCAGCTTCTGACGGTTGAGACAATTAAGGAGGAAATAAAAACTAACAATGTGGAGCTCGAATATGAAGACCGTGATAAACTTCTGATGATTGAACCAGCTAAGGAAGAATAAAAAATTGATAATGTGGAGTCCGATCACAAAGGCTGTGTCAAATCTGAAGATAAGATTGCTAGTGGGCAAACCCTAATTTGTGATAAAAGGTGCTCAAAGGTAAAACAACTACTTGTCGATTTCTTTTTGATGCCTCAGGAAGACTTGAAAGTGGCAATCCTCAAAAAAAGATATGGTACGACCACTAGCCATTAGATGAAAAGAGTTTTTCAAAAGACTACAATGGCAACTACATGAGAAGACCAAACCATTGCTTACCCCAATTGGAGATCCTACTTAATTGATCAAAGAGTCGTGATGCGTGACAAATATTGAAGTGCTCTTGAAATCTAATACTGCTCAGCCTTGAGGGCAAGGTTGATTTAAAGTGGGCGGGGCTGTTAGGACCATAGCTAAGTCGGGTCCATCCATTCATGATTAAATCGAGTCGAGTCATGTCAGTGTTGAAATTAAACTTGTGCAATTATCATGAAGAGATTAATTTCATTAGAAGAAAAGTTCATTTCTTCAAGAGAAAATATTTATGGAAGGATAAGTCAAATTGGCTATTGATTCTTGAAAGAGTTTATTGAAAGAAAAATTCATTCTTACTGCATAAATGTAATGTATTTTGGGGAACTATATAAACCTCATGTTGAGTCATGAAAAATATAGAGTTTGTGAAATTATAAAAATATTCATGTTGAGTCATGAAAAATATAGATTTTGTGAAATTATAAAAATATTGAGAGAAATACGGAAGATTTAGCTTTCTCCTACTTTTCCTTAGTGTGCTAACTTTATCCTTTCTTTCTATCAAATTTAACAATTGGTATCAGAGCTATGCTTCATCCTTAAGCACCTTCCAACTCCAAATCCCTAGATTGACAAAAGAAAATTATGACATATTGTCACGGACAACAATGTAAACAAGGTGTTCGATGAAATGCTCGTGTGTGTCCGTGTCCTTCGGTTTGTGTATATACCTTGTACAACAATTAGCGGGCTTGCAGTAGGCTTAGCAGCCCGAGTTTGCTTTTCTTTATGGCCAAGTTTGGCTTGTAAATATAAGTGTGTCTTATAAGCACCTGTGGGGACATCGATCTGTAATGGACTATTATCCTTTGTGTGCAACCTCTCTGAATTTGTAATGCCCATGGGTGTAATTTGTATTTGGCTTTATAAAGTGTTTTCTTGAGCAGTTGCTTGTGGATCCTATGGGAATTACTTCTTCTGGCCCATTTTCTCTTTTGTAAGTCTAAGGGACTCTAGGAGATCTCGATGAGGGCTGACCTTTGTGGACGGGCACGCATGGGTGTCGCACGACTTAGGCAAAATCAGCTAAGCCCGTGACAATGTGGTATCAGAGCGGGACAAGCACACGTAGAAACACTTGCCATACAAACGTGGGGGACCTAGCTGGGCTGTATGGAGGACAGATATTGAGACGTAGGGAAAGGAGTCGCTTAGAGGAGCGGGTATCCAGGTTTGACATTCAGAGGAATGGCCAACCTCATTGTGCGAGAGGCGCCACGAGGACAAGCAAGCGAAGGAGAATGCGTAGCGCATAAAGATTGGGATGGTTGAGTTCGAGCAATGACTCGATGTTGGCAACCAAAACCTGATGGTGCTCAAGGTAAAGCGGGGAGCTTGGTGAAAAATGAGACCATGCAAGGTGGGAGGTGTTGCGTAACGACCGAAAGAGTTGTGCAAAGCTCACAGAGGTGAGGGGAATTGCTAACTCGAAGGATTTGGAACTCATACAAGGGCCTGTACATGGACGACAGAGTGTTCATGGCCATCCTAAGGCGCGATCGGAACTCGGCGCCATGGAGCATCAGAACTTTCTCTTCAATATGAAAAGGATATGTCCGTAGGTGGCTGAAATGTGCAATAAGTTCAGCACGTTGCTAGACCTTGAAAGATGCAGTGGAGATTGTATTGGAGAAGGGTCGCAATCTAGCAAATGCATTTACGGGAGCAGAACAAGGTACAAGTTCAATAAGACAGAGTAGTCCAAAGGGGATGGTGGTCTCCGAAACTTTCAGTGGGAAGTATATAAAGAGAAAAGTTACTCCAGCAGGACAGATATCCAGGAGGGATAAGTCCTAGTTCTCTAGTGGGAGAATCATATGAAATGGACTGCACATATTGAGGAAGAGTTCCTTAAGGCTATATCTCCACAAAGCTCAACGAACTGAGTGAGCGACGAAGAGTCGTCGCATGATCTCAAATGAGGTAATGCATTGGTGGATACATTTCGAGATCAAGTGGGGAAGCAATCTAAGGCAACATCATATGAAGGCACACTTAGATTCAATGCAGAAATCAAACTCAACAGAGGGTTGACTCGTGGAATGGTGGACGCGAGGACCACTATCAACTCAATGCAAATCGAGGAGCGGAGCGACTTGGGTGGAACTCGGTGAAGTATCCAAGCCACAAGAAGTGAGTCGACATAGAAGATGGAACATGGAGCGGAGGCACAAAGCTTTCCTTGGACAGAGGTCAAGGGCATAAACTCTTGTAGAGGCAAGAGTGGGATCATGTCATTCCATGGGTTCTTTATTCTGATGGGACGGACTTATTTTGCATGGTGCCAAAGATGAAGGGAGCTTCGAGGCACATGCAAGCTACCTCAGAGATGCATTTGACGGAGTAACTAAGGTGATTTAACTTGCGGAGGAAAAGTTGGGATCAGGAGACCTTAGCACGGGGCAAGAGGATGCAGAGGCGGATACTCTTGAAGAATATGCCACAGTGTTGCCATTCAAGTTGTCAGGAACAAGAGGTGCATAGCAAGATTGTGCTGGTAGGGGATAGAGGCCCAAGATCCAGACAATGGTGCACCAACTCTAGCGAAGTCAGGGGACTTCAGGAGCTACTAGGCGACGGACTGTCCTAGAGCTATGCTTCAGTGTGACCCAAGAGTGGGTGGACGAAGGTGAATTGCCAAGGGAGCGAACTAAAAATCGGAGATGGCGGAGGCCCTACGATGTGTTGGCAGAGGCCATATGTGGAGAAGTCGTAGTCCGAGTTCATCATACGAGAATCTATATACAATGGAGATGTCACCAGGAGGCGACATGGTGCAGCGGATCATGGTGGAATAATTCGTAGCAATGCAATACAGGTAATCTTGTCCCGTGAGGGGTAAGATCATGCGAAGGTATGATCAGGAGTTACTGGGAGCTCCACTTTGGTGTACGACACAAAAAGAAGAAGGGCTATGGATTCAAGGAGTGAATGTCGTAGTATCGCAGAGGCGGGTCTTCGTGTGTGCATCGAAGCTTACATTGGATGAAAACCTTAGTCATCAGCAGATGGGGGCTGTATACCATCGAGGAAGAAGTCTAAGTGCAAGTACCAGTGAGTTCCATGGAGGGGGACGTGATCAGATGGATGATTATGAGCTGCTGGGAGCTCCACTTAGGTGAACAATGCAATGGCAAGAAAGGCTGTGGATTCAAGGAGTGAATGCCACAGTACCGCAGAGGCGGGTCTTCCGTGGGTATACATCGAAGCTTGCATCAGATGAAAGCCTTGGTCATCAGCATATGGGAGCTGTGTACCACCGAGGGAGTAGTCAAATTACAAGTACTAGTGAGTCCCATGGAGGGGACTTGATTATACAAAAATATAATCGGAGCAGCTAGAGAGTTGTACTGCTTCAGTGCTCACATTCGCTTAAGGGAACCCGGCAAGTCAGAGGACAAAGCCGAGTAAGCGAACGTTGCTATCGAGGAAGCTAAAGAGAACAGAATCGGCGCGAGCCCTGCAACAAGATGGCGGAGGCCATGCATGAGAGTTGTAGTCTATCTTTCCATCGACCAAGGAGAACTGCTAGGAGGACACAGTGGTGTCGAGGAAGGTGGTCGAAAGGGGCGAGGAAGTGACGACGAGTCCAGTAGGGCTCAGCTACCCAAAAGTAAAGCGTCGGTTAGAAAGGAGTGGACTCGGAGGAGCGCCATAGTGCCATAGAGACAGATATACCGATCACGAAGGGATGAAGATGCAAGATAATGAATAGTAGTGCTATGGGCTTGGTAGCACCATGGTGCCGCAGATGTGGAACTTTCGTGGAGTCATCGATCCCTTGCTCTCATGGAGGGAGAGCATTGGTCGTAAAAGGAGCCGAGAAGGTGGAGAATGCAAAGGCAAACTCCAAGTACCAAGACAGGGCGGAAAGGCAGAGGCCAAGAAACTTTATAAGACCGATGTCGATGGGCTTCTGATCAAGATAGTTGAAAGCGAGGGACTTCGGTTTGATGCAGGAGTGCTCGACCAAGGAACGAAGTAGGCAGTATACAGTACTGTACCTTTTCTACTCAGAGGAGTAGGCGGCAAGGGTGATGGAGAAGACGGTACAATCTCATAGACGACCAGATCTATCAAAGTCTTACTCCAAGTTGGGGGACTCCAAGTTGGGGTAAAGTTTTTACACTTTTCGAGCAAAACTTCTTGCATTCCAAAAGTTCAATGGTAGTGGGAAGGCAAATCATAGTAGCTAACTCAATGCAAGGAGTGCAAACACTTCAAGTGCTTCAGAAGTGTGAGCAAAGAGCGGGCGAATGCTACTAACCAGCTCAATGCATGAATTACAAACTCGAGGAGGCAGGCAAAATCGAGTAACCTTTGCCTTCTCAACTCGAGAGAATGGGCGAAACCGAGTACCCCAATTCTCTTAACTCGAGGAGGTGAGCGAAGCCAAGTAACCTTACCTTCTCAACTACGAAGAATGTCAAGTATCCCAGTTCTCTTATCTATCTAGTAGAGGAGCTCTGCATACGTTTAGTGACCCTTCAAAAAAAGCTTATGGAAGACAATAGTTGTCAAATCCTCACCATTAGTGATCAGTACTACTGAGAGTAGATTTTTCACTTCATTTCCCAATTGACTAATCGAAAGCGAGAGTGATGTGAACATACTGGTGAGGCGATGCTCGTTAAAGCACCAACAAGCATCTACCCAGTTCAAGCAATATGAGTATACTGCGATACTGGCGCATAATAAGGTAGGTCTTTTCCTTCATCAGAAGATTCCATGAGAACCAACAAGGATCAACACAACTCAGCCAACCCCACACCAGATTTAGTCATTGGTGAGTTGAAGCAGCATGGCGAATCAGAGTTCGACTACTCAACAACAGCAGCGGAGAGCGGTTGGGAGCCCAGGGGCGTGTTGCAGCCAAAGCAGAAGATTGAAGATTCAGCAGAATGCGAGGAGATGCAGCGTCTACAATGGCTTCGACGAGGACGTCGAAGGAATAAGTGGGGGAGAATGTCACAGACAATAATGTAAACAAGGTGTTCGATGAAATGCTCATGTTTGTCCGTGTCCTTCAGTTTGTGTATATACCTTGTACAACAATTAACGGGCTTGCAGTAGGCTTAGCAGCCCGAGTTTGGTTTGCTTTATGGCCAAGTTTGGCTTGTAAATACAAGTGTGTCTTATAAGCACCTCTGGGGGCATCGGTCTGTAATGGACTATTATCCTTTGTGTGCAACCTCTCTGAGTTTGTAATGTCTATGGGTGTAATTTATATTTGGCTTTATAAAGTGTTTTCTTGAGCAGTTACTTGTGGATCCTGTGGGAATTGCTTCTTCTGGCCCGTTTTCTCTTTTGTAAGTCTAAGGGACTCTAGGAGATCTCGGGGAGGCTGACCTTTGCGAACGGACACGCATGGGTGCTGCACGGCTTAGGTAAAATTAGCTAAGCCCGTGATAATATGGTGTATCCAAATGAAGATTCTTCTAGGCTCCCAAGATGTATGGGAGTTTGTAGAAGATGGATTTGTTGAACCAAGTCCAGTAGAAGAAGGAGCGATAAATGCAAAAGCAAAAGAGCAACTTAAAAATAGAAGAAAGAAGGAGAAAAAGGCCTTATTCATAATCTACCAAGGGCTTGATGATACGATGTTCGAGATCATCGCTCTAGCAAATACGTCAAAAGAGGCTTAGGAAATGCTTCAAAAAGCATTTGGTGGTGTTGATAAGGTAAAAAAACTTCACCTACAAGTTTTACAAGCCGATTTTAAAAAATTACAACGAGATACTTCTGAAACTATTTCTGATTAATTCACAAAAGTTATTTCTATTGTTCATCGAATGAGAAGAAATGGTGAACAAATAAGTGATCAAAGAGTGATAGAAAAGATACTAAGATCACTAGATTCAAAATTTGATTTTATTGTTGTTGCGATTGAAGAGTCTAAAGATTTGGAAGAAATGTCTTTAGAACAACTTATGGGTTCCCTTCAAGTTCATGAACAAAGGATTACAAAAAGAGCAGAAGAAAAAACTGTGGAACAAGCACTACAGACTAAGTTTACTCTTGAAAATAAAGGTGAATCTAATTTTCAAAGAGGAAGAGGTCGTGGACAACGAGGAAGATGTGGCAGAAATTAGACCTATCAAGAATCTCCAAACAATGAAGGAGGTAGAGAAAATTCTAGCCAAAGATGCTGAGGTTATGGTTGAGGATGTGGTCGAGGCCGTGGACGTGACAGAATTTCTAAAAGGTCTGAAATACAATGCTATATTTGCAAAAGGTATGGGCATTACTCCTTTGAATGCTATTATAATCCTAACAATCAATGTGATAAGACAAATTTTATTGAAAAAGAAGAGAAGAATGAAAACCAAGTTTTACTAATGACTTATGATAATTTGAAGGAAGATCAGTCTATGACATGGTATCTAGATACAGGAGCTTCAAATCACATGTATGGCATTGAAGAATTATTTTCAGAAATGGATACAAGTTATTCTGGAAATATTACATTTGGTGATCTGTCTCAAAGACCAGTAAGAGGCAAAGGTAAAATTATTTTTGGACTAGTGCCTGATATGAAAAATAATATTCTTAGCTTGGGACAATTACTTGAAAAAGGTTATAATATTAAGATGAAAGATACGACTCTTTCAATTTATGATAAGATTAAGACATTAATCTCATATGTGAAAATGACGAAGAATAGAATGTTCCCTCTACATTTATGCATTTTTGATCGATCAAATTGTTTAAAGACTAATATTGAGGACATTTCTACATTATGACATCTTAGATATACACACTTAAATTTTAAGGCTTTAAAACTTCTAGAGGAGTTTAATATGGTGACAGGAATGCTAAGAATTGATCGCCCATCAAAATTATGTGAAGTATATGTTATGGGTAAGCAAGAAAGAAAGCCTTTCAAAATCAATAGAAAAAAAGGGCATGGCATCGACTTGATCTAGTACACTCGGATGTTTGTGGCCCTATTAGCACAATATCACTTGGAGGAAGCAGATATTTTCTTACCTTCATTGATAATCATAGTGGTAAAACTTGGGTCTATATTTTAAAAGAAAAGAAAGAAGTGTCAAACAAATTCAGAGAATTTAAAGACTTAGTTGAAAGACAAAGTAGTTGCAAGATTAAATGTTTACGAACAAATAGAGGTGGTGAATATACATCAAATGAATTTAGAAGTTTTTATAAAAATAATATAATTTTACATCAATTTACTATGCCATACACACCTCAACAAAATGATGTTTCAGAAAGGAAAAAGAGGACTATACTTAATATGGTCCGATGCATGTTAAAGGAAAGAAAGATTGCTAAAGAATTTTGGGGGGATGCTGTTGCTTGTGCAGTTTATTTGCTTAACAGGTTTCTAATAAGGAGAATTGGTAATTCTACACCAAAAGAAGTATGGAGCCTGCAGAAACTAAGAGTTGATCATTTAAGAATTTTTGGAAGTATTACATTTGCCAAGATACCAGAAGAAAATAGAACAAAACTTGAAGATAAAAGCCAGAAATACATTTTATTAGGTTATGCTGAGAATTCCAGTGGATACAAATCCTATCACAAATAAAGTTGTGATGTCAAGAGATGTTGAGTTTAATGAACAACAGATTTGGGACTGAAAAAGTAATGAACAACATAGGAAAGTTATATCATTAGAAGAGGATGATATAATACAAGCCATAGAAGAGGCTTTACCAGAATCATCATTGAGATTAGCTAGGTCACATGATTCAAGAAGTCCGATTATAAGAAAGACAAGACTGATCCAGGAGCTATATGATGTGACTCAAAGAATTGATACTAACAATAATGAACTTTCTCTATTTTGTCTTTTTGCAGGATATGATCCATTAACTTTTGAAGAAGCTTGTAAAGAAGAAAAATGGAGACAAGCTATGAAGGAGGAGATTAATGCAATCAACAAAAATGATATATAGGAGCTTACTACAGTTCCAGAAGACCACCAAGCGATCGGTGTTAAGTGGATCTTCAAAATAAAAAGAAATGCACAAGGAGAGATGGAGAAATATAAAGCATAATTGGTCCCAAAGGGATATAAACAACAATATGGGATCGACTATAAAGAAGTGTTTGCACCAGTTGCTCGATTGGAGACAGTAAGGTTACTTATCTCCCTAGCAGCTCAAATGAAATGAAAAATTTTACAAATGGATGTCAAATCAGCATTCCTTAATAGAGTTCTTGAAGAAGAGGTATATGTTTAACAACCCTTTGATTTTATTACTTATGAACAAGAAGACAAAATATACAAGTTAAAGAAACCTCTTTATTGGCTTAAACAAGCCCCACGAGTATGAAATTCTCAAATAGATGCTTATTTTATTAAAAACGATTTTTCTAAATGTCCATATGAACATGCTCTCTATACAAAATCTAACATTGATGGAGATATCATATTTGTATGCCTGTATGTAGATGATTTAATATTTACAAGTAGTAGTAGCTCCATGATTAAAGATTTTAAATACTCTGTGAAGGAGTTTGCGATGACTGACTTGGGCTTAATGTCTTATTTCCTTAGTATCAAAATTATACAAAACAATGAACAAATTTTTATTTCACAAGGAAATTATGCAAAAGAGGTTCTAAAGAAGTTTTCTATGGAAGATTGTTATCCTACAGATACACCTATTGAATATGACACCAAGTTAACCAAAGAAGGCGAAGGTAAATACATTAATCCAACTTATTACAAAAGTCTAGTTGGATGTTTAAGGTATTTAACATGCACTCGACCTGATATATTATTTGGAGTTGGTTTAATAAGTAGATACGTGAAATCTCCTAAGACTTCTCATTTAAATATCGTTAAAAGAATCTTGCGATATATTAAACGATTAATTGAGTATGGAATATTCTATTCATCATCAAAAGGACTGGATCTTATTGAATATAGTGACAGTGATTGGGCTGGAAGCTATGATGATCGAAAGAGTACAATTGGATTTGTATTTTATTTTAGTGGAGCTATATTTACTTAGTCTTCAAAAAAACAACATATAGTTGCTCTATCAAGTTGTGAAGCAGAATACATAGCAGCATCTTCTTGTGTTTGTCATGCAATATGGCTAAGAAGATTGCTTCAGGAACTTCATATGTCATAGGAGAAGTCAACCAAAATTTATATTGATAATAAATCAGCTATTGCCTTAGCCAAGAATCCAATCTACCATGAAAGATCAAAGCATATCGACACAAGATTTTATTTTATAAGAGATCATGTCAAAAACAAAGAAGTGGAGCTACACCATGTCAAGACAAGTGAACAAGTGGCTGACATTTTTAAAAAACCTCTCAAAATTGAAATATTTCAACATCTTCGAAGGAAACTTAGCATGTTGGATGGAACAAGTTTAAGGGAGGAGAATGTTGGAATTAAACTTCTGCAATTATCATGAAAAAATTAATTTCATCAGAAGAAGAATTTATTTCTTCAAGATAAAATATTTATGGAAGGACAAGCCAAATTGGCTATTGATTCTTGAAAGAGTTTATTGAAAGAAAGATTCATTCTTACTGCATAAATGTAATGTATCTTGGGAACTATATAAACCCCATATGTTAAGTCATGAAAAATATATAGTTTATGAAATTATAAAAATATTGAGAGAAATACGGAAGATTTAGCCTTCTCCTACTCTTCCTTAGTGTGCTAACTCTATCCTTTCTTCCTATCAATTCAACAGTTAGTCTGTCCAGTCGGAGTCAGTTATGAGACGGGTGAGCCCAATCGAGTCAGTTATGAGTTGGTTGGAGTTGGTTTTTATCTTCGGTTAGGATGGAGTCAGTTATTATTTTCAGTTAGGAGTTGATCAAGTTAGTTAAGAGTTGAAGATTAGTAGAATTCTTGGCAAAGTCCTATAAATATAGCTGTAAACTCTTTCATAAAAATTAATCAATAAAGAAGTATTAGTTTTAGCCACAGGCAAAACCCTATGAGGCAGATCCCTTCGAAGTGATCTAGGAGGTAAATCCCCTCGAAGTAATCTAGGAGGCCCGATCCCCTCGAAGTGATCATTTATCCCCCTTTTCACCTTCCTCCTCCACGATAGAACCCTAAGGTTCTGTCAGAAACATGAAGAAATATTGGTGATAAGTTGTAGACAACCACTGAGAAGTATCTAGTATGGTTTACACTAAAAAAAAGATCTGTGTATGTTCAAGCAACAAGATCTTAGAGGCCTGAAGAGGAATTGGCACGACGATATAAAATTCATTATCATGAAAGTATATTTATGTAATGCATACTAAATGATGTACCTGGAGCAAGATAACCAAAGGTTCCAACAACTATTGTGGTTATATGTGACTCTTCATCCTGTAATAGTTTTGCAAGCCCAAAATAATATACCCTAGATTCCAAGTTAACATGAAGTAATATGTTGCTTAACTTGATGTCACGATGTATTATTCGAGGTGAACAATCATGATGCAAATATTAAAGACCTTTTGTAGCCCCCACAATTATATTAAGGCGTGCATCCCAATCCAGTTATTCTGAACTTTCTGTTCAAATGACAATTATATGTCACATGATTTATGTCTATAATATGTTGAATGAATGATCAGGAGCATCTTTCATGCAGAAGGAATGCCTAAAAATTATACGATAATAACCTATAATACTTATCCAGATAAACATAGGAGCATCCAACAACATGTATGAATTCAACAACAATATAAACAAAGGTTCGTCATATTGGTCCATACCGACGTACCAAGTTTATCTTAGTATGTTACTACACTCGATACTGAGTGGTATGCACAATACATACCGCTCGATATAATATAATATAATATAATATAATATTAATATAATATAATATATATTAAAAAAACAGACGACACGTCACCTCGCCTTGCCTCGCAAGAGAACGGCGCCTCGTTCTCCCATAAGAAGACGAGACGATGCCTCGTCCCAGCGCAGAAAGACGAAGTGGTCCCTGGTTCTCCCGCTAGTAGACGAGACATCACCTCGTTGCCTTGTTACCCCGCAAGAAGATGAGGCGTTGCCTCATTCCCGCACTATCACAAACAAAAATATAAACAAGGTGTTCGATATAATATTCATGTTTGTTTATCCATGTCCTTCAATTTTGTACATTCTTTGTACAACAAGTAGCGGGCTTGCAGTTGGCTTGGCAACCCTAGTTTAGTTAGCTTTTGTAGTTAGTTTCGGTTTATAAATAGGAGTTGTGTCATATAGGCACTTGTAGGGACTTCGATCTATTATGAACTTTGATCATTTGTGTGCAACCATTCAAAGCTTGTAAATTCCATGGTTGTAATTTGTATTGGCTATATAAAATGTTTTCTAAAGTGGTTGCTTGTGGATTCCGTGGGAAATGATTCCTCTAATCTGTTTTCTCTTTTGTAGGTCCTAAGGGACCATAGGAGGTTTCGGGGAAGCTGACCTTTGCTGACGGACACGTAAGAGTGCCACACAACTTAAGCAAAACTAGCTAAGTCCGGGATATTTTGGTATCAGAACGAGACAAGCACACATAGAATCACTTGCTATGCAAACGTGAGGGACCTAGCTGGGCTACGTTGAGGGCAACCAGCACGTGCAATCGTTTAGGAGAAACGGACATGGAGATGTAGGGAAAGGAGTCGCTCAGAGGAGTGGACATCCTTGATTGACATTCAAAGGAATGATCAACCCTTTGCACGAGAGGTACCATGAGGACAAGTAAGCTAAAAAGAATGTGTAGCACACAAAGGTTGGGATGACTAAGTTCAAGCTATGGCTCAACATTGACAACCAAACTTGATGGTGCTCAACTTAGTGCTATGGAGCACTGAAACTTTCTCTTCGGCATGGAATGTATACGTTCGTAGTAGACTGAAGTGTGCAACCAGTTTACCACGTTGCTAGGCCTTGAAGGGTGTAACGGGGGCTGTATTAATGAAGAGTCATAATCTAGCAAGCGCATTTGCGGGGGCAGAACAATGCACAAATTGTTCAATAAGACGGAGTAGTCCAAGGGGATGGTGGTCTCCGAAACTTCCAGAGGGAAGAATGTAAAGAGGAAGGTTGCTCCAACAGGACAGATATCCAGGAGGGATAGGTCCTGGTTCTCTAGAGGGAGAATCATATGCAGCGGACCACATATGTTGAGGAAGAGTACCTCAAGACAATATCTCTACTAAGCTCAACGGATCGAGCGAGTAGCGAGAAGTCGTTGCATGATCTCGAATGAAGTAATGCATTAGTGGATGCATAGCGAGATCAAGTGTGGGAGCGACCATGGCAACATCATACAAAGGCACACTTAGAGTCGATGTGAAAATCGAACTCGATGGAGGGCTGACCGGTGGAATGGTGGGCATGAGGGCCACCATCAACTCAATGCAAAGCGAGAGGCGGAGCAACTTGGGTGGAACTTAATGAAGTATCCAAGTCGCATAAAGGGAGTCGACGTAGAAGAGGAAACATAGAGCAAAGACACAGAGCTTTCTTTGGACAGAGGTCAAGAACATGAACTCTTGCAGAAGCAAGAGTGGAATCATGTTGTTCCATGGATTCTTCATTCTGATGGGCTGACTCATCTTATATGGTGCCAAAGACGAAGGGAGCTTCGAGGCACATGCACCTTATCTCAGAAAAGCATTTGACAAAGAAACTTAGGTGATTCAACTTGTAGAATCAGAAGGCCTTAGCACAGGAGGGCAAGAGGACGCAGAGATGGGTACTCTTGAAAAATATACCACAATGCTGCTATTCAAGTTGTCAGGAAGAAAGTGGTGCGCAGTGGAGATTGTGCTGGTGGGGGATAGAGGCTCAAGATCCAGACAATGGTGCACCAATTTAGCGTAGTCTGGAGACTTCGAGAGCTACTAGGCGATGGACTATCCTAGAGCGATGCTTCGTCCAAAGGTGACCCAAGAATGGGTGGGCAAAGGTGAATTGCCAAAGGAGCGAATGCAATCGGAGGTGGCGGAGACCCTATGATGTGCTAACAGAGGCCACACATGGAGAGATTGTAGTCTGAATTCATCACATAAGAATCTAAATGCAATGGAAATATCACCAAGAGGCGAGATAGTGCAGCGGATCGTGGTGGAATAGTTCGCGGCAATACAACACATGCAGAGACATTCCGTAAGGGATGCGATCATGCGAAGGTATGATCAGGAGCTATTGGGAGCTCCAATTCGGTGAACAACACAACGGCAAGAAGGGCTATAGATTCAAGGAGTGAATACCATAGTACCACAGAGGCGGGTCTTCCGTGTGTGCGCATTGAATCTTGCATCGGATGAAACCCTTGGTTATCAGCAAATGGGGGCTGTGTACCATGAAGGGAGAATTCCGAGTGCTAAGTACTAGAGAGTCCCATGGAGAGGACTTGATCATACAGAGGTATGATCAGAGCTTCTGGAGAGTTGGACTGCTCCAGTGTTTATATTCGCTTAAGGGAGCACGACAAGTCAGAGGAAAAGGCCGAGTAAGCGAATGTTGCTACCATGGAACCTATGGAGAACGAAATTGGCGCGAGCCCTGCAACAAGATGGCGGAGGCCATGCATAGGAGTTGCAGTTTGTCTTTCCAACGACCAAGGGAAGTTGCTTGAAAAACATAGAGGTATTAAAGCAGGTGGTCGAAAGGGATGAGGAAGCAACGACGAGCCCAGAGGGGCTTAACTACCCAAAAGAAAAGTGTTAGTTAGAAAGGAGGTGGACTCGGAGGAGTGTCATAGTGCTGCAGAGGTAGATCTACCGATCGCAAAGAAAGGGACATAGGTGTAAGGCAACAAATAGTAGGGTCATGGGCTTCGCAGCGCCATAGTACCGCAAAGGCGGGACTTCCGTGGAGTCATTGATCCTTTGCTCTCATGGAGAGAGCTTCTCATCAAGATAGCCAAAAGTGAAGAGACTTCAGGTTGATGCAGAAGTGCTCGACCAAGAAACGAAGTAAGCAGTAAATGGTGCTGTACCTTTTCTACTCGGAGGAATAAACGACAAGATGATAGAGAAGACGGTACTATCCCAGAGGCGACCAAAACTATCAAAGACTTATTCCAAGTTGGGGTAAACTTTTGCTCTTTTGAATAGTTCGCGGCAATACAACACATGCGAAGATGTTCCGTGAGGGACGCGATCATGCGAAGGTATGATCAGGAGCTATTGGGAGCTCTACTTTGGTGAACAACACAACAACAAGAAGGGCTATGGATTCAAGGAGTGAATATCATGGTACCGCAGATGCGGGTCTTCCGTGTGCGCATCAAATCTTGCATCAGATGAAAGCCTTGGTTATCAGCATATGAGGGCTGTATACTACGGAGGGAGAATTTCGAGTGCAAGTAGAAGTCCCATGGAGGGGACTTGATCATACAGAGGTATGATCAGAGCGACTGGAGAGTTGGACTACTCCAGTGCTTATATTCGCTTAAGGGAGTCTGGTAAGTCAGAGGACAAGGTCAAGTAAGCGAACGTTGCTATCAAGGAAGCTAAGGAGAACGAAATCGGCGCGAGCCATGCAACAAGATGGCGGAGGCCATGCATGGGAGTTGCAGTATGTCTTTCCTAAAGTTGCTTGGAGAACATAGAGGTGTTGAAGCAGGTGGTCAAAAGGGGTAAGGAAGCAACGACGAACCAAGAGGGGCTAAGCTACCCAAAAGAAAAGAGTCGGTTAGAAAGGAGGTGGACTCGGAGGAGTGCCACGGTGCCGCAGAGGCAGATCTACTAATTGCAAAGAAAGGGATGCAAGTGCAAGGCAACAGATAGTAGGGCCATGGGGGTACCGCAAAGGCGGGACTTTCGTAGGGTCATCAATCCCTTGATCTCATGGAGGAAGAGTGTTGGTCGTAAAAGGGACCATAGAGGTGGAGAATGTAGAGGCAAACTCTAAGTACCAAGACAAGGCGGAAGAGTAGAGACCATGGAACTTCATAAGACTGGTGTCGATGGGCTTCTCATCAAGATAGCTGAAAGTGAGGGATTTCGGGTTGATGCAGGTAGTTAGTACGTGGTGCTATACCTTTTCTAATTAGAGGAGTAGGCGACAAAGATAATGGAGAAGACGGTACTATCCCAGAGGCGACCAGAACTATCAAAGACTTTCTCCAAGTTGGGGACTCCAAGTTGGGATAAACGTTTGCTCTTTTCGGGCAAAACTTCTTACATTTTGGAAGTTCGATTGTAATGGGAAGGCGAATTACAATAGTTAACTCAATGCAAGAGTGCAAACACTTCGAGTGCTTCGGAAGTGTGAGCAAAGAGCAGACGAAATGCTAGTAACCAGCTCAATGCATGAAGTACAACCTCGAGAATGCAAGCGAAATCAACTTTTGACTTCTCAACTCAAGAGAGCGAGCGAAATCAAGTACCCCAATTCTCGTACCTCGAGGAGGCGGGGGAAATCAAGTAACATTTGGCTTCTCAACTCAAAAAGAATAGGCGAAACTTAGTACCCCAATTCTCTTATTTATCCAATAGAAGAGCTCTGTATAAGTTTCATGACCCTTCAAAGAAATATAATAGAAGACAAGTTGCCAACTCCTCACTAATGGTGATCAGTACTACTGAGAGTAGATTGTCCGCTTCATTTCCCAATAGAATGTCAATCGAAAGCGGAAGTGATGCGAACCTACTTAGAAGTGACAACTATGTTGAAGAAGAATTGATGTGCAATTTTGTGGAGGAAAGACCTCAAAAACTTCAAAGTTTGTGAGGCGATGCTCGTTAAAGCTCCAACAAGCATTCATCTAGTTTAAGCAAATATGAGATCATTGCAAAATTGGCGCATAACAAGGAAGGTCTTTTCCTTCATCAGAAGGATCCGCAAGAGTCCATGAGGTTGAAGTGACATGGCGGATCAAAGTTCGACTACTCAACAACAACGACAGAGAGTAGCTAGGAGCCAAGGGGCATGTTGCAGTCAAAGCAGAAGATTGAAGATTCAGTAAAAGGCGAGGAGATACAACGTCTACAGCGGCTTCGACGAGGACATCGAAGGAATAAGTGGGAGAGAATGTCACGGACAAAAATATAAACAAGGTGTTCAATGTTGTCCGTGTCCTTCAGTTTTGTACATTCTTTGTACAACAATTAGCGAGCTTACAATCGGCTTAGCAGCCTTAGTTTGGTTAGCTTTTGTGGCCGATTTCGGTTTGTAAATGAGAGTTGTGTCATGTAGACACTTGTGGGGACTTCGGTCTGTTATGGACCTTGATCATTTGTGTGCAATCATTTAGAGCTCGTAAAGTCCAAGGTTGTAATTTGTATTGGCTATATAAAGTGTTTTCTAAAGTAGTTGTTTGTGGATCCCGTGGGAAATGCTTCCTCTAACCCATTTTCTATTTTGTAGGTCCTAAGGGACCCTAGGATGTTTTGGGAAGGTTGACCTTTGCAGACGGAGAAGTAAGGGTGCCACACGACTTAGGCAAAATCAGCTAACTCCGTGACAACACAGGGAGACGCACAATAATGCCCGCACATATCGATATTTTATCAAACCAGTACGAAACGGAGAAGCTTGATATAAACCAATAACATGGCATAAAAATGCATTCAGCGGATAGTAATGATGAAACTGAAGGAACCATATATTTGCAAGAAAAATAAAATCCACAGATATTTGTATATAAACATGGTAAATTGGTAATAACAATGATACTTTTGTAATAAAAATAATTGGTAGAAACTGCTAAGAAAACTGATGATGATAACAATGAGGACTCACTGTCCACAACTTTGGGTTGGCTGTATGGACCCTTTTCCACAGCTGACTCCATTGACATTAACATCACTCCTTAATTTAAATTTAGTACCTTCCAAGTTGCAAATTATCTGGGTGATGAAAACTCACTTCTAGATGATGATTTGATGAGGTACTCACTAAAGTTCCATGTTCATGTTTGTTCTAAAAAAGTTCAATCCTATCTGTAGAATATCTTTGTCCAAAACAATTATTATCAGTATGTTTTTGAAAGGAACAAATGAATTTTCCTAAAGAAACAACGAAAGACAAACTTATCCACCAATTATTATCAGTATCTTGATATGGAGGTGCAGAGCATCTGGTGTGGTTCAGAATATGGTGATAGATACCTTAGAACAGTATGATACATTGCATATTGGAAATGGTTGGGCCGGTATGGTACAATCAATACACCATGATACTTGAATCCATGGCATAAAAATAAATAGGTTTATAACAAATCTAGAATCAGCATATTCATTTATTAAATAATGCACATGGTTTCAAATACCCAGGTCAACCACATGTACTGTAGCAGTAAACTAGTGTATGAACATGCCAGCTGGTATTGAAAGATTAACAAAATTTCAGTTTACATTGGTATAACAATGTATATCATATGTACCAATTGGCATGTGCCAATCCTATAAGACTATGGTACCAAAGTTGGGATGCACAAACCATGTTTACATGTTGAAGGAACAATGACAAAAACAACTAAACTCTAGATGCTAAACAATGTGCAAAGAAGTGGCATGATCAACAAGATTATACAAAATTTCTCCACAATAATGCCTAATGAACCTAGAAAGCATAATACTTAAAAATGTAAACTAAGTTCACTATGATAACGTATGTAGAACTTACCATGTAAAAAGTCATCCAAGCTTTCACCAGGTAAAAAATCATAGATTAACAACTTAGATAAAGGGGAATTGCGGTATCCTCGGATATTGACTAAATAACGATGTTTAATGCTCCGCAGATCTCTGGTTCTCTATCAAAAAATAAGTCCAGGACTTCATTTGTCTTTATTATTCTTTTCAATGCAAAAACATTGCCATCATCCATGGAAAGCTTGTACACAGTTCCAAAGCCCCCAGAACCAATGATGTTTTCCTCATTTAAGGTCTCCAGCTTTCGGAGAATATCTTTCGATGAGTAGGGCAAGTCCCCATGAAACATTACAATGGATGCACCTGAAATAGAATACTGTATCAGAATCTCCCAGACCAAACAACAGAATCAACAAAAATAATATATGTCAAAATGCTCATAGCAACAACTCAACAAATTTTGATACGTCCACTAACATCCATTGCTGGACCACTGACATCACTTTTACCAAATTTCTTATAAAGGAAACAACCCCAGAAACACATTAGTGCCACTAACAACAAAGCTCCCACTGTTACTACTGCACTTGTAACAAGCTTAGTCGAATACTTTGCTGGACCTGCACAAATATGTTACCATCTCATAAAAGACAATAGGAGTATGAAGTAATGAAACAAAAGAAGTCAATAAAATTACTTTTTGTTCAGACTTCCAACATTCTCTAGGGTCAGAGTTCATCTTGGAAACATTGCATAAGCAAACAGACCATAGAGTGAAGCCCTGAGTGCAACAGTATTTTATAACAGGACAGTTGGAAATTCTAAATCTAAATGTTCGACAACAAACAACAATCCATAATGTCCAACCACTAAGCTATGGATCTTTTTGTTGATAATGAAAATCATCGAGATCCATTCTCACACATTTTGACACAATTTCATGCTAGTTATCTGTGGCCTAATGCAACTCTCTACCTGTTTCATTTGAGATTGGGACCGCTATTGATGGCGTTAAATTTTAAATTTAACATTCCAAAATTAAAATATGTTAATAAGATTCTAATTTTAAATTTAACATTCCAAAATTAAAATATGTTAATAAGATTCTATCCAAAATAAGAAAGCACTCAATGTAGATATATGTCTTTATACAAAGAACACATTGTCCAACTTAATAAAGTTATGAAAAGTTAGTAGTAAGTAGTAAATCTATACAAAGTTGTCCAGATGCAAAATATCATTGCAGCAGCCTACAGTGGCTGTTGTTATCACCCAGATGATATTTAAGATTAACATGGGACTTCATTAAATAGGTTCATAGATCTTAAGTCTTTCTTTCTTTAAAAATTTGAAATATTTGGAAGTAATGAAAAGTAGAAAGGCAAATCGAATGAGCAGTAGATGAATAGCAAGGTATAATACGAATATAAAACAGTTATAACTTAACTACTTCATTTGTAAAGGACTACAAACATCATTATTCAGCAAAAAGCCTGAAAAACATTCTCGAATCGTAAGAGAGCCACCATGTTACCACTATGCTGGATTTCTCAATTTCCTTAGAAGAAAATACTGTTTCCCAGACATGGGCGCAATTGTTGGATTCAGATGCATACTGGAGCATCCAACTCTCCACGTGGAAATATTACTAAACATTAACAATTTCACAGTGGAAGTAGTGAAAGATTACATGTTTTTGTAAGCTAATTGCCAAATTGTCTCCTCTGTCACTTTCAGCTAATTAATTCATAATGGTAAAAGAATATTTAATTCATAACATTAAGTCATTAACATTCTGCAATTTCCCTTTATTGTGTGTTCGTGCAAGTTGAGACATATATTTTTGTAAATTAGTGGAATGCAAGATTTGGAAAAAGTTCTTATGTGAACCCGAAACATAAAATTCATGTACTAGTTTGTTTATGCATGCACTACAACATTGAAGGAATAAGGCTTTTACTTCAAAGCAACAACATTTCGAGATTTGTGATATCCATCAAAAATTCTTGATACATATATCATCAAGAAAGAAAAAAAAGATCTTCAAGATGTCAAAATATAATCTTATTTATGAGTTTGACTTAAAGAGTTCAATTGGCATAATGTTGAACCTGTCAAGATTTTTGAAGTGCCCAACATGCTGACATGTGAGAACACAACCCAGGTAACAATGGAGATTAAAGTGTAAGGACATCATTGATGCTTGGAAGAAGAGTGTGATGAGTATGAAACCATTGTTCAAGAACACAATACTGTCCAACATTCGCCGACATGCCAACATGTCACAGTGAGGACACAGTTTACAAGAGAATCCAGGTGATGCAGAATTGAAAATTCTAAGGAGTTTGTTGATGTTATATAGCTTATTTGTGACTACGTTTCATTCTCCTGAAACAGATAATTGAAAGAGGCAATACAACCCAATTGGCGGTTGTAAATACCAGTTCAAACTGGATATTTTACACATCCAACAACAGAAAGAATATGAAAGTTCCCAACCATTTGAGGATGGTAAAATCAGTCCTTTCCTGTCATTGAGCTCTGAGTATCGATAGTTAATCTAAGAGCCAACAAATCTCTCTTTATTAGCTCAAATAAAGTTTCTTAGATTACCTTTCCTCACACCATATCCTAATTGGTATCTATAAGTTTTTCATGTTAGAGATTGTAACATCAAAATCTAGACCTCATGGTAGAGTCCTACCTGATTTGGATCCAAGGATAATATTGAAAGCTTGAGATCAGGTGATCTCAGAAACATTGTTCAAGACTATGCCTCTGGCTCTACAAATTACATACTCTGAACAACATCTCAACAATACAGACCATAAGATAATTTTTCTCTCTAGAACACCAAAAAATAAAAGTTTGACTATTAAATAGCTTTGCATAACTATGAAGACAGGACTAACACATTTCTTAACAGAAACGGTGATACAACATAAGATGATATGTATCAAAAAGACTGCACAAACCTGCATAAATTGGTTGAGAATCTCCTGAAGGTGATGGAATCTCTCATCCTTGCAGACAACATCAATTTGCTTCCCGCATAATCCATGGTTACCAACAAAACTGCAGAATGTGGCTTGTATCAGAGGTTTAGTATGATTTACATGAGTGCACAGGAATTTTCTTTGGAATTAATCCATATATGGGCCCCTTTCCAATTCTCTACATGGGTAAAAGGAACTAAATCTCAGTTACAGACCCTGTACTGATCAGCCTGCAGGCCAGTACAGTATAACAGCATTGTTGTGGTCTATCACTGTAAAAACATAGATCAAAAGTTGAAGTTCCAATATGCTCCAACACGATAAAGTGTATTGCATACCAGAAAGTGGTTTGGCCACTATGGTATTATCAGTAACAAGGTTTGCAATTTCGACATTTATCGTCCGGTACAGGTGGTACATACCGGTCCGTCAGGTTGCCAGTACATGGACCACTCGGGCGGTCTGCACGGTACCGCCAAAAATCGATTGTTGGCGGTCAATTGAGGAAGAAATCAGGTCGATTGAGGGATAAAAAAGGAAGAAGAAGAAGAAGAAGAGGAAAAGAAAAAAAAGAAGAAGAAAACATAGTGCCTCACCACCGCGCCGTCGCCGCGGTTCGTCAACGCGCCACGGTTCACGGTCTGTCGCCTGCGGATCGCCCGCGCCCGTCGCCGCCCGCACCCGTGCAAGGAGATGGAACGTCTCCCCACGTGAGGAGAAAGATCGAGACGACGTCGCCCCTTTTGTTTTATTTTTTAATATTTTTAATATATTTATAATATTATATTATATAATATTATAATATAAAAATATTATATTATATTTAATATACTGGGTGGTACGTACTGTAAGTTGATTGTCTGAGAGAACATTACCAAGTTAACAATATATCTCATATTGTAAGATCATACACAAGTACATTTGTAAACAACAACAACAACAACAAAGCCATAAGTCCCAACTATTTGAGATCGGCTACATGGATCTTTTAACGTAATTGAGATCTGTAAAAATGCTCTAAAATAAGAAAGAACATTTGTAAACAAATGCTCCAAAATAACAAAAGCATACAAGAAGTCATAAACATGCTCACAATGAGAACATTACCTAGAATTTACAGATCCTTGCAATAAATTATTACCAAACTCATCCAAGAAACTACATTATTCTTCATGGAGGAGAAATTGATGAAGACATTAATTACAGAATTAAAACTGGGTTGCTAAAAATGATAGTCGTTAAAAATTTTGTATGATTTTTGGGTGCCTTTAAGATTACAAGAAAAATTTTATAAACTAGTTCTTAGGTCAGTAATACTTGATCTAAGTATTACACAGTTTTAAAAAAAAATATGTAAAAAATGTTTATATTATTGAAATCAAAATGTTGAGATGGATGTGTGAAGTTACTATGACAGATTAAAAAAAATATTTCTATTTGTGAGAGTAGCTCCAATAGAGAATAAAGTGAGGAAAATTAATGAAAATGGTATCGATATATTTTAAGGAGACCAATAGATATTGAAGTTAGATAAGATGCGCGAACTAGTATTACTAGTGTGAAGAGGGATAAAGAGACTTAAGAAGATTTTACTAGAAACTCTAAATAAAAATTTAAATGTTCTTAATAACAACTAAGCATATTGCTGTACAAAAAGCTCAATGGTAGAAAAATATCAATGTAACCAATCCCTAGCAACTAGGACATTATTTATTGTTGTTGATGTTGTACTCCGACTACAATAAGCATAATTATATAATGGATCAATAAAGCTTAACTAAATGTTAGAACTAAAATAATCATTTAAATGTTGGGTCCAGTTAGCTTCCCTCGCAATCTGCTCTATTTGTTTCGTTTTAGCATTTAACATGTTGTACACCAAGGCCGCATTAATAACACAAGTGCACTCCTTCAAAACAAGTATTGGCTAATAAAGGACTCACATTATACCAATTGTCTCGATCATACTGAACTTAGCTAGAATTGTCTAAATCGTAAGGCACTCTTGTTTATCCATCCGCAAATGGTCAGACTAAGTGTAACGTCCACAAAGGGTTAGCCTAAGTGCAACCCCGCACAAGTCCTGAAGGACTTATAAAAGAAGAAAAGTGTGATTAGTTTTAAAGACAAGTGACGAACAAGTCTAGACGCCTCACTTAAAAGAATCGAACTAAAGCAATTCAGCAAACAATTTGAATGCAAGCATAAAACGAAGATTTAGAAGGAAAAAAGGACAGTTTCAAGTACACAGCGATTGCTCAACCAGGTGTTGGGGTGTTAGGCAAGCCTCAGCACACTATCGTACAAGCTTGTGTATCCAAACAGGGCCCAACACTACCCAAAAGCCCCATTCAACCTTGTGCTACCTAGGGTTCCTAAGGGGTTGAAATGGCTGATGTTTAGATGGCTGATGTTTAGCGTTGCACGATAGGCTTGAGAAAACAGGTTGCAGGAAGCGCAAACTGGGCAATTTTGGCCCAGTTTTGCGTAGTTCAACGAGCGATCGTTGTGCAACCGTGCAAATTGCCAAACAACTATACAAGCAAAAACACAAAAATCAAGCAAAAACACAAAAACTAAGCAAAGCATAGTGCCAAACAACTGTACAAGAAAGTATAAACAATGAACAGTCCATTAACGAAGGTGTTGCAGGTGCATGATGATCATCTGTGATATTCCTTCCCCCACTTAATTTGTTGATACCCTTGTCGACGGTTGCTAGTAGGCTTTGACAATTATGTCTTCATGCGTAGGGTGCCTTCTGGCTCCCAACTAACTTTTATTCTAGGCAACTTTCACTACTTTACCAAGTACTCGATCTACTCCACTCTGTTGTGTAGCTTTGTTTTATGATCTGGTAGCATGGCTTTAACTCGCTTTTCATAAGATGCTAGCTAGATTTGCTTCAACTCACCACTTCCCATCAAGGTTACTGCTTAGGGATCACTTTACAATATCTTGGAAAGAAAGTTGGATTGCAACTGACTCGCTTAGCTTCCACCTTCTAGTTGCACTACATTCACCCACTTGACCTTTCTACGTAAGGCATCGATCATGACATTTGCTTATCTGAACTTGTACTCCATTACCATATAAAATTCAGCTAGGAAGTCTTGCTATTATGCTTGCTTTAAGGAGAACTTCTAAGTCTAAAAATAACTCAATGCAATATTGTTCGTCCTTAGCATAAATCGCAATCCGAGAAGGTAGTGCCTCTACATTTGTACGTATGTACCACCGCCGACATCTCCCCGTGCACAGGATATTATCATGCGGTCTCATTCAACTTGCAGCTCTTGAGATGTATTTGGGTACACATTTGTATTTTTAATGTGCATTCGGAGAAAGAGGTTTCTTTGAATGTGTAGTTGTGGAATGTTTCGAGTGTTTGGTAAACAATAGACGAAAACTACATTTTAAAGGGATAATTACATATTACCCCCTGTAGTTAACTATGATTAGTATCTCGGTCACTATACTTTAAAAGGTAGCATTGGGATCCCTACACTTAAGAAAGTGGAACATTTAACCCCAATCCTTTTCACGTCATTAATTTTGTCGACGGAAAAAATTGCACGCGTTGTCACATGCAAAAGGAGCAAATGAAAAGGATAAAAAAAATAATTTTATTATCAATTAATTTCATATAAACTTATCGTTAGCAGTGTGGAGGCTTTAACACGCTTTCCTCCCAATGTTAGTGGGCGAAGGAGAGAGGAAGTTCGACGCTGCCACCGTAGTTGTCGGCAGAGGCAACGGTGGTGACGTGAGCTACTACATCGTATTGTTCCACTCGACGATGATCATGCTTGATCCTGATGCACTGACTGCATCCTCCTCCTCGTCCTCGTCCAAGAGTAGATATTACTCCAGCTCCTACAGTCGATCCTGCATCGTGGAGGAAACCTGTCGTCGGACCCCAAGCCAACTGTCGTCCGTATAGTAGAAAATAATATCTCTTGCCGCCTCGCGAATTTGGACACTGATAAATTGGACAAAGTTAAGGAGGAGGAGCCCGAAGACAAGCCAACAGGAGGAGGAGGGTGGGAGGAAGCGGAGGAGGCAAGAAGCGTCCTCTCCTTTACAGGTCGATGGAAGAGAGCGTTATGCAATGAAGGCAACCCAACGCAATGCACATCATCTTCAAGTGAGAAGCTAAGAGTGCCCATACATTTGCAGGTGGTCTTGCAGCGACTACTATAGTTGGCTGATGAGCATCATCTTCTAATGCACATCATCCTTGGAAGATGCAGTTACAAAACATGTTCCAACAACATAATATGCTCCATGATTGATGAAAGAACAGAACTACATCTTCCAAGGATGATGTGCATTGGAAGATGATGTGCATCAAATGACCCGATGTGCATCCGTAAAGCTATGAGCGCATTTGTTGATGTGCAACCGACTCAAGGAAGATGCAGTTACAGAACATGTTCCAACAACATAATATGCTCCACGATTGATGAAAGAACAAAACTGCATCTTTCAAGGATGATGTGCATTGGAAGATGATGTGCATCAACTAACTGCAGTAGCCGCTGCGAGACCACCTACAAACGTATGACTGTCATTCTTTGCTTCTCACTCAAAGATGATGTGCATTACGTTGGGTTGGCTTTTCGTTACAGAACGCGCTCTTACTTCGATCCGTTAAGCAGAGGATGCTTCTTGCCACCTCCGTTTCCTCCCACCCTCCTCCTTTTGTTGACTTGTCTTCGGGCTCCTCCTTAACTTCGTCCAATTTGTCAACGTTCGGGTTCGCGAGGTAGCAAGATATGTTATTCTCCGCCATGCAGACAACGATTGGCCTGGGGTCCGACAACAGGCCGTCGTCCTCCGCGATGTAGGATCGAGTGCAGGAGCTAGAGTAACAGTTGCTCTTGGACGAGGACACGTGTTAGGTCGTGACCACCGTCGAGTGGAGCCACGCGATGCAACAGCTTACGTCACTGCCATTACTTCCGTGTTAGAACCCTTTCAGATTCTAAGCTTGGGATGATCTATACAGGAGAGCAGTCTCCTTGGAACTCTATAGGGGTTCCTCCCTCCTAGGGTTGTTGCACAATGGCTGAAAGTAAATTGATTTATTGACGATGAAAAGAGGATTGAATACATGCTATTTATAGGGCTTCTAAACCCTAACTCCTAATGGAACCCTTACTCTAAAGACCCTAACTCCTAGTAACCTCCCTAGCCGACTTCTACTTTGGGTGGCCAACAGCTATAAGGAGTCCTAACTCTAGTTAATCTCTAACCCTAACTCCTAATGGAACTCTTATCCCTTTAATCTCCCGCCCTCTTTAAATCAGCCTTGCCCTCAAGACCGATGCTCCATAAACTTTGGGAATTTGATCTTCAAGTCTTTATAGTTCTCCCAGGTGGCAACTTTTGTAGGTAAGTTCGTCCTTTATACCAACACCTCAGTAGTGGGTCGTCGACATCGAGTCACGAGCCAACGATCAATGATGGCACTCGGCTGGATCTGGAGCTCTCAATGGGCTGTAATGTCTGGCAGATGGTTTTGGGCTATCTCAATTTGTCCCAACTTAGGCTTCAGGCATGACACATGAAAAACTAGGTGGATCTGGGAGCTGGCGAGTAAGTCTAGTCTGTATGCCACTGCTCCAATGCGCTCCATGATCTGATACGGTCCATAGAATTGTAGTGAAAGCTTCATGGATGCTCTGGTGTGGACTGATGTTTGCTTGTAGGGTTGGAGCCGAAGAAAGACCCAATCTCCCACCGAAAACTCTCTTTCACTTTTGTGTTGATCGTGCTCTTGTTTCATCCTTGCCTGGGCCATTGAGAGATTATCTTTTAATAGTTTCAGAATTTTGTCCCTGTCTTTGAACTCCCTATCTACCTGTTCTACTTTAGATGTGCCCAGTACATACTTTAGGATTACAGGGGGTGGTCGGCCATACATGGCTTCATAAGGAGTACTTTTTGTCTACGAATGATAAGTCGTGTTATACCACCACTCGGCCCAGGGAGGCCACTTTGTCCACTCCTTTGGCCGATCACTAGTGAAGCATCTGAGGTATGTCTCTAAGCACCTGTTCACCACTTCGGTCTGGCTATTAGTTTATGGATGGATGGTACGCCGTACTAATCTTCAACTTGATGCCCTGCAATTGAAATAATTTTATTCAAAATTTGTTGGTGAAAACCCTATCACGTTCGCTTACAATAGATCTTGGCATCCCATGCAATTTTATAATATTTTTCATAAAGATTCGAGCAATGCTAAAAGCGGTGTAGGGGTTGCGGACAACATAAAAGTGGGTATACTTGTTGGGGAAGGAGGAGCAAGGAAACGAAGAAACAGAATACTATTATGTAATTAACGAAAATGCTTTCAATCAAGAAAACGACATAGTATTTAACAAGAGGCAACAGAACACTTACAAGATTATTTTCAAATGCAATCACTCTCTGCTCACCTTAATTCATGAACTATGATCCTATTTATAGGACCTAATAGTAACTACCTCACCCCACTTTCTTACCTCACTATCTCACCCATGATTAGCCACAGCCACTACCCCCATTAACTCCTAAACATGAGCCACTACCTCCACAACTCCTAAACATGATCCACTACTCCTAAAACTTCTATGAATCAATTCTCAACGCTCCCCCATGATTCATAGTTACATACGCCGATTTAAGACATGAAATAGACATACTTCTGAACTGGAAGTGACTTGGTGAGAATATTTAAATTTATTCATCCGTGCCACAGTACTTCATTATTATGTCTCCATTTGTTACAAGATCTTGGATGAAATGATATTGTATCTCGATATGTTTCGTTCTTCCATGAAATGTTAGATTCTTCGTCATTGCAATTGTGGCTTTGTTGTGACAAAATATTTTCGATGAAGATCTTCAAGAAGTCGTCTAAGCCATATAGCTTGACAAGCTGCTGATGTTGCAGCTATATACTTTGCTTCCGATGTCGATAAAGCAATTGTTGCTTACTTCTTTAAACTCCAAGATATAGCTCCTGATCCGAGACTAAAAGTATTACCTGAAGTACTCTTTCTATCATCCAAATCTCCTGCCCAATTACCATCGATAAAACCAAATGATTTACATTTAAAATTCTGAGAATACTAAATTTCATAATCTGTAGTTCCAATAATATAACACAGAATTCTTTTAACAGCTCCAAGATGATGTTTACTTGACCTTTGCATAAACTTGGATACTACACCAATAGAGATTGTAATATCTGGTTGAGTATGAGTTAAACAAATCAAACCTCGAACTAAACTTATGTAGTATCTTGTATTCATCAAACTTGTACCATCTTCAAGTTTCAATTTCTCATTTACTTTCATGGATGTAGCTGCAGCTTTGCAATTAATCATATTAGATTTTTTGAGCAGATCTATTGCATACTTTCTTTGTGAAATAAAAATTTCATCTAATCCTTGCTTCACCTCCAACCCAAGAAAATAGTGCAGTAGACCTAGATTTGATATTTCAAATTTATTCATCATGCATTTTTTAAATTCTACCACAACAGAGTTAGATTAACCTATATATATAATATCATCAACATAAAGGCAAACCATAAGAATATTATGTTCACCTTCCTTCTTTAAATAAAGGATAGGTCCATTATCGCTCCTCTTAAATTTATTTTGATGAAAATAATAATCAATTTTGTTGTACCATGCCCTTGGAGCTTGTTTGAGCCCATAAAGTGCTTTCTTTAGCTTATATACCTTTTCTTCATATCCTTTAACCAAAAACCCTTATGTAACAAAACCTCTTCTTGTAAATCTCCATTTAAAAACATAAATTTCACATCAAATTGATAAACAGGCCAACTCAAATAAGCAACTAAAGCCAAAAGAGTTCTCACGGTTTCGAATCTAGCAACCGGAGAAAAAGTATCATCAAAATCAATACCTTGTTGCTGCGAATATCCTTTTGCTACAAGCCAAGCCTTATGCTTTTAGATACTTCCATTTACATTGTTTTGTACACAAATTTCAATCCAATAGCTTTCTTTTCTTTCAGTAGATCCATTAGCTCCCAGGTTTCATTCTTCTCAATTGACTTGATTTCCTCCTTCATTATTTTTCACCATTCCTCTTTTTTAACTGCTTTCTCAAAACTTATAAGATTTAAAATAAATAAAGTAAATGTTGAATTATAAATCTCTGTTAGTAATCTAAACCTTCTTATAGGGTTTCATTTGAGGAATCATTTGCTGAATTTGAACTGCTACTAGGTGAGGTTGACGATGAACTTGTTGGAGCGAGAACTATCACTTGATTTGATGGAGTGACTAATTATGCTAGAATACGAATTTGTGTTTCACATTCATTGATCTTTCAATTCCAACTTGCCCTTTCATCAAACACAATAATGTTGTTAATAATAACTTTGCCACTAATAGGATTATACAATCGATATGCTTTGGATTGTAAAGAATGACCAATTAAGATATATTTTTCAAATTTTTCATCAAGCTTATGATGATTTTGTGAATTTACAAAGCATAAGCAACACAATGAAAAATTCTTAGATGACTTACACTTAGCTTTATACCATACCAAGCCTCAAAAGGAGTTCGATTCATAATAGCCTTTGTCGGTAAAATATTCAACAAATAAATTATTGTTGCAACTGTTATCACCCAAAACTGATTTAGAAGATGTTTTTCTTTAAGCAAACTTATTGTTATTTCAACGAAAGTTCGATTCTTACGTTCGGCTATACCATTTTGCTATGGTGTATATAGATTTCTTTAGTGTATATGGAACTGTCAATTCCCTACGAATACCATTTTCTTCACAAAAAGAATTAAACTGATTAGATAAAAATTCACCACCTCTATATCCGAAGTGTCTTTATGCATCTACCACTTTGCCTTTCTACAAGTGCCTTGAATTTTCGAAAGTTATCAAATGCTTCAAATTTCAATTCCAGAAAATGTACCCAACTCATGCGGCTATAGTCATTGGTAAATAACAGAAAATATCAACTTCCACCAAATAATTTTGTATTCATAGATCCATATAAGTCAACATGAATTAATTCACGACAATTAAATGCTCTCCATGTTTTTTCATAGAAAATAGTTTCTTACTTTGTTTGTCATAAATGCATCTTTCACATACATCAAATGTATTCATTTTCGGTAATTTGTAAATCATTTTATTTAATTTAAGAACCTTAAACCCTTAATGTTAAGGTCTCCATATCTCAAATGCGATAAATTTGACTCATTGTTTTGATTTGCAACAAGAGCATGCTTTTCAATATTTGAAACATCAATTAGAAATATCTTATTTTACGTCATACAAAACATTTGTTATAATCAAACTAGATTTTTTATCTTTAATAGTGCATGATGGTATCATCAAATATAACTGAATATCCAACATCAAATATAACTAAGAACATAAAAAATATTATCAAGGTGTTTTACTTTCCCTTGATTTGTCTTCACCTCAATTGTTCCTTTTCCTTCTACTTGAATTTACCTGTTATCTCCAAGTTCAACTTTCAACTTGTGAGTCTCATCAATATCTTTAAGATATCATTAACTTATGAATGAGTCATAACAACTTATTATTGTCTTCATTTTCCTCCATATAACTTTTTTTTTTCTTTTCCAGCAATCTGCCTTTATGTGACCAAACTTTTTACAATAGTGACATTGAATTCTGCTCTTATAGTTTTTTTTATCATAGTTTGATTTCTTTTGTTCATCATACCTATCAAAATATCCTCTTTCTCTTTCATTTCGTCTACCACGAAATCCTCCTCTGTCGCATCCTCTTCCTGTTAATTTTTTGTCTTCTTTTGAAGTAGAAGACTCCCCCTTAACTTGAAATATTTTTTCTTCACTTTTTTCAAGTGAGATATTTAACTTTGCTTCATGTGCTTGCAAAGAACCCATTAGTTCATCAAATGAATAAATAGATAAGTCTTTTACTCCTCAATTGCGACAAAAATATGATCAAATTTCGAAGTCAAACTTCTCAAAACTTTGTAACAATTATATGATCATAAAGATATTCACCATAAGATGTCATTTAACCAACAATTTCAATCACTCGAGAAAGAAAATCTTGCACCGATTCATTGCTTTTCATAAACAAAATTTCAAATTCACAACGAAGGGTTTGAAGTTTTACCATAATCACCCTCGAGGAGCCTTAAAATTCATTTTGAAGTATCAACCAAGCTTATCTTGAGGTTGTCGCTGCTGCAATTCCTGAGAAGATTGTCTCATGTACAACTTATTGAATGAAGAACAATGCCTTTGAGTCCTTTCTATTCTCTCTCACCCTGGATTCTTCATCTGGATCTGCATATCCATTCTCTATCAAGTCTCAAAAATTCTGAGATTTGAATAGAGTCTTCATCTTGATACTCCAAAATTCATAGCATTTGCCCGAGAAGATAGGAATAAGGGGTTGAGACATAGAATTGCCATTGAAAGTCATAATGCCTAGTTCAGATTGAAACTTGGCTCTGATACCACAAATATTGTGGAAGGAGCAACGAAACAAAAAAACAGAATACTACGATGCAATTAACGAAAACATTTTCAATCAAGAAACCGACGTAATATTTAACAGGAGACAACAGAACACTTACAAGATTTTTTCTAAATGCAATCACTCTTTGCTCATCTTGCTTCATGAACTATGGTTATATTTATAGGACCTTACAGTAACTACCTCACCCCACTTTCTTACTCCACTATCTCACCCATGATTAGCTACTACCCTCATTAACTCCTAAACATGAGCCACTACCTCCATAACTCCTAAATATGATCCACTACTCCATTTGTGAATCAATTCTCAACCATACTTCGTAAGACGATCAACCACAACGAAAATTGTACCTTTTCCTTGGGATAAGGGCAGCCCTTCGATGAAGCCCATCGATATATCAGTTCACATCGAGTCCGAGATGGGTAGAGGTTGCAGCTTTCCGGGGCTTGCCACTGTTTCGCCTTTATGTCGTTGGTATACATCACAATGCGCTACAAATTCAGCAATAATATTTTTCATCCCTCTCCAATAAAAATTTTGCTTAATTCTCTTATAAGTTCTAAGGAATCCGGAGTGCCCCACTACTGGTATGGAATGCATCTCATAAAGGATGGTCTTTATGCAAGGAGAATTCAGTACAAGCACGATGCGTCCCTTATATTGCAAGTCCTTCGAATCCCAACTATAACGAGTCACGGAACTTGGTTCTTCCTCCAATTTTTTGATGATCTTGCTAGTCTCTGGATCATCTCTCCATTCCTTCCTAATGTTCTCGAGAAAGCCGCTGCTTGGAAGGGAGATGGCCGAAATTTCAGCTTGCTTGGATAACCGCAAAAGCGTATTTACAACAACATTTTCTTACCCCTTTTTGTGAGTTATTTCATAATCATACCTAAGAAGTTTTGTTACCCATTCTTGTTGTTCGGAGGAGGATATCTTCTGCTCCAAAAAATATTTAAGGCTCTTGTAGTCGGTTTTTTGTTTTGAAGCGTCGGCCGATCAAGTAAGCTGTCCACTTTATCACTGCGTGCACAATCGCAAACATCTCCATGTCATAGATAGACATTTTTAGATGGGAGGGAAATAATGTCTTGCTAGTGTAAGCAAAGAGTCGGCCATCTTACATGAGGACGGGGCCAATCCCAACTTCGGATGCATCGGCTTCAATGACGAAAGCTTTGTCGAAGTCGGGTAGTGCTAGCACGGGCGTTGATGTCATGGCTGCCTTGAGATCGTCGAAGGCAGCGAAGGCTTTGTCCGACCACTAGAAAGCATATTTTTTCAGCAAGGATATGAGGGGTGCATTGATCTTTCTATAGCCCTTGACGAACTTGCAGTAGTAGCCCGTTAAACTTAGGAAACCGCACAGCGATTTAAGGTTCTTAGGTGTCGGCCAACTTTGCATCACCTCGATTTTGGAATGGTCCACCGCCACACCTTCCTCTGATATGATATGCCCAAGATACTCCACCTTCTGTTGAAGAAAGCTGCACTTGAATTGTTTGACAAAAAAGAACATGCTCCCGAAGAATTATCAAAACAAGTCATAAGTGGTGAAATTAACTTTCAAGTGAAGGGCTGTAAATAAGAATATCGTTGAAGAAGGCCAACACAAACTTACGAAGATAACTTCGAAAAATATCATTCATAAATCTTGGAAGGTGGAGGGAGCATTGGTGAGACCAAAGGGCATTACCAAAAATTCGTAGTTGTCGTTGTGTGTCTGAAAGGTGATTTTCGGTATGTCATCTTCGCGCACCCGAATTTGATGATATCCAGATCGGAGATCCAGCTTCATGAAGACCTATGCTCCCCTTAACTCATCAAGTAATTCATCCACCACTGGAATATGGTACTTGTCTTTGACCGTTATGGTGTTGAGAGCTCAATAGTCGACGCACATTCGCCACATTCCATTTTTCTTTCGTATTAGAAACACCTGCGAAGAGTAAGGGTTGCAACTTGGTCGAATGACCCCTATTGCAAGCATTTCACTTACAATCCTCTCTATTTCATCTTTCTAGAGGTGAGGATAATGATATGGCCAAGTGTTTGCTGGTGGTTTGCCCGGAAGAATCGAAATTTGATGATCGTGCCGTCGGGTAGGAGGTAGGCTGCGCGGTTCGGCGAAGACATCTGAAAATTCAGCAAGCAATTAGAAAAGGTTTGGGTCTTCAATTTTTGTTAGCTCCCCCATAGATTGCTGCTGGAGTTGCAACAGGAAGCCGTTGTTCAGTTTGTGCAGAACTTTCTTCATTCGTTACGTACAAACCATCGTTACGTCGCTCCCACGTTTCCTGCGTAGGATCACCTGTTTCCGTTTGTTGTAAAATTTCATAATTAATTTTAAGAAATTTTAGGAAACATCACCTAATGTAGTCAGCCATTTGATGCCAAGCACGGCCTCATAATCGCCAAGCGGGAAGAGGAAGAAATCATCAATTATCTCCTGGTCTTGCAGCATTAATTTCACCCGCGGGCATCTTCGGTCGCATTTCAAAATTCGGCCATCGGCAACCTTTATATCAAACCTGCTGCAATCCTCAATATGTAGGGTCATTTGAGCAACAACCTTGCTGTTCATGAAGTTATTAGTGCTCCCAGTATCGATAAGGACGGTGATTGGCTGTTGTTTAAGTAGTCCTCCCACTTTCATCGTTTGCGTGTTTGCGTAGCCGGCAAGCGCATGTATTAGACAATCGACCGACTGTTGTTCTTCCTTCATGACCTCCTCCTTATGCTCCTGGACCTCCTCCTCTGAATCTTCAATGGGTTCAATCACAAGAAGGCGTCCCTTTTTGTAGCGATGATCGCTGCTCCATGATTCGTCACAATGCCAAGAAAGGCCCTTCGCCGGTCTGTAGTGAAGTTCTTCTCTTGTCAATTTCTTTGGCAGCCAGGGGCGGCTGGGAGCAGAGGGTGCTGAAGGTTTACATGTTACTGGTCTAGGAGTGGTCTTCGTCCTTCGGGCGTCTTGGTTGAGCCGCTCCTCTTGGATTCGAGTGAAGGATATTGCGGCCATCAAGATGAAGGGCTATCGCGTTTTTACTTCTCTTATTTTTGGCTTGAGTCCTTCGATGAATGTCCCTAGTAATTGTTTGTGAGACCAATCACGTGCGAGGTTAGATAATCTCTCAAACCTGGTCTGGTATTCTTGGATCGTGGAGGTTTGTCGGATCTTCGTAAGTTGTCCGTCGATGTTCTCGTACTCGGTCGGTCCAAAGTGGATCAGCAGCCTGCTCTTAAATTATATCTCCATGTCGGGACTCCTTGGGTGTATTCAAGCCAATTGTACCACTGAATTGCATCTCTTTCGAGGTGGATGACAACTATGTCCACCATGGAAGCCTCCAGTGTTCGGTGATAGCGGAAGTAGCGTTCACCGAGTGAGAGCCCTCCCATCGGGTCTCCTTGTTCCCATCGAGGGAAGTTCACCCTCATGCGTGGCTGCATCACATCTGAGGTTTGTTCTTCCTTCTCTAGAGGCCTCTCTGAACTTTCACCTTGCTGCAATTTTGTCGGGCTTGGAGATCGACCAATTCTGAATTCTACGAATAAGGCGCGCAACTTGTCCTCTATGCATGATTCAAACGCTTCCAACTTGGCATCAATCGAATCTTCAGATACCATTGCGTATGTCTCCAGATCTGAGATGTTTCGATATTTTTTTCTGTTGACGGGTCAAGGGCATAGGGTAGTGGAAGGTTTGGTGGTTGCGGAAGATAAGATCGATGGTGAAAGATTACGGTTATAATAAATCACAGTTTGGTCTACAGTTTTGGGGGCTGCTTGGGTTGGTTGTGGATTATGGGAATAGGTGACAATAGCTGGGTCTTAAGGCTAGAGGGGTGCCCTAAAGATGACGTGATTGGTGACAACAAGATTGGTAGGGTTTTGTGGGTTGTGAGAAGAAGAACGACAAAAGGTACAGTAGTAGAATTTTTCGTCAAAAAAATTTCAGCAATATAGGTGTAATTTTTTCTAGAAGTTCGTAATAAGGATTTGAGTAAAACTCAATGGGAATCCGTTGGTACAGGAAAGGTAATGTCGACCAAAAATTCCTGGGAGAATATGACAGCAAAGAATTCAGCAAGATCAAGGAATACAAGGTGCTGCGGCAGAATTTTATGTCAAAGGTCCAGTAGTTTGGACGTAAAAGATCAGCAGTTTTTATCAACAATTTTTGCATGAAACCAAAAGGAAATCTGTTGTCAAGGAGTGCCAAAGTCGTCGTAAAAAACTCGTAGAAGATCAGGCAGATTTCCCTTTGGTTTTGTGCAAAAATTGTTGATTAAAACCATAAAGTAACTTTCATCGAAAAGATGGTAACTTTGCGACGAAGAGTTGTGCAGCGTAATAGATGGATATTTTTTGGATTTTTTGGTTTGAGGATAACTAAATTGCAGCAGCAGTAAGGTAGATTTACTAGAACCTGATGTAATTTTTTGGGGAGATTGAAGGATGATCTGTGGTAGTGAAGATGACGGTGGAATTTGGCGATGATATGAGCAATTATGGAATTGCTTGGGCGACTGTGAAAGGATGATGGGCGACTGTAGAAGGGTAGCGAAGATCTGAAGAATGTTGCTCTGATACCAAGTGTTAGAACCCTTACAGATTCTAAGCTTGGGGTGATCTCTATAGGGGATCGGCCTCCTTAGAACTTTATAGGGGTTCCTTCCTCCTAGGATTGCTGCACAATGGCTGAAAGCAAATTGATCTACTGATGATGAAAAGAGGGCTGAATACATACTATATATAGGGCTTCTAAACCTAAACTCCTAATAGAACTCCTACTCCAAAGACCCCAACTCCTAGTAACCTCCCTAGCCGACTTCTACTTAGGGTGGCCGGCGGCTATAGGTAGTCCTAACTCTAGTTAATCTCTAACCCTAACCCTAGCCGGCCTCTTTAACTATAGTAGGTGGCAGCTAGTTAGGGTTTTACATGGTGCATCCCCTTTTTGATTCAAATAAAATTAGGACCTAATTAGCTAGAGTCCTAACACTCCACCAGCAACTTCGCCAACCAAAGCGGGGAGGAAAGTGTATGAAAGCCTCCACACTGCTAGTGAGATTTTTTTATGAAATTAATTGATAGTGAAATTACTTTTTAATCATTTCCATTCTCTCCCTTTTGCATGTGACAATACGTGTAATTTTTTCCATCAACGAAATTAACGACGTGAGGAGGATTGGGGTTAAATGTTTCACTTTCTTAAATATAGGAATCCCAATACTACTTTTTAAAGTATAGGGATCGAGGTGTTAATCATAGTTAAGCATAAGGCGTAATATGTAATTACCCCCATTTTAAATATGCATTGACATACATATTTAGTAAAATTAAATTTCAAAAGTCCGTTGAATACGTTTTGACAAAATTACCCTTTTAATATTTTTAATATTTATTAAAAGTGAATACATATTTTTATTTAAATTAATAAGCAAATAAATAAAATAAATATATGTAATCTTACAAAAAAAGATTTTACATAGTTTAGGTATATAATAAATAAAAATAAATAATCATATAAATGAATATAAAATAACCTTTAAAGATATAAATGTTGGTACCATTCTTGAGATTAGTGGCGCAATAGAGCAGGCATATCAGTGGAATATGCAACACGATGAAGCAAGCGACCCAACGGACCAAGTATCCAATAGTGGCACGACGGACTTGTGAGAGGAGTCGACGATGATAGAAATCAAGAGAAGGGGAAAGGAAATGAGAGTTAGGGTTTTTATTATATAGTGACAATGATTTTAGAGAATGCCATATGATACTTTAGGAAATTTGAAAATTTTCATTAACATCCCACAAATTCTAAAATTCTAATGCTACCTTAAGGTAGCATCAACGTTTGAGCATTCATAGTGCAGGATTCAGATCAATTAAGATTTGAAAAAAATTACCAAATATCAATTCACATTTAAAATGTGTATTAGGCCTTCAATGCACATTTCGAACGTGTTCCCAAATGCACCCTCGTAAGCCATTAAGTAACTTTTTTGCATATAAACTCCTCCGGTAGAGAAGTTCAAAGCATCGGTGTGGATTTTGAAAGGCTTCCCATAGTACAGTAATATAAGCATTGGTTCCTTTAACATTCCTTTATGTCTTGAAATGTTTCTTCACATTTTTTTGACCATCACCGAAGTTACTCCTTTAGCAACTCCGTCCGTGGAGCTACGTGCTCCGAGTACCCCGAGATGAAACACTAATAATAGTTGACAAAACCAAAAAACAATCTCAATTCACTCTCTCTGGTATTCACTGTTCTACGATAGCTTCGACCTTCGACTTATCCATCCGAACCAACCCTTTACTAGCTCGATGCCCCAAGATTCTCCCAGAGAATCTTAAATATTGTTCGAAAGTGTCTGACATGCTCCTCCAGATTTTAGTTGTAGACGACAATAATATCTATATAGATGAACACTAATTTGTCCAAATCTTCCCTAAATAGTTGGTTCATTAATGTGCAAAACATGGTCAAAGCATCGGTTAAGTAAAACGACAACACCAAGAACTTGAACGCTCAATACCTGGTCATACAAGTAGTCTTCGCTTTATCGCACCTGCCAGTAACCCGACCAGATGTCGAGTTTTAAGAAGTACCTTATCTTGCCTTATTAGTCGAACAAATCTGTAATGAGTGGAATAGATACTTGTTCTTCGATATCACCTTATTAAGGGCTCGATAGTCGACACATAATTGGAGACCCCATGTTGTTTCTTCTGGAAGAGAACTGGAGCTCCTAAAGGTGCTTTGATACCATGGATGAGACCCTGCTTAGCAACTCATCCTGTTGTATCCTAAGCTCTACCTTAGATAGGTCATGTGGTATGAAGGTCTCAATAGAGGCTTTACTCCAAGCTCCAACTTAATGCAATGGTCTATGCTTCTACGTGGAGGCAGTCATCGGCAACTTGGGTAGGTGGCATAACATTTGCAAACTCCTTTAAAACGTTCACCACCACAGCATGCTCCTGAGCGATCTCGAATTTAGTGACTCCCTTCACTGTAGCCATAAAAGTTAGTTCACCTTTGTGTACCTCTTTATTTAGTTGTAGCGCCGAAAGTTATTACAAGTCCTTGGTTCCTTCTTAAGAAATTGGAACCACACAAGGGTTGTTGTCGCTTGTCAAACACAAAATTTAGGAACGACATCAACACCATCTTGGCCGAGTGCTCCATCCTGAGAATCACGAAGTTGTCCAATGGCACCACCATCATGTTAGTGCCTTCGCTCCACATTCCAATTTTGATAGGCTTCCCTTCGCCAACCCAAAGATTTGTTTGGCCTCCAAGTTCACAATCTTCATTCGACTTGGGCTCTTATCTATATTCAGCCGTGGTCACCTTGCTTCATGATCGACTATGAAGTTGGGGGTAGTGCCCGTGTCCACCATCACACTAGTTATTCAAACATTGAGCTTGATGTCCCAACATCGCACGGGTAGTTTAACTATTGAACTTGATGTCCACGTATATCTTCTGCTCTCTACTTTGTGTTGCTTTAACTTAACTTGCTTCCCACTTGACTTCGCACCACATTCAACAAATACATTGCTCCTATCAAGTCCTTGCAACTCTTCTTCATCGCTACTTTATTTTGAGTTGCTCGAACTAAGAGAAGTAGCCTTACCCTTATCGGATTTCGGGGGACGGATTGATGTTGTTAGTGCGTTGAGTATCTACTGTTGGAAAACCTCAACGGGTGCATCACATGCGCAGCGGAAATCAAAACAAAAAATGGTTTCCCACGCAGATCAAATCGTCGTGCAAAAGATTGGGGTAGCGACAAAAACATAAAACCGAAAAACTGCATCATGTATGAGAGATTGGTTACCGAGGGAGATTGTATATCCCTGTATTCCAGATCCGGATGGAAAAGATAAAGGAGGTCAAACGTCCTCCTCTCTAGTGGTATCCACACGATGGATAAAGCTACAGCCTATCAACCATGAGTCTCCCCTTCTATTCATAGAGAGACACAAAAAACCCTAGGGCTCCTACCTTAGTGGTTATTGGATCTCCATCCAATAACCCACTAACCTTGCATTATTGGATCTCTATCTAATAATCTCCTTAGGCCTCTAATTGGGCCTTAAGCAAGGAGTCCATCAGCATAGAGTCTCATCTAATGCGAATAGGAGCTAATTGGATCTCCATCCAATCCTCTATTCGCTGAAGCATCCACCATATGTGTGTGACCCTCTAGGCCCGATACCGAGCTGGCCGTGAGTTACTCCCATTAGAACTCTTTCTGATATAGTGAATTATTATCCCCAAAATAATTCACTCGACTCATCGACTATGGACGTACTAGGCCATTACACCATAGTCCCCAGACGGTACAGGGAGGATCAAATCCATCGAACCTGTCTGTCCACAGTTACCATGTATCTATAATCCCTTATCCAACTAATATCCTAGATACCGTATATTGGATATGGTACTGTCAGGCCACATACAGAATTCGTCATAGTCTCGCTTTAATCGGATTCTCTTGGAGAACTCTTTCTCTCTCCATCCGAATGACCCTGGCTGGGATTTATTTGAGCAAGCACATATAAGATATTCCTCTAGTGATACCGAGAGTGGATGATCCTCTATTGACACTCAATTGTCTTCGTAAGGTTGGCTACCAATCCCGATAACCAGTTGTACCAAATCTGAAACTTCCAAACCTGTAAGTCTGACATTAAAGAAAGGAGTACTCATACAAGGCATCCTTGGTGTCTCAAGTCTGAGGACCAGATACACAAATGGGACTATGGAATCGCTATCTAACATTAGGTATCATTAACCATACAGCATTCCATAAGCGGATCAATCAGTGAACTCATTCTCTAATAAGCACCTATACTATATCCTTGGTGGCTCCACACAAGTGGCTATGAGACCAGCCCCCTCCATCATATGAACGGGGGTATATAGTACACCGATCTGTCCGATTATCTCAATGTCCCTCTTGAGTAACCTGTGATCGGGATTATTTAGGATCTGTGTTTAAAGGTGAATCGATCTCATTATCATGATTTCATCACGATCCGACTCCCATTGCACAGAACCAAGGACATCACAATATATATATAACAGATAATGTGAGAATATGCCAATATTAATCATAAGCAAAAAGATCACGGAGCGTGTCATACGTGCCATCACTCACGTGATTGGCCTACAGGGCACCTGTAACCAGCAATCTCTCACTTGACCAAAAGCTAATCACCTATGTGTCTGATCCCCATCAGACTCTTGTGATGCTCAAATACAATCTGAGCCAGCGGCTTCATCAATGGATCTGCAATGTTATCTTCGGATGGAACTCTTTCCATTGTTATATCTTTTTGGGTCATGATCGCTCTAATCAGATGGAACCTCCTTAGAACAATTTTGTTGAGACCTGAGTTCCTTTATTAGAGTTATCACCCTGTCGCTAGCACAATATATGGGAGTCAGCTCCATGCTGCTTGGTATGACTCTCAAATCCTTGATGAACTTCTTTATCCAAACCCCTTCCTTTGCTACTTTTGCTACAACAATGTATTCCGCCTCTATGGTTGAGTCAGCAGTAGTATCTTGCATGGAACTCTTCCAACTTACTGCTCCTCCATTCAGGGTGAAAACAAACCCTGAATTCAACTTGCTATCATCAATGTTAGACTGAAAACTCAAATCCGTATAGCCCTCAACCTGGAGGCTACCTTCTTCATATATAAGTTAAAGATCCTTAGTGCTTCTCAAGTACTTAAGGATATACTTTACTTCCTTCCAGTGTTCTAAACCTAGATCTGCCTGATACCTGCTCATGACACTCAGAGCATGTGCTATATCAAGCCTGGTACATAGCATCACATATATTATAGACCCTATCGCTGAGGCATAAGGTATCTTATACATGTCTGCCCTTTCTTCAGGAGTCTTTGGGGACATACTCCTATAAAGTGATATTCTATGTCTCATCGGTATGAGACCTCTCTTGGAATTCTCCATGTCAAACCTTTTGACAATGGAGTCTATGTACCTAGACTGGGACAAGCCAAGCATCCTTTTGGATCTATCTCCATAGATTCGGATCCCTAAAATACAGGATGTTTCCCCTAAGTATTTCATGGAGAAGTTTTTGGATAGCCAAGCCTTTACTGTGGAGAACATTCCTACATCATTCCCAATGATTAGGATGTCATCCACATATAGCACCAAGAAGGTGATAGCGCTTCCACTTACCATCCTGTACACACAAGGCTCATCTTAGTTCTTAACAAAGTCATAAGATCTGATCACCATCAAATCTTATGTTCCAACTTCGGGAAGCTTGCTTCAATCCATAAATGGATCTAAGCAACTTACACACTTTATCTGGACACTTTTTGGATACAAATCCCTCTGGTTGTATCATATACACCTCCTCCTCGAGGTTGCCATTGAGGAATGTCGTTTTGACATCCATCTGCCAGATCTTAGTCATAGTGTGCTGCAATGGCCAAAATAGTTCTAATAGACTTAAGCATAGCTACAGGTGAAAAGGTTTCGTCATAGTCAACTCCTTGTCTTTGACGATATCCTTTAGCTATTAGCCTTGCTTTATAGGTCTCTACCTTTCCATCCACTTCGATCTTCTTCTTGAAGATCCATTTGTAGTCAATGGGTACAATACCCTTAGGTGCATCCACAAGGTTCCAAACCTTGTTAGAGTACATGGAATTCATCTCAGAATTCATGGCTTCTTACCACTTCAAGGAATCTATACTCATAATAGCCTCCTTGTAGGTCTGAAGATCAACATCTTGAGAGTCATCTCCACTGATATGTCCCACAAATCTTTCAGGAGGGTGAGATATTCTACTAGACCTACGTAAAGTTAAAACTTGTGTGTTAAGTACTTGAACAGACTCGGGCTCTGGAATGGTGCTTGAGCTAGGTTCTCCAACCTCGCTCAATTTTATCTTGCTCCCACTGTTTCCACCAAGAATATGTTCCTTCTCAAGGAACACGGCTCTCTTAGCAATAAAGACCTTTCGATCCTCGGGGTGATAGAAATAATACACATAAGTTTCCTTTGGGTATCCCACGAATGTGCACCATTCTATCCTTGATTCCAACTTATCGGGGTTGTGTCTTCTAATGTGGGAAGGACTACCCCAAATCTTCACAATCCTAAAATCGAGCTTCTTTCCTTTTCATATCTTATATGGCATAGACACTATCGACTTTAATGGAACTCTGTTCAGAAGGTAAGCTGCGGTCTCTAGGGCATACCCCAAGAATGAGATAAGTAGGTTAGCAAAACTCATGATGGACTGCACCATGTCTAACAGTGTGCGATTCCTCCTTTCTGATACACCATTGAGTTGAGGTGTATATGGAGGTGTCCACTGGGATAGAATCACATTATCCTCGAGGAAATGGGTGAACTCCGTACTCAAGTACTCTCCTCCTCGATCTGATCGAAGAGTCTCCAATACTCTTTCCAATTTGGTTCTCCACCTCATTCTTATATTCCCTGAATTTCTCTAGGGCCTCGGACTTATACTTCATCAAGTACACATGTCCATACCTAGATAAATCATCAGCAAATGTAATGAAGTATGAGTAACCACCTACAGCCTGAGTTGACATGGGACCACATATATCACTTTGTATGAGTTCTAATAACTCGGTGACTTTCTCTCTAGTTCCACTAAAAGGAGAGTTAGTCATCTTCCAACAAAGGCAATGTTCACAGGTTGCATATGACTCATAGTCAAATGGATCTAAGTATCAATTTTTCAGCAACTTTTGAATTCTTCCCTCATGTATATGACCTAGCCTACAATGCCATAGGTATGCATTATTCACCTCATCTCTTTTCCTCTTAGATATATTTATATTCATGATACATGGAGAAGTGTATAATATATATAAGCCATTTATAAGGGTCCCTCTAGTGATGATCTTATTATCCATAATTATTGAATAACTATTATTCTCAAAACCTAATTTATATTCACTAATTGTCAAACAAGAGATGAAATAATATTTTTGATAATGGAAGGTACAAAATAGCATGCATCTAATATAATAATAGCTCCACCAGGCAGATGTAGGATGACCTCCCTAATAGCAATCGCAGCAACTCTTACTCCATTGCCCATTTTGAGGTCGATCTCGCCTCTAACCAGTCTCTTAGGTCTTGTCAAAACTTACAATGAATTACAGATATGATAAAGTGAGAAAAGAAATTTGGTAGAGACTGAAGTATAAGATCAACGCACAGGTTATCCTCTAGGACTATTCCTAGACCTGTGAGTTTCTCAATCCACTCAATCATCTTTGGGACATGGTTCTCAACCAATGTCCCTTCTGTCATCCTGGCTTAGAAGAGTCTCTTAGATATCTCATATCTTTGAGTTCTTCCTTGTTTCTCAAATAGCTGGCGGAGATGAAGAAGGATAGAATCTGCATCCATGCTCTCATGTTGCCTCTGTAACTCAGGAGTCATGGAGGCCAACATATAACATTTTGTCAATGTAGAATCATCTATATACTTCATATAGCGAGCGATCTTATCCTCACTTACCCCTTCTTCCGACGTGGGCACAATTGTATCAAGGACATATGCGATTTTCTCAACCGTGAGAACAATTCTCAAATTGCAGAACCAATCTGTATAGTTTGGACCAGTGAGACGATTGGCATCAAGTATACCATATAGGGGGTTTGTGAGCGACATATTTCTGAAAGCCAAGATATAGTAAAATATAAATAATATGTAGACTTTGTAGAAAATACCAATTAAGATATGGACTTATATCTTAATGTACTCCCACTATTTTCCTAGCGAATCACGTGACACCCTCGACGCGTGAGACGAAAGTCTCCGGCAGACTCCTAGTGGGGATCGAGATATAATTGGCGTCTTAGTACAATGTCGAGGGACTCGACCAACTACACTAAGCCCAAAAGGTAGACAACTCTTGTCAATCACAACTCCTTGTGATTCCCGTCATGTTCGGCCTCCAAATCATTATGGTCTCGCACAAAAACCAATCTATCGCATGAAAACCTTGGCTCTGATACCACTGTTGGGAAACCTCAGCGGGTGCATCACATGCGCAGCGAAAATCAAAATAAAAACTGGTTTCCTACACAGATTAAATCATCGTGCAAAATATTGGGGTCGCGTGAAAAATACAAAAATCGATAAAACCACGATGTGAGAGAGATTGATTTTACCTAGGGAGATCGTATATCCCTGTATTCCAGATTGGAGGAGTTTCGCTGCAGAGATCCATCGTGTGGATACCATTATAGAGGAGAATACTTGACCTCCTTCATCTTCTCCATATGGATCTGGAATACAGGGATATACGATCTTCCTAGGTAAAATCAATCTCTCTTGCATCGCAGTTTTATCGGTTTTTGTGTTTTTCTCAAGGTTGAGCCTCCTTCATCTTCTCCATCTGCTTGAGCCTCCTATTTATACACCTCCTCCCCGAGGTTGCCATTGAGGAATATCATTTTGACATCTATCTATCAGATCTCATAGTCATAGTGTGCTGCAATAGCCAAAATAATTCTAATAGACTTAAGCATGGCTACAGGTGAAAATGTTTCGTCATAGTCAACTCCTTGTCTTTGACAATATCCTTTAGCTACCAGCCTTGCTTTATAGGTCTCTACCTTTCCATCCACTCTGATCTTCTTCTTGAAGATCCATTTGTAACCGATGGGAACAATACCCTCAGGTGCATCCATAAAATTTCAAACCTTGTTAGAGTACATGGAATCCATCTCAGAATTCATAGCTTCTTGCCACTTCCTGGAATCTATACTCATAATAGCCTCCTCGTAGGTCTGAGGATCAATATCTTGAGAGTCATCTCCACTAATATGTCTCACATATCTTTCAGGAGGGTGGAATACTCTACTAGACCTACGTAAAGTTGGAATTTGTGTGTTAGGTATTTAAACAGACTCGGGCTCTGGAATGGTGCTTGAGCTAGGTTCTCCAACCTCGCTCAATTCTATATCACTCCCACTGTTTCCACCATGAATGTGTTCCTTCTCAAGGAACACAGCTCTCTTGGCAACAAAGACCTTTCGGTCTTTGGGATGATAGAAATAATACCCCAAAGTCTCCTTAGGGTATCCCACGAATGTGCACTATTCCGTTTTTGATTCCAACTTGTCGATGTTGTATCTTCTAACGTGGGCAAAACAGCCCCAAATCTTAACCACCTTAAGTTCGAGCTTCTTTCCTTTCAATATCTCATATGGTGTAGACACTACTGACTTTGATGGAACTCTGTTCAGAAGGTAAGTTGCGGTCTCTAGGGCGTACCCTCAGAATGAGACGGGCAGATTAGCAAAACTCATCATGGACCGCACCATGTCTAACAGCATGTGATTCCTCCTTTCTGATACACCATTGAGCTGAGGTGTATAAGGAGGTGTCCACTGGGCTAGAATCCCATTATCCCTGAGGAAATGGGTGAACTCCATACTTAAGTACTCTCCTCCTCGATCTAATCAAAGAATCTTAATACTCTTTCTAATTTGGTTCTCTACCTCATTCTTATATTCCCTGAATTTCTCGAAAGCCTCAGATTTGTACTTCATTAAGTACATGTGTCCATACCTAAAGAAACCATCAACGAATGTAATGAAGTATGAGTAACCACATATAGCTTGAGTCGACATAGGACCACATACATCATTATGTATGAGTTCCAACAACTCGGTGGCTCTCTCTCCAGTTCCACTAAAAGGAGAGTTGGTCATCTTCCCATGAAAGCAAGGTTCGCCAAGTTGCATATGACTCATAGTCAAATGGATCTAAGTATCTATCTTTCAACAACTTTTGAATCCTTCCCTCATGTATATGACCTAGCCTATAATGTCATAAGTTTGCATTATTCATCTTATCTCTTTTCCTCTTAGATATATTTATATTTATGATGTGTGGAGAAGTATCTAACACATATAAGCCATTTACAAGGGTCTCTCTAGTGATGATCTCATCATCCATAATTATTGAACAACTATTATTCTCAAAAACTAATTTATATCCACTTATTGTCAAACAAGAGATGGATATAATGTTTTTGATAATAGAGAGAACAAAATAGCATGCATCCAATGTAATGATAGCTCCACCAAGCAGATGTAGGGTGACCTCCCCAACGACAACTGCAGCAACTCTTGCTCCATTACCTATCTTGAGGTCCATCTTGCCTCTGACTAGTCTCCTAGGTCTTGCCAGAACTTGCAACGAATTGCAGATGTGATAAGCACTCCCAGTATTCAATACCCATGTGTTAACATGAAAATTTGACAAGTGGAGACTGATCATGAATATACCTGAAGCTTCTCTAAGCTTCTGTTTCGTCTTATCTACAAGGTAGTCCTTACAGTTCCTCTTCCAATGCCCGTCTTGGCCGTAGTGGAAGCACTGTCCTTTGTCTTTTGCCGGGACTCTCTTTGCAACCTTTGTCTTACCTGGTCTTTCTTTGCCCTTGCCCTTCTTAAGGGTCTTTACTAGCCTTTTTTTTCCTATTGGTCTCACCAATATAGAGAACTGACTTCTCTTTCTTGATGGTACTCTCAACTCCCCTCAACATATTGAGGAGCTCAGGTAGAGTCACCTCAAACTTATTCGTATTAAAGTTAATAATAAACAGTGAAAAGGAATCTGGTATAAACTGAAATATAAGATCAACATACAGGTTATCCTTTAGCACTATCTTTATACTTCACAAAGCGAGCAATCTCATTCTCACTTGTCCTTTCCTCCAGCGTAGGCACAATCGTGTTAAGGAAATATACAATTTTCTCTTTTGTAAGAACAATTCTCAAATTGCGGAGCATTTGGACTAATGAGGTGGTTGGCATCAAGTATATCACATAGGGGTTTTACAAGGGACAAATAAGATATAACGTAAATAAATAATATACAGACTTTGTAGAAAATACTAATTAAGATATGGACTTTTATCTTAATGTACTCTCACTATTTTCCTAGCGAATCATGTGACACCCTCGACACGTGAGACGAAAGTCTCCGGCAGACTCCTAGTGGGGATCGGGATCCAATTAGCGTCTTTGTACAATCTTGAGAGACTCGACCAACTACACTAAGCCCAAAAGGTAGACAACTCTTGTCAATCACATCTCCTTGTGATTCCCATCATGTTCGGCCTCCGAATCATCATGGTCTCGACTACTCGACCAACCATGAAGTTCAGTTAAGTCATCACTATCGTTACAAGATGAGTCTGATTCGATGGATATGCTCTCAACTGTTCGACCAAGTCATACCATGTCCTCAGGCCACTGGAGACATATATATGTCGTAGGCAAGAACTCGATCACGTAGATATGTGAGCCTCGAGTGACTCGACCAACTCAACCTATGTCGGATTCGATTTCTTCCTATAACGATGGAAGGCCACGTGGGTCAATCTTATTGCCTCACGCTTACCGACTTATATTATCGTAGGAGGGGTTTTTGTTTTCTATCGATCTCCTAATATGTCATGTCACACACATACATATTTAATATATATCTTACATCGCATGCAAATATTATATATACATATATCTAGTAGGTGTATAACACATCACACATGCAAGCCACATCGGATGATCATGAGCCGTCACCTAATATAATTAAGCCTGAGCTAATGGGCCTAATCACTCACAATAGGAACTATGTGTGCATCAGCGTATCTCCATGCCCTGTGATTGTTGATCTCGTCATCATCGGCTCCGTCGGATTGTTGCATCACCATGCGTCATAATCTCCCGTCATGGCATCATGGGTCCCGCTGTTATCTCCACGCTCCCGACGTACCTCTCCATGTAATTACAAATAATCATAAGCACGTAAGCCCGACAATAAACGAGAAAAACAAAGGCACACAGGCCCCAATAATAATAATAATAATAATAATAATCACAATTACACACATCACAACACGTGTCTCATGATCATTCATCCATATTATACATCACATGTACATCACATTATATGTAGGATTACTAGATATAAATAATAATTAATTAAATTATTTAATTAATTATTTTTCTGAAAATCAAGACATGCTCGAAATTTTCAGAATTGTCAAGGGTATTTTCATAATTCTGGATGAAAGGATAATCCTTGGAATTTTCAGAATTATTGAGGGTATTATGGGAATTATGTACACGAGGACAATCCTCGAAATTTCTCGAATTCATAGGGGAGGATCGTCCTTTTCTCCAAAAGATGCCCTAACCCCTCTTTCCCGCTTGCCTTGTAGGCATCGGCCTCGGCCGGGTGGCCAGAGCACCGCCTGGGGCCTTAGCCGGCCCGGTGGTGGCCCGCATGGGGCTGGCTGGCCGCCCCTCCTCCTCGCTGCCTTCGCTGCGAAAATGCAGCAAGAACACGTAGAATGATTCTACGCGATACAATCTCATCACACGCAGTTTAAAACCAATCTTTTGCGCGAAAACCTTGGCTCTGATACCACTGTTGGGAAACCTCAGCGAGTGCATCACATGCGCAGCGAAAATCAAAATAAAAAAATAATTTTTCACGCAGATCAAATCGTCGTGCAAAAGATTGGGGTAGGGAGAAAAATACAAAACCGAGAAACTACATCATGTGTGCGAGATTGGTTACCTAGGGAGATCGTATATCTCTGTATTCCAGATCCGGATAGAGAAGATAAAGGAGGTCAAGCGTCCTCCTCTCTAGCGGTTTCCACACAATGGATCTCTACAGCGAAGCTCCTCCAATCTAATCTTGCAACTCTTGCACAGAGGGAGGGAGGTGAATAGGAGGTGGTGGCTAAAGCTGCAGCCTATCAACCATGAGTCTCCCCTCCTATTTATAGAGAGCCACCAAAAACCCTAGGGCTCCTGCCTTAGTGGGTATTGGATCTCCATCCAATAACCCACTAACCTTGCATTATTGGATCTTTATCCAATAATCTTCTTAGGCCTCTAATTGAGTCTTAAGCAAGAAGCCCATCAGCATAGGGTCTCATCTAATGAGAATAGGGGCTAATTAGATCTCCATCAAATCCTCTATTCGCTGAAGCATCCACCATATGTATGTGACCCTCTAGGCCCGATACCGAGCTGGCCGTGGGTCACTCCCATTAGAATTCCTTCTGATATAGTGAATTATTATCCCCATAATAATTCACTCAACTCATCGACTATGGACGTACTCGGCCACTACGCCATACTCCCCAGACGGTACAAGGGGGATCAAATTCATCGGACATGTTTGTCCACAGTTACCGTGTATCTATAATCCCTTATCCAACTAATATCCCAAAGACCGTATATTGGACATGGTACTGTCAGGCCACATATAGAATCCATCATAGTCTCGCTCTAATCGGATTCTCTCGGAGAACTCTTTCTCTCAATCCAAATAACCCTGGCCAGGGATTTGTCTGAGCAAGCACATTGAGATATTCCTCTCGTGATACCGAGAGTGGATAATCCTCTATTGACACTCAATTGCTTTCGTAAGGTTGGCTATCAATCCCAATAACCAGTTGTACCAGATCTAGAACTTTCTAAAACTGTAAGTTTGATGTCAAAGAAAGGAGTACTCATATAATGCTTCCTTTGTGTCTCAAGTCTAAGGACCAGATACACAACTGGGACTATGGAATCACTGTCTGACATTAGGTATCACTAACCATACAGCATTCCATAAGCGGATCAATCAGTGAACTCATTCTCCAATGAGCACCTGTACTATATCCTTAGTATCTCCACACAAGTGTTTATGAGACCAGCCGCCTCCATCATATGGACGGGTATATAGTACACCGATCTGTCCGGTTATCTCAATGTCCCTATTGAGTAACCTATGACCGGAATTATTTAGGATCTGTGTTTAAAGGTGAATCGATCTCATTATCGTGATCTCATCACGATCCGACTCCCATTGCACATAACCAACGATATCATAATATATATGCAACAGATAATGTGAGAATATACCAATATTAATCATAAGCAAAAAGATCACACAGCGTGTCACACGTGCCATCACTCATATGATTGGCTTGCAGGGCACCTGTAACCAGCATCTACTTCTGAGCGCACTCTCACCATGTGCAACCCTTCGCACAATAACCATCACCCGGATATTAGGACTTTGCCTTTCAAACTCAACCCCTTTTACTGGCTCTGCCTCTTCTGATATATCCACCCAGCACCAACCTTGTTGGATCTCTTACCATCGGGTGCGCTACCAGAGTTTCAAGTCCTCATTCAGATACATGATCACATTTGACACTCCGGTCTCTTCAAAATCAAACCTCGTTGCCCAAAAGTACTACTCCATGTCGAATAGAATTTTTCAAGTTCCTCTAGGCCCCTATAGCTATGCAGCTTAAGTACCTTCAGATTTTATGGCGGAGTGATGCTGGTGTTGCCCCCTCCCGCATGAAGGCCTCTTGTTAGCACCGTCCTTCTTGTGGTGAGATCAGCCACAACTCAGGAGACATTATTAACCTTGGTAGAGTTCCTTCAAACTCGCTTCAAGGATATCAAGGTAGGTTTCCACTATTGCAAGCCTCTCCATATGGTTTTTGTGCTTTCGCATAGTCGGTAGCCCGGATTGCACTTCCTCCACTCGTGGAGAATTCCCAACTTCTTGCTTGTCATTCTAGCTATCGCGCTCCTCTGGAATGGCTCCAATAGCTTAAGAGCGAGTTTACACTTGCAGTCGCTTAGAGCAGCTACCCCCCTTGAGCAATCTTACTCGATTCACCATGGTGTTTCACCAATGATGAGTGTGCTAACTTTCACTGTTTACTTGAATCACTTACCCGCTCTAATACCAACTGTTATGAACTTAGCTTAAATTGTCTAAGTCGTGAGGCACCCTTGTGCTATTCGTCCATAAAAGGTCAACCTAAGTCCAATCTAGTATAAGTCCTGAAAGACTTGTAAAATAAGACAAGGTTGGTTAGTTTTAAAGACAAGCGATGGACAAGTCCCGACATCTCTCTCAAAAGCACAGCACTCGAGCAATTCAGCAAACAATTGAAATGCGAGCAAAAATCAAGGAGTTTGGAAGGGAAAAAGATAGCTGCAAGCCCATAACAATGGCTCAACAGGGTGTTGGGGTGTTAGGCAAGCCTACTCACACTTTGCGTACAAATTTGTGTATCTAAACAAGGCCCCCCCAAAGCCTCATTCAACCCTATGCTACTTGGGGGGTTCCAATGGGCTAAGATGTATGACATTTTGCATCGCATTATAGGCTTGAGAAACTAGGCCATGGCATGCGAAAATGCAACAGGGTTTGGTCTAGTTTTGTCGAGTATAATGAGTGATCACTGTGCAACCTTACAAACTACCTATATTTACAAAAATCAAGCAAAAACACACAAAAGCTAGGCAACACAAAGTGTCAAACAACTATGCAAGCAAGCATAAGGGACGAATGGTCCGTTGATGAAAGTGTTGCAAGCGAATGACGATCATCTGTGACAGTAGGACATATTGTTGTAACAAAATCACATTGTGAATTGAATAATGAACCGTCACCTACAAATCCTTTTAAGTTACAATTGCGCCTTATTCCTACCAATGAGGACAGCAACTATTCTGTACATATTCTGGATTACTTAGGAACGTTAATGCAGTGATACTTGGAATTTCTCTAAAGAAAAAAATAATAAGCATTCTGTGATATTTTAATTATAATAAACTGAAAGTAACAAGCTAAAATTTGTGTGTAATATAATGATACATTCAACAAAAATAAGAACTTACAAATATTGTAACTCTGTGCAATTGCCTAGTTCTGGAGGTATGGCTGGCTCCATATAAACTGTTGCCATGTAGAGCTCTACAAAAAAAGAAAAAAAACATTAAAGACAGCAATAAATAATTATTGTTTTAACAATAATAACAGATGATTAATTTTGTTTGGACAATATTAACAACAGCTTTAAGTAGTTTAGCTTCCCTATTTCTGGTGATATTGAACCAATCAACTTGTGATAGGCAAGTCTCCTGAAACAAATAGCAGTTTAAACCAGTTACATGCAGACACAACCTCAATATTCATAAATTAAGGAGAACTGCGAAACAAAATGTGTCCAAGTGACCAACATCCAAAGCACCATCTATGACATACTCCACAATATACACAAGAAGAAACAAGACACTCACAGGAGCTTGTGTTGTAGCTGTCTTCTGAACATAACTGTATTATCATGACCTTTGGACAGCACTCCACCATGAATTAGGTTTGAACATAGCCAGACAAAATTTATCCCTTTTGATTTAAAAGATGGACAATCATTCATACTTGAGAAAGTATATAATGGTGTTTACACAATGAACATAGCTAAACAGTTAGAAGCTCCCAATTAAAGATACAAGCCTCCTCACTTGATACGAAATTCTCAAGGAATACTAGTTTTAGGTGCACAACAAGAGATGCTAGATTCAACTACTATTCAAGAATCAAAGGATAGAATTGTGTTCGTGATTAACTGACTTGACCAAAAATTGACTGACCAAACTGGAAGAATTTGCTGAAAATATGCTACAGTTGGTATGAAATCAGTTGATATTGACAAGACTGGCTTGGGAAGAGCGGGAAAAATGACTGATCCCACCCATCCCCAAAAAAGTCTCAGATTATCGGACCACGATCAACCAATTCAAATTCTATTCAGCGAAATCAGATTGAAAAAAAGCCTATCTTAGTATAAGTTGGCAACATGATTCCAATATGCACTGAAGCACAAAAAACTGCACAGAGAAATTTCAACATATACTTACAGATACATAATTCTCTTATTACTAGTGTCACATGTTACACCCTTCCAGTTACAAGGATCTGGATCTTCTTGTCTCCAATTGAGGAAAATACCATCTGAACCAACAATTGCTGTTTTGATGCTAAGCAGCACTTCACCTGTGCAAAAAGTTCAGATTAAAAGCTTCAGATAAAATAATAGAAGCAAATCTTAGTAGTCTAAATGACAATATCATACCATCTGGACTTATTGCATTGCTCATATTCATCAAAAGTAGCACAATTATGATGAAAAGTAGCATCTGAAATTGCATCAGAAATCAGCCCATTGAAGTGCTCGTCAAGCATAATTAAACAACTAAACAGCATTCATTTACTGCATCAAGCACATAATTATATTAAAAAATAGTAATTTTTCATCAACTTGACGAAACAACAATAAATTTTGGAGAACAGGTAAGAAAAAGATTATAGAATTTTTGCATGAATAGTCACCAAGTCTGAGGCATCATGTAGACTTCAATAAATCATTGAATTATTGAAAGAAAAAAGAACAAAACTAATTTCCACACCTTTTTATTCTTTTCAGGATAATAAAAGGGATATTCCCCACCATAAGAATCACCTGGGTCAGGTACCTAGACACCACCTTCATAAGGCTTAAAGATGAAGAGGAATAAACCACAAGGCCAGTGCCTGGTTGGTAAATTTCTCACATCTGATGTTGACTTTGTGAATCACTCGTGCTAGAAGTTGACATCAAGCACAGTGACTGACTGGTTTTTGACAGGCAACTCAAGCAAAACTGCATCAACATCCTCTAAGCAAGGCTGAATGGACCCAGATCCTTCCTAGCAGTAAGGATTAATGTGGCATCTTTAGGATAGGAATCACATAATTGATGTGCTTGGTCTACCAGGAAGGCAGCATTTGATCTATCAATAGCAGGAGGAAACAGCCTGAAATGACAATTTGGTGGTAATTCTCAACCTAGGAATCACATAATTGATGTGCTTGGTCTACTAGGAAGGCAGCATTTGATCTATCAATAGCAGGAGGAAACAACCTGAAATGACAATTTGGTGGTAATTCTCAACCTAGCTGGGGCGAGGTATTAGTTCCCCCACCCTTATCATTCCGTAACCTTCTCTTACGTTGTGTACTTCTACCCTATTGTCGTTGCTACTTCTTTGTCATCTCTGGCGCCGGTTACACTTGCATCATATCATTTTTCAGAATCATTACTTTCTATGGCTTGTGAAAATGATAAGGGGTCTCTTTTCATTCCTATATTAAAATATAATTCTTGTAGATATAACACATAATCATAAGAAATGACATGTTTTCTTTTTCTTTGAGATCTTCTCAAATCTGCCAATTGTAATTGTTCTACAAGACTATCAGCGGCGGCATCAACATCATGTGAGAATTCATCAATGTTATTTTATTGTTCACCCTCATCAATTCTCTCATTGATTTGAGGAATAACAATTTCTCGAATATGGGATAATATAGGAGAAGAAGCATGAATCTCCTCAATATCAATATTAATCCTTCGAGACTTTTGACTCCCACTGATTTCACCATTTTCTAAAAATTTTACATTACCAGATTCTACTATCCTCATATTATGATTAGGACAATAAAATCTGTATCCCTTAGATCTTTTTGGGTAACTAATAAAATATCCAGGAATTGTTCTTGGATCCAATTTCTTTTCATGTGGATTGAATACTCTTATCTCTATAGGACACCCTCAAATATGTAAATATTTCAAACTGGGTTTCCTACTAGTCCATAACTCAAATGAAGTTGATGGAACTGATTTACTAGGAACTTTGTTCAGGATATACATAGTTGTCCTAAGAGCATCACCCCACATTGACTCAGGTATAGAGGAATAACTCATCATACTCCTAACCATATCTATAGGAGTACGATTTCGCCTTTCAGCAACACCGTTCTACTATGACACACCTGGTAATACATATTGAGTACAAATACCCTACTGTTCTAGGAATCTAGTAAAAGGATCAATATTCTGATCGGATTTATCATATCTGCCATAAAATTCACCACCCCTATCAGATCTGATAATTTTAACTTTTCTATCTAAGTGTCTCTCGACCTTATTTGTGTGCACTTTAAGAATGTCAATGACTTGAGACTTTTCATATATTAAATAAACATAGTCATATCTGGACAGGTTATCTATAAATATGATGAAATACCTTTCTCCACTAAAACAAGAAATATAGAGTGGTCCGCAGATATCAGTATAAATAATTTCAAGAAGTTCTTTACTTCTTGTGGCATTTTTCTTTGTATGCTTAGTTTGCTTTCATTTAATGCAATCTATACAAACATAAAAATCAATGAAGTCTAAATTTTTCAAAATATTATCCTTCACTAATCTTTCAATTCTTTCATTGGAGATATGCCCCAAACGTCTATGTCACAATATAGAAGATTTTTCATTATTGGAATTATATTTCATTCCAATACTTGATTGCAGGGTCAATAATGTATTTGTAAACTCAAGATTCAAATTAATTCTGTACAAACCATCATAGAGAATTCCAGAATTAATTTTTATTGAATCATAAAATATGTTGAGTTTACCATTACCAAAAGAAATACAGTATCCTAACTCATCAATTCTAGATAGAGAAATTAAATTTCTAGAAATTGTAGAAACAAAACATGTGTCTTTCATATCCATCAGATGACCCGTCTCTAGGCGTAAGCGATAAGTCCCTACTGATACCACTTTTGCTTTGAGACGATTTTCCATAATTATGAATCTTTCATGTTCTTTTGATTTTCGGATTGAAAGGAATCCCTGCATATTATTAGTAACATGAGTTGAAGTGCCAGAATCAATCCACCATGTATTAGAAGGAACTTCTGCAATGTTTGATTCAAAACATACAAAGGTTGAGTTTATACATTTCTTTTCGAACCAAGTCCTACATTTAATACAATCATTCTTTACATGTCCTTTCTTGCCACAAAAGAAGCACTTTACTGTAATAGCTTTCTTTTCAATAGTTTGTCTAACGCTTCTAGACCCGGCAAATTTCTTCGATGGATGATGCTTCTTTCTTTTCTTGTTACCAACTCCTTGAGTAGTAGTCAGTATATTATATGAACTTTCCTGATTTAATCTTAATTCTTCCTGAACACACATACTAGTTAACTCATTCAAGTCCCACTTATCCTTATTTGTATTGTAGTGAATCTTGAATGGGCCAAATTGTGAAGGAAGAGAATTAAGAATGAACTACACAAGGAAAGATTCATCAACATTTATTCTCAACGCCTTTAGTTTGGCAGCTTTGTCAGCCGTATTGGGGATGTGATCCTGAATTCCTCGAGTACCATCATACTGAGCTGTAGTCAGTTCTTTCATTAATGTGCCAGCCAATGACTTATCAACAGATTTAAATCTGTCTTTAATAACCTTTAAATATTCACGTGCACTAGATGCAACTAGTAATGAAGTCTTTATATTATTTGCAATTGTCATACTTATGAACATTAAACTGAGCCTATCATATCTTTCCCAAGCCTTCATTTCATTGACTTGTTCCATAATACTTTTATCAGTTAATTCTCTGGGCTTTTCAACAAGCAATGCCAAATCAAGATCTAGTACACCCAATGTAAATTGCACGTACTCTAACCATTCTAAATAATTTGATCCAGAGAGTATAGGGACACTAGAAGCATGAGAATACCACTACAGGATATAAAATAACATTAATGCTTTAAGTTTTTTCAAAATATGATGAACTATTGATATCATCAATATTTAACCTTTGGGTAAAAATATTGACATATCTAGTGTTCACACAAGATCATTTATAGAGGACTGATACCATCCTCATGGAATAGTTTTAGTACCTTTAGGCTTTCTCCTTAATTTATGAAGGGCTTTCTTAATGTGGGTTGGGATTTCCTGACTCATATTCCATAATAATCCACTTAACTCATCGACTATGAAAGTACTGGGCCACTACACCATAGTCCCCATACAGTATAAGGGATCTAATCCATTGGATCTATCTGTCCTCAATTACCATGTATCTATAGTCCTTTATTCATCTAATATCCCTAAGACTATATATTGGGCATGGTATTGTCAGGCCTCATATAAAATCCATCAGAGTGTCACTCTAATTAGGTTCTCCTTGAGAACCCTTTCTCTCTCAATCCAAATGACAATGGCTAGGGATTTGCTTAAGCGAACGACATATCCCTTTCATGATATCGAGAGTAGATGATCCTCTATTGACACTCAATTGCCTTCGTAAAGTTGACAACCTGTCGTATCAGATTTGAAATTTTTCAGACCTATAAGTCTAACATCAAAGAAAGGAGTACTCAAACAAGTCATCATTGGTGTCTTAAGTCGAAGGATCAGACATACAATTGAGACTACAAAATCATTGTTTGACATTAGATATCATTAATTATCTAGTATTTTGTAAGCGGATCAATCAATGAACTCACTCTCGAATGAGCACCTGTACTATATCCTTATTGTCCCCACACGAGTGGCTATGAGACCAGCTGCCTCCATCATATAGATGGGTATACAGTACATATATCTATCTGATTATCTCGATATCCCTCTCAAGTAACTTATGACTGTGATTATTTAGTGTCTGTGTTTAAAGGTGAATCAATCTCATTATTATGATCTCATCATGATCCAATTCCCATTGTATAGATCCAAGGACATCATAATATATACAGCATATAACATAAAATGATAATATACTAATAATAATAATAATTAAAAAGATCACATAGCATGTTACACGTGCCATCACTCACGTGATTGGCTTGTAGGGCATCTATAACTAACAATCTCCCACTTGACCTAAAACCAATCACCTATGTATTTGATCCCCATCAAAACCTTGTGATGCTTAAAGATAATCTGAGATAACAACTTTATCAGTGGATTTGCAATATTATCTTTGGATGAAACTCTTTCTGTTGTTATTTCCTCATGTGCCATAATCTCTCTAATCAATTGGAACCTCCTTAGAACAATTCTGATGAGACTTGGGTTCCCTTACTAGAGTTATCACCCCATTATTATCGCTATATATGAGAATTAGTTCATTGCTACTAGGTATGACTCTCAAATCCGTGATGAACTTCTTCATCCAAGATTCCTCTTTTTTTGCTTTTGCTATAGTAATGTACTCATCTTCTGTGGTCGAGTGACTATAAGTATCTTGCTTGGAACTCTTCCAGCTTACTGCTCCTCCATTTAGGGTGAAGGTAGACTCTGAGTTTGACTTGCTATTATCAATATTAGAGTAGAAACTCGAGTATATGTAGCCCTCAACTTGGAGGCTACTTCCTTCGTATACCAGTAAAAGATCCTTAGTCCTTCTCAAGTACTTAAAGATGTACTTTACTAATTTCATGTATTCCAAATCTAGATCCACCTGATATATACTCGTGACACTCAGAGCATACCCTATATCAGGCTTGGTACATAGTATCATATACATGGTAGACCCTATCACTAAGGCATATGTATCCTATCCATGTCTATCATTTTCTCATGAGTCTTTTTTGGGACATACTCTTAACAAGTGATATTCCATGTCTTATCGGTATGAGACATTATTTTAAATTTTTCATACTAAACTTTTTGACAATAAAATCTAAGTACTTGGTTTGGGACAAATCAAGCATCCTCTTAGATCTATCTCTATAGATTCAAATCTCCAAAATGTTGAACGTTTGCCTTAAGTCCTTCATGGAGAAGTGTTTGGATAGCCAAGTCTTATCTGTGGAAAGCATTTCTATATCATTCCCAATGATCAGGATGTTATCCATATATATTACTAAGAAGGTGATAACTCTCTCACTTACCTTCCTATATACACAAAGTCATAAGATTTGATCGCCTCATTAAATTTTGTTCCAACTTTGAGAAGCTTGCTTCAGTCCATAGATAGACCTGAGCAACCTGTACACCTTATCTAGATTCTCCTTAGATATAAATCCCTTTAGCTGTATCATATACACCTCCTCCTCGAGGTTATCATTGAGGAATATAATTTTCACATCTATCTGCCAGATCTCATAGTTATAGTATGCTACAATAGCCAAAAGAATTCTGATGGATTTTAGCATTGTTACAAGTGAGAAGGTTTCGTCATAGTCAACTAATTACATTTGTCAACAATACCTTTAGCCACTAACCTTGACTTATATGTCTCCATATTTCCATCTACTCTGATCTTTTCTTGAAGATCCACTTGTAACCGATGGGTACGCTACCCTCAGATGCATCAACAAGGTTCCAAATCTTGTTGGAGTACATGAAATCCATCTCAAAATTCATGACTTCTTGCCACTTCCTAGAGTTTATACTTATAATAGCCTCCTCGTATGTTTAAGAATCGACATCATGAGTGTCCTCTCCACTGATATGTCCTACACATCTTTCAAGTGGGTGTGATATTCTGCCAAACCTATGCAAAGTTGGAACTTATGTGCTAGGTACTTGAATAGACTCGATCTCCGGAATGATGCTTGAGCTAGGTTCTCCAACCTTGCTCAACTCTATTATACTCCCATTGTTTCCATCATTAATGTGTTCCTTCTTATAGAACATAGTCCTCTTGGTACAAAGACCTTCTGATCCTCGAGATAATAGAAATAATACTCTCAAGTTTCCTTGGTATATTCCACGAACTTGCACCACTCCGTCCTTAACTCCAACTTGTCGGGGTTATGTCTTATAAGGTGGGTAGGAAAACTCCAAATCTCAACAACCTTAAGGTTGAGCTTCTTTGCTTTCTATATCTCATATGATGTAGACACTACTGACCTAGATTCAGAAGGTAAGCTATGGTCTCTATGACATGTCCCTAAAATGAGACGGGTAGGTCGGCAAAACTCATCATGGACCGCACCATGTGTAATAGTGTGTGATTCATTCTTTTTGATACACCATTAAGCTGAGGTATATAAAGAGGTGCCCATTGGGACATAATCCCATGGTCCCTAAGGAAATGGGTGAATTATGTTTAATAATTTGTTACCAATATCAAAATTTGACATTTTCTAATGTTGACATTTTCTAATGTTTGTTGTAGTAATACATTTTATTTCTTAACTAAGTCTAACTCTTCACATTTAGTATAAGAGGTTAACATGCAATTTTCATACTCATTTTTTAAAATTTCAAATTTACTAGAGAGAAAAGCATGATCCCTTTTTAGCAATTTATATTTTTTAGTAACTAATTTAAGTTTATCATACAAATCATGAAAAGATCAAGTAATTCATTATAAGGTAAATAAGATTTGTTTTAATCACTTACCTCATCATTGAGGGCCATTAGAGCATAGTTTGACACCCCATCTTCATTGGTTTTCTTCTTATCTTCGGATGCACTCGATTTGTCCTAAGTCACATTGAATGCTTTCTTCTTCTTTGGCAGCTTCTTCTTCAGTTGATAACATTTACTTTTAAAGTGCCCTGCCCTTTTATATTCATAGCAAGTTATGGTGTCCTTTTGAAGTTCATTTTTATTCTCAGATTCTTGTTTTATGAACTTCTTAAATTTTCTTGGAAGGAGTTCAAAGTTATCATCATCACTTGAGCTTTTGCTCGAGTGGTCTTCTTTTGTTCTAAGTATCATATCCTTCCTATTCTTTAGAAGGTTGTTCTCATGTTCATCATGTGCCATACAAGTCATTTCATAGGTCTTATGAGTTTTTCAAGAGGAAAATATTTCAAGTACTTTGTTTCTTGAATAGCAGTTACTTTTAGATCTTAATTTTTAAGAAGAGATCATCAAATTTTATTAACAAGCTCAAGTTAGTAAAACTTTTATTAAGTGCTTTCAAATGATTGACAACATCCATAACATGTGTAGTTTTACAAAAAACCTCACTTATCCCTTATAAAAGACCTCACTCCTTAGAAAACTTTTAATTGTAGAAGGAAGAGACTTACTAACTCAAGAGAGATTACAACTCTTTTTTCTTAAGTATTCTTTCCCTTTCTTTACTCTTTTACTTTAATCCCTTACGCAAGAAAGAGTGAGATATTTATAGGTCCTAAAAGACTTCAAAAATGGAGCTAAAATTTAAATTTTTGGGTTTTCAGGATACTTGCGGTACCACCATCCATATTGGGCGGTACTACCACCTAGCAGAGCCTGGGATATCAGGCCCTAGTGGTACTATTGCCAGCCTATGCGGTACCACCGCTTGCCAGTATTAACTGCTAGTGGTACTATTGCCTAGTCTAGGTGGTACTACTTGTTAGTTATATATGTCCTATAAGCCAATCACATGAGTAATGATACTTGTGACATGCTATAATAATCTCTTTGATAATCATTATTGGTATTTTCTCACATTATATTTCTGGATATATATTGTAATGTCCCTGGATCTATACAATAGGAATTGGATCATGATGAGATCATGATAATAAGATCGATTCACCTTTAAATATAAATCTAAAATCATCATAGTCATAGATTATTCGAGAGGGACATCAAGATAACTGGATAGACCAGTGTATTGTATACTTATTCATATGATGGAGGCAGCTAGTCTCATAGTCGCTTGAGTGGGGACACTAGAGATACAGTGCATGTGCTCATTAGAGAATGAGTTCACTGATTGATCCGCTTATGGAATGCTGGATAGATAATGATATCAAATGTTAGACAACAATTTCATAGTCCTAGTTGTGTATCTACTCCTTAGACTTGAGACATCAAAAATACCTTAGTACTCCTTTCTTTGATGCTAGACTTACAGGTTTAGAAAGGTCCAAACCTGGTACAACCAATTATCATGATTGGTAGTCAACCATTTGAAGGCAATTGAGTGTCAACAAAGGATCATCCACTCTCGGTATTTAAGAGGAATATCCTGTGTGCTTGCTTAGATAAAATCCCTAGTTAGGGTCGGTCAGATTGAGAGAGGAGTTTTCTGGGAGAATCTAATAAGAGAAAGACTCAGAAGGATTTCATATGTGGCCTGACAGTATCCATCCCAATATAAAATCTTTGGAATATTAATTGGATGAGGGACTATAGATACTCGGTAACTATGAATAGATAAATCCGATGGATTTGATCCTCCTCTACCGTATGGAGACTATGGCGTAGTGGTCTAGTACGTCCATAATCGATATGTCAAGTAAATTATTATGAGGATAATAATTTACTATATCAAAAGGAGTTCTTATGGGAGCGACTCATGGCCACCTCGGTATCGGGCCTAGAGGGTCACACATATATAGTATATGTTGCTACGGGTATAGGTGCGAATATGAGATATTCACGGTCTGGATCCTATGCATGATATCTAATATGACTAAATAATTGGATAGAGATCCAATTCCCAATATGAATAGAATTCATTCAGGAATATGCTCATTCACCTCTATAAATAGGAGGCACTCTTTTGTTCATAGGCTAGAGCCAAAGGAGAGGAGCTAGAGAAGCCTCCTATTTCTCTTTAGATTGTTTATCCTCCTCCTTAGCCTGAGAGTGTGGAGAGGCTGATCCCGCAGTTGAGGAGCCTGGTTGCCTACCGCATTTGCCTTATGAATTACCACTAGAGAGGAGTACGTGAATGGTCCATCTTCTCCGTTGGATCTGGAAATTTGATTCTCATAATATATATCTCAAGTCAAGAAATCAAATGAAACTTTATGATTTGGTTGGAAAAAATCTCATTCAAATTAAAATAATCAAAATCACTTTTGTAGTTCAAGAGATTAAAAAATAATGGTATACATAGATTTATCACTTTATCTCTTATTTAAAACTTGATAGGATAGAAACGTTTTCAAGAAAAACATATTTTACTTTTGTGTTTCAATTTATGTAATTTATTTCATACAAGAATGTCTTTATCTTTTATGGCAAATCCATGCATTATCGTTTAAAACCAAAAAAAGTATCATTTTAAAAGAAATCATCAAAATCCTTAATATAACACATTAAAATAATAAAATATTTTCAATCAAAAGCTTTAATTTATTATAATTGAAACAAAGATCACCATGTTTCAATTTTTTGATTCAAATATTTTCTTTATTTTTGTTATTTTTGGATAGTCAGCTTGAAAAATGTGTTTGATCTCAAGTCATGTGCCGTGAGCCTCCACTATCAGATACCATTTCATACTCCTAGCCTTTATTTGTAGATAAAACTATAATGAATGAGGTTATAGTTTAGGTACCTATTTGATTTTGGCTCAATCATGAAATGCTCTTCCAAAGTTTTACTAATGACATTTGGTTGTTTATGGTTCCTTTAAAAACCTAAACCAACTTATGTGAACTATACCTTCTAATTGAGCATCTATAGGCAAAATGTCCAAGTCTACCATAAAAATTATATTTATTTTTGGGTAAAGAATATAATGTGGGTCCTTTTAAAAAGATAGTTGGCTTTAAAATTATATTACCCACAAAGCCAATACCTTCCTTTCTATAAACATAACCCTTATCGGCAAGGATCATGTTTAGAGATTTGTTATTTATTTTAAACTTTTCTAAGGTTTATTATAGTATGATATTTTTCTTTTTTATTACATCAAGTATTTCACATTTAGAGCAATAAATGCATGGTGCTGATGTTCTATAAACATAACCCTTATCGGCAAGGATCATGTTTAGAGATTTGTTATTTATTTTAAACTTTTCTAAGGTTTATTATAGTATGATATTTTTCTTTTTAATTATATCTAGTATTTCACATTTAGAGCAATAAATGCATCGTGCTAATGTTTCATATAAGGTTTCAAGTTTACTAACAAGTAATGCATGATCTTTTTTGAGTAATTTATAATTTCTACTAATCTTTCTAAATTCATCAAATAATTCATGAAAATCATTTAGCAACTCATTAAATATAAAAGAGGCTTCATGTGAGTTACTAACCTTATCATAGATGGCCATGAGTGCGTGGTTTGCTAGTTCTTCTTGGTTGTCCTCTTGATCTTCAGAGTGCCCCGGCTTCTCGCATTCATTGTAAGAGATTGTGTCTTCTTTGATTTCATTTTTATTCTTAATATCTTGTTTTATTTTATTATTTTTCATGAATTTTTTAGGTTCTTTTGTCATAAGTTTAATGTTACAGTCCTCATCACTCGAGATTTCACTCGAGGAGTTTTCTTTTGTTCTCAGTTTAATGTCTTTCCTATTTTTTGGAAGGTGTTATTCTTTTATTCTTAGTTTAATGTCCTTTCTATTCTTTAGACGATATTATTCTTTTTTTCTTAGTATCAAATTCTTCCCGTTCTTTTGAAGTTTATTCTCATGTTCATCTTTACATGTCTTTTTATGATTATATACTAAGAGATTCATTTTTGATTCATTTACTTGTGCTTTTGTGTGTGACTTCTAATGTGTGCTATATATCAAAAGCAGAATCACAAGCAGATACCCGATTAAATTCATTTTTGTCCAAAGCACAAAACAAAACATTCATATCTTTGGCATTTAAAGAAAATATCTTTCTTTCATAATCATTCCAATCATTTATAGGATTGGAAGACTTTTGAAAGTCATTTTCAACTAAATTCCATAACTTAAAATCTTTAAAAATAAAAAAAATTCTCATTCTAGTTATCCAGTAAGTGTAGTCCATCTCCTTGATCATAAGAGGATGTGTAATAGAATGACTCTCATTAATGTTAGAGAATTAGTGCAAGTGATAAAAATTCGATTTGAAAAATTTTGCTAGAAGTAAAATTGAATCGAAAGTGCTTTTGTTGGAACTCGTTAAGAGCAAATAAGTTAGAGAGTAATTTTAAAGGCGAAACCAAAAAGAGAAGTTTGAGCTTTTCTTAGAACTAATTAATAGCAACTAAGTTGAAGAGCAAAATTAAAATAAGACAAGATAGAGATGCTCATAGTATTTTTATAGTGGTTCGATCAAACTGACATACGTCCACTCCTGAGTCCTCCTTCATCGAGGCTCGCTGGTGTTCACTAATAATCTTCTTTCAAGAGTGACAATCAACTACCTCTTATATACCTTTCTCCTTTTCACAGGCTTAGGAGAACAACCTTTACACCCTTATTTTCTCAGGCTGAGGATATCAACATTTACAACTCAACTTTAGCCCTTTCCTTTAACCATAATTCACTCTTACACAATAGGGAGGGAACTCTCACAAATTCACCATAATTTTCTCTTTCTTTATTTATGTTTTCTTTTCTTTTCCTTACACTTGCCTCCCATCTCATGCAAGAATACTTGGTATACTTATAGACCTCAATTGGTTTAAGAAATTAGAGCCAAAATTTAAACATTCTCTGGAAAATCTGGGTACGGGCAATACTATCGCTGGCACCGATAGTACTACCATCAAAAGTGCCCAGTTTTAGGTGATGATGATACTATCACCACTTGGGCGATCCCACCACCTTGTGTAATACTACCGCAACCCACCAGCAGAAACTTGAAAACTCGTTTCGTACCCAAGTCGTACCTCATTTTGATCTCCTTCTAAGTCAATGAAAAGAGCTCTATCATGAGCTCAAATCAAACCCAAAGTAGACCCGATTGGTGTTTAATTTAAGTTAGTAGGATTTCTCTAAAACTAGTAGGATTTCTCTAAAACTAACTCAAATCAAGATGCTAATTATAACATACTAAGATAAACAATTATAATCGATCTTGTTATCTGGTACGTCGATCGATCTTTTGAACTCCCGACAAACTTCCCCTCTAGCGAACTCATAACAAGCACCCCATCATATTCCGGTGAACTCCTGACGTACTCCTAATGAGTTCACAATCATCTTCAGTAACCTTCTAATGAAATCTCGATGAGCTCCCACTACATCGTCTATGTTAGGATCAATTGGCATTGGGGGGGGGGGCGCGGGCGGTGAATTAGTACAGGAGAAATAGTGCTCGTTTAAAAAACTTGCTTTTGTAAAGTAGAGAGTGAACAATGGAAGCTTTTTTTTATATTTCGACAAAACCAATTTAAGGCTGATTTGAAAGAAGTAGAGAGATTGAGGCTTGTACCTAAATAGAGAGTAATTAAGAGCAATGAAATGTAACGAGTAAATTAATTAAAGCACACTCACATTTATAGTGGTTCGGCCCCAATAGGCCTATGTCCACTCCACGAGTCCTCCGCAGTGAGGCACATCAGCGTCTATTATTGATCTCTTTTGGGTGAAGATCAAACCCTTACAACTTGAGCTTACAAGGGAGATAAGAACTTTACAACTCTTAGCTCACTCTCTTCCTCTTTTCTTTTTCTTACAATTCATATAAGTTTTCATAAAATTTTTATCCCAAAATTGTTGTGTGGAATGTAAGAAAACTTGGGGTATTTATAGGCCAGGCCCCAAATAGCCTCAAAATTTAGAGCCAAAATTCAAACATATCCGAAAAACCTGGGTACAGGCGGTTCACCTGTCGGCACCGACGGTGTAACTGCCAAAAGCACCTTGACAACAGGGTATGGGCGGTTCAGCCATCGTCAGTCGCTCGAATGTACCGCCATTCACCGGTGGTTTAGTCATCAGAATTTTTAGAAAAGTGGTTCCCTCTACTTTTGAATTCTGACTTGAACCTTAAGTTGACCAATTCTCTGGTCAACTAATTGAGCTCAACCCGAGCTCAATCAAATCCCTTTAGTGGATACGATTGCTTTATTGAGTTAATTTGAATTTTTTCTAAATCAAACTCAATTATGACTCAATCCCTAACTATGACTCAATGATTACAACCATAATGATCATCAAACTAAATAATGACTTAACTCCCGCCAATCCGATAGCCTCTGGTGCTCTTGCGGTGTGTCTTATGGTCTTCTTCCGGCGATCTCCCGGTGTGTTGCAAGTGAGCTTCCCGATCCCTTCGGTGAACTCCTGGTGAGGTCCTACTACATCGTCCGAACCTTGGCCTAATGCCCAAGCTTGATCCTGGTCCAGTATCTGGCTATCACTCAATTCTTCTATCGTAGTTAGACATGCAATATTTCCTCTAACACACACATGTTAGATTAAATACTCATCAATTGATTTCATCATCAAAAATCCAAGTTTCAACAATTTCTCCCTTTTTGATGATGACAATCAATTGATGATGGGAGTTAAACCTTACTCACCCTAAATCTATGCTATAATTAAGGAAAACTTAAATTCAAGAGAACCACTGAATTCAAGTATCATGAAGTAATTAATATTTTAAGTAAATAATATTTCAAGGATTGCAATGAAACACTCATATATCAACAAAAATTTACTTTTAAATTATCAAGTCATCAACTCATCAAGGATTTTTATGAATTTCAAAAATTTAAAAATCTTCCCTTAAGTTATTAACTATTTTTTCCTTTTATTTATCAACAAACAAAGAGAAATGCCCTTGGTACATAAGTCATTATATAAGTCATCAACATCTATTTCTCCTCCTTTATCATCAACAAAAAAGTGAAATATAGGACTAATGATTTTAAGGCACATGAGTCTTTGCTCTCCCTTTATAAAATACGATATGAGCCATAAAAAATTTTCTTTCTCTTGTGAAAAAAGAAGGAAAGAAAATAAGGGAGGAGTTGTAAAACATAATTAAGAAGAGCTCTCAATTTTGTACATACGAATTTTAAAAAGAAAATTTCAAAGATAAGCTCAAAAATCCAATAAGATTCAAAAATTTAGGAGCTACTCATGTATTTAAAATCATCTCATGTAATTTCAAGTAAACATAGCAAATAAATCTGTAAAATAGTAAAATATTATTTTTTTAATATAAATTTTCTCCCCTTTTTTGAACATTAGGATAAAAAACATGGAGAGAGTTTTCAAGACATTATCACAAAAAAAAGGAACTTAATTTCAAGTAATTCATATATTTTCGTGATTTAGCATTTCAAGTTCTCTTTTAAGAAAATCAAATTATTCTTCATTTAAAGATTTTGTAAAAATATCTACTAATTGATACTTAGTGTCAATAAATTTCAAGGAGATATCTTGACAATTTACATAATCTTTTATAAAATAATGTCTAATGTCAATATGTTTGGTTCTTGAATGTTGAATATGATTTTTTGTTAAATATATAGCACTTGTTTATCCCATTTTATAAGAATATTTTTTAATTTCATTTCGTAATCTTCTAGTGTGTTTTTCATTCAAATGACTTGGACACAACATGCACTAGCTGTAATGTATTCTGCTTCCGTAGTAGATAAAGCTACTGGATTTTATTTCTTGGAAGTCCAAGAAATAAGTGCATGCCCTAAAAACTTGATATGTCTTAGTAGTTCTCTTTCTATCTATTCTACATCCACCAAAATCGACATCTGAATAAGCAATCAAGTCAAAGTTCTTTCATTTTAGATATCATAATCTTAGTTTTGAAGTTTCTTTTAATATCTAAAGATTTATTTAACTGCTTTCAAATGAGAGAGTTTAAGATTAGATTGAAACTATGCACATAATCCAACACTAAATATGATATACGGTCTAGTAGTAGTTAAATATAATAAACTTCCTATCATTCCTTTATAAGATTTTTGATCAAAGTTTTATCATGTATTGTCTAAGTCCAACTTTGAAGATGTGCTCATGGGAGTGTTTAATGCTTTAGCATTTTCCATCCCAAAACATTTTATCAAGTTCAAGGTGTATTTAGTTTGACTAATAAAGATGTCATCATCTAGTTGTTTTATTTGTATTCCTAAGAAGAATGTTAACTCACCCGTTAGGCTCATTTCAAATTCTTGACTCATTTATTTAGCAAAAGACTCATATAAAGATTCATTTATAGATCTAAAAATAATATCATTAACATAAATTTGAATAACTAAAAAATTATTTTTAAAATACTTAAAAAATAATATGGTATCAACCTTGTCTTTAGAAAATTTATTTGAAATAAGAAAAGAGCTAAGACTTTCATACCAAGCCCGAGGGGCTTGTTTTAATTCATAAAGAGTTTTTATAAGTTTGAAAACATGATTAGTAAGAAGATTATTTTTAAAACAGGGGGGTTGTTCAACATACAATTCTTCGAAAATGAAACTATTTAGAAAGGCACTTTTAACATTAATTTGAAATAACCTAAAATTTTTAAAAGATGTAAAGGCAAGGAGCATCCTTATGGCTTCAAGTCTAGCCATGGGAACAAATGTTTCATCATAATCAATTCCTTATTCTTGGTTAAAATCTTTGGCCATTAATTTAGCCTTGTTTCTAACCATGATACCATTTTCATCTTACTTATTTCTAAAGGCCCATTTAGTACCAATCACTAAATGGTCATTAGGTCTAGGAACAAGCTCCTATACCTTATTTCTCTCATATTGATTAAGCTTTTCATGCATTGCATTAACCCAAGAATTATGTCTTAGGGCCTCATCAATGTACTTTGGCTTGATTTGAGAAAAAAATATGGTATTTACATAAAAATTCTTAAAAAAAGATCGAGTTTTAACTCCTTTTGATGTTTCTCCTATTATAAGCTCCTTAGGATGATCATTCACATACTTCTATTCCATGGGTAAGGGTTTGGAAGTAGATTCATCTAAGTTACTTTTAGGAGTATTATCATTTAAATTCAACATACCAAGATCAATTTAATCATCAAAATCAATCTTCTTAAATTTGGAAAACTCATTAAAAACAACATGAACAAATTATTATATTACTAATGTTCTTTTATTAAAAACACAATAATCTTTTGAAATAGAAAAATAACTTAGAAAAATGCTTTCATCAGATTTTGTATCAAATTTTCCTAAAACGTTCTTCCCATTTAAAATAAAACATTTGTAACTAAATATTTTAAAATAAAAAATATTAGATTTTTTACCATTCCACAATTAATAAGGAGTTTTAGTTAGCAATGGTCTTACAAAAATCCTATTTAAAACATAACATACCTTATTAATGGCTTCGACCCAAAAATATTTGGATAGACTAAGTTCATTCAATATTGTTCTAGCCATTTCTTGTAACCTCTTATTTTTACTTTTTACTACTCCATTTTATTGTGGATTTTATAGAGTAGAAAAAGTATGAATAACCATTTGATTCACAAAAAAATTAAAAATCATTGTTTTGGAATTCTTCATTATGATTACTATGTATTGAAGAAATCATACATCTTTTTTTATTTTAAATAATTTTATAAAATTTTACAAAATATTTAAATGTATCACTTTTATGTGCCAAAAAATAGGTCAAGTGTATCTACTAAAAATCATTCACTAAAACAAATACATATTTGCTACCACCTAACCTTATAATGTCAATTGTTCCAAATAGATCCATATGGATTAATTGAAGTGGTATAGATGTACTTATTTGATTTTTCAACTTAAAGCTACTCTTTATTTATTTTTCTAATTGATAAGTATCACATACTTTGTCTTTGATAAACTTAAGATTAGGTAAGCCTCTTACTAGATCCTTGGTAGAAATTTGGTTTAAAAGTTTTATGCTAGTATGACCTCTCTTATACAAAATCCAAGTATCATCATTCAAAGTCGAAAAATAAGTTTTATCATAAAATCTTTTAATATCTATGGTGTACACATTATTGTTTCTTGAGGCAATCAAATACTTATTTTTATGTGACAATTCAATTATGCAAGCATTAGGTTAAAATTTAACCACATATCCTTTATCATATTATTGGTTGATACTAAGCAAATTATATTTCAAGTCATCAACTAACAACACATCTTTAATCAAGAGGTTTGATATGTTACCATAGTTCCTTTTCTAATAATTTTACCTATATTGTTGTCTCCAAAAGTGACAACTCCTTTACTTAAGCTGGTGAGCTTAGAAAAATAAGTTGGATCTCTAGTCATGTGCCTTGAGCATCTACTATCAAGATACCACTTGGTGCTCCTAGCTTTAGTTTGGAGATAAACTACAAGAAAAATATTTTTTATTTAGGTACCCATTTTACATTGTGTCATTCATAAAGAACTTTATCTTTCTCTTCTAATCATTTTTTATTATATGAAGTTCCCTTGGGAACCCAAACTAATTAGTGTGGACTACATTTCCTAAATAGACATTTGTTTTGATTTAGGTAACTATTTAACATTGGGTCATTCATGACATGTTCTTCCTATTTTCGCTAATGGCTTAAGGTTGTTTATGATTCCTTTAGGAACCCAAATTAACTTATGTGGACTATAATTTCTAAATAAACATTTGTAGGTATTATGTCCTAATTTTTTATAAGAATTATATTTAACTCTTGGTGGCACATTTAATGTAGGTCATCTTATGAATATGGTTGGCTTTTGTTGAATATTTCCAACAAAGCCTATGCCATGTTTATTATTGTTATGACCCTTATTGGCAAGGATCATATTTAGGGATTTATTCCCTATCTCAAATTTTTCTAATGTAGTTTTAAGCATACAATTCTTAACATTATCTAGCATATCGCATTTTAAACATGGTTTAGGTGAAGCTAAGGAGTCATGCATTTCATAAAGTCTTTTAACTATCAAATCATGATTAACTTTAAGGAGTTTAAAAGACTTGCTAAGTTTTCTAAACTCATTAAATAAATCATTAAACATGCTTGATAATTCTAAAAATGAAAAAATCTAAAGACTCACTAACCTTATATTCGATCGCCATTAAAGCAAGGTTCTCCACTTCTTAGTTGAGCATTTGATCTTTGGAGCTTCTTGGCTTCTTGCATTCATAGCAAGAGGTTGTATCCATAATTTTTATAAGGTTCAAGTTCATTAATTTTTTCAGTTTATTTTTCAAAAGTTCATGTCCAAGGTTCTCATCACTCGAGATTTTACTCGAGGAGTCATATGTCATTCTTAGTATCATTCCTGTTCTTTGGAAGGTATTCTTCAAGTTCATTTTTGTAATGCATTTCATTAATTGATTCATTTATATTAGTTGTGCTTTCATGTATGATTTTCAAAGTATGTCAAATATCGAAAGTCGAATCATAAGCAAAAACACGATTAAACTCATTCATATCGAGAGCACAAAGCAAGACATTCATAGCCTTTGCGTTCAAGAGAAAGTCTTCTTCTCCAAATCATTCCAATTATTCATTAGAAAAGAATACTTTTCAAATCCGTTTAAACTACATTCCAAAAATCAAAGTCCAAAGAGATGAGAAAAATATGCATCCATGTTTTCCAATATGTGTAATCCATCCCATTGAACATGGGTGGACGTAAAATGCAATGTCCCTCATTCATGCCAAAATAAGTCATTTACTCAAGTGGGTGTTAATCCAAAGAGTAATAACATTGCTCCGATACCACAATTGGCACTAAGAGGTGAATTAGTGCAACCTAAAATTTTTCTTTCTAAGGCAAAAGCTTTTTGAATAAGATAGAATAGGAAATTTGAAGCTTTTTGTTTTTAATAAAATAAGTGAGTGATTAAAAGTAAGTTGTTAAGGAAGCCGAAAAGATAATCACGTTTGAGAAAAAGAATTTATCGTCTTACTTTCAAGGAGTTTAATTAAGTTAGAAACATCAATTCAACAACATTCAAGTAATGCAAGTATGAAATACTTACAACTTCATAGTGATTCAGTGCCAACGTCCACTTCCGAGTCCTCCTTTTTAAGATACATCGGCATCCACTACCAATCTTCTTTGGGTGAAGATCAAACCCTTATACTTGAGCTTACAAGGGAGATTAGATTTACAACTCTAAGCTCTCTCTCTTACCCATTTTCTTTTTCTTATAATTCTCACACAATATTTTCTCAGAATATAATCCCCCAAAAGTGTTGTATTGAACGTAAGAAAACTTGGTATATTTATAGGCCCCAAATTGGCTTTAAAAGCGAAGCCAAAATCTAACCGTATCCGAAAACTCTGGGTACATGTGATTTACCCACCGTCAGTAGCTGGCTGCCGCTCAGATTCTATGGTACGGGCGATTCACCCGCCACTTGGGCAGTTTACCCATTGAAAGCTACTGCCCGTTGCCCGAATTCTATGGTATGGGCAGTTCAACTGCCGCTCACCGGTGGTTTACCCGTCGAAATTTTTGTAAAAGTGGTTCCCTCCACTTTTCGAATTCCAACTTGACTTTTACGTTGACCAACTCTTTGTTCAATTGATTGAGCTCAACCAAACCCAGCAGTGGATCCAGTTGCCTCATTGAATTGATTTGGATTCCTTCCAAATTCAACTCAATTAGAACTCCAACCCTAACTATGACTCAATGATTACAACACTTAATGACTAATTAAGACTAATTAAGACCTAACTCCCGCATACTCCGACAACCTCCGGTAATCTTATGGTAAGTCCTTCGGTCTTCTTTTCGGCGATCTCCCTTCGCGTTCCCAGCGAGTTTTCCAATTCCTTCAGCGAATCTCCTAGCGAACTTTCGATGAGATCCCACCGCATCATCCGAACTCGGCCTGATGCCTAGGCTTTGTCTTGGCCCATCATCTGATTGTAACTACATTGATCCTGTCATAGTTAGACCTACACGATGCTTACTAATTATGACTTAATTAAATATAATCATAATTACCAAAAATATCCATTACAAGACCATCTCGACTCTCGGTAAGCTTTTCGACTACTCTCGACAATCTTTCGGTAAGTCTCGGTCTTCTTCTAGCGAACTCCCTTGTGCCATCTTGGTAAACTCCCGATACCCTCGGTGAGCTTCTGACACACTCTTGGCAAATTCCCAAAGCATCGACTCGATGCATGGACTTAACCTTGGCCAACCCTAATTGTAATAATCCTTCTATCGTAATTAATCCTGCATCAATCAACTCTAACAATCCTGTTAGATCAATAATCCATCAATAGTGTCATCATCAAAATCCGTGATTCAACATACAAGGCCTTGCTAGTATAGGCAAGGGGTCGGCCATTTTGCATTAGGATAGCTCTAATTCTAACTCCGGAAGCGTCAACCTCAATCACGAAGGGTCAGTTGAAATCAGGCAGCGCTAGGACCGGTGTCATAATCATAGCTTCCTTGAGCTTGTCGAAGACTGTGGAAGCTTGGTACGACTACTAGAAGGAGTCTTTTTTCAGTAGGGAAGCGAGTGAGGCACTGATCTTTCCATAATCTTTCACAAACTTCCGATAGTAGTCCATAAGTCCGAGGAAACCACATAGTGATTTCATGTTTGTGAGTCTCGACCAACTTTACATCGCTTCAATGTTTATCGGGTCTACCACCACTCCATTTTTCGATATAATGTACCCAAGACACTCCACTTTTTACTGTAAAAAGTTACACTTTGATGGTTTAACATAAAGGGTGTTGTCTCGAAGAATAGTTTGAACAATTCGTAAGTGCTCAAAATGTATATAAAGTGTAGGGCTGTAAATGAGAATGTCATCAAAGAATACCAGAATAAATCTGTATAAAAACCTCTAGAAAATATTATTCATCAAGCTTTGAAAGGTAGAAGGAGTATCCATAAGTCTGAAGGGCATTACCAAAAATTTGTAGTGGCCGTTATGTATTCAGAATGCTGTTTCTAGAACATCTTCAGAGCATAACCGAATCTGATGGTACCCGGAACAGAGATCCAATTTAGTGAAGACTCGGGCTCCCTTTAGTTCATCCAAGAGCTCATCTACTACTGGTATGAGATATTTATCTTTGATTGTGATGGTGTTCAAAGCTCGGTAGTCAACGCACATCTGTCACGTACCATCATTCTTACACACTAGCAACACCAGTGAGGAGTAGGGCTACAGCTTGGCCAAATTACTTTAGTTTCGAGCATCTCCTTAATGATGTTCTCAATCTCATCTTTCTACAAATGAGGATAGTAGTACGATCTTGAGTTTGCCGGAGGTTTGCCCGAAAGTATAGGGATGTGGTGATCATGCTACTGGGTAGGGGGAAGTCCATGCGGCTCGGCGAAAACATCGACGAATTCATCCAATAATTGGGCAAGCTTAGGATCTACAATTTGCTTGATGGTTACTAGATATGTATCAAAAAACTATTATATATCTTGTGCAAAACTTTCTCTATCCATTGCGTCAAAACGATGGAGATATGGCTCCCACGCTTGCCTCATAAGGTGACCTGTCTACCTTTACAATAAAACTTCATAATCAACTTAGAGAAATTCCAAGAGATGTCACCTAACATTATTAGCCATTCGATTCCGAGCATGGCTTCATAATCGTCAATGGGTAGGAGGAAGAAGTCGACTGTAATCTCTTGGTCTTGTAAAAGCAATTTCACCCGGGCACCATTGGTCGCACTTAAGGATCCGACCGTCGGTGACCTTTACGTTGAATTTGTTGTAACCTTCAATTTAAAGCGCCATACGAGTAGCAACCTTGCTGTTGAGAAAGATATTTTTGCTGCTCGTATCTATGAGAATGGTAATGGGTTGTTGCTTGAGAAGTCCTCCCACTTTCATTGTCTGCAGGTTGGAGTAACCAGCTAGTGCATGCACCATAAAATCGGCTGATTGGGGCTTTTCCTCCGTGTCTTCATCTTTAGGTTCAAGTTTTTCTTCATATAGTTCGATGTCCTCATCCTCTGCTTATTTTATCACAAGAAGCCACCCCTTTTTGTAGTGATATTCACAGCTCCATGGTTCATCGCAGTACCAATATAACCCCTTGGCAGATCGCTCCCGAAGCTCGTCTCTTATCAATTTTTTAGGTGCAGGGGCTCGGATGGCAGTATAGGGGGGTGAAGGCTGCGGCATTACTGGTCAGGGAGTGACCCTAGTCCTTCAGGCTTCGTGATTCAGTCGTTCTTCTTGTAGCCGTGCGAAGGAAATAACCGCCATAAGGGTGTAAGGTTGTTGCAGCTTCACTTGTTCTCGTATCTCCAACTTTAAGCCCGCAATGAAGGTTCCTGAAAGTTGCTTTTCAAACTAGTCACAAGTTTGGTTAGATAATCGCTCAAACTTTATTTAGTACTATTGTATATTGGTGGTTTTTCGAATCTTTGCCAATTGTCCATCGATGTTCTTGAAATTGGTCAGTCCGAAGTGGTTCAATAATCCCTCCTTGAATTGCCGCCAGGAAGGGCCTCCATGGGTATGCTCGAACTAATTAAATCATTGAATTGTGTCCTCTTCAAGATGGATGGCTGCAATCTCCACCATGGAAGCATTAGTGGTGCGGTGGAATCGGAAGTAGCGCTCCGCGCATGAGATCCAACCGATCGGGTCTCATTCTTCCCATCTAGGGAAGCTACCCTCATGCATGGATTATATGGATCGGTTATAGTGCCTCCTCGCTCCTAGAATTCTTCTCTTCGATCTAAAGTTTCCCCTTGCTGTGATTTCCTTGGGCTCGGTGGTCGGCCCATGCTAAGTTCAACGAAGATAGTCCGAATTTTCTCCTCTATGCGGGTTTCAAAGGCTTCAAAGTTAGCATTAAGGGCCTCCTCTAGATCTATGATGTTGAGGTCTTACTTTTGTTGTCAGGTTAAAGGCATGGGAGGTTTCGGAGGAAGGGTGGCCGAAAGGATGGTAGGATTGGTGAGGTAGTAGGCTATGGTTAGGGCTATTTTTAGGGCTAATTTGTATTGGTTTGTGGGAGCGGTTTGGTAGGGTTTTTGGGTTAGGATGGTAGGGATTGAAGATGAGAAGCAGATAGTCCAAAACCCAAGAAAAGACAGCATAAAATCTGATGGAAGTCAACAAAAAAAATGCTATATACGTGTTGTCCTACTGAACAGAATTTGCGTCGGAGAAACAATGAGTTCTCGATGTAAATTCCAAAGAAAATCTGAAGAAAATATGCAGAATTTTGATAGTAAAACCTTGGTTTGGATGTGAGTAATAGTAATAATTTAGATTGACGAAATTTTGGCAATGTAACGATAGGAAAATTGATCCAGGGATAGAAGGTAGATTCTCCATCGTAAAAATCTAGCAATATGCGATAATGAATTATAGCACAACAAGATCGGTCTCAAAGGAAAAATTTTCCAAAGATAAATCTTAGATGAAAGCTAAGTTGATCTATGAGATGGTGTAAAATTTTTGTCCATAACAGATATGCAATAAATTAATTTCAAGAAGCCTATATGCGGTTGAGAAATTTCGATAGCGTTTCCCTTTCGCAACGATGATCACATTTGTGAAGATAGAAATTTGTAGCGAGGACAAGATAGAAAAGCTTCTTTGGTAGCAAAGATAAGGACTTGCAGTAGTAACAAGGTGTGAGTGGTGGAATTTTACCAGGTCTTTAATTCAAACACAAGGGGGCAACGACAAACTGATTGATCTATGATTTGGGGTGGAAGATGTGTTGGGAAACCTCAGCGGGAGCATCACATGTGCAGTGGAAATCAAAACAAAAATTGATTTTCCATGTAGATTAAATCGTCATGCAAAAGATTGGGGTCGTGAAAAAAATATAAAAACTGAAAAACCACGATGTGTAAGAGATTGATTTTACCTAGGAAGATCATATATCCCTGTATTCTAGATCCGGATGGAGAAGATAAAGGAGGTCAAACATCCTCCTCTCTAGCGATATCCAGACAATAGATCTCTATAGCGAAACTCCTCCAATCTGATCTCACAACTCTTACATAGAGGGAGAGAAGAGAATAGGAGGTGGTGGCTAAAGCCTATCAACCATGAGTGTCCCCTCCTATTTATAGAGAGCCACAAAAAAACCTAGGGCTCCTTCCTTAGTGTGTATTGGATCTTCATCCAATTATCACTAACTTTGTATTATTGGATCTCCATCCAATAATCTCCTTAGGCCTCTATGGGCCTTAATCAAGAAGCCCATTAGCATAGGGTCTTATCTAATGAAAATAGGGGCTAATTGGATCTCCATTCAATCCTCTATTCGCTGAAGCATCCACCATATGTGTGTGACCCTCTAGGTCCAATACCGAGCTGGCTGTGAGTCACTCCAATTAGAATTCCTTATGATATAGTGAATTATTATCCCAATAATAATTCTCTTAACTCATCGACTATGGATGTACTAGGCCACTACGCCATAGTCCCCAAACGGTATAGGGGGATCGAATCTATCGGACCTATCTGTCCTATCTGTCGACAATTATCGTGTATCTATAATCCCTCATCCAACTAATATCCCAGAGATCATATATTCGACATGGTACTGTCAAGTCACATACGAAATCTGTCAAAGTCTCGCTCTAATTAGATTCTCCCAGAGAACTCTTTCCCTCTCAATCCAAATGACCCTGGCTAGGGATTTGTTTGAGCAAACACATATGTGATATTTCTCTCATGATACCAAGAGTGTATGATCCTCTATTGACACTCAATTGCCTTTGTAAAGTTGGCTACCAATCTCGACAACCAGTTGTACTAGATCTAGAACTTTCCAAACCTGTAAATCTCGCGTTAAAGAAAAGAGTACTCATACAAGGCATCATTGGTGTCTCAAGTCTAAGGGCCAGATACACAACTGGGACTATGAAATCGTTGTCTGATATTAGATATCATTAATCATATAACATTCCATACGCAGATCGATCAGTGAACTCATTCTCCAATGAGCACCTATATAATATCCTTAGTGTCTCCACACAAGTGGCTATGAGACCAATCGCCTCCATCATATGGATGGGTATATAGTATACCGGTCTGTCTGGTTATCTCGATGTCCCTCTCAAGTAACTTATGACTAGGATAATTTAGGATATGTGTTTAAAGGTGAATCGATCTCATTGTCGTGATCTTATCACGATCCGATGCCTATTGCACAGAACCAAGGACATCACAGTATATATGTTACAAATAATGTAATGTGAGAATATGCCAATATTAATCATAACTAAAAAGATCACGCAGTGTGTCACACATGCCATCACTCACATGATTGGCTTACAGGGCACTTGTAACTAGCAATCTCCCACTTGACCAAAAGCCAATCACTTATGTGTCTGATCCCCATCAGACCCCTGTGACGCTCAAATACAATCTAAGATAGCGGCTTCGTTAGTGGATCTGCAATATTATCTTCGGATGGAACTCTTTCCATTGCTATATCTTTATGGGTCATAATCACTCTAATCCACCAGAACCTCCTCAGAACAATTCTGATGAGACGTGGGTTCCCTTACTAGATCAATCGCCCTGTCGTTGTCGCAGTATATGGGAATCGGCTCCATGCTACATGGAATAACTCCCAAATCTCTAATGAACTTTTTCATTTACACCCCTTCTTTTGCTGCTTTTACCGCAATAACGTATTCTGCCTCTATAGTCAAGTCAGTAGTAGTATCTTGCTTGGAACTCTTCCAGCTTACTACTCTTCTATTTAGGGTGAAAACATACCCTGAATTTGACTTGCTATCATCAATGCCATACTGAAAACTCAAGTTCGTGTAGCCCTCAACCTAGAGGCTACCTCCTCTATATACCAGTAAAAGATCTTTAGTCCTTCTCTAGTACTTAAAGGTATACTTTACTGCCTTTTAGTGTTCTAAACCTGGATATGCTTGATACCTCGTCACCCTCAAAGCATGTGCTATATCAGGCCTAGTACATTGCATCACATACATGATAGACCCTATCAATGAGGCATAAGGTAACTTATCAATGTCTGTCCTTTCTTTAGGAGTCTTTGGGGACATACTCCTAGAAAGTTATATTCCATGTCTCATCGGTATGAGACCTCTCTTGGAATTCTCCATGCTGAACCTTTTGACAATGGAGTCCATGTACCTGAATTGGGATAAGTCAAGCATCCTCTTTGATCTATTTCTATAGATCAGGATCCCCAAAATATAGGATGCTTCCCCCAAGTCTTCTATGGAGAAGTTTTTGGATAGCCAAGCCTTTACTGTGGAGAGCATTCCTACATCATTTCCAATGATTAGGATGTTATCCACATATAGCACCAAGAAGGTGATAGCACTCCCACTTATCTTCTTGTACACACAAGGCTCATTTTCATTCTTAACGAAGTTATAAGATCTAATCACCTCATCAAATCTTATGTTCTAACTTCGGGAAGCTTGCTTTAATCCATAAATGGATTTAAGCAACCTGCTTACTTTATCTGCACTTTCTTCAGATACGAATCCCTCTGGCTGTATCATATACACCTGTTCCTCGAGGTTGCCATTGAGGAATACCGTTTTGATATCTATCTGCCAGATCTCATAGTCATAGTGTGTTGCAATGACCAAAATTATTATAATGGACTTAAGCATAACTATAAGTGAAAATATTTCGTCATAGTCAACTCATTGTCTTTGACGATATTCTTTAGCTATCAGCCCTGCTTTACAGGTCTCTACCTTTCCATCCACTCCGATCTTCTTCTTGAAGATCCATTTGCAGCCGATGGGTACAATACCCTCAGGTGCATCCACAAGTTTCCAAATCTTGTTATAGTACATGGAATCCATCTCAGAATTCATGGCTTCTTACCACTTCCTAGAGTTTATACTCATAATAGCCTCTTTGTAGGTCTGAACAGACTCAGACTCTAGAATGGTGCTTGAGCTAGGTTCTCCAACCTCGCACAAGTCTATCTTGCTCCCACTATTTCCACTAAGAATGTATTCCTTCTCAAGGAACACGACTCTCTTGGCAACAAAGACCTTTCGGTCCTCGGGGTGATAGAAATAATACCTACAAGTTTTCTTTGGGCATCCCATGAATGTGCACCATTCCTTTCTATATCTCATATAACATAGACACTAGTGACTTTGATAGAACTCTGTTCAGAAAAACAGACAAGTAGCACTGCACCATGTCTAACAATGTGTGATTCCTCCTTTCTGATACACCATTGAGCTGAGGTGTATAAGGAGGTGTCCACTGGGATAGAATCCCATTATCCTTAAGTAAATGGGTGAACTCCGTACTCAAGTACTCTCCTCTCGATTTAATCGAAGATTCTTAATATTCTTTCCAATTTGGTTTTCTACCTTATTCTTATATTCCCTGAATTTCTCAAAGGCCTCATATTTGTACTTCATTAAGTACATGTGTCCATACATAGAGAAATTATCAGTGAATGTAATAAAGTATGAGTAACCACATATAGCCTGAGTCGATATGGGACCATATACATTACTATGTATGAGTTTCAATAACTCAGTGGCTCTCTCTCTCCAGTTCTACTAAAAGGAGAGTTGATTATCTTCTCACGAAGGCAAGGTTCACAAGTTATATATGACTCATAGTTAAATGGATCTAAGTATCCATCTTTCAATAACTTTTGAATCCTTCCCTCATGTATATGACCCAGCCTACAATGCCATAGGTATGCATTATTCACCTCATCTCTTTTCCTCTTAGACATATTTATATTCATGATATGTGAAGAAGTGTCTAACACATATAAGCCATTTATAAGGGTCCCTCTAGTGATGATCTCATCATCCATAATTATTAAATAAATATTCTTCTTAAAAACTAATTTACATCCACTAATTATGAAATAAGAAATAGAAATATATTTTTGATAATAGAGGGAACAAAATAGCATGCATATAATGTAATAATAGCTCCACCAGGCAAATGTAGGGTGACCTCTTCAATAGCAACTGTAGCAACTCTTGCTCCATTGCCTATCTTGAGGTCTATCTCGCCTCTAGCCAATCTCCTAGGTCTTGTCAGAACTTACAATGAATTATAGATATGATAAACACTCCTGGTATCTAATATCCATGTGTTATCATAAAAATCTGATAAGTGGAGATTGATCATGAATATACCTGAAGCTTCTCTAAGCTTTTATCTCGCCTTCTCTGCAAGGTAGTCCTTACAGTTCCTCTTCTAATATCTGTCTTGGCTACAGTAGAAGCACTGTCCTTTGTCCTTTGTCGGGTCTCTCTTGGCAACCTTTGCCTTGGTCTTTCTTTGCCCTTTCCCTTCTTAAGGGTCTTTCTTTCCCTTTCCCTTCTTTTTGGTCTCACCAATATAGAGAACTGGCTTCTCCTTCTTGATGACACTCTCAGCTTCCCTCAACATATTGAGGAGCTCAGGGAGAGTCACCTTAAACTTGCTCATATTAAAATTTATGATGAAGTGAGAAAAGGAATCTGGTAGGGACAGAAGTATAAGATCAACGTACAAGTTATCCACTAGGACTATTCCTAGACCTGTGAGTTTCTCGATCCACTCTATCATCTTTAGGACATGGTTCTCAACCGACGTCCCTTTTGTGATCCTAGCTTGGAAGAGTCTCTTAGATATCTCATATCTTTGGGTTCTTCCCTGTTCCTCAAACAGCTAGCAGAGATGAAGAAGGATAGAATCTGTATCCATGCTCTCATGTTGCCTTTATAACTCAGGAGTCATGGAGGCCAACATGTAACATTTTACCAATATAGAATCATCTATGTACTTCATATAGCAAGCGATCTCATCCTCGCTTGCCCCTTCTTCTGGCATGGGCACAATTATATCAAGGACGTATGCGATTTTCTCTATCGTGAGAACAATTCTCAAATTGTGGAGTCAATCTATATAGTTTGGACTAGTAAGGTGGTTGGTATCAAGTATGCCACATAGGGGGTTTACGAACGACATGTTTATGATAAAACAAGATATAGCGAAAATAAATAATATATAGTTTTACAGAAAATACTAATTAAGATATGGACTTCTATCTTAATATACTCTTACTATTTTCCTAGCGAATCACATGACACCCTCGACACGTGAGACGAAAGTCTCCGGTAGACTCCTAATGGGGATCGAGATCCAATTGGCGTCTTAGTACAACCTCGAGAGATTCGACCAATTACATTATGCCTAAAAGGTAGGAAACTCTTGCCAATCACAATCGTTACAAGATGAGTCTGATTTAATGATATGCCCTCGAGGGACTCGATCAAGTATACCTATCCTCAGGTCACCGGTGACATCTCCATATCATAGGCAAGAACTCGATCACATAGATAGGTAAGCCTCGAAGGACTCGACCAACTCAACCTATATCATGATTTAATTTCTTCCTATAACGATAGAAGGCCACGTGGGTAATCTTATTGCCTCACGCTTACCAACTTAATATTATCGTAGGAGGGGTTTTTGTTTCATATTAGTCTCCTAATATGTCGTGTCACATATATACATATTTAATATCTATCTACATCACATGCAAAGATATATATATATATATATATATATATATATCTAGTAGGTGTATAACACATCACATATGTAAGCCACACTGGATGATCATGAGCCGTCACCTGATATGATTAAGCCCGAACCAATGGGCCTAATCATTCACAATAGGATCTATATGTGCATTGATGCATCTCCATGCCTATGATTATTGATCTCATCATCAACGGATCCATCGGATCATTGCATCACCATGTGGTGTGATCTCTCTCCATGGCATCATGGGTCTCGCTGTCACCTCCACGCTCCCTCCATGCCTCTCCATGTAATTACAAATAATCACAAGCACGTAGATCTAATAATAAACGAGAAAAACGGAGGCTCGCAGGCCCCAATAATAATAAAAATCATAATTACATACATCACAACACACGGCTCATGATCATCCATCCACATCATAAATCACATGTACATCATATTATATGTAGGATTACTAGATATATATAATAATTAATTAAATTATTTAATTAATTATTTTTTGGGAAATCAGGACATGCTCGAAATTTCTAAAATTGTTAAGGGTATTTTTATAATTCTAGATGAGAGGACAGTCCTCAAAATTTTTAGAATTGTTGAGGATATTTTGATAATTCTATACATGAGGATAGTCTTTAGAATTTTTTAAATTTAGAGGGGCAAAATAATCATTTTGATAGAATCCGAGAAGGAGCCATATAGATTTTGATCACTGAGGGGGATCAACCATTGGAACGCTATAGGGGTTCCTCCCTCCTAGACTCGGCACAAAAGCTGAATAAAAGATGATAATTTCTTGATAAAAGAGAGGGGACGACTACATCATTCTATAGGATTACAAACCCTAGCCCTTGGGGTGCTTGCCTAACTAAAATTATCCTTTTACCCCTTCTATAGCCTACCTGCCTTAGAGGGAATAGGTGGCGGCTAGGTTGGCTTTGTAGCCAACCTAAGCAGGGGGAAACCCTAACCAACTAGCCTCGTAAAAGGGGCAGTGGCCACTAAGCCCTAAGGCCCCAAAATAAACCCTAGTCACACTTCTTTATAGGATAGAAGTGACTAGGTGGGGTTTTATTATAATCTCACAGGGTTCTTATTGATTACTTCTAAGTGATTAGGACTCAACCCTGTTGGAGTCCTATCAAATCCGTCCTCTTCAAATCAGCCTTGTCCTCAAGGCTAGGGTTCCATGAGCTCCTCATATGATTATCATGCTATCATCAACTGAACTTTGGCCTCCTCATTATCTGGGGTGTTAGTTGGAAAGATTTGGGCTAAGTTGTCTTCTTTAAATTTTCATTTATGGTGGGATACCTGGCGGCTCAACTGTAATCTTTATCTGGTGTGCGAATCTGATCTCCAGGTTAGGGCTCCGATGTGATCCCCAATTTTATAAGGACCAAAGAAATAGGAAGATCACTTCATTAAGGCTCGAATTTCCTGCTAATCGGGCTGGAGGTGTAGAAAAACTCGATCTTCAATTTTTCGTCCGTTCTGAAGTTTGTCGGGAGGTTGTTTCTTCTTTACATATGCTACAATATGGTTAGTCTTTAGTGATAGCCAATCTTTCTTCTAGAATAGTGACTGCCCTCTAGTATAGTTCAAGATGATGAGAGCCTAATATGGCATGACATGAATTGTAATTCTTCTAGTTTTACTCCTCTTTGATCCCATGGACCTGTATCCAACTATAATTTAAATTTGGTAGTAATTAGTATCTCATGTAAAAACCTCATGTGGAGTGTGGGGGAAGCCTCGGTGTAAATTAGGAATCGACCATCTTGCATAAGAATAGCCCCAATTGCAACTCCTGATGCATCGGCCTCAATGACAAAAGTACGGCTAAAATCAGGTAGTGGTAGGATCGGCATCATCGTCATGACGACCTTGAGTTGTTTGAAGGCTATAGAAGCTTGTTCTGACCATAAAAATAAGTCTTTTTTCAGTAGGGACGTGAGCGGGGCAGTAATCTCTCTATAATCTTTTATAAATTTATGGTAGTAGCCCGTGAGTCCAAGGAAACTGCACAACAATTTTACGTTTGTAGGTTTCGACCATCCTTGCATTGCCTCGATCTTTGTCGGGTCTACCACCACTCCATTCTCTGATATAATATGCCCAAGATACTCCACTTTACGCTATAATCATCTGCACTTTGACTGTTTAACATAAAGAGTATTCTTCCGAAGAATCGTTAGAACAGTTTGTAAGTACTGAAAATATATATCAAGTGCAGGGCTATAAATGATAATATCATCAAAGAACACCAATATGAACTTGCATAGAAAACTCCAGAAGATGTCATTCATTAGGTTTAGGAAAGTAGAAGGAGCATTCGTAAGTCCGAAAGGCATTACTAGAAACTCGTAGTGGTTGTTATGCGTGCAGAATGCAGTTTTCAGAACATCTTCAGTGCATACCCGAATCTGATGATAACCGGAATGGAGATCCAATTTAGTAAAGACTTGGGCTCATTTCAATTCATCCAAGAGCTCATCTACTACTGGTATAGGATATTTGTCCTTGATGGTGATAGCATTCAAGACCCTATAATCAATGCACATTCTCCATGTACTGTCCTTCTTGTGCACTAGCAACACCCGTGAAGAATAAGGGCTGCAACTCTGTCAAATCACCCTAGTGTCAAGCATATCTTTAGTGACACTCTCAATCTCCTCCTTTTGCAAGTGAGGGTAGTGGTACACATGCAAATTTGTTAGAGATTTGCTCGGTAGAATAGGAATACAATGGTCATGCGGTCGATTAGGAGGCAGCTCGTGTGGCTCCGTGAAAATGTTTGTGAATTCATCCAGCAAGAGGGCAAGCTTAAGATCTGCATTTTATATATTCTCCCTCTTAGATGGCTGCTGGATATGCATAAAAAATCTACCATGTGCTTTATACAAAACTTTCTCCATTCATTGTGATGAAACGGTGGAAATTTGGCTCCCGCGCTTGCCTCGTAATGTGACCCATCTCCCTTTGCAATAAATTTCATGATTAATTTAGAAAAATTTTAGGAGATATCATCTAGTGTTGTGAACCATTCGATCTAGAATATGGCTTCATAATTATCGATGGGTAGGAGGAAGAAATCAACTACCACTTCTTGGTCTTGGAGGAGTAGTTTCACTCGCGGGCACTGTTGGTTGCAACTGAAGATTCGACCGTCGATGACCTTTACATCGAACTTGTTGCAACTTTTGATTTGAAGCACCAAACATGCAGCAACCTTACTATTGAAGAAGTTATTTGTGCTACCCGTGTTGATGAGAACGGTGATGGATTGCTGTTGTAGAAGTCCTCCAACTTTCATCGTCTGCGGGTTGGAGTAGCCGGCCAATGCGTGCACTGCGTAGTCGGCCAGTTGGGACTCTTCCTCCATAGCTTCTTCTTCAGGTTCAAGGACTTCTTTAGATGTTTCATTATCCTCATCCTCCACTGATTCAATCATGAGTAGCCGGCCCTTTTTATAGCAATGTTCGCAGCTCCATGGTTCATCGCAATACCAACATAACCCCTTGGCCGATCGTTCATGAAACTTGTCTCTTGTCAACTTTTTTGGTGCAGGGGCTTGGATGACAGTAGAGGGGGCAGTAGGCCTCGGCATGGCTGGTCGGGGAGCGACCTTTGTCCTTCATACCTCGTGGTTCAATTGTTCTTCCTGGATACGCGTGAAGGAAATCATCGCCATAAGTGTGTACGGTTGCCGCGCCTTTACTTCTCATCAGATCTCTGGCATTAGGCCCTCAATAAAAGTACCTAACAGCTATCTCTCAGACCAATTCTTAGGTTAGTTAGAGAAATACTCAAACTTTGTTTAGTATTCTTGTATTGTAGAGGTTTTATGAATCTTTGATAATTGTCCATCGATGTTATCGAAATAGGTTGGTCCGAAGCGGTTTAGTAGTCCTTCATTGAATAGTTGCTAAGAGAGTCCTCCATGGGTGTGTTCAAACTAATTGCATCACTGAATAGCATCTCCCTTGAGGTGTATGGTAGCGATCTCCATCCATGTAGTGTCGACGATTTGGTAGAACCAAAAATAGCGCTCCGCACGCGAGATCCATCCGATCAGGTCTCCTTCTTCCCATCTTGGGAAATCAACCTTCATGCATAGATTATTGGGATTAGAGGTGATATATCCATGCTCTTGAGGATCATCTTGTCGATCTGAAGTCTCTCCATGGTGTGACTTCTTGGAGCTTGACGGTCAGCTAATGCTGAATTCAGCGAATAAGGATCGTATCTTCTCCTCCATGTGGCTTTCAAAGGCTTCAAACTTGGCATTGATGGCCTCCTCTGATGCCATGGTGTATGCCTCTAGATTTGTAATATTAAGATTTTTCTTTTGTTGTTAGGTTAATGGCATGAGAATTTTATAGAAGGGGTGGCCGATTAGAAGGTGAATAAATTTCGATAGGAGTAGGCTACGGTTTAGGGCTGATTTGGGTGGCTGCTTGGTTTCGGTTTAGGGTAGAGTTTTGAAGGATTTTTGGTGCGGATGGTAGGGTTTGGTGATGAGGAAAAGAGAGTCTAAAATCTGACAAAAAATAGCACTCAAATCTGATAGAATTCGATGAAAAAAAGTGTTGCGATGTGCAGTTCTACTGAACAAATTTTACATCAGAGAAACGATGACTTCTCGACATAATTTCTAGAGGAAAGTTTAAAGAAATTATGTAGATAAAGGGAGGAGGATGGTGGCTGGGTAGCGGCTATGGCAGGGGAGGAAGAAAGGTGGCCTACGGTAATCCTTTGGGAAGGATGATGCTGCAGGCTTTAATCTTCTTCTTTTCTTCTCTTTTTTTTATAATTGCAGCGAGGATGGTGAGATTGCAACAAGGTGGTAGTAGGAGAAGAGAAGAGGTGGTGAGGAAGACAGTGATGATGATGATGGCAAGGGCGGTAGTGAGGATGACAAACGGTAAAAATAGAAGTGTTGAGGAACAAGGCTATGATATCAATTAATAGAACCCTAGGGTTCTATCGTATAGGAAGAAGGTGGAAAAGGGAGATAAATAATCACTTTGAAGGGATCGGCCTCCTAGGGTTTTACCTTTTAACTAAAATAATACTTCTTCATTGATTCCTTATAGAAGACTTTACACTATTATTTATATGGTTCTACCAAGAGCCCCTCTAAGCTTGGACTCAGAGTCCTACTAAACTTGGAATATTAAATAAGTGATAGATTCTTAATTGAAAATAATAACTGACTCCATCCAACTAAAGATAATAACTAATAATAACTAATTCATAACTGATTCGATTAGGCTCACTCAACCCATAACTAACTCCGACTAGACAGACTAACATGACTAATCTCGAAATAATTATGAATAGATGGACTCGACTTAGCTAGGGTCCTAACACAATCACTCGAAGGCAGGGACGGTAGTAGACGGATTAAGGTTTCTTTTTGGTAAAAGGATGATTCTGCCCTTTAGAATTTGAGAATTCTTAAATTTTGTCCTTTCCAAAATTTTTCAAATACCATTAACATATCTAAAAATTCTTGATATATCTCAAATTCTAAAAAAATAATTAATTAAATAATATAATTAATTATTATTTATTAGTAGTCCTACATGATGATGTCTACATGTGATGTATGATGTGGATGGATGATCCTGAACCATATAATGTGATGTGTGTATATATGATTGCTATTATTATTTGGGCTTGCGAGTTTTCGCCTTACTCGTTTATTGTCGGGCCTGTATACTTTTAATTATCTTGCAATTACACGAAAAGACACGGCGAGAGCGTTGAGGTGCCAACGGGACCCATGATGCTGAGACGGGCAATCGTGACATAGGTTGATGCGCTGAGGAGCCAACAAATCCGATGATGATGAGATGAATGATCACAGGGCATGGAGATGTCTCGATACACACATAGATCCGATTGTGAATGATTGAGCCCACTGGTTCAAACCTGATCACATTATATATATATACACATATATATATGTATATATATATATATATACATATATATATATGTATATATATATACATATATATATATGTACATATATATATATCTATATCTATATCTATATATATACATATACATATATATATATGTATATATATATGTGTGTATATATACATATACATATATATATCTATATATACATATATATGTATATATATACATATATATATACACACACACACATATATATATATATATATATATATATATATATATATATATATATATATATATATATATATATAATCTTACTGATGATGACTTAACCAAGTCACTAAATACTTTTATCTGAATTTGATCTCTTTTTTTGCTTGAACTTGACTTATCCTTTATAGAAATTATTTTTAACCTCTATGATTTCTTCTTCTTAATAAAAAATTAATTTATGATCTTAGTAATTATAATTTAAGATTTTTAATAAGATCATTCTTCCATTTTATTAAGATGAATTATCTGAATAAATTATATATTTTAAGATTTATATTGAATGAATCAAGATTGTTTACTCTCCTAGAACTTATTTTCGTTATTTATAAAAAAAGAGAAAAATTTATTAAAATAAATCATGTATTTTGGTATTTATGAATTATTCTTTCATATTATATCTTTAATGACATGATTTTTATTATATAACCCTTTTATATATATTTGTCAATGACTTAAAAATTAATTTTGTACTATAATATTCTTCCCTTATTTTTGATAATGACCAAGGGGGAGATAAAATTGCTATCTTGCAACAAAATCATTAAATAAGAAAAAATTTGCATTGAGAAAAATTAGATTTGAAAAACCTTTCAAATGCATGATTTGCTATCATAACTTTGAGGATTTCTTGATATTTAGATGAGACGATATGAGTAGCTCTTATACTTTTTTTGGATTTCTCAACTTTTTGAGCTCTCATTCGAAATGGTTTCAATTGTTAAAATTTTCTTGTGATAAGACTCATTAGGTCTCTTTTAATTTTTTTGATTCTTGGATTCATGAATATTTTTCAAATATATTCACCTCTCTTGATATTTGATTTTTGGTGAGATACTTGATTTTTAGATCTTTGATCCCCCCTCTCTTTCTTCTTCTTCTATCTTATTTACAAAGAGGGAGAAAAGAAATTTGATATAGCATTTGTGATGCATAAAATTCTTTCTTTATCATTCTTCTTATTTTACAAAGGGGGAAAAATAAATTAAATTCTATCTTTAGTCTTCTTCTTATTTTACAAAAGAGGAGTAATGGACTAACTTCCTCACTTTATGTGCTAAATGTTGTGATCAAGGTTTTTAAAAAGATTGTTCAAATATAATTGAGCATTTCTCCTTTTTGTTGATGACAAAGGGGGAGAAATGATATAATTGATGACATAAGAGATATATATTTGTTTTAAGATCTTGAAATGGTTGAAATAGATATTGTATAATGATTGATGACAAGGTTATCTTGTGAACATAATGATTAAAATTTTTATATTATACCAAGAAGATTAATATTTGAAAATTTTGTTGTATGGTATCATATATTGGTTAAATTATAAAAATTTGTCAAAATTCTTGAATTCAAAAGTGATGATACTTTTGAATTCAAGTTTCTTTTATTTATCCTATGGCATATATATAGGGGAAGTTAAGGTTAACTCCTGTCATCAATAAGCTATCATCATCAAAAAGGGAGAGATTCTTGAATCTCGAATTTTGATGATAAAATCAATTGATGAGTTTTATGATATAACTTGTTGTTAGAGAAAGTGATGTAGGATTAACTACGATAGTAAAAAAGTATTACAATCATATGTTGGGTCAGAGTCAAGTTCAAGCATCAGACAGAGTTTCAGACGACATAGTGGGAGCTCGCCGAGAGTTCACTGGAGGTCGGTCAAGGTTCGAATGATATTGTCAGGAGGTCGCCGAGAGCTTACCAGAGGTTTGCCAGGAAGTTCATCGGGAGTTCACTGACAGATTATTGGGAGCTTACCGATAGTTCATCGGAAGGATATTAGGAGTTCACCGGGAATTCGCCTATAGATCAATTAATAGTCGGACAATGAAGATTGTGTGTTAAGTGTCGTAGTTAGCATCATAATAAGAGTTAGTTTTACTAACTCAAATAAGATGTCATTAGGCCTCAATTAGGGCTGATTTAGACTTATTAGAAAGATCATTTCAGTAACCCAAGGTTATGTAAGATACAGTCTCTGAGAAGACATAGTCTCCTGTAAGACATAGTCTCCATGAAGATATAGTCTCCAAGACAACACAGTCTCCTAGAATATAGTCTCCAAGAAGACATAGTCTCCTAGAAGACAGTCTTTGAGAAGATACAGTCTCATAGAAGACACAATCTTCAAGAATTTTGGCTCCATTCTTGAAGCCAATTGGGGCTTATAAATACCCCACTCATTCTTGCTTGAGGATGTAAGAATCAAGGGTGAAAAACTTATGAAAACGTTGTTGTAATTCCTTGAGAGCTCCCCCTCATTTCTTCCTGTGTAATTTTTCTTTAAGAGAGAGCTAAGAGAATTGTAAAGGTTATCTCCTAAACTTGTAAAAGGTGAATAGAGCTGTAAGAGGGGTGCTTGATCTTCACCCATTGAAAAAGATTAGGATTGAAAGCCAATAGCCTCGAGTGAAGAGGAATCAGGAGTGGACGTAGGTCAAGGAAACTGAACCACTATAAAAATCTAGTGTGTATCTCTCTCTTACTTTTTATTATTATTGCTCTTGGATTTAATTGCTTATTAACTAGTTCCAAGTTAAAGCACTTTCAATATCAGTTTTCTTCGAATGAGATTTTTTTCAAACTGAAGTTTTTCACTTATCACTAATTCACCCCATACCCCCCCACCTTTCAATGCCAACTCGATCCTAATAGCGATCATATCTTATGATTTCATTAAGAATGAAGATAAACCTTATGTGTACAGGAAGATAAGTATGAGCTTTATCACCTTCTTAGTATTATATGTGGGATGACATCTTGATTATTGGGAATGATTTAGGAATACTCTCCATAGTTAAGACCTGGCTCCAGAAACTTCTCCATGATGGACTTAGGGGAAGCATCATACGTTTTGGAGATTTGGATCTATAGAGACAGATCTAAGTTGATGCTTGGCTTATCCCAATTCAGGTATATAGACTACTTTGTCAAAATATTTGACATAAAAAATCCAAGAAATGTCACGTACCAATGAGACATGAAATATCATTTTCCAAAAATATGTCCCCAAGGACTCTGAGGAAAGCACAGACATAGATAGGATACCCTATGCCTCAACAATAATGTTTATCATATATACTATATTATGTACCATGCCTGATTTGGCGTATGCTCTGAGTGTCATAAGCAAGTATCAGGCAGATCCAGGTTTGAAACACCGAAAGATAGTAAAGTGCATCCTTAAGTATTTGAGAAAGATTAAGGATCTTTTACTGGTATATGGAGGAGGTAGCCTCTAAGTTGAGGGCTACACAAGTTCAAGTTTCTACTCCAATATCGACGATAGCAAGTCAAACTCAAGGTATGTCTTTAACTTGAATAGAGGAGTAGTAAGCTAGAAGAGTTCCTAGCAAGATACTACTATTGACTTGAACACAGAGGCAGAGTATATTGTTGTGGCGAAAGCAACATACGAAGGGGTGTGGATAAAGAGGTTGATCATGGATTTGAGAGTCGTACCTAACAGCGAGAAACTAATTCACATATATTGCAATAATAATGGGACAATAGCTCTAACAAGGAGCCTAGGTCTCAACAGAATTATTCTTAGGAGGTTACAACTAATTAGAGAGATTGTGGCCTATGGAGATATAGCAATGGAAAGAGTTTCATCTAAAGAAAACATCGCAGATCCATTGACGAAGCCATTGCCTCATATTGTATTTATGCATCATAGGGTTCTGATAGGCATCAGACATGTAAATGATTGGTTTTAAGTCAATTAAGAGATTATTGGTTACAGGTACCCTGCAAGCCAATCATGTGAGTGATGACACGTGTGGCATACTGCATGATCTTTTTACTTATTATTATTATTTATATATTTTTACTTTATGTGGCATGTTATATATACTGTCATGTTGTATATACTATGATGTCCTTGGATCTGTGCAATGGAAATCAGACCATGATGAGATCATGATAATGAAATTGATTCACATTTAAATACAAACAATAAATAATCTTGATCATAGGTTACTCGAGAGGGACGTCGAGTAACCTATGATCCATCATTCTATTGTTGTCCCTCCACCTTCCCAAGCAATTCCTATAATTGCTTTTGACGTCGCCTCCACCGTCGCCGACCAAGTCGCAGATCCATCAATCTGTTGTTGTCCCTTGCGTCAACAACATAAATCTGGTAAAAACTCCAAAGCCCACACCTTTGCTACTGTTATTCCTTTATCTTATACATGGGTGAAGATTTTCTAAAGGTTTCTTTGCTGCAAAATTTTACCATCGTAAACGTTATCATTGTTGCGAAGGTGAAAAATGTTGCAGAAATTTTCAGCTGATTATTTGCCTCTTGAAATTGAACTTTTATTCATCATTTTTAGCCAATTTTTTTATACAATCCTAAGGATCAACTTGGTTTTCATCTGAGATTGATTTCTCAAAAAAATTCCTTTTGCAATTGGTTTTCTTATGTAATCTTTCACCAGTATGTAGTTCTAAAATTTTTACGATGAAGGATCTACCTTTCGTCTTTTGCGTTATTTCCCTACTGTTACGCTACCAAAATTTTGCCAAACTTTTTACTGATATTTTTAACATCTAAACTAAGGGTTTCTGTATAATTTTCTTAAACTTTCCTTTGGAAATTATGTCGAGAAGTCATCGTTTCTCTAATGTAAAATCACCAAGATCCTCATCTGCTGCCTTCAGCCCACGCAGCAGTAGCCACATTGCTGCCTTCTCCTTTACCCTCCTCTACAATAGCCGCTGCCATTGTTGCCTTCTTTTGTTGCTTCCACCATCACTCCCAACATCCCCTACCACTACCGCTGCCCAGCTGCCAACTCCTTCTTCCCCACTGGTACATAGCAGCGTCGCCTCTGCTTTCCCCTACCATAGCCCTCATTGCTACCGCCTACTCCTTCTTCCTCTCCTCCTCTACTAGCAGCGTCGCCATTGTTGCCAACCCTCACAGCTACCACACGTTGCTAGCCGCCGCTGCTACCTACTACTACTTCTCGTTACCTTCGCTGCTGCCTCCTCTGCCTTCTCCCTTGCTCCAACAATCACAGTCGCAGCCCTCATCGGCTACAGCCACTGCCCTCTCCCTCGACATTCTTCTCCCGCACCATCTCTCTTCCTCCCCTTGCTATTGCAATTGCTTCCAACCGCTACCCTTCCTCCACCGTCACTACTGCTTCCCACTGCCTAACCACATCGACGGTGCCCCCATCAGTTGCCAGTAGCCCGCCTCCCCTATTATAGCCTTGATGCTATCGTTGCTACCTCTTCCTTCCCCTGCCTCCTTCGTTGCTTCCCCTACCACTGCCATCTTATTGCTGCCTCAACCGCTTGCTGCCACAGTTGCTCTCAGCCACGCCATCTCCCTCTATAACAACTTTTACCCTTGCTTACCATCGTTGTCTTCTTCCTCCTCAATCGCAGGCTCACCTGCCATGTAGCTACGTCATAGCCCTCGCAGTCCCCTGTCGCAGCACTGCCTCCCCTGCCATGCAGCTGCACCATTGTCCCCTGTTGTAACCCTCATTGTCCCCTGTCGCAGCCCTCACCACTGTGAGCCATTGCTATCCCTCCCTAGCCAATGTCGCCTCCTACAGCCATGCAGTTGCCAACCGCCACTATCCCTTTCTTTCCCTGTTGTGCTGCTTTCCATTGCGATTACATAATCGCTTCTGTCACTGCTACTATCTTCCTTTTTTAGCCATCCCTCGCTCTCACAGGCGCCCACTTCGTTTGCAGCCACACCAAATACATCATTACTAATGCGATGGCTATGGATGATCCACTAGACATAAGGTTAAAAGCCTTTAAGGCCCGCATAGAAGATAGATTGTAAGAACTCCTCCGTGAATTCAGAAGAAGTTGATCAGAGAGTCCCAATGAAACTCAATGTGGTGAAAGTTTAAATCTTAAGGGGAGACGATCTGAAAAGTATGATCATGGACGGGACACATTAGGGATACCCACGCATTAGGGTGGATTTTTTAAATAGGAAGATAGAGACCCAATTGGTTGGATCTCTCATGTTGAAATTTTTTTTCATTTTCACAGGACTTCGCAGGAATCTATGGTGGAGATAGTTTCCACTCAACTCGAAAGTGATGCGATCCAATGGTATGATTTGTATTAGACCTATCATGGAGTCCCTTTATGGAGACAGTTCAAGAGAGAGCTCATGATTCACTTTGGACTATCGGAGTATAAGAATATTAATGGATAGCTCGCCAAAATCCGTTAGACTTCCACAGTACAGGAGTACCAGAGCATATTTGAATGCTTATCGAACCATACCCGAGATTAGTCTGAAACATAATTGGCGAGAAAATTTATTGAGAGACTTAATCCCGAGATTCGGTGTGAAGTTAAAGCTCGCCATCCCCACACCATGATAGCAGCCATATTATTTGCTAGCATACACATGCAGGAAAAATTATTATGGATACTCGCCGAAATAGAAGCTTCAACAGATAGGACTCAAGGTGGTTAACATAGACAATCACAAATAAAAGCAGCTTCTAACAATTAAAGAGGAAACAAAAATTGGCAATATGGAGCCCAAATATGAAGGCTATGATAAACTTCTGACAATTGAACAAGCTAAAGAGGAATAAAAAATTGATAATGTAGAGTCCGATCACAAAGGTTATGCCAAGTCGAAGATAAGATTGTTAATGGGTAAATCCTAATTTGTGATAACAGGTGCCCAAAAGTTAAACAACTACTTGTCAATTTCTTTTTGATGCCTCAAGAAGACTTTGAAGTGGTGATCCTAAAAAAAAGACATGGTACTACCTCTAGCCATCAAATGAAAGGGTTCTTTAGAAGACTATAATGGCAATTGCAAGAGAAGACCAAATCATTGCTTACACCAAGTGGAGACCCTACTTAATCAATCAGAGAGTTGTGAAGCATGGCAAATATTGAAATGCTCCTGAAATCTGATACTGCTTAGCCTTGAGGACAAGGCTGATTTGAAGTGAGCGGGTCTGTTGGGACCCTAGCTAAGTTGGGTCCATCTAATTAATCGAGCTAAGTCATATTAGTCTGTTCAGTTAGAGTCAGTTATGGGTCAGGAGAGCCCAATCAAGTCAATTATGAGTTAGTTAGAGTTAGTTATTATCTTCAGTTATGATGGAGTCAGTTATAATTTTTAATTAAGAGTCTATCACTTAGTTAATGGTCCAAGTTTAGTGGGACTCTGAGTCTAAGCTTAGAGAGGCTCTTGGTAGCACCCTATAAATAATAGTATAAACTCTTTTATAAGAAATTAATAAAAAATATTATTTTAGCCAAACTGTAAAATCATAGGAGGTAAATCCCCTCGAAGTGATCTAAGAGACTCGATCCCCTAGAAGTGATCGTTTATCCCCTTTTCACCTTCTTCCTCTACGATAGAACCCTAAGGATCTATCAGATCATTCCTATGGGCAAGCACTGCCCCTACCCACAGGAAGTTGCCCCCGCTTGCAAGTAATTTGCCCACGGGCGCTGCCTTCATGTCGAAGTTCATACATCGTCTCTTTATAAGCATCTTCAAATGCAACAAGAATAGAGAATAATTCTACGTGATTCAATCTCATTATACGAAATTTAAAAGCCAACCATTACATGAGCAACCTAACTCTGATACCAGTATTAGGAAACCATGAGAGCATCACGTGCTCAGTGAAAAAGTAAAACAAAAAGTTTCCTATATTTATCACGTCATCATGTAATAATTGGTGTGTGAAAAAAAATCGTAAAATCGAAACTATGAATCATGTGAGATTTGTTACCTAGAGAGATCGAATATCTCTGAAACTTCCAGATCCAATGGAAGAGGATTAAAGAGGTCAGATGTCCTCCTCTCTTGTGGTATCCTTATGATGGATCAATGCAGCAATGCTCCTCAAATCGTAATAAAAAAGCCCGTAACTCTTATGTATCTTCTTCGTAGCTTTTGTGCACCACCTTGTAGTGAATACGGAAGAAGGTATTTCTTTGCTATCCTCTCACAGCAGGTAGAAGGGTGGTCAGTTGAGAAGAGATGGGAAAGAGAAGAATAGAAGGGGGCAGCTAAAGATGTAGCTTATCACCCTGTTGGCCGCCCATTCCTCCTATTTATGTAGAACCACCAAAAACCCTAATGGATCCTGCCTTAGTAGGTATTGGATCCCTATTCAATTACCCTTACTTCTTGGATTATTAGATCTCTATCCAATAATCTTAATTGATCTATAATTGAGCCTCATACAAGGAGTCCATTAATGTTGTGTCTCATCTATTGAGAACAATGGCTTATTAGATAACTCATATCTAATCATCTACTCGCTGCAATCATCCACCAAATGTGTATGACCCTCTAGGCTTAATACAGAGCCGGCCGTGAATTCCACCTATCATAATTCCTTCTGACTTAGTGAATTGTTATCCCATAACAATTCACTCAACTCATTGACTATGGATGTACTAGGCCACTATGCATTAGTTCCGAAACGATATAGGGGATCTAATCCATTAGACTTGTTTGTCCTCAGTTACCATATATCTATAGTCCCTCATCTATCTAATATCCTAGAGACCATATATTAGACATGGTACTATCAAATCACATATGGAATCCAACTCAGTATTGTATTAATTGGATTCTCCCGAAGAACTCCGCTCTCAGTCCGAATGATCCTGGTCAGGGAATTGCTTGAGCGAGAGCACACGGGATATTCCTCTCATGATACCGAGAGTGGATGATTCTCTATTGACACTCAATTGCCTTCTAAGGTTAGCTACAAATCCCGATAATTGGTTGTACAAGATCTAAAATTTTTCAGCCCTGTAAATCTGGCGTGAAAGAAAGGAGCACTCAAACAAGGCATCCTTGATGCCTCAATCTAAAGATCAAACAAACATACAAGTAGGACTATGGAATCACTGTCTGATGCTAGGTATCATTAACCAACTAACATCCCGTAAGCGGATCAATCAGTAAACTCATTCTCTATTGAGCATATATATTGTATCCTTAGTGTGCCCACACAAGCAATTATGAGACCAGCCACCTCCATCATATGGATGAGAATACAGTATAATGATTTATCTGGTTATCTCAATGTCCCTCTTGAGTAACCTATGATTGGAATTATTTAGGATATGTTTTTAAAGGAGAATCAATCTCATTATCATGATCTCATCACGATTTAATTCCCATTGCACAGATCTAAGAACATCACACACAACATATACAATATGTAACATAAAGTGAGAATTAGTGGATATAAATTTATTTTTTAGAATAATAATTATCCATTGAATTTGGATGATGAGATCTTCACCAAAGGAACGTTGCATAATAGTTTATATATACTAGTTATTGCTCCACATATCATGAATATAAGTATATCCAAGAGAAAACGAGATAAGGTAAATAGTGCATACTTGTGGCATTATAGGCTACATCATATCCATGAGGAAAGAATTCAAAAGTTGTAGAAAGATTGATACTTAGATCAATTCGATTATGAGTCATCTGCAACTTACAAACTTTCCCTTCATCGAAAGTTGACCAACTCTCAGTTTACTGGAACTAGAGAGAGTCACTGAATTGTTGAAACTCATACATAGCAATGTGTGTGGTCCCATATCGACCAGGCTATAGGTGGTTACTCCTACTTCATTACTTTCACTATTGCTTTTTCTAGGTATGGACACGTGTACTTAATAAGGTATAAGTCTGATGCCTCGATAAATTTAAGGGCTATAAGAATAAAGTAGAGAAACCATATTGGAAAGAGTCTTAAGACTCTTTGCTTGGGTCGAGAAGGAGTACTTGAGTATAGAGTTCACTTATTTCCTCAAGGACCATGAGATTTTATCCCAGTGGGTACCTCCTTATACACCTCAGCTCAATAGTGTATCAGAAAGGAGAAATCGTACGTTATTAGACATAGTGTGGTCCATGATGAGTTTCGTCAACCGACCCATCTTATTCTAGGGATACGCCCTAAGGTCTGCATCTTACTTTCTGAACAAAGTTCCATCTAAGTTAGTAGTGTCTACACCATATGAGATATGACAAGGGAAGAAGCCTTATCTTAGGGTTGTTAAGATTTGGGGCTACCCTGCCCACCTTAGAAGACACAACCTCAATAAGTTAGAATCAAGGATAGAGCAGTGCAAGTTCGTGAGATACCCTAAGGAAATTTGTGGGTACTATTTCTATCATCCCGATGACCATAAGGTCTTTGTTGCCAAGTTGTCACGAACGGTTATCACTCAACCACAACATCTTCGCTCAATGAACCATTCATGGCTTTTTTTATTTATACATATATTTAACAGATTATTTTGTCTTGAGTTTATGTGTTTTTACCTAAGAAATGTGAGTGAAAGTAGTGTAGAAGGCTGCAGAACGATCGCTCTCTGCGCGAAGCCAAAACAGCCCAAAACAGTCCCATTTTTCGGTCTTTTTCATGTGCTGCAGTGACCACTCTGAGTGGTGTGAAATGTCAGCCATTTTAGTACCTTGGAACCCCCCCAGGTGGCACCAGGTTGGATGGAGTTTCGGGTATATGTCGGGTATAGGCTTTCATCAACAATTGAAATTGTCTTGTGTCTGATACCTTGGGAACCATAGTTTGTGGACTTATGACCATTTTTACAACCCTCTAAAGTCCTATTTCGCTCTCTTTCTCTCTTTTTTCTGTTGCACTCAAGGTGTTCGACGAATTGCTTATATAACTTCCTGCTTTGCGAGACGTCGGGATGTGTCTGTTGCTCATTTCTAAGCTAATCAACTTCTTCTTTGCAAGTCATACGGGACCACATAAGGTTGCAAGTGAGCTGACCCTTTGCGGACATATAATGCTTTTGGGCGTTTCATGACTTAGGCAATCTCAACTAAGTCTGGAATAGTGGGCAAGGTTGCTCCATGACTTAGGAAATTTCAGCTAACTCTTCGAGAGTACCGCTAGGGTGTCGCACAACTTAGGCAAATTCAGCTAAGTCCGTGATAGTGCGGTATCAGAGCAGGTTAGCAATTCAAATGAATAGCGAAGAAGATTTGTAATCTCACCATGGTGAAACATCATGGTGAATCGAGCAAGATGGGGCAAGCTGGACCCTTGCTCCAAGCAGCCGTAGGTGGGCTGCAAGTGTAAATTCGTTTGTAAACTGTTGGAGCCGCTCATGAGGAGTGTGGCAGTGAACAAGACAAGCATGAAGTTATATATTTTCTAAGAGTGGAAGAGGCACTATCTGAAGCACCAACCGGGAAAAAGAGCCACAAAGAGAGACTTACAATGGCGGAAACCCGCCTTAATGTTCTTGAAGTGAGCTTAGAGGAACTCTACTAAGGCCAACGAAGGCTCCTTGGGGTAGAGAGCTTGCAAGAAGAAGCTTAATCTCGGATCGAGAAAATTGAATCCCTGATCGATCAACTGACAGAGGACACCAAAGATTCCGTACGACATCTACATGAAGTTGTGGCAGAACTCACGGCTAAGGTGATGGTGTTAATAAGGACTCTTGATGTGGGAGGTAATAATACCTGTGCTGCGTCACCATAAAACTTTAGGGCACCGGAGCCGCATTACTACAGGGGTGCTAGGGATGCTAAAGAGCTTAAAATTTTCCTGTTTGACATGGAACAATATTTTCATGCTACAAGGCTCAATTCTGAAGAGACCAAAGTTGCTATAGTAACAATGTATCTGAATGAGGATGCAAAACTTTGGTGACTAACTCATTTGGAAGAGATCCAGCAAGGCCAATGTAGATATATTGGAAGACTTAAAGCAAGAGTTGAGAACTCAGTTCTTGCCCGAGAACACAGAGTTTGTCGCAAGAAGGAAAGTGAGACAACTCCGCTAGAGCACAACAATCCGAGTATGTGAAATAATTTTTAGCACTGATGCTGAATATACATGACATGTCTAAGAAAGATAAGCTATTCAGCTTCCTCGATGGCTTGAAGCTATGGGCACAACAAGAACTATATCGGAGGAATATTACCGATGTAATTGGGGCAATTGCAGCCGTAGAAAGGCTAACTAACTTTGTTTCTTCAGAGGATTTGAGAAAGAAAAAATAATCTTTGGGAAATCGCCCAACTAAATACTCTTAAGCGAAGGAGTCTAGGGGCAAACAAAAGAAGAAGTATTTCCACAAGGGACCAAGCTCAAAAGGTAAAGTCCCAAAGTCTGGTGGATGCTTCTTATGTGGAGGGCCACACATGATGAGGGAGTGCCCACAAAAGCAGGCACTCAATGCTTTAACTGCATCGATACAACCCCGTAAGTCAAATAAGGGCAAAGTTGTTGCCCTTAGTTTGAGCAATTCTGAATCCAATAGCGATAGTGAGGTATCGCAAGGACCCCAGATGGGAGCAATGCATTTGTTGAATGCGTTGCAGGGTCAAGTGGGGGAAAACACAAAGGTAAAGCCACCGAAGGTAGGAAGCAACGAGTTGATGTATGTGGACATCAAGCTTAATAGTCGTACAACCCGTTCAATGGTGGACACAGGCATGACCCACAATTTTATTATCAATCGAGAAGCTAAGCGACTGGGACTGATCTTGGAGAAGAGTCCAAATCGTATGAAGGCTGTGAACTCAAAGGCCAAGTGGATCTTCGAACGAGCAAAGGGAGTCCCCATCAAGATGGGAACATAGAGTGGGTGCACAAACTTGATGGCAGTGTCATTGGACGACTTTCAAGTGATTCTCGGAATGGAGTTCATGCACGCGGCGAAGTTGGTGCCACTGCCATTCTTGAACTTCCTATATCTAATGGGAGGCGACGATCTCTACGTGGTTCTAGTTTCTCGAGAAGGAACCCAAGACCCATAATAAATCTCGGCTATATAATTAAAGAAAGGGGTACCAAAAGGTGAATTAACCTTTGTAGCTGCTATGAAGCTAGAGACACTTGACAGGGAGGCTATTCAAGAACCTGCTATTATGGTGAATATCTTGAAGGAGTTCTCAGATGTGATGCCAATGGAGTTGTTGAGAACTCTACCACCATGCAGAGACGTGGATCATCGAATTGAGCTAAAGCCATGAGTTAAGCCTCCAGCGAGACCACCATACCGCATGGCCCCTCAAGAGTTGGCAGAACTAAGGAAGCAGTTAGATGAACTACTAAGCCGTGGTCTCATCCATAGTTCAAAAGTACCTTTCGAAGCTCTAGCCCTCTTCCAAAAGAAACAAGATGAGAGCCTCCAATTATATATTGATTATCGAGTCCACAACAAGATGGCGGTGAAGAACAAGTATCCCATCCCGCTCATAATGGACTTATTCGATCAATTGGGCAAGACAAAGTACTTCTCTAAACTTGGCCTTCGGTCAAGGTATTGGCAAGTGCGCATTGTAGAAGGTGATGAGGCGAAGACTACCTGTGTGACCAGGTATGGAGCATTTGAGTTCTTGGTGATGCCTTTCGGCTTAACTAATGCTCCGACCACATTCTGCACTTTAATGAATCAACTGTTCAAGGAGTATCTAGACAAGTTTGTGGTCGTCTACTTAGACGATATCGTCGTCTATAGCTAAACACTTGAGGAGCATGTTAAGCACCTCCAAATAATTTTTAAAGTTCTCAGGGAGAATACCTTGTTTGTGAAGAGGAAAAAGTGCTACGCCCAAACAAAAATTTTGTTCTTGGGGCATCGAATCGGTAACAGTTCCATTCGAATGGATAAGTCTAAGGTGCAAGCTGTGGCAGACCGGTGAACGCCAAAGAACGTGCTAGAGTTGAGATCCTTCCTTGGATTCATCAACTATTATCGGTGCTTCATAGCTAGATATTCGAAGTGCGCAGCTCCATTAACGAAGTTGCTAAAGAAGGAGCAATCTTGGAGATGGTCGGACAAATGTCAGGCGATATTTTAAGACCTAAAGACTGTTGTGTTGGAGGAACCTGTATTCATATTACCAGACTATGAGAAGTCTTTTGAAGTCCATATAGATACTTCTAACTTTGTTATTGGGGGAGTTTTTATGTAAGAGAGTCATCCAGTGGCCTATGAGAGCCGCAAGCTCAACGAGACCGAGCGGCGATACCTTGTGCATGAGAAGGAGATGACAGCGATGGTCCACTATTTATGAGTGTGGCGACATTACCTTCTAGGAGCACCATTCGTGCTAAGGACAGATAATGTCGCATTAAGTTACTTCCAAACATAAAAGAAACTCTCCCCAAAGCAAGCACGATGGCAAGACTTCTTGGCTGAGTTCGACATGGTAATGGAGTATAAGCCTGAAAAAGCAAACATCGTAGCTGATGCATTAAGCCAGAAAGTGGAACTAGTGAATATTGTATAGTTGGAGGGCAAAGGCCAAGCAAGTTAATTGCACCCCAACTTCTTTTCCTGAAATAGGGATGGACTATACCGTGATCCTCAGGCAGTAACCCTAATGCAACTCATCAAAGAGGGCAAGGCACGATGATTTTAGTTTTAGGAGGACTCATCTACACCAAAGGGAATAGAGTTTATGTTCCACAAGTGGATAATTTAAGGCGTGAACTCTTGAAAGAGTGTCACGATTCTCTTTGGGCTGGACATCTGGGTATCCATCGAACAATGGCTCTCATGGAGAGGACCTTCTATTGGCCGAAGATTAGGACAGATATGGAGGAATATGTTCGAACATGCCTTACTTGTCAACAGGATAAGGTAGAGTAGTAAAAGTCAGTGGGACTTTTGGAGTCACTGCCTATACCAGAAAGGCCATGGGAGAGCATTTCCTTGGACTTCATATGAAGCTTGTCCGTAGTAGGGGGACTTGGATTGATACTTGTGGTAGTTGATCAGTTTTTGAAGTATACAACGTTCATTGCTACACTCCTACATTGCTCAATGGATGAGGCGACTAAGTTGATGATGAAGAATGTGGTGAAGTATTGGGGAGTCCCACACAACATCATTAGTGATCGAGATTCTCGGTTCTTGGGACAATTCTGGACCGAGTTGTTCAAGTTGTTCGGATCTAAATTATACTTCTCCATAAGCCTCCACCCCCAAACGGATGGCCAAACAGAAAGAATCAACTCACTCTTGGAGCAATATCTCCGGCACTACGTGAGTGCCAACCAACGAGATTGGGTGAAGCTGTTGGACATAGCCCAATTCTCCTATAACTTGCAACGGAGCTCTACATCCAACAAGAGCCCCTTCGAGATTATTATGAGACAATAGCCATCAACCCCTCATACCTTAGTTATTGGTTATATAGGGAGTATCCCATCAGCATATCACTTTACAAAGGAATGACATCGCAATGCAGATATTACGCGGGCTTACTTAGAGAAGGCGGTCAAAAAGATGAAGAAATGGGCAGACTTGAGAAGGCGACAACAAGAGTTTAAAGTTGGTGACATGGTGTTGGTAAAGCTCCAACCAGCATCACTCTATTTCTTTAGGCACAAAGTGCACAAAGGATTGGTATACAAGTATGAAGGGCCTTTCCCAACCGTCTCATATAAGTTACAACTGCCAGCATAGTTTAAAGTTCATAATGTCTTCCATGCGAGCAACATGAAAGCCTACCACTCAGATCCACAAGATGATTCTCGAAATGCTCCAACTCGACTAGCCCCCCACCAGAGCCTCTTATGAGAAATGAGTTGAAACTGTTTTGGTGAATCGCAAGATAAAGCTACCCAATGGAGCACAGCAAATCGAGTACTTGGTGAAGTGTCAAAAGTTTCCTCGAACATAAGTCAATTGAGAGCCAGAAGATGCCCTACGACATGAAGAAGCCTATATCGAAGCCTACCAACAAGCGTCGACGAGGGCGTCGACTAGGGCGTCGACAGTTTAAGTGGGGGAGAATGTCACGAATGGTTATCGCTCAACCATAACATCTTCACTTAGTGAACCATTCATGGCTTTTTCTTGTTTATACAGATGTTTAGCAGCTTATTTTGCCTTAAGTTTATATGTTTTTACCTAAGAAATGTGAGCGAAAGTAGTGTAGAAGGCTGCAAAACGATCGCTTACTGTGCGAAGCCAAAATAGCCCCATTTTTAAATCTTTTTCATGTGTTGCAGTGACCACTCTGAGTGGTGCAAAATGTCAGCCATTTCAGCACCTTGGAACCCCTCAAGTGGCACCAGGCTGGATGGGGTTTCGGGTATATGTCAAGCATAGGCTTTCATTAACAATTGAACTTGTCTTACGTTTGATACCTTGGGAACTATCGTTTGTGGACTTACGATCATTCTTATAACCCTCTAAAGTCTTGTTTCGCTCTCTTTCTCTCTTTTCTCTACTGCACTCAAGGTGTTTGATGAATTGCTTGTATAGTTTCCCGCTTTGTGAGACATCGGGACTTGTCCATCGCTCGTTTCTAAGCTAATCAACTTCTTCTTTACAGGTCTTACGGGACCGCACGAGGTTGCAAGTGGGCTGACCCTTTATGGACAGACAATGCTTTTAGGTGTTTCATGATTTAGGCAATTCCAGCTAAGTCCGGAACAGTGGGTAAGGTTGCTCTATGACTTAGGCAATTTCAGTTAAGTCTTTGAGAGTGCCGCTAGGGTGCCACACGGCTTAGGCAAATTCAGCTAAGTCCATGACAAAGTTGGCAGTGTTCCTTAAGAAGGAACATATTCTTGGTGGAAATAGTAGGAGTGTGATAGAGTTAAGCGAGGATGGAGAACCTAGCTCAAGCACCACTCCGAAGGCTGAATTTATTTGAGCACCTAGCATACAAGTTCAAACTTTATAAAGGTCTAGTAGTATATATCATCCTCTTGAGATATATATGTGATATATCAATGGAGACGACACTCAGGATATTGATCCTCAAATCTACAAGAAGGCTATTATGAGTATAAACTCCGGAAAGTGGTAGGAAGCCATGAATTTTGAGATGGATTACATGTACTCTAGTAAGGTTTAAAACCTTGTTGATACACCTAAGGGTATCATACCCATCAGCTGCAAATGGATCTTCAAGAAGAAGACTGGAGTAGATAGAAAGGTGGAGACCTATAAGGCAAGTATAGTAACTAAAGGGTATCATACAAAGCAAGGCAAGAAGTTGACTATGACAAAACATTCTCACCAATAGCCATGCTGAAATCCATTAAAAAATTTTAGCTATTGCAACATACCATAACTATAAGATCTAACAGATGGATGTGAAAACAATATTTCTCAATGGCAACATTGAGGAAGAGATGTATATGATAAAACCTAAGAGATTTATATATAAAGAGAGTCCAAATAAGGTGTATCCAAGCAAGCGATAGGTGGTAGTACTGCCCGTACCCAAAAAATTCGGGTATTTAAATTTTGGCTCTAAGTTTTTGAAGTCATTTGGAATCTATATATACCCCAGTTATTCTTATTTGAGGAAGCAAGAACTAAGATGAAAAACTTATTATTTGTAGTGTGAAAACCCTGTTAGAAAGTTGAGTTCCCTCCTTCAGAAGCTTAGAGGTTGTTCTAAGGGAGAGTGTGAGGGAATCCTTATAAAAGAGGGTTGTAAAGGTTCTCTCCTGAACCTGTGAAAAAGAGAAAGAGTTGTAAAGGGGGTAATTGATCTTCGCCCATTGAAAGAAGATCGATGGTGGAAGCCGATGGTCTCGAGTAAAGAGGAATCGAGAGTAGACGTAGATAAGGACGATCGAACCACTATAAACTCAGTATGAATTTCCTTTTATGCTTTTCATTACTATTTCTCAATGATCTTTGCTCACTACTCTTACGAATGTTTTTAAGTTAAATGCATTCTCGATATGAGTTTGATCAAATGAGTTTTCAAATTGACGTAATTTTCGAAAGCATTAATTCACTCCTCCTCCTCTTAGTGCCGATTCAGTCATAAAAGTTGGTACCAGAGCCAGGTTTTTCTCAATTGGTTTAACACCCAAAAGAGATCAAATGGCTTTTAGTAGCAATCAGGAGGGTTATTCTATCACTCATCCTCCTATGTTCAATGGGACGAACTACATGTATTGAAAATAAGAATGAGAGTTATCTTGCTTTTTATGGACTTTAACTTATGACATGTCATTGAACTTGATTTTCAAACACCCTCTAAAGCTATGAATGAATAGAATGATTTAGAGAAAAATTATTTTCTTAAAATATGAAAGCTATAAATGCTTTAGTCTGCACATGACATAAAAATAAATTTAATCGTACTTTGACTTGTGAAATGGCACATGATATTTGGCACACACTTGAAGTTACACGTGAAGGATAAAGTTAAAGAATCTAAGATCAATCTTTTGATGCACAGTTTTGAATTATTTTGAATGAAACCAAGTGAAACCATTAGAGACATATACACTCATTTTATGGATGTCGTCAATGATTTAAAAGCACTTGGTAATTCTTTTATTAATCTTAAACTTGTTAATGAAATTCTAAGATCCCTTCCTAAAAATTGAGACCTAAAAGTAACTATGATCAAGAAGCAAAGGGCTTGAACTGTTTTCCGATTGAAGAACTTATCAGGTTATTAATGACCTACGAGATGACTTGTATGGTACATGATAAACATGAGAACAACCTTCCAAAAAGCAAGAAGGACATATCACTTAAAACAAAAGAAGATCAACTCGAGCAAAAGCTTAAGTGACGATGATGACTTTGAACTCCTCATAAGAAAATTTAAGTTTATTAAACAAGAATCTAATAATAAAAATAAACTTTAAAAGGACACAATAACTTGTTATAAATGCAATCAATCGGGGCACTTCAAAAGTGAATATCATTAACTAAAGAAGAATAAGCTACCAAAGAAGAAGAAAGTAATTTAGGTGACTTGAGATGAATCGAGTCCATCTAAAGACAATGAGCAAACCAAAGAGGATGAGGTGACGAACTACGCTTTGATGGCTCATGTGATTCAACTAAAACCTCTTTACCTTACAATGCATTTCATGATTTATTTGATGAAAAAGGTTAGTAAAAATTATAAATTATTAAAAATAAAAATAATTAATAATTAAAGGATCATGCTTCTCACTCTAGTAAATTAAAAAAATTAAAAAATAAGCACGACAAATACATGGTTTTTATATAAAAACTTGGGCCTACTAGTATGAATTAATCACAATTTAAACTAATAAGGGAATGCATTTTTGTTGAAAATTTTGCTATCTCTAAAGAAAATGGAGTTTTCATCTTAGAGATCCTTAATGATAAATCTATTTATGTAATTTTGAATCTCTTGAATAAGAAGGTGGTTTTGATGATTTAACAAATTGAATTTAAATGAGATTTTTTTTTTCAACCAAATCATGAACTTTCTCTTGATTTCTTGACTTTAGTTTCACTTTATGAAATCAAAATCTTCTTCATCTTCTATTTACTAAAGAATAAGACTTATACAAATGAACCATGTTCTTGATGACTTGAGATTTCTTATGCATGAATCGAGATCTTTTATTATATGATATTATAATTTTTTTTTCATCACTTACTAAAGAGTAGATTTGTCAAAATAAATCATGTCTTTTGACATTCACAACTTGATCTTTCATGATCTTTGATATTAATATCTTTTATGACATGATTTTCATATAACTCCTTTGTGTTTATAGCATGTGTACCCCATCATCAAATCAAACTTATCTTTGATATCTTTTGTATGATGATTGGAACATTAATGTAAAAGATTTTGTGTCATTGTATTCCTCCCTTCTTTTTTTTAATGACAAAGGGGGAGAAAATTTTGCTAGCTTGCACATTTCAAGAAGTAAAAATTACTAAACTTGCACATAGAAGCAAAAAATGGCTAAACTTACACATCTCAAGAGAAGCAAAGAATTGCTAGCTTGCACATGAAAAAAATTGCTAACTTACACATCTAAAAAAAAATCACTACCTTGCATGTTTGAAAAATTTACTAGTTACACTTTTCTCCTTTTTGTTGATGACAATGGGAGAGAAGTTATGATGATCATTGTTATGATGATGATTTGAAATTTAAATCATATATTTTGAAATTATGTATACAATATTCAAAATTTTATAATGCATGTAATGATATTTTTACCATGATTAAAATTGTTTTGGCTTGAATTGAAAGGTTATCACTCTTTTTTAATTCAAGTTTTCTTTCTTTAAATATGTCATGTTGATAGGGCAAGTTTAGTTTAAACTTCATCATTAATTGGTTGTCATTATCAAAGAAGGGAAGATTATTAAATCTCATATTTTAATGATAAAATTAATTGATAGAGTTATGATATAATGAGCATTCGAGTGACGCAAGACTAATTTTGATCATGAAAAGATAAATAAATTAAAGCAAGAAGAATGAGACGTTGGGTAAGAATGGAATATGTCATAAGATTGGACGTCGGACCGGAGGACTAGTCTATATGCCAAAAGGACTTCATGCTGCGAGTTGGGGCATCGGGCCAGAAGGTTCGGGCATTACGCTAAGAAGATTGAATGTTTCGGAGGTCAACATGCCAAAGGATCGGGCAATACGTCGAAGGAGAGGACGATGCGCTGAAGGGTCATAGAAAGTATCAGATGAACCAATGACATGCCGGACAACATAGGATTCATGCTTTGTAATTGGTTGTGTCTTGATCAAAGTAGTTTAGGTTATAATTGAGTTGGTTTTGGGTGAAACCTTGCCAACTCAATTAGGGGCCCATTGGGCTTAATCTGAGGCTAAGTTGGGCCCATTGGGAGGCTTATTCAATAACCCAAAAGTTGGGTCTAGCGATGGCACCACCAGACCTAGTAGTGGTATTACTTGTTGGGAAACCCAACGGGAACATCACATGTGCAGCGGAAGAACAAACAAAACATGTTTCCCAAGTAGATCAAATCGTCATGCAAAGATTGGTTCATAAAAATCCCATAAAAATAAAAACTATAATATCTGAGAGATTGATTACCTAGGGAGGTCGTATATCCCTAAAATTCAGATCTAGATAGAGAGGATGAAGGAGGTCAAACATTATCCTCCCTAGCGGTATCCAGATGATGAATCGTTGCAGTGATGCTCCTCCAATCACAACCAAGATCTCGTAACTCTTGCACAGAAGATGAAGGAGGGAGGAGAATAGGAGAGGCAGCCAAAAGTGTAGCCTATCACAATTTATGCCCCCTGCCTCCTAGTTATAGAAAGCCACCAAAACTCTAATAGATCCTGCCTTAGTGAGTATTAGATCTTCATCCAATTACCCATTAATCTTGGATTATTAGATCTTTATCTAATAATCTCAATTGACCTCTAATTGGGCCTCGTTCAAGGAGCCCATTAAGTCCAATCCTCTACTTGCTGAAACATCCACTATATGTATATAACCCTCTAGGCCCAATACCGAGCTGGTCGTGAGTCCTACCTGTCAGAACTCATTCTGACTTAGTGAATTATTATCCCATAACAATTTACTCAACTCATCAACTATGGTAGTACTATGCCACTACGCCATAGTCCTCAAACGGTATAGCGGATCTTATCCATTGGACCTATTGGTCCTCAGTTACCATGTATCTATAGTCTCTCATCCATCCAATATCCTAGAGACCGTATATTGGGCATGGTACAATCAAGCCATATACGAAATCCATCCGAGTCTTGCTCTAATTGGATTCTCTAAGAGAACTCCTTTTCTCTCAATCTGAACTACCCCGGTCAAGGATTTGTCCGAGCGATAACGCATGGGATATTCCCTTCATGATACCAAGAGTGGATGATCCTTTGTTGATATTCAATTGTCTTCGTAAGGTTGGCTACCAATCTTGATAACCGACTATACTAGATCTGAAACTTTCCAAACTTGTAAGTCGGATGTTAAGAAAGGAGTACTCAAATAAGACATCCTTGGTATTATTAACTACCAACTGAGACTATAGAATTACTGTCTGATGATAAGTATTATTAACCATCTAACGTTTCATAAGCGGATTAATTAGTAAACTCATTCTCCAATGAGCACCTGTAATGTACCTTTAGTGTCCCAAACAAGTGGTTATGAGACTAGTCATTTCTATCATATGGACGGGTATACAGTATACTGGTCTGTCTAGTTATCTCAATATCCCTCTCGAGTAACGTATGACTAGGATTATTTAGGGTTTGTGTTTAAAGGTGAATCTATCTCATTATCATAATCTCATCACGATCTGATTCCCATTACACAAAACCAAGAACATCACTATATGTCTATATATTCAATGGATAATATAATATGATAATATACTAATAATAATGTAAAAAGACTATGCAGCATGTCACACGTGTCATCACTCACGCGATTAGCTTGTAGGGCACCTGTAACTAGCACTATCAAGAAGACATAGTCTTCAAAACTATGTTAGGCAGTGGTACCGCCCAAGCTAACGGTCGTACCATCAGCACGTCAGGATTAATTGACACTAAGAGGGAGGGGGGAAGGGGGGGTAAATTAGCCTAAGTGTTGAAAATTTTGGTTTAAGAAAACTTTTGCTCAAAATAAAACTGATATCGAAAGTGTTTCGTTCAAGATGAGTAAGTGAGCAATAAAACTATTGAACGATGCTAAGTTATGATCTTACTTAAAGAAAGCTCGAGTAAGAATATGTATATTCAAAAAGGAAAGTTAAGAGATGCTCATAGTTTATAGTGGTTCAATTACAACTTGGCCTATGTCTACTTCCCGAGTCCTCTTCATCAAGGCCCACCGATGTCCGCTACTGATCTGCTTTGGGTGAAAACCAAACCTCTTACACTTTCTCCTTTTCATAGGTTCAGGAGAGAAACATTTTACAAGAGTTTCTTACTTCCGTTAGACTCGCTTTTATACTTGAAGCACTCAAGGGCAATTCTTAAATTTTACAACACTTTTCATAATAATTTTCTTCCTTTTTTGTTCACCACCTTTGCTTCTCCAAGCAAGAAATTTTGGGGTATTTATAGAGCCAAAATTTAAACCTTTCTAACAATTCTATGTACGGGCGATACTACCATCAACGCCGATAGTAGTACAATCGAAAGCATCCTGAAAACAGGGTGGCGATAGTACTATCATCACCCAGGTGGTACTATCATTGAGAATCTCACAAAAGCTATGTTTTCAATGCTTTTATATTCCCGACTCGTATGTCATGTTGACCTCTTCCCAAGTCAACAAAATGAGCTCTACCTGAGCTCAAATCCAATCCAAAAAGGGACCCGGTTACCTCACATTTAGTTAATTTAGATTTCTTCCAAATGTAACTCAATTTAGACTCTAAACCAAATAATGCTAACTACGATATACTAAGGCATATAAATACAATCAATTTGACCAACATGTCAAGTGATCTTCCCAACTCTCGGTGATTTTCCCAATAACCTCTGATGAGCTCCTGGCGAGTCTCGATCAACTTTTGGCGAACCCCCGACGCATTCTGACAAGCACCTGGCTCACCTTCGGCGAGCTCCCGATGAACTCTCAACAAGCCCCCAATACCTTTGGTGAGCTTCCGGCAAATTCCTGGTAAGCCCCTGATACCTTCGACGAGCTTTTGGTGAGTTCCCACTACATCGTATGAACCTCAGCCCAATACTCAAACTCGACTCCGACACAACATCTGATTGTATTGCCTTGTTGTAGTCGATCATGCATCATTCATCTCTAACACATAGGTTAAATAAAACACTCATCAATTAATTTTATCATCAAAAACTTAGATTTAACAATCTTTCCTTTTTTATTATGATAATCAATTAATAACGGGAGTTAACCTTAACTCCCCATATATAAACACCATAGCATAAAATAAATTTAAATTTAAAAAAACCCAATACTTTTGAATTCAAGAACGATACCATTCATAAATATTTTAAAATTTTTAAAACATACATCCATATAATAATTTTTTTTCTTAATTCATCAACTATCAATATATTAAAGATTTTCAAGACATATATTCATACATTATGAAACAACATTAATTTCAAACAATTTTTCCTTTTAAGTCATCAACCATCAATATATCAAAGATTTTCAAAATATATATCCATTCATCGTGAAACAATATTAATTTCAAATTCATACATCAATTTGAAATTCTTTCCCTTAAGTCATCAATCATTAATTCTCTCTATTAAGTTATCAATCATTTCTCCCCTTTTGTTATCAACAAAAAGGAGAAATGTCTATTTTACCATATTTTATTAATATTTTACATTTGTCATCAATATACTATTTATCCCTCTTTGTCATCAACAAAAATGTGAAATATTAAAAAAATAATTTCAAGACAAATATTCATCATATTTCAAGTTTCTTCTCATTTATTATCAATTAAATGAAAAGTATTGATTACATATCTAAACATTCAATACATGAAAAATTTATTTTGTTACTCCCCCTTAGTAAAATAGGATTAAAGGTAGAATTTTATTATCAAAAAAATTTTTACCCCTTTGTGAATAAAATAGAAAAAGAAATGATGGGGGATGTGAAAATAAAGATCACATCACAATAAAAAGTTTTAATCTCAATCTTATAAACATAAATTCTAAAATGATTATTTCAAATATAAGCTCAATATCCAAGAAATCCAAGGGCTACTCATGCATTCATCTTATATAAATTTTAAGTAACTCAAAAAAATAAATAAATAAATTTATTTTATATAAATTCATCTTATGTAATTATTTATTCCATAAAAGATTAGATTAGACAAAAAATTTATAAATCACATGATGTGAAATTATCTCATACATTCAGAAGATATGAAATCATCTCATATAAATTTTGAGAAGAAGCTCATTTTGCAAAAATAAGAATATGATGACAACTCATGCATTTGAAAGATTTAAAATTATTTCAAATTTTCTTATAATCAAATTGTTTCTCATCGATTGGCTTTGTTGTTAAGATATCAGATTTCTCTCTTTTTGTGATTGTTAAAAAGGAATATGATAGTATAATTTTTCTTTTATATTCATATTCTAATTACACCCAAAAGTACAAGGGGATCATGTCATTAAAGATGAAAAAAATCAAATATTTAAATAACAAAAGACATAATTTAATAAATTTGCCCCTCCTTTTTTGTTTGTGAATTTCAACATAAGTAATCTAGAAATCTTATGCATTTAAAATTCTAAATAAAATAGAAATCCAATTATGCAAATCTCATGTATTTAAAATTCATAATTTTCTTTTAAGCAAATCACTCCTCATCCAATGTTAGAAGATTTTTTATATCCAATTTTCTTCTAACCAAATTAATAATTTTGTCTCCCCTTTTTTATATCAAAAAATATTATGATGATATATTTTTTTTATAACCATAAGTACAAAGGGATCATGTCATTAAAGATAAAAAATCAATTCTTTAAGTGCTAAAAGTCATGATTTAATAGAATAATTCTCCTAACTAGAAATCTTATATGATCTAAACAAATTTTTAATTAAAAATTTAAATTATAATTATCAAAATCATAAATCTCATTTTTAACAAAATAAAAAATCATAGAGGTTAAAATTTTGATTTTCATTTAGGATATGGCAAGTCTAGAAGTCAAGAGAATGTTTTAAAATTTCATTAATTTTCAACTCATCATAATTTTAAGAGATATTAATTTGGTGATAGGTATACTAAGAAGGAAGTTATAAATAATCATGTCATGAAAGATATTATTAGTAAATCATGAATATCATAAGACATGATTTATTTTGATAAATCTCTTCTTAGTTAATATTCAAAACTTTAGAAATCTTAGGAGATCAAATAAGAAATTTTTCATACATAAAAATATCAATTTATAAATATCAAGATCATAAATAAATTTTAAAGAAAAAAAGATAGAAGATCTTGATTTGTATATAGGAAACTTCAAGTTATCAAGAATATGGTTCATAAAAAGATTTTTAAGTTATTTTTCCAAAAAGATAAATTATGATTTATTTATATAATTCTCTTTCAACAAACTTAATTTATATAATGATTACAAGTTTCAATTACTTAAGATATCAAGATCATGATTTAAGTTATCAAATCATTAAAATCGAGAAATATCAATAAAGTTTAATAGATTCATCAATAAAAAAAAAATTTGAAAAGATATCCAAAATCATCATCAAAATCGTTTTTCAAAAAATTTCAATTAAGGCAACATAGATTGTTTTTTTAAAAAGTAGCTAAAGTGCTCTAATCCATTTTTATACTAGCATGCTCTACTTATGCATCATCAAGATTAGTTGTATATCCATGAACCATTTTTGATAAAATAATTTATTATAATTGAAACAAAAATTATTAATTTCAATCATTTTGATTCAAATAATTTTTCCTTATTTTTATCATTTTAGCGAGAGAGGTTGATAAGTGAGTTAGATCTCAAGTCATATGGCTTAAATATCCACTATCAAGTTATCATTCCATTTTGCTCCTAGCCTTGTTAGGAGACAACTCTACAAGATGTGGGGTTTTATTTTAGGTACCTATTTGAGTTTGGGTCCCTCATGAAAGGTTCTTCCCATTTTCTCTAATGGCTTAAGATTATTTATGGTTCCTTTAGGAACCCAAATTAATTTATATGGACTATATTTTCTAAATGAACACTTATAAGCTATAAGTACTAATCTATCACAAAAGTTACATCTAATTTTAGATGAAGAGCTTAAAGTGGGTCCTTTAACGAAGATAGTTAGCTTTTGTTGACGATTGCCCCCAAAGCCCATACCTTCTTCTTATGATCATGACCCTTATTTGCAATGATCATGTTTAGGGATTTATTCTCTATTTTAAATTTTTCTAAAGTTTGTTTTAACATGATATTTTTCTTTTTTAACTATCTCTAATGACTCATATTTAGAGCAAGAAATATATTATGTTGATACTCCATGCATGTTTTCAAATTTATAAACTAGTGATGTATGATCTTCCCTAAGTCATTTATAGGATTTGTTAATATTTCTAAATTTATCATAAAGCTCATAAAAAATATTTAATAGTTCATCGAAAGTAAATGAGACATTAGTTGAGTTACTTACCTTATTGTTGATGGCCATAAGCGTGAGATTCTCCACTTCTTCTTAATTATGATCTTCATATTCAGAGTGTCTCGGCTTCTTGCATTCATAGCAAGAGGTTTTGTCCATTTTAAGTTTATTTTTATATTTTTTATTTATTAATTTTTCTGATTCATTTGTCAAAAGTTCAAAGTTCTCGTCACTCGAGGTTTTACTCTATGGGTCATATGTTGTTCTCAATTCTATTTTTTTCCTGTCCTTTAGAAGGTGATGTTCTTTTGTTCTTAGTTCAATATCCTTCCTGTTCTTTGGAAGGTCTTGTTCTTGTGTTCTCAAATTACTTTCCTTCCTATTCTTTGGAATATATTCTTTAAATTTATTTTTGTAAATCTTTTTATTTAGTGATTCATTTAGTTTAACCATGCTTTTATGTATCATCTCAAAAGTTGAATCACATGTAGAAACACGATCAAACTTATTCTTATCACGAGCACAAAATAAAGCATTCATTGCTAAAGAAAAAGTCTCCTTTTCCAAATCAGTACATTCATTTATTGGTTTGGAAGACTTTTCAAAACCATTCTCAATGATGTGCCATAAATTAAAATCCATAGAAATTAAAAAAATATGTATTCTAATTTTCCAATAGGTGTAATCCATCCCATTGAACATAGGAGGACTTATGATACATTAACCCTCGTTAATGTCATAATAAATCATTTATTCACTTGTGTGTTAATCCAATGAGTACACTATGGCTCTAATATCAACTGTTATGATCAATTACAACTAAAAGGGTGGGGTGAATTAGTGCAAGTGTTGAAAACTTTGGTTTAAGAAAATTTTAGCTCAAAATAAAATCGAGATCGAAAGAGTTTCATTCAAGTTAAGTGAGCAATTAAACTATTGAATGATGCTAAGTTATAATCTTGCTTAAAGAAAGCTTGAGTAAAAACATATATATTCAAAAAGGAAAGTTAAGAGGCTCACAATTTATAGTGGTTTGGCCATAACTTGGCCTACGTCCACTTCCCGAGTCCTCTTCATTGAGGCTCGCCAGTGTCCATTATTGATTTTCTTTGGGTGAAGATCAAATCTCTTACACTTTCTCCTTTTTACAGTTCAGGAGAAGAATCTTTTATAAGAGTTTCTCATTTCCCTTAGACTCAATTTTACACTTAGAAGCATAAGGAAGCTCTTAAATTTTACAACGCTTTTCATAATAACTTTCTTCATTTTTCATTCACCACCCTTACTTCTCCAAGCAAGAAAATTTGGGGTATCTATAGACCCAATTGGCTTAAAAAATAGAGCCAAAATTTAAACATTTTCATAAATTTTGTGCACTAGCAGTACTATCATCAAAAGCACCCTGAAAACAGGGCAATAGTGGTACTACCACCGCCCATTGGTGGTACTACCATTGGGAATCCCATAAAAGCTACTTTTTCTATACTTTTGCATACCTCACTCTTACATCCTATTGACACCTTCCCAAGTTAACGAAATGAGCTCTACTTGAGCTCAAATCTAACCCAAAAGTGGACTCGGTTGCCTCACATTAAGTTAATTTGGATTTCTTCCTAAGCTAAGTCAATTTGGACTCTAAACCAAACTAATACTAACTAAGCATATAAATACAATCAATTTGACCAACATATCAAGTGACCTTCCCAACTCCTAGCAATCTTTTCACTAACCTCCGGCGAACTCCCAGTGAGTCTCGGTCAACTTCTGGCAAACCCCCGACATGTTCTGATAAGCTCTCGATCACCTTTGGCAAGCTCTCGACGAACTCCCCGCAAGCCCCCAATACCTTCGTCGAGCTTCTAGCGAACTTCCGGCAAGCCCTTGATACCTTCGACGAGCTTCCGACGATATCCCGACGAGTTCCACTACATCGTCCGAACCCCGGCCCGATGCCCGAACTTGACTCCAGCCCAATATTTGAGTATATTACATTGTCGTAATTAATCCTGCATCATTCATCTCTAATATATAGGTTAGATAAAATACCTATCAATTGATTTCATCATCAAAATATGATATTCAATACAATATTAAATTTTGCTAGGTAGTAGTATTGTCCAGTGTAGGCTATAGTACCTCTTGTACCCGAAAAATTTGGGTATTTAAATTTTGGTTCTAAGTTTTTGAAGTCATTTTGGGTCTATAAATACTATAATTATCTTTGTTTGAGAAAGAAAGAATTGAGATTCAAAACTTGTGATTTGTAGTGTGGAAACCTTGTTGGAAAATTGAGTTCCTTTCTCCAGAAGCTTAGAGGTTATTCTAAGGGAGTGTCTGAGGGAATCCTTGTAAAAGTGGATTGTAAAGGTTATCTCCTGAGCCTACGAAAAGAAGAAAGAATTGTAAAAGGAGTAGTTGATCTTCGCCCATTGAAAGAAGATCATTATAGGAAGCCGATGGCCTCGAGTGAAGAGGAATCGGGAGTGAACATAGCTCGGGATGACCGAACCACTATAAACTTGGTTTGCATTTCCTTTTATGCTCTTTATTACTAATGCTCACTAATTTACTTACTCACTACTCTTACTAACATTTTTAAGTTAAAAACATTTTTTATGTGGGCTTGATCACATGAGTTTTCAAATTGATATAATTTTTTAAAATCACTAATTCACCCACCCCCTCTTAGTATCGATTTGGGCCTAACATCTTCCTTTCCCTTTATGATAAGGAAGACAATCCTAAACTCTTTTATGTTCCTTTATGATAGTGATACAACAAACTTTCTATCACTCCTTCAAAGTATAAAAACACATCCTAACATTGAAATAAAAGAGAGGACTCACTCCTTTTGAATTATTTGAACCTATAATTTGGGATCTTAGATTATTAACTTGAGCATTAAAGGGGTCGGGGTGGGAAACCCCCCTGTCATTGACCGTTTGTGCAAGATCTTGATGCGTCAAAAGGTACCTCAGGGTGAGGTTTAATGCTCCCAATTATGGTTAAGGTACACCTCAGGATAACCCCAAGCTCCCTTCAGTAGACAAGTCACACCTCGGACGACTGCAGGACTGTTACCATGAGCCAACAACACTTCCGGAGTCTGCCTGCCATCTCAACTCCTCGCTCGGGTCGCACCCTCCCCTTGGACTGGACCTCTCAGACGGATTTTCCCCTTCGGGACCAAACTAGGTCGTGTTGGCTCTTCAGTCAACGGCACTAATGCAACAACATTTTGGCTCAGGACAAAATATGATTCATCAAAGTCATATAAGATACATAAATTGGCTATGCTAGTGCTAAGGAAACTTATTTAAATAGTATACAATGGACAAGCTAGTTAGCTATGATTTAAATTTTTAGGATAAGGATTAGAATCCTTAACCTTAAACTAATTAAATATAATTTAAGCTAATATATAAATGGTTTGGTATACTTTTGGGCAAATTTTTGAAAAATAAATTGTCTTAAAAAATTCCTCAAAGTATCTCAAAAATTTTCACAAAGCATCCTTTCTTTCTTTCCTAGAAAATAATTTTATCATTATCTTCACCCCACCGATAACAAAAGGAGGGTGAGGACCCTGCATAGCCTCCTCACCTTCACCCGCAACCCCCTCCGCCAAGGTGATGATATGGATGATGTGGATGAATGATCGGTGATGAGAGTATGGTCGATGGGGCAAATGCAGAGGTGGGGATAGTAGTGTGAAGGCACAAACAGCCAATAATATAAGCCAAGGTGGCTTACGACATAAGCAAAGGTGACTAGGAGTGTGGCAATTGTTAAGAGATAAAATTATTATAACAATATTAGCATATTGGTTAGACTGTTGAGGGAAATCCTCAACTCCTAACTCTTTTTTTTAACCTTCTCTTCTCTTGTATAAATAGGTATGAGTGAAGGAATAAACAGAGCACTTCATTTCTTTCTCAATCTCATTTCTCATTTCTATCATGGTATTAGAGCTACGCTATCTATAAGAGAGATTTCATTTCTTCGCTGTCAACGACAGCACATCCCTCGCCATTGTCTACCTCATCTGTGTGCTACAGGCCGAGCAATGCCTCCTCGATTGCTGCCCCTTCCATAAGCAAATAGCAGCAGCAAAACAAGAGGCATCTATGCATCTTCTGCTCAGACGATATCCACGTAGCCGATGATGTCACCACCATAGACCTTCCCTCTTCGATCCTTCTTCTATGATGGCTATAATTAACCGGAGGTGACAATCGTTGCCAAGCAATCATCTTCAATCGACGCGGCCACATCCTCTTCTCGCAGTGAAGAGGAGAAGACTCTGCCAAAAGAATCTCTAGGGGCCACCTTCTTCTTGCTGTCAAATGATAGAAAATTCCCCAGCAACTGTGGTGTTTCCTCGTGTCCTTCCTCAAGTCAGCGAAGAAAGGGAAGCACACCTTCACTACAGCGGCTTCCTCATCTTCTCCTTCGGCAGCTTCTCCTTCTTCTGGAACTAACCCTTCTCACCAACACATAGCGAGGGCTCTTCTTCCTTTTTGGACCTGCTGCCATTTTGTTGGACAAGAACTAACACCAGATCTATGCTGATCTTCCTAGCAGTTGTCGGATCTTCCCTACAATCATTAGATCTTCCCATTGTTCCCAGTTGCCAGTCGAGCGTCTCTCTTTTTCTCTTAGTGAAGAGAAGACTACCCATTATCTCTCCCTCCCAGTAGAGAGCCAGCCGGCACCGACTCCTATGCCCTCATCAGTTCTTTGCCATCCGAAGGTCACATGTCGCCTTTGCAGTTACGACCTCTGTTTCTTAACAAAAATAGAGAACAGTCTCTTCCAGCAACCGTTCTCTGATGCAACCCCTTTCTCCCCTTCTCAATCATAGCCGCATCCACTTGAGAAGCCGCAACCATCGATCTCCCCCTCCAGTAAGAGATAAGCACCGCCCATGATTCTATCAATGACGCTCGCTCTTCTCCTCTACTGGTGGTAGCCCTTTAAGATCCAACGAACTAGGCAACCATCCTCTCCAGTTGTGGAAGCCGACACGTGGAAGGAGCTGTCTTCCTTGATGTTACCTTCGGCCATAACATCTTTAGCGTCGGCGACCATCTATTGTCTCCCCTGCTGCTTCTCTCTAGATCAAAGGATGATCCTCTGCCCACGCTAGAGCCAAGCCCTTTACTGCCCAGTCCCATCTTCCTCCCTTACCGTTGCCTGACCAAGCCTTCTACAAGGCTTCCTTCGATTTCGGTAGTGGCACTCTTACAGGACTCCTTCCACTTTTAAAATTTGCTTCATCTTGAGTGGCTACTTCCTCTTGGATTACAACACCTTTAGCAAAACATTGTAGGCAACACAGAAGGCAGATTTTTCAGATCCAACCGAGATGGTAATTGGTATTTTTTTTTTCTCACGATGTCTTCATCGTCTATCTCTCATATTCCTATCACTGTCCCCACAGGAAGCACTAGTACTTCTTAAACTACTTCTAAGAATATAAGTCTGGTCTCTGTTAATGTTGTCGTCCTCATCCCTTTCAAATTATCTAAGGGAGGCAACTACGCATCCTGGCATGCTCAATTCACTGATCTCCTCTTTGGATATAATTTATTAGGTTATGTTAACGAATCTTTTAGTTGTCCACCAGCAATGATCAACATCCCGGGGACAGTAAGTCAAGTACCAAATCCGGAGCATAAATTATGGTTACATCAAGATCGTCTCATTCTTCATGTGATTCAAGCCTCTGTTACTGGTTATGTTGCACCGCTTATCTCTTCCTATGCTACTGCTGCTGAAACTTGGTGCAAGCTACAAACTACTTTGGCAAATCGCTTGTGCACTCACATGCTCAGTCTCCTCTCTCGGCTAATGAACACAAAATAAGAGGGAAGTACCATCACTGACTATCTCCAAAATATAAAGATTATCATCGATGATTTGGCTTTAATAGGGCATAACTCAATGATGATGAAGTTAGCAGCAATACGAGCACGTGACTCATCGCTATCATTTGAGGAGTTGTATGACAAGTTGACTAACTACGAGGTGTACTTGAAGCACGAAGATAGGGCACCAGGACCACCTATCACTGCTCAAGTAAGTCACAAATTTAAAAAGAAGAGGAATCAATTTTATAAGCCTGTCAACAAAGGTCTAGGCGAGGCACCATCTTCCCACAATCTAAGTGGAAAATTCGATTCCCAACAGACTTGGTGTCCTACTCTCATACCTCAACATAGCAACATCAATTACCAATAGCCTTGGTGTCCTTCTTCTATGACTTAACAACGAATAGTCTGTCAACTGTGTGATAAAATTGGTCACTCCATTAAAGTTTGTCGGTCTTGTCCTCAATCTTCTACAATCATGCCCTAAGCGCATCTCACTGCTACCCTACTTCTGATCAACATTCATGGATTATGGACTTTCGAGCCTCTTATCACATAACTTCGGATCTCCATAACTTGTCCTTTTACAACAACTATGGTTGTAACGATGACATCATTATCGGTGATGGTAAGCAACTTCCTATTACTCATACTGGTTCCATAGTACTTATGTATCTTAACTTTACACTCGATGATGTGTTGTATGCTCCTCATATTAAATGAAATCTTATTCCTGTCTCTTAATTCTGTAAACAAAATAATATCTCCATAAAATTTTTCCTAACTACTTTCTTATAAAGGATCTAAGTACAGGGGCATCATTAGTTCAAGGCCAGAGTAAAGACAATATCTACCAATGGTCATCGATCTCTCAGCCTGCTGCTTACTCTTTTGTTGCTACTCCAATGGATGTGTGGCATCGTCATCTTGGTCACCCTTCTTCCTCAATTCAACAATAGTTTTTCTTTTGTTATTCTCTTCCAGCTTTTAAAGATAGCTCTGTTGTTACCTATTGTGATGCATATCTTAGCAATAAAAGTCATAGACTATCATTTGAAACTTTTTATATTTCTTGCACACAACCATTTGAAATTCTTTATACTAATGTTTAGGGTCTTGCACCAATTATTTTATTTAATAAAAATAAATTTTATATTATCTTTATTAACTATTTTACCAAATATACTTGGTTTTATTCTCTTCAACATAAGTATGAGGTCTCCACAATCATTCTTACCTTCAAAAAAATTGTGAAAAATATTTTTCGGTCCATAATTAAAATAGTTTATTCTGATGGTGGGGTGAATACCGAACACTAACATCATACTTATTAGCCTATGGTATTCAGCATCTTAAGTCTCTGTCGTACACTCCTCACTTAGTTGGCTCAATCGAGGTAAACATTAGCATATAGTTGAAACTGGTCTTACACTTCTCTATCATGCCTCCATGCCAACTACTTTCTAGTCTGTAGCCTTTTAGACTGTAATCTATCTGATTAATCACATGCCTACTTTAGTCTTCCACAATCAATCACTATTTAAAAAACTATTTCATAAATCTCCAAATCTTCATAAACTTAGGGTTTTTGGTTGTGTTTGTTATCCCTGGCTACGTCCTTATGTATCATATAAACTAGCCCCAAGGTCGAAGCTCTGTACCTTTATTGGTTACTCTCTTGAACATAATGCTTACCGATGCTACAATCCTTTAACTCACAAGGTCTTTGTGTCCATCATGTTATCTTTGTAGAGTCTTCCTTTCCATTTCACCAATCCAAATCTTCTACTATACCAACTACTCCCGTGAATATGCATCAGTGGCATATCCCATTATTCAATGAGCCTCCATAAGAATCACCCACTCCAGCACACATACATGAGTTGAGCAATCATCTAGTATAACATCTCACTCCCTCTTTTTCTTCTCCTTCTTCTACATACATACCTCCTACCATAGACATCCAATCTTTGGACACTCAATCACTGGCATTTCCCTCACCTTAGCCTAATAGCGCTAATGTTCCTCATTCCAACTCACCCTATTCTACTACTTTCCCAGCACCCATTCCACCATCAACTCCTAAACCAGTTGGATATCCCATAACAATGCATTCTAAAAATAGTATTTTTAAATCACGTCAGGCTCTTGACCTCAATACGGTTGTGACTCCCTCTATTAAGACCTATGAACCTACCACGGTTTTTCAAGCCCAAAAGTTTCCTCATTGGCATCAAGCTATATGTGAAGAATATGATGCCCTCCTTCATAACTCTACTTAGACAGTTGTTCTATTTCATCCCACACAAAATGTCATCGGGTGTAAGTGTGTTTTTCGAGTTAAGCAGAACCCTGATATGTCTATTGCCAGATATAAAGTCTGTTGCGTAGCCAAAGGCTTTCATCAACGTCCTATTGTTGACTTTATAGAGACATTCAGTCTTGTTGTTAAACCCACGATAATCCGACTGATTTTGAGTTTAGCTATCTCAAAAGGTTGGCATCTGTGACAACTTGATGTGAACAATGCCTTCTTACACGGAACATTAACTGATGTTGTCTTTATGGAGTAACCTCCTAGTTTTCTTCAACCTCAGTATCTGAAACATGTCTGTAAACTCCACAAGGCTATTTATGGACTTCGTCAAGCTCCACGAGCCTGGTACAAAGAACTCAACTCATTTTTTATGTCAGTCGGTTTCTCCAACTCTAAGTTTGATACCTCCTTATTTCTCCGTCAATAACCTAGCAATACAATATATCTTCTAATATATATAGATAATATCATTGTGATAGATAATAACTCTATGGAGGTCACAATGTTCATTAAGAAGTTGGCCGCTTGATTTTCCCTCAAAGATCTCGGTCCCTTAAATTATTTTTTGGGTGTGGAAGTCATAGCTATATCTTCGGGACTCTTCCTCTCTTAATAGAAGTATACTCAGGACTTATTAGTGAAGACAAACATGAAGGATACAAATGCTATTTCAACTCCTCTCTCCACTAGTGAATCATTTCAGTTAAATGATGACAGTCCTACTACAGATCCTACACAATATTGGTAAATAATTGGTTCTTTACAATATTTAGCTCTCACCCACCTAGATATCTCCTTTGCAGTTAACAAGTTATCACAATTCATGCATAGACCACCTATCACACATTGGTCAGCCGTTAAATGAATATTATGATATCTTAATGGTACTCTTGACTATGGTATATTTCTCTATAAAAACTCTCCACTCCAACTTCATGTCTATGTTGATGCTGATTGGGCTAGGAACTTTGATGATAGAACATCAACATCTAGGTATATCATTTTCTTAGGAGCAAATCCAATCAGTTGGAGTTTCAAGAAACAAAAGACAGTTGCTCGATCAACAACTGAAACTAAGTATCGCTCTATTGCTACTGTTGCTACAAAATATAATTGGGTAATGAATTTGTTCAAAGAACTTGACATCCTCTCTTTTATTACTCCTACAATATACTGTGATAATATCAGGGTTGCCTACTTATATGTAAATATAGTATTTCACTCTCGTATGAAACATATAGCAATTAATTTTCACTTTGTACGAGATCAAGTGATCAATCATCAACTACGTGTTTCTCATGTTCACACGACAGATCTGTTAGCTGACTAAGTCTACCGCCAACTCTATAACTGAACGAGCCAATCTTGTTCATTAGTTGAGGGAAATCCTCATTAGTTGAGGGAAATCTTTTGACTAAGTCTACCGCCAAATCTGTAACTGAACGAGTAAATCTCGTTCATTAGTTGAGGGAAATCTTCATTAGTTGAGGAAAATCTTTCCTCATCCCTGTATAAATAGACGATGCATTTATCAATAATATCAAGTTTTTATTCTCTCATTTCCATTTCTAACATGGTATCAGAGCCATAAGAGAAATTATTCTCTCTGTCAAACGACAGAAAAATAGTTGCCATTACATGCTGCCTCCTCTACTCCTACATCATTACCGAGGCAACGCTACTTGCTGGATCTTTCAAATCTACTATCACCTACAAACAGCTCCAGCCGATCCACAGCAGTTTATAGCTCTACGCAGGAGCGCTTCTCCTCGTGTGCCGACGTCGCTACCACCGTTCTCTGCCCTTTCAGTGTCTGTATTCCAACAGTAAGGCAGTCGGATTCCCATCTGCGGCTGCACCTGTACCTATTGGACTACCGTTGGATATTCTCATTCGCCACTCACTCCCGTATCTACCAGGTGTTTTCTACACTATTCTGTTCAGTTCAGTTTTGTTAGCCACCTTCTGATCTATGCTACTACCTACAACTTTATAGCCGTTAATTGCTTTTCTTTTTTTTTCATTTCTTTTTCTTGGTCACCAGTTGTGTTACTGTTCTCAACTCTGTGCAATGGCTTTTGTGATTTCCTAATATCTTTCTCATCCACTTCTGATGTCCCTACTCCTTTTCCTACTAATAATTTTTCGTCTTATTTCCATTAATCTGCATCTTTAATCCCCTTCAAGTTATCTAAAATGGCAATTATGCCTCTTGGCGTGCTCAATTCTCTAACCTCTTGTTTGGTTATGATTTATTGGGCTATGTTGATTCACTTAGTTGTCCACCCATGATTCATGTCCCAGAGACCCTAGCCCAAGACCCAACCTACAAGTTATGGCTTGCGGATCGACTAATTCTCCAAGCCATTCGGCCTCGTTGTTGGATCCATCGCTCGCTTGTGACCTCTGTACCGCGGAAGCATGGAACAAGTTACAGACTACTACTGGCGAACCGCTCTCGGACTCGCATGCTTGGACTACTCTCCAATCTTATGACTCTCAAGCAAGAGGGAAGTTGTATTGCTGATTACTTACAAAATATCAAAGTCATTATCGATGACCTGGCTTTGATAGGTCATCTTCTTACTGATGAAGAGATACTGGTTCACACGCTCAATGGCTTAAATCCTGAGTACAAAGAACTTACTGCTGCTCTTCGGGCGCGTGACTCTCCTATCCTCTTTGAAGAACTTTATGACAAGCTGACGGATTATGAAGCTTACTTAAAGCGGGACACCAAGCTATCGGGACCTTTGTCAGAACCTCCCATCACAGCTCAGTTCACCCAAAAACTCAAAAAGCCCAGCCGTAAATACCATAACAATACTTCAAAAGGTGTAGTCACCCAACCTCCCACTACTATGAGTTTTCATCCATCACTTCTTCCTCCATATCCTTCGTCCGTCAATTATCCTTCAAATGTTTCCTTTTCACCTTGTCGCCCCCCACCTATATCTCTCGCAACGGTTGTCATCAATTGTGTGACAAAATCGGTCCTGCCAAAGTTTGTCGATCGCGTCTTCCAGCACCATCTACTTGGCCTCAAGCAAATATCCTGACTGCTTCTTCTGAAGGTCCGTCTAACTGGATTGTGGATTCTGGCGCTTCCCACCATATCACCTCTGATCTCCAGAATTTATCACTCCATAATGGCTATGGCGGCCATGAAGACGTCATCGTTGGTGATGGTAATCGAATCCCTATTACTCATGTTGGTTCTAAGACATTACATTCTAACGACTCGTCTTTTACACTTCATAATGTTTTGTGTGCCCCTCACATCAAGAGAAATCTTATTTCTGTCTCTCAATTTTGTCAACAAAATCATACTTCTATTGAGTTCTTTCCCGATTATTTTCTTGTTAAGGACTTGAGCAGGGCATCTCTAGTTCGCGGCGAATAAAGACAACATCTACGAATGGTCGCTCACCGTGTTTCTCACCCACAGAAACACTTCCTGCACTCCATCGATATATGACATCGTCGTCTTGGTCATCCTCAAACTCTATTCAACAAAATTGCTTTCTCGTTATTCTATTCCTGCTTTTAAATCCAAAGATTGTTCTTACTCACGTAATGCCTGTCTTAGTAATAAAAGTCATCAATTACCTTTAGTACTTCCTCTCTTTCTTGCTCTAAGCCGTTTGAGGTTATTTATCGATGTTTGGGGTCCCATCGGTTGTTTCCTTTGACAAGTTTAGATTCTATGTTGTCTTTGTAGATTATTTCTGAAGTATACATGGTTCTATCCTCTTCGTCAAAAATCTGATGTCGTTGTTGTATTCCCTAAATTTAAGAACTTAGTTGAGAACTATTTTCAAACTACTATTAAAACCATCTATTCTGATGGCGGAGGTGAATATCAAGCTCTTGCATCTTATCTATCTACTTGTGGTATTCAACATCTTAAGTCACCTCGTATACTCCTCAATTGGTTGGTTCTAACGTAAACATCGTCATGTTGTTGAAACGGTCTAACTCGCCTCATCAAGCATCTATGCCTTCGCTACAGTGTCACCTTTCAAACTGCGGTGTACCTCATTAATCGTTTGCCCTCCAGGTTCTTGATGTCGGTCACCATTTGAAAAGCTATTTCAAAATGCCCTAACCTACACACATTAAAAGTTTTTGGTATCTGTTATCCTTGGTTACTGACCTACAATTCTCATAAAGCTACCTCGATCTCGCCCTTGTATTTTCATCGGATATTCTCTTGAACATAATACTTTTCGGTGTTATGATCCTCTATCTGCTAAGGTATTTGTCTCCAGACATGTCACTTTTGTGGAGTCTGTCTTTCCCTTTCGAGATCAAGGTCATTGTGCCATCCCATTGAGTTCCTCTAATACATCTTCCTCCTCCCCCGTGCCTCTACAAGATCCACACTCACTTGTTACTTCGATTCCGCACATTCCTCCTTCGTCTTCTTCTCCGGCTTCTTCCTCTCCTCCAGAGCCAATACCTCTGTCCTCACCTTGTCCTGGTTCCTCTGTAGTCCCTGCGTCCACCTCCACTAGTGATCACCCTCAATCCTTACCCTCTGCTACTCCTATCGTCTCAAGCCATCCAATGCAAACCCGCTCCAAAAGTGGTATCTTTAAACCCGTCAAGTTCTTAATTTACATGTCACCAACTCTTCTCTAGCCTATCTTGAACCATCATCTTTTACTCAAGCCCAAAATTCTCACCGCGTCTGACCATGAGTGATGAGTATGATCGCTTCTTCGTAATGGTACATGGACTCTCACCCCTCTCACCCCACGCAAAACATTATAGGGTGTAAGTGGGTCTATCGCATTAAGCGAAACCCTGATGGCTCGATTGCTCGCTATAAAGCTCGACTTGTGGCTAAAGGTTTTCATCAACGTCCTGGTCTTGACTACACTGAGACATTTAGTCCTGTTGTCAAACCTACTACCAACGAGCCAATCTTGTTCATTAGTTGAGGGAAATCCTCATTAGTTGAGGGAAATCTTTTGACTAAGTCTATCGCCAAATCTGTAACTGAACGAGTAAATCTCGTTCATTAGTTGAGGGAAATCTTCATTAGTTGAGGAAAATCTTTCCTCATCCCTGTATAAATAAACGATGCATTTATCAATAATATCAAGTTTTTATTCTCTCATTTCCATTTCTAACAAGATCAACTAGCGGACTCCCTCATGAAGTCACTTGCCTGTAAGTTATTTTCTCTTTATAAGTCCAAGATCAGTGTCACTGATAGGAGTACGATCTTATGGGACATGTTACGAGATAAAATTACTGTAACAATATTAACAGATTAGTTAGATTATTGGGGAAAATCCTCAACTCTTAATTTTTTAACCTTTTCTTCTCTTATACAAAATAGATATGAATGAAGAATAAACCGACCACTTATTTTCTTTCTTAATCTCAAACCGAGCACTTATATGAATGAAGAATAAACCGAGCACTTATTTCTATTCATTTCTCATTTCTATCGTCAATGATGCCATAGAGATAAAGAAAAATAATCATTTAGATAAAAAGTTATTATGTGAGGATTTTTAAAAATAAGAGCATTATGCAAAAAATTTTAAATACCATAAGTTTTTTTCGAAAACTTGTCACATATTTTTAATATTTAAGATAATATAAAATTTTCAATCTAATGAACGTTTTGATCATCGACCTTAAAAAAACAATTAAGATGTACGCTCCAAGTGCTGGTCATGGAGAGAGGGCCCCACCGCTGCCTCCAACAACGGGGTAAGTCGAGGAGGCGGGTGGGCAGCTAAAAAGGTGACTGTTACCTATTTTCTATTTTTTTTGCGGCAGGAACTGACGTCGACACAACAGCAACGATCCAAGAAGCCCGCCATAGATTCCGCGGATCAATGTCGCGGTGCGGAGATCGGGCAGCGGATTTGCCACTAAATTTGGAAGCGTGGCGATTGGACCGCTGGGACTGTACTAAATCGACCCCAGCTCGCGGCCGCCGGACAAGAAGGCCGAAAGGGTCATTTAGATTACAACAAGAGTGTCCACCGTCAACTTTCTTTGCAGGAATTATTATCGCTATAAGCAAGAAATCTGTCGAAAGAGGACAGACTGAGAAAGTCTTCTCTTCTCCTGTGAAATGAAGAGATCTGATTGCTTGTTCACCTTCCACGAGAATTAACTGCTCCTAATCGAACTAATATGGATCCAGAGAAAAGAGAGGGGTCCTTTACAAGCTCTATTCGGATCCTGTCGTTGTTGCCCCTGCTCATGCAGCTAAGCCGCCGCTCCTGGGTTTGTAGCCGTAGTACGAGAGGTACCATTTGACGAACTTCTTCAGGCCGATCTCCAGGTTGGTGGTCGGCTTGTAGCCCAGCTCGGCCTGAGCGAAGCTGATGTTGGCGTGGGTGAACGGGACGTCCCCGTTGCCTGGCATCTCCACCACCTTCTTCTTCGCTTTCACCTTGAGGTGGCGCTCCAGGATGTTGACCAGCGCCGGCACAGTTACCGGCGAGGTGTTGCCTAAGTTGTAGATGCGGTACTGCGCCGGGCCGCGCTTCCGGCCGCCGCTCCCGGTGCTCTTCTCCGCGGTATCGAGGGAGGCAACGCAGCCCTTGACGATGTCGTCGATGTAGGTGAAGTCGCGGGCGAGGTCGACGCGGTCCTTGCCGTGGTACACCGTGATGGGCTTCCCCTGGAGGATGTTGCGGGTGAAGGAGAAGTAGGCCATGTCGGGGCGGCCCCAGGGACCGTAGACGGTGAAGAAGCGGAGGGCCGTGGTGGACAGGCCGTAGATGTGGTTGTAGGTGTGGGTGATCTCCTCGCCGGCCTTCTTCGTGGCTGCGTACAGGGAGGCCGGCCGGTCGGTTCGGTCCAGCTCCGAAAAGGGCACCTTCTCGTTGAGGCCGTAGACCGACGACGACGACGCCCACACCACCGCCGGCTGCGGGTCGACGGACTTGCACACCTCGAGCAGGGTGACCAGCCCGGCGATGTTGCTGTGCACGTACGACGCCGGGTTCTCGATGGCGTAGCGCACGCCTGCCTGCGCTGCGAGGTGCATCACGTGGGTGAAAGGCACAAGGGCGAAGAGCCTGTCTAGGAGGCGCGTGTCGTTGATGTCGCCCTCCACCACGAACACGCCGTGGGACTGCAGCATCGCCTGTCGCGCCTTCTTCAGCGAAGGGTCGTAGTAATTGTTGAAGTTGTCGAGCCCGACCACGCCGTCGCCGCGCCTGCGGAGGGCGAGGGAGACGTGAGTTCCGACGAAGCCGGCGGCGCCGGTGACGAGCACGGACATGCCTCCGGGGCGGCTGGCGGCAGCCGATTCCCGGATCTGCTTCTCCCATTGCATCCCGCCCCACGAGGCGTTGAGATATCGGGAGGAGCTGTCGACGAAGCTCTGGAAGCTGAGGTAGGAGGCAGTGAGCGCGATCAGAAACAGCGCCCACAAGAACATGGTGCTGGTCGAGGCGAAGCAGCGGTGGAGCTGGCGATTGATGGTGTGCGCCCGCTCGATCTTCACCTTCCCCGGCGTCGATGGAAACAACTCCTCTTCCATCGATCTCATCTTCTTCTGCTCCTCTGTTTGTTTCTCTTCCAAATGATGATGTCTTTGGGTGTTCGAGGAAATGTTTTGCTGCACGAGGATTGGGCGGAGGGGAAGATATAAACAAGGAGATGGGTTCTCTACTCTCCCTTCTTCCCCTCGCCCGTTCCCTTCTCTCTATATATTAATCGCCTTGAGACGTTAACACCTTTTAAATTGCGATCCATGGCGTGGACAAGTGAAGAATAGCGAACCTATTTAATTGGCTGCCGAGGAATGGGGTCCACCGTCAACGCCTCTTCGTTGGCTGGTGAACATCGTCAAAACTTAATTTTTTCCCCACTGGTTTGACCCTATTCCATGTCTTGCGCGGAGCCCGATATTCGTCCGGTGGAAGACAGCAACATCATTTACACGGAGCGCGGTAACTTGTCCCTCGGGAAGAAGCTCCAGACGCGGGGAGCACGCACGTCTGCTCGCCACGTGTCCTGGATAGAGGTGGGGAGAGTAGCATAAGAGGGGGCGAGAGCGCAGGGGAGGATTCGTAGGGCGGACGGCCGGGAGAACCGGTCGCGCGGGAAGGCGATGACTGCGAGGCGCAAGCGATGGTGCTTCGGTGCCCCGGTTCCCGCGGGAGGGCGGACTATGGTGCGGGGTTTTGACTGGGATCTGCTTCGGCCTCTTACCAGAGAGAGAGAGAGAGGGAGGGGGTGGGGCCCATGGGCAACAGGCAACAGTTTCTGGTTTGATTCTGTGTGCAATGCTGTAAAGAGGCCTCATCTTGTCCGACTTATCATTGAGAGAGAGAGAGAGCAAGGCGCATGAACGCATCGGGCAGCGCGTTGCAGTGTGTCATTTGACTCCGCCCGCAATTGATAATTTGACAAAATTAGTGCAACCAGGAGAGATACCATGGTACTACTTTTAAACAGAATTATTAATTAATAGGGGATTTGTTGCAATAGGACCAACCAAGACTCAAATTCTCAATGTACGCATGTTTCAGAAAAAAGACATATTATTATTATACTCATAAAAAAACAAAATTGACTGTCTAGCTTCTCAGAAAACATCCATGTCATTGCGCGGTAAACCAAGATACACTCTTCTCCACGGAGTAATTTGTTCTGATATGGAACAAGTTTATGCTTGATGTATGGAATCAGCACCAAATGCACTGGCTTTGATAGACCACAAGGCACGGGAAGCTTAACAACAATCCAATGACGAGAGAAAATAAAATGAAGCGACGCTTTCTGTTTTAGTCACATAATCAATGGACAGGATTCCCGTGTCGTCATTTGGTTCATCATTCCTGCTTCGGAGACCCTAAGAAGAAGGAACAGTTTCAGTTGTTTTAGAAGCAGCAGATTGTTCTCCAGGAGATGGAGCTGCCAGAGATGGTCGAACATAGATTCTTGCTTTCTGCAATATCTCAGCAACAACCCAGTGCTTTCTTTTGCTCAGTGGCCTTGAAGGATCCAATCTAACCTGGCAAGAAAAGAAATTTCAATTTTTTTTACAAATGAGAAAATAAAACAACTGAGGCTACAAGTTCTTTTGCAACTATTTTCTGTGCATCCATATAGTTGATGATACTTTCTCTGTAGAGTTTCTCAGAGCAGACAGAATGCCAGAACAGGTAAATGGAAGAGTTCCGCATCATAGTAATTGCAGTTTATTATGGTGATTTGAGAATAAAGAGAAAAGAAAGGAACAGAAAGCATATGTCTTTACAAAGAACACACCTTGCTAATGGAGATGGAGTGGGAGGTACACAAAGTTTGTGTTCCCATTGATTTCATTGCACTCGGTGTAATGCAATCTTTAATTATATTATGAGCATGCATCTCTCTTTTTGTTGTTTCCAGCAAAGTGTTTTTGGATCACCCTCTAACTCTCTTCACGTTTAATTTTAATTAACTCAAACATTTATCAGTTTCCTTAAAACATATCCACAACATCACTCTCTCTTTTTTTTACCAGGGAAAAATATTTCTTATTCTAACTTTTCTAGTAACCATACACATCCCTTCAACATTCTAATCTCATTTTCATTGGTTCTTTTGTGTATATTGCTTCTTAATCGCTGATCACTCAGTTCCATAAAGCATTAGAGATATTATAATTATTACAATGATCACAAAATTCTTAATGTCTCCTGTCATTTCAGTCATCAGCTTTTACACTACGAATAATATATTCATTAGTCTCAAATGTAATATACTTCGAACTTTTCCTTCAGAGAACTTCTTACACGTACACTATAACTACATTCTCATTTCCTTTCTTAGTGTTTTTTTAAAATTACATTTAATACATCTAATCTTACTGCTACTTATTCGTAGTATCTTCTTTGAAAGTGTTCTTATATTATAAATTGTTAGTCTAATCCTATAATTTTGTCATTCTAGAATACCTTCTTCACCCACAATAATCCAAAATAATACTAAAACATTTACCTCTTTTGCACCACATTCTAGTGTCAATGTAATGAGTCACTTTCTGTACGATATCATACCTTGCCACTTGCATTTAGGGAAACATAGATGAAGATGACTTGCATCATTTCAGGATAATGACAAAGCCTTATAATGGAAATGGTTAAGATTCATATTTGAGTTCTGACAGAAGTATCAAGCTAGCTGTCAACTGCCTAATGCAACCCTCCAGCATTTTCATCCATACTATCAAGCTAGATTCATATTTTACCATTCAACGTTAAAAGATCTTCATCTTTTGTTGCAAAAAGTTCATTTTTCACCGAACGTGGCAGGCACACTTGGTACTTCTACACTATCAAGCAAGACCGGTACCAAGAAATAGGTCGCAGTCAACAAGCAAAAGAAGAACTGTCGTTTACAGTTGCAAACTATGAAGAAAGAAACAGATTGATTGAAGGTCGAGAAAGCCTGAAGTATCCAACACCATACGATTATTGCATTTCTTAAGTAATGCTCCATGTCAATGGTAGTATTAAAAGCCTATCTATCAAATATATCCACTTAATCAACATGCAAAATTTTCCTAGTTCAAAAGAAATCCACTCTAACAAGCCTTTAAATAAAGGTTTTTCCACCAAATTCAAACTGAAACCTTTTGCCAATGTAGCCAACAAGTGTTTCACATAATCAAGAAGCATATCATACTGACTAGTTATCCGCCCATCATGCCAGCACAATGAAAAAATCAGCTTTAGAGTAAGTTGTGAAGCCATAGGAAAACCACAAATTCATTAGCTCGGGCAATATTGGCCAATGTATGCTCAGTGGAATTTATTTGTTCATGAAAATGTCAAACCGACTTGCTACGGTGTAGACTGTAGGGTCTGTGTTGTTTCAATTAAAATTCAGATATTTGACAGAGATAGGATAGATTAGAGGCTGAGTTAGAACAAAACCTTACTTTACAACTAAAAGGGGGTTCAACAATGCATAACAACAATAAACCCTACAAATCACCATCATATGTAGTTCGTCATCTTCCTCACTACTGCACCAGCACATAACCATGTTCTATCAAGTACGCAAATGCATCAGCTACATGATAACTACAATTCCACAATCAGTTATTGACATTTTTTTTTTTCCAAAGACGCATACTTATGAACTCATTCATGCATTCGTACATTCAGAAGAATCAAATCATTGATTGGATTCTTCCAAGTTCTAATCTTTATCAAGGGGAAGTGTAAGTAATTCCACTCTGTAACCTTACGAGAAACAGCCCCAACCTCAGCCCTATGCAACAGAAGCAAATGATAAAAGATGCCAAATGATCAGCCAATAGGCTATTTGACAGACAAAACGGCCCCTTTTCTCAGAAAGTGCATTCACTTAAAATTGGTGGACGGCATCCGATCAACAAACGAACATATCGATGGATTGAAATAGGGAAAATAGCTCCTAAATCCAACATAACCAAGGGAATGAGAAAACTGTAGGGACGTGGCGAGGGCTGACCCGGTCGCCGATGTTGCATTCGTTGCTCTCGTCGTGAGCCATGAACTTGCTGGTGCGCTTAACGTAGCGATTGTAAAGCTTGTGGTGGAACAACCGATCCACCGCCACCACCACCGACTTTTGCATCTTGTTCGACACCACGATCCCCACCACCGGCTTCATTCTGGCGCTCTTCCGCCTCCGCTACCGCCGCCTCCTATCGCAGACGCTAAACCCTAGAAGAGAACAAGACCAAAGGTTCGAAAAGGCTGGCCAGAGTTGGACCGAGTTAAACCCGAGTTTAGACTCAAAAAGTCTCGTCCACAAAAGAAAGGAAAACAAAATTACATATATATCCTCATGCTATGATTAGTCTTTATGAATTAACATATTTACCATCATCATATAAATATTTTTTATTAGCTGATCAGTAATTCTAAAAACTTGATAAAGATGATATATCTGAAATCGAAAGTGTCATACTGCCCAAAGTCGTGGAATCAAACTCAATTGAGACGATATATCTGTACTCACATATCACACAATTTTGACATTACTGGCCAACCTTCCTCGAAACTTGTACTCCTTTCTCTCTCTAGCAAAGAGTATACAGTAGCAGCTGGATGAAGTACCATATCTCAGTACTGTCAAAGAAGACAGTACCCATAAAAGGCTGTACTTACTGCTCATTTCATACATCTGAAGGGTAAAAGGATGCAACCCATCGATTGCACCTCAGACTAACAAAGCCATTCTTCTCAGCTTTGGCACTTTGAGCAAGCGACCGGTGTCTAATTTTCTCATTCACCAGAGCTGGCCAGTGTCCTCAAAAGCTACATCCAGCTCACAAGAAAGAAAGAGAAGAGGAAAATCTGTCCCTTCTCTCCACCTTGTTCTGTTCTAACATCCAAACACAATACATATATAGGCAACAGCGTTTCGGTTTTAATCTTGCAAATGGTAGGCAACGACAGTATCCAATCAACAATTGACAAAGGAGAAAGAAAGCATAGCAAACGTTCCAGACACAACACAACATGATGACCATGAATCAACCAAGACAGCAGCAGCAGAAGCCTTGGCAGGAGGAGAAGCCAAAGCACCAAGATTTGGCATCAAGAAGAGAAGACAACTACAAGGCAACAATGTTGGTGATGTTGGAGGAAAGAAAGATACAAGGAGAAGAGAGATCTGATTGAGCCACTTGCGCCAATATCACACTACCCCTCCACACACACACACGCACATCATAGAGAGGGAGCATTTCCTACACTTTCTGCATCATTGTGTTGTGCATCTTCGTCTTCAGCTGCACTGTCATGAGACCTTCCTTCACCTGTCATCATCTCCTCCACAGCCATATCATCTTGTCAGTTGTCTTAGAAGAAGGCCTCATGAAGAAGAACACAACAAACAATGCCAGCCTTCCTTGTTTCTCATCCTCCAATGCAGCACGTAGTCCTCTTCTCATCTTTTCCTTCGCCACCATGACCCTTCTCACCTCTCCTGAAGCTAAAGAAACATAAAGGAAGAACGGAACAAGAGAGAACAAGCAGTAGGCTCCATGTTTCACTCTTAAATGTGGGTGTACTTAAAAGTACGGTGGACTCACTGCAGCGTATTAATGGCTCTGTTTCTGACTCTCCTTCGCCATGAACACAACACACCCAAGCAAAACAAAACAGAACAAAGAAAGGAAACGAGGCACATAAAAGGCTGCGTGCAGGGAGACCTGCATCCCATACCTCGGCCAGTGCGTAATGACCTATTTGCTTTGGTTCTTGCTGAAGCTGTTGGCGGCAGAGCAAGGGGAGCCAAAAGGGCAGTTCAGGAACTCGTATTAAACGTTGCTTCTATGAATTCTGCGTATCGACGACGTATTTAGTTGAACTGTTCAACCTCAACAGAGCAGGAAGAGCACAAGAGAGAGACAGATTGCTACTGCTACTGCTACTGCTGCTGCTGATGTTGCCTTCACTATCGGAATCAGATCAAGGAAATATGATTCTCTACAGAACTTTTCGGTCTGCTGCTGCTGATGTTGCGTATCGTCTGCCTTGTGACGGTCGGACTTCTGCTCCTTAATCAGCAATTGGCTTTTCGCCAAATCCTTTCGAACCTCGTTTAGTTCTTTGTTGATTTGCTCCGACTGATGAGTCAATTCTTCCAGCTTCAACCTCAGCTTGGCATTGTCCACCTGAAGCTCGGTCACTTGCTGCCGAGTGGCAGTCAGTTGTTCAGGGTCCCCCTCCATCTTCAGCTTAGCGATCTCCGCCTCGAGGTAGGATGACTGGTTCCCCATAAGGGTCACCGAACATCCTGCATCATGGACCCTATCCAAAAGGATCATCTGATAATGATGCCCCTACAATATACAAAAAGAGGGTTAAGAGAATAAGCGAAGAAAGACAAAAATGATAAAATCCCGAGACGTGACTTACCAATGCGATTTGTTTTGCTGATTGGGCCATCATGATCTCGGACGGCAAGGTGTAAAGGTCATTCGCCATCATTGAGTGCAAGACTCCCTGCCTGAGCTCTGAGGCTACCTGGGAGTCATCCTAGACTTTAGTTGTATACGAGAGGTTTGGCCACTAAGCTCGTATCATGGCACTCAGATCCCTCGGGGCCCAGTCGAACATCTAAAGGATGTAGTAGCTTTTGTCATATGGGCAAACCCTTATCTCGCACAAGTCCTTCATCGATCTCAGTCGGGGATAGGAGGGGGACGAACCCTCCTCAGCTTGAACCGCTAGCTCCGTCTCTCGAGCCACCCGTCGGGAGCTCCCCTCATCGTGATTGGACTTGTGCTTCCTCACAGCTATTTTGACCCGCTTCTTGGGTCAGCCAGCTGTCACCTAGTTGAGAGCCGAACTCCTAACTGGCCACTTCGTCGCGATCTCCACGCAGATTTCTTCCACTTCCGATGGAGAGCTTCCGGCTCTAGCAGCCAAAGTGTTCTTCTCGCTTGGCATCCTAGGTTTTCTGCGCAGGGTGCTCAGATCCATGGCACTTGCATTCTAACCAACAAGTTAGTGTTATAATAATCACAATAGGTGCAACAAGCACAAAAAGCAGATATACCCCGAGAAGTGGGACTGAGATCCGTCTCAACCAACCACATCTCGGTCATGTCCCGGATTGCCCGGGAAAGGGGGAGAATTCCCTTCAACCTATTGACTATGATAGACTCCTCCTCAGACAGTAAGGGAAGAACATTGTTGATCGGACGAACTGACCAGTCAACTCCGAAGCCCCAACTCGGACTACTAATAAAAAAATATTGAGATTTCCAACCTTTATTGTTAGTCGGTGCACCACTGACTTTAAAACTAGCCTGAGTTATTAAATAGTAACCTCTCTGACTCTTGCAAAGACGAAAACAAGTGAAGAATAAGGTCTAGGTGGGAACGATACTCGTGCCTTGGCACTCCCCAAGGAACATAATGAGATAGCACCATGAGTTGGGCGTCATCTGACTGGAGAAATCCTCCACCACTTAAGGCACTCCACGATGATGGGATGCAAGGGAAAATGCAAATCGGCCTCCAGCGCATCCACCAAGATGCTTATCTCGGAGGACTCGACATTATAAGGTTGATGCTCGACCAAAGGAGCCTGCAGCACATACTCCTCGGGAATGCTATAACACTCCCGGATAGGCCTAAGGGCCTCCTCACCTATGACTGAGACTACATTATGATAAGACTTCATGACCTTAAGGTCCCTCTGTGACGTAGTGTCGATCGGGGAGGGAATCCCCGAAGATGACGACCCTGAGACACTAGCCTCGGGACCCTCCGACCATGTTCCTTCCGAGCTGGCGGAAGGAACAACCCTGACACTAGACGAACCCAAGGAGGACATCTGACCGATTAAGGGGATGAAGGGAGCAAGAGAAGGAGGACTGGAAGGGCCGAGATGAAAGCAAGAGGGGTCCAGGAGTGCAAGTGAGCCCTTTGCCCGCAAGAGAGAGGTTTATAAACCTCCAGGCGACGGTTCACATACCCGAGGTAGAGAGAGAACATAACCTAGGGAACCCACGATATTAATAAATACAGATTCACTCTGGGAGTCGGCCATGTCCCATAGTTGGCTCTCGTAGAAGTCATGCATGTGACACACGTAAGGCCCACAATCATGTAACCTTAGCGCCAAATCCTTTAGACCCGTATATCCTCGCCATGTGGAGGCGCATCTCGATCACCATCAACCCAATTGTGCCCGAGTTGTGTATCTCAGCCACCATCAGTCCAACTGTGCTCGAGTTGCATATCTCGGCCACCCTTAGTTCGGTTACACCCAAGCTACATACCTCGACCACTATCAGTCTAGTTGTACCTGGGATGTGTATCTCATCCACCATCAGTTCAATTGTACCCGAGACATGTATCTCGGCCACCATTAGTTAGTTGTACCCGAGATGTGTATCTCAGCCACCGTAAGTTCAGTTGTACCCCGAGATGTGTATCTCGGCCACCATCAATTAAGTTGTACCCAAGATGTGTATCTCGGCCACCATCAGTCCAACTGTGCCCGGGACATGTATCTTGGCCACCATCAGTTCAGTTGTACCCGAGACGTGTATCTCAGTCACCGTCAGTTCAGGTTGTACCCGAGACATGTACCCGATCACCATTAGTTCAGTTGTACCCGAGACGTGTATCTCGGTCATCGTCAGTCCAGATGTGCCCAAGATGTGTATCTCGGCCACCATAAGTTTAGTTGTATCCGAGACGTATATCTTGGCCATCGTCAGTCCAATAGCACCTGAGATGTATATCTCAGCCACCTTCAGTTCAGTTATGCTCGAGACGTGTATCTTGGCCACTAAAGGTTTAGTTGTGCCCGAGTTGCATATCTTGGTCGCCATCAGTCCAGCAAGGCCCGAGTTACATATCTCAAACGCTATTAGCCCGCCCGCCGCATTACGTACCACCACCAGCCAAATCATATCAAGTCTCTCATCTGGGCCATCGTCAGCCTGAAGTGACCAAAGTATTGAATCCAGCCGTAATAAGCCCACGACGCCCCAGTCAATCAGACTCACCAAGTCAAATGCACGTCAGACACCGACCCGACCTCGGTGAGGTCGGCAGGAAGAGATAGAATCCAGACCAGCCCCAGCGGGCATCCAATCCCGACCGACTCCAGTGGGCATTCAGTCCCGACCGATCCGTAGCGCACCTGACGGCGGGCGACCGACAACATGGGGTAGCGCCCCTGCCGGTAGGCGGCTGGCGGCATGGCAGAGCAGACGCAATGGGCCGACTAGCCTACGACGCCCCTGCCTGCAGGTGATTGACGACATATAAAGCCAACGCGACGAGCTGACCAGCCTGCATCACCCCGAAGGTGATTGGCGGCGTGTCAGGCACTACAGCGATGACATGTCCCACATACAATGAGTCCTTATGCGGTATAAATACCCCCAGACCGCCACTGGTAAATGGGGCGACTGAATAATATTTCTCGCTCAATCATTTTCGTCCCTGACTTGATCGTTGGAGGGGCTTGGCCGAGCACCAACAACTCGACCAAGGTCTTTGTGCAAGAGGGATGCGGAATCGACTAAAGGTAAGACATGAAGTATCATGATTATCCATAAAAACGAGCTTATACATACGAAAAATCTCTTCGGACTGACCCCATCCCACGTTGAGGTGCAACCCCCAACAACTTAGTTTTCAATCATCACTTTTGACAACATCACTAAGAGCGAAACTGATAGGAAACTTTATTTGCCCATGCAAATCTTTGGTGGGTGTTTGGATGTGGAACAGACGGAACGCATGCCATCTCACTCGTTTCAATTTGGTTGCTGCCTTATATCTGGTGCACGTGGTAAGGAATAAAAGGGGGAGGAGAGTGTGGAGCAAAACCGCAGCTAGAGACCTGCTTTTTCCTTGCATCGCATTTGTAGGAATCAGCAGCGTTTATTTTAACTTAATTTTGATAACCATGAAATAATTTTTATATTTTTAAAAATATAATATATATATAAGTCATTATTATAAATCTGAATTAAGATACATTATAATCTAATTACGTGACATGTGAGCTCATAATAAATAAATAATATAATGATATATATCATTTAAATTAAAAAAATTAAGATTACCATTAATGGTTGAATGAAGTATCGCAATGGAAGCGACCACTAGTAGTAACATCGAGCAACTACTGCTTAGCAAGACGTCGTACGCATACAACTTCTCCCGTGCTGACGGCGAGTTTAGAAGCTTTCAGTTCTACCTCAGGTGGATGTGCATCGATTAGTCCGATGCTCGGCACACAATGGTCTATTTGTCTCTTATTCATCTTTTGGACATCTTCATCCCCATCGTCTTTCACTTTGTCCACTCTTGCACCCTCACCACTACACCTATAATGACATGGTGATCTAACTCTCTCTCGCCTCTGCCTCTGACCTCTTCTACCTTTGTCTTTTTACCTTCATAAGGCGCTATGGCCTCCGCGCTCCCTCTTCCTCGATAAAATGAATATTTTTTAACTTAAATTATATGTATCATTGTATTAATGATTTATCGTGAGTTAATATGTCAGATATATAGATTTTAACGTCCATTAATTTAGACTTGACAGAAGGAATTATATGCTATGTTTCTAAAAATATATAAGTTATGTACGATCAAAACTATAGGGACTAAAATGAATTTTTTAAAAATTTAATTTATATATAATATTAAATTAATAATTTATTGTAAGTGTCGTGTAAACATTCCCTACCGTCTGTTAATACAAATTAAAAAAGAGACTTATACATTATATTTTTAAAAATATATAAATTATTTTAAATATAAATAACTCATAAAGGTTAAGTGATCCAACATGTGTTTGGTGTCATTTATTGGATTATTGGCTCTTTGTTGGATAATAAATTTTGGACATCGCGAAGTTGAACTTTCTTTGGTGTATATCTGCTGCAAAGTGTGAATAAGATGATGGATGAAGCTCCATCATTTCATTCGGCTTTGTTACAACTCGGATCAAACAGGCACCGTAATATATAGAAAACAAGCAAACAGCATTGCGTACGAAAATGCCAAATCCTTTTATATGTTTGTTGGCCCCAGAAGATGACAGTTACGGAGGATCAAACAGGCACAGGAATATCTAGGGTGATCAAGAAAGACTAAATCCAAATACTTAAAACTTTTATGTATAGATTAGATATAATACATGCCATCCGAACTTTTAGTCTTTAACCACGTCGGAGTATTCTTTACGCCTCTTTCGCTCTATGTCTCACACATTAATATTTTCGTAAAACAGCACCGATTGTAAATTACTTGGAGGTCTTAATTCTTTCACCGTTTTGATCCTGAGAACACAACAAATCCTTGTGCACTCAGCCAAGTCGCAGTCCTGAGTGAAATAAGTGCAGATCCAATTAACAAAGAGGTGGCTCAGACTTGTTAGTTAGTTCCTTGAGGAACAGAGAGTTCTGCAGTCAGGAAACTTGTAGCTCTCAACTTCATGGCACCATCTGAGTTCTGATTCATTTTTTCTCTTTATGATCAATCAACTTGTGGATTATTGCAGGATTCATTCTGTCTTGATGTATGCAGTTCTACTGAAGCATAATTCAAATGCTTCATGACAATGTCAGTCTTATAAGGTGAGACCAGGACAAACCATCGTATGTAAATAAGAACATCTACATGAATTACAACATTATTTATGTTGTAGAGTTTGTTCTTATATATACCTTTTGCATTGGGTATGATGACTAAGGGAATCAATTTAATATCACGGATAAAAATATAAAGCGGGTGCTCAATGTAATGTTCATATATGTCTGTGTCTTTTGGTTGTTGTACATGTTTTGTATAGCAAGTAGTGGACTTGCATTAGTCTTGGCGGCTCTAGTTTGATTAGCTTTGTTTCAGTTTGTAAATGAGAGTTGTGTCATGTTGACACTTATGGGGACTTTAGCCTATAATAGATCTTGATCTTTTGTGTGCAACCATTCAGAACTGTAAAGTCTATGGTTGTAATTTGTATTGACTATATAAAGTATTTGTTGACATGGTTGCTTGTGGATCCGATGGAAAATATTTTCTCTAACCTGTTTTCTCTTTTGTAGATTCTAAAGAACCATAGGAGGTTTCAAGGATGCTAACTTTTACGGACGGACACACAAGGGTGCCACACGACTTAGGCAAAACCAGCTAAGTTCATGACATATGGTATCAGAGTGGGACAAGCACATGCAAAAATATTTATCATGCAAACGTGAGGGACCTGACTGGGCTGCATGGAGGATAGCCAGCACGTGTGATCATTTGAGAGAAATAGACATGAAGACGTAGGGAAAGAAGTCGCTCAAAGAAGCGGACATCCATGATTAGCATTCAGAGGAATGGCCAACCCTTTGCGCAAGAGGCACCATGAGGATAAGTAAACTAGAAAGAATACGTAGCGCATAAAGGTTAGGATGATTGAGTTTAAACAATGGCTTGATAGGACTCCAGCAGGGTTGAGTCATAATCTCCCTAGAAGTAGTCAATAAAACCTAGTGAGATTGTAATAAAACCCCACATAGCCACTTCTATCCTATAAAGAAGTGTGGTTAGGGTTTAGATTGAGGTCTTAGGATTTAGTGGCCATCGCCCCCTTTACTGGGCTGGTCGGCCAGGGTTTCCCCCTGCTTAGTTCGGCTATAGAGCCAACATAGCTGCCACCTATTCCTACTTAGGCAGGTCAGCTATAGAAGGGGCAAAGGAATAATTTTATTTAGGCAAACATCCCATGGGCTAGGGTTTAGAATTTTATATAATAATGTAGCCATCTTCTCTCTTTTATCAAGTAATTATCATCTTTTATTCAGCCTTGTGTCAAGTTTAGGAGGGAGGAACCACTACAGCATTCCAATGGTTGATCCCCCTCAAGGGTTAAAATCTATAGAGCTCCTTCTGGGGTTCTATCATATGGTATCAAAGCCCCATTCTTGCTACCCTATAATTATCTCTGCCACCTCCACCTTCCCATGCAATTCCTACAATTGCTTTTGATATCGTCTCCATCGTCGCCTACCAAGCCGTAGATCCATCAATCTGCTATTATCATCTACATCAACATCTAGAAATCTAGTATAATTTTATCACACATGCCTCTCAATACTGTAAGATCTTTTACCTTACACATTAAAATTTTTTTTCAAATTTTATCCGCTGCAAATTTTGCTCATCGCAAATGTTTTTATGGTTGTGAAGGTGAAACACTGTAGAAATTCTTAGCCGTATATTTACCTCTTTACACTAGTTTATTTCTTCTCTTTTTTAGCTGAAATTTTTACACAATTACATAAATCAACTTAGCTTTTATTTGAGATTGATTTCTAGAAAAAATTCCTTCTGGAACCGATTTTATTGTGCCTTCTTTCATCATCATGCAGTGCTAAAATTTTACAATAAAGGATCTGCTTTCTGTCTTTTGCCCTATTTCCCTACTGTTACACTACCAAAATTTTGTTAAATTTTTTATTGGTATTAACCACATCAGAATTGAGGGTTTCTGTATATTTTTCTTAAATTTCTCTCTAGAATTTATGTCAAGAATTTATCATTTCTCTGACGTAAAATCTGTTCAGCAGGACAGCACATCATAGCACCTTTTATCGTTGAATTCTATCAGATTTGAGTGCTATCTTTTGTAGGATTTTGGATTCTCTTTCTCTCATATGTGAACCCTATCATCCTTACCAAAAACCTTCCAAACTATACCCTAAACTAATCCCAAATAGCCACCCAAGTCAGCCCTAAACTGTAGCCTACTCCCATTTAAACTAATCCACTCATCCAACCGGCCACCACCTCTCCAAAAATTCTCATGCCACTAACCCATTAACAAAAAAAAGATCTCAATATTATAGATCTAGAGACATACACCATGGCATCATAGGAGGCTATCAATGCTAAGTTTGAAGCCTCTGAAAGCTACGTGGAGGAGAAGATGCGATCCCTTTTCGCCGAATTCAGCATATGCCGACCATCAAGTCCGAGGAAGTCACATCATAGAGAGACTTTAGATCGACAAGATGATCCTTAAGAGCATGGATACATCATCCTTAATTAGAATAATCCATGCATGAAGATGGACTTCCCAAGATGGAAAGAAGGAAACCCGATCGGATGGATCTCACGCATAGAGCATTATTTTCGGTTCTACCAAATCGCCGATGCTACATGGGTGGAGATTGCTGCCATCCACCTTGAGGGAGATGTTATTCAATTGTTCAATTGGTTTAAGCATACCCATGAAGGTCTCTCTTGGTAGGGATTTAAGAAAGGACTACTAATCTGCTTCGGACCAACTGATTTCGATAATATCGATGGACAATTGGCAAAGATTCGTCAAACCTCTACAATACAAGAATACCAAACAAGGTTTGAATATTTATCTAATCAAACTATGGATTGGTCTGAGAAATAACTTTTAGAAACTTTTATCGAGGGCCTAAAGTCGGAGATTCGAGGATAAGTAAAGGCGCAACAACTGTACACTCTTATGGCAGCAATTTCCTTCTCATGTATCCAGGAAGAACGATTGAACCACGAGGTACGAAGGACAAGGGTCACTCCCTGACTAGCCATGTCGAGGCCTACTGCCCCCTCTCTACTACCATTTGAGCCCCACACTAGAAAAATTGATAAGAGACGAGCTTCGTGAACGATCGGCCAAGGGGTTGTGCTGGTACTACGACAAACCGTGGAGCCGCGAACAATGTTGCAAAAAGTGTCAGCTCCTCATGATTGAACTAGTGGAGGATGAGGACAGCAAACCATCTGAAGAAGGCCTTGAACCTAAAGAGAAAGCCACGGAGGAAAATCCCAAATCGGCCGACTACGCAGTGCACGCGTTGGCCGGCTACTCCAACCCATAGACGATGAAAGTTAGAGGACTTCTAAAGCAGCAACCCATCACCGTTCTCATCAACACATGTAGCACAAATAACTTTCTCAATAGTAAGGTTGCTACACATATGACACTTCTAATCGAAGGTTGCAACAAGTTTGACATAAAGGTCACCGACGGTCAAATCCTCAATTGTGACCAACAGTACCCGTGGGTGAAACTACTCCTCCAAGACCAAGAAGTGGTAACCGATTTCTTCCTTCTACCCATCGATGATTATGAAATCGTGCTTAGGATCAAATGGTTCATAATGCTATGTGATATCTCTTGAAATTTTTCTAAACTAATTATGAAGTTTTATTGTAAATGGAGACATGTCATATTGCAAGATAAGCATGAGAGCCATATCTCCACCGTTTTAACGCAATAGATGGAGAAATTTTTGCACAAAGCACATAGAGGATTTTTTATGCATATCCAGCAGCCATCCAAGGAGGATAACATGTAAAATTTAGATCCTAAGCTTGCCCTCTTAATGGATGAATTCGTAGATATTTTCATGGAGCCGCGAGGGCTGCCCCCTAACCGGTCGCATGACCACCACATACCTATTCTGTCAGGCAAACCTCCATCAAATTTGACACTATACCACTACCCTCACTTGTAGAAGGATGAGATTGAGAACATCGTCAAGGAGATGCTCGACATCGGAGTAATTCGACTAAGCTGCAGCCCTTACTCTTCGCCAGTGTTGCTTGTGAGCAAGAAGGATGGTACATGATGGATGTGTGTTGATTATCAGGCTTTGAACGCCATCACTGTTAAAGATAAATATCCTATACTAGTCGTAAGCGAGCTATTAGATGAATTAAAAGGAGCCCGAGTCTTCACAAAATTGGATCTCCGTTCTAGTTACCACCGGATTCGGGTATGCGCTAAAGATGTCCCGAAAACTGCATTCCGCACACATAATGCCTTTCAGACTTACAAATGCTCCTTTCACTTTTCAAAGCCTGATGAATGACATCTTTTGGAGTTTTCTACATAAGTTCCTTTTGGTATTTTTGATATTTATAGTCTTACGCTTGATATGCATTTTTAGCACTTACAAACTATTCTAACGATTCTTCGGGAGAACACCCTTTATGTTAAAGTGTCAAAGTATTACTTTTTATAACATAAAGTAGAGTATCTAGGGCACATTAAAGCAAGATCAATGCCCTACGAACATAAAATAGCTGTGCGACTTCCTTGGACTCACGGGCTACTACTGAAAATTCGTGAAAGATTATAGCAAGATCAATGCCCCACTCACATCCCTACCGAAGAAAGAATCCTTCTTGTGTTTAGATAAAGCCTCTGTAGCCTTCAAATGACTCAAGACAATCATGACGACGACGCCGGTTCTAGTGCTGCCCGATTTAAGCTGCACCTTTGTCATTGAGGTCGATGCATTAAGAGTTGGAATTGGAGCTATTTTAATGTAAGATGGCCAACCCCTAGCTTACACCAGTAAAGCTTTATCTCCCTCATATCTTAAAATGACCGTGTATGATAAAGAAATGCTTGCCATAATACACGCCATCACGAAGTTGAGACCCTACCTGATCGGCCGACGCTTCTAGATTAAGACTGACCACTAAAGCCTTAAATATTTTTTAGAGCAGAAAATGTCTTCCCCAGAGTAGCAATGATGGGTAACTAAACTTCTTAGATTTGATTATGAAATTACTTATCGAAAGGGGAAAGAGAATGTTGTTGTCGATGCTCTATCACAGCTACCCAGACAAGCCAAAATTTCAGTCATTTCCCTTCCTTCCATTGACTTCCTCAAAGAGATTAGGGAGGAACAGAAGAATGACTCAGAGACCCAAGACATTATAGAAAAATTGGAGAAGGATCCAAGTTCCATAGGTCACTACAAGTGGGATTCGAAAGACTTATGCTATAAAGATCGAATTGTTGTGGTTCCTTCTTCCCCTTACATTTAAGTTATTTTGCATGAGATGCACTCTTTACCTTCGACAGGGTACTCTAGATTTCTCAAAAATTACAAGAGGGTGAAATAAAACTTCTTTTGTAAGGGAATGAAAAAATGAATTTATGACTATGTATCTAAATGTGATGTATGCCAGCAGCAGAAAAGTGAAATTGTGGCAAATCCGGGCAAACTACAACCACTACCTATACCAGACTCAGCATGGACTGACATCTCCATGGATTTATCGAAGGGCTGCCATTATCTCAAGGTAAAAGCACGATTTTTATGGTGGTAGATTGTCTAACTAAATATGCTCATTTTTGCGCTAGGAGACATCCTTGTACCGTTGCCAGCATTGCTCAACTTTTTGTGAAAAATATTATAAAACTATATGTGATGCCAAGGTCGATTGTGAGCAACCATGACAGGGTGTTTACAAGTAAATTTTGGACCGAGCTCTTCCAACTACAAGGTACCTAACTGAAGATGAGCACAGCCTACCATCCACAAACGGACGACCAAACAGAAGTAGTGAACAGATGCCTCAAGACTTATTTACGATGTTTCACCAGTGACCGACCCAAAGAGTAGACAAGGTGGCTTCCTTGGGCTGAATGGTGGTACAAGATAACTTATCATTCATTAACATAACTTATGAGGAATTTTATGGCTGATCGCCTCCTGTAATACCAAAATATGTAATTGGTATGACCAAAGTAGATCAGGTCTACCAAAATTTAATTGATAGGGACAAGCTTCTACGACTGCTGAAGGACAACCTAACCATTGCTCAAGCCCGCATGAAGCAACAAGAAGATACTTACTAGAGCGAGCGAGAATATTCTATGGACCATATCAGATTTTGGAGCGTATTGGGGCCGTGGCATACAAATTAAAGCTTTTAGATGATGGTAAGATTCATCCCGTCTTCCACGTATTCTTGCTAAAGCTAAAATTGGGAGAACGAGAGTTGACATAGACTCAGCTGTCGAACACTATAATTGATGGTGAAATCCAAGCCCAACCTGAAATTATACTTGGTCGAAGAATTGTGATGCACCGATGATGCCCTTCAACTGAATTACTTGTGAATTGGAATAACTTACCATCTAAAGATGCAATATGAGAGTCGCATAAGGAGCTGAAGACTACTTCTCAGAGTTTATGGACTCTCAGCCTTGATGACAAGGTTGATTCTAAGAGGATAGACTTGATAGGACTTCAGTAGGGTTGAGTCCTAATCTCCCCAGAAGTAGTCAATAAAACCCTATGAGATTGTAATAAAACCCTATCTAGCCACTTCTATCCTATAAAGAATTGTAGTTAAGGTTTAGATTGGGGCCTTAGGGTTTAGTGGCTGTCGCCGCCTTTACTAGGCTGGTCGATCAGGGTTTCCCCCTACTTAAGTCGGCTATAGACCCTGTTGGGAAACCTCAACGGGTGTATCATATGTACAACAGAAATCAAAACAAAAATTGATTTCCCACGCAAATTAAATCATTGTGCAAAAGATTGGGGTCATGAGAAAAATGTTAAACCGATAAAATCACGATGTATGAGAGATTGATTTACCTAGGGAGACCGTATATCCCTATATTTCTAGATCTGAATAGAGAGGATAAAGGAGGTCAAGCGTCCTCCTCTCTAGCGATATCCACACGATAGATCTCTGCAGCGAAACTCCTCCAATCTGATCTTGTAACTCTTGTGTAGAGGGATGGAGGAGAATATGAGGTGGTGGGTAAAGCTACAGCCTATCAACCATGAGTCTCCCCTCCTATTTATAGAGAGTCACCAAAAACCCTAGGGCTCATGCCTTAGTGGGTATTGGATCTCCATCCAATTACCCACTAACTTTGTATTATTGGATCTCTATCTAATAATCTCCTTAGGCCTCTAATTGGGCCTTAATCAAGGAGCACAATAACATAGCGTCTCATCTAATGAGAATAGGGGCTAATTGGATCACCATCCAATTCTCTATTCGTTGAAGCATCTACTATATGTGTGTGACCCTCTATGCCCGATACCGAGCTAGCCGTAAGTCACTCCCATCAGAACTCCTTTTGATATAGTGAATTATTATCCCCATAATAATTCACTCGACTCATTGACTATGGATATACTAGGCCACTATGCCATTGTCCTCATATGGTATAGGAGGATTGAATCCATCCGACATGTCTATCCACAGTTACCATGTATCTATAATCCCTCATCTAACTAATATCCCAGAGACCGTATATTGGACATGGTACTGTCAGGTCACATACAAAATTCGTCATAGTCTCGCTCTAATCGGATTCTCTTGGAGAACTTTTTCTCTCTCAATCTGAATGATCCTAACTAGGGATTTGTCTGAGCAAGCATATATGAGAGTAGACAATCCTCTATTAACACTCAATCAACTTCATAAAGTTGGTTACCAATCCCGATAACCAGTTGTACCAGATTTGAAACTTTCCAAACCTATAAGTCTGGCGTCAAAGAAAGGAGTACTCATACAAGGTATCTTGATGTCTCAAATCTAAGGACCAGATACACAATTAGGATTATGAAATCGCTATCTGACATTAGGTATCATTAACCATATAATATTTCATAAACGGATCAATCAGTGAACTCATCCTCCAATTAGCACAAGTACTATATCTTTAGTGTCTCCACACAAGTGGCTATGAGACCAGCTGCCTCCATCATATGGACGAGTATATAGTACATCAGTTTGTCCGATTATCTCGATATCCCTCTCGAGCAACCTATGACCAGGATTATTTAGGATCTGTGTTTAAAGGTGAATCAATCTCATTATCATGATCTCATCACGATCCGATTCCCATTACATAGAACCAAGGACATCACATTATATATGCTACATATAATATAATATAAAAATATGCTAATATTAATCATAAGTAAAAAGATTATGTAATGTGTCACACGTGCCATCACTTATGTGATTGGCTTGTAGGGCACTTATAACCAATAGAGCCAATCTAACCGCCACCTGTTCCTACTTAGGTAGGTCGCTATAGAAGGGGCAAAGAGATAATTCTACTTAGGCAAACACCCCATGGGCTAGGGTTTAGAATCCTATATAATAATGTAGCTGCCCGCTCTCTTTTATTAAGTAATTATCATCTTTTATTCAGCTTTGTGTCGAGTCTAGGAGGGAGGAACCCATACAACATTCAAAGGGTTAATCTCCCTTTAAGAGTCAAAATCTATAGAGCTCCTTCTGGGGCTGTATTGCCAAAAAGTCATAATTTAGCAAGCACATTTTTGAGGGTAGAACAATGCATAAATTATTCAGTAACATGGAGTAGTCAGGGGATGGTGGTCTCTGAAACTTCTAGAGGGAAGAATGTAAAGAGGAAAGTTGCTTCTGGTGGTCTCTGAAACTTCTAGAGGGAAGAATGTAAAGAGGAAAGTTGCTCCAACAGGATAAAGAAAAGGTGAAACATTGAGCGATATCTAGGAGAGATATGTCCTGATTCTAAGTCACATGAAGAGAGTTGATATAGAAGATAAAACATTGAGTGGAAGTACAAAACTTTTCATAGACAGAGGTCAAGTACATAAACTCTTGTAGAGGCAAAGTGAGATTATGTAATTTCATGGGTTCTTCGTTCTGATGGGGTGGACTCATCTTGCATGGTGTCAAAGATGAATAGAGCTTCAAGACATATGCATCTTATCTTAGATATCCATTTGACGGAGGAACTAAGGTGATTCAACTTGCGAAGACGAAGTTGGGATCAGAAGGTCTTAGCATGGGGCAAGAGGATGCAGAGGCGGGTACTCTTGAAGAATATGCCACAGTGCTACCATTCGAATTGTCATGAAGGAAGTGATGCGTAATAAAAATTATGATTGTGGTGGTTAGAGACCTAAGATCCAGATAATAATATACTAATTTTAACGATTGAAGCTTGTTTGTAATACTAAATTGAACCTGTGCTGACGATGCAGGAGACTGGAGCTTATGGAGATCTTTGATGCTTTAGAACTCTCCTACCAGGACAAATCCAAGCTTTCACTGTCCTCAAAAAGCTGTACGAGGACGATTATGCATCTCGATAGAGGCTGAGAGAAGTGCATATCTACTGACGAGTGTGATGGTTTTCTTGTCTCAACAGTTCACATCCATGTTTCACTGGGAATTTGAAGTGCTTGCTGAATTGTATCCGCATGAATCAATCTCTTTCACGTGTTTTTCTGCAACCTGGCATTAATCGTTGCAGTTTCAGTCCCAGTAAGTCAAGACTGAAGAAGTTGGAAAGTAAAAAATTTCTGCATGCGTCACATATTTATGGGGAATAGATTTCTTTCATGATGTAGCTCGATGCGATTTCTCTGCTCAACTCTGCCTGCAGGTTGGGTTCATTTTTTATCCTGTTAGTGCAATCGGCTCTCTTTCTCCTTAAGAAATGTGTTTGTTCTTTTCCAGTAAGAAAGAGTTGCAAGTGATCACACTTTGGCCAAAGTATTATACCAAGTACAGCCCTTCTGGTAAACTTATCATATGAACTCCACGCAATGACATTTATACAAACAGTCTGAGGGAAAGATTGAAAGAACATAATAACGCATCAACAGCGATCTATACTTAGCCAGTAGCGCTGGCGCAAAATAATCGAATCGCACCTTCGTTGCCTGTCTTGACTCCAATGGTGGAGAGCTTCACGAACGACTTAGCCCAACTCGCGAAGAATGCGTCCTGGTTTCGAGACAACGCTTCCACCTTGCTCTTTGTTCTGGCATCGGCGGTAAGGACAGAGTCGGATTGGAACAGGCCCTTCTTGGCCAAGAGATTCCCGTAGTATTGGTTGTCGAACATGGAAGGAGTCACTGGATCGTTGCTGGTGGTGACTGAATCGCTTGCACCCGCGGGGCATTTCCTGGCGAGCTGCATCGCGTAGTTCCTTTCCAGTGAAGCGTCGGCGGGCACCACGGTCCCGTCCGCGTTCTGCTTGAACCGATCGCTGAACGCGGTGCAGTGAGCTGAGCCGATGGTATGAGCACCTTGGGAGATGATTCGATGAGTGCAGTAGTGTTACCAGATCTTGAGAGGGAAGGGCTTGCTACGGCGGATTACCTGAGAGTACGACGAGGTCGTCCATGGACAATCCTTTGGAGGAGAAGCGCTGCGCCAGCTGGTCGACGGTGAAGGTAGTATCCACCATGTTTGGCCTCACGCTTGCTGCCGAGGACACCACTCCATCCCTCCTTCCCAGCGGAATCTCTACCGATGGTCCTCCTGTCTATCACATTCCAACAATTTGACCTCAAGCCATCAGTCGCTAAGCAGCAAGAACATGGAATTGTCGGCATGATGGATCATCGGAGATTTAGCAGTAAGATTTGGAGCAGCTGCAGCTTAGCTTACCAGTTCCACAGCATCCCTTGCAGCAAGAACCAGGATGTCAGCACAGGACACAGTTCCAGGGCACCAGAACTCGAGCAGCCTCTTGGCCGATTCCACCACGTAGAATCCACCGAGCGACTTGTTCGCCGGATCGCTCCTCTCCGTCCCATTTCCCTCCACCAACACGGAGCCATCGCAGCCCTGCACCCAGATGCAGTTCTTGTCAGATTTCACATAACCATTGCAGGCTGCTCCGTTCTACTACAGCGCGGTTGTGATGTCGGTTAGGACCTCGACGATGCAGTCATGGAAGAGGAGGCGGAGGAGTTTAGCGGGGATAGTGGAGTCGATATCGTAAGCGGATCGAACGGTGTCCTTCACCAGCACCTCCACATCTGGGCAGGAGGAGGAGTAGAAGCCCGAGGAGAGCTGTGATGCAGCAGGCGGCGAGAGGAACGGCAGCAGAATGAGGGTGAAGGTGGAAACAAGGATGAACGGGGGCAGTCTCACTAGCTTAGGATCCATCAAAGAGGCTTAGCAGCTCAGCATTTGCTTGGTCGTGTGTATTTATTGTGAGGGGAGAAGGGAGGACGAGAGCAGTGTCTTAAAGACTGCATTTAGTTGCGAGCAGCAGTGACAGTTAGGAGAAGAGAAAGGGAAGCATGCATGCAGGCGCTGCGCTGTGCGCTTGGAGTCACTGACCTCCGGTCCGTCGCAGCATTTGAATGACTTCGTAAGGTTGACTCATCATTTCTTGGCGCAAGCAGTAAGAAGGTGTCAAAATCACACGGTTGGCTGCAGGCCAATTCTGGACCTAATTTTGAGGCATTAAAAAGGAGTACCATTAGTCTATTGACATTAATAAAGGTTTTGATCATCCGAGTTATTTTTTTTTCGTTTTCTAGAGTTGTGTGTTGTGCCAATGATTACAATGATGAACTTAAGGTTTCCTGGGCTTTGCTACTCAGGAGGCGTGTCATATATTTGAAATGAATCAGTTTGATTTAAGAAATTGACCGATTCAATTGAGCTGAGTCAAAATTTTGCTTAAGATAATAAATTCGATGGGATTAATATCTTAAAAATTAAAATCAATTCAATTAGATCCGAACCGAAAAATAATACCTTTAAATCATAATCGTATATATCCTTCCAAATCAAAATGAAAAGATAATATTGGGATATTGTGATATTGGGATTAGAATATGGCCTCGTAGGATAATAATCGTTTGATCATATTTCAATTATTAGTTTGCTTGGTTATTTGCCAGTGGTTTCCTCTTTTTGGTATAGTGAACCCCAGTTATACAGTGAAAGAAGAGCCTTTTTGGCATGTAGCTCAACACTGACATGATTTATGTTTGCCGTATACGATCACATTGTAGGCCACCATCGTACTTTTGAGTAGATCTGTGTTGTGTGTGGGGGAGGGCGATGGGGGCGGTGGGGAGTTAGAACAGTTGGGCAATACAGATTTCTTTTATCTTCTGACATATGAGTACATCAATTAAATTAATTGACCCACCGGTTTGACCGAGTGCCGCGAGACCATCTAACCACGGTAAAAACCATGTCGCGGCACTCGGGTCTTGTGTTGCGTAGAACGACTGCTTCCCCATCTGCTGCATGTTCTACGGTAGAGGCCGAAAAAGAAGCAAATCTGAATTGTTTGGGCTGTAGCAGTAAATAAAGATTGTAGACGAAAGAGATGGTTTGGGCAACGAATGATGCGTCAGTTGCGTCCTATAAAGATGGATGGATGGATGGCTTCCCTCATTGATGCGCCACTCTATCAGTTATGTGATGCATTTATGAGAGAATTAAGAAGCAAACTCCAACCACATTTGCTTGCCTAATTAAAATGATACTCCCAAGATCGCTCTGTGATGATTGATACATCTGAACTGTGTTTGCCTGCTTCAGGCCGTACGCCACTTAATGAGCTCGGCAGAAACATGCCATGATAATTTGTTTAGAGGAAGCCAGTGTGATAGAAGGTCATCAGCATAATTAGCACATGGAATCCAAATAAAAAGAAACTCGATCCGGAATGTTAGTACATGGTCTACTATCGTAGTGGTTAATGATGCATGTTACCATCAGATTAGTAAGCTATGGAGCTCTTTTACGTGGATCAAGACATTTCTATAATAATTTCTCAATCAAGTAAGTCTTTGGTAAGATTAAATATTTGAATGAAAAAAAGTGTTTTTAGGAAAACCCTTCTTTTCTTTCATTTCAAAATTATTATAAATATCAATTGATTCAACATTTAAATTAGTGAGATTATCATGTCATGAGAGAAAGGTATAAAACAAATAAATATAATAGCTACAATTATATGTAATCATAAAACTTCGAATATCTAATCAACTTATGTGGAAAACTTTTATGTTAGGATTGAAATCAAATATCATTAGATTAATTTACGATGTGTACCTTTCAATGTCATCTGAAAAAGATCTCTATCTGATTTGCGAAGTCACCATTCCCCAGATTCAGATATCACTATAACATCAATCTGCAAAAAGAACTAGAACAAAATTTGAACTCCTCATCTTTTCCTATCTTTTTATAGGACCATTGATGATTTTAGGGAGTATGAGAGAATAGTCATAATCTTTCAATTGTATTCCCTTCTACATCTTTTAGATTTAGAGGAAGTCCTATTTATTTATATGCGAGAGTAGAGGGTCTAGGATAGATTATTAGGAGAGTTCCTCCCATCAACGACATCCCCTAAATAATCCTACTATATGTAATCATAAATCAATTAATTCTATTATATATCTTATCCAATTATAAAGACCACATAATCTAACATTATCTTATTTCACCCATTAATTGATAAGATATAAAATAAATAAAATTAAATTTTGTTTGAAAATAATTTTATATAATTGGATTCTAAAAATTTTTAAAAAAATATTTTATACATGATCATGAATTTTAAAACAAGCCAATAAATCCAATAAGCACAATAATAGTATATTCAGTCCAACTATCAATATAAGTCATAACAATTATATATCATCAATGTTACACTTCTTTCTATGTATCACAACATTGTTAGTCTTTCCTTATATAGTCTATAATGACCCATATAATTTGTCTTGTCAAGATAATTCTATCATTGCATTCAACCATAATATGTATAAATATAAATATAAACATGATAGTAGAAATAAATAACTTTAATTATACAAAAAAATTTCAATAATAGCATCCATTTAAACATACATCACCATATCTTTTATGGCTTACTCACAATCCTCATTTTAAGAATATATTCTTTAAATATTTTATATTGTAAAGCTTTGGTAAATAGATCAATAATCATCATAGTGATGCTCAAGTTCTCAATTGACATTTATTATTTCTAGACTGTTCCTTTAACCACAAAGTACTTTATCTTTATATGCTCGGAACCACTATAGTAATTGCCATTCTTAGAGAATAAAACTACTACAGTATTATCATAAAATATCTTTAGCGACCTGAAAATTGAGTCGATCACACCAAATCCTAAGATAAAATGTTGTAACCATAAAGCTTGATTTGTGGCCTCAAAGCATACCACAAATTCAGCTTCCATTATTAATGATGTAATGAGCGAGTGTTTTGTACTTTTTCAAGAAATTATCCCACCAGCCAATATAAATATAATCTTGAAGTAGATTTCCTACTATCGAGATAATTTGCAAAATCAACATCTGAATATCCCGTCACTTCAAGTTGATTTAATCTCACGTATATGAATATATAATCTTTTGTCCCTTGCAGATATCTCATTACTTTCTTTGTAGCTTTTCAATATTCCATTGTTGGGTTACTTTGGTATCTACCCAGCATTGCAACTGCAAAAATGATACCTGGTCTTGTACATGTTTAAGCATATAATAGACTTCTAATTACGCATTCATAAAGAATATTCTTCATTTGATTCATTTCTAGGTAAATTTTTGAGCACTGATTTTGACTAAATTTTTCACCTCTAATAATAGGTATATTATTGGCTAAGCAAAGTTACATATTAATCTCTCCAAGATACAATTAATATATCATTTCTGAGATGGTCATAACAATTCTTGAGATCTTGATAGGACTCCTCCAGCAGGGTTGAGTCCTAATCACCCTAGAAGTAATTAATAAAACCCTGTGAAATTGTAATAGAACCCCACCTAAGCCACTTCTATCCTATAAAGAAATGTGGCTAGGGTTTAGATTGGGGTCTTAGGGCTTAGTGTTCGTTGCCCCTTTATTGGGCTAGTCGGCCAAGGTTTCCCCTTGCTTAGGTTGGCTATAGAGCCAACCTAGCCGCCTCCTATTCCTACTATGGCAGGTCGACCATAGAAGAGGCAAAAGGATAATTTTACTTAGGTAAACACTCCATATGTTTGGGTTTAGAACCGTATATAATGATGTATCTACTCTCTCTCTTTTATCAAATAAGATTAATCTTTTATTTAGCCTTGTGCCAAGTTATAGGAGGGAGAAACCCCTATAGTGTTCCAAGGGTTAATCACCCTCAGAGATCAAAATCTATAGGCTCCTTTTGGGGTTTATCATTTGGTATAAGAGCAGCATTTTTGCTGCCCTTGTAGCCATCTCAGCTGCCGTTATCTTCCCAAGCAATTCCTACAATTGCTACGACATGCGCCTTCACCTTCCACCATAGGCGCATATTAAATCAATTTACCGCTTGCCCCTACGTTTGATTTAGAGATCTGATATATTTTCATCACCATCGCCTCTTCAATACTGCAAAATCCTTTACCTTACATATTGAAGAGTTTTTATATATTTTTATCTGCTACAAATTTTGACCGTCGCAAGCGTTCTCGTTATTACGAAAGCAAAACGCTATAGAAATTTTCAACCACCTATTTGCCTCTTGAAATCGATTTATTACTTCTCCTTTTTGGCCAATATTTTTATAGAAATTGATCATCTTAGCTTTCATCTAAGATTAATCTCTAGAAAAAATTTCTTTTGGAACTGATTTTATTGTGCCTTAATTCATCATCACGTAGTGCTGGAATTTTACGACGAAGGATCTACCTTTCATCTTTTACCCTATTTTCCTACTGTTACTCTATCAAAATTTTATCGAACTTTTTGTTAATATTGATCACATTTGAACCGAGGGTTTTTGCATATTTTTCTTAAATTTTTCTCTAGAATTTATATCAAGAATTCATCGTTTCTCTAATGTAAAATCTATTCGGTAGGATAGCACATCACAGCACATTTCTTTGTCAAATTTCATCAGATTTGAGTGCTATCTTTTGTAGATTTTCAGACTCTCTTTATCTCATCTACAAATCCTAACATCCTCATCAAAAATCCTTCCAAACTGCACCCTAAACTGATCATGAACAGTCATCCAAATCAACCATAAACTGTAGCCTACCCCATCTACACCGATCCACCCATCCAATCGGCCATCCCTTCCAAAAATTCTCATGCCACTAACTCGACAACAAAAAAAAGATCTTAATACTATAGACCTAGAGGCATACACCATGGCATCAGAGGAGGCCATCAATGCCAAGTTTGAATCCTTTGAAAGTCGCATAGATGAGAAGATGTGATCCCTTTTCACCGAATTCAGCATAGGCCAACCACCTAGCCCGAAAAAACCACAACAAGGAGAAACTTTAGATTGATGAGATGATCCTCAAGCATGGCTACATCATCCCTAATCTAAACACTTCACGCATAAAGGTTGACATCCTTATAGGTGAAGAAGGAGACCCGATCAGATGGATCACGTGCGTGGAACACTATTTTTTGTTCTACCGAACCGTCAATGCTACAAGCATAGAGATTGATGCCATCCACCATGAGGGAGATGCTATTTAGTGGTTTAATTAGTATGAGCACACCAATTGAGTCTCTCTTAGTAGTGATTCAAGGAAGGACTACTAAATCACTTAGGACCAATCGATTTCGACAACATCGACGGATAATTGGTGAAGATTCGACAAATCTCGACAATACACGAATACCAAAGAAGGTTTCAACATTTATCTCACTAAAATATAGATTGGTCTTAAAAGTAACTTTTAGGGACTTTTACCGAGGGCCTAAAGTCAAAGATTTGAGGAGAAGTAAAGGTGCGACAACCGTACACTCTCATAGTGGCGATTTCCTTCACGAGAATCCAAGAAGAATGATTGAACCACCAAGTATGAAGGACAAGGGTCATTCCCCGACCAGCCATGCCGAAGCCTTTAGCCCCCTCTACTGCCATCCGAGCCCTCACACCAAACAAATTAATATGAGACAAGCTTCATGAACGATCAGCCAAGGGGTTATGTTGGCACTATATGGAGCAGAGAACATCGCAACAAAAAAGGCTAGCTCCTCATGATTGAACCAATAGAGGATGAGGATAGTGAACCATCTAAAGAAAGCCTCAAACCTAAAGATGAAACCATGGAGGAAGAGCTCCAACTAGCCGACTATGCAGTGCACGCATTGGTTGGCTACTCCAACCCGCAGACGATAAAATTTAGAGGACTTCTCAAATAGCAACTCATCAATGTTCTCACCGATATGGGCAGCACAAATAACTTCCTCAATAGCAAGGTTGCTGCACATATAACACTTTAAATCAAAGGTTGTAACAAGTTCGACGTAAAGGTCGTCGACGGTCGAATTTTCAATTACGACCAATAGTGCCCGAGGGTAAAATTGCTCCTACAAGACCAAGAAGTGGTAGCTGATTTCTTCCTCCTACCCATCAATGACTACAAAACTGTGCTTGAGATTGAATGGCTCACAACATTAGGTGACATCTCCTGGAATTTATTTAAACTAATCATGAAGTTTTATTATAAAGGGAGACATGTCACATTGTGAGGTAAGCGCGGGAGCCATATTTCCATTATTTCGACACAATGAATGGAGAAGGTGCTACATAAAACAAATGGTAGATTTTTAATGCATATCCAGTAGCTATCAAAGGAGGAAAAAGTATAAAATTCAGATCCTAAGCTTGTCATCTTGCTGGATGAATTTGTGGATGTTTTTATGGAGTCGCGAGGGCTTCCCCCTAACCGGCTGCATGATCACATTATTCCTATTTTGTCAGACAAACCTCCAGCAAATTTGAGACCGTACCACTATCCTCACTTGTAGAAGGATGAGATGTGAACATTGTTAAGGATATGCTCGACACCAAAGTAATTTGACCAAATTGTAGCCCTTAGTCCTCGCCGATGTTGCTAGTACGTAAGAAAGATGGTACAAAGCAGATGTGCGTTGAACGCCATCACCGTCAAAGATAAATATCTTATACCGGTCGTAGATGAGCTCTTGGATGAACTAAAGGGAACTCGAGTCTTCAATAAATTGGATCTCCGTTCCGATTATCATCAGATTCGGGTATGCACTGAAGATGTTCCAAAAACTATATTCTACACACATAGCGACCATTATGAGTTTTTGGTAATGTCCTTCAGACTTACGAATGCTCCTTCTACTTTTCAAAGCTTGATGAATGACATCTTTCAGAGGTTTCTACATAAGTTTGTGTTGGTATTTTTTAATGATATCCTCATTTATAGCTCTACACTTGATATGTATTTTCAGCACTTATGAACTATTCTAACGACTCTTTGAGATAACACCCTTTATGTTAAACAGTCAAAATGCAACTTTTTAAAATGTAAAGTGGAGTATCTAGGGCACATTATATTAGAGGATGAAGTGGCAGTAGACCCGACAAAGATCAAAGCAATGCAAGGATGGCCGAAACCTATGAACATAAAATCGCTGCACGGCTTCCTTAGACTCACGGGCTATTACCAAAAATTCGTAAAAGATTATGGCAATATCAATGCCCTACTTATGTCCCTACTGAAGAAAGACTCCTTCTTGTGGTCGGATAAAGCCTCCGTAGCATTTGAACGACTAAAGATAGCCATGACAACACCGGTCCTAGTGCTGCCAGCCTCACCTTTGTGTTTAAGGCCGACGTATCCAGAGTTGGAATTAGAGCTATTTTAATGTACGAAGGTTGACGCCTTGCTTACACCAGCAAAGTTTTGTCTCCCTCCCATCTCAAAATATCCATGTATGATAAAGAAATACTTGCCATCGTACACGCCATTATGAAGTAAAGACCCTACCTGATTGGCTGACGCTTCCAGAGTAAGACCGACCACCGAAGTCTTAAATATTTTTTAAAGCAGAAAATATCTTCCACGGAGCAACAACGATGGGTAACTAAACTTTTTAGCTTTGATTTTGAAATTATTTATCGAAAGGGGAAAGAGAATGTTATTGCAGATGCTCTATCACGGCTACCAGGACAAGCCAAAATTTCAGCCATCTCCCTTCCCTCCACCGACTTCCTCAAAGATATTAGGGAGGAATAGAAAAGTGATCCAGAGACTCGAGACATCATAGAAAAGTTGGAGAAGAATCTGCGTTCCATGGGCCACTACACTTGGGATTCGAAGGACCTATGCTACAAAGACCGAATTATGATTATTCCTTCTTCCCCTTGCATCAAAATTATTTTGCATGAGTTGCACTCTTCACCTTCAACAAGGCACTTGGGATTTTTGAGAACATATAAGAGGGTGAAGCAAAACTTCTTTTAGAAAGGCATGAAAAGATCGATTTATGATTATGTATCTAAATGTGATATCTCCTATACTGAACTCAACATGGACTGATATCTCCATGGACTTTATCGAAGGGCTATCACCATCTCAAGGTAAAAGCATGATGTTTATGGTGGTATATCGTCTAACCAAATATGCTCATTTCTATGGTGTGAGACATCCTTATACTGCTGCCAGTATTACTCAACTTTTTATAAAAAATATTATAAAAAGACATGGGATGCCAAGGTCGATTGTGAGTGACTGTGACAGGGTGTTTATAAATAAATTTTGGACCGAGCTCTTCCAACTATAAGACACCCAATTGAAGATGAGCACAACCTATCATCCATAGATGGATGACCAAATATAAGTGGTGAAAAGATGCCTCGAGACTTACTTACGGTGCTTCACCAGTGACCGACCCAAAGAGTCGATAAGGTGGCTTCCTTGGGCCTAATGGTGGTATAACACAACTTATCATTCATCCACTTAATGTTCCCCCTATGAGGCATTGTATGGCTGATCGACCCCTGTAATACCGAAATATGTAATTGGTACGACTAAAGTAGATCAGGTCGATCAAAACTTAATTGATAGGGATAAGCTTTTACAGCTAAAAGACAACCTAACTACCACTCAAGCTCGCATGAAGTAACAAGTAGATACTCACCGGAGCGAGCGAGAATTTTTAGTAGGAGACTAGGTCTACCTTCACCTACAACCATACAAGCAACTATCAATCAACAAGCACATATGGAATATTCCTCTCATGATACTGAGAGTGGATGATCCTTTATTGATACTTAATTATTTTCGTAAGATTGGCTATTAATCCCACTAACCAACTGTACCAGATTTAAAACTTTCTAAACCTATAAGTCTGGTGTCACAAAAAGGAGTACTCATACAAGGCATCTTTGGTGTCTCAAGTCTAAGGACCAAATACACAATTGAGACTATAGGATCACTGTCTGACATTAGGTATCATTAACCATACAGTATTCCATAAGTGGACCAATCAGTGAACTCATTTTTCAATGAGCACCTGTACTATATCCTTAGTGTCTCCACACGAGTAGCTATGAGATCAGCTGCCTCCATCATATGGATGAGTATATAGTACACCGATCTATCTAGTTATCTTAACGTCCCTCTCGAGTAACCTATGACCAAGATTATTTAGGATCTGTGTTTAAAGGTGAATCGATCTCATTATCATGATCTCATCACGATCCGACTCTCATTGCACAGAACTAATGACATCACAATATATATACAACAGATAATATAATGTGAGAATATGTCAATATTAATCATAAGCAAAAAGATCACACAACGTGTTATACATATCATCAGTCACGTGATTGGCTTGCAAGGCACCTGTAACAACCAAACCCAGTAGTGGATCCAATTACCTTATTGAGTTGATTTGGATTCCTTTCAAATCTAACTCAATTAGGACTCAACTTCTAATTAAGACTCAGTGATTATAATACTTAATGACCAATTAAGCTTAAACAAGACCTAACTTCCGTATAATCTGGCAACCTCTAGCAATCTTACGGTAAGTTCTCTGGTCTTCTTCCCGGTAATCTCCCTTCGTGTTCCTAGCGAGCCTCCTGATTCTTTTGGTGAATCTCCTAATGAACTTCTGATAAGATCCCACCACATCTTCCAAACCTGGCCCGATGCCTAAACTTTATCTTGGCCGTTATAACTTCATTGATTATGCCATAGTTAGACCTGCATAATGCTAATTATGACTTAATTAAATAAAATCATAATTGTCAAACATCTATTACAAGACCATCCTAACTCCCAGCAAACTTTTCGGCTATCCACGATAATCTTCCAACGAGTCTCTGTCTTCTTCTGGCGAACTCCCTTGTGCCATCCTGGCAAGCTCCTGATACCCTCAGCGAGCTTCCGACGCACTCATGGTGAGTTCCCAACCGCATCGACTTAATGCATGGACTTGACCTTGGCTAATCCTGATTATAATAATCCTTCTGTTGTAATTAATCATGCATCAATCAACTCTAACAATCCTATTAGATCAATAACTCATCAATTGATTTCATCATCAAAATTTGAGATTCAACAATCTTCCCCTTTTTGATGATGATAATTAATTAATGATAAGAGTTAATCCTAACTCCCTCTAAATCCATACCACTTAAATTTAAAAGAGTCACACACTCTGAAATTCAAGCAATCAACATTTTATGCAAATTTTAACATAAAAAGGAATTTGCACTCATATCCAAATCCAAGATATCCATGTATTTCAATAAGATCATGTGTCATCAATATATATATTTCTCCCCTTTTGTTATCAATAAAAAGGTGAAATGTATAGCTAATAATTTCAAAACACATGATGACATTACTCTCCCTTAGTATATGCATTATAAATTTTTTTTCCCTTTATAATTAATAAGGAGAGAAACAAGGGAGGTGTTATTGAATCATTTCATCATGAGAAAAGCTCTTAATAAATTTTAAAAGCAATATTAAGATGAGCTCCAAAGTCCAAGAGATTTAAAGACTACTTATGTATTTCAAGTGTAGCAAAAGTTATCTCTTGATACCAAAAATTATCTCTTATAAATTTTAAACGTAGCTCATCTTCATGCAAATTTTCTCCCCCTTCTTGTAAGTTAAAAAACATGGAGAAGGTTTTCAAAATATTATCACAAAAAGCTTAATTTCATAAAACCTAGATTAGCAATTTATATATTTTCATGATTTAGCATTCTTAACTTTCAACCTTAATCTTGTAGATATAAAAATTTAAAGGAGTATTTTGAATATGAGCTCAACAAATCTCTCTTGTGTAAATTTCAAGAAAACATAGCAAATAAAGCTGGTAAATTTTTTCTTCTCTTTTGGGAAGTGCAAGCTAGCAATTTTTTACTCAGCATTGTCCAAGCTTACAATTTTACAAGCTAACAAGTTTTGCTCCCTCTTTGTCATTATCAAAAAGAGGGGATGGTTACTATAGTGCAAAACTTTTCTGATTATATCATTTTTTAATAAACATATCAAGAAATATACCAATCATCACATGAAATATATCAAGAATAATTAACATGGTAATGATATATTCAATTTAATGAAGACAAATTATGAATAAAAATAAATCATAGAATATCTTGATTTATGCATAATAGTTATCAAGTTGTCAAGATCATAATTTATGCAAAAATCTCCTTTTAAATAATATGAGAAGACATAAGAGATTTGATTTATAAAAGATTTCAAGTTATAATTCCAATAAATCAAAATCATGATATCATTTAATTTCAAAATCATAATGAAATCCAAATGAAAATATGATAGTAGATTAAGCTCAAATTGTAAACCCAATATTTAGTATATATTTAGAAAGTTCTAATTTTCTTATACTTGTTCATCATTCAATGTTTGCTTCTAATCATATTAAAAATTTTATCTCCCACCTTTTGTTATTGTTAAGAAGAAAATATGATTGCATAATTTCTTTTCATCCATGTTCAATTTATACCAAAAAGTATAAGAGATATCATGTCATTAAAAATTCAAATCTAAAAGACATGATTTTGTTTAATAAATTTTTTCCTTTTTTTCTGTAAATAATACAAATGAGTCTTAGGGGATAATATTAATTTATCCAAGAAAAATCTTTTTAATAGAAGAATAATCTTGATAAAAAATTTAATTATAATTATTAAGATCATAAATCTCCTTCTTATAGATATTAATAATGAGATTCCTATAACATATAAGTTAAGTCAAGAAATTAAGGGAATATTCGTGATAATGCAAATCTCCTTTAATTTTCAAATTATCACAAACTTAAGAAATGCTAATTTTGGTGATAAGTTATATTAAGAAGAAAGTCATAAGTAATTATGTCATGAAGAATATTATTATCAAAATATAAACGCCAAGAACATGATTTATTTTGGCACATTTCTTCTTAGATGAAATTTTAAAGCTTTTGAAATCTTGGAGACAAAGTAAGAAGGATCTTAATTCTTATAGTAATATCAAGTTATAAATATTGAGAAGCCAAGATCATGGATGAAAACTTTTCTTTAATAAAGGGTAGAAATCTTAGTGAATAAATAGATCTCAAATTATAATTTTTAAGATTTTAAGATCATGATTTAAGTTATCAAATAATCAAAAGTAAAATATCAATGAAGTTGGATAGATTCAAACATATCCATTCTTTAAAACAAAATTATTTGAAAACATACCCAAAATCATCATCAAAAATCAATTTTTAGAAAATTTCAATAACGTCATCATAGATTATTTTCCAAAAGAAAATAGCTAAAAGTTTTTCTAATTTATCTTTTTAGTTAAAGAGATTCAACAATAATAGTATCATTTTATCTCTTATTGAAAGATTCACAGGATAGAACTATTTTTAAGATTAATTATCTTCGTTTTGGTTGTTTCATATGATTTCTTTCAAGAAAAATTTTTAAATCAATGATTTTTCGTTTGACTGAAAACCAAATTTCATTTCAACACGATCATTACTATAAGACATAAAATATTTTTAAAGCATAAATTTAACCAATCTCAATTTTAATATTTAAATGAATCTAACTCTTTGCACATAGTGCAAGGAGTTGACAAACTTAAATGAAGTATATATATTTTCTATGCTCTAACATTCAACATAAGTATTCAATCATTATAGTATTTCAATCAATATAACATTTAAATCAATCATTCTACAAACTTTGTCAATATTTGAAGCATTTTAATAATAGTCATTACATTTAAATAAGCCAATGATTTTAGCATTCACTCAAAATCTCATTTTTTGTAAGTTTCAATATGTTTTTTAATAACTAAGATTCTTTGTTTCTAATTCATTTTCATACTTGTATACTCTAGCTATGCATCATCACTATTAATTGTATAATGATAAACCATTAAAAGATTCATTGTTAATTAATTTTAATTCAAATAATTTTCTTATTACCACTTAGGCTAGTAAGCTTGAAGGAATGTTAGATCTAAAATAATATGACTTGAGCATCTACTTTCAAAATATTTTTATTGCTCCTAGCCTTGTTAGGAAATAACTTTATATTATGGGAGGTTTTGATTTAGGTACCCATTTAACATTGTGTCATGCACGACATGTTCTTCTCATTTTCTCTAATACCTTAAGGTTATTATTTATGGTTTCTTTAGGAACCCAAATTAATTTATGTGGACTATAATTTCTAAATGAACATTTGTAGGTATTATGTCCTAATTTTTCATAAGAATTATATTTAACATTTAACGTTAAATGTAAGGTATGTCCTTTAATGAAAATGGTTGTGTTTTGTTGACCATTACCAATAAAGTCTATGCTATTTCTTTTATTAATATGACCCTTATTGACAAGGATCATATTTAGGGATTTATTTCCTATTTCAAAATTTTCTAATATAGTTTTAAGTGTGATATTTTTATCTTTAATGTTGTCTAGCATTTCACATTTAGAACATGGTTTATGTGATGCTAAGGAATCATGCATTTCGTCAAGTCTTTTAACTAAGAAATCATGATCAACTTTAAGTAACTTAAAAGACTTGCTAAATTTTTTAAACTTATCAAACAAGTCATGGAACATATTTAATAATTTTGAAAATAAAATATTTAAAGACTCACTAATCTCATTTTTTATCACCATTAAAGCAAGGTTCCCCACTTCTTCGTTAAGCATTTGATCTTTGGAACTCCTCGGCTTCTTACGTTCATAGCAAGAGGTTGTGTCCATAATTTTTATAAGGTTCAAGTTCATTAGTTTTTTTGGTTCATTCGTCAAAAGTTCATATCCAAGGTTTTCATCACTCGAGATTTCACTTGAGGAGTTATATGTCATTCTTAGTTCACAATCCTTCCTGTTGTTTGGAAGGTGTTCTTTAAGTTTATTTTGGTAATATATTTCATTAATTGATTCATTTATATTAATTATTCTTTCATGTGTGATTTTTGAAGTATGCCAAATATCAAAAGTCGATTCACAAGCAAAAACACGATTAAACTCATTTTTATCAAGTGCAGGCATTCATACCTTTTGTATTTAGAGAAAAATTCTTCATTTCCAAATCATTTAGTTGATTCATTGGTTTGGAAGATTTATCAAAATCATTTTCAACTATATTCCAAAGATCAAGGTCCAAAAAATAAGAAAAATACATATCCTTGTCTTCCAATATGTGTAATCCATCCCATTCAACATGGGAGGATGTAAGATAGAATGTCCCTCATTCATACCAAAATAAGTCATTTACTCTAATGTGTATTAATCCAAAGAGTAAGAAACTTGCACTAATACCAATTATTAGGATCAATTGGTACTAAGAGGGGGTGGGAATTAGTGTAAGCTTAAAATTTTATTTCTAAAGCAAACACTTTTCAAATAAGATAGAATAGGAAATCCAAAGCTTTTTATTTTTAATAAAATAAGTGAGTGATTAAAAGTAAGTTGCTAAGAAAATCAGAAAGATAATCATGTTTGAAGAAAAGAACTTATTGTCTTGTTTTTAAGAAGTTTAGTTAAATTGGAAGCATTAATACAATAACATTCAAGCAATGTAAGTATGACACTAACGGCCTACGTCCACTTTTGAGTTCTCCTTCTTGAGGCACTCCGGCTTCCACCACCAATCTTCTTTAGGTGAAGATTAAACTCTTACACTTGCTTACAAGGGAGACTTAAAGACAAACTTTCTATCTCTAAGCTTTCTCTCCTCCCTTTTATTTTTCTTTACAAATCACTCATAATTTCTTTTGTCAGAATTTAATTGCTCAAAAGTATTTCTCAATTATGCTCAGAACAAGAATACTTGAGGTATTTATAGACCTCAAGCGGCTTCAAATTTTCGTAAAAGTGGTTCACCAGCGGTTGACACATCAAAATTTTTGCAAAAGTGGCTCCCTCCACTTTTCAAATTCTGGCTTGACTTTTATGTTGACCAGCTCTTTGGTCAACTGATTGAGCTCAACCTGAGCTTAACCTGAGCTTAACCAAACCTAGTAGTAGATCCACTTACCTTATTGAGTTGATTTGGATTCCTTCCAAATCAAACTCAATTAGGACTCAACTTCTAACTAAGACTCAATTATTACAACACTTATTAATCAATTAAGCTTAAATAAGACCTAACTTCTGTATAATCCGATAACCTCCAGCAATCTTACGGTAAGTCCTCCGGTCTTCTTCCTGGCAATCTCCCTTTGCATTCCCAGCGAGCTTCCTGATTCCTTGGGCGAATCTCCTAGCGAACTTCCGGCGAGATCCCACTACATCATCTGAACTTGGCCTGATGCCTAAATTTTATCTTGGCCCATCATTTAGTTGTAACTTCATTAATCCTGCCATAGTTAGACCTGCACGATGCTAATTATGACTTAATTAAATAAAATCATAATTACCAAACATCCATTACAAGACCACCCTAACTCTCTATAAGCTTTTTGGCTACCCCCGACAATCTTCCAGCGAGTCTCGATCTTCTTCTAGTGAACTCTCTTGCGCCATCCTAGCATGCTCCTGATACCCTCGACGAGCTTCCGATGCACTCCTAGCGAGTTCTCAACCACATCGACTCGATGCATGGACTTGACCTTGACCAATCCTGATTGTAACAATCCTTCTGTCGTAATTAATCTTGCATCAATCAACTCTAACAATCATGTTAGATTAATAATCCATTAATTGGTTCTATCATCAAAATCTAAGATCCAATAGGATTGACCAACAATTGTTAGGAACATTCATCGAAGGACTCAAGCCGGAGATAAAAGGGGAGGTTAAGGTGCGGCAACCCCGTATCGTGTCAGCTGCAATTTCTTTTGCCCGAATATAATAAGAACGACCCAACCAAGATGCTCAAAGGATAAGAATCACTCCTAGGGCCATGACATATAGACATCCTTCTATTCCTAGCTGTCTTTCACTACTAAAAAAATTGACAAGAGAAGATCGATCAGCAAAGGGTCTTTATTGGCATTGTGATGAGTCATGGAGCCATGATCATTGCAACAAAAAGGGCCACCTCCTACTGATTGAACCTCTTGAAGACATGGAGGAGGAGGTTCCAAAGCATGAGGAAGAGGTCACAAATGAAAAACAATAGCCGATTGATATTACGATGCATGCTCTTGCCGGCTACGTGAACCCGCAAACAATGAAAGTGGGAGGACTTCTGAAGCAACAACTGATCACCATTCTTATTGACACCGGGAGCACTAATAATTTTATGAATAATAAGGTTGCTATCCAGATGACCTTACCTATTTATTGAGAATTGTAGCAATTTTGACATTAAGGTCGCCGATGGATGAATTTTGAAGAGTGACCGCCGGTGCCTGCTAGTGAAACTGTTGTTGCAGGACCAAGAGATAATTACATATTTCTTCCTCCTCCTGCTTGACGGTTATGAGGGCATGCTTAGCTTCAAATGGCTGATGACATTAGGTGATGTTTCCTCAAATTTTTTGAAACTAATTATGAAATTTTACAGTAAAGGGAAACAGGTGATACTGTATGGGAAACGTGGGAGCAATGTAACGACGATTTACACACAACAAATAGAGAAAGTTTTGCACAAAACATGCAGTGACTTTTTAGTACAACTTGAGTAGCAATCTAAAGGGTAGCCAACAAAAATTAAAGACCCAAAACTACTTCCCTTGCTTGTGGAATTTTCAGATATATTTGATGAACCGCTCAGCCTACCTCTTACCCGGCGGCATGATCATCGTATCCTGATTCTTCCAAGCAAACCTCTAGCAAACACTTAGCCATATCAGTATCCACATCTTCAGCAAGATGAAATAGAAATGATTGTAAGGGAGATGCTTGAAACATAAGTTATTCAGCCAAGTTGCAATCCCTACTCCCCACCGGTGCTCCTCATATAAAAGAAGGACAGAATTTGATGAATATGCATTAATTGCCAAGCTCTCAATGGCATAACCGTCAAGGATAAGTACCCTATTTCAGTAGTAAATGAATTGCTTAATGAATTAAATGGGGCATAAGTTTTCACAAAGCTGGACCTATGATCCGGATATCATCAAATATGAGTGTGTAAAGAGGACATATCGAAGACCACCTTTCGGACACACAACGACCACTACAAATTCCTAGTATTGCCCTTCGGTCTCACCAATGCTCCCTCCACCTTTTAGAGCCTTATGAATAATATTTTCGAGAGTTATCTTCATAAGTTTGTATTGGTTTTCTTCGATGACATCCGTATTTATAACCCTTCTCTTGAAAGTCATTTTCAGCATTTATGACTTGTTATGACAATTCTCCAAGAGCATGTTCTTTTTGTCAAAAAATCTAAGTGCAGCTTTCTTCGACAAAAGGTGGAATATCTGGGTATATCATAATCAAACGAAGGTGTGGCGGTGGACCCTTCCAAAATTGAAGTAATGTAGGACTGGCCAACCCCGAGGAACATAAAATTGCTGCACGACTTTCTCAGTGTAACAGGCTACCATCGCAAGTTCATGAAAGACTATGGAAAACTGCAAGGATGACAATGCCCGTGCTAGCACTACCCGACTTCGACAAGACTTTTATTATTAAACCTGATGCCTTCGGAGTTGTAATAGGCACTATGCTAATGCAAGATGGTCGCCCCCTAGCTTATACAAGTAAGGCATTATCTTGTTCCCATCTCAAGATGACTATTTATGATAAGGAGATGCTCGTGGTTGTGCATGCAGTGGCAAAATGGAGACCGTACTTGATCATGCGATACTTTCAAATCAAGACCGACCATAAGAGCCTAAAATATTTCTTGGAGCAAAATGTATCTTCCCCCGAGCAGCAAAAATGGGTAACAAAGCTTCTTGGATATGATTATGAAATAACTTATAAGAAGGGGAAAGAAAATGTTATTGCAGATGTGCTTTCACGGCTACTCGAGCAAGATAAATTTTTGGTCGTTTCACTTTCAACCGGTGACTTCCTTGAGGATATTAGGAGGGAATGACAAGAAGATTCGGGAACCAGTAAGATCATAAAGAAATTTAAGGAAGAACCAAGTTTTATGGATCATTGCAGTTGGGACTAAAAAGACTTATGCTATAAAGGATGCATTGTACTTGTGCCAAATTCTACTTGCATAAAGACCATCATTCAAGAGATGCATTCTACACCAGTGGCTGGACACTCTAGGTTCCTTAGAACCTATAAGAGAGTTAAGCAAAGTTCATAAAAAATATTATTCCTGAATTTGTAGCACAATGTGTTGTATGTTAATGATATAAAGGTGAAAGAGTGGCAAGCCGCAGAAAGCTGCAACCCCTACCCATTCCGGACTCAATATGGACTGATATATTAATGGACTTCATCGAAGGGCTACCCTCATCACAAGAAAAGGTACAATTCTTATTGTGGTTGATCATCTTATAAAGTATGCTCACTTCTGTGCTGTTCGTAATCCCTACACTACTTCTAGCATTGCTCGAATCTTTATGGAGAATATTATAAAATTACATGGGATGCCAAGATCTACTAGTGATAGGGTCTTTATGAGCAAATTCTGGATAGAATTATTCCATATGCAGGGCACTAAATTGAAGATGAGTATGACATATCACCCATAAACTGATGGCCAAACTGAAGTGGTGAACAGGTGCTTGGAGACATACCTTAGATGCTTCACCAGTGACCGACCAAAAAATGGACAAAGTGGCTTCCTTGGGCCGAGCGGTGGTATAATACAACTTATAATTCCTCTACAAAATGTACTCCCTATGAGACTATATATGGCTAACCTCCCCTTTAATCTCAAAATATGTATTGGGCATCTTTAAAGTAAAACAAATAGACATGGAACTATAGGATAGGGACAAAATGCTGAAGTTGCTAAAAGATAATCTCGCTATAGCTCAAGTGAGGATGAAACAACAATATGATCAACATAAAGGTGAAAGAGAATTTCAGTGGGAGATTGGGTCTTTCTACGGCTCTAGCTATACAAGCAAACATTGATCCAGACCAGAGCATCCATGAAACTTTCACCTCAGTTCTATGGACCATACGAGATTTTGGAGCACATCAGAGCAGTAATAAACAGATTGGACTTACCCACCAGCTCCCAAATCTACTTAGTCTCCCATGTGTCAAGATCATCATTATAGCAAGCTTTTGTAAGCGATGTGTCGGGATCGTCATTACTTCGCTCCCATGTTTCTCGCATAAGGTAATTTATTTTCCCTTGCCATTCATAAGATTGTTGGTGAGGACGGTGATGGGTTGCTGCTTAAAGAATTCTTCAACTTTTGCTGCTTGTTGGTTCGTATGGCAGGCTAAAGTGTGAGTCATGCAATCGGCTGGCTGCGGGTCCTCCTTTGTGTTCTCCTTCATAGGTTCTTAGATCTCTTCTTCAGATTCTTCAATAGATTTTATCATGGAAAGCTATCCTTTTTTGTAGTGATGGTTGCAGCTACAAAGTTCGTTACAATGCCAACAAAGGCCCTTCACCGATCTGTCATGTAGCTCTTCTCTCGTCATTTTTTTTTTACAGTGAAGAATGGCTGGGAGTAGAGAGGGAGGTTTATATACTGCTGGTCTAAGAGTGGTTCTCATCCTCTGAGCATCTTGGTTCAATCGTTCCTCTTAGATTCAGGCGAAAGAGATTGCTGCCTTCGAGGTGGGGGGTTGCCACGCTTTAACCTCTCCTTTAATTTTCAGCTTGAGTCCTTCGATGAACGTCCTTAATAATTGTCTATCAGATCAATCATGAGTAAAGTAAGATAATTCCTCATACCTGATATGGTATTCTTGGATCGTGGAGGTTTGTCGGGTCTTGACAAGTTGTCCATTGATATTCTCATACTAGGTCAGCCCAAAACGGTTATATCTATGTCGAAGCCCCATGGGTGTATTCAAGCTGATTGTACCATTAAATTACATCTCCTTCAAGGTAGATAACTGTAATATCCCTCATTTTTGAAATATTTATAATGATATATTTTAAATTATTTGAGGACCTATTTGTAAATTTGAGGATTTATTTATTAATTTTTTGATTAAATAATTTTATATTAAAAATTAATTGCTAGGGACCTAAATGTAAATCTTAAAAATATAAAATAAATTTTGAAAGATTCATATTAAGTTAATAAAAAAATAAAAAAACATGGTGAGAACATGTGTCACCACCTTGTTTAAAGTAGTGCAACTTGTGTGTGTGTATAGGTGACATATAAGCACATTGCATGCATGTTTACCACCTATCAACTCATATGTTAGCTTAAATAATTAACAATTAGAGAAAAAAAAAGATTTTGGCTGCAATGTGAACTTAGGAGAGGAAGAAGAAGAAAGAAGAAGAAGAAGAAGAAGAAGAAGAGAAGGAAAGAAGTGGGAATTTTGAGATTGTGATCTAATCCGTACCTTTGGAATCAAAATTTATAGAGGCAAGTGTTCTAACCCCATCCTATATAATATCTTTTATCTTTTTTCTACTGAAATTTATTCTTATTCTTACTTTGATTATAAGAAAAATTTGGGATAAATCAAAATCTCTTTTGTTGGATGCTTAAGTATGAATCTATAATATTATCAAGATTATGACATGTCTGTCTTGTTCTTATTGTAACTTTTAGTACAGATCTCTGATGTGGACAAAACTTATCTTTTGCAAAAGTAGATTCATATAAATTTCTTTTGAAACTAAGTTTGAATAATTTGGAGTTCATTTGCTAGCCCAACGTTTGTTTAAATTGTGTCACGCCCCTCCAAAATATCGACAATATTTAAAATTTTCCTCACAACTAATCCAGGATCCAAACACACATTTTGAGGTCACTAAGAAAACATTCAGATCAAATTTTCACCTCTATAGTCTACAAATTCATCACCCTGTGCAGTTCATAAACATACCACGCATCACTCGATAATTCATATAATCTGAACTCAACTCTTCAAAATAATAACCACACATAAACTCATAAGTGGGGAAGTCTATGCAGTCACCAAATCAACAATTACCATAAATTCATATCATTACATGAATTTAACTTAACATTCCAAAATCCTATACATGAGGGATCCTTTATCTTACACAAAATCCACAGGTTTAGATTCATCGTCACATTTCATAAGATGCAGAGTAGCTTATACAACAATAACACATATGCTAACAAAGATCTGCCCAAAATCTTCTAAACTTTCCACCGCCTCAGCCCATTCTTAACAATTAAGTAAGCGATACGCTATCCTGAAAAATTTATCAACAAACGGGGTGAGCATAAGGAGCTCAGCAAGTGACTAACATATCCATATCAAAATAATACAATTTCCAAAGGGATACAGTTTCAAATTACAAGGCAGAATATACGATTTCGTAGACATAATATCGTTAGGAGCAGAAACATAATTGTCTTTTCAATCTCAGGGCATAGAGTAATTGGAGCATCTCAGTAACAAAGGAAACATATCGGAGCTTATCAGTGGCATACGAAATGTTACGAAGGATATCAACGGCATATGGAATATTTCGAAGCAAAATCATCAGTGAATGAAACATTTCAGAGCATATCAAAAACAAATATCGTACAGAAGCTCAAACATCGTCCTTGACGTCGCAATCATATCATTCTTATCCAGAGCATGAACAGAAACAACTCACCAAAACTCTGGATGTCATATTAAACATATAGAAGGTGTAGTGGGATCTCAGTCAGAATGTGATCCATCCATTTCTGAATGACCACCTGACAAATGTCTCCCACGTCTGGGAGCTCCATCCACCCACGTCTAGGTGAAGTCAAAGGGGGCCGGCAGAGCATCGCAGGCTCTAAACACATACCCTTTACCATTTCTGGCAAAGGTCCAGAATATCCCACAGAGCGGGACCCCACATAGCGGGCAATAAGCGCATACCCTTTACCATTTCTGGCAAAGGTCCAGACAATCCCACACACCAGAGTACAAGAGGGCAGTTTTAACAATAAGTAGCATATGTCGGAAACACACGCGGAACAACAAAACGTGTATGTGCCTTTTCGAGACAATACGAAACAAAGAACAAATCTCTCACAAATGTCTTCAGATTTGGAATGAAAAGAAAACAAGAGTGTATAGGGATTCCAAGCAATCATATTTAGCTTAATTCCAATAAGAAGGTTAGACGAATTCAAATATCCAAAGGAATGGAGCGAATCGACCAAAGCTCGATTTCGGACAGAATTCCAGTGGCACAGCAAACAAATATTTCAGAATATCAATTATGCTCCAATACCCATAAGAAAGCTATGGTCAAACCATATATCAATCTATATTTTGATGGAACAAATTTCGTATGAAACAGGGTTCCCAACACGGAGTTACTTTTGATTTGGTAACCCAAGGGCAAAAACACAATCACTGTTTTGTAGAATTTATAGGGTCGGATTTAACAGATAATAGGGTAGGCAATTGAATTTCAAAATTTTCAAACTATATGTCAAAAGAAAGATTTTCAAGTCTAGTTTCAAATAAAATTAGTTTGGTATAAGTCAGAATTTTCAACAGGGAGTTATAGGCATTTTAGTATTGATAGGTCAGAAATCTTGAACCCTATTTTACAGCGTCTATAGGCTCATTTGAAACAGATGTTTAGGTAAGTATTCGGTGTCTAAAATCTACAAAATCAGTGTCAAAAGGAAGATATAAGAGTCTAATTTCAAACAAAATAGTTCCTGCCTGAATTCACATTTTGTATTGAAACTTGTAGCTGAAATAGTGTATAGGGGTCAGTTTACCAAAAAACTTCAGAATCCATGGTTCTATGTCCAAAGAGAGACATATCAGTTTCTAAATAGAAATCCTTCAATTTATTTTGAATCCACATAAAAACAGAGACTAAAGATTCTGTAGGATGGGGTTAGAACACTTGCCTTTGATAATTTTGACCCTAAGTGAAAAGATTTGAGCAAGAACCCTTAAAGCCCCAATTTTCTTCTTCTTCTTCTTCTTCTTCTTCTTCTTCTTTCTTTCTTTCTTTCTTTTTTTCCCTCATCATCCACGCAGCTGCCTTCTCTGCTTCCTTAAGAACGAAGGCAAAGAGGCTTAAACGGTGGAATTTGTCATTTTATATATTTTGTGATTTAGTCCTTGCATTTTGTACATTTAGGATTAGGTCCTCAGGGTTTACATATAGGTCCTCAGATTCTTTTTTTTTTTGAACAGATCACCCAAATCTTACAAATAAGTTACCTCTGATTCATACTCTATTTCTTTTGTCAATTTAAAATGAATGCTTACATTATCACCAGAAATTTATACGAAAATTCGGAAATGAGGGGTGTTACAAATTGAGCCTATGAAATCTATGAAATAGAGTCTGTACCTCCTGACCTTTGGTCACTATATTGCTTATATCTTTTTGTTGGAGTCTCTGATTTGTACAATACTAGATTTATTAGAAAATAAACTTTATATATATTTCGTTTGATACTCAGATTAAAAGATTTAAAGTTCAAATGACTATCACAATTTTTGTTTTGTTAGACCTTATGGATTCTGTAAAACAGGGACTATGATTTTGAACCTTTGGTTGTCAAATCATCTATAACTTTTTGTGGAGGTTTATAATTTATATAAAACTTATTTCATTTGGGATTGATTTAGCTTTCTAAATATACCCTTAATTTAGAGCATATTTGATTATTCAAAATAACTTTAAGATATACCTTGTGAATTCTGCCAGAATAGTGATTGTATCAGTGTTGCCCATTCTTGCTTTATTAATTTCAAAATTGAATTCTTTGATGTTCTTACCTTTGATTTCCTTACATATCTGAATATATTATATATTAATTTATATTATACCATATTATTTTATTTAGACACATGTATAATTTATTGTTCCATATGTGCTTCCGATATAAGCCAAATTTATTGCTCATGTCCTTTTGTACTCTGGTGTTTGTGAGATATTCTGGACCTTTGCTAGAAATAGTAAAAGGTTTGTTATGCTTGGAGCCTATGATACTCTATTATGTTTGGTGGTTAGATAGACCACATTATGTTTATGATCCCACTTCACCATCTATGTTTTTGATATATTATCGGATCATATTATATCTGTGATCCAATTAATGCCCATCCTTAAATTAAGCCTGATAGTATTACTTAAATTCTTATGCACTCTTATTCTTTATTCTTTGACTATCTGAATATAATTTATGAATGTTTATGTTGATATCGTATTGCTTCATATTATCATATATATATTTCATTATTCCACATGTACTTCCGATATATGCCACTTTTATTACTCATGTCCTTTTGTACTCTGGTATTTGTAGGATATTCTAGACCTTTGCCATAAATGGTAAAGGGTATATTATGCTTGGAGCCTGTGATGCTCTATTATGTTTAGTGGTCAGATGGATCATATTATATTTGTGATCCCACTTCACCATCTATGTTTTTGATATGTTATCGGATCATATTCTGTCTATGATATAATTAAAGCCCTTTATTCAATTGAACTTTTCATTATTGCTTTGAATTCTTATGTACTCATATTCTTTATTCTTAGCCTATCCGAATGTAAATTATGAATGTTTATATTGACATTGTATTACCGTATTGCTTCATATTGGCACATGTATTTTTTATTATTCTGCATATGCTTCCGATATATGTTTATTTTATTACACATGTCCTTTTATACTATGGTGTTTGTGGGATAGTCTAGACCTTTACCAGAAATTGTAAAGGGTATTGTGTTCAGAGCTAGCTATGCTCTCGCCAACCCCATTGACTTCACTCAGACGTGGGTTGATAGCGCTCCCAGATGTGGGAGACTTATGTTTGGTAGTCATTTAGTGATAGATGATCTACATTTTGTTTATGGTCCGACTTCACCGTCTATATCTTTGATATGATATCCAGAGCATTGCTTATAACTTTATTTTTTGTGCTTTGAATAAGAATGAATAAATATTATGTCTGATATGATATTGAGCTATTATTCCTTAATTATTCATTTAATAAGCTTCGAGATTATTTCTACACCATTAATATGCTTCGAAATATGTCCTATGCACCTTTGATATGATTCGAATCATTTCACATTCCATTGATATATTCTGAAACTCTTTATGCATCCTTGATATACTCCGAAATGTTTTATTTGTCATTGATATGTACTGAAACATTTCATATATGTTTGATATTCTCCTAACTATTTCAAATATTATTGTTATGTTTCCGAAATGTTTCATTTGCTATTGATATATTCCAAAATATTTCACATGCCATTGACATGTTTTGAAATGTCCTAAGCATCTGTGATATGCTCTGGAATGTTACATATGCTTTAGATATGTTCCGAAACACTTTATACATCTTTGATATGCTCTGAAATATTTTATATTCCCAATGATATGCTTCAACTACTCTTTCTCTATTGTATGATCAAAGTATGTTTCGAATGAAATGATTTATGATTATGTATCTACGAGATACTCTCTATGGATTCTTACACCCTTGTCTTACCATTCGATATCAAGTTTAATTTGAAAGTTATCATTCTTTATCTTGGATATGTTAGCCACTTGTTGAGCTCTATATGCTCACCCTGTTGCTATATAAATTTTACAGGTTAACTTGTTGCTTACAAAAAAAGTTAGAACTGAGTTGAGATCGTGGAATGCTATGTAGATTTTGGACAAGTCTTGTTGGGAGATATTGCATAAGAATATTTTATATGTAATGAAATATTGTAGATAAATATGAAATGATGTATCTTGTAAAAATATTAGAATATTTCTCAGTGTGGAATCTCTGAATGTTAAGTTTTACAATCATATGAAGTGGTGGAAAATGGTTAGTTTTACATTTATATAGATTTTTGAGACTGATGATTTTATAAGTGTGGTTAATGTTTTTAGTTAAGTTAATCTTCGAGTTTATGGATTATTGAGTGATGTGGTGTAAGATTTATAAATTACACAGGTTTTCTGAATGGATGTGAATGATCTTTGAAAATGTTTAATCAGTATCCTCAAATTTAGTTTAGATTCTGGGTTTAGATTATAGACAAATTATACTATATTTTTGATTAAGATAGGGTCACCCCTCTCGAATGCAATATAATTCGAGGGGTGTGACAATAACAGTGGTGTCCACCATGGAATTCTCTGGTGTTCAGTAATAGTGGAAGTAATGTTCAACGCGTGAAATCCATCCCATCAGGTATCCTTCTTCCCATCAAGGGAAGTCCACCCTCATGCATGGCTACATCATATTAGTGACTTGTACATCCTTTCTGGGAGGCCTTTATGAACTTGTACCTTGTTGGAATTTTGTTGGGCTCGGAGATCGACCCAATCTAAATTCGACGAATAAGGCGTGTAATCTATCCTCCATGTGTGATTCAAACATCTCAAACTTCACATTGATTGAACCTTAAGATGTCAATATTCTTCTCCTGCTATTGGGTTAGTGGTATGAAACAGGTGGGTTGATTGGTGGCCGAAAGTGATAGTGGATCATGGGTAGATGGTTGTGGTTTGGGGCTGATAGGTTGGTATTTTTTTGTTGCTGTTGGGGCTATGATTTAGGGCTACTATAGGGGTCTTGTAGAGGGTATAATGGTAGAGGTTTAAGGTTAAAGAAATAGGTTAGGGTTGTTGTTGATGATAGCAACAAATTTGGTAGGGATTGGGTGTGGATGCAGCAAGTAGTATGGAAGGTAGTGTAGCAAAATTTTTCGACAAAGAGGGTGTTGTTAATGCTACTATTTGGGGTTATTGTAGAGGATGTAAGGGGGGTTTGGTGGCAGAGGTTTAGAATTAGCGGGGTGCCCTAAAAATGACATGGTGGCAGTAATAATTTTGGTAAGGATTAGATATGGGTGCAGCAAAAAACACCTCAAGGTAGTGCTGTAGATTTCTGTGTCGATAGGCTATAATAGTTCGCTGTATTAGGATACAGTTTTGGGTGCTATTTGGGTTCTATAAATAGGTTATGATGGTAATATATTAAAGCTAGAGGGGTGCCTAAAGACGACATGATTGGTGGTAATAAGAATGGTAGAGTTTTGGGGGTTTGGGAAAAGAAGAACAACAAAGGTACAACATAGAATTTTTTGTCGAAAAAATTTCAACAGTATAGATGTAATTTTTTCCAGTGGTTTGAAACAAATATTCAAGTAAAACTCAAGAGAAATCTACTAATAAGAGAGATAATGCCATCAAAAAAATTTATGAAAGAAAATGGCAACAAAGGATTTGGCAAGATCAAAGATTACGAGAAGTTGTTGTGGTAGAATTTTTTTCGTTGAAAGATCTCAACAGTATAGATGAGATTTTTTTTCCATTAGTTTAAAATAAGGATTTGAGTAAAACTATAAAAAAAATCTACTTGTAAGGAAAGATAATACCAACAAAAAATTCTTGGAAGAAAATGGCAGCAAAAGGTTTGGTAAAATCAAAGATCACGAGTATGAACTGCAACAGAATTTTACGTCTAAAGTGCAGCAGATTGGACATAAAAGATTAGCAGTTTATATTGATAATTTTATAATAAAACTAAAAAAATATGCCATTAAAGAGTGCTAAAGCCGTCGTAAAAAACTCATGGAAGATTGGATAGAAAAATTGTAACAACAAGGTCAAATAGGTAGTGTTATACGGCTAAAATTCTACAGCGTAACTTTCATCATAGAGATGAAGACTTCACGACGAAAAGTTTATGCAGCAAGATAGGAACAATTTTTTTGATTTTTTGGAATAAGGATAACTAAATTGTAGCAATAGTAAAGTAGGAAACTAGAACATGTTGCAATTCATAGGGAGATCAAAGGATGATCTACAGTAGGGGAGATGATGATGGAATTCAATGGTGTCCTTAAGTAATTATACAAATTGCTTGGGCGATTGTGTGATAGGACTCCAGCAGGGTTGAGTCCTAATCTCCCTAGAAATAGTCAATAAAACCCTATGAGATTATAATAAAACCCCACCTAGCCACTTCTATCATATAAAGAAGTGTGGTTAGGGTTTAAATTGGGGCCTTAGGGTTTAGTAGCCGCCACCCCCTTTACTGGGCTGGTTGACCAGGGTTTCCCCGTGCTTATGTCGGCTATAGAGCCAACTGAGCTATCACCTGTTCCTACTTAGGCAAGCACCCCATGGGCTATGATTTAGAGCCCTATATAATGATGTAGTCACCCCCTCTCTTTTATCAAGCAATTATCAACTTTTATTCAGCCTTTTGCCGAGTCCAGGAGGGAGGAACCCCTACAGCATTCCAAGGGTTGATCCCCCTTAAGGGTCAAAATCTATAGAGCTCCTTGTGGGGTTCTATCACTATAGAGGGGTGATAGACGGCTATGGAAGGGCAGTGAGATGCCAAGAATACTACTCTGATAATAAGTGTTAGAACCCTTACAGATTCTAAGCTTGGGTTGATCTCTATAGGAGATCGACCTCCTTGGAACTCTATAGGGGTTCTTCCCTCCTTGGTTTTTTTCACATAGGCTGAAAAATAATTGATCTATTGATGATAAAAAGTGATTGATTATAAGGCTATTTATAGGGTTTCTACACATTAACTCCTAATAGGACTCCTATTCAAGACTCCTACTTCTAACAACTCCAACTCCAACTATAAGAAGCAACTCCTACTTCCAACAACTCCAACTCTAACTCTAAGAAGCAACTCCTACTCCAAGTAAACAAAGACTCCAACCCCTAATTTAACTTCTAATCAACACTTGAGAGAGTTCTAACTGAATGGAGCTCTTCCTCTCATTATAGTGAGTAGCCAATTGGGTTGGTTACAAGCTTAACTTAATTAACTCCAACCTATATCCAACTCCGACCCCTAACCAAACTCCAGTTCAACCGAATCCTAATCCTACTAGGATTTGGGCTGATTTATTATAATGGACTTAAATCTCATCCTAGCTGGCCTAATGTCAGATCTAGGTTAGCCAACAAGGTCTAATCTAAGGACTCGACTCAATCGACTAGGATCCAACTCAGCTAGGAGGGTCCTAACAAGGACCTACAGTACAAGGGTGTTAGAACCCTTATGGATTCTAAGCTTGGGGTTTGATCTCTATAGGGGATCAGCCTTCTGAAACTCTATAGGGGTTCCCTCCTCTAAGGAATTCGACTCAATGGCTGAAGAAAGATTGATTTATTCATGATAAAAAAGGGGTGGCTACATGAGTTTATTTAGGGACTCAAAACCCTAACTCCTAATAAGACTCATACTCTTGGAAGACTCCCTCTCCTCTCCAACTCTTAACCCATAGCCAACTCCTAACCATGTTGTGGCTAGCTACTATAAGGGTTCCCAACTCCTAATTTACTTTTTATTCAACCCTAGAGAGAGTCCTAGCTGAATGGATCCCTCCTCTCTTAACTCTAGCTGACCTCTCCTAAAAGAAGGGAGGCAGCTAGAAGATCCCCTCTTCATGAGGACTCTTTCCTTGATTGTAGCCAACCACTTCTTCAATACAGGTGGTGGCTAATTTAGGATTTATTACATTCATGACTCAGTTGACTCTGACCCATATTCGACTCCTAACCAGACTTCAGTTTAGTCGAATCCTAACCCCACTAGAATTTATGATGATTTATTACAATGAACTCAAATCTCCTCCTAGCCGGCCTAATGTTAGGTCTAGGTTGGCAAACAAGGCCCAATCTAAGGATTAAACTCAATCGACTAGGACCCAACTCAGCTAGGGTCCTAACAGCTCTGCCCTCTTCAAATCAATATTATCCTCGAGGTTGAGACTCCATGATCTCTGGGTTTGAGTTTACAGCTTGTCATGAGGCCTCCTTGTTGCATTTGAGGTAGGCGCATCATGATCCCATGGTTTAACTTTGTCTTGTATCTTTTCATCAGTGGTAGTATTTGGATAGTGATGTGACATGATCCTACGATGCCATGCAATCTCCAGTTAGAATTGGACCTCCACATCAACTTGGGTGTCAGGTGGATGGATCTGGGCTGAGTCATCCTCTCTAAACTTCCATTTGCGGTGAGATTCCTAGACGATTAGTTATAATTTTGAATTAGGGCACAAATTCAATCCATAAGTCATGGTTCCAATGTGATCCCCGATTTTGTAAGGTCCAAAGTAATTAGGAGACCACTTCCTTGAGGTTCGAATTTCTTGCTTGTAGGGCTGGAAGTGTTGCAGGAAAGCTCGATCTTCAAATTTTCTTCTGCTCTGAAGTTTGTCAAGGGGTCGTTTCTTCTTTACATGCACTGCCATGTGGTTGATCTTTAGTAGTAGCCAGTTTTTCTTTCGTACTAGGAGTATCGACGAAGAGTAGGGGCTGCAACTTGGCCGAATGACCCCTCTTTCAAGCATCTCATTTACAATCATCTCTTTTTTAGATTTATGGGGGTGACGATAATGATATGGCCGAGTGTTTGCGGTGATCTCTTATGACACAAATGCTACTAGCAGCGATCTTTCACCACCAACTTACTTGATCGTGGCTAGCAACAAATTTAGCATGACCAGCAGTGATCTCTCACTCCATACCGTTGCTGCCCTCCCTCCTCTGCAATAGTTGTATACTCCGCTGCCTCCTCGTCCCTCTATTGCAGCCGCACCTTTGCTGCAACCATCTCCACCTGCAACCACAAAGTCGCACTATAGTCGTAGTCGACATTGTTGTTGCCCTCTTCTTCCTCCACAATCACTACTGCCCCCGATTCAGATCCCTTAGCTGCCATTCCCCAACAGATATCAGCCACCTGGAAGTTGCACCACCGTAGCCTCGATGATCTTATAGAATCGCCACAGACCTGTAGCTGATGTTGCCACTACCATCTTCTTCCTCCACCGTCACTACTGCTTCATGATCCAGATCCCCTTGGCTGCCATCCTCTATCAACATAGCAGCCACTTGGATACTTCACCATCGCAGCTCGATGATTTTTGTAGCATCATCGTAGCCGCCCTTTCTCATCCTTTTGCTGCCACTACTGCCTTCAACTTGAAGATTGCAGCCACACTCTTCAATCAATTTATTTGGCAGGTTGGAGATCCCTACGTCATGGCGTTGAAGCCAAATTAGAGGCTTTCGAAATGTGTATGTATGCTAAACTACATGCTCTCCTCGAGGAGTTTAGATTGGGCCGATCATCGAGCCCAATAAGATCACAACATGGTACAAATTCAAATTACAAAAAGAACCAATCGAAGATAAGAAGCGAAGCTAAGACATGACAACCCTACACCTCGACAACATCGATCTCCTTTGCATAACTTTAAGAAGGGCACCACAATTAAGATGCTCAGAGCATGAGAGCCACATCCCAACCAACAACATATAAACCTTTAGCACTAATCTATTATAAGAACCTTAACGAAGAACTAGCAAACATCCGTCAAACCTCCACCATCCAAGAGTACCAAATCAGGTTTGAAAGGTTATCTATTCAAGCTTATGATTGGTTTGAAAAATAGTTATTAAGGACTTTTATTGAGGACTTGAAGCTAGAGATTCGGGTAGAAGTTAAAGCGTGACAACTATCTCCTTTACATGATGTCAAGAGGAGCGATTGAACCATGATGCCTGGAGGACTAGTGATGCTCCCCGACCAGCAGCACTAACGCTTTCAAGCCCTCCTACTATCAGTTGATCCCCTCAGCCAAGGAAATTAACAAGAGAATAGCTTCGTGACGAATTAGGAAATGGCCTATGTAAGTGTTATGATAAACTATGGAGCCTAGAACACTATTGTAAAAAGGAGAGACATCTGATGATTATGCCCACTGAAGAACTCAAACTTGAAGATAAGGCTCTCGAATCCAAGGTGAAGGATACACCACAACTGGCCACCCACATGATCCATACCTTAGCCGACTATATAAACTCACAAAAATTGAAGATCGAAGGGTTTCTTGAGCAGCAGCCTGTCATCATCCTTATCGATACTAGGAGCACACACAACTTTATGAACACTAAGTTTACTGCCCATTTGATGCTCCAAAAGGAAGATTGTAGTGGGTTCAAAGTCAAGATAACTAACAGCTAAATCCTGAAGTACAACCAGAAGTGCCTGAGGGTAAAACCGATTCTATAGGGTCAAGATGTAGTTGCTGATTTTTTTCTCCTCCCTCTCAATAATTTTGATATAGTGCTCAACATTAATTAGTTGTCCATGATTGGAGACATTTTGTAGAATTTTTCGAAGCTAACCATGAAATTTTTTAGCAAAGGAAAATAGGTGGTTCTATGAGAGAGCCAAGCAACTCCGACCACAACATATCACTTGGAGAGGGTACCAAAAGAAGAATCCAACAGCTTTTCAATTCAAATTCAAGAGTTTCAGGAGATGAAGCCAAAGGAGATTGAAGATAAGAACCCTCTTCCATAGCTTGTTGAATTTCTGGGCACCTCCACCAAACCGAGTAGACTACCTCCTATTAAGCTACCTGACCCCTTTATGCTGAACTAGCTAAAACTTCTACCAGTTGATGCTCAGCCAGATTGCTTCCCACAACCTCAAAAGATTGAAGTTAGATGACAGAGACATAGATTGATCGACCATGCTTATTTTCCACTACAACACATCTCTACATCCTTTTCTCCAAGGATAAGTTACTTTTGAATTGTTACATCCTGCCGAACTCACCATGGTTGTTGATGCAGCAATTCTAGATCTCAGGTGACTTCCACAACTTTCCCGAGGATCGGACCATGATGCTCAAAGTCTTTCTTGATGATGACCTCTGATCTACAACCCAAGACCATGAGAAAATTAAGCCCCTCCAGTGGCGAAATCAGAATAAAAGAAGGATCATTTGCAGGTCTCAATAAAACATCATTCCTCTCACTATGAAGAAAGATGTCCCACCTTGGCTGAGTGGAACTATAGCCCCCATAACCATGAAATTGCCTACACTAAGTCGTGCCAGATGTTTATGATTGGAGCAGACACATCCAGAGTTGGAATCTGCATCACCCTTACGCAAAATGACCGACTCCTAATTCCCACTGAGGCTTTCCCCACACTCTACATATGGTTTACAAAGGGAATACTAATTGCAACCAAACTTGAAATTTGGCTGGATATAAGTCCATAGCATGAAAGAGAAGTAAGCCTAGAAAAATTACAATCTTTGCTCACGCCAGAATGGGCTCTCATCATCCTGAACCATACCAGAGGGCAGTCACCATTCCAGAAGAAAGATTAGCTACTACTAAAGACTAACCACATAGCAGCACATGCAAAGAAGAAATAACCTCCCGACAAAATTCAGAATGGATGAAAAATTGAAGATCGAGTTCTCCTACCCCTCCAGCCCAAAATTCGAGCCTCAAGGAAGTGATCTCTCTATTTCTTTGGGCTTTACAAAATTAGGGATTACATTGAAACTATAACTAGGAGATCAGATCTACACACTAAACAAAAATACAACTGATCCTCCAGCACCTCAAATGGAAGTTTAAAAGCAGCGACTCAGCCTAGATCAATCCAATCGACACTCAATCTAATAAGGAGGCTCAAGTTCAGCTAATGATCATATGGGATCACAAGATGGAGACACATTATAGTCCCACCACTCCTACTAATGTTGGATCACAAGAGTAAGAAATGCCTACTACGAGAGCCACATAGGAGTCATATAAGGAGCTAAAGACTCGGTTCTATAAATTCATGGAACCTTAGCCTTGAGGACAAGGCTAATTCGAAGAGGCCGGACTTAATAGGACCCTAATAGAGTTGGATCCTACTCAACCAAGTAGTAATCAACAGAGTTAGGTCCTATAAAGAAGTGTGGCTAGGGTTTATTTTGAGGCTTTAGGGCTTCTTGGTCACTGCCCCCTTAACTAGTCTGGTTAGCTAGGGTTTCTAGCAGAGGGACATGGCATGTGCAGTCACTTAGGCCGCTGCCACCCTTCTTTATTTAGGTAGGATGACTATAGGAGGGGCAAAAGGGAGAATTCATTTAGGAAGCACTCCCCTAGGGCTAGGGTTTTGATATCATCTATATAAGCTTATAGCCTCCATCTCTTTGAAATATATTAAATCTTAGATTTTGATGATGAAATCAATTGATGGGTTGTTGATCTAACATGTGTTATTAGAGTTGATTGATATAAGATTAACTACGAGACAGAGAATATGACAATCAAAGGTTTGGCCAAAGTCAAGTCTATACATCGGGCTGGGGTCAAATGATGCGATTGGAAACTCACCAGGAGTACGTCGGGAGCTCGCTCGCCAAGGGTATCGAGAGTTTACTAGGATGGTGCAAGGGAATTTACCAGAAGAAGATCAAGACTCATCGGATATTGTTAGAGGTAGCCAAAAGGCTTGCCGTAAGTTGGGAAGGTCTTGAAATAGATGTGTTGGCTATTATGATTATAATTAATTAAGTCATAGTTAGTATCATGCAGGTTTAACCACGACGGGAGAAGGAGTTACAGATCAGATATGGACCCAGGATCAAGCTTAGGCATTGAGCCAAAGTTTTGGATGATGCAGTAAAAGCTCGTCGAGCATTCGCTAGGACTTCACCGAAGGTATCGGGAAGATCGGTAGGAACACACCGAGAGATCACAAAAGGAAGACCGTAAGACTCATCGTTGGAGATTCCAGAGGTTGCAAGATTGTGAGAGTAAGGTCATAAGCTTGGTGGTCATGTCTTGATTGTAATCTTTAAGTCATAAGTTAAGATTGGGTTCTAAATTAGTGTAATTGAGTTCCACTATAAGGGTTTGGTTAAGCTCAGGTTGAGCTCAATCAGTTGACCAAAGAATTAGTCAACATAAGATTCAAGCAGGAATTCAAAAAGTGGAGGGAACTACTTTTTCGGAGATTCTAACAGGTAAACCGTCGGTGAGCAACAGTTCAACTGGTGCCACCCAGGATTTCAGGCAGCTGTCAATGGCTGAACCGCCTAGGCTAGGTGGCTGAACCACCCATACCCAAGAATCAGGGCACTTTTGGTGGTTGACCCGCCCAGGTAAGTGAGTGAACTGCCCATACGTAGATTTTTCGGGTGATTTTGATTTTTGGCTCTAAATTCTGAAACCATTTGGGGCCTATAAATACTCCAAGTTTTCTTACATTCCAATATAATAATTTTAAAGATTATATTCTAAAAAAATATTGTGTGTGAATTGTAAGAAAAAGAAAATGAGTAGGGGAGTGATCTAAGTGCATAATCTTATCTCCCTTGAAATGTTGTAAGGGTTTGATCTTCACCTAAAGGAGATTAATATTAGACGCTGATGTGCCTCAAGGAGGGGGACTCAAGCAGTGAACGTAGGCCAAGGTTGAGGTCAAACCACTATAAATTGTAAGTGTTCCTTACTTGTTTCATTTACTACTTACAATTATCGGGTTCTTAATGATGTTCAACAAAATATCAAGTGAGGCTTCTGTTTTTACTCCTTGAAAGTAAGGTTTCAAGTCTAGTACATCCAAGAACTTTACATTTTATTTTTGAATCATTCACTTGCTTTACTTGAATTAAAAGCTTTCTGATTTTCTTATCTTGCTTAAAGCGAAAAGTTTTGCTAATACAAGAATTTACACTTGTACTAATTCAACCCCATCTCCATTCCCCTCTCCTCCCCCCCTCCTCTTAGTGCTATTTGTTTCTAATAATTGGTATATTAGAGCCACAATTTTCTCATTTAGTTTAACACCCAAGAGAAATGGCTCTTTTCGGCATTAACGAGTGTCAATGCATCACAAGTCCTATGTTTAATGGTTCGGACCACACATCTTAGGAAATATGAATGCATAACTTTTAATTTCGATAGATCTTGATTTGTGGTGTATTATTGAAATTTTTTTTCAGAAGTCATCCAATCCAATAAATGATTGGAATGATTATGAAAAATAAATATTTTCGTTGAATGCAAAGGCTATGAATGCCTTGTATTGTGCACTTGATAAAAATGAAGTTGATCGAGTTTCTTGTTTTGATTCGGCTTTCGATATATAACATATATTAGAAATGACATATGAAAGCACAACTAATCTAAATGAATCATTAAATGAAAATATTTCTAAAAATAAATTTGAAGAACACCTTCTAAAGAACATGAAAGAATTTGAACTGAGAACATATGACTCATCGAGTGAAATCTCGAATGATGAGGACTTTGAACCCTTGACAAATAAACCAGATAAATTAATGAATATGAATCTTAAAAATGATCTAAAAATGGATAAAACCTCTTGTTATGAACATAAGAAGCCAAGGAGCTCCAAAGATGAAATACACAACCAAGAAGTGGAGAACCTCGCTCTTATGACCATCGACGATGAGGTTAGTGATTCATTAAGCATTTCCTTTTTGGAATTATTAAACATGTTCCATGATTTATTTGATCAGCTTAGAAAACTTAACAAATATTTTAAGTTACTTAAAAATGAATATGATTTATTAGTTAGTAAAGTTGATGAAATACATGAGTTATTAGTATCACATAATCCTAGTTCTAAATGTGAAATGCTAGACAACATTAAAGAAGAAAATATCATGCTTAAGTCAACATTAAAAAAATTTTAAAATTGAGAATAAATTTCTAAATATGATCCTTGCCAATAAGTGTCATATTAATAAAAGAAATGATATAGGCTTTGTTGGTAATGTTCAACAAAAGCCAACCATCTTTATAAAAGAACCTACCTTAAATGTGCCACCAAAAATCAAATGTAATTCTTGTGAAAAATTAGGACATAAAGCCTACAAATGTCTATTAAAAAATTATAGTCCACATAAATTAATTTGGATTCCTAAAGGAATCATAAATAACATTAAGCTGAGAAAATGATAAGAATATATCATGAAGGACCCAAACTCAAATGGGTACCTAAATCAAAATCTCTCATAATATAAAGTTGCATCCTAATAAGACTAGGAGTACTAAGTAATATTTTAAAAATAGATGCCCAAGACATATGACTTAAGATCTAATACCCTTTCAAAGCTCACTAGCCTAAGTAGTAACAAGAAAATTATTGAAATTAAAATTAATGACAATGACTGTTTTGATGGTTCATCATTATATGATTAATCTTGATGATGCATAGCTAAAGAATGAACTAGAACTACAGAACCTTATTTATTGAAAAATATATTAAAATTTATATAAATGAGATTTTGATAATAATTGAATAAAATGTTCAAAATTATTAGCTTAGATGTTGGTTTAAATATAAAGAATATTGTTAAATGGTTCAAATATTGACAAATTATATGGAATGATTGATTTAAATGTTACATTGATTGAAATGCTATGATTGAATAATTGTGTTGAATGATAAAAATTTTTAGCATAGAACAATATATAAAAGGGAGAGAAAAATCATACTTCATTGTCTATTATTTTTGTAAATTAAAAATATATTTAATGAAAATGAAATGAGCATGGTAACTCACTACACTAAGTCTAAAAATCATTGGAATTGAAATAAATCAAAGTTTTTATTTAAAAATATTTTATTGCAATGATCTTGATGAAATTTCATTTTGAATTTAAATTTACATTCTTGAAATAAATTTTGAAAGAAGGACAATTATTCTTGAAAGAATTTTTATCCTATTAATCATTCAACAAGAGATAAAATAATACTACTATTGTTAAATCTTTTAAACTACAAAAATGGATTGGAGAACTTTAGCTATTGAAAAACAATCTATTATGCCTTCATTGAATTTTTTGAAAAGCGATTTTTTATGATGATTTTGGATATGTTTTCAAATGACTTATTTTTAAAAATAGATTAATAAATCTATCCAATGTTATTGATATTTTTGATGATTTTATCATGATCTTGACAAGTTGAAAAATTACAACTTGAAATCTTTATATAAATCAAGTTTATTTGAATAAGTTTATAAATGAATTATAAGTTTATATATTTGGAACTACAACTTAAATCTAAACAATGATCTTGATGATTTGAAATCACATAAATAAATTGAGATCCTATATTTCCATATATCATTTAGTAAAATCATACTTATAACTTGACAATTTTCATGAATTAAGATTTTGCTACAAATTGATCTTCTAAAAATTTTTATTATCTAAAAGGAGATTTATTAGATTAAATTATATCTTTTGATATTGATGAGTATCTTTTGATATTAATATCCTTCTTGACATGATTTATTTTATAAATCATGAATATGATAAGTTGAAAATTAAATGAAATATGCATGATTTGATAATTTTACTTGAAAATAAATAAGATGTCTTGATTACTTATATTCACAAACAAAAGGTGGGGCAAATTTATTAAATCATGTCTTTTGGATTTGAATTTTTATTTTTAATGACATGATACCCGTTATACTTTTAAGAGTAATTTGAACATGGATGTAAAAAAATTATACCATCATGACAATGACCAAAAAGGGAAAATAAAATTACCAATTTGATTAGGAGAAAATTGGATATGATAACTTTGAATAAAGAACAATTGCTTAGAATAAAATTAGAACTTTCTAAATGCATGCAAAATACTTGATTTACAATTTGAGTTTGATCTACTATCATGTTTTCTTTTGGAATTCTTGATGCTTATTATCAAAATTTATATAAAATAATCCTTAAAATGCATGATTTGATTGATTTGCTACCAAAATTTGCATAAAATGAACTAAATTGTATGGGTTGCTCTTAATTTTTCTTGGATTTCGATATTCACATCTATAAAATTTATATCTATAAAATTGAGTATTTTCGTGATATGATGTTTTTCACTTCTCTACCTTGATTCTACCTTCTTGTTCACACAAAGGGGGGAAAGGAAATAACTATCATTTCAAGAGACCATTAAGTCTATTAAATTTTTTTGATAATTTTAAAATTGAATGAATTCTTTACTTATATTATAATTTTGATTCCTCGGAATTATAACTTGAAATCTTTTATGAATCAAAATCTTAACAACTTAAGGTTTCTTATGCATGAATCAAGAGATTTCATTTGTTTCTCATATGATTTGTCTCTTGATATTCAAACTTTTTCTTTTTGAATTGTATATCTCATCACCATGTTAATTTTTTTTGATATATTTCATGTGATGATTTGAAAAATAATGTAATGGGAAAAGTTTTATACTATTGTAACCATCCCTTCCTTTTGACAATGACAAAGGGGGAGCAAAACTTATTAGCTTGTATAATGTAAAATTGCTAACTTGAACATTGCAAAGGAAGTAAAAATTTGCTAGCTTGCACTTCTCAAAAGAGAAGAAAGAATGTACTATCTTGCATGTTCTAAAGTAATGAAAAATTTATTAAATTTCTAAGTTTTTATATCTCAAAAACTTGCTAATTGTACTTACTTTTTGTTGATGACAAAGGAGAAGAAGGTATGATGATGTGAAATCATGTATGATGATCATGCATGTAATAATGATTTTAAAAATCTATACGAAGATAATGATTTGTTATTGTTTGGATTTATTTGCTATATTTTCTTAAAATTTACGTGAGAAAGATTTGTTGAGCTCATATTCAAAATTTTCTTTTAAAATCTTATATCTACAAGATTGAGGTTGAGAGTTAAGAATGCTAAATCATGAAAATATATGAATTGCTAATCTAGATTCCATGAGATTAAGCTTTTTGTGATAATATTTTTGAAAGCTTTCTCCATGTTCTTTATCTTATTATTCACAAAAGGGGAGAAAATTTACATAATGTTTTGCTATTTCATGGATTTATTTGCTACGTTTGAAATTACATGAGATGATTTTAAATACATGAGTAGCTCCTAAATTTTTGAATCTACTTAAATATCTTAGAGTTCTGAGCTTATTTTTGAAATTTACCTCTAAAAAATTGAGAGCTATATTTAATGATATTTTATAAATCCTCCCTAGTTTTCTTTCTTTCTTTTTCAAGAGTAAGAAAATTTTTTTATGACTCGTATCATATCTCAAAAAGGGGAAGCAAAAACTCATGTATCTTCAAATCCTTAGCCCTATATTTTACCTTTTTATTGATGATAAAGGGGGAGAAATATACATTAATGACATATGATATTAATGATATACATTGATGACACATGATATTGATGATATACTTAGATATCTTGTATATGTATGCATAATCTATTTGAAACTCATGATTCGATGACTTGATGCAAATTTGTGTTGAAATTTACTTGGAATGTTGATTGCTTAAAAATATTTGAAATTTAAGAGTATGTGATTCTTTTAAATTTAAGTAGTATAGATTTATGGGGAGTGAGGATTAATTCCTATCATCAATTGATTGTCATCATAAAAAAGAGAGAGATGGTTCAATCTCAGATTTTGATGATAAAATCAATTGATGGGTTATTGATCTAACATGTGTTGTAAGAGTTGATTGATGCAAGATTAACTACGACAGAGAGAATATGACAATCAAAGGTTTGGCCAAAGTCAAGTCCATGCATCAGGTCGGAGTTTGGACGATGCAGTTTGGAACTCGCCAGGAGTGCGTCGGGAGCTCGCCGAAGGTATCGGGAGTTTGCAAGGATGGCGCAAGGGAGTTCCATGTAGGAAGACCAAGACTCACCAGAAGATTGTCGGGGGTAGCCGAAAGGCTTGCCGAGAGTTGAGAAGGTCTTGAAGTGGATGTGTTGGCCATTATGATTGTAATTATTTAAGTTATAGTTAGCATCGTGTAGGTTTAACCACGACGAGGGAAGGAGTAACAGATCAGACATGGACCTAGGATCAAGCTTAGGCATCGGGCCAAAGTTTTGGACGATGCAGTGAAAGCTCGTCGAGAGTTCGCTAGGACTTTGCCGAAGGTATCATGAACATTGCTAGGAGCATGCTGGGAGATCGCCAGAGGTAGACCGTGAGACTCACCGTTGGAGATTCTGGAGGTTGCCAGATTATAGGAGTAAGGTCATAAACTTAGTGGTCATGTCTTGATTGTAATCTTTAAGTTGTATATTAAGATTGAGTCCTAAATGAGTGTGATTTGGAAGGAATCCAAATCAACTCAAAGAGGCAATTGGGTCTACTATGAGGATTTGGTTGAGCTCAATCAGTTGACTAAAGAATTGGTCAACATCAGGTTCAAGCCGGAATACAAAAAATGGAGGGAACCACTTTTCTGAAAATTTTGACGGGTAAACCGTCGGTGAGCGATAGTTCAATCGGCACCGCCCAGGATTTTGGGCGACTGTTAGTAGCTGAACCGCTGAGGCTGGGCGGTTGAATCGATCGTACCTAGGAATTTGGGCACTTTTGGCGATTGACCCACCCAGGTCGGCAAGTGAACCGCCCGTACCCAGATTTTTTGGGTAAGTTTAATTTTTTGCTCCAAATTCTGAAGCCATTTGGGGCCTATAAACACCCGAAGTTTTTTTGTATTCTAATATAACAATTTTGGGGATTATATTCTGAGAAAATATTATGTGTGAATTGTAAGAAAAAGAAAAGGGGTAAGGAAGTGATCCAAGTATGTAATCTTGTCTCGCTTGAAATGTTATAAGGGTTTGATCTTCACCCAAAGGAGATCAATAGTGGACGCTAGTGTGCCTCAAGGAGGAGGACTCGGGAAGTGGACATAGGCCAAGGTTGAGGCCGAACCACTATAAATTGTAAGTGTTCCTTACTTATTTTATTTACTACTTACAATTGTCGGGTTCTTAATTGTGTTCAACAAAATATCAAGTGACGCTTCTGTTTTTATTTACTCCTTGAAAGTAAGGTTTCAAGTTAACCACTTCCAAGAAACATTACACTTTATTTTTGAACCATTCAATTGCTTTACTTGAATGAAAAGCTTTCGATTTTATTATCTTACTTAAAGTGAAAAGTTTTATTAAAAGAATAATTTATGCTTGCACTAATTCACACCCCCCCCCCCCCCCCCCCCCCACACGCCAATCTCTTTGTGCCAATTGATCGTAATAAAATCAAGTAAGACATCATTTATTTTCAGCCTTGTTGGCCAACCCTAGGAGGGAGGAACTCCTATAGTGTTTCTAGGGTTGATCTCCAGATCAAATCTTATAGAGCTCCTTCTAGGGTTCTATCACCTGGTCTGGTATTTTGGATCGTGGAGGTTTATTGGATCTTGGTAAGTTGTCCGTTGATATTCTTGTATTTAGTCGGGCCCAAAGCAGTTTAGTAGCGTGTTCTTGAATCGTATCCACGTCGGAGTCCTATAGGTAGGTATATTCAAGCTGATTGTACCACTAAATTACATCTCCTTCGAGGTGGATGATGGCAGTGTCCACCATGGAATCCTCTGGTGATCGGTAATAGCAAAAGTAACGTTCGACGCATGAAATCTATCCCATCGGGTCTCATTCCCATCGAGGGAAGTCCACCCTTATGTATGGCTACATCATATCAATGGCTCATACTTCCTTTTTGGGAGGCCTCTCTGAAGTTGCACCTTATTGGAATTTTGTTGGGCTCGGAGATCAGCCCAATCCGAATTTGGTGAATAAGGCACGCAATCTATCCTCCATGCGTGATTCAAACACCTCAAACTTGACATTGACTGAACCTTGAGATGCCATTGTATGTGCCTCCAGATTTGATATGTTAATATCCTTCTCCTACTATTGGGTTAGTGGTATAAAATAGTTGGGTGGCTTATGGTTGCTATTGATGGCAGCAACCGATTTGGTAGGGATTGGTGGCCAAAAATGTGATGGATCAAGTTTACGATTTAGGGTTAATAACTTACGATTTAGGTTGTATTGGTGCTGCAGTTTGAGGGTGTTGTGGAGGTTGCAAAGTATTTTTGTAGCAATGGTTTGAGGTAGGAAAGGAAGTTTTAGGGTTGTTTTTGGGGGCACCAATCGGTTTGGCAAGGTTCAGTGGTTGCAGAAGATAAGGAGCGGTGGAAGGTTCGGTGGTTGCAACTGTTTGGGCTACGATTTTAGCTATAGTTTGGGTTGGTATGAATTTTAAAAATAGGTTATGATAGCTACGCCTTAAGGCTAGAGGGGTTCCCTAAATACGATGTGGTTGGTGGTAGCAAGATGGTTAGGGTTTGGTGGGTTGAGAGAAGAAGAAAGTCAAAGGTACAACAGTAGAATTTTTTATCAAAAACATTTTAGCAGTATAGAAGCAATTTTTCCCAAAAATTTGAAACAAGGATTCAAGTAAATCTCAAGTGGAATCCACTAGTCAGGGAGAGGTAAGTCCATCAAAAATTTTATGGAAGAAAATGGTAGCAAAAAAATCGACAAGATTAAAGATCACGGGAAGGTACTGTGGTAGATTTTTACATCTAAAGTACAGCAACTTGGATGTAAAAGATCAATTGTTTATACTGAGATTTTTTTGACTAAACTAAAAGAAAATTTACCATTAAAGAGTGCCAAAACTATCATAAAAAACTCGTGGAAGATTGGATAGAAAAATCACAATAGCAAGATCAAATTGGTAGTGCTATGCAGTTGAAATTCTACAGTGCAACTTTTATCGTAGTGATGGAAACTTTACAACGAAAAGTTTATGCAGCAAGATAGGAATAATTTTTTGGGGTTTCTGGAATAAGGATAACTAAATTGTAGTAGCACTAAGGTAGGAAACTAGAACATATTGTAATTCACGGGGAGATCAAAGGATGATCTGTGGTAGTGGAGATAACAACGGAATTCGACGATGATCTTTAAGCAATTATGGAAATTGCTTAGACGGCTACATAGGAATGATGGATGGCTGTGGAAGGGTAGCAAGATGCCAAGAATGTTGCTCTAATACCAAGTGTTAGAACCTTTATAGATTCTAAATTTGGGGTAATCTCTATAAGGGATCGACCTCCTTGGAACTCTATAAGGGTTCCTCCCTCCTTGGTTTTCTACACAAAGGCTAAAAAAATATTAATCTATTGATGATGAAAAGTGACTAATTACAAGGTTATTTATAGAGCTTCTAAACCCTAACTCCTAATAGGATTCTTATTCAAGACTCCTACTCCTAACAACTCCAACTCCAACTCAAAGAACCAACTTCTACTTCCAATAACTCCAACTCCAACTCTAAGAAGCAACTCCTACTTCTAATAACTCCAATCTCTTCTCTAAGAAGCGACCCCCTAGCCGACCTCTCTTGAGGAAGAGAGGCTAGGAGACTTTCATTCCATAAAGACTCCTCCCTAACTCTAGCCAACCACTTCTTTATTAGGGGGTGGTGGTTAGATCAGAGTTTGTTACATTCATAATACAATTGACTTTAACCCGTATCTAACTCTGACTCCTAATCCGACTCTAGTTCAGTCAAATCCTAACCCTGCTAGGATTTGGGCTGATTTACTACAATGGACTCAAATCTTCTCCTATCCGACCTAATATCAGTTCTAGGTTGGCCAGCAAAGCATAATTTAAGGACTCGACTTAATCAACTAGGACCCGACTCAACTAGGATCATAACAGTACATTGATGGCTACTATATTATTTACATGCATACATGAAGAAAGGCTCTAAATGGACAACCGTAGGGCCAAGAGCATGAACAAACCAACAACAAGTAAGTCATTGGCCCCACCTATTGCCAGCTGAAACCCTACATCAAAGAGGCTTGCTAGAGAAGAACTAACTCCAAGAAAGATCGGCCAAAGGATTATGTTGGCACTACGATTAATATTGGAATAGAGATCATCACTACAAGCAAGGAAAATTTTTGATGATTGAACGGATCAAGGAAGAACTAAAAGCTGAAGACAAGGATCTAAGCTTCGAAGATGAATAAGGAAGAAGAGGCAAAATCGGTCACCAGCACTGTACATGCCTTAGCCGGCTATGCCAACCCACAAACAATGAAGATTGGAGGATTTCTAAAGTATCAACCAATAACAATTATGATCGATATACGTAGCATTAATAATTTTATGGATAATAAGGTTACTGCCCGGTTAGCCTACCGAATCAAAGAGTGCGACAAATTCAAGGTAATGGTAGCAGATAGTCAAATATTAACTTGCAACAACAAATGCTCAAGGATTCAAATGACCATGCAAGGCCAGGAAGTAATTATGGACTTCTTCTTAGCACCCTTAAAAGATTATGAAGTGGTGCTCAACATTGAATGGTTGACAACCCTAGATGATATTTTCTGGAAATTTCTAAGCTTATCATGAAATTTTTTATTAACGGAAGATAGGTCATCCATCCTAAGAGGTAAACGTGGAGGATCACCATCACCGGTCAACGGATGGAGAGAGTGCTCCAAAAGACAAACATAGGTTTTTTAATACAATTATAGGGCCTAGAAGAAGAACTAAAGATGCTAGATCAAAATCCTACTGCCCTTTCCTAAATCTCTGAATTTGCAGATATATTTATAGAACCATAGGCGCTCCCACCCGTTCGGCTCCATGATCACCAATCCCCATCCTACTTGGGAGAGCTCTAACCAATGTTCGGTACTGGAATCCTCACTTCTAGAAGGTGGAAATAGAAAGGATCGTCAATGAGATGCTTGAGACCAGAATCATCAAGCTTAGTGTTAGCTCATATTCATCACCAGTTCTTTTAGTACGGAAGAAGGATGCTTTATAGTAGATGTGTGTAGATTACCGAGCACTCAATAGCATCATAGTCAAAGACAAATATCTAATTCCAATGGTGGATGAGTTGTTAGATGAATTGGAGGGAGCCTAGATCTTCACTAAACTAGACTTACGGTCAGGCTGTCACCAGATACGGGTATATGAAGATGACATCCATAAAATAGCCTTCAGAACATACAATAGGCACTATGAATTCCTGGTAATGCCTTTCGGCCTAACCAATGCACCCTCCACTTTTTAGAGTTTGATGAATAAAGTATTTTGAGTCTATCTCCATAAGTTTGTTCTGATCTTCTTTAATGATATTTTGATATATAGTTCTTTCTTTAAAAGTCATTTATCGCACTTACGGATTGTTCTAACAATACTACATGAACACTACCTTTTTGTCAAAAAATCAAAGTGCAGCTTTATGCAAAATGAAATTGAATATCTTGGATATATAATCTCTTAGGAAGGTGTTGCAGTTGATCCCTCAAAAATTCAAGTGATGAATGATCGGCCACTACCCAATCAAGGCCTTGCGAGGGTTCTTGGGTCAAACAGGCTACTATAAAAAATTCGTAAAGAACTACGACAAAATCAGTACTCTGGTCATGGCACTCCTAAAGAAAGATGCATTCAAGTAGTTAGATAAGGCAACAAAAGCTTTCAACTCCTTAAGGCTATGATGATCATCACACTAGTGTTAGCCCTACCCGACTTCAACAAGATGCTGCAAGAATTGGTGCTGTTTTGATGCAGCAAGGCCGACACTAGCTTATGTTGGCAAGGCCCTCTCCCCTTCCTATTTGAAATTTTCATTCTACAATAAAGAGATGCTAGCTATAGTACATGCAGTCATGAAGTTGAGACCTTATCTGATTGGCCGATGATTTCAAATACATACAAACCACAAGAGCTTGAAGTACTTCATAAAGCAAAAAGTTTCCTCCCCAAAGCAGCAAAAATGGGTAAATAAATTATTGGGAGTTGACTATTAAATTATTTATAAAAAAAGATAAGTTGGCTATAGTTACACTTTCCCACCTCCCTAAACATGCCAAATTAGCAACTGTCTCAATCCGTATTTGTGACTTGTTGGAAGACATCAGGAAGGAGTGAAAAAATGACTCAAAAACCCAAGAGATTATCAGAAAATTAGAAAAGAACCCTAGTTCAATTTTGTACTATAGCTGAGACTCAAAGGACTGATAGAACCCTTGCAGATTCTAAGCTTGGGATGATTCTATAGGGGATCAGTCTCCTTTGAACTCTATAGGGGTTCCTCCCTTCTTGATTTTCTACACATAGGCTGAAAAATAATTGATTTATTGATGATGAAAAGTGGCTTATTACAAGGCTATTTATGGGGCTTCTAAATCCTATCTCCTAATAGGACTCCTACTCAAGACTCCTATTTCTAACAACACCAATTCCAACTCTAAGAAGCAACTCCTACTTCCAACAACTCCAACTCTAACTCCAACTCTAAAAGGTAACTCCTACGCCAAGTAAACTAAGACTCCAACTCCTAATTTAACTCCTAGTCAACCCTTGAGAGAATCCTAACTGAATGGAGCTCTTCCCCTCATCAAAGTGGGTAGCCAATTAGGTTGGTTACAAGCTTGACTTAGTTAACTCTAACCTGTATCTACCTTCGACTCCTAACCAGACTCTAGTTCAGCTGAATCCTAATCATATTGGGATTTGGGCTAATTTATTATAATTGATTCAAATCTCCTCCTAGTCGACCTAATGTTAGGTCTAGGTTGGCCAACAAGGCCTAATCGAAGGACTCGACTCAATCGACTAGGACCCAACTCAGCGCTATCTTCAAATCAACCTTATCCTCAATGCTAAGGCTCTATGAACTTTGGGTCTTGATTTGTAATTCTCCTTGAAGCTTCCTTGTGGTATCTACGGTAGGTGCACTGTGGTCTGACGGTCCAGCATTGTCTTATATCTCTCTAGGGATAGTAGTATCTGGACGGTGGTGCATCCTGATCCTAGGATCCCATACGATCATCAGTTGAACTTGAACCTCCTCATCAGTTGGGATGTCAAGCGGATGGATTTGGGCTGAGTCATCCTTTCTAAACTTTAATTTGTAGTGAGATACTTGGAGGATTAATAGTATTTTTAAATTGATGTACTAATCTGATTCATAAGTCACGGCTCTATTGTGATCCCCAATTTTGCAAGGGCTAAAGTAGCAGGGGGACCACTTTCTTGAGGCTCAAATTTTTTATTGGTAGGGCTGGAGATGAAGGAAAACTCGATATTCAACGACAAACTTTTTTCTGCTCTGGTATTTATCGGGGGGCTGTTTCTTTCTTGCATGGATTGCCACTTGGTTATTCTTTAATAGTAACAGAGTTCTTTTGGAATAATTGTTCCCCTTTAATAAGGTCCCTAATAGTGTGAGCTCATTCTAAGTCTGAGGAGGGCAGGAGTTATAATTTTACCAAGCCTATTTTCATCTCTCCTTTGTGCTATTAACTTGTATCAAGCCAAACTTCAAATTTAGTAGCAATTAGTATCCCTTTACAGATCAAAAGCATCGTGTGAAATATAGGGAGAGCCTCAGTGCATATTAGGAGTCAGCCATCTTGCATGAGGGTGGTACCAATCCTAATTCCTGATATGTCTGCTCCAATTATCAACACATTACCACGATCGGGTAATGCTAGTACTGATATAGATGGCATCATGACTGTGAGGATTTTGTAGATGGTCGATTTGTGGATGCCTTCCTCCTATTCTTTCATAATTTTAATCTCCATCTAGTAAGGTTAGGTGTCATAGATTCTATGCCAATACTGTTGCTAAAGGGACTTAATCTTCTTGGGTCGTAGGTAGTGGATCGGTGGTCATCATCAGGGAATACTTTGAGCATTATGGTATGCTCCTTGGATAAGTCATGGAAGTAGCCCAAGATCTAGGAGTGCTTCAGAAGCCATAGCTGGTTCAGCTGGATGTGGCATTTCAGGAAGAGTTTATACCTACAGATAAAGGAGCATAAGAATAGAATAATAATTAGCACCCACGGAAACAGGACTTGTGAAACCGACAGCACTGTCAATGGTACTAGCACTCGAAACAAGACTACACTTGAATAACGGACCTCGGGGGGGAGTCATCATACTTATACTAAGGGACCGATATGACCGAAATCAGTGACATAAGAATCCACTTCTGGAACTCGCCCTGTCGAACATCTGCTTGCCTGGCTTTAACACCGGATTTAGACTCCTTCTCTTACCTATGGCTCATCTACCTATGTTAACCACTCCACTCAATTTGCTATGTTTTTTCTCGGGGTTTTGTAAAAATCTCATTGAAATGGATCGGTTTATTAGCTAAAACAGGGCCGCTACACTCTTTTGGCTGCGGGTAAAGAAGGTAATACAGACTGGAAGCAAGGAAGGTCAGGGTGAAACAAATAAGTAAGGACTCCATTTAGTAGTTAAAGCATGAGAGCTAGGAGATGTAGCCCTAGAGCCGAGAAAGGCGGAGTGAAACAAATAAGTCAGAATAGCAGTAGTTAGGTGCTTCTACTAAGAAAAGTGCGAGACAGGGCCAAGCTCGCAAGCAAGGATGCCAGGGACAAATGCAGATGTTAATGTAGGTAAGTAAGAATTCAAACTATACAAACCTCGAGTAAAAGTATTATAAGTACTAGTGAATCATTACTAGTAGAATTCTGCTTTAGTGCCTTCACCGAACAGAGTTAGATGTTAGTTTAGTGGTTGTGCTTTTGAGTTTGATTCACTGAGTTAGATGCTAGGTTCCTCTATGGGTGGGTAGGAGTCAATTCTGATTCTAAGATAAAGTATTAGCGTTTGGGGCGGTGTTACAGAGTGCAAGTAAAGCTTTTGGAGATAAAGTGTCATTGCAAGGGAAGGTCGTGGTCGAATGATCTGTGTCTCCTACATCTCCTGAACGATCCTTTTAGCTTTGATCCTCTGATGATGTGGACAACAATATGACTGATACGTGCTAATTGGTTTCTCCTGCAAGATCAGCATATGAAGATCATATAGCCTGGTAGGAAGTAGTCGGCTCGATTTGGCAGAGACGCCTAAAATTTTAGTAAGCTTCTACAAGCGCTTTGTCGAGATCATCATTATTTCACTCCTATGTTTCTCGCATAAGGTAACTTATTTTCTCTTGCCATTCATAAGATTGTTGATGAGGATGGTGAGAGGGTTGCTGCCTAAAGGATTCTTTAACTTTTGCTACTTGTGGGTTCGCATGGCCGGCTAAAGCATGAGTCATGCAATCAGCCGGCTGTGGGTCCTCCGTCGTGTTCTCCTTCTTAGGTTCTTAGACCTCTTCTTCAGATTCTTCAATAGATTTTATCATGGAAAGCTCCCCTTTTTTGCAGCAATGGTTGTAGCTCCAAAGTTCGTTGTAATGCCAACAAAGGCCCTTCACCGATCTATCGCGTAGCTCTTCTCTCGTCAATTTTTTTAGCAATGAAGAATGGTTGGGAGCAGAAGGAGGTTTATATGCTGTTGGTCTAAAAGTGGTTCTCATCCTTCGAGCATCTTGGTTCAGTCATTCCTCTTGGATTCGGGCGAAAGAGATTGTAGCCTTCATAGTGGGGGGCTGTCGCGCTTTAACCTCTCATTTAATTTTCAGCTTGAGTCCTTTGATGAATGCCCCTAATAATTATCTGTCAGATCTATTAGGATCATTTAGCATGAAGAGGGTGGGGGCAACGGGGGCGAGGGGGCGGAGGGGGGGGGTGTGGTGGTGTTAATTAGTACAAGTGTAAATTTTTCATTTTAAACAAAAAAATATTTCGGTTTAAGCACGATAGGAAGATTGAAAGCTTGTAGTTCAAATAAAGCAAGTGAATGATAAGAATATTGATAAGTTACTTGCTAACTAATTACTTAAGAAAGAGCAAGGAAATATGAAAGATAAGAAATATCGTAAGTAAAATATTTGCTTTTAAAGAGTAAACAAGATCGAAAGCGTTAATAAGAAAAGCAAAAGATGAACTCACCATTTTGATAGTGGTTCAACGCCAACGGCCTATGTCCCCTCCCGAGTCCTCCTTCTTGAGGCACATCGGCGTCCACTACTAATCTTCTTTGGGTGAAGACCAAAACCTTACACTTTGGTTACAAGAGAGACTTTGAGAAAATTTCTAAATCTAAGCTCTCTCCCTTCCCTTTTTTTTTCTTACAAATCACACCCAGTTTCCTTTTACAGAGTTTAATTGCCCCAAAAGAGTTACTGTGAATGTAAGAATACTTGGGATATTTATAGACCCTAAGTGGCTTCAGAAATTTGAGCCAAAAATCAAACATACTTGGAAAACCAAGTACGGGTGATTTACCCGCCGACCTAAGCTCATTGCTGAACACCGAGTGCAGTGGTTTACCCGACGCACAGGTCAACTACCCAAAGTACCCAGTTCACAGTGCAGTGGTTCAACCGCCTAGCACGGGTTCAGTTCGATCGCTAAGCTGGCTGACGGTACACCCGTCGCTCACGGGCGATTTACCCGTTGAAATTTTCACAAAAGTAGTTCCCTCCACTTCTCGAATTCCAACTTGAACCTAATGTTAACCAACCCTTTGGTCAACCAATTAAGCTCAACCTGAGCTCAATCAAACCCCAATAGTGGACCCGATTGTCTTATTGAGTTGATTTAGATTCCTTCCAAATCTAACTCAATTTGGACTAAAACTCTAACTATGACTCAATGATTACAACACTTAATGACCAATCAAGATAATCAAGACCTAACTCCTAGCAATCCGACAACCTCTAGTATTCTTGTGGCAAGTTTTTCGATCTTCTTCGGCGATCTCTCGACGTGTTCCCAGTAAGCTTCCCGATCACTTCGGCAAATCTCTTAGCGAACTTTGGTGAGATCCCACTACATCGTCCGAACCTGGCCCGATGCCCAAGCTTGATCTTGGCCAATCATCTTGTTATAATTTTATTGCTTCTGTCATAGTTAGGCCTGCAAATCTTCCTCTAACACAAATGTTAGGTAAACACTCATCAATTAATCTCATCATCAAAATTCGAGATTCAACAATCTCCCACTTTTTGATGATGATAATTAATTATGACGGGAGTTAATCCTAACTCCTCCTAAATTCATGCCATGATAAAAAGGACTTAAATTCAAGAGAGTCACTCACTCTTGAATTTAAGTGAATTAAAGCAATTAATACTTTAAGCAAATCATATTTCAAGGGTAGCAATAAGACTTGTATATATCAATAATAATTTACTTTTAAAGTATCAAGTCATCAATGCATCAAGGATTTTCATAAATTTTAAATATTTAAAAATTTTCCCTTAAATTATTAGATAAGTAATCAAATTTTCATGAATTTTAAATATTTAAAAATTTCCCCTTAAATTATTACATAAGTCATCAACTTCCATTTGATTACATAAGTCATCAACATCAATTTCTCTCCCTTTATCATCAACAAAAAGGTGAAATGTGGGGCTAAAATGAATTTTTACTCCCCTTTTTTAAAATAGGATATGAGTCACAAAGAATTTTCTTCCTCTTGTGAAAAAGAAGGAAAGAAAACAAGGGAGGCATTGTAAAACATCATTAAGAAGAGCTTTTAATTTTATAGAGGTAAAATTTTAAAAATAAGTTTAAAAATCTAAAATATTCAAGGAGATTCAAAGGTTTAAGAGCTACTCATGCATTTAAAAATTATTTCATGTAATTTCAAACGTAGCAAATAAATCCGTAAAATAACAAAATCATCATCATGCAACTTTTTTTTTCTTTTTGTGAATAATGAGATAAACATCTAATGGGAACAATAAAATATTATCACAAAAATAGCTCATTATCATGAAATTAAGTAATTCATATATTTTCATGATTTAGTATTCCAAGTTCTCTTCTAATAAAATCAAATTGTTCTTCATTTAAGGGTTTTGTAAAAATATATGCTAATTGATAATTGATGCTTAGTGTAAATAAATTTTAAAAATATATCTTGATAATTTACATGATCTCTTATAAAATAATGTCTAATATCAATATGTTTAGTTCTTAAATATTGAATAGGATTTTTGGTCAGACATATAGCACTTGTATTATCACACTTTATATGAATATTTTTCAATTTTATTCCTTAGTCTTCTAGTGTATTTTTCATCCAAATGACTTGGGCACAACATGCACTAACTGCAATATATTATGCTTTCGCAGTAGATAAAACTACTTAATTTTATTTCTTGGAAGTACAAGAAACAAGTGCATGCTCCAAAAATTGACATGTTCTGGTAGTACTTTTTCTATCTATTCTACATCCACCAAAATCAACATCTGAATAGGCAATCAAGTCAAAATCCTTTGATTTATGATATTATAATCCTAGTTTAGATGTTCCTTTTAAGTATCTAAAAATTCATTTAACTACTTTCAAATGAGAGAGTTTTGGATTAGATTGATACCTTGCACATAATCCAACACTAAACATGATATCTGGTCTTGTAGCAGTTAAGTATAATAAACTTCCTATCATATTGCTTCCAAGAGTAAAACAGGCAACTAGCTCTCTCGAGCAGGAAAAGGAGAACTAAACGACTGCTTTTAATACTTCAATCGATGCCAACAGGGCTTCACCTGTTACACAATAACAAGCACTAATCTCGAAACTCAGCCTATCTCTCCGTGCTTGCAAACTAGATTTCACATTTGATTTTGACTTCTTGTTTGTTTTCGTATCACTGAGTTAGTTTCTGATCTAGCCCATATAGGTATAATAATTAATACGTATCGAGTATAAAAAATGGAATAGAGCAAGTCAGAATCCAACTACAAACAACAAGGGATTGAACTCAAAATCAGTAATGAAACTCAAAAGTTGGAAGTCACTCCAGAAGTAATAGAGTCAACCCAGCAGGCAAAACTCTAACTCATTAACATAGGAAGAAAGACTTTAATTACTATCAATAAGAACAGAACTAGCAATACAGGATATATATGCATTAGAAGTACCGGCTTTGAACTAATGCTAACAGGACTTCAACAGGCAACTGGTTCTCTCAGGTGGGTAAGGGAGGATATAACTGGTGCTTTTTAGAAAGTATAAATTACACACAACTCGGAACTCCGCTCCTACTAACAAGAATAGAACTGCTGATAGCTGGACATCCACTCAAAAGATAAAATTTCACTAATACTGGCACAGATCAAATCCCTGCTGACAAGGAACCAACTGTTGCTTTTAAGTCTCTCACTCCTTTCTTCGATTCTAGCTACCAAGCTAACACTCCTTGCTTTTGTTCTTTAATGGTCGGATGCCTTTAAGCCTAAGTTCTTTTACTTTTCTTCTTCAAGTAATGAATAGAGGCCTGTAGCTACTGATATGGTCAATACCAATGGGGCTTCAACTCATAGCTAGGTTGAACTATACTAAATCAAGAATAGAGCTTGTGCTTCTCAACTTCACTAACTACTGGGAAGAATGAAACTGGTGCCTACAAGATTGAAATAAGCAACAGGGGAAATTGAACACCGCTTAGCAATACTTCACAAGCAGCTTGGAATTCACTACTGTAAATAGAAAATCCCCTACTCTATTGTTTTAGTTTGTCTTTCCTGTCCATTAGCCTTGAACAAAGAACTAATACTTCCATTACTGATCTAGATCCTTACTTAAAAGCCAATGCCCCTGTCTCTACTTTTTCAGCTACCCTATATCTTTCTTAGTATTTCTTTATACTTGTTACTCTTACTTGCTCATCTCATTCTGTATTTCTTTTATCGCAAACTTAGTGCTTATAATATCTCGTATTCTTTGTTGCTCATTTCCATTATTCTATGAATTCTTCCATCCACTTATCAGTATTCAGTTAACTTATTATAATGCAACCATCACATCACTAATCGGAATGTAACTAGCTGTTTTAGGACAACAATATGAAACCATACTCATGACTTTGACTAATTGTTTGCATTCTGAAACTCCATGCTTGCATACGTTATCTCCACTTGCAATATTCTTATACTTGTTCTTTGCATCCAGATACTAATACTACCGAGACTTAGCTCTAAGGGGGTCAACTGAACTGGTAACTCGAGATGGCGCTATTGCTGATGAGACTGCAACTGGTGCTAACAAGACTATATCTAGCACTACTAGCAAGACAACAGCTCTATGGTAAGAACCCGACTAATACTAATAGGACTTGAACCTACAGAAGAGTTCCCAGCTAAGCTCTTATTGGTAGCCATAGTGGATTGTATTCCATAGTAGTATTCGTATTCCCCTAATAGTGTTTTAGGTCGACAAACAAGGTAGCCTTAGAGCTAGTAAAGACAGCTTTTGGGTACATAGGCTTATAGACAGTAAAGTAAGGATCAGAGACAGTAGAGATAGAGAACCAAAGTCAAGATAGTAAGCTTGTTTGCCACTAGTCGATTTCTTTATATTGAGATAAGATATTAAAAAGTACCAGTTCGATCCCTTGTCTAGAGTTAAGGTTAAGGTATTGGTAGCCCTAGTTTGATTCTTTGACTTATTGGTTTCCTTCATTGACTGATTTATGAGTCTCTTGCTTGCTTCTTTCAATCCAACGCTGCTAATAGGGCTTATTACCTTTCCTTTTGTTCTGACCCTCCGGTTACGCATTAAGAATATGAGTAGTAAATGCGGGAATGAAACCCCTACTTATGGGAATCGAACAGTAAACAAAGAATTGGACTACCAGTAAAAGGACTTAACCTTGTGCCAGTAGAACTTACTACCTACCCGATAAGACTGATGCCGCTACGAATAGGACTAGGCAAAACAAGCCTACCTTTACCTTCTCTCAAACTGCTACCCCCCTTTTTGAGTATAAGCTTCCTTGAGCTCATTCTCCCTTTAATGCTATGAATTAAGTATTTAGTTAGCCTATGTGGATATTTGTTTTATCATATTGGATTTTCTTCTAGTTTCTCAGAGTAATTAGATCAAACAATAGTCTAAAAACAGTAAGTTGTTTCCTATTTCACTCGAGATCTATGGTACGACTCAAAAGTAGGAAAGATAGTAGGGAAGCCTAATCCTTATAGGTGAAATATAACTTTAAAGCCATGATCCAATGTCATTAGTACAATAATGGAAGACATTAGTAGTGGGCTCATAGTAAGTATAGCTAGGCTCCAGATCAGCAGCTACAGTCTTCAAAGCAGTAGTAGGTTTCCTTATAGTAGTAGTCCAGAAAGTATCGTTTCCTGCCTAACTCTAAGTATATGCTTACTTCTACTCCTCTACTCTAGATCAGTCTATCTCTACTAGCTAGCAAACTCAAAAACTACGCATTTGAGAATTATGTATTGCCTCTATTAGGCTTATTCCACTACTAAAGGGACTTTAAACTACTATTTATATGAAGGAACTGCCTAGCCGATAAGACCTTATCTCACAACTGGGACTGCTGCTACTGCTCCCAAGCCTGAAATCACTGCCAATAGGATCGAAACAAAAGGGAGTGAAACCAATGCTAGTGGGGCTATGTCATTTACTTGTCTCTGTGGCTTACTAGCTCGGTTCTTACTTGACCAAAACTATCTCTTTCTTTGCTCTGGGAAAGCATTACTTAACACCGGAACAAGAGCTATCGTGAAGTGAGAAAGTGGAGCAATTGTTTGATAAGTGAATTAATTAATGGTTGCATTTGTGGGTAGAGATTCCATAAATGAAGCATGGACTGCAGCAGCTTAGTCCTAAGGAAAACAATATTGTGGAGTTGAAAGCGCAAGGGCATCAATACAGAGTTAAAGATAGGCAGGGCAGGCGTAAGAGATGTAGGTTAAGATGCAGTGAAGTAAGGATGCAAGGTGGAGTAATAAGATTTTAAGCTACGTAGTTTGTTTCTTTATTATATGCTAAAGCACAAAAAGCACAAGTTAAAGCATGAAAGCAAAGAAAGGTACACTGCTAGATAGTATATAGTAAGGATGCTAGGCACGAGTAGAAGAATCGCCAAGTAACTACGTAGACAAGCAATAGATACTATTAGATAACAACTACCACTATTAGAATTGAACCACTGCCAACGGAACTGTAGCTCATAACAAGCAGACTTGCATTTGAAACTAAGGCTTTCGCTACTGACTCCGATCCTTGTTCTACTGGCCCAACACGACTGTTGTGAAAATAAATACAAGAAGAGAGAATATAGGTAGGATCTAGCGGCATATAGAACAATTGAACCATACCCAAATAGAGAAGAATCCGACTATCATATCAATAAAAGAATTGAGCTAGCGCCTATAAGGATTGAGCTAAGAGCCGGGGCTTCAACTACTATCAATAGTAAGAGAATCGCATCAATACCATCAATAAGAGACAACTTGCACTCCTATAGGTTAGCTTCGAACTGGATTTCAATCTAAATTACCCCAGTTTTCGTATGCCTCTCCGTTCTCAAATCCTTATTTCACAGAACAACACTGTCACTACACTCTTTTCCCTAACCAACTATATACCTTTTATTATTAGCATCCAAAACTCGACTTGTTAGCTAGGATAGGGCACCGAACTCATACTTTCATTCATGCCCCTCTGCTCCGAGCCTTCTGCTAACTACCTCATATATGTATTACTTGAGTATTTTGTAGTTCGCCTCTAAGTAACCAAGAACCAACTACTAACATAGGAATATAGAATATGGTATGATCTAAAGCTCTGTAATAGTAATAGAGTAATAGTCATTGATATATCATAATTGGTTCCAACCTAACTAAGTAAGAGAATTAACACTGTCCAAAGAGAGTAGGGTCTTTTCTATTGATACAAATATTATATACGAAAATCAATTCCAATATCAGTAACCATATGAGAAATACAAGTCAAAAGAAAAAGAAATAAGGCACACCTACTTCATATAGCACAGAGGCAGAGTTGAGTTAAGAGTAGCAGGTCCAATAGAAAGGAAAGGGGAATCGAACCCGGGCATAAGAGAATAAACCTAGGTGTAGCTCGAGAGTTCAACTAGCACTAATCGGACTGAGACAAAGGGTAAATAATTGCACAGGTGCTAACAGGAATCCAGCTCGAAACAGGGCTCTCATTATGTATTAAGATACTAAAACTAAGAAATAAGCCATTCTTCTATGGAATGGAATTAAATTAACAACTAGGAAATAAGCTACTTACTGCTTAAAGCCTTGCTCAGTAGCCTCATTATGTCGATCCACCTTACCACCTTTGTTTTCATTCTACACTCGGTGCTTTTCATATTGTATCTTACTAGAATAAAGAAATCCACTACACTAGTGCTTTTAAGACCGAAGGAAGCTGGTCTCTCATACCTTAACTAGCAACCGAGAATCATAATAAGTAATGAAAGAGTCAGTACTGCAATAAAGAATAGAAGTGCTGATCCAAGGAATCAAACTCATCAGTAAAAGAGTGGGTATCGGATCATAGGGAATCAAACAGTAAACAAGGAATCCATCTACTACGGGAAGGGTTTATATCACTACTACCAAGACTTGAGCTATTCACTTTGATTATCCAACACTGCCCACAAGGGAACATATAATACTTGAACTAACACTGGGAATTGCCCTACTAGCTCCTATTCTGTTGCTCTGAACTTGAAAATGGTATTTCTGCTTTGACTCTCTACCACTGCTTGCTTTGAGTCACCAAGTAACTCCTAACTAGTAGCCTCACACTCCTTTCTCTTTACTTGCTGTCAGACCTTATCTCCGCTTTCGCTCTTTCCCTAAAACGCAGGTGCTTTTAAGGCTATTACTACTAATTCGGATCTTGTCACCACTTACTATCAGCCTGCCCTGTCTTGCTTCGAACCTATCACTACTAGGAGTGAGAGATAAGTACTCAAATACAATTGCAAAAGAATAAAAAAAGAAAGAGTTTATTTATGTGTTATGCCCGAGCCCTGTCTTCTAGCGCGGTAGTGTCTCTGGCTCTACTGTCTTTGCTTCCTTCGTTACTATCTTCAGATCCGCCCTTATTGTCTCTGGGTCTCTCTCTCTACTATCTTAGTTGCATCCTTACTTCCTAGTCCGAACCTATTTCCCCCTTTCGACAACCTAGCAGCACTGAATAGCAAGTCAGAATCAACCTTTACTTACGGAACTCTACTTAGTAGCACAAAAACCCTTACTTTGTGTTAGCCCATCGCTCCTGGCTTTCCTTCTGAAACTCCATACTGATATTTGTTTTATCATATTGTAATTGATTCTAGTTTATCCCACAAAGCTAAGACAAAATTTAACTCGCAACTAGGAATCTAGAGCTACCTACTATCTATTAGAGAAATGAACTAGTGTTTTTATAGGACTTTACCTGGGACTTAGCCCTTTATCTACTCCCCATTAGCCTCACCTCCCTAACTATAAGTATACTGCAAGTCAGTATTGCTTTCCTACCCCTTAAGTCTTACTTTATTGACCTCGGATCTGAACTACTCTTCTCTCACTCTTAAGCTCCTATCTCTAGTTCTCCAACTAATGACTCAATACCTTCACCTCCATAATCCATGCTATTCTTATGCTCCTAGTCGGGTGTATAGGCTTAGGGTGTTAAAGTATAGACGTTCAATTCATTATAAGCTATATTAGTTGTACTCAATGTGGGATTTCCCATCAACTCAAAAAAAGTGCTGCTAGAGTGAATTTGTAACTAATCCATTTATTGGAAAGATAGGGAAGCAAGAAGACAAGTAACTACTAGACAAGAGTATTCATAGAGAGTGTGATCTAGGGTATACTAATACTTTTAATAGTATAGTGGTAAGCAAACATGACTAAGGAATTCCACTCATTAAGTAAAAGAACGAGATCTCTCCCACTGCATCCGATCCCACAATTAACTAAGTGATCCAACAAGTAACTAAGTCATTTATAGAATTTCTAGTAAGTAAATTACAGCATTAGAAGAGTACCGATAGGCGCAAGAAAACAATAAAGGTAGTCAAAACCAATATAAGACCCCTAAGATATAAGATCTGCTTGTCAACTTGTCGGACTTGAAACTAGATACTTTACTTTGACTTCGAGTTACAGTTCGAGCAAGGATCTCTGTGTTAATAGTGCGGCATCTTGGTGTTGGTGCAAGTGGGAAGGGAGTTGTAAGTTCAAGTTTAGTGTCAGTTCCATCTTATCCCCTCTTATGCTTCTGCGCCATAGCTTGTTAGCGAGTTCAAAAAGCCTTTTCGTAAGTGTTATATTCGAGTCTCTTTGGCTTGCTCCTGCACACAGAGTAATAAGAAATCATTTACTCTAGTCTAGGGGCAAATAACTCCGTAAGCCGAAAACTATCATTGAACTTGCTTGAACCTCTCTGTATGCAATAACGGAACTAGATTCTTACTTGAACCTAAAACTCTACTTTATACTAGACCTATAACTGAAGGAGGGAGACTTATATGATCTTCGTCGACTCAACTTTAGACTCAAGCGCTTCTTCCTGCAATATCGGATTTAAAAGATTCAACACTTTAACCTCTATCTCTCGCAGACAACTTTCAAACATCAACTCTTCTATCTCTCCACGCCAAACATGCTGTAATCACCCTTGCGCAATGGCTAATTCACTAATAATGTAATGGCTTGCAAAGCTTCTAATGCAGATGATATAACTCACTCACTTGTTCACCGCAACACCTCTGATTCTCTAATTATCCTTTTGCTATATGATACTAAACTCATACGATACTAAACTCAACTGTCTTAATCCTTTATTTTATCTTTTGATTCAAATGCAGAAACAGAAGATAAGAGATAACTCTCGTTAGCCCATACCGACCTCCAATCCAATAAGTTGTAGCGCAGAGGAAAACAAATACAAATTCAACCAGAATAGAAAGAGAATCTGCTCAAGTAAGCTCGCACCAAAACTCACTTGTTTACCCTTAAACTTAAAATGAAGCAACCAAAGCAATAACCTCTCTCATCTACAACACGCAGGCATTCTCCTCAGCTTCGGCAACGGATCCTGCTATTACTTACTATCAGGTTGGTTGAAAGAAGCAACTAGTGATTAAAACAATGCCAACAAGACCATATCATAGCTCTTAAATGGAAATAGGGAAACAACCACCAGTACCGAGGCTTTCACCCCTGTCTATTAGTCTTTATGCCCCTTTTCCTGGCCTGCCCCTACTGTCTAGTCTACTATTCTTTTGAACTAATAGCTTTGATTCTGTAATTAATTACTGCACCTAATACTCTATCTTATAATATAACATATTAAAAGGAATCGAACCACTGGTAATGAGTCTACCCTTCTTTGCTTTCATCCTAAAACAGATACTTGTCATTCTTTATCCCTATGGGCCTAAGCTGACTTCCTCCTTGAACTTGAAATATACTATTATTAGAAGGAACTAGTGCTAATAATACCTTAATTACAAAATAGGAATTACGCCAATACTAAGCAGAATTCTTATTAGAATGTAGACTAGTACTTCTCAGACCTTCACAACAAGGACTTCCCTTACTGACCTGGAACCTTGCTTGTGTTAGTTCCGAGCCTACCAACCCTTGTATCAAATCTGTATTTCACTTATCAACCTTTTATGCTACCCTTGCTTTAAGTCTAGTCCACATTAGGAGTTTGTCTCTCTAGCCCCTTGCTCTAAGGCTACCTTGCCTATCTCTTATTTACTTATTACCCTTTACTTATTACAATGACTCTTCCCCTGCTGATCTCACACCCTGCTTGACTTCATATGCCTATGAACTTGCCTTGCCTTTACTGCTAACAAGCCTGTCTTTACTTGATCCTAACCTTGCCCCTACTAGCTTTGATTCCTACTTCTTTTACTTTCAAACTAGATCTCCTTCTTCTAATTCTGACTTGCCTAGTTCGAAGTCCCCTACTTCTTTATATTATTATTAAACTAACTGGCTACCCCAATTCCTGTTCTATTGTTTTTGAGTCTATCTCCCCTGTCTTCTATTCCTATGTGTTAATACTTTATCTTAGAATAGGGAATTTCACTAAGCAGTAACAATCTTACTCGTCTTTGCTTTCAACCTTATTATCTTGCCTGTTAGTATTACTTTACTTTATCTTATTCTTATTGAATGGGGAATCTATTGATGAGCTATATTTTGTATACAGCAAGCAATGTAACCAACCCGTGCTCTACTGCATCTTAGACTATATCCCTTGACTCTAAATCTCACTTTTCTCTCCGGCAGTATTACTATATAGATATCCACATCACTACTATACAGATATTAAATCTTGCACCAAAGGTTAGTCTTGCTTTTTCCTTGATCATATTCTTCAAATCGTTGTTTTCATTCTATATTTTCTTGCTGGGTACCTACTAAATCATAGTTTATAGCTCAATCCTCAGTTCCGAGTTGGATTCCCTTTTTACTATTGAAGTCCAGTTAGCCCTAGTTCACTTCTTTCTATTGATCTTATTGTTCTTGCAGTTTAGGTGAGCTTCCTGTCATCTGTACTATGTGTTTCAATTCGACAATAAGCAATTCCATTCTTCAGTGCACTATCTCATTGCTTGTTAGCATTGGTTCTTTTCTTTTCTTGCCAGCACCAGTTCCATTCCCAGTTGTGAGTTTAGTGCGAGCCCTCTTAACTCATTCCTGTAGTCCATGGTTCCATTCACAAAGACATAAGCAAATAACTAATAAATACTATATAAAATAATCTTTACAATAACCTTGAAATAAGAGACAGGACAGTAAGCCTCGTTAGCAGTGTTCTGACTCATCTATCTATATTGATATTTTCAGTATGATTATTGGATTTCCGCGTTAAGTCGATAGGCCTTGTTGTTACTGGGTGAAATCTTGAAGCAGTAGCTCGAGTCTTGTATATCACCTAGGTCGGGTGACTCTAATCTGAGGACGCGCTAGATCATATGGTAAATATAAGTATAAATAATACCAGTAAAAGCGGCAAGCAACTAAGATATAACTACCCCTAGTAGACTTAAACAAGCAACTAGGAATCTATATTACAACAAGGAACTTGTTTAAATGCATTAAACTATGTGAATAAGGCATTGAGTCAATAAAGGAAGGATATGATGAGAACAAGGGGTCAGAAGATAGTAGTAACCAGGACTCTAATTCAATAAAGTAATACTAAACGATAGTAATGAGAGAGCTGAGTAACAGACACAAAACCTAAGGAATTTAGGGGACAACTAGAAGAATGAGTAGTAAGGGCAGCTTTGAGATCGATAGTGAAAGAATCAAAGATAGGTAATTTAGACTAAAAGATAGGATAGCTAGGTTGAAGCAAACGAGTAGTAAGGCTGATCTAGTGAACCCAACAATAAGGCCTATTCGCTGTAGTTCCAAAATGAGAATAAGGCACGTAGACACCAGTGGAATCCAGAGGTATGGATGAAACTCTATCCAAGCCTACCTTTACTTACCGCTCTATAAGGATTAGGAATATATTCTCAAGATCTTCATTCCGCTTTTGATCCTTCTTATGCTTCTGTTCTGTGCTCGACTCTCAATCAAGGTTTTGTAGTGATCCAAAGCTTCTCTTATTTCATTAACACACACCTACGTCTTGGCTCATTGATCCTGATCTTGGTTCGGCTTACTATTCTTCTTCTTTTATTCTTGTCAGCTTTCGAAAAGACCTAGATTATCTTCTTAATATGACAACACGATCACCTGAACCTCTCCCCTTTCTACTTAGTCTTGTTGGTACTAGCCTGGTAGACAATACTTAAGCTTCAGAGAATAAATTCAATCTTACAAGCTAAAGTCAAACAGGAAAATTTGTCATGTAAATAGAACTTGTTCTCTCCATCAACACATATAATCTATGAATTTATGAATGGAAGCCTTTCGAGCGGTGAGTCAATACATATATCTTCTTTGTGAACGATCAACAAAGAATTCTTCTATTTTCTCAGACGTCTAGTCAAAGATGAATTTCTTTACGGATGCTATTTCTAATGTCATAAAACAGCTCATTTATGCACCCAAAACAGTAAGCGCTAACACGAGCGACTTTCCCGGGGTTGAAGGAAGGGGCATATTCTATTCGGGTTTAGCTTGTTTGCTTGGTTGCGCTAACACATAATAGTGTAATTGCACTGCTTGCCTTTATTTTGGAATCGGAACTGGTTGCTTCTTCTAAAGCGCCTAGTATAATAGACTTAAGTAAATATACCTAACATACCTTTTTTGAATCTTGCTGGCTTGCTGCAGCTTTCAGATATCTATTCAGATTTGACGTGACGAGCAACCAAGTGTTTGTTATAGGGGTGACTAAGTGCTTGTTATAGGGGGTTACTGCGGATTCTTCCTTGGATACATTCCTGTCAACAATACTTACCCTAGGCAAAGTCAAAGGTAAAGCCTAAAGTATATGACCTACTACCCTCTTATTCTATACTCAGCACTGCAACCCTTTTTATTGAAAGCTCAGTTCTCAAGTCATCTTTGTTTGTTGGTGCCGGGTAAAACAGGACCAGTGCTTTAATATTTCTTTATTGCCCCACACAGAATAAAAGATTGCCTGCCAAAAAAAAACCGAACTGGAAACTGTATCTTATCTAATTACCAAGTTCTATACGGCATCCCTTTCATCCCCTTTTCTTTTGTTTTGAATCTGATACTCCACGACATCTTGCTTGAAATTTGTAATTAATTATTGTTGCTATTTTCTATTTCTTCTATAACTTTCTGAACCACTAGCTTCATCCACCAAGTATATGCTCCTTAGAACTCATTCTATAAACTGCCTTGTTTGGTAAGATAGCTCCCGGAATAAGATCAATATGATGTTGGATGTCTCTTAATGGTGGAAGACTATATAGAATCTCTTCTAGTATAATATCTTAAAACTCCTCCAGGATTAGTTTCATGTTTGTCAGTGGCTCCTTATGATGTTTATTCTCTTCTACGACTACTAGAGCCAAAATATCACTACCCCTTTCCAATTCACCCTTGTATTATTCACTATAGGACATAAAAGCACTAACTTTCTTCTTAGGTGTATTGATTTCAGAAGACTATAATGGAGCTAAAATAATCTTCTTTTCATTTACCTTAAAGGAATAAGTATGTTTATAGCCATCATACAATACCCTCCTATCATAATGCCAATGTCTACCCAATAATAAATGACAAGCATCCATAGGAGCAACATCACACCATACTTCATCTTTGTAATACTTGCCAATAGAAAATGAAACTAAACATCTTTTAGTTACTTTGATGTCATTTTTTTTTATAGCAACATAATTGGTAAGGATGCAGATGGGGGATTGTGTCCAACTTTAGCCTCTGCACCATCTCAAAAGAGACCACATTCTCAAGGCTGCCACTATCAATGATCACCAAGCACACCTTGCCATTAGAGGTACATTTAGTATGAAACACATTTGTTCTCACCCAACTTTCATCCTCAGCCACATAAGATACTTGTAAGCTATATTGTAACACAATAGATAAACCATGATTAGCATAAGTAATCTCTTCCTCATCATCATCAGATTTTTGTTCATCATTGGCTTTATTTCCTTCTTCGTCACTGTGTTCTTCAACTAATGTAACAATCCTCCTATTTGGATAGTCTGAAGTAATATGCCCAATACCATGACACTTGAAGCATTTTCAACCATTAGGTGTAGAAGACTTAGGTGGAAGTTTGCTATTGATTAATCCTTCACTCTTCTCTTACCCCTTCGGTACTACTTTGCTTTGGGGAGTAGGCTTAGAATTTTCTCCTCTCATATAGCTATCTTTCACCCCATATCGGGAACCTTTTTTAAACTTTTGCTATTTCTCCACTTTTAAAGCCAGCTTACTCACATCATTGAAAGACCAATACAGTTAGAGTTAAACCACTTTGGCAATCTCATATTTCAGACCTCTAAGGTATCTTACAATAGTCTGTTCTTCTAGTTCCATAAACTCTCCTTTTAACATAAGATTGTCGAACTCTGCTATGTACTCCTCTACACTAAGTATTTCATTTTCGGCTCCTCGTTTATTTTCTCCCATATTACGATTTACTCTTTCCCTCATGTTCTCCTTGCTTTTTCAGATTTTTTCACCAAAAAGATGTATTTCTTCTGAGTTTTAGTGCCACGAGCTTTACCTTCTTCTATTCTGGTGGTTCATGAAAATCGAATATTCTTTCCACCATATTAAGCTAATCAATAAAGTCGTCAACATTGATTTTCCCTTCAAACTCCGGAATATTCAACCTTGTATTATATTTGTTCTGTCATTCATCTTGGTCTTTATGTCTTATCTAAAATCTTTGAAACTCTCTTGGGTAATATGGCGAATCATCATTAGAATCATACATTTGGCCAATATTTTTATGTTGATTATTTTGGTTCTGAAGTTCTTCAATAATTTTATTTTTTTCTTCTAGACTATATAATAAACTTTATAGCTGTATCTTCAAGGATTCTACGTTATCTTCATGGCCACTACCTTCACCAACTATATCTTTTTCATTCCGTCTTGTCATGATCTCTAGCCTTAAACTCTGATACCAAACTGATATCGAGAAGGGAGAAAGAGGAATGGAATTCGGAAAGAAACGAGAAAACCCAAAAGTCGAGTTGTAGGAAACCAATAAACTCAGAACAAAACTTGTACAAAAGAGATAAAATAGCTCACCACCAAGTTTAAAATCGTAAGAGGATACATAAAGTTCACCACCTCAAGGAAATTAAACAAGGATACAGAACTAAATCAAAAGACTCACCACTCTAAGATGCATCCAAGAAATACAGGGTTTTAGAGACTCCAAAGAGCTTTTGCAAATACAAATTTTATGACAAAAAATTCTTTCTAACCCTAAAACAACAAAATAAATGCTAGTACATAAAACAACCCTTCATGCATAGGGAACTATGACATTAAGTATTCATCATCTACCAACTAACCCTCTTTAATACATTCCTTGATCATGAAGAAAGACATCTTGAAAGGACTTTAACTTTATCCACGGAATGTGCTCGTGTGCTATCATTTTTGAGTGAGCTGAATTAATAATTCTGAAATATTATGGACTAAGAGGAATACCCTAGGATCAGCAAAATCCATATTAGACACTCCCGTGTCATAGGTCTTCACTTCGTAATAGCGTATATGATGGCAAGCATTTCTTTATCATACATGAATATTTTAAGATGTGAGGGAGATAAAGCTTTACTGTGTAAGCAAGGGGTCAACCATCTTGCATTAGAACAGCTCCAATTCCAAATCTTGATGCGTCAGCCTCAGTGACGAAGGTGTGACTAAAATCGGGCAATGCTAGGACTAGCATCGTCGTCATGGCTGCCTTAAGTCATTCGAAGGCTGTGGAGGCTTTATCCAACCACAAGGAGTCTTTCTTTAGTAGGGACATGAGTGAGGTACTGATCTTGCTATAATCTTTCATGAATTTGATGTAGTAGCTCATGAGTCCAAGAAAGCCGTGCAGCGATTTTATGTTCATAGGTCTTGGCCATCCTTGCATTGCCTTAATCTTCGTCAAGTCTGCTGCCACTCCATCCTCTGATATAATGTGCCCGAGATACTTCACTTTACGTTGTAAAAAGTTACATTTTAACTGTTTAACATAAAGGGTGTTCTTTTAAAGAATCGTTAGAATAGTTCGTAAGTGCTGAAAATGCATATCAAGTGTAGGGCTATAAATGAGAATATCATCAAAAAATATCAACACAAACTTGCATAAAAAACTCTGGAAGATGTCATTCATCATGCTTTAAAAAGTGGAGGGGGCATTCGTAAGTCCAAAAGATATTACCAGAAACTCATAGTAGCCGTTATGTGTGCGGAATGCAATTTTCGAGACATCTTCAGTGCATACCCAAATCTAGTGATAACCGAAACAGAGATCCAATTTTGTGAAGACTCGAACTCCTTTTAATTCATCCAAGAGCTTATCTATGACTGGTATAGGATATTTATCTTTGATGGTGATGGCGTTCAAAGCCTAATAATCAATGCGCATCTGCCATGTATCATCCTTCTTGCGCACTAGCAACACCAACAAAAACTAAGGGCTGCAGCTTGGTCGAATTACTCCGATGTCGAGCATTTCTTTGATGATGTTCTCAATCTTATCCTTCTATAAGTGAGGATAGTGGTATGGTCTCAAATTTGATGAAGGTTTTCCTGGCAGAATAGGTATGCGGTGGTCATGCGGTCGATTAGGGGGTAGCCCTCGTGGCCCCGTAAAATATCCATGAATTCATCCAGTAAGAGGACAAGCTTAGGATCTGAATTTTGCATGTTCTCTTCCTTGGATAGCTGCTAGATATGCATCCAAAATCCTTTATGTGCTTTGTGCAAAACTTTCTCCATCTATTGCATCGAAACGGTACAAATATTGCTCCCGCGCTTGCCTCGTAATGTGACCAATCTCCCTTTGCAATAAAACTTCATAATAATTTAGAAAAATTTCAGGAGATATCACCTAGCATTATGAGCCATTTGATCCTGAGCATGACTTCATAATTATCGATGGGTAGGAGGAAGAAATCGGCTACCACTTCTTGGTCTTAGAGGAGCAGTTTCACCTGCAGGCACCATTGGTCACAATTGAGGATTCAGCCGTTGGTGACCTTTACGTTGAACTTATTACAACCTTCAATTTAAAGCGCCATACATGCAGTAACCTTACTGTTGAGGAAGTTATTTGTGTTGCCCATATCAATGAGAATGGTGATAAGTTGCAGTTTTAGTTAGAAGTCTCTAAAAGTTGTTTCTTAGACTAATCGACAGTTTGGTTATATAAACGTTCAAACTTTATTTGGTAAGAGTATTGTAGAGGTTTGACGAATTTTTGTCAATTGTCCATCGATGTTGTTGAAATCGGTTGGTCCGAAGCGGTTTAGTAGTCCTTCCTTGAATCACTGCCAAGAGAGACCTCCATGGGTGTACTCAAACCAATTAAACCACTGAATAACATCTCCCTCAAGATGGATGACAGTAATCTCCACCCATGTGGCATTGACAGTTCGGTAGAACCAAAAATAGTGCTTCGTGAGATTCATCCGATCGGGTCTCCCTCTTCCCATCTTGGGAAGTCCACCTTCATGCATGGATTATTCTGATCATGGATGATATATCCATGCTCTTGAGGATCGTCTCACTGATCTGAAGTCTCTCCATGCTCTGGCTTCCTCGGACTTGATGGTCGGTCTATGCTGAATTCGGTGAATAGGGATCACATCTTCTCCTCCATGCGGCTTTCAAAGGCTTCAAACTTAGTGTTGATGGCCTTCTCTAATGCCATGGTGTATGCCTCTAGATCTATAATATTTAGATCTTTTTTCTATTGACGGGTTACTTGCATGAGAATTTTTGGAGAGGTGGTGGTCGGTTGGATCGATAGATCAGTGGAGATGCGGGTAGGCTGCTGTTTAAGGCTGATTGGGATGGCTGTTTGGCTGCAGTTTTATTAGGTTTTTTATTTTTAAGAGGTAATAGTAGAGATTGAAGATGAGAAGAAGAGTCTCAAATTTGGAAAAGATGGCAGTGAGATTCGATAAAATTTTGATGAAAGATCATTGCGGTATATGCCAGCAATTTCTTAATGTTAATTTCAGCAAAAATCTGAGAAATTTATAGAAAATTTCAATATCAGAATCTCGATTCAGATGGTGATAGTAGTAGTAATTTGGATCAAGAAAATTTTAGTAGCGTAATGGTAGAAAAATTATTGCAAATAAGATCGCACAATTCTCATCGTAAAATTTTAGGACTACGCGATGAAGAATTGCAGAGCTAGAAGTCCGGATCTAGAAAGAGCTTTTTCCTGAGATCGGTTAAAAATTTTTCTATAACTTTTCCCCTTCGTAATGATTATAATGTTTACGATGGTAGAATTTAGTAGCAAATACACTTTGGAAAAACTTCTCCCACATATAAGATAAAGGAATAGCAGTAGCAAGAGGCGTGGGTTTTGGAGTTTTTACCAAATCTATGATGTTGATGCAGAGGATGGCAGCAAATTGATAGATCTGCGGCTTGATGAGCGATGGTGGATGAAAGCGACGTTAAAAGCAATTTTGGGAATTGCTTAGAAGATGGAGGCGACAGAGATGGCTACAAAGCAGTAGGAATGTGGCTCTGATACTAGATGATAGAATCCTATAAGGAGCTCTATAGATTTTGACCCTTGAGGGAGATCAACTCTTGGAATGCTATAGGGGTTTCTCCCTCCTAGACTTGGAACAAGATTGAATAAAAGATGATAATTGCTTGATAAAAGAGAGGGGGCGGCTACACCATTATATAAGATTCTAAACCCTAGCTCATGGGGTGCTTGCCTAAGTAAAATTATCCCTTTGCCCCTTCTATAGCCGACCTGCCTAAGTAGGAATAGGTGACAGCTAGGTTGACTCTATAGCTGACCTAAGCAGCAAAAAACCCTAGCTGACTAGCCCAGTAAAAGGGGCGATGGCCACTAAGCCCTAAGGCCCCAATCTAAACCCTAACCACACTTCTTTATAGGATAGAAGTGGCCACAATCTAAACCCTAGTCCAATATGCACTACTGAACTGCTTTGGGCCGACTAAGTACAAGAATATCAATGAACAACTTGCCAAGATCCGACAAGCCTCCACGATCCAAAAATACCAGACTAGGTTTGAGGAATTATCTTACTTTGCTCGTGAATGGTTTGAGAGACAATTATTAGGGATGTTCATCGAAGGACTCAAGCCAAAAATTAAAGGAGAGGTAAAGAGTGGCAGCCCCCCACCGTGAAGGTCGCAATCTCTTTCGCTCGAGTCCAAGAGGAACGGCTAAACCAAGATGATCAGAGGATGAGAACTACTATTAGACCAGCAGTATATAAACCTCCATCTACTCCCAACCATTCTTCACTGCTAAAAAAATTAACGAGAGAGAAGCTACGCGACAGATCAGCTAAGGGCATTTGTTGGCATTATAACGAACTTTGGAGCCACAACCATGATTGCAAAAAAGGAGAGCTTTTCATGATAAAATCTATTACAAAATCTGAAGAAGAGGTCCAGGAACCTAAGGAGGAGAACACGAAGGAGGACCCACAGTCGGTCGATTGCATGACTCACACTTTAGTCGGCCATGCGAACCCGAAAGCAACAAAAGTTGAAGAATCCTTTAAGCAGCAATCCATCACCGTCCTCACTAACAATCTTATGAATGGCAAGGGAGAACAAGTGACCTTATGCGAGAAACATGGGAGTGAAGGAGACACAGATCATTTGGCCATGACCTTCCCTTGCAAGGACACTTTATCACCAAAAGCTTTACCTCTTTATCTGCAGGTATAAACTCTTCCTGAAGTGCCGCATCCGACCAAACTAGCTATGGCTTCTGAAGCACTCCCAGCTCTCAGGCTACTTCTATGACTTCTCCAAGGAGTGCACCATAATGCTTAAAAGCTTCTCTGATGATGACCACCGATCCATGGCCCACGACCGCAAGAAGATTGAGTCCCTCCAACAATAATATCGGCATAGAATTTGTAACACCAAACTTTATTAGATGAGATCAAAGTTCTGAAGGGATAGGAGGAAGGCATCCACACGTCCACCATCTATAGGATCCTTACAGTCACAATGCCATCTACATCAGTGCTAGCATTACTCGATCATGGCAATATGTTTGCAGTTAGAGTAGACATCAAGAATTGGGATTGACAGCACCCTAATATACACTGAGGTTCTCGCTACATTTTACATAATATTTTTTATCTATAAAAGGATACTAATTGCTACTAAATTTAAAGTTTGGCATGATACAGGTTAACAACACAAAGTAGAGATGAAAATAGGCTCGGTAAAATTACAACTCTTACCCTCCTCAGACTCAGAATGGGCTCACACTACCAGGGACATAATCAAAGGGGAGCAATTATTCCAAAAGAAGGCTCGGTTACTATTAAAGAAGAACCAAGTGACAGCCCATTCAAGAAAGAAATTGCCCCCGAACAAATATCGGAGCAAAAGAAAGTTTGCTATTGAATATCGAGTTTCCCTTCATCTCCAGCCCTATCAGTAGAAAATTCGAGCCTAAAGGAAGTGGTCCCCTTGCTACTTTGGCCTTTACAAAATTGAAGATCATAATAGAGTTGTGACTTATAGATCAGATTAGTACATCAATTTAAAAATATAATTGATCGTCCAAGTATCTCATCGCAAATGGAAGTTTATAGAGGATAACTCAGCCCCGATTTATTCACTCGATACATAAGTTGATACGAAGGTCTAGGTTCAGCTGATGATTGCATGAGATCATGAGACCATGACACATTACCGTCCAATCACTATTACTGATGCTAGACCCAAAAGCAAGATGTGCCTACTATAGGGCCACGAGGGATCCTCATGAGGAATTGTAGATCACGACCTAGAGACACGGAGCTCAGCCTTGAGGACAAGGCTAATTTGAAGAGGACGGGTCTGTTAGGACTCTAGCTAAGGGAGTCCTAATTTAGTTTCATTGAAGAGGGTAAACATATAAATCCTAAGGGTACTCATGTAAATCCTAACTAGTCGACCCCTATTAAAGAGATGAGGAGGTCAGCTAGGTTAGGATTAGTTTGGAGGAAGATATTTTGAGGGAAGAATAAGATACATGTCTGTTAGGGCTCTGGCTAGGGGAGTCCTAATTTAGTTTCATTAAAGAGGGCAATCATGTAAAATCTAAGGGTATTCATGTAAATCATATCTAGTCAATCCCTCTTAAGGAAAGTAAGGAGACCAGCTAGGTTAAGATTAGTTGAGAAAGATATTTGAAGGGAGAGTAAGATGCATGTCCCTAGTTAACCACCCCTTATCCTAGTTAAAGAGGGGGTTGGTTGAGGAGGGGATTAAGTTAGAATAGGATTATGAAATAAATAATAAAGTAACTGGCCACCCCTAGATAGGCCAGTTGGAGGTTGGACTTAGAGTTGCATTAGGAGTTGCTTTAGGAGTTAGTTAGGAGTAGAAGTCTTAAAGTAGGAGTCCTCTTAGGAATTAGGGTTAGAAGGCTTATAAATAGCCTTGTAATCCTCCACTTTTTATCATAAATAGAAGAGTATTTTCTGTAACTTTGAGCAGCAATTTGGAGGAGGGAACCCCTATAGAGTTCTAATGAGGCCGATCCCCTATAGTGATTACCCCCAAGCTTAGAATTCATCAGGGTTCTAATATTTTGTATTAGAGTAGTCTTCTTGACATCTCGTTGCCCTTCCATAGCCATCCATCGGCCCCTTATAGCCATCCAAAGTAATTCCGACAATTACTTGAAGATCATCACCAAATTCGACCGTCATCTCCACTACCGTAAATTATCCTTTGATCTTCCCATGAATTACAATAGGTTCTGGTTTCCTACCTTACTGCTACTGTAATTTAGTTATCCCTATTAAAAAATGTAAAAAAATTCATTCCAATTTGCTGCATAAACTTTTCATTTCAAAGTTTCATCTTTACGACGAAAGTTACGTCACAGAATTCCAATGGCACACCCTTTACAGTTTGATTTGTTGTTGTGTTTTTACTAATCAAATTTCTATGAAATTTTAGATCTCCCTTTGGTTTTATGAAAAATATCAAGAAAACATGCTCATCTTTTACGTCCAATCTGCTACAGTTTAGATGTAAAAATCTATTATCATACTTTTTCGTGATTTTTTATTTTACCAAACCTATTGTTGTTATTTCTTTCCATGAAATTTTTGTCAGCACTACCTCTTCCTTATCATAAGATCCCCCTTAACTTTCACTTAAATTTTTGTTGAAAATTTCTAGAAAAAATTATATCTTCACTATTGGAATTTTTTGACAAAAAAATATGCTGTAGCACCTTTGTCCTTCTTCTTCTTCTTAACCCACCAAAACTGAACCATCTCACTGCCACCACCTCAGACATTTTTAGAGTATCCCTCTAGCCTTAAGATGCAGCCATTATAACCTATTTTCATAACCCTTACACCCCCAAAAATTACAGCCCAAAACAGAAAACCATTGCAACTGAACCCTGCAACCGAACCCTTCTATCACCAACCGATTGTCCGAATCTTCCACCACCCATGCCATTGACCCATTAATAGATAAAAGGCAAGGACATATCTGATCTATAGGCATACAACATGGCTTCCCAAGATCCAATTGATGCAAGTTTGAAGCATTGGAATCTCAGCTTGAATTGCGGCTCGAATCGCGCTTGGAGGACAAACTGCGCACTTTGTTCAAGGAGTTTAAAATTGGACAACCACTAAGTCCAACAAAATCTTAGTGAGGAGAGAGTTTAGAGAGGCCCCTAGAGAAGGAGGGACAACCTTCGGACATGCTTCAGCCACGCATGAGGGTGGACTTCTCACGTTGGGAAGGAGACCCGACGGGGTAGATTTCGCATGCCAAACGTTACTTCCACTACTACCGAACGTCAGATGATGCTATGGTGGAAATTGCTATAATCCACCTTAAAGGTGATGCAATCCAATGGTACCATTGGCTGGAATATAATTATGAAACTCTGACATGGAATCAATTTAAAAACACACTACTGAACTGCTTTGGACCTACAGAGTAGGAAAATATCGACAGCCAACTCACAAAAATTTAGCAAACCTCTACAATTCAAGAGTACCAAATTAGGTTTGAGAAGCTATCCTACCATGCTCATGATTGGACTGATAAAAAGGGGAGGTTAAGTCACGGCAACCTCGTAACATAGCTGCTGCAATTTCTTTCGCATGAATACAAGACGAACGGTTCAACCAAGATGCTTGGAGGATGAGGACCACTCCTAGACCCATGGCTTATAAACCTCCTTCTGTTCCCACCTATCCTTTGTTGCCAAAAAAATTGACAAAAGAAGAACTACGCGACAGATCGACAAAGGGTCTTTGTTGGCATTGCGACGAACCATGAAGCCGTAACCATCGCTGCAAAAAGGGGTGCCTCTTACTGATTGAACCCATTGAAGATATGGAGGAGGAAGTCCAGGAGCATGAGAAAGAGGTCACAAATGAAGAATAGCAGTGGATTGATATTATGATGCATGCTCTTACTGGATATGCAAACCCGCAGACGATGAAAGTGGGAGGACTTCTAAAGCAACAACTGATTACCATTCTTATTTGACACCGGGAGCACTAATAATTTTATGAGTAGCAAGGTTGCTATCTGGATGGCCTTACCTATTGAGGATTGCAATACGGTTGATGTTAAATTCGTCGATGGATGAATTTTAAAGTGTGATCATAGGTGCCCGCAGGTGAAACTACTATTACAGGATCAAGATATGATTGCAAATTTTTTCTTCCTCCCTCTTGATGATTGTGAGGCTATGCTTGGCACCGAATGGCTAACGACATAAGGTGATATTTTCTGAAATTTTTTGAGATTAATCATGAAGTTTTGCAGCTAGCGAAAATAGGTGGTACTGCACGACAAATGAGGGAGCGACATATCAACGATTTGCACATGGCGAATGAGAAAGTATCGCACAAAACATGCAGCGGTTTCTTGGTACAACTAAAACAACAACCCAAGGGGGAGGCAACCAAAGTTGAAGACCCAAATCTACTTCCCTTGCTTGCTGAATTTTCAGATGTATTTGACGAACCGCATAGCCTACCTCCTAGCCACTAGCATGATCATCATCTCTCGATTCTTTTGGGCAAACCTCCATTAAACACTTGGCCATGTCAGTATCCTCATCTTCAGAAAGATAAAATAAAAAAGATTGTAAAGGATATGCTCAAAACAGGAGTCATTTGGCTAAGTTACAAACCCTACTCTTCATCGGTGCTCCTCAAACGAAAGAAGGACAGAACGTGGCGAATGTGCATCAACCATAAGAGCCTAAAATATTTTATGGAGTAAAAGATATCCTTCCCTGAACAACAAAAATGGGTAACAAAGCTTCTTAGGTATGATTGTGAAAAAGAAAAAAAGAATGTTGTTGCAGATATGCTTCCACGACTACGTTTCACCTCCGACCAGCAATTTCCTTGAGGACATTAGGAGAGAAATACAAGATGATCCAAAACTAGCAAGATCATAAAGAAATTAAGGAAAAACCAAGTTCTATGGCTCATTACAGTTGGGACTCAAAAGACCTACAATATAAGGGATGTATTGTGCCTGTGCCAAATTCTAGTTGCATAAAAACCATCCTTCAAGAGATGCATTCCACACCCGTGGCTGGCTGAGTTCCTTAGAACCTATAAGAGAATTAAGCAAAAATTTTATTGGGAAGGGATGAAAAATATTATTGCTAAATTTGTGGCACAATGTGATGTATGCCAACGACATAAAGGCGAAACAGTGGCAAGCCCCGAAAAGCTATAACCTTTACCCATCCCGGACTCAATATGGACCGATATGTCAATGGACTTCATTGAAGGACTACCCTCATCATAAGGAAAAGGTACGAGTCTTGTTATTGTTGATCACCTTACAAAGTATGCTCACTTCTGTGCAGTTCGTAATCCCTACACTACTTCTAGCATTGCCCAAATCTTCATGAAAAATATTATAAAATTACATGGGATGTTGAGATCTATTGTAACTGATCATGATAGGGTCTTCACAAGCAAATTCTGGATAGAATTATTCCAGATGTTGGGTACTAAATTGAAGATGAACATAGGATATCACCCACAAACTGACGACCAGACTGAAGTGGTGAACAGATGTCTAGAGACATACCTCAGATGCTTCACCAGGGACCGATCAAAAGAGTGGACAAAGTGGCTCCCTTGGGCTGAGTAGTGGTATAACACAACTTATCATTCATCCACGAAAATTACACCCTATGAGGCTATATATGGTCGACCTCCTCCTGTAATCCCAAAATATGTATTGGGCACCTCTAAAGTAGAACAAGTAGACAGAGAACTACAGGACAGAGACAAAATACTAAAGCTATTAAAAAGCAATCTCACTACAGCTCAAGCAAGGATGAAACAACAATATGATCAACACATAGGTGAAAGAGAATTTTTCATGGGAGACTACGTATTTCTATGGCTCTAGCCATACAAGCAAACATCAGTCCAGACCAGAGCATCCATGAAGCTATCACCTCGGTTCTATGGACCCTACCAGATTATGGAGCGCATCGGGGTAGTAGCATATAGATTAGACATACTCGTCAATTCTCGAATCCATCCAGTCTTTCATTTGTCATGTATGAAGCTCAAATTAGGACAAAACGAGATAGTTCAAAGACATCTACCTAATATGACTATCCAAGGAGATAGTTCAAAGACATCTACCTAATATGACTATCCAAGGAGAGCTCCAGACTTAGTCGAGTGCCATTATTAATCGTAGGATCATGACACGATGATGGTAACCTACTACTGAAGTGCTAACATAGTGGGTGAACCTTCTAGAAGAAGAGGCCATTTGGGAAAATTATGATGATTTAAAAATTAAATTTTCAGAATTCATGGAGCATCAACCTCGAGGACAAGGCTAAATTGAAAAGGGCAAGCCTATTAGGACTCTAGCTAGGGGAGTCCTAATTTAGATTCATTAAAGAGGGCAATCATATAAAATCTAAGGGCATTCATATAAATCCTATCTAGCCGATCCCTATTAAGGAAAGTAAAGAGGCCGGCTAGGTTAGGATTAGTTGAGGATGATATTTCAAGAGAGAGTAAGATGCATGTTACCTTAATTAACCATCCCTTATCCTAGTTAAAGAGGGGGTTAGTTAAGGAGGGGATTAAGTTAGAATAGGATTAGGAAATAATAAAGCAACCAACCACCCCTAGATGGGTCGGTTGGAGGTTGGACTTAGAGTTGCATTAGGAGTTGCTTTAGGAGTTGGTTAGGAGTAGAAGTCTTGAAGTAGGAGTCCTCTTAGGAATTAGCGTTAGAAGGCCTATAAATAGTCTTGTAATCCTCCATTTTTTAATTATGAATAGAAGAGTATTTTCTATAGCCTTTGAGCAATAATTTGGAGGAGGGAATCCCTATAGAGTTCCAAGGAAGTCGATCCCCTATAGTGAACACACCTAAGCTTAGAATCCAATAGGGTTCTAACAATGTCACCCTAATTAATCACCCCCTTATCCTAGTTAAAGAGGGGTTGGTTGAGGAGGGGTTAAGTTAGAATAGGATTAGGATTAGTTTGGCGGTTGCTTCATAGAGTTGAAGTTAGAGTTGTTGGAAGTAGGAGTTTCTTCTTAGAGTTGAAGTCGGAGTTGTTATGAGTTTTAGGAGTACGAGTCTTAAGTAGGAATCCTATTAGGAATTGAGGTTTATAAGCCCTATAAATAGCCTTGTATTCTCCCCTCTTTCATCATTAATAGATCAATTTTATTTCAGCCATAGTGCAGGAAAACCAAGGAGGAGGAACCCCTATAGAGTTCCAAGGAGACCGATTCCCTATATAGATCACCCCAAGCATAGAATCTGCAAGTAACATCATAATTATAATGGTAGTTAGCATCATGTAGGTCTAACTATTATAGAAGAAAGTGAGTTACAACCAGATGATGGGCCAAGATTAAGCTTGGGCATCGGGCCGAGTTCGAATGATGCAGTGGGACCTTATTGGGAGTTCGCTATGAGATTCGCCGAAGGGATCGAGAAGCTCGCTGGGAATACACCGAGAGATTGCTAGAAGAAGACCATGAGACTCATTACAAGAATGTTGGAGGCTACCATATTAGCGGGAGTTAGGTCTTGGTTAAGCTTAATATTGGGAAACCTCAGCGGGTGCATCACATGCGCAGCGAAAATTAAAACAAAAACTGGTTTCCCACGTAGATCAAATTGTCATGCAAAATATTAGGGTCGTGAGAAAAATGTAAAAATTGATAAAACAATGATGTGTAAGAGATTGATTTTACCTAGGGAGATTGTATATCCTTGTATTTCTAGATCCGGATGGAGAGGATGAAGGAGGTCAAGCGTCCTCTTGTCTAGCGGTATCCACATGATGGATCTCTATAGCGAAACTCCTCCAATCTGATCTCGCAACTCTTGCGCAGAGGGAGGGAGGAGAATAGGAGGTGATGGCAAAAGCTGCAGTCTATCAACCATGAGTCTCCCCACTTATTTATAGAGAGCCACCAAAAACCTTAGGGCTCTTACCTTAGTGGGTATTGGATCTCCATCCAATAACCTACTAACCTTGCATTATTGGATCTCTATCCAATAATCTCCTTAGGCCTCTAATTGGGCCTTAAGCAAGGAGCCCATCAGCATAGGGTCTCATCTAATGAGAATAGGGGGGAATTGGATCTTCATCCAATCCTCTATTAGCTGAAGTATCCACCATATTGTCACGACAATAAAGTAAATAAGGTGTTCGAGGAAATGCTCGTGTTTGTTTGTGTCCTTCAGTTTAGGTACATATCTTGTACAGCAAGAAGCGGGCTTGCAGTAGGCTTAGCAGCCCTAGTTTGATTTGCCTTATAGCCAAGTTTGGCTTGTAAATACAAGTGTATCTTATAAGCACTTGTGGAGACTTCGGTCTGTAATGGACCATTATCTTTTGTGTGCAACCTCTCTGAGTTTGTAATATCCATGGGTGTAATTTGTATTTGGCTTTATAAAGTGTTTGCTTAAGCAGTTGCTTGTGGATCCTATGAGAATTACTTCTTCTGGCCCATTTTCTCTTTTGTAAGTCTAAGGGACTCTAGGAGATCTCGGGGAGGGCTGACCTTTGCGGACGGACACGCATGGGTGCCGCATGACTTAGGCAAAATAAGCTAAGCCCGTGACAATGTGGTATCAGAGCGGGACAAGCATACGCAGAAACACTTGCCATACAAACGTGGGGGGACCTAGCTGGGCTGTATGGAGGATAGCCAACATGCGCAACCGTTTGGGGGAAACGGACATTGAGATGTAGAGAAAGGAGTCGCTTAGAGGAGCAAACATCTAGGTTTGGCATTCAGAGGAATTGCCAACCCTTTGCGCAAGAGGCACCATAAGGACAAGCAAGCAAAGAAGAATGCATAGCGCACAAAGATTGGGATGGTTGAGTTCGAGCTATAGCTCGACGTTGGCAACCAAACTTGACGATGCTCAAGGCTAAATGGGGTGCTTGGTGAAAGATGAGATTGTACAAAGTGGGAGGTATTGCATAACAACCGAAAGAGTTATACAAAGCTCACAAAGGTTAGGGGAATTGCTAACTCGAAGGATTTAGAACTCATGCAAGGGCTTATACATGGATGACAGAGTGTTCGTGACTATTCCAAGGTGCGATCGGAACTCGGCGCCATGGAGCATCAGAACTTTCTCTTCGACATGGAAAGGATACGTCCATAGGCGGCTGAAATGTACAATAAGTTCAACACATTGCTAGACCTTGAAGGGTGTAGTGGAGACTGTATTGGCGAAGGGTCGCAATCTAACAAGTGCATTTGTGGGGGCAGAATACGGCACAAGTTGTTCAGCAAGATGGAGTAGTCCAAAGGGGATTGTGGTCTCTAAAACTCCCAATGGGAAGTATGTAAAGAGAAAAGTTGCTCCAGTATGACAGATATTCAGGAGGGATAAGTCCTAGTTCTCTAGTGGGAGAATCATGTACAATGAACTACACATATTGAGGAAGAGTTCCTCAAGGCTTTGCTTTATCTTCATAAAGCTCAACGAACCGAGTGAGCGACGAAGAGTCATCACATGATCTCGAATAAGGTATGTATTGGGGAATACATTTCGAGATCAAATGAGGGAGCAATCCAAGGCAACATCAGATAAAGGCATACTTAGAGTCGATGCAAAAAACGAACTCAATGGAGGGCTGACCCATGGAATGGTGGACGCGAGGGCCACTATCGACTTAATGCAAATCGAGGAGCGGAGCAACTTATATGAAACTTAGTGAAGTATCCAAGCCGTATAAAGGGAGTCGACATAGAAGATGAAACATGGAGCGGAGGCACGGAGCTTTCCTTGGACGGAGGTCAAGGGCATGAACTCTTGTAGAGGCAAGAGTGAGATCATGTCGTTCTATGGGTTCTTTATTCTGATGGGACAGACTTATTTTGCATGGTGCCAAAGATGAAGGGAGCTTCGAGGCACATGCAAGCTACCTCATAGATGCATTTGACGGAGTAACTAAGGTAATTCAACTTGCGAAGGTAAAGTTGGGATTAAGAGACCTTAGCATGGGGCAAGAGGATGCAGAGGTGGGTACTCTTAAAGAATATATCATAGTGTTGCCATTTGAGTTGTCAGGAACAAGTGGTGCATAACAGAGATTGTGCTGGTAGGGGATAGAGGCCCAGGATCCAAACAATGGTGCACTAATTCTAGCGAAGTCATAGGGACTTTATGAGCTACTAGGCGACACACTGTCCTAAAGCTATGCTTTATCCAGGTGTGACCCAAGAGTGGGTGGACGAAGGTGAAGTGCCAAGGGAGCGAACTAAAAATCGGAGATGGCGGAGGCCCTACGATGTGTTGGCAGAGGCCACACGTGGAGAAGTTGTAGTCTGAGTTCATCACACAAGAATCTGTATGCAATGGAGATGTCACCAGGAAGTGACATGGTGCAGCGGATCGTGGTGAAATAGTTCGTGGCAATGCAATACAAGTAATCTTGTCCCATGAGGGATAATATCATGCGGAGGTATGATCAGGAGTTACTGGGAGCTCCACTTTGGTGTACGATACAACAAGAATAAGGGCTATAGATTCAAGGAGTGAATGTCATAGTACCACAGAGGCGGGTCTTCGTGTATGCATCGAAGCTTGCATTATATGAAAGCCTTAGTCATCAGCATATGGGGGTTATATACCACCAAGGAAGAAGTCCAAGTGCAAGTACCAGTGAGTCCCATGGTGGGGGACATGATCATGTGGATGATCAGAAGCTATTGGGAGCTCCACTTTAGTGAACAATGCAATGGCAAAAACAACTGTGGATTCAAGGAGTGAATGTCATAGTTGTAACACCCCTCATTTCCGAATTTTCGTATAAATTTCTGGTGATAATGTAAGCATTCATTTTAAATTGATAAAAGAAATAGAGTATGAATCAGAGGTAACTTATTTGTAAGATTTGGGTGATCTGTTCAAAAAAAAAAAAAAAAAGAATCTGAGGACCTATATGTAAACCCTGAGGACCTAATCCTAAATGTACTAAATGCAAGGACTAAATTACAAAATATATAAAATGACAAATTCCACCGTTTAAGCCTCTCTGCCTTCATTCTTAAGGAAGCAGAGAAGGCAGCTGCGTGGATGATCAGGGAAAAAAAAAAAACAAAGAAAGAAAGAAAGAAAGAAGAAGAAGAAGAAGAAGAAGAAGAAGAAGAAGAAGAAGAAAATTGGGGCTTTAAGGGTTCTTGCTCAAATCTTTTCACTTGGGGTCAAAATTATCAAAGGCAAGTGTTCTAACCCCATCCTACAGAATCTTTAGTCTCTGTTTTTATGTGGATTCAAAATAAATTGAAGGTTTTCTACTTAGAAACTGATATGTCTCTCTTTGGACATAGAACCATGGATTCTGAAGTTTTTCGGTAAACTGACCCCTATACACTGTTTCAGCTACAAGTTTCAGTACAAAATGTGAATTTAGGCAAGAACTATTTTGTTTGAAATTAGACTCTTATATCTTCCTTTTGACACTAATTTTGTAGATTTTGGACACCGAATACTTACCCAAACATCTGTTTCAAATGAGCCTATACACGCTGTAAAACAGGGTTCAAGATTTCTGACCTGTCAATACTAAAATGCCTATAACTCCCTGTTGAAAACTCTAATTTGTACCAAACTGATTTTATTTGAAACTAGACTTGAACATCTTTCTTTTGACATATAGTTTGAAAATTTTGGAATTCAATTGCCTACCCTATTATCTGTTGAATCCGACCCTATAAATTCTGCAAAACAGTGATTGTGTTTTTGCCCTTGGGTTACCAAATCAAAAGTAACTCCGTGTTGGGAACCCTGTTTCATACGAAATTTGTTCCATCAAAATATAGATTGATATATAGTTCGACCACAGCTTTCTTATGGGTATTGGAGCATAATTGATATTCTGAAATATTTGTTTGCTGTGCCACTGGGATTCTGTCCGAAATCGAGCTTTGGTCGATTTCGCGTATTCTGTTCCATTCTTTTGGATATTTGAATTCGTCTAACCTTCTTATTGGAATTGAGCTAAATATGATTGCTTGGAATCCCTGTACACTCTTGTTTTTATTTCATTCCAAATCTGAATATATTTGTGAGAGATTTATTCTTTGTTTCGTATTGTCTCGAAAAGGCACATGCACGTTTTGTTGTTCCGCGTGTGCTTCCAACATATGCTACTTATTGTTAAAACTGCCCTCTTGTACTCTGGTGTGTGGGATTATCTGGACCTTTACCAGAAATGGTAAAGGGTATGCGCTTATTGCCCGCTATGTGGGGTCCCGCTCTGTGGGATATTCTGGACCTTTACCAGAAATGGTAAAGGGTATGTGCTTAGAGCCTGCGATGCTCTGCCGGCCCCCTCTGACTTCACCTAGACGTGGGTGGATGGAGCTCCCAGACGTGGGAGACATTTGTCAGGTGGTCATTCAGAAATGGATGGATCACATTCTGATTGAGATCCCACTACACCTTCTATATGTTTGATATGACATCCAGAGTTTTGGTGAGTTATTTCTATTCATGCTCTGGATAAGAATGATATGATTGCGACGTCAAGGATGACGTTTGAGCTTCTGTACGATATTTGTTTTTGATATGCTCTGAAATGCTTCATTCACTGATGATTTTGCTTCGAAATATTCCATATGCCGTTGATATGTTTCGTAACATTTCGTATGCCACTGATAAGCTCCGATATGTTTCCTTTATTCTTGAGATGCTCCAATTACTCTATGCACCATCTGTCAGGAACCAAATATGTAAGATTGAAAAGACAATTATGTTTCTGCTCCTAACGATATTATGTCTACGAAATCGTATATTCTGCCTTGTAATTTGAAATTGTATCCCTTTGGAAATTGTATTATTTTGATATGGATATGTTAGTCACTTGCTGAGCTCCTTATGCTCACCCCGTTTGTTGATAAATTTTTCAGGATAGCGTATCGCTTGCTTAATTGTTAAGATTGGTGGTGGAAAGTTTAGAAGATTTTGGGCAGATCTTTGTTAGCATATGTGTTTTTGTTGTATAAGCTACTCTGCATCTTATGAAATGTGACGATGAATCTAAACCTGTGGATTTTGTGTAAGACAAAGGATCCCTCATGTATAGGATTTTGGAATGTTAAGTTAAATTCATGTAATGATATGAATTTATGGTAATCGTTGATTTGGTGACTGCATAGACTTCCCCACTTATGAGTTTATGTGTGGTTATTATTTAAAAAGTTGAGTTCAGATTATATGAATTATCGAATGATGCGTGGTATGTTTATGAACTGCACAGGGTGATGAATTTGTAGACTATAGAGGTAAAAATTTGATCTGAATGTTTTCTTAGTGACCTCAAAATGTGTGTTTAGATCCTGGATTAGTTGTGAGGAAAATTTTAAATATTGTCGATATTTTGGAGGGGCGTGACAGAGGTGGTATCAGAGCCTGATTTGAGAATCACTAAGAATATTCTCTTTTTGAGGTTTATTGACTATCATTTAGAGATTGATCAAAGAAAATATTTTTTTGATGTTTTAGGAAGCGAGGATGACGAGATCATCTGGTTCTCCTGTTGCATCTACTGCTGATCAATTGAGTGGTATCATGCGGACTTTGGAGACTATGGCACAAGTGATGCAACAACAACAACAACATGTCCATCAAGGAAGTAATGATGGAACAGAGACATCAAACCAGACGGGGTTGGGAATTGGACAGTTTAAGAAGCTTAGTCCTCCCAGTTTTAGTGGTGAGTCTGATCCAATGGTGGCAGAACGATGGATGATGCAGATAGAGAAAATATTTGATGCTTTAAATTACCCTGATGATCGAAAGGTTTTTCTTGCCACCTTTATGCTAGAAGGAGAAGCTGAACACTGGTGGAGAATGATTAAGAGGATGTCTGAAATCAAACATGAGCCAATGACATGGAAGTTATTCCAAGAAAAGTTTAACGATAAATATTTTCCAGATTGTATGAGAGAGCAAAAAGAATTGGAGTTCTTGAATCTTATCCAGGGAAGTATGACGGTTACAAAGTATGAATCTACATTCACTGAGCTCTCCAGGTTTGCCACACATATGACTGATGATGAATCTAGAAAAGCAAGAAGGTTTGAAAGGGGATTATGGCCAGCAATAAGAAGCCGAATGTCAGCTTTAAAATTACGAACATATGCTGATACGGTAGAAAGAGCTTTGAAAATTGAAAGAGATATGGAGGAAATTCAAGAAATCATTGGTAAGAACAAAAGGGACAAATTTACTAGCAAAAGCAGGAGAGAAAATGAATATGAAGCTAGTAACAAGAGGTTTAAGACATCTGGATTTGAGAAAAGGAAACCATTGGGGAGGACACAGTTATGTGCAAAATATGGATTAAATCATGAAACAAGTCAGTGTTTTCGGGTGACTGGAGCATGTTTTGGTTGTGGAAAGCTAGATCATCAATTAAGAGATTGCCCACTGAAAAGGAAGAAAGAGCCACTGTCTCCTAGACCCTCAGCCCATGCTAGAGTGTACGCTATCACTGAACAAGATTCTAAGGCTTCCAAATCAGTGGTGGAAGGTATTCTTCATGTTTCTAAAAGAAATGTAAAAGTTTTGTTTGATCCCGGCTCCAACTTATCGTTTGTTTCACAATACTTTGCTTGTCACTTGGATATTCTACCTAAACCCCTGGATTATATGTTATATGTAACAACTGCTGTTGGAGATTCATTGGCAACAAACTTGGTCTACCCATCTTGTTTGATCTCTATTGGAGACCGCGAACTCCTTGCTGATTTGATTCTCCTAGAGATCCAGGGCTTTGATATTATACTTGGCATGGATTGGTTATCTTCTCATCACGCTAGTATTGATTGTTACAAAAAAATAATTACTTTCTGCATACCAGATCAACCTATATTTTTCTTTGAGGGCATTAGGCATGATTTGCCTCCTTGCTTGATATCAGCATTTCAAGTTTATCGTCTTATGCAGAAAGGTTATTTTTGTTATATGGTGTGTGTAAAGGAGCATTCAGATCAGGAAACCCACCTAGATGAAATTGTAGTGGTCAAAGAATTTCCTAATGTATTCCCAGATGACTTGCCTGGTTTACCTCTAGATAGAGAGGGTGAATTTGCTATTGATCTAGTCCCCAGTACAACCCCAATATCTAAGCCTCCCTACAGAATGGCACCACTCGAGCTAGAGGAGTTAAAGAAGCAAATACAAGAATTATTAGATAAGGGTTTCATACGACCCAGTGTATCCCCATGGGGTGCTCCGGTACTATTAGTGAAGAAGAAGGATGGAACATTGAGGCTTTATATTGATTATAGACAGTTGAATCAGGTGACCATCAAAAATAAGTATCCCATACCTAGAATTGATGATTTGTTTGATCAATTGCAGGGTGCACAAATATTCTCTAAGATTGACACGAGGTCGTTACTATCGATTGAAGATCAAGGAGGAGGATATTTCAAAACGACTTTAACTCGATATGGTCATTATGAATTCTTGGTGATGCCTTTTGGTTTGACAAATGCCCCTGCAGCTTTTATGGAACTAATGAATATGATATTTCAACCACTCTTGGATATCTGTGTAATTGTATTTATTGATGATATATTGGTGTATTCAAAGAGTAATCAGGAGCATGAGGAACACTTGAGAGATGTGTTGTCCATACTAAGAGAAAAGAAGTTGTATCAAGTTCAGCAAATGTGAATTTTGGTTGAATGAAGTTGCTTTCTTAGGCCATGTGATTTCAGGGAAGGGTATATCTGTTGATCCAAGGAAAATAGAAGCTGTAGTTGAATGGGAAGTACCAACAAATGTAACAGAAGTTAGAAGCTTCTTGGGCATGGCAGGTTATTACAGGAGATTTGTGGAGGATTCTCTCGTTGCACAACCTCTCACCAAACTCACTAAAAAGAACATGAAATTTGTATGGGGTGATGATTGTGAGCAAAGTTTTCAAGAGTTAAAAGAAGGTTGACTAGTGCCCTATTCTCACTATTCCAAGTGGTAGTGAGGGATTTGTAGTTTATATCGATGCTTCAAGAAAAGGCCTAGGATGTGTTTTGATGCGGAAGGAGAGTAATTGCTTATGCTTCTAGGCAACTTAAAGGTTATGAATTGAATTATCCGACTCATGATTTGGAGTTAGCAGCAATTATTTTTGCTCTAAAGATTTGGAGACATTATTTGTATGGTCGACAGTTTGAAATCTTCACTGATCACAAGAGTTTAAAATATATTTTCACTCAGAAAGAGTTAAACATGAGGCAGCGAAGATGGATAGAACTTCTGAAGGATTATGATTGTGCCATCCGTTATCACCCGGGCAAAGCCAATGTTGTGATGCACTTAGTAGGAAATCTACAAGTTTTATGGCTAGTCTGGTCGTGAAGCAATGGAAGTTATTAGAAGAAAATTTTGATTTGAAAGCTTTGAGGAAAGAGCAAGACTCGATGATATTGATGGCCTCCATTCAAGTGCAATCTGATCTTATTCAACAAATTAAGGAAGCACAATTACGAGATCCACATTTAATCTACTTGAGGAATGAAGTAGAAAAGGAATTGAAGCCACAATTTCAAGTTTCAAAGGATGACCTATTGAGATTTGGGGAGAGAGTATGTGTACCAAATGAACCAGATATCAAGAATCAAATCCTAAAGGAAAGTCATACTTCAAAGTACACCATACATCCTGGGAGCACTAAGATGTATAGAGATCTTCAAAGTCATTATTGGTGGGAAGGCATGAAGAAGGAAATTGCAATGTATGTTTCAAAATGTTTGACTTGTCAGCAAATCAAAGTAGAACACCAAAGACCTGGAGGGTTGTTGCAACCTTTAGATATCCCTGAATGGAAATGGGAATGTATTACTATGGATTTTGTTTCAGGATTACCCAGAACCTCTAGGAAGCATGATGCTATTTGGGTTATCATTGATAGGTTAACAAAATCTGCACACTTCCTACCGATTAATATGACTTATTCGCTTGATAAACTTGCAGATTTATATGTCAATGAAATAGTAAGACTTCATGGTATTCTAATGGAGATCATCTCTGATAGAGACTCCAGATTTCTCTCTAGATTCTGGAGAAGATTGCAGGAGTCGATGGGCACTAAAGTTAAGTTTAGTACTGCATATCATCCTCAGACTGATGGTCAGTCAGAAAGAACAATTCAAACACTTGAGGATTTGCTTAGAGCCTATGTTATGGATTGGAAAGGTGAATGGGATAAGGATATTTCACTTGTTGAGTTCACGTATAATAATAGTTATCATTCAAGTATTCAGATGGCTCCTTATGAAGCTTTATATGGGCGAAAGTGCATAACACCTATATGTTGGGAGGAAGTTGGTGACAGAAAGCTGTTAGCATAAGACAAGGTACAAGATACTACCGAGAAAATTCAAGTTATAAGGAAAAGGTTAAAGACTGCTCAGAGTCGTCAAAAGAGTTATGCCGACAATAGAAGATGAGATATTGAGTTTGAAATCGGAGATTTTGTATTCTTAAAAGTCTCCCCTTCCAAAGGCATTATAAGGTTTGGGAAGAAAGGAAAATTAAGCCCAAGATTTATTGGACCTTTTGAGGTTCTTAAGAGGGTTGGTTCTGTCGCATACAGGATTGCCTTGCCACCAGCATTGTGCCATGTCCATGATATATTTCATGTCTCGATGATTAGAAAGTATATATATGACCCTTCTCACATCATTAAGTATGAGCTGGTGGAGATCGATAAAGATTTATCTTATGTGGAAGAGCCTATTCAGATTGTTGATAAGAAAGAAAAAGTCCTAAGGAATCGGGTCATCCCACTGGTTCAAGTAAATTGGAGACATCATTCTGGAGAGGAGACAACTTGGGAGCTAGAGGAGGAAATGAAAAAGGTGTATCCCAGTCTTTTCATCGATAGAGGAACGATAAATTTAGAGGACTAAATTTTTCTTTTAAGGGGGAGAGAGTGTAACACCCCTCATTTCCGAATTTTCGTATAAATTTCTGGTGATAATGTAAGCATTCATTTTAAATTGACAAAAGAAATAGAGTATGAATCAGAGGTAACTTATTTGTAAGATTTGGGTGATCTGTTCAAAAAAAAAAAAAAAGAAAGAATCTGAGGACCTATATGTAAACCCTGAGGACCTAATCCTAAATGTACTAAATGCAAGGACTAAATTACAAAATATATAAAATAACAAATTCCACCGTTTAAGCCTCTCTGCCTTCGTTCTTAAGGAAGCAGAGAAGGCAGCTGCGTGGATGATCAGGGAAAAAAAAAAAAGAAAGAAAGAAAGAAAGAAGAAGAAAGAAGAAGAAGAAGAAGAAGAAGAAGAAAATTGGGGCTTTAAGGGTTCTTGCTCAAATCTTTTCACTTAGGGTCAAAATTATCAAAGGCAAGTGTTCTAACCCCATCCTACAGAATCTTTAGTCTCTGTTTTTATGTGGATTCAAAATAAATTGAAGGTTTTCTACTTAGAAACTGATATGTCTCTCTTTGGACATAGAACCATGGATTCTGAAGTTTTTCGGTAAACTGACCCCTATACACTATTTCAGCTACAAGTTTTAGTACAAAATGTGAATTCAGGCAAAAACTATTTTGTTTGAAATTAGACTCTTATATCTTCCTTTTGACACTGATTTTGTAGATTTTGGACACCGAATACTTACCCAAACATCTGTTTCAAATGAGCCTATAGACGCTGTAAAACAGGGTTCAAGATTTCTGACCTATCAATACTAAAATACCTATAACTCCCTGTTGAAAATTCTGATTTGTACCAAACTGATTTTATTTGAAACTAGACTTGAAAATCTTTCTTTTGACATATAGTTTGAAAATTTTGAAATTCAATTGCCTACCCTATTATCTGTTGAATCCGACCCTATAAATTCTGCAAAACAGTGATTGTGTTTTTGCCCTTGGGTTACCAAATCAAAAGTAACTCCGTGTTGGGAACCCTGTTTCATACAAAATTTGTTCCATCAAAATATAGATTGATATATGGTTCAACCACAGCTTTCTTATGAGTATTGGAGCATAATTGATATTCTGAAATATTTGTTTGCTGTGCCACTGGGATTCTGTCCGAAATCGAGCTTTGGTCGATTTCGCGTATTCTGTTCCATTCCTTTGGATATTTGAATTCATCTAACCTTCTTATTGGAATTGAGCTAAATATGATTGCTTGGAATCCCTGTACACTCTTGTTTTTATTTCATTCCAAATCTGAATACATTTGTGAGAGATTTGTTCTTTGTTTTGTATTGTCTCGAAAAGGCACATGCACGTTTTGTTGTTCCGCGTGTGCTTCCGACATATGCTACTTATTGTTAAAACTGCCCTCTTGTACTCTGGTGTGTGGGATTGTCTGGACCTTTGCCAGAAATGGTAAAGGGTATGCACTTATTGCCCGCTATGTGGGGTCCCGCTCTGTGGGATATTCTGGACCTTTGCTAGAAATGGTAAAGGGTATGTGCTTAGAGCCTGCGATGCTCTGCCGGCCCCCTCTGACTTCACCTAGACGTGGGTGGATGGAGCTCCCAGACGTGGGAGACATTTGTCAGGTGGTCATTCAGAAATGGATGGATCACATTCTGACTGAGATCCCACTACACCTTCTATATGTTTGATATGACATCCAGAGTTTTGGTGAGTTGTTTCTGTTCATGCTCTGGATAAGAATGATATGATTGCGACGTCAAGGATGACGTTTGAGCTTCTGTACGATATTTGTTTTTCATATGCTCTGAAATGCTTCATTCACTGATGATTTTGCTTCGAAATATTCCATATGCCGTTGATATGTTTCGTAATATTTCGTATGCCACTGATAAGCTCCGATATGTTTCGTTTGTTACTGAGATGCTCCAATTACTCTATGCACCATCTGTCAGGAACCAAATATGTAAGATTGAAAAGATAATTATGTTTCTGCTCCTAACGATATTATGTCTACGAAATCGTATATTCTGCCTTGTAACCTGAAACTGTATCCCTTTGGAAATTGTATTATTTTGATATGGATATGTTAGTCACTTGCTGAGCTCCTTATGCTCACCCCGTTTGTTGATAAATTTTTCAGGATAGCGTATCGCTTGCTTAATTGTTAAGATTGGGCTGAGGCAGTGGAAAGTTTAGAAGATTTTGGGCAGATCTTTGTTAGCATATGTGTTTTTGTTGTATAAGCTACTCTGCATCTTATGAAATGTGACGATGAATCTAAACCTGTGGATTTTGTGTAAGACAAAGGATCCCTCATGTATAGGATTTTGGAATGTTAAGTTAAATTCATGTAATGATATGAATTTATGGTAATCGTTGATTTGGTGACTGCATAGACTTCCCCACTTATGAGTTTATGTGTGGTTATTATTTGAAAAGTTGAGTTCAGATTATATGAATTATCGAGTGATGCGTGGTATGTTTATGAACTGCACAGGGTGATGAATTTGTAGACTATAGAGGCGAAAATTTGATCTGAATGTTTTCTTAGTGACCTCAAAATGTGTGTTTTGATCCTGGATTAGTTGTGAGGAAAATTTTAAATATTGTCGATATTTTGGAGGGGCGTGACAATAGTACCGTAAAGGCAGGTCTTCTGTGTGTATGCATCGAAGCTTGCATTAGATGAAAGCCTTGGTCGTTAGCATATGGGGGCTGTGTACCACTGAGGGAGTAGTTAGATTGTAAGTACCAGTGAGTCCTATAGAGGGGACTTGATTATACTAAGGTATGATCAAAGCAGTTGGAGAGTTAGACTGCTTCAGTGCTCACATTCGCTTAAGGGAGCCCAGCAAATCAGAGGACAAAGCCGAGTAAGCGAACGTTGCTACCAAGGAAGCTAAGGAGAGTAGAATCGGCGCGAGCCCTGCAACAAGATGGCATAGGCCATACATGAGAGTTGTAGTCTGTCTGTCCATCGACCAAGGAGAACTACTAGGAGGACACAGTGGTGTTGAAGCAGGTGGTCGAAACAGGCGAGGAAGCGATGATGAGTCCAGTGAGGCTCAACTACCTAAAAACAAAGTGTTAGTTAGAAAGGAGGTAGACTCGAGGAGCGCCATAGTGCCACAGAGGCAGATCTACTGATCGTGAAGGAAGGGATGAAGATACAAGATAACGAATAGTAGTGCTATGGGCTTGGCAGTACCATGGTACCGCAGATGCGAGATTTCCATGGAGTCATCGATCCCTTGCTCTTATGGAGAGAGAGCATTGGTTGTAAAAGGGGCCGAGGAGGTGGAGAATGCAAAGGCAAACTCCAAGTAAGAAACTTCATAAGACCGATATCGATGGGCTTCTCATCAAGATAGTTGAAAGCGGGGGACTTCGGGTTGATGCAAGAGTGCTCGACCAAGGAACGAAGTAGGCAGTATACGGTATTGTACCTTTCTACTTAGAGGAGTAGGCAGCAAAGGTGATGGAGGAGACGGTACAATCCCAGAGGCAACCAGATCTATCAAAGACTTACTCCAAGTTGGGGTAAACTTTTTACTCTTTTCGGGCAAAACTTCTTGCATTCCAGAAGTTCAATGGCAGTGAGAAGGTGAATCACAGTAGCTAACTCAACGTAAGGAGTGCAAACACTTCAAGTGCTTTAGAAGTGTGAGCAAAGAGCGAGCGAATGTTAGTAACTAGCTCAATGCATGAAGTACAAACTCGAGGAGGTAGGCAAAATCGAGTAACCTTTGCCTTCTCAACTCAAGAGAATAGGCGAAACCGAGTACCCCAATTCTTTTAACTTGAGGTGAGCGAAGCCAAGTAACCTTACCTTCTCAACTACGAAGAGAATGGGTGAAGTCAAGTATCCCAGTTCTCTTATCTATCCAGCAGAGGAACCCTGCATAAGTTTAGTGACCCTTCAAAGAAAGCTTTTGGAAGACAATAGTTATCGAATCCTCACCATTGGTGATCAGTACTACTGAGAGTAAATTTTTCACTTCATTTTCTAATTAACTAATCGAAAGTAGGAGTGATGTGAACATACTTGGAAGTGACAACTAATAGTGGAAGAAGGTTCAATGGGCAAACATTATGGAGGAAGGACCTTAAAAACTTCAAAGTCTGCGAGGCGATGCTCGTTAAAGCTCTAGTAAGCATCCACCTAGTTCAAGCAATATGAGTATACTACGATACTGGCACATAATAAGGCAGGTCTTTTCCTTCATCAAAGGGATTCGCGAGAACCAACAAGGATCAGCACAACTCAGCCAACCCAACACTAGATTCAGTCATTGGTGAGTTGAAGTAGTATGGCGGATCAGAGTTCGACTACTCAACAACGGTTGAGAGCCAAAGGGGTGTGTTACAACTAAAGCAGAAGATTAAAGATTTAGTAAAATACGAGGAGATGCAGTGTCTACAGTGGCTTCGATGAGGACGTCGAAAAAATAAGTGGGGGAGAATGTCATGAATAATAATGTAAACAAGGTGTTTGATGAAATGCTCGTGTTTGTCTGTGTCCTTCGGTTTAGGTACATATCTTGTACAGCAAGAAGCAGGCTTGCAGTAGGCTTAGCAGCCCTAGTTTGATTTACTTTATGGCCAAGTTTGGCTTGTAAATACAAGTGTGTCTTATAAGCACTTGTGGGGACTTCGGTCTGTAATGGACCATTATCCTTTGTGTGCAACCTCTCTGAATTTATAATGTCCATGAGTGTAATTTATATTTGGCTTTATAAAGTATTTGTTTGAGCAGTTGCTTGTGGATCCCGTGGGAATTGCTTCTTCTGGCCCATTTTCTCTTTTGTAAGTCTAAGGGACTCTAGGAGATCTCAGGGAGGGCTAACCTTTGTGGACGGACATGCATGGGTGTCGCACGGCTTAGATAAAATTAGCTAAGCTGGTGACAATATGTGTGTGACCCTCTAGGCCCGATACCGAGTTGACCGTGAGTCACTCCCATCAAAACTCCTTCTGATATAGTAAATTATTATCCCCATAATAATTCACTCGACTCATCGACTATGGACATACTACGCCACAGTTACCGTGTATCTATAATTCCTCATCCAACTAATATCCCAGAGACCATATATTGGACATGGTACTGTTAGGTCATATACGAAATTAGTTTGTCTTGCTCTAATCGGATTCTACCGAAGAACTCTTTCTCTCTCAATCTGAATGACCTTGGCCACTGATTTGTCTGAACAAGCACATATGATATATTCCTCTCACGATATCAAGGATCCTCTATTGACACTCAATTATCTTCGTAAGGTTGGCTACAAATCCCGATAACCAGTTATACTAGATCTGGAGCTTTCTAAACCTATAAGTCTGGTGTCAAAAAAAGGAGTACTCATACAAGGCATTCTTGGTGTCTCAAGTCTATGGACCATATACATAATTGGGACTATGGAATCATTGTCTAACATTAGGTATCATTAACCATATAGTATTCCATAAGTGGATCAATCAGTGAACTCATTCTCTAATGAGCACCTGTACTATATCCTTAGTGTCTCCATATAAGTGGCTATGAGACCAACCGCCTCCATCATATAGATGGGTATATAGTACACTGGTCTATCCGGTTATCTCGATGTCCCTCTCGAGTAGCTTATGACTGAGATTATTTAGGATCTGTATTTAAAGGTGAATCGATCTCATTATCATGATCTCATCACGATCCGATTCCCATTGCACAGAACCAAGGATATCATAATATATATGCAACAAATAATGTAATATAAGAATATACCAATATTAATCATAAGCAAAAAGATTATGTAGTGTGTCACACGTGTCATCACTCACATGATTGGCTTGCAGGGCACCTGTAACTAGTAATCTCCCACTTGACCAAAAGCCAATCACCTATGTGTCTGATCCTCATTAGACCCCTGTGATGCTCAAATCTAATATGAGCCAATGGCTTCGTCAGTGGATCTGCAATGTTATCTTCGGATAGAACTCTTTCATTGCTATATTTTTCGGGTCATAATCACTCTAATCAGATGGAACCTCCTCAGAACAATTATGATGATACCTAGGTTCCCTTGTTAGAGTTATTACCCTGTCGCTATCATAATATATGAGAGTTAACTCCATGCTTCTTGGTATGACTCTCAAATCCTTGATGAACTTCTTCATCCACACCCCTTCCTTTGCTGTTTCTACTACAGTAATGTGTTCTGCCTCTATGGCCGAGTCAGTAGTAGTATCTTGCATGGAACTCTTTCAGCTTACTGCTCCTCCATTCGGGGTGAAAACAAACCTTGAATTTAACTTGCTATCATCAATGTCAAACTGAAAACTCGAGTCTGTGTAGCCCTCAACCTAGAGGCTACCTTCTCCATATACTAGTAAAAGATCCGTAATCCTTCTCAAGTACTTAAGGATACACTTTATTGCCTTCCAGTATTCTAAATCTGGATCTGCCTGATACCTGCTCCTGACACTCAAAGCATGTGTTATATCAGGTCTAGTATATAGCAACGCATATATGATAAACTCTATCGTTGAGGCATAAGGTATCTTATCCATGTCTGCCCTTTCTTCAGGAGTCTTTGGGGACATACTCTTAGAAAGTGATATTCTATGTTGTATCGATATGAGACCTCTCTTGGAATTCTCCATACCAAACTTTTTGATAATGGAATCTATATACCTAGACTGAGACAAGCTAAGCATCCTTTTGGATCTATCTCTATAGAGCTGGATCCCCAAAATATAGGATGCTTCCCCTAAGTCTTTTATGGAGAAGTTTCTGGACAACTAAGCCTGTGGAGAGCATTCCTACATCATTCCCAACGATTAGGATGTCATCCACATAGAGCATCAAGAAGGTGATATCACTTTCACTTACGTTCCTGTACACACAAGGCTCATATTCATTCTTAATGAATTTATAAGATCTAATCACCTCATCAAATCTTATGTTCCAACTTTGGGAAGCTTGCTTCAATCCATAAATGGATCTAAGCAACCTGCACACTTTATCTGGACTCTCTTTGGATACGAATCCCTCTAGTTGTATCATATACACCTCCTCCTTGAGGTTGCCATTGAAGAATGCTATTTTGACATCCATCTACCAGATCTCATAGTCATAGTATACTGCAATAGCTAAAATAATTCTAATGGACTTAAGCATTGCTATAGGTGAAAAGGTTTTATCATAATCAACTCATTATCTTTGATGATATCCTTTAGCTACCAGCCTTGCTTTATAGGTCTCTACCTTTCCATCCACTCCGATCTTCTTCTTGAAGATCCATTTCCAATTGATAGGTACAATACTCTCACATGCATCCACAAGGTTCCAAACCTTGTTAGAGTACATGAAATCCATCTCAAAATTCATGGCTTCTTGCCACTTCTTGGAGTCTATACTCATAATAGCCTCCTCATATGTTTGAGGATCAACATCCTGAGAGTCATCTCTACTGATACGTCCCACATATCTTTCAGGAGGGTGAGATACTCTACTAGACCTACGTAAAATTAGAATTTGTGTGTTAGGTATTTAAATAGACTTGGGCTTTGAAATGGTGCTTAAGTTATGTTCTCCAACCTCGCTCAATTATATCTCACTCCTACTGTTTCTACCAAGAATGTGTTCCTTCTCAAGGAACACAGCTCTATTGGCAATAAAGACCTTTCGGTCCTCAAGATGATAGAAAAAATACCCACAAGTTTCTTTTGGGTATCCTATGAATATGCATTATTCTGTCCTTGATTCCAACTTATCGGGGTTGTGTCTTCTAATATGGGCAGGATAGTCCCAAATCTTAATAACTTAAGATCGAGCTTCTTTCCTTTCCATATCTCATATGGTATAGACACTACTGACTTTGATATAACTCTGTTCAAAAGGTAAGCTGCAGTCTCTAGGGCGTACCCCAGAATGAGATGGATGGGTAGGTCAGCGAAACTCATCATGGACCGCACCATGTCTAACAGCGTGTGATTCCTCCTTTTTGATATACCATTGAGCTGAGGTGTATAAGGAGGTGTCCATTGGGATAGAATCCCATTGTCCCTGAGGAAATGGGTGAACTCCGTACTCAAGTACTCTCCTCTTCGATCTGATTGAAAAGTCTTAGTACTCTTTCCAATTTGGTTCTCTACCTCATTCTTATATTCCCTGAATTTCTCGAAGGTCTCAAATTTATACTTCATTAAGTACACATGTCCATACCTAGAGAAATTATCGGTGAATGTAATGAAGTATGAGTAACCACATATAGCTTGAGTCGACATGGGACCACATACATCACTATATATGAGTTCCACTAAAGGGAGAGTTGGTCATTTTCTCATGAAGGTTCGTAAGTTGCATATGTCTCATATCAAATAGATCTAAGTATTCATCTTTCAGTAAATTTTGAATCCTTCCCTTATGTATATGACCTAGGCTACAATGTCTGTCATAGGTATGCATTATTCACCTCATCTCTTTTCCTCTTAGACATATTTATATTCATGATATGTAGAGAAGTGTCTAACACATATAAGTCATTTATAAGGGTCCCTATAGTGATGATCTCATCATCCATAATTATTGAACAACTATTATTCTCAAAAATTAATTTATATCCACTAATTATCAAACAAAAGATAAAAATAATATTTTTGATAATAGAGGGAACAAAATAGCATGCATCCAATGTAATAATAACTCCACTAAGCAGATGTAGGGTGACATCCCCAATAGCAACTGTAGTAACTCTTGCTCCATTACACTTCTTGAGGTCCATTTCACGTCTAGTCAATCTTTTAGGTCTTACCAGAAAAGATAATAAATCTGACAAGTAAAGACTGATCATGAATATACCTGAAGCTTTTCTAAGCTTCTGTTTTGCCTTCTCTATAAGGTAGTCCTTACAGTTCCTCTTCCAATGCCCGTCTTGGCTGTAGTGGAAGCACTATCCTTTGTCCTTTGTCGGGTCTCTCTTAGCAACCTTTACCTTACCTAGCCTTTCTTTGCCCTTCCCCTTCTTAAGGGTCTTTACTAGCCTTCCTTTTCCTATTGGTCTCACCAATATAAAGAACTGACTTCTCTTTCTTGATGATACTCTCAGCTCCCCTCAACATATTGAGGAGCTCAGGTAGAGTCACCTCAAACCTGTTTATATTAAAGTTAATAATGAACAGTGAAAAGGAATTTGGTAGGGACTGAAGTATAAGATCAACATACATGTTATCCTTTAGGACTATCTTTATACTTCACAAAGCGAGCAATCTCATCCTCACTTGTCCTTTCCAGCGTAGGCACAATCGTGTTAAGGACATATACAATTTTCTCTTTTGTGAGAACAATTATCAAATTGTAGAGCATTTGGACTAATGAGGTGGTTGACATCAAATATGCCACATAGGGGTTTTGCAATCGACAAATAAGATATAGCGTAAATAAATAATATACAGACTAAGTAGAAAATACTAATTAAGATATGGACTTCTATCTTAATGTACTCCCACTATTTTCCTAGCCAATAACGCGACACCCTCGACATGTGAGACGAAAGTCTCTGGCAGACTCCTAGTGGGGATTGGGATCCAATTGGCGTCTTAGTGCAACCTCGAGGGACGACCAATTACACTAAGCCCAAAAGGTAGGCAACTCTTGTCACTCACAACTCCTTGTGATTCCCGTCACGTTCGGCCTCTGAATCATCATGGTCTTGAGGGACTCAACCAACCATGATATTCAGTTAAGTCATCACCATCGTTACAAGATGAGTCTTATTTGATGATATGCCCTCGAGGGACTTGACGTAATTCTGGATGAGAGGATAGTCCTTGGAATTTTCATAATTATTAAGGGTATTATAGGAATTATATGCATGAGGACAGACCTTATAATTTTCTGAATTCATAGGGGTAGGATCATCCTTCTGTCCAAAGGATGCCCTAACCCCTCTTTCCCCCTATGGCACCGCCACTGTCGTCGTTGCCCCTGCGCAAGCGGTGGCTACCCTTACCCGCTAGCAGCCGCCCCTGCTTGTCATGGACAACAATGTAAACAAGGTGTTCGATGAAATGCTTATGTTAGTCTGTATCCTTCGGTTTAGGTACATATCTTGTACAACAAGAAGTGGGCTTGCAGTAGGCTTGGAAGCCCTAGTTTGATTTGCTTTATGGCCAAGTTTGGCTTGTAAATACAAGTGTATCTTATAAGCACTTGTGGGGACTTCGGTTCTGTAGTGGACTATTATCCTTTGTGTGCAATCTCTCTGAGTTTGTAATGTCCATGGGTGTAATTTGTATTTTGATTTTATAAAGTATTTTTCTTGAGCAGTTGCTTGTGGATCCCATGGAAATTGCTTCTTCTGGCCCGTTTTCTCTTTTTGTAAGTTTGTGGGATTTTAGGAGATCTCAGGGAGGGCTGACCTTTGCGGACGGACACGCATGGGTGCCGCACGGCTTAGGCAAAATCAGCTAAGCCCGTGACAATGTGGTATCAGAGCGGGATAACCACACGCAAAAACACTTGCCATACAAATGTGGGGGACCTAGCTAGTGTGGAGGGACCCGGCCACCGTTTGGGAGAAACGGACATTGAGATGTAGGGAAAGGAGTTGCTCAGAGGAGCGGGCATCCTGGTTTGGCATTCAAGGAATAGCCAACCCCTTTGAACGAGAGGCACCACGAGGACAAGCAAGCGAAGAAGAATGCGTAGCACACAAAGATTAGGATGGTTGAGTTTGAGCTATAGCTCGACGTTGGCAACCAAACTTGATGATGCTTAAGGCAAAGCAGGGCGCTTGGTGAAAGATGAGACCGTGCAAGGTGGGAGGTGTTGTGTAACGACCGAAAGAGTTGTGCAAAGCTCACAGAGGTGAGGGGAATTACTAACTCGAAGGATTCAGAACTCATGCATGGGCTTGTACACGGATGACGGAGTGTTCATGGCCATCCCAAGGCACGATTAGAACTCGGCGCCATGGAGCATCAGAACTTTCTCTTCAATATGGAAAGGATATGCCCGTAGGTGGCTGAAATGTGCAACAAGTTCCGCATGTTGCTAGACCTTGAAGGGTGCAGTGGAGACTATATTGGAGAAGGGTCGCAATCTAGCAAGTACATTTGTGGGGGCAGAACAAAGCTCGAGTTCAGCAAGACGGAGTAATCTAAAGGGGATGATGGTCCCCGAAACTTCCAGTGGGAAGTATGTAAAGAGAAAAGTTGCTCCAGTAGGACAGATATCCAGGAGGGATAAGTCCTAGTTCTCTAGTGGGAGAATCATGTGTAACGGATTGCACATATTGAGGAAGAGTTTCTCAAGGTTATATCTCCATAAAGCTCAACGGACCGAGTGAGCGACAAAGAGTTGTCGCATGATCTCGAAGGAGGTAATGCATTGGTGGATGCATTTCGAGATCAAGTGGGGGAGCAATCCAAGGCAACATCATATGAAGGCACACTTAGAGTCGAGGCGTCGAACTCAACAGGGTGACCGTGGAATGGTGGACGTGAGGGCCACTATCAACTCGGTCAAATCGAGGCGAGCGACTTGGGTGGAACTCGGTGAAGTATCCAAGCCGCATGAAGGGAGTCGACATAGAAGATGAAACATGGAGCGGAGGCACAGAGCTTTCCTTAGACAGAGGTCAAGGGCATGAACTCTTATAGAAGCAAGAGTGGGATCATGTCGTTCCATGGGTTCTTCATTCTAATGGGACAGACTTATTTTGCATGGTGCCAAAGATGAAGGGAGCTTCAAGGCACATGCAAGCTACCTAAGAGATGCATTTGATGGAGTAACTAAGGTGATTCAACTTGCGGAGGCAAAGTTAGGATCATGAGACCTTAGTACGGGGCAAGAGGACGCAGAGGCGGGTACTCTTGAAGAATATGCCACAGTGTTGCCATTCGAGTTGTCAAGAACAGGAGGTGCATAGCAAGATTGTGTTGGTAGGGGATAGAGGCCCAAGATCCAGACAATGGTGCATCAACTATAGCGAAGTCAGAGGACTTCAGGAGCTACTAGGCGACAGACTGTCCTAGAGCTATGCTTCGTCCAGGTGTAACCCAGGATTGGGGGGGACGAAGAGGAATTGCCAAGGGAGCGAACTAAAAATCGGAGATGGCGGAGGCCCTACGATGTGTTGGCAGAGGCCACACGTGGAGAAGTCATAGTTCGAGTTTATCACACGAGAATCTGTATGCAATGGAGATGTCACCATGAGGCGACATGGTGCAGCGGATCGTGGTGGAATAGTTCGTGGCAATGCAATATAGGCAATCTTGTCCCGTAAGGGACAAAAATCATGCGGAGGTATGATTAGGAGTTACTGGGAGCTCCACTTTGCTATACGACACAACAAGAAGAAGGGCTATGGATTCAAGGAGTGAATGTCGTAGTACCGCAGAGGCGGGTCTTCGTGTGTGCAGCAAAGCTTGCATTGGATGAAAGCCTTAGTCATCGATATGGGAGTGTACCACCGAGGAAGAAGTCCAAGTGCACGTGCAGTGAGTCCCATGGAGGGGACATGATCATGTGAATGATCGGGCTGGGAGCTCCACTTGGTGAACAATGCGGCAAGAAGGGCGTGGATTCAAGGAGTGAATGCCAGATCTGCAGGTCTTCGTGTGTATGCAAGCTTGCATCGGATGAAAGCCTTGGTCGTCGATATGCGTGTACCACCGAGAGAGTAGTCAGATTGCAAGTACCAGTGAGTCCCATGGAAGGGACTTGATTAATCGAAGCAGTTGGAGAGTTGGACTGCTTCAGTGCTCACATTCGCTTAAGGGAGCCCGGCAAGTCAGAGGACAAGGCCGAGTATACGAACGTTGCTACCAAGTAAGCTAAGGAGAACAGAATCGGCGTGAGCCCTGTAACAAGATGGTGGAGGCCATGCATGAGAGTTGCAGTCTGTCTCTCTATCGACCAAGGAGAACTACTAGGAGGACATAGTGGTGTCGAAGCAGGTGGTCGAAAGGCGAAGCAGTCCAGCGGGTCGGCTACCCAAAAGAAAAGCATCAGTTAGAGAGGAGGTGGACTCGGAGGAGCTCCACGGTGCCATAGAGGCAGATCTACCGATCGCGAAGGAAGGGATGAAGATGCAAGGTAACGGATAGTAGTGCTATGGGCTTGGCAGCGCCATGGTACCGCAGATGCGGGACTTCCGTGAAGTCATCGATCCCTTGCACTCATGAAGGGACAACATGAGAAGACAGTACATGGTATTGTACCTTTCTACTCAAGAGGAGTAGGCGGCAAAGGTGATGGAGAAGACAGTACAATCCCAAAGGCGACCAGACCTATCAAAGACTTACTCCAAGTTGGGGGACTCCAAGTTGGAGTAAACTTTTTGCTCTTTTCGGTTAAAACTTCTTGCATTCAGAAGTTCAATGGTAGTGGAAAGGTGAATCACAGTAGCTAAACTCAACGCAAGGAGTGCAACCACTTCAAGTGCTTCAGAAGTGTGAGCAAAGAGCAGGCGAATATTAGTAACCAGCTCAATACATGAAGTACAAACTCGAGGAGGCAGGCAAAATCAAGTAACCTTTGCCAAGTGAAATTGAGTAACCTTTGCCTTCTCAACTCGAGAGAATGGGCGAAACCGAGTACCCCAGTTCTCTTAACTCGAGGAGGTGAGAGAAGCCACCTTACCTTCTCAACTATGAAGAGAATGGGTGAAGTCAAGTATCTTAGTTCTCTTACTTATCCAAGCAGGGGAGCTCTGCATAAGTTCAGTGACCCTTCAAAGAAAGCTTATGGAAGACAATGGTTGTCAAATCCTCACCGTTGGTGATCAGTACTATTGAGAGTAGTTTTTTCACTTCATTTCCCAATTGACTAAGAGGGAGTGATGCGAGCATATTTGGAAGTGACAACTAACAGCGGAAGAAGGTTCAATGGGCAAACATTATGGAGAAAGGACCTTAAAAACTTTAAAGTCTGTGAGGCGATGCTCATTAAAGCTCCAACAAGCATCTACCCAGTTCAAGCAATATGAGTATCTTGTGACATAATAAGCGGTCTTTTCCTTCATCGAGGGATCCGCGAGAACCAACAAGGATCAGCACAACTCAGCCAACCCCACAGATTCAGTCATTGGTGAGTTGAAGCAACATGGCGGATTAGAGTTCGACTACTCAACAACAGCGGCGGAGAGCGGCTAGGAGCTAAAAGGGTGTGTTGCAGCCAAAGCAGAAGATTAAAGATTCAGCAGAATGCAAGGAGATGCAGCGTCTACAGTGGCTTTGATGAGGACGTCGAAGGAATAAGTGGGGGAGAATGTCACGGACAACAATGTAAACAAGGTGTTCGATGAAATGCTTGTGTCAGTCTGTATCCTTCGATTTAGGTACATATCTTGTACAACAAGAAGCGGGCTTGCAGTAGGCTTGGAAGCCCTAGTTTGATTTGCTTTATGGCTAAGTTTGGCTTGTAAATACAAGTGTGTCTTATAAGCACTTGTGGGGACTTCGGTCTGTAGTGGACCATTATCCTTTGTGTGCAACCTCTCTGAGTTTGTAATGTCCATGGGTGTAATTTGTATTTTGGCTTTATAAAGTATTTTTCTTGAGCAGTTGCTTGTGGATCCCATGGGAATTGCTTTTTCTGATCCGTTTTCTCTTTTGTAAGTCTGGGATTTTAGGAGATCTCGGGAGGGTGACCTTTGACGGACACGCATGGGTGCCGAGCTTAGGCAAAATTAGCTAAGCCCGTGACATCTTGGCGGCAGTGTTGGCGGCGGCCCTGGTGCCTTCTGTTGGCGCTTTGGTCTTTGCTCTCATTGTTGCCCACATTGTGCATGCCGGTAGTGCAGGTGGTTGCCCATGACGACGCCGTGGTACCGCTCCTTGTAGGCATCGCTAGCCTCCCTTTTGGGCTGGCCCTAGCCATAGTTGGCCACCCCCTTGCCTTGGCCGTGGGTGGCCGGCCCTGCATGGGAGCTGGCCGTGGCTGGCCAGCCCTCCTCCTTACTGCCTTCATTGCAAAAACATAGCAAGAATACGTAAAATAATTCTACGCGATTCAATCTCATCACATGTAGTTTAAACTAATCTTTTGCATGAAAACCTTGGCTCTGATATTACTGTTGGGAAACCTCAACGGATACATCACATCCGCAGCGAAAATTAAAACAAAAACTGGTTTCCCACGTAAATCAAATCATCGTCCAAAATATTAGGGTCATGAGAAAAACATAAAAACTGATAAAGTCGTGATGTGTGAGATATTGATTTTACCTAGGGAGATCATATATTCCTATATTTCCAGATCCTGATGGAGAGGATGAAGGAGGTCAAACATCTTCCTCTCTAGCGGTATCCATACGATGGATCTTGGTAATGAAACTCCTCCAATCTAATCTCGCAACTCTTGCACAGAGGGAGGGAGGAGAATAGGAGGTGGTGGCTAAAGCTACAACCTATCAACCATGAGTCTCCCCTCCTATTTATAGAAAGCCACCAAAAACCCTAGGGCTCCTGCCTTAGTGGCTATTGGATCTCTATCCAATAACCCACTAAATTTGCATTATTGGATCTTTATCTAATAATCTCCTTAGGCCTCTAATTAGGTCTTAAGCAAGGAGCCCAACAACATAGGGTCTCATCTAATGAGAATAGGGGCTAATTGGATATCCGTCCAATCCTCTATTTGCTGAAGCATCCACCATATGTGTGTGACCCTCTAGCCCCGATACCGAGCTAGTCGTGAGTCATTCTCATCAGAACTCCTTCTGATATAATGAATTATTATCCTCATAATAATTCACTCAACTCATCGACTATAGACGTACTAGGCCACTACGCCATGGTCCCCAGATGGTATAGCGGAGACCAAATCCATCGGACCTATCTGTCCACAATTCCTGTGTATCTATAATCCCTCATCCAACTAATATCCCAGAGATCGTATATTGGATATGGTACTGTCAGGTCACATACGGAATCAGTTTGTCTCGCTCTAATCAGATTCTATCGAAGAACTCTTTCTCACTCAATTTGAATGACCTTGGCCAAAGATTTGTCTAAGCAAGCACATATGAGATATTCCTCTTGTGATACTAAGAGTGGATGATCCTTTATTGACACTCAATTATCTTTATAAGGTTGGCTACCAATCCTGATAACCAATTGTACCAAATCTGGAGCTTTCCAAATATGTAAGTCTGGTGTCAAAGAAATGAGTACTCATACACGACATCCTTGGTGTCTCAAGTCTAAGGACTAGATACACAAGCGGGACTATGAAATCGCTATATGGCATTAGGTATTATTAAACATATAGCATTTCATAAGTGAATCAATCAGTGAACTCATTCTCCAATGAGCATCTATATTGTATCCTTAGTGTCCCCACCTAAGTGGCTATGAGCATTCCATAAGCGGATCAATCAATGAACTCATTTTTCCAATGAGCATCTATATTATACCCTTAATGTCCCCACACAAGTGGCTATGAGACAAGTCGCCTCCATTATCTAGATAAGTATACAGTTCACTAGTATGTCCGGTTATCTCGATGTCTCTCTTGAGTAACCTATGACCATGATCATTTAGGATCTGTGTTTAAAAATGAATCAATCTCATTATTATGATCTTATCATAATATAATTCTCATTACACAGAATAAGGACATCACAATATATATATTTAACAGAAATATAATGTGAGAATATTTTAATAATAATCATAAGCAAAAAGATCACATAGCGTGTCACACGTGCCATCACTCATGTGATTGGCTTACAGGGCACTGTAATTGGCAATGCTCAAATTCCTTCACGAGCTGGGGGAAGGAGGAGATCAAGAGTGACTTCAGGTAACTAAACCACTTACAAGCCGACCCCCGTAATGTTGTTGGGAACACCCGACACATTAAGGCATTCGACGTCCTGTATGGTGACATTTGGGCCCTAAAGGTCATATTGTGCTCTATCGGATCTGAGCTACCATTGAATGTCAGGGGGGGACTTCCTGGATACTTTGGGTGAATGGGAAATAGGCCAAGGTCAAGTCATCAGCCTCCCCCTTCAAGTGTTGGAACTCTCGCCAGACCTCATCCAAGCGTTAGTTGACCTAGAAATGTTGGGCCCTGAGTGAGTTTCGATTGAGTCAATGGATTAGGTATTCGATTCAAGTGGAACAAATTTATGGCAAGGGGATGCATTGTGCTATGTCATGGGAGACAACCCCGCTCATAGTGGCACCTCCCTTTGATAAGGGTGGTCGGAGTGGACCTATTGCTAATCCACCGAAGATTTTCCCCCAATGGCACAAGGGTGAGGGAAGGTTAAACAGGTCATTGTGAATGGGCCAATTATGGCAAAAGAGGGACAATGTTCTACATCATTCTAGTTAAAATTTGTTCCTGGTGAGTGAGGTTGATAAAGGCATTAGTGAGGACAAGTAGGTGCCTCGCGCTCAATCCTAGAAGAGAAGGATTGAGATCGTTGATCGAATATCGATAACATCCTGGTGATTGTACCAAGGTAGGAGTATCCGCCTGTATGTCATGGGCTTAGCTGATTTTGCCTAAGTCGTGCAGCACCTATGCGTGTTCGTCCGCAAAGGTCAACCCTCCCCGAGATCTTCTAGAGTCCCTTAGACTTACAAAAGAGAAAACGGGCCAGAAGAAGCAATTCCCATGGGATCCATAAGCAACTACTCAAGCAAATACTTTATAAAGCTAAATACAAATTACACCTATAGACATTACAAACTCAAAGAGGTTGCACACAAAGGAAAATGGTCCATTACAGATTGAAGTCGTCATAAGTGCTTACAAAATATACTCGTATTTACAAGCCAAAATTGACCACAAAGCAAACTAAAATAGGGTTGCTAAGTCTACTGCAAGTCCGTTACTTATTGTATAAGGTATGTACACAAACCGAAGGACACAGACAAACATGAGCATTTCATCGAACACCTTATTTATATTATTGTCTGTGACATTCTCGCCCACTTATTCCTTCGACGTCCTCGTCGAAGCCACTGTAGACGCTGCATCTCCTTGCATTCTATTGAATCTTTAATCTTCTGCTTTAGCTACAACACATCTCTTTGGCTCCCAACCGCTCTTCGCCACTGTTGTTGAGTAGTCGAACTCTGATCCACCATGCTACTTCAACTCACCAATGGTTGAATCTGGTGTGGGGTTGGCTGAGTTGTGCTGATCCTTGTTGGTTCTCGCGGATCCTTCTAATGAAGGAAAAGACTTACCTTATTATGCGCCAGTATCGTAGTATACTCATGTTGCTTGAACTGGGTGGATGCTTGTTGGAACTTTGACGAGCATCACCTTGCAGACTTTAAGGTTTTTGAGGTCCTTCCTCCATAATGTTTGTCCATTGATCCTTCTTCTATGTTTAGTTGTCACTTCCAAGTATGTTCACATCACTCCCGCTTTCGATTAGTCAATTAGGACAACTGTTGTCTTCCATAAGTCTTCTTTGAAGGGTCATTGAACTTATGCAGAGCTCCTCTACTGGATAAGTAAGAGAACTGGGATACTTGACTTCACCCTTTTTTTAGTAGTTGAGAAGACAATGTTACTTGGCTTCGCTCACCTCCTCGAGTTAAGAGAATTGAGGTACTCACTTTCGCTCATTCTCTTGAGTTGAGAAGGCAAAGGTTACTCGATTTTTCCTGCCTCCTCGAGTTTGTACTTCATGCATTAAGCTGGTTACTACTAATATTCGTCCGCTCTTTGCTCATACTTCTGAAGCACTTGAAGTGTTTGCACTCCTTACATTGAGTTAGCTACTATGATTTACCTTCCCACTACCATTGAACTTCTGGAATGCAAGAAGTTTCACTCGAAAAGAGCAAAAGTTTACCCCAACTTGGAGTCCCCCAAATTGGAGTAAGTCTTTGATAGTTTTGGTCGCCTTTGGGATTGTACCGTCTTCTCCATCACCTTTGTCGCCTACTCCTCTAAGTAGAAAGGTACAATATCACGTATTCCCTACTTCGTTCCTTGGTCGAGCACTCCTGCATCAATCCGAAGTTCCCCGCTTTTGGCTATCTTGATGAGAAGTCCATCGACACCGGTCTTATAAAGTTCCTTGGACTCTACCCTTCTACCCTGTCTTGGTACTTGGAGTTTGTCTTTGCATTCCCTACCTCCTTGGCCCCTTTTATGACCAATGCTCTCCCTCCATGAAAGCAAGGGATCAATGACTCCACAGAAGTCCCACCTCTATAGTACCATGGTGTTGCCAAGCCCATAGCCTTACTATCTGTTGCCTTGCATCTGCATCCCTTCTTTCACGATCGGTAGATCTGCCTCTACGGTACTGTGGTGCTTCTCCGAGTCCACCTTCTTTCTAATCGACGCTTTGCTTTTGGGTAGCTAAGCCCCACTAGACTCATCATCGCTTTCTTGCCCCTTTCGACCACCTGCTTCAATACCATTGTGTTCTCCTAGCAGTTTTCCTTGGTCGATGGAAAGACAGACTGCAACTCTCATATATGGCCTCTGCTATCTTGTTGCAAGGCTCGTGTCGATTCTATTCTCCTTAACTTCCTTGGTAGCAACGCTCGCTTACTCGATTTTGTCCACTGACTTATCGAGCTCCCTTAAGTGAATGTGAGCACTAAAGTAGTCCAACTCTCCAGCCGCTCCGATCATACCTTTGTATAATCAAGTCCCCTCCATGGGACTCACTAGTACTTACAATTTGACTTTTCCCTCGGTGGTACACAACCCTCATATGCTGATGACCAAGACTTTCATCTGATGCAGGCTCTGATGCACACACGAAGACCCGCCTCTGTGGTATATTCACTCATTGAATCCATAGCCCTTCTTCTTGTTGTGTCGTACACCAAAGTGAAGCTCCCAATAACTCCTGATCATACCTCTGCATGATCTTGTCCCTCACGGGACAGGATTGCCTGTATTGCATTGCCACGAAATATTCCACCATGATCCGCTGTACCATGTCACCTCCTTGTGACATCTCTATTGCATACAGATTCTCATATGATGAATTTGGACTACGACTTCTCAATGTGTGGCCTCTGCCAACACCTCGTAGGGCCTCCGCCATCTCCGATTTTTAGTTCGCTCCCTTAGCAATTCACCTTCGTCCACCCACTCTTGAGTCACACCTGGACGAAACATAGCTCTAGGATAGTTCATCGCCTAGTAGCTCATAAAGTCCCCCTGACTTTGCTAGAATTAGTGCATCATTATCTGGATCCTAGGCCTCTATCCCCTACCAGCACAATCTCTACTATACACCACTTGTTCTTGACAATTCAAATGGTAACACTGTGGTATATTTTTCAAGAGTACCCGCCTCTACATCCTCTTGCCCCGTGCTAAGGTCTCCTAATCCCAACATTGCCTCCATAAGTTGAATCACCTTAGTTACTCCGCCAAATGCATCTCTGAGATAGCTTGCATGTGCCTTGAAGCTCCCTTTATCTTTGGCACCATGCAAGATAAGTCCACCCTATCATAATAAAGAACCCATGAAACAACATGATCTCACTCTTGCCTCTACAGGAGTTCATGCCCTTGACCTCTGTCTAAGGAAAGCTCTGCTCTATGTTTCATCTTCTATGTCGACTCCCTTCATGCGACTTGGATACTTTATCAAGTTCCACCCAAGTCGCTCCGCTCATCGATTTGTATTGAATTGATAGTGGCCCTGGTGTCCACCATTCTACAGGTCAGCCCCTTGTTGAGTTCGATTTCTGTATCGACTCTAAGTATGCCTTCATATGATGTTGCCTTAGATTGCTCTCCCACTTAATCTTGAAATGCATCCACCAATGCATTACCTCATTCGAGATCATGCGATGATTTCATGTCACTCGCTCGGTCCGTTGAGCTTTATGGAGATATTACCTTGAGAAACTCTTCCTCAATATGTGTGGTCTGTTGCATATGATTCTCCTTCTAGAGAACTAAGACTTATCCCTCCTGGATATCTGTCATGTTGGAGTAACTTTCCTCTTTACATACTTCCCATTATAAGTTTTGGAGACCACCATCCCCTTTCGACTACTTCGTCTTGCTGAACAACTTATGTCTTGTTCTGCCCCCGCAAATGCACTTACTAGATTGCGACCCTTCGCCAATACAGTCTCCACAGCACCCTTCAAGGTCTAGCAATGTGCTAAACTTATTGCACATTTCAGCCGCCTATGAACGTATCCTTTCCATGTTGAAGAGAAAGTTCTAATGCTCCACAACGCCAAGTTCCCCGATCGTGCATTGGGATGGCCACGAACACTCCGTCGTTCGTGTATAAGCCCTTGTATGAGTACCGAATCATTCAAGTTAGCAATTCCCCTCACCTCTGTGAGTTTTGCATAACTCTTTCAGTCGTTACGCAACACCTCCCACTTTGCATGATCTCATCTCTCACTAAGCACCCTGCTTGCCTTGAGCACTATCAAGTTTGGTTGCTAACGTCGAGCCATAGCTCGAACTCATCCCAATCTTTGTATGCTATGCATTCTTCTTCGCTTACTTGTCCTCGTGATGCCTCTCGCGCAAAGGGGTTGGCCATTCCTCTGAATGCCAAACCTGGATGCCCGCTCCTCTGAGTGACTCCTTTCCCTATATCTCAATGTCCATTTTCTCCTAAACGGTTGTGCATGCTGGCTGTCCTCCACACAGCTTAGCTAGGTCCCCCATGTTTGTATGGCGAGTGTTTCTACTTATGCTTGTCTCGCTCTGATACCACATTGTCATGGGCTTAGCTGATTTTGCCTAAGCCATGCGGCACCCATGTGTGTCCGTCCGCAAAGGTCACCCTCCCCGAGATCTCCTAGAGTCCCTTAGACTTATAAAAGAGAAAACGGGCTAGAAGAATCAATTCTCACGGGATCCATAAGCAACTGCTCAAGCAAACATTTTATAAAGCAAAATACAAATGACACTCATGGACATTATAAACTCAGAGATGTTGCATACAAAGGAAAATAGTCCATTACAGACCAAAGTCCCTATAAGTGCTTACAAAATATACTTATATTTACAAGCCAAAATTGGTTATAAAATAAATCAAAATAGGGCTGCTAAGCCTACTACAAGCCCGCTACTTGTTGTACAAGGTATGTACACAAACCGAAGGATACGGACAAACATGAGCATTTCATCGAACACCTTATTTACATTATTATCCGTGACATGCAAGAAAGGAGGTGGCTGTCCTTTCTGTCCAAAGACATTAAATGCAAGTGGTGGTACTTCCACACTAGAGTGTTTATTGTGAGGGTTCATGGTCAACTGCTCTTTGTCATTTGGGCCCTCCTTCTAACATCAAAATATTGTTGTCGAGGTGCCACTAACTGGAGGGTCAACACGACCAGGTTTAGCCCCGAAAGCATGAACTTGCCCCAAAAGCCCAAGCAAATGACTAGGATGTAATGGGAGTGAGACTAAGGTAACAAGTAGACTCTGGAGGCTTTGTGGTGATCGTCTTGCAGTTCTTCCGAGGTGCAATTCTTCTGCTGGAGGAAGTTTAGAATCATCCTGACGTATATCTTAGTCTTATCATGTGATATTATGCATTGCCCGGAGATACTCCTTACGTTTAAGCATGTAACGGGGGAGAAGTTGACAGGCCTCATGTGATCAAGGAAAGTTGAGAGGTCTGGTGGTGTGTATAGGGAAAGCCGAGCGATTGAGTCTGTTTATCATGTTCCAATAGCTGTCTCATGTGATTTCGCATGTGCAAGGATAACGTGATCTCTCGTGATAATTTCAACTACAATGGCTATGCTATTATCTTTCATATCATAAAGTTTAAAAAAAGCTTCAAGTTTGTGACACCAAATAACCTCAAATATCTTTCTCCGCAAGCCGACGTCATTTCATCGTATTAATCGGATAATACAACGTATTTAAAAAGATCATGCTCAATTTTCTCATTTTTGAAAACACAATAACAAACATCGCAAAACATAAAAATGCTCCAAACTATAATAATAGAAAAATGCAGATTTGATGTTTCTAATTCTTCCACACGTGACTTTCTTGCCAAGCACACATCACTAGCAGGAAACATGGAAGATGTATCATTTTCTCAAATAATCTCTAAATGAACAAAACATACATAATAATCACTTTAGTGGTTCGGTAAGACATACCTTTGTATGCAATGTAACAATAACAAAAACAAAAATAAGAACAAAGAGATTGAGTCAACAATCATGTCCTGATGGAGTCAACCAGTGAAAGAGCGGCCCAGTAAAGGAGCATGTTGCAACATAGTAGACCAGGGAAACAATATATATATATATATATATATATATATATATATATTACATTTACCACTCTAGAAGAGTGAAATAATAATGGTATCTAGGGTCTCGAACATCAAATGCATTATTGTACATTTTATAGATTCCATATTCATAATTGACAGGCCTCGTATTGATAAGTTTCAAATTCGCATATTTTATAGGTTTCATATTGATACATTTCATATTTGAATCCACACGAAACATTTAATATAATAAATAAAATATTTTTAAATTTAAAACTTATTAGTTATCATTTGCAGTAATTAATCTGAGTTTGTTGAACAATAACGCTAGTTGATAATCACAAGTTCATTAATATCCTCATAAGAATCATATCAACTGCAGACTCCAAGAAAAATTTCTCCTCTGAACTTACAAACTGCTAAAAACATTCTCAAAATGTTCAATTCCAGCACATTCATGTTCCCTACTTGCACATAAGAAGAGAGTTTGGTTTGGAATACCTCTATACATATAGGCCCATACTACCCTACATTGATAAAGTCCAAATGCAGCTTGAAGTTTTTCACCAATCAAGCTCCTTTATATTCCATACAATTTCCAAATAAACAGTCATTTATGCTTAAACATGGCAGCAACATCCTCCAGTGGCACCAGCATGAATATTATCAGGTGAAGAAATATCAGAATTTAAGCCACTTCTTCTCTTTCTCCTTGTTGACAACAGCATTGGAGGCTGCAGCATGAGCAGCCTCAACATCTGCCAGAGCTTTCCTTGTTTCATTAAGTTTTCTCATAGCTGCTTCATATACTGTCTTGTCCTTGCGGTTGCGGTTTACCATCTCTGCGAGCTTCTCAATTTTGTTCCTCAGCTCTTTCACCTCATCATCATATGCCACCAATGACCGCCTATCCTCCCTCCTGGCAGAGGCTTCACCATTACCTGTTCCCTTTTTACTTCTATTGGTGTATACATATGCAACATCTTGCCCAGCGAGTTGGTTGTTTATGAAGTTGAAAACATCTGGGGCCTTCTCTTCTTCGGCTTTAACAGCCCGAGCAGCATCTGCATGCCTCTTTTCACGCTTCCTCTTACCACCCCTGCTGCGCTCCTTGCCACGACCTACACTGTTTTCGTCATTCTCATTGGCTACGGCATGATCAAGAGATTGCTTTGGTGGAAGAACCTTCATCACAACCGGATCAAGGATTCCCTGGCCCGAGGCACCCAATCCCATTCCTTCACGATAACCCATGCTGGCCATCATTTTAGAAGCAATACCTCGGGTATGATGCTCCCACTTTGCAAAAACAGTGGTCTCTGTTTGAACACCTTTCCGTAATGTTGTAGCCTCCAAAAACCCTAGGCCTTGATGGCCAATTCCACTGTCAGTATCCTCCTCTTCTTCACTGGATTCAGATCCATCTGAGCTAAAGTCATCATCATTCTCCTCACCATCGCTCATTTCAGCATATTCTGATATGGAGAGAGCATCACTCGAAAGCTTCACAGATCTGCCATCATCTAGGAAAACAACTTGACCCACCCTAAGTTCATCATCCCATGACTCAAGCTCAGCTTTCCGCCATATGCCAGAATAGTTGCCAGCGGCTGCCCAAATACTGGACCCTACCAAGGACTCCTTCCATACAGTGGGAATGTAATTCTTCAATGATGAGAAAGGAACAACGAGTCCTGTCAATCATTTATATCAGAATTGCAGGCCATCTTTGCTCCTTACGTAAGTACATAAGCAAGAAGCATGCAAAGTGACAGTCCATTCAGCCAAATATTAGAGATGACAGTCATACAAGTTCATCGCATAATGTTTTCCGATAAGTAACACACTATTGACAACACAAAATTAGAAAGATAAGGGACAAAGTAGGTTCTATATCTAATAGATGAGCCTAAAACAACATACCATGTGATAAGCGGCAGTTATTACCAAATCGACATCTTTGCTGTAGGAAGAACTTGCACATCTGCACTTGGGTGGGACTTATATTAGTAAACTGCTAGTGACCAGTAAGGAGTCTGTGTCTTCTATGCAACATATATGTACAAGAAGTGAAACACTGCAGAGATGGGTAGCAATCAAAGTTAAGCAACACGAACATTACACCATAATCACAATGAAGGCTTCTAGTGGACATGATGCCACCAATGTTATTGCAAGTGAGTCAACAGGAGACCCTAGTTATTTGTCGCACAAAGAGTTGTTGAGGAAGTTCAAGATCCAATGGGAAAATTTTGCTAATAGTTGATCCATCTCTTGAATGGATCAAGTGATTCCAAATAATTTTTTGACTACAGCTTCTTGTTGAAATTTCCTGTTGGCCAGGCAAGCAGGTCGACAGCAGGGAAGGGGGTGGCAGAGGAAAAGAGCGAACATAGCCACTCACAGAGGAGCAGACATGACAGCACAGACGTCTACAGATTAAATCCAAGAATTGCACATAAGCATGCTATCTAATTCCAAAAAAGGATAACCTTACAACAGGTTAATGTCTATATTCACTCATGCCGGAAGCTCATTTACAAGTTGACCATTAAGAATAGGCATAAAAATTTACAACTTCCTACCTGAGTGTCTTGTGCTTAGATACACATCCTAATGTCTTGTTCAAATGTATTGTGCTCAGCCTCAGAGGCATGTCCTATGTAATTATTGACAAATAGAAGACCACGTGCTAATTCCAAAGATGTGCTAGTCTAACATATTGGAATAAGACCAAAAATAACCCAGTCCCACTGTGGAAGTAATGACCTAACTGAGGAGATGGGAGCAAAATGAATACTACTGAAAATTGCTGGAACTGACTGTCCACATTGGGAAGGATGAGGACCATCATCCAACATAAGTAATCAATATACAGAACCAGACAGCTTCAAATCCTACTAGTTCAGCAGCTCACAAAAAGGTTTATTGCAAATCACCACTAAGGTGATTATCCGCAACAAGTCCTTATTTTGCCTCACACCTGAATTTCCATTAAGGACAATCTTGATAGATCGTTTAGTGTGCCATAAGAGGGTCATAAATTTGCTGACAATTCTCTTGAAATGAAATGAGTAGTATAATGAAGCAGAGTTCATCTAGAAATCAGTCAGATAGCCAAACTAATCATTCATAAAGGAAAAAAAGGACACCCCCATGCAAAGAGGAGAGCAGTGGAATTTTGTACACACCATCATGCTTTCAGATGTAGGGGTCAGGAATGAAATTCTTGCAGAAGTAGGGCTCCCCAGTTCAACTATCTGACCATTGTACCAGCGTCCATCTGTGTAACGAAATCTGCACTTCGAACCTATAGAGTAAGTTTCTGATTCCGATAGTTCTGATTTGTCCTCTCTAAGATCCAGAGGCTCCACTTTGACATCCCGACTCAAAGACTCAGCTTCTTGTCCTGAAAATATCATATCAGCTTCCCTTAATAACCGTGATCGTTTCAAGTTAAGCAGCCCTTCCTCTGCATCCTTGATTGCCAAGATAAGCTCTTCATGAACCTTAAGGAAGAAAATTGTCAGTGCCATATGCTCAACTTTTAGAGAATTTCTCGTTAGCTTTAGGGACACAACAATAGATGAAAACTCGGAATCAAGAATTTAACTGCCTCTATCAAACATCATTCCAATAACTAAGTTAAAGGAAGAGGTCTTTTGGCTTTCATTCAGGTCACAGCACAATATGATGATTGGTCTAGGTGGAGTGCCTAGCCTAAGTCGTACGATAAATCAAATTCAAGCATTAATCTACCAGGGATCCAAGTACAGAAACAGACTCTTTAAGGTATCAAACTTCAAGTTAATCCGAAGTGGTCTATTCATCACGACAAATGAATAATGTCAATCATAGGCAGAATGTACTGTACTGAATAGTTTTCATTTCTGTTTTTTATTCGGTTTTCAGAGAAGGGACAGGTTAGCCCTTAAGCATGTAATCAGCTAGCTTGTGATGGTACCCAAGACAAACCATACACGACATGATTAGATCACGAACACTTATGAACATGAAGAAGGAATTATTTGTAAGAAGAGACTCCTAACATTGACTACTTCATCAAATGTCTACACAAAAGCAATATACATATATATATATATATACACACACATATATTTACACACATATATATATTTACATATATATATATATACATACATATATATATACATATGTACATATATATATATATATATATATATATATATATATATATATATATATATATATATATATATATATATATATATACATATGTACATATATATATATACATGTATATAATCCTTCTTCCTTGTCGCATAGAAATTGGCAGGTGAAGATCCACTTTTGATCAATACATGTTAATAGTTTCCATGTCTATTTAGGTTATCAGAACCCTAAGCCACAAGACAAACGATTGTTGGTATATAACCTGGGAATGACAACTACAGCAATTGGAAAACCAGTTGATTACTCATTCCTGATCGGTTTTGAGGTACGAATTGCATTTCCATGGAATTCATTAGGTTATGGCCAAATAGAACTTTGGTGGTGGTGGTGGTGTTGGTGTTTACCGATTTGAGGAAAAAGGACAACTGCAAATACAGAAGTCTTTATTTAAATGACAAGCTCGATTTTTTGACATGATCTGAAAAAAGAGAGGCTACCCATCAAGAAGATTAGTTTTCAAGGCAAAATACAGGATATTTTGTGTTTGGTTTGATTTCACATCAGTTAGCAAACATATTTCGACCAAATAATCATTCAAAATGGTTTTTGTGCTTTTTTTTTTCGGAAGAGTTCTCAGGTTAAATTACCTTCCACACTCAAACCCTACTACATTATCGGTTACTAAGAACGGAGGAATCGGACTCAAAATGTGAAACCGCGACGACGAGAAACCTAATTCGACGTAAAGGTAAGAAGCTGGAGCTTGGTGCACGCAAGAGAGGAAGGAAGGGAAGCAGGACTCCAGGTTCAGGACCATACCGAAAGAAGCTCGAGATTGGAAGGGTCGGCAGCGAGGGCTTCGTCAACGGCCGCCAGGGAATCCTTCTGCTCCGCTACCTGCTGCTCCAACTGCTGCTCGATGGACGCCTCGTCGTCGCCGTCTTCTCCCGCCATGGACGGGAAGCGAGGAAAGCCACGGAGACGAGGGTTTCGGAGATCGAGCGCGACCGGGTTGAAGAGGCGGTCGAACGCGAGAAGCTCTAAATTACGATCTTCCTGCAGTTCAGGCTTGAGATCCTGTCCGTCAGATCTATATTTGCTGGTCCAGATGCGATCAGTTCTCCCTTGATGGCCGGATCACTGATGCAATTCGTGTACAGGACATAATTGTGTAAAGAAACCGACTACCCGTCCACTTACCTGACGAGTTATTTGATGGCTTGGCTTCATCAAGTTTAACTGGCCCCACCTTCTCCACCAATCCTGAGGCAGTAGATCCGGTTGTCGCGTGCTTTAGGTGCACGAAATGATACGGCGGAGTATTATTTTAAGATATCAATTTTTAATTATTTTCTTTAGGTATAAATCAATAAGTCGATATATCAATAAAGAATTAGTTTTGGATCAGAGATATTTAAAAATTAAAACAATAATTTACGCATCATATTTTAGAAAATATATAAATCGAATGCCGTATTGGTCCATCAAAATTGACAACAATCAACCTTTAATCGAAAATTATATTTTTAAATAATATTTTTATGAAGGATAATTAAATTGATCGACACAGATTTAATCATAAGGGTGTGTTATCAACCGTCTCAAGTATAACAATAATAGAACCTGTTAGAACATGTATCATGTAATATTTGAACGAACAAAAGTAAACCTATCAGGTAAATGTAATAAGAGTCTGATCATATTCTTCCTCAATTACATTTAATTGGAGCCAAAAATTATTATGGGAAAAAAGATGTGGTTGACTTGTGAGTAGGACACAACTAACACGTCAATGTCATATATATGATGGATGCACTAACGACACGTCAAGATCATATAGAACAATTTAATTTTAAATAATTATTCAGGAGATGAGTATTTATATAAGTTTTAAGAAAAAAATTAATTATAAGATATTTTATTAATTATATATTTAAATCAGATAATAAAATCAACTTCTCAAATTTATGATTATTAAATATTAAATTTTCATATAATCTTTTATCATCATCTTCTATCATGCTCCCGCAATATTAAACTTCTATCAAAGATGTCAATCTTATATCGATGTAATTAAAATATTTTATAGTTGAGAGACTTTATGTGGGAGCCTCCTAGTTGATCAACAATATGTACATTAGAAATATATAGTTGGTATCATGTTGAGAGGAGGTAAAGGAGGTCGCTGCTTATCTTGATCTCCACTATTTCAACTTGTACGATTGAGAAAGATTAGACAATTAAAAATTAGATAAAAGATCCACTAGGTCTGTCGACAAAGTAGCAGCGATGATGGGTTAATGGCTTGTGAGGAAGATGACAAACGAATGGCAGATGGAGGGGCAACCATAGTAGGTGACCCCCAAGAATGAGGAGGTTGAGAGGAGGTGGTTGGCACTTGGCGCTATTTGCAATAGTCTAAAGAAGGCAACGATGTTGAATCTCATATTTTGATGATAGAATCAATTGATGAGTTATTGATCTAACATGGATTGTTAAAAATTGAATTTTATTGTCTCAACACGAACAAATCTCAAATTCTAATAGAAATTCTTCAGTACTCATGATCATGTGTGGAGCAGGAACTGAACATAGAATACTTAACAAGAAGAGAGAAAAGGATTTTCACAAGATTCAATTTTTTCATTAGTCAATAATCTCTAGAATAATGATGAAGATTGTAATATATTATGTAGGACAAAGCTTATATTTTATGATATTTCTATAAGTAGTCCAGGACAGTCTCGATATTGTATTTTATTAGTTATTGACTATAGTATTATATCATTGTCTATAGTATGTTTAGGCATGTCTACATTTTAGTTTGACTACTCTTGAACTTATTTGATCTGTGTTGATCTCTCATTATATTTATTGGTCTCATGCATTCCTTCTACTTATCGGGCTTCTCCATGATATTGATAAATTACTTATAAACTTCTTATGGAATGACACAGATGGTAAGATAATGCATATGGTGAATTCTATTGCTTGAGATTAGCAAACTGACGGATGAAGGGGGGCTGAATCTACGAAATATTAGTTGAGATTAGAATAAAGCTTGTCTGATAAAATAATTATGGGATCTTTTACAAAACAAGTCTTCCTTATGGTTACAATGGGTTTTTGCTAGGCACCTAACTAAGAAATTAGTCTACGAAGCATCTGCAAAGACATCTCATTCTATTGCTTGGAAAGGAATTCTAAAGGCAAGAAGGTGGCTAAGTAATAACATTTTTTATGGAATCTCTTGTGGAACCAATATTAATATGTGGTATGACCCTTGGGTGAATAGAAAAGGTATATTTCAATTATTTAGTGATAGAGTGCGACAGGATCTAGGGGCTCCCAGAAATTAGAAGGTTTTTGAATTCATTGACAATGGTATATTGTGTCTTCCCAACCCTACCTCCCTTGACATATTATCACTTTGGCCAACTATTATGGCTATTCCAATCAAGAACAACTCTTCATATATGCTTATTTGGCTTCATGATAATGGTAAATTTTGTGCTACATCTGCATGGAACCAAATTAGACAATAGAACAACAAGTGGATCCTAAGCAGTTGGATATGGGATAGACCATGCTCACAGTGACATTCCTTTTGTACATGGCAGACCTTTCTTGGCAAACTTCCTACGATGGATAATATGCAACGAAGAGGTATTTATATTATAAATCGATGCTCTTTGTGTATGTAAAAGGAAGAAAGTGTTGACCATCTCTATCTTGCTTGTGATTATTCTTCTTGGATATGGAAGGAGATCTTGAAGTAATTTGATCTTCAAAGGCTACAACGGCCAAAGTTGTACCATGAATTAGAAATGCTTATATAAAACTTGTCAAGAAAGAGGCCTCTTACACAACTGGTAAGGATTACAATCAGATGTGCTATTTAGTGGATTTAGAAGGAGAGGTGTGACAGAATTTTTGAGTGTCATAACACGACCAAAGCTCAAATTCTGATAGAGATTCTTTAGGACCTACGATCATGTGTGGAGCAGGAACTGAATATAGAGCACTTAACAAGAAGAGAGAAAGAGATTTTCACAAGATTCAATTTTTTCATTAGCCATTGCAAACTGCCTCTTTCAACATACAACTGAGTCCTTCCAATGAAATGGTAAAAATATAAGGAGATAGTGGATCGCCTTGCCGGATGTTATTCTTACTCCTAAAGAAGCTAATAGGTGATCCATTAAAGAGAATTAAAAATTTTGGAGTTTCCAAGCAACATTGAATCCATTTAACCCAATGCTGAGGGGAGCCCATATTATGGAGCATCGTGTAAATAAAATGTCTATTAACTGAGTCAAAGGACTCCCGTAAATTAGCTTTAAAATAGATCATTTTTCCTCTTATTTTTGATTATAAATCTTTAACAAAATCATTAGCAAGAAGGACATACATTATGGTGAATACTCCTCCCTTTAAGAAAAGATGCCTAATTATAACTAATAACCCTATTCATAACCTTTTGTAGTCTATCTACTAGCACCTTAGAGATGACCTTATAAATAAAGTTGCACATTGAAATAGGATGATAGTTCTCCAATGAATCAACTCCATCATTCCTGGGCACTAAAGAAATAAAAGTGTAATTTATTTCTTTAAGGATATGACCTAAAGAGAAAAAATATCGACAAGCTTTTATGACATCGTTGCCTATGATAAACTATGTAATTTGATAAAACTTAGCTAGAAATTCGTTTGGACTAGAGCTTTTGTGCTTCGGGGACTTAAAAACAACTCTCACAATTTCATCATCAGTTATTGGGGCATTAAGAAGACAGAGAGCTTCAGAATCAAGTCATCTAGTGGGCCCAACATGAATACTATTAGGATGCTTGATAGGACTCCAACAAGGTTGAGTCCTAATATCCCTAGAAATAGTCAATAAAACCATTCTAGATTGTAATAAAGCCACTCCTATCTTATAAAGGAGTATGGCTAGAGTTTAGTTTAGCCATTAGGGCTTAGTAGCCAACATCCCCCTTCCTGGATTGGTTAGCTAGGGTTTCCCCCTGCTTAGGTCAACTATAGAGCCAACCTAGTTGCCACCTATTCCCTCTAAGATAGGTAGGCGATAAAAGGGGTAAAAGAGTAATTTTAGTTAGAAAAGCACCCCATAGGGCTAGGGTTTGGAGCCCTATATAAGCATGTAGCATCCACCTCTTTTTATTAAGCAATCTATAATTTTAATTTAGCCTTGTACCGAGTCTAGGAGGGAGGAACCGCTATAGCATTCTAAGGGTTGATCCCCCTCAAGGATCAAAATTTATAAAGCTCCTTCAAGGGTTCTTTTATCTAGTATCAGAGCAACGATCTTGTTGCTCCTGTAGCCATCTTAGCCGCCTCCACCTTCCCAAGCAATTCTCATAATTGCTGCGATATGCGCCTGCACCTTCTATCATAGCCATAGATCAAATCAATCTACCACTGCCCCCTACGTTTGCTCTAGAAATCTAGTATATTTTTATCATCCACACCTCTTCAATACTACAAGATTCCTTACTTTATATATTGATGATTTTTTCTAAATTATATCTATCACAAATTTCGTTCATCACAAATGTTATCATCATTATAAAGGTGAAACACTGTAGAAATTTTCAACCGATTGTTGCTTCTTGAAACTAAACTTTTAATTATCCTTTTTGGCTGAAACATTCAACAATTTCATAAATCATCTTAGCTTTTATCTAAGACTGGTCTCATGAAAAAACTCCTTCTGGATCTTGACTTATAGTGCTGCGATTCTTTGTTGCACAGTACTGAAATTTTATAATGCAAAATCTGCCTTCCGTTTATTGGCCTCTTGAAATAGAACTTTTGTTCATCCTATTTAGCCAAAATTTTTATACAATTCCAAAAATCAACTTAGCTTTCATCTGAGATTGATTTCTAGAAAAAAGTCCTTTTGAAACCAGTTTTCTTGTGCTATCTTTTACCATCACATAGTTTTGGAATTTTTATGATGAAGGATCTACCTCTCATCTTTTGCCCTATTTCCTTATTGTTACGCTGCCAAAATTTCACCAAACTTTTTACTGGTATTACCAACATCTACACCAAGGATTTCTTCATAAATTCCTTGAACTTTCCTCTAGAATTTATGTCAAGAAGTCACTATTTCTTTGATGTAAAATCTATTTGATAGGACAGCACATCGTAGCACCTTTTTTCATCGAATTCTATCAGATTTAAGTGCTATTTTTTGTGGGATTTCATACTCTCTTTTCCTCATCTCTAAACCCTACCATCCTTACTAAAAACTCATCCAAATCTTATCCTAAACTGAACATAAATGGCCACCCAAATCAGCTATAACCACAACCTACTTCCTTATCGATCCACTTACCTTTTCAGCTAACTTTCTTACTGATACACCTACCTTTGCTGCCATCTATCCCAGATCTAAAATCTATTTCCTAACCTTCATCTACTACTATCATAGACCTAAAATCATATCAATTCATAGCTTAAACTCCATAAAACCGTAACCCCAAATCATACCCAAAACAACCACAAACCGCACACAAAAACCACATCCTTCGGTCCACCAACTTTTCAGCCGCTCAATCTCCCTTATCCCTTCAACCGTAGCATGCATCTTTCACTACCCAACACTGCCAATAGTAGCCTCTTGTTGCCATCCTCCTTGATTGTAGCCAGCACCGATCCTTTCGATAAAAAGCTACCGGTAGCGATCTTTCGTTATAATTTATTTACATCGCAGCCGACAATAATCGTTCACTGCCAACTATCTTGATCACGATCAGCAATAAATTGAACACAATAGTAGCTATCTCTCACTCCATATCACTACTACCCTCCTCCGCAATAGCCGTGTACATCGCTGCCTCATCTTCCTCCTATTGCAGCTACACCCTTGCTGCAATTGATGCCACCTATAGTCACGAAGTCACACCGCAATCATAGCCAACGTTGTTGCTGCCCTCTTCTTCCTCCATCGTCACTGCTGCCTTCCAACTGATGCCACCTATAGCCACGAAGTCACACTGCAATCACATTGCAGCGTCAATATAGCATCACCGAAGGACCGCAACCAACATTACTACTGCCATTTTCTTCCTCCACCATTGCTGCTACCCTTGGCTACCATCCTCCACTTGGAGACTTCACCACCACAATCCTGACATCGCTGCCATTGCTACCTTCAACCTGAAGATTGTAGCTACACTCTTTAATCAGTTTGATTGGACAGGTTGGAGATCCTTACATCATGATATTGGTGGGCTTATTCGAAGCCAAATTGAAGGCTCTTGAGACGCATATGGATATTAAATTATGTGCTCTCTTTGAGAAGTTTAGATTGGGTCAATCACCAAGCCTAATAAGATCACAACGTGGTGCAAATTTGGATTGTAAAAAGAACCTTAGCGAATAACTAGCGATGATCTATCAAACTTTCACCATCCAAGAGTACCAAACCAAGTTTGAAAGGTTATCTAATCAAACTTATGATTAGTCTAAAAAATATATATTGAGGACTTTTATTGAGGGTTTGAAGCCGGAGATTCAGGAAGAAGTTAAAGCGCGACAGTCGTACATATTTAAAGTAGCCATCTTCTTTACGCGACATCAAGAGGAGCGATTGAACTATGTAGCTCGAAAGACTTGAGTTGCTCCTCGACCAGTGGTACCAAAGCTTTCACCTCCTCCTACTGTCAGCTGACCCCCTCAGCCACATAAATTAATAAGAGAAGACCTTCATGACGGATCGACAAAGGACCTATGTGGGTGTTGTGATAAACTGTGGAGCCTAGAACACAAATGTAAAAAGGAGACACTGTTGATGATTACACCCATTGAAGAACCCAAACTTGAAGGTATGACTCTTGAGCCCAAAGAGAAGGATACACTACAACCGGCCACCCGCACGGACCCTACCTTAGCCAGCTACACCAACCTATAAAAATTGAAGATCAAATGGTTTCTCGAGCAGTAGTCCATCATCGTCCTCATCGACACTGGTGTAATATCCCTTATTTCTGAAATATTTATAATGAAATATTTTAAATTATTTATGAGGACTTATTTATAAAATTTAAGGATTGTTTATTAATTTTTTGATTAAATAATTTTAAATTGAAAGTTGATTGCTAGGGACCTAAGTGTGAATCTTAAAAAAATATGAAATGAATTATAAAAGATGCATATTAAGTTATATAAAACAAAACATGGTGAGGACATGTGTCACTACCTTGCATGGGTGACACATAAGTATATTGCATGCATGTTTGCCACCTATCAACATATATATTAGCTTAAACAATTAACAATTAGAGAAAAAAAAAAGGGGGTGTTTTGGTTGCAACGTGAACTTGAGGAAAAGAAGGAGAAGAAAGAAGAAGAAGAAGAAGAAGAAGAAGAAGAAGAAGAGAAGGAAAGAAGAAGGAGAAATTTAGGGATTTTGAGATTGTGATCTAATACACACCTTTGGGACCAAAATATTCAAAAGCAAGTGTTCTATCTTTCTCCTACTGAAATTTATCTTTATTTTTGCCTTGATTTATGAAGAAAATTCTAAACTAATCCAAAATCTTTTGTTGACTGCCTAAATATGAATTTATAATATTGTCAAGATTATGACCTATCTGTCTTGTTCTCACTATAACATTTAGTACAGACTTCTGATTTGGATAAAACTTAGTTTTTTTAAAAATAGATTCATATCTTTCTTTTGAGTCTTAGTTTGAAGAATTTTGATTTCATTTGCTAGTCCAAACATTTAGTTCAATTGAGTATACGAAATCTATAAAATAGAATTTATAGCTCGTGACCTTTCATCACTATATTGCTTATATCTTCCTATTGGAGTTTCTGATTTATGTAAAACTTAATTTGTCAGAAAATAGACTCTTAGATCTTTCTATTGAACCTAAGATTGAATGATTTGGAGTCAAAATGACTATCAAAATCCCTATTGTGATAGACTATATGAATTCTATAAAGCAGGGACTATAATTCCGGACCTTTGGTTACAAAACCATCAATAACTCTTTGTAGAGACCTTCAATTTGTATAAAACTTATTTTATATGAAACTAAATTGATTTTTCAACAAACCTTTTTTGAGTAATTTATAATATTTTTATCATTTAAATAACTTTAAATTTTGCCTTCAGAATTCAACTAGAATAGGGATTGTATCAATTCTGCCTATACTTAATTCTTCCATTTCAAAGCTGAAATCTCTAATGCTCTTGTCCTTGACTTCATTACATATTAGAATATATTATGTATTAATCAATGTTATATTCTATTATTATGTTTATTAGGTGCATGTATGATTTATTGTTCAGTATGTGCTTCCGATATATGCCAAATTCATTGCTCATGTTCTTTTGTACTCTGGTGTTTGTGGGACAATATGAACCTTTGCCAGAAATGGTAAAGAGAGTTATACTTAGAGCCCGCATGCTCTGTCGGCCCCCTGTGATTTCACTCAGACGTGGGTGGATGGAGCTCCTAGACGTAGGAGACTTATGTTTGGTGGTCATTCGGCGATGGATGTTCCACATTATGGTTATGGACCCACTTCACCCTCTATGTCTTGATATGATATCCAAAGTATTACTTATGAGTTTGTTTATGTGCTTTGGATAAGAATGAAATGAATGTTATGTCTGAATGATATTTGAGCCTATGTTCGTTACTTGTTAATTTGATCAGTTTTTGAGATTATTCATATACCATTGATATACTTTTGAAATATGTCCTATGCATTTTTTATATGTTCCAAAATGTTTTATTTGCTATTGATAAATTCTGGAACTTTTCACACGTCATTAATATGTTATTTCTCTGAAATGTTTTATATTCTCATTGATAGGCCCCAAAATATTTTGGTTTGTCATTGATATGCAGCTTGACATACTTATGCCTATGGTATTCATCCAACTTCAAATGTGACATATGAGCTTAAATTTGATATTTGTTCCTTTAACATATTCCGAAGTATTTCCTGTATTATTGATATGCTTCTAAAATTTCAAATATCATTGATATATACCAAAATGCTTCTGATTGTCATATATGCTCCAATTACCTTTCCAAATTGTTATGGATTTAAGTATGCTTCGAACAAGATGAACCTTGTGGTTGTGAATATGATTTGATGCTATATGTGAAAATTTTTGTATTCTCTACCTTGCACTCTTATATCAGGTTCAATTTGAAAACACCTTTCATTGCTCTGAGCCTGTTTGATACTTGCTGGGCTTCTTAGCTCACTCTATTGGTATATAGTCTTCTTCAGGTTAGCTTAGCATTTATTAAAATACTTTATACGGGGCTAAAGTAATGGGAAATCAAGAAGTTCTTGGGCTAAATATTTATTTGATAATATACTATCATTGTATGTGTACACCTTGGGTATAAAGTAAAGTTGTAGACATATTTTGAGGAGGGATAACTATATAATGGTTTTAAAACTACCCTCTTGTTTGGGATCTTGAATGTTAAGCTTGCTATATAATATACAAAATGATGGTGTATGGTTTTTTTTCAAAGTCATATAGATTTATCGCATTAGTGGACCTTATGAATATGGATTATTGGCTGTATTGGTTTTAGATCGGTTTTGTGATTCATTAAGAGAATGTGAAGAGATTATAATTTCCACAGGTTTCTATGAAAGTGATTGAATGACTGCATGTTATTCTTAGTATCCTCAAATGATTGTTTGGATCCTGGATAAGTTATGTTATTGATAATATTATCAATCTTTTTAGATTAGAGTCACACCTCTCGAATGCGATATAATTCGAGGGGCATGACAGAGATGGTATCAGAGAATGATTTGAGGATCACTAAGACATACTGATAAATATAAATATACGTTGAGGTTTAGTGATTTATTTTTGAGTGATTCATAAACAAAAAGATTTGAAAAAGTTCTAAGATAGGTGATAAGGAGTCGGATATCAACCTTAAAACTTCCTTTATATGCTGATGTAGTAGAAAGGGCCTTAATAATTGAAAGAGACTTGAAGGAGATACAGAAAATTGTGGGTAAGAACTACAAGGATAAGTTCACAAGCAAAAGTAAGAGAGTGAATGAATATGAAAATAGTAAAAAGATGGTCAAGATGTCATGATTAGAGAAGGGAAAGCCACCTCAGAGAACTCAAACATGTGCAAAATATAGATATAATCATGAAACAAGGAAATATTTTTGGGTGATTGAAGCCTGTTTTGTTTGTGGGAAACTAGATCATAATAAAGTAAAGGATTGTCCACTGAACAAGAAAAAGGAGCCATTGCCACCCAGAACGACAGCCCATACTAGAGTTTATGCCATCACTGAACATAATTCCTGGGCTTCTAAATCAATAATCGAAGGTATTATTCATGTTTCTAATAAGAATGCAAATATTTTATTTGATCCCAGGTCCAATCCATCTTTTATTTTACAAACTTTTGCTTGTCACTTGGGCATTCAACCTAAACCATTGGATTATGAGTTGTATGTAATTACTGCAGTTGAGGATACTTTGACATCAAACTTGCTTTATTCGTCTTGTTTAATTTTTATCGGAGACCATAAACTCCTTGTTGATTTAATTCTCCTAGAGATTCAGGGTTTTGATATTATACTTGGTATGGATTGGCTCTCTTCCTATCATGCTAGTATTGATTGCTATACAAAAATAATCACTTTTTGTATACTAGATCAGCCCAGCTTTTATTTTAAGGGTATTAAGCATGACTCACTTCCTTGCCTAATATAGGCGTTTCAAGCTCATCGATTTATACAGAAGAGTTGTTCTTGCTATATTATATGTGTAAAGGAGAATTTAAATTAAGTAGCTCATCTAAATGAAATTTTGGTAGTCAGAAAGTTCCCTGATGTTTTTCTAGATGACTTGCTTGGATTACCTCAAGATAGAGATAGTGAATTTGCTATTGATATTGTCGTTGGAACAACACCAATATCTAAGCCTCCCTATAGAATGCCACCACTCAAGCTAGAAGAATTGAGAAAGCAACTACAAGAACTATTAGATAAAGGTTTTATTTGACCCAGTGTTTCACCATGGTGTGGTCCAGTACTGTTAGTTAAGAAGAAGGATGGGACATGGAGGCTTTGTATTGATTATAGATAGTTGAACCAAGTGATGATAAAAAATAAGTATCCTCTACCTAGAATTGATGGTTTTTTTATCAATTGCAGGCTGCACAAGTATTCTCCAAGATTGACTTGAGGTTAGGTTATTATCAATTGAATATCAAGAAAGAAGATATCCCCAAAACTGCTTTCAGAACTCGGTATGGTCACTATGAATTCATAGTAATGTCTTTTGGTTTGACTAATGTCCCTGCAACTTTCATGGAATTAATGAATAGGATATTTCATCCACTCTTGGATAACTGTGTTATCATATTCATTGATGATACATTAGTGTATTTAAGGAATGACCTAGAGCATGAGGAGCACTTGAAAAACGTATTGTCAATACTAAGAGCAAAGAAGTTGCATGCAAAGTTCAGTAAATGTGAGTTTTGGTTAAATGAAGTTACCTTGTTAGGCCATATGATTTCAGGTAAGGGCATCTCTATTGATCCGAAGAAAGTTGAAGTAGTAGTTAAGTGGGAAGCACCAACAAATGTAACTGAAGTTAGAAGTTTCTTGGGCATGACAAGTTATTATAGGAGATTTGTGGAGGGATTTTCTCGAATTGCTAACCCCCTCACCAAGTTAATGAGATTTGAATGGGTTGATGAATGTGAACAAAGTCTTCAGGAGTTAAAAAGAAGATTGACTAGTTCTCCTATTTTCATAATTCCCAGTGGTAATGAAGGATTTGTAGTTTACACCGATGCTTCAAGGAAGGGTCTTAGATGTGTTTTGATGCAAGAAGGGAAAGTAATTGCTTATGCTTCTAGACAACTGAAGAGTTATGAACTAAATTATCCAACCCATGATTTGGAGTTAGCAGCAATTATTTTTGCACTGAAGTTTTGGAGACATTATTTATATGGGTAGACTTGAAATATTTACCGATCACAAGAGTCTAAAGTATATCTTCACTTAAAAAGAGTTAAATATGAGGCAACGAAGATGGATAGAACTTTTAAAGGATTATGATTGCATCATTCGATATCAGTCGGGTAAAACCAATGTAGTAGCTGATGCACTTAGTAGAAAATCTGTAAATTTTAGGGCTAGTTTGGTTATGAGGCAATAGGAATTATTCGAAGAAAATGGTGATGAGAAATCTATTAGGAATGAGCAAAACTCAATGATATTGATGGCCTCTATCTAGGTTCAATCTGATTTTATTCAATAAATTAAAGAGAGACAGCTACGAGATCCACGTTTAATCCGCTTGAGGGAAGAAGTAGAAAAAGGATTAAAGCCTGGTTTTCGTTTCTCTGAGGATGGCCTGTAGAGAATGGAGAATAAAGTATGTATTCCAGATGACCCATATATCAAGGATCAAATCCTAAAGGAAGGTCATAGTTCCAAATTCACCTTGCACCCGGGTAGCACAAAAATGTATAAAGATCTTAAAAGTCATTACTAGTGGGAAGGCATGAAAAAGGAGATTTCAATATATGTATCAAAATGTTTAACTTGCTAGCAAATTGAAGTTGAACACTAAAGACCTGGAGGTTTGTTACAACCTTTAGATATTCCTAAATGCAAATGGGAAAGTATCACCATGGATTTTGTTTCAGGTCTACCCAGAACCTCTAAAAAGCATGATGCTACATGGGTGATTATTGATAGATTTACTAAATCGACACATTTCCTACCGATCAATATGACATATTCTATGGATAGACCTGTTGAATTATATATCGGTGAAATAGTAAGGCTTCATGGTATTCCAAGGGAGATCATCTCTGATAGGGACTCCAGATTCCTTTCTAGATTATGGAGAAGATCACAAAAATCTATGGGCACTAAAGTCAAGTTTACAATTCTTATCACCCTAAAACCGATTGGCAATCAGAAAGAACAATTCAAATACTTGAGGATTTGCTTAGAGCATGTATCATGGATTGGAAAGGTGAGTGGGACAAAGATATTTCTCTTGTTGAGTTCACCTATAATAATAGTTACCAATCTAGTATTCAGATGGCCCCTTATGAAGCTTTGTATGGGCGAAAGTGCATAATGCCTATTTGTTGGAAGGAAGTTGGCGATAGGAAATTGTTAGCACCCGATAAAGTGCAGGAGACTACTGAAAAGATTCAAGTTATAAGAGAAAGACTAAATACTGCTCAGAGTCGTCAAAAGAGCTATGCTGACAATAGAAGATGAGAAATTGAGTTTCAAGTGGGGGATTTTATATTCTTTAAGATCTCTCCATCCAAGGGCATGGTAAGATTTGGGAATAAATGAAAGTTAAAACCTAGATTTATTGGACCATTTGAGGTCCTTAAGAGGATTGGTTATGTCGGTTACAGGATTGCCTTGCCACCATCCTTGGATTGTATCCATAACTAACATATTTCATATTTTAATGCTCAGAAAGTATATACATGAACCATCTCACATCATTCAGTATGAGCCGATTGTAATCGATCATAACTTATCTTATGTGGAAGAACCTATACAGATTATTTATAAGAAAGAAAATATACTAAGGAATCGGGTCATTTCTCTAGTAAAAGTGATATGGAGGCATCATTCTATGAATGAAACAACTTGGGAACTAGAGGAAGAAATGAAGAAAATCTATCATCGTCTTTTCGTTGATGAAGGTATAATAAATTTAGAGGACTAAAATTTTATTTTAAAAGGGGGAGAGTGTAATATCCATCATTTCTAAAATATTTATAATGAAATATTTTAAATTATTTATGAGGACTCATTTATAAAATTTAAGGATTTATTTATTAATTCTCTTCATTAAATAATTTTATATTAAAAGTTGATTGCTAGAGACCTAAGTGTGAATCTTTAAAAAAATATGAGATGAATTGTAAAAGATTCACATTAAGTTAAAAAAAAAAGAAACATGGTGAGGACATGTGTCATTCATTACCTTGTTTAAAGTAGTGCTACTTGTGCATGTGTATGGGTGATGCATAACTACATTGCATGCATGTTTGCCACCTATCAACACATATGTTAGCTTAAACAATTAACAAATTAGAGAAAAAAAAATAAGGGAGTGCTTTGGTGCAACGTGAACTTGAGGAGAAGAAGAAGAAGAAGAAGAATAAGAAGAAGAAGAAGAAGAAGAAGAAGAGAAGGAAAGAAGAAGAAGAAATTTGGGGATTTTGATATTGTGATCTAATACACACCTTTGGGACTAAAATATTCAAAAGAAAGTGTTTTATCTTTTTCCTACTGAAATTTATCTTTGTTTTTAGCTTGATTTTTAAAGAAAATTCTAAACTAATCCGAAATCTTTTGTTGACCGCCTAAGTATGAATCTGTAATATTGTTAAGATTTTAATCTATCTGTCTTGTTCTTAATGTAACATTTAGTACAAATCTCTGATTTGAACAAAACTTAGTTTTTTTAAAAATAAATTCAAATATCTTTCTTTTGAACCTAAGTTTGAAGAATTTGGAGTTCATTTGCTAGCCCAAACATTTACTTCAATTAAGTATATAAAATCTGTAAAATAAAATCTATAGCTTATGACCTTTCATCACTATATTACTTATATCTTCCTGTTGGAGTGCCCGATTTATATAAAACTTAATTTGTTAGAAAATAGACTCTTAGGCCTTTCTGTTAAACCTAAGACTAAATAATTTAGAGTCGAACTGACTATCAAAATCTCCATTTTGATAGGCCATATAAATTCTACAAAGCAGGGACTATGATTCCGGACCTTCGGTTACAAAACCATCAATAACTCTTTGTAGAGACCTTCAATTTGTATGAAACTTACTTCATATTAAACTAGATTAATTTAGCTTTTTAACAACACCTTTCTTGAGTAATTTAGAGTATTTTTATCATTTAAATAACTTATATTTTGCCTTTAGAATTCAGCCAGAATAGGGATTGTATCAATTCTGCCTATACTTCTTCCATTTTAAACCTAAAATCTCTAATGCTCTTGTCCTTAACTTCTTTACATATTAGAATATGTTATGTATTAATTGATATTATATTCTATTATTCTGTTTAGGCGTATGTATAATTTATTGTTCCACATGTGCTTCCAATATATGTCAAATTCATTACTCATGTCCTTTTGTACTCCGATGTTTGTGGGACAATGTGAACATTTTCCAAAAATGGTAAAGGGAGTTATGCTTAAAGCCCACATACTTTACTGGCCCCCTATGAATTCACTCAGATGTGGGTGCATGAAGCTCCTAGACGTAGGAGACTAATGTTTGGTGGTCATTTAGTGATGGATGTTCCACATTATGCTTATGGTCCAACTTCGCCCTCTATGTCTTAATATGATATCCAAAGCATTACATATGAGTTTGTTCATATGATTTAGATAAGAATGAAATGAATGTTATGTCTGGATGATATTTGAGCCTATGTTTGTTACTTGTTCATTTGATAACCTTTTGAGATTATTCATACACCATTAATATACTTTTGAAATATGTCCTATGTATTTTTTATATATTCTGAAATGTTTCATTTGCTATTAATAAATTTTGAAACTTTTCACACGTAATTAATATATTCCTGCTCCAAAATAAAATATTGGACAATATGTTATCATTATATGTGTACACCTTAGGTATAAAGTAAAGTTGTGAACATATTTTGAAGAGGGATAACTATGCGATAATTTTAAAACTATTCTATTGTTTGGAATCTTAAATATTAAACTTGCTGTATAATATATGAAGTGGTGGTGTATGGTTGTTTTTCATAGTCATATGGATTTTATTGCATTAATGGACCTTATGAATGTCGATTGTTAGCTGCATTGGTTTTGGATCGATTTTATGATTCATTAAAAGAATATGAAGAGATTATAATCTGCACAAGTTTCTATGAAAGTGATAGAATAACTGCATGTTATTTTTAGTATCCTCAAATGATTGTTTGGATCCTGGATGGATTATGTTGTTGATAATATTATCAATCTTTTTTAGATTAGATTCACATCTCTCGAATGTGATATAATTCGAGGGGCGTGACAGTGGAGAACACACACAACTTCATGAGCAGTAAGGTTGCTGGCTACTTAATACTCCAAAAAGAATATTACAATGAGTTCGAAGTCAAGATAGTTAATGGTCAAATTCTGAAGTGCAAACAGTAGTGCCCGTGGGTTAAACTGAGCCTACAGGAGCAAAATATAGTTGCTGATGTTTTCCTCCTCCCTCTTGATGGTTTTGATATAGTGCTTGACATTGATTGGTTGTCCACGATTGGAGATATTTTCAAGAATTTTTCGAAGCTAACCATGAAATTTTTCAGAAAAGAAAAGTAAATGATTCTACAAGGGAGCCCAACAACTACAACCACAACACAACACTTGGAGGGGGTGCCAAAAGAAGAATTCAGTGGTTTCCAAATTCAAATTCAAGAGTTTCATGAGATTGAAGTTAAAAAACCCCTCCCACAGCTTGCTGAATTTTTGGGCATCTTCAGCCAACCGAGCCGACTACCTCCTTTGAAGGCTGCTATATACTGAACAGACCGAAACTTCTACCAGTTGTTGCTCGACTAGATTACTTCATACAACCTTAGAAGGTCGAAGATAAAAGGATCATCTAAGAGATGGCAGAGACACAAATTGTTCAGCCATGCTTATTTCCCACTATGACACATCTTTACATCCTTTTCCCCGGAGATAAGCTTCTTCTAAAGTGTTACATCCTGTCGAACTTACTATGGTTGCTGATGCAACACTTTCAGATCTCAGGTGACTTCCACGAGTTTCCCCAAGATAGGACCATGATGCTTAAAGACTTCCTTGATGATGACCTCTGATCTACGACCCAAGACCATGAGAAAATTGAGCTCCTCCAGTGACGAAATCAGAAAAGGGGAAGGATCATTCGTAGGACTCAACGAAGCATGAATATCATCCCTCTCATTATAAAGAAAGATGTACCACCTTGGCCGAGTGGAACTAACTATAGCCCTCACGACCATGATATCGTCCATACCAAATTGTGTCCAGATGTTCATTATTGGAGCAGATACACCCAAAGTGAGGGTCAGCACCATCCTCATGCAAGATAGTCAATAGAACGAAGAAGTGAAAATAAGCCCCGAAAAATCACCACTCCTACCCACCTCAAACTCAGATCGGGCTCACACCACTGGAGATTTTATCAGAGGATAACTCTCACTCCAAAAGAAGGTACGACTACTATTACAGAGCAACCACATAGCACCCTATACAAGGAAGAAACTTCCCCCTGATAAACACTGGAGCAAAAGAAAGTTTCTTGAGAAAGATCAAATCCCCCTTCATCTCCAATTCCACTAGCACGAAATTCAAGCCTCAAGAAAGTGGTCTCCCTATTTCTTTAGGCCTTGCAAAATTAGGGATCATATTGGAGCCCTAAACTGGAGATCAAATCCGTGCATTAAATTAAATTTACAGTTGATCCTCCAAGTATCCCATCTCAAATGAAAATTTAAAGATAACGACTCAGCTCAAGTTCTTCCAACTGACACCCAAGCTGATGAAGAGCTGAAGACCCGGTTCCCTGAGTTCATGGAACTTCAGCCTTTAAGACAAGGCTAATTTTAAGAGGGCGGGTTTGATATGACTCCATCAGGGTTGAGTCCTAATCTCCCTAGAAGTAGTTAATAAAACCCTACTAGATTTTAATAAAGTCACTCCTATCTTATAAAGGAGTATGACTAGAGTTTATATTAGCCCTTAGGGTTTAGTGGCCACCGCCCTTCTTATTGGATTGGTAGGCTAGGGTTTCCCCCTGCTTAATTTAATTAGGTAACATAGCTGCCACCTATTCCCTCTAAGGCAAGTAGGCTATAGAAGGGGTAAAAGGATAATTTTAATTAGGTAAGCACCCCCTAGGGCTAGGGTATGGAGTCCTATATAAGCATGTAGCCTCCATCTCTTTTTATTAAGCAATCTACAATTTTAATTCTGCCTTGTGCCGAGTCTAGGAGGGAGGAACCCCTACAGCGTTCCAAGGGTTGATCACCCTCAAGGATCAAAATCTATAGAGCTCCTTCTGGGGTTTTATCAATGCTCCTCTTAATTGAGTAAGGAATAAAAAAATTACTTGGTGTAATTACTATCTATGCCTTTGCATTTTTTGATGTGATTAGTAGCCCTTCTGGTAGCAATCGCAGCATAGAAAAACTTAGTATTAGAATCCTCTATAGTAAGCCAATGCTATCAAGACTTCTATTTCAAAAAGCATTCCTCCTCCTTTAAAGCTTACATAAAGTTATTTTTAGCAGCAGCCTCTTTGCATATAAAATTCGCATCAAGAGGCTGAAGATTTAGCTTGCTTTGCACTGCCATAAGTTCTTTCTTGCATAACTGAACCCTGTTGGTGATATTTCCAAAGGTAGTTAAATTCCACTCCATTAGTGCTGCTTTGCATGCTTTTAGTTTTTGACATAGAATGTAAGGGGGAGAACCAAACACATTAATGTTCCAAGCTGACTTGATAACTTCGAGGAACTGAGAGTGAGTACTCCATATATTAAAAAATCTAAAAGGTTTCTTGACACTGGGTATTGCTTTATCTGTGTGTATATGCATAATAGAGTGATCCAAAAATAACTTAGCACTCGACTCAAGAAGTGAATATGGGAAAACTGCTAACCATTCCTGATTAATCAAACATCTATCAAGTCGAGCCATAATTTTTCTGTCAGTACTTTGATTATTCCACGAGAACTCCAGAAGGAGATACTGTTGTATTGACTGACATGAAATCACCTACATATTTCATGTCAGTCAATATAGCAGTATCTATATAATCATTGAAACTTGGAGAGGGGATGGCCGGTTGGATGAGTGGATTAGTTTAGATGGGAGTAGGTTGTGGTTTAGGGCTGATTTGGGTGGCTGTTTGGGATCGATTTAGGGTGTAGTTTGGAAAGGTTTTTTTATGAGGATGGTATGGTTTGCAGATGAGAAAAAGAAAGTCTGAAATCCCATAAAAGACAATACTCAAATATGATATAATTCACGAAGAAAGGTGATGCGATGTGCTGTCCTACCAAACAGATTTTACATCAGAGGACAAAATCGAGTTTCGAGGAGCATGGTGAGGGCAAGAGGTTTCCTGTGAGGGCTACTATGAAGGCTTCTCCCTTGGGTGCTTCTCCCAAGGCAAGGCGCGCTCATTATCTAAATCTAATTTTATAGAGGTGCTTATAGGTGTATTTATAGCTTTAGCACTATCCATATTAAATCATTTTAATAAATCTACGGTATATTTGGTTTAACTAATAAAGATACCATCATTTAATTATTTTATTTGTAATCCTAAGAAAAAAGTTAATTCACCAATTAGGCTCATCTCAAATTCTTGCCTCATATTCTTAGCAAAAGATTCACACAAGAATTCATTTGTTGAACCAAAAATAATATCATTAACATAAATTTAAATATAAAATTTTTTTAAAAAATATTTAAAAAATAATATGGTGTTAACCTTACTTTTTAAAAAATATTTAAAATAAGGAAAGTGCTAAATCTTTCATACTAAGAAGCCCTAGGGGCTTGTTTCAACTCATAAAGAGCCTTAGATAATTTGAAAACATGATTCAAAAAAATAGTATTTTTAAAACCAGGGGGTTATTCAACATAAACTTCTTCGAAAATGAAACCATTAAGAAAAGCGCTTTTGACATCCATTTGAAATAACTTAAAATTCTTTAAAAAGGCAAAGGCAAGGAGCATCCTTATAGCTTCAAGTTTAGCCACAAGAGCGAAGGTCTCTTCATAATCGATCCTTTCTTTATGGTTGAAACCATTGGCCACTAATCTAGCTTTATTTCTAACCATGATACAATTTTCATTTTGCTTGTTTCTAAAGACTCATTCAGTACCAATCACTAAATGGTCACTAGGTCTAGGATCAAGCTCCCACACCTCATTTCTCTCAAATTGGTTTAACTCTTTATCTTTCTCAATGTATTTTGGTTCAATTTTGAGACACAAAAATTCTTAAATAACGAATGAGTTTTAACTCATTTTAATGTATCTCCTATTATTAGCTTCTTAGAATGAGCATCTACATACTTCTATTCCTTAGGTAAGGATTCCTTGGAAGTAGATGCATCCAAATTATTTTGGAGAGGAGATTTATCATTCAAATTTAAAGTATCAAAATCAAAATCATCATCATAATCAATTTTTTTTAATTTCATTAAAAATCATATAGATGAATTCCCTAATTACTAGAGTTCTTTATTAACACGATAAGCTTTTGAAATTGAGGAATAGCCAAGAAATATGCCGTCATCAGATTTTGCATTGAACTTTCCTAAGGCATTTTCTTCATTCAAAATAAAATATTTATAACCAAACACTTTAAAATATGAAATATTAAGTTTTTATTATTCCATAATTCATAAGGAGGTTTCGAAAGTAATGGCTTTCTAACAACCTTGTTTATGATATAGAATGTCGTGTTAACGGCTTCGGCCCAAAAATATTTGGGTAGGCTATGTTCATTTAACATGGTTCTAGCCATTTCTTGTAAGCTCCTATTTTTCGTTTCTACTACTCCATTTTATCATAGATTTCTAGGTGTAGAGAAATTGTGGTTGTAACCATTTGACTCACAAAAAATTTATAAATCATGTTTTTAAAACTCATCACCATGATCACTATGTATAGATAAAATCATAAAACCTTTTTCGTTTTGAACAAGTTTATAAAATTTTAAAAAATATTTAAAAGAATCACTTTTGTGTGCTAAGAAATAGGTCCAAGTGTATCTATTATAATCGTCTACAATAACAAATATATATTTGCTACCTCGTAAGCATGTAATATCAATTGGTCCAAACAAATCCATATGGATTAATTGTAGTGGCCTAGAGGTGCTTATTTGATTTTTTGATTTGAAGATACTTTTTATTTATTTTCCTAGTTGGTATGCATCACAAACTTTGTCATTTACAAACTTGATACTAGGCATTCCTCTTACTAGATTTTTTTGTTGAGATTTGGTTTAATAGTTTCATGCTAGCATATCCTAATCTTCTATGTCAAATCCATGCATCATCATTTAAGACCTAAAAACATATTTTATTATAAAAATTATCAATGTCAATAGTATATACATTATTGCTTCTTAAGACAATCATAGAACTATTTTGTATGGTTATTCAATTATACAAGCATTAGATTCAAATTCGATAATGTATCTTTTATCACACAATTGACTAATGCTTAGTAGATTATGTTTCAAACCAATCAACTAATAACATATCTTTAATCGAGATGTTTGATTTGTTACCTATACGGTTCCTTTCCCAATAATTTTTCCCTTGTTTTTGTCTCCGAAGGTGACAAATCCTTTATTTAGGCTAGTAAGCTTAGAGGAATGAGTTGGATCTCTGGTTATGTGCCTTGAGTATCTACTATCAATGTACCATTTTATGCTTCTAGCCTTTGTTTGGAGACATACCTACAAGAAAATGGGTTTTGATTTAGGCACCCATTTGGCTTTGGGTTCCTCATGAATAAATCTACCTAATTTTACTAATGGCATCAAGTTGTTTATGGTTCCTTTAGGAACCCAAATTAGTTTGTGTGAATTATGCCTTTTAAATGAATATTTATAGGTATAGTGTCCAATTCTACCACAAAAATTATATTTGTTTCTACGTGAAACATATAATGTAGGTCCTTTAACAAAGATGGTTGACTTTTGTTGAGTGTTACTCACAAAGCCAATTCCTTCCTTTCTATAAACATAATCCTTATTAGCAAGGATCATGTTTAAGGGTTTATTATCTATTTTAAAATTTTCTAATGTTTCTTGTAATGAAACATTTTCTTTTTGAAGTGTATCTAATTCTTCATATTTAGTGCATAGAGCTATCATATATTCATTATACTCCTTTTTAAAATTTTTAAATTCACTAGCAAGTGAAGCATGATCTTTTTTTAACAATTTATACTTTTTACTAGAAAAGTTGCGTGAGGGTTGGAGCATTGTGAGGGCGAAAGGTTTCCTATGAGGGCTACTATGAAGGCTTCTCCCTTAGGCGCCTCTCCCAAGGCAAGGTGACAGCTTTCCCTGGCTACTCCCTAGCGTGCATTCGTGCTCGCTTGCGCTTATGACTTGCTTGCGCTCGCACTTGCGATTGGTGCTAGGGATAGCAGCTTCTTCTCCTTATCGAATGACGAGCAGGTAGCGGCGATTTCTCCCTTAGGCGATTTCTCCTCTATGATCGTTCTGCAGTGATTTCAGGTGAAGGACCATGGTCGCTTCTGCGATCAGCAATTTAAAGCGTGGAAGGACAGCAACCGCTTTTGCGATCGACAATTTTAGGCATGGAAGGGCGACGACTTCTTCGCCCCTAGGTGCGGGATGACCTCTAGAGAGAGAAACTGTGGTGACTGTGCTGTGATTAGTGCTGGGTTCACTATTGTTCTGCGATCCTGCGGTAAATCAGGCATGGAAAGGGTGATGGCTGCTTCTGCAATCGACGATTCAGGCATGGGAAGGGTGGTGGCTTCTTCTCCCCTAGGAGGTTGATGGTCTCTAGGGCTAGAGATGCCATGGATGCGAGCAGCCAAACCTTTGCTTCACATGCTACTCCTCTGTTCTATTGGGATGCTCCTCCACTGGCTTCTTCCCAACAGCCTCCACTGGTTGCTTCACAGCAAAATGCCCCTCTCCAGTAGTCGTTGGTTCTTTCACAGTGGGAGGGGGATGCTCCTCTCCAGTAACCACTAGTTTCTTCACAACCGGAGGGTTCACAGTGGGAGAGGGATGCTCCTCCCTAGCAGCCTAGGTCAGTTTCATAGCGAGATGTTCCTCCACTGGTTTCTTCTCAATGAGATGCTCCTTCGACAAACCAGGCCAGAAGTCGCTTATGCTCTAGATCACGACCTCCTGCAACCATTTCTTGAGATCCTCGGCCTTGGAGTAGCCTCTTCAAGGCTCCAGTTGGTAGTCCGGATCTTCGACTGGATTTTTTACTCAAGAAGTATAGGCCAATCAAAAGATTATTGTAATGAGACTGTTGATTCTGACGAACTGATTGAGACATGGTCCATGATGATTGTTGGCTATGTGGTTGGACTCAGAACATTTTTTTTTGTTATCTTCATTCATCAGGACACGATGGGGAATATCAACATTTGATCTTCATATGTTGGAGAACATATTCTTTATATGTAGGCTCTACTCTCAAGAAGATTTACAATGAGTTCTAGAAGGATTTTGGACTATCCATCATCATTCAATGATCCTACGATGTTGGGCACCTGATGTACGATTAGATTTAGATAGTCTACAGTCTATCCCAATATGGGTTTCTTTCCATTGACTTCTGCTACATCTCTAGGGTCATCGTTTTATTGCAAAGCTTTGCAGCACCTTGGGACAACCATTGTATATTGATAAGGCAATAGCTTCGCAAATGAGATTGGCTTTTGCCAGAGCCTGTGTAATGGTTTCTTTTAATAAGGAACTACTGAATGAAGTACTTTATCATGATCTTAATGGGAGCACCCGAAAGATGAAAGTTTTATATTCTTGGAAGCCATAACGATGCAGGATTTGTCTATCTTTTGGTCATGCAAATGGTGCTTGCCAACAGCCTTCATAAAAAATCACACAGGTCTACTGACCTTGTCAAGAGCCTCAGCATAGGGTCGCTACTACTATTCTGAGCACTGATACTCCAGTGCCAATAGTGATGGTGGCCGAGAAGATGAACGAGCACTCTGACTCATTGGGACAGCGACATGAATAAGAGAAAGACAAGTAAGGACTTTCATCTTTTCCTATTAATTATATCAAAGACTTCCACTACAAGAGCTTCCCATGGTTCTCACTCCCCAAGAATGACCTTACCTTCATGAATCATTCCTTCAGATAATCAAAAAATTGTATCTTAATAACCTCTTGTGAACCAAGATATAGCACCTCACCAAACTCATCGTGCTTCGATACATCCGACTATTTAGGACTTATTGCCTCAAGGTATGCAAAAATTTAAACATTTGCAAACTATAGATGAGGTGGATAAATATTGCAATAAAGGTTTAAAAGGTAAAGATATTATGCAGGAGGACCATGCAAAATCAACAGATAAAATAAAGGATGGTAATGTCCTCCCAAAGTTGCATGCTCTTCCTTCTATCTAGTATTGATGAAAATAATCTGTTGGAATATTCATGGACTTAATAAGCCTAAGAAATGTCAAGAGCTCAATAGAATAATCCGATCTACTGCATGTGATTTTGTTATTCTTGTGGAAACAAAAATTAAAACTCTTTGTGTTCGTGTTCAGAAGAATTTAATATGGTCTGAGGCAAAACTTTTTGCTCATGATTCTCATGATACTTATGGTCGAGTTTGGGTCTTATGGCATCCTACCTAACCTTGTTACTCTTTGGTTTATTTCTGTTACTAATCAATTCATTCATCTTAAAGCAGAGAACAAACAGACCAGATGTCAATTTAATATTACTGGTATTTACACTTCTAACAGTATGTCTGACAGGAATGCTCTATGGCGTGATCTGGTTAGCATTACAAATAGTTATCGTATAATACCTTGGATTGTTCTCGGTGACTTTAATACTGTCAGATACACAAATAAGAAAGTGGGGGATAGAGTGCTTTCTGAATGTCAACTTCAAAGTTTTAATGATTGTATAGGCATGGATCAGCGTACTTGATTGACATTAAATCAGAGGACCATCTCTATTTTGCTTGTGATTATTTCTCTTGGATATGGAAGGAGATCTTGAAGCGTTTGATCTTCAAAGGCTACCGTGGCCAAACTTGCATCATGAATTAGAAATGCTTATGCAAAACTTCTCAAGAAAGGGGCCTCTTACACAACTCGTAAGGATTACATTCAGATGTGCTATTTAGTGGATTTGGAAGGAGAGGTGGGTAGAATTTTTGAGTGTCACAACACGATCAAAGCTCAAATTTTGATAGAGATTCTTCAGGACTCACAATCATGTGTGGAGTAGGAACTGAACATAGAGCACTTAACAAGAAGAGAGAAATGAATTTTCACAAGATTTAATTTTTCTATTAGTCAATAATCTCTAGGATAATGATGAATATTGTAATGTATTATGTGGTGCAAAGCTTATATTTTATGATGTTTCCATAAGTAGTAGTCTAGGACGGTCTAGATATTATATTTATTATTTATTGACTATAATATTGTGTCACTGTCTATAGTATGTGTAGGCATGTCTACATTTTAGTTTGGCTATACTTGGAGATGAGTTTGATGAAGTGCGTCCAGTCCACCTTTTTTAGATGGGGTGCAATCTTTTTGACTATACTAAGAAACTTCAGGCTTTAGTCTATTGCTTGTGTATAAAGCTACTTTGTAGAAATCTTATACATAATACATTATCTTTACTTACCAAAAAAAAATTTATACTTTTTACTGGCTAATTTAAAATCATCAAACAAGTCATTAAATGCATTAAACAATTCATCATAAGATAAGGAAGATTCATTTGGGTTACTTACCTCGTTGTCAATTGTTATTAAAGTGTAATTTATAACTTTTTCCTTGATGGTTGGTTCCTCGTCTTCGGATGAACTTGAGTCATCCAAAGTAGCTTTGAGCTTAAGCGTCTTCTTCTTCCTTGGTTACTTTTTCTTCTCTCGGGGACATTCATTTTTTAAGTATCCTGACTTCTTGCATTCGTATATAAGTCCTTTTATAGTTCACTTTTGTTCTTAGCATCTTATTTTGTTTTGATTATTTTTAAAAATTTCTTAAATTTTCGTTTAAGAAGTGTCAAGTCCTCATCCTCATCATCATCATCACTTGAGTTTTCTCCCAAGTGGACTTCCTTGGTTCTAAGTATCGTCATCTCCTTCCTGTTCTTTGGAAGGTTGTTCTCGAGTTCATCATGTGCTATACACGTCATTTTGTATGTTATCAAAGACCCGATTAGTTCATTAGGCAAAAAATTATTTAGGTCCTTTGCTTTTTGTATTGTCGTTACTTATGAGATCCCAACTTTTGGGAAGGGATGTTAATATTTTGTTAACAAGTTCAAAATTTGAAAAACTTTTACTAAGCGCTTTTAGATCATTGACGACATCCATAGAACGGGTGTACATGTCTCCAATGGTCTCACTTGGTATCATGCAAACCAACTTATAGCTATGCACTAAAGAATTAATTTTTGACTGTTTGACTCGGCTAGTGCCTTAATGCGTGACTTCGAGTGTGTGCTAAATCTCGTGCACAGTTTCGCATATAGAAACCCGATTAAATTTATTTTTATTAAGAGCACAAATAAATTGTTCATCGCTTTAGCATTCAAAGAGAAAATCTTCTTTCCGAATCATTCCATTCATTCATCAATTTGGAAGACTTTTCAAAACCACTTTCAATAATATGTCATAATTCGAAATCCATAGAAAGTAAAAAATTTCTCATTCGAGTTTTCCAATATGTGTAATCTCTCACATTAAATATGAGAGGATGAGTGATAGAAAGTCCCTCTTGATTGCCAACAAAATCTATCTCTCTTGGGTTTTAAGCTAAATAAAAAGAAACGTGGCTCTGATACCAATTGTTATGATCAAAGCGGTACTAAAAGGGGGGTGAATTAGTGCTTATAAAAAAATTTACATCGATTTGAGTATTTGCTCAATAAAACCCATATTAGAAATGCATTTAAGCATAGAGATGTTTGTAAGAGTGCAAGCAAAGATAGTAGATAGTTAAATAAGAAAGCAATGAAGATAAATAGCAAAGAAGACAAAATAAACCAATTTTATAGTGCTTTGATCTCATGACCTATCATCCACTCCCGATTCCTCCTTCGTTGATGTCACTGGCTTCCACTATTGATCTTCCTTCAATAGTGAAGATCAATTATCCTTTTACAGCTCTATTATCCTTTTACAGGTTCAAGAGATAACCTTTACAAGTCTCTAAGCTCTCAAAGAACTATAATCATGTTTTCACAAGGTTTTTGCTCTAAATTCTTACATCCTCGAGCAAGAATTGGTGGGGTATTTATAAGCCCCAAATGGTGCAATATCCCTTATTTTTGAAATATTTATAATGATATATTTTAAATTATTTATGATGACTCATTTGTAAAATTTAAGGATTTATTTATTAATTCTCTTGATTAAATAATTTTATATTGAAAATTAATTGCTAAGGACCTAAGTGTGAATTTAGAAAAATATATATGAAATGAATTATAAAAGACTCACATTAAGTTAAAAAAAAAGAAAAAGAAACATGGTGAGGACATGTGTCACTACATTGTTTAAAGTAGTACCACTTGTGCATGTGCATGGGTAACATATAAGTATATTGCATGCATGTTTGTCACCCATCAACACATATGTTAGCTTAAATAATTAATAATTAGAGAAAAAAAGGGGTGTTTTGATTGCAACGGGAACTTGAGGAGAAGAAGAAGAAGAAAGAAGAAGAAGAAGAAAAGAATAGAAGAAAAGAAATTTGGGGATTTTGAGATTGTGTTCTAATCCACACCTTTGGGACTAAAATATTCAAAGGCAAGTATTCTATCTTTCTTCTACTGAAATTTATCTTTGTTTTTGTGTTGATTTATGAAGAAAATTTTGAAACTAATCCAAAATCTTTTGTTGGCTGCCTAAGTATGAATCTGTAATATTATCAAGATTATGACCTACAGACCTCAGATTCAGACAAATTCAAAAATAGATTCAAATATCTTTATTTTGAACCTGAGTTTGAAGAATTTGGAGTTCATTTGCTAGTCCAAACGTTTACTTCAATTGAGTATACGAAATCTGTAAAATAGGAATCTGTATCTCAAGACCTTTTATCGCTATATTGCTTATATCTTCATGTTGGAGTTCATGATTTATATGAAACTTAATTTGTTAGAACATAGGCTTTCAGACCTTTATGTTAAACCTAAGATTGAATGATTTTGAGTTGAAATGACTATCAAAACCCTATTTTTATTGACCAAATTAATTCTACAAAACAGAGGCTGTGATTCTGGACCTTTGGTTGCAAAACCATCAATAACTCTTTGTAGAGACTTTTAATTTATATAAAACTTATTTCATATGAAACTAGATTGATTTATCTTTTCAACAACACCTTTCTTGAGTAATTTGGAGTATGTTTGATCATCTAAATAACTTTATATTTTACCTTTAGAATTCAGTTGGAATAGGGATTGTATCAATTCTGCCTATGCTTGCTTCTTCTATTTCAAAACTGAAATCTCTAATGGTCTTGTCCTTGACTTCCTTACATATCAGAATATATTATGTATTAATTGATATTATATTCTTTTATTCTATTTAGGTGCATGTACGATTTAATTTATTGTTCCGCATATGCTTCCGATATATGCCAAATTTATTGCTCATGTGTTTGTGGGACAATGTGAACCTTTACCAGAAATGGTATAGGGAGTTATGCTTAGAGCCCACGTGCTCTGTCGGCTCCCTATGACTTCACTCAGAGGTGGGTGGATAGAGCTCCTAGATGTAGGAGTCTTATGTTTGGTGGTCATTCAGCGATGGATGTTCCACATTATGTTTATGGTCCCACTTCACCCTCTATATTGTTGATATAATATTCAAAGCATTGCTTTTGAGTTATTTATATGCTTTGGATAAGAATGAAATGAATATTATGTCTAAATGATATTTGAGCTTATGTTCATTACTTATTCATTTGATACACTTTTGAGAATATTCATATATACTTTCAAAAATATCCTATACCACCTTGATATGCTCTGAAAAGTTTTGTATTCTCATTGATAGACTCCAAATTATTTCGTTTGTCATTGATGTGCTGCTTGACATACTTATGCCTATGATATTCATCCAACTTCAAATGTGACATATGAGCTTAAGTTTGATATTTGTTCCTTTGATATATTCCAAAGTATTTCATGTATTATTGATATGCCCCTAAAACTTTAAATGTCATTGATATATACCAAAATGCTTTTGATTGCCATATATGCTCCAAATACCTTCCCAAATTGTTATGGATTCAAGTATGCTTCGAACGAGATGAACCTTGTGGTTGTGAATATGATTTAATGTTATATGTGAAGACTTTTGTATTCTCTACCTTGCACTCTTATATCAGGTTCAATTTGAAAACACCTTTCCTTGCTTTGAACCTGTTTAATACTTACTGGGCTTCTTAGCTCACTCTGTTGCTATCTAATCTTCTTTAGGTTAGCTCGACATTTGTAAAAATACTTGATATGGGCTAAAGCAATGGGAAAGCAAGAAGTTCTTGGGCTAAATGTTCATTTGACAATATGTTATCATTGTGTGTGTGTACCTTAGGTCTAAAGTAAAGTTATAGACATATTTTGAAGAGGGATAACTATGTATTGTTTTTAAAAACTACCCTCTTGTTTGGGATCTTGAATGTTAAACTTGCTGTATAATATATGAAATGGTGGTATATGATTGTTTTCCAAAGTCATATGGATTTTATTGCATTAGTGGACTTTATGAATATGGACTATATTTAGCTGTATTGGTTTTGGATTGGTTTGTGATTCATTAAAAGAATATGAAGAGATTATAATCTACACAGGTTTCTGTGAAAGTTATTGAATGACTCTGCATCTATACATAATCCTGGATGGATTATGTTGTTCATAATATTATCAATTTATGACATGGTCACACCTCTCGAATTATGATATAATTCGGGAGGCATGACAGAGATGGTATCAGAGCATGGTTTCAGCATTACTAAGTCACTAAGACATACCGTAGATATATCATATTTGAACTGTGCATTGAGGTTTAGTGATTTTATAGAGTGATTAACAAATAAAATTTTCTTTCGATGATTTTAGGAAACAAGAATGACGAGGTCATTAGGTCCTCCTATGGTTGATCAATTGAGTGGAATTATGAAAACCCTTGAGGCTCTGACACATGTAATACAATAGCAAGTCCAACAAGGAGGAAATGATAAAGCTGGAACGTCAACTTAGGCTAGATTAGGAATAGAATAGTTCAAAAAGTTTAGTCCTCCAAATTTTAGTGGTGAACCTGATCCAATGGTGGCTGAACAATGGATGATGTGAATTGAGAAGATATTTGATGTCTTAACTTATCCTGAAAATCAAAAGGTTCGCTTTCATGTTTGAAGGGAAAGCCACTCCAGAGAACTCAGTCATGTGCAAAATGTGGATATAATCATGAAACGAGTAAGTATTTTTGGGTGACTAGAGCCAGTTTTGCTTATGAAAAACTAGATCATAAAGTAAAGGATTGTCCATTGAATAAGAAAAAAGAGTCATTGCCACCCAGAACGACAACCCATGCTAGAGTTTATGCCATCATTGAACAGGATTCCCGAGCTTCTAAATTAGTAGTCGAAGGTATTATTCATATTTCTAATAAGAATGCAAAGGTTTTATTTGATCCCGGGTCCAATCTATCTTTTGTTTCACAAACTTTTGCTTGTTACTTGGGCATTCAACCTAAACCATTAGATTATGAGTTGTATGTAACTAATGCAATTGGGGATACTTTGACATCAAACTTGCTTTATCCGTCTTATTTGATTTTTGTCGGAGAACATGAACTCCTTACTGATTTAATTCTCCTAGAGATTCAGGGCTTTGATATTATACCTTGCATGGATTGGCTATCTTTCTATCATGCTAGTATTGATTGTTATACAAAAATAATTATTTTTTACATACCAGATCAGCCCATCTTCTATTTTAAGGGTAGGCATGACTCACTTCCTTACCTAATATCAGTATTTCAAGCTCGTCGATTTATGCAGAAGGGTTGTTCTTGCTATATTATATGTAAAGGAGAATTTAAATCAAGCAGCTTATCTAAATGAAATTTTGGTGGTCAAAGAGTTCCCTAATATTTTTCCAGATGACTTGCCTGGATTACCTCCAGATAGAGAGAGTGAATTTGCTATTGATATTGTCCCTGGAACAACACTAATATCCAAGCCTTCCTATAGAATGACATCACTCAAGCTAGAAGAATTGAGAAATTAACTACAAAAACTATTATATAAAGGTTTTATTCGACCCAGTGTTTCACCATGGGGTGCTCTAGTACTATTAGTTAAGAAGAAGGATGAGACATGGAGGCTTTGTATTGATTATAGACAATTGAACCAAGTGACAATAAAAAAAAGTATCCTCTACCTAGAATTGATGATTTATTTAATCAATTGTAGGGTGCACAGGTATTCTCCAAGATTAACTTTAGGTCAGGTTATTATCAATTGAATATCAAGAAAGAAGATATCCCTAAAACTATTTTCAGAACTCGATATGGTTACTATGAATTCGTAGTAATGCCTTTTGGTTTGACTAATGCTCCTGCAACTTTCATGGAATTAATGAATAGGATATTTCATCCACTCTTGGATAACTGTGTTATTGTATTCATTGATGATATATTAGTGTATTCGAGGAATAACGGAGCATGAGGAGCACTTGAGAAATGTATTGTCAATACTAAGAGAAAAGAAGTTGTATGCAAGGTTCAGTAAATGTGAGTTTTGGTTAAAAGAAGTTACCTTCTTAGGCCATGTAATTTCAGGTAAGGGCATCTCTATTGATCCAAAGAAAATCGAAGCAGTAGTTAAGTAGGAAGCACCAACAAATATAACTGAAGTTAGAAGTTTCTTGGGTATTACAGGTTATTATAGGAGATTCATGGAGGGATTTTATCGAATTGCTAACCCCCTCACCAAGTGAACTCGAAAAAATGTGAGATTTGAATGGGTTGATAAATGTGAACAAAGTTTTCAGGAGCTAAAAAGAAGATTGACTAGTGCTCCTATCCTCACAATTCCCAGTGGTAATAAAGGATTTGTAGCTTACACTGATGCTTCAAGGGCCTTGGATGTGTTTTAATGTAAGAAGGGAAAGTAATTGCTTATGCTTCTAGACAACTGAAGAGTTATGAACTAAATTATCCAACCTATGATTTGAAGTTAGCAGTAATTATTTTGCACTGAAGATTTGGAGGTATTATTTACATGGGCGGACGTTTGAAATATTTACCGATCACAAGAGTCTAAAGTATATCTTCACTCAAAAGGAGTTAAATATGAGGCAACGAAGATGGATAGAACTTTTAAAGGATTATGATTGCACCATTTGATATCATCCGAGTAAAGCCAATGTTGTAGCTGATGCACTTAGTTGAAAATCTATAAATTTTATGGCTAGTTTGGTTGTGAAACAATCGTAATTATTGGAAGAAAATGGTGATGAGAAATCTATTAGGAATAAGCAAAACTCAAAAATGGTGATGGCCTCTATCCAGGTTCAATCTGATTTCATTCAACAAATTAAAGAGAGACAACTACAAGACATGTTTTAATCCACTTGAGGAAAGAAGTAGAAAAAGGATCAAAGCCTGATTTTCGTGTTTCTGAGGATGGCCTATTGAGAATGAGGAATAAAGTATGTGTTCAAAATTCACCTTGCACCTTACCTGAGTAGCACAAAAATATGTAAATATCTTAAAAGTCATTATTGGTGGGAAGGCATGAAAAAGGAGATTGCAATATATGTATCAAAATATTTAACTTGCCAGCAAATCAAAGTTGAACACCAAAGACCTAGAGGTTTGTTACAACCTTTAGATATTCTTGAATGGAAATGGGAAAGTATCACCATGGATTTTGTTTCCGGTCTACCCAGAACCTCTAGAAAGCATGATGCTATATGGGTGATTATTGATAGATTTACTAAATCGACACATTTTCTACCGATCAATATGATATATTCTATGGATAGACTTGTTGAATTATATATCGGTGAAATAGTAAGGCTTCATGGTGTTCCAAAGGAGATCATCTCTGATAGGGACTTCAGATTCCTTTCTAGATTATGGAGAAGATTATAAGAATCTATGGGCACTAAAGTCAAGTTTAACACTGCTTATCACCCTCAAACCGATGGGCAATCAGAAAGAACAATTCAAACACTTGAGGATTTGCTTAGAGCATATATCATGGATTGGAAAGGTGAGTGGGATAAAGATATTGCTCTTGTTGAGTTCACCTACAATAATAGTTACCAGTCTAGTATTGAGATGGCCCCTTATGAAGCTTTGTATGGGCGAAAGTGCAGAATGCCTATTTGTTGGGAGGAAGTTGGCGATAGGAAATTGTTATCACCCGATAAAGTGCAGGAGACTACCGAAAAAATTCAAATTATAAGAGAAAGACTAAAGACTACTCAGAGTCATCAAAAAAGCTATGCTGACAATAGAAGATGAGAAATTGAGTTTCAAGTGGGGGATTTTGTATTCTTGAAGGTCTCTCCTTCCAAGGGTATGGTAAGAATTAGGAAGAAAGGAAAGTTAAGCCCTAGATTTATTAGACTGCTTGAGGTCCTTGAAAGGATTGGTTCTGTCGCTTACAGGATTGCCTTGCCACCATCCTTGGGTCATATCCATGACATATATCATATTTTAATGCTCAAAAAGTATATACATGACCCTTCTCACATCATTTAGTATGAGCCGATTATAATCGATCACCACTTATCTTATGTGGAAGAACCTATACAGATTATTGATAAGAAAGAAAAAATACTATGAAATCGGGTCATTTCTCTAGTAAAAGTGATATGGAGGCATCATTCGATGGATGAAATAACTTGGGAACTAGAGGAAGAAATAAAGAAAATCTATCCTCATCTTTTCGTCAATGAATGTATGATAAATTTAGAGGACTAAATTTTTATATTAAGGAGGGGAGAATGTAATATCCCTCATTTCTGAAATATTTATAATGATATATTTTAAATTATTTATGATGACTCATTTGTAAAATTTAAGAATTTCTTAATTAATTCTTTTGATTAAATAATTTTATATTAAAATTTAATTGCTAAGGACCTAAGTGTGAATCTTAAAAAAAATATGAATTGAATTATAAAAGACTCACATTAAGTTGAAAAAAAAAGAAACATGGTGAGGACATGTGTCACTACCTTGTTTAAAGTAGTGCCACTTATGCATGTGCATGAGTAACACATAAGTATATTGCATGCATATTTTCCACCTATCAACACATATGTTAGCTTAAATAATTAACAATTAAAGAAAAAAAGGGGTGTTTTGGCTATAACGTGAACTTGAGGAGAAGAAGAAGAAGAAGAAGAATAGAAGGAAAGAAATTTGGGGATTTTGAGATTGTGATCTAATCCACACCTTTGGAACTAAAATATTCAAAGGCAAGTATTCTATCTTTCTTGTACTGAAATTTATCTTTATTTTTTCCTTGATTTATGAAGAAAATTTTGAAACTAATCCGAAATATTTTATTGGCTGCCTAAGTATGAATATGTAATATTATCAAGATTATAACCTATATATCTTGTTCTTACTGTAACATTTATGTCTTATTCTAACTATATTCTATCTTTCTTTTAAACCTGAGTTTAAAGAATTTGAAGTTCATTTGCTAGCCCAAACTGTCACGGACAACAATGTAAACAAGGTGTTCGATGAAATGCTTGTGTTAGTCCGTGTCCTTCGGTTTATGTACATATCTTGTACAACAAGAAGCGGGCTTGCAGTAGGCTTGGAAGCCCTAGTTTGATTTGTTTTATGGCCAAGTTTGGCTTGTAGATACAAGTGTGTCTTATAAGCACTTGTGGGGACATTCGGTCTGTGGTGGACCATTATCCTTTGTGTGCAACCTCTCTGAGCTTGTAATGTCCATGGGTGTAATTTGTATTTTGGCTTTATAAAGTGTTTTTCTTGAGCAGTTGCTTGTGGATCCCGTGGGAGTTGCTTCTTCTGGCCCGTTTTCTCTTTTTGTAAGTCTGTGGGATTTTAGGAGATCTCGGGGAGGGCTGACCTTTGCGGACGGACACGCATGGGTGCCGCACGGCTTAGGCAAAATCAGCTAAGCCCGTGACAAAACGTTTACTTCAATTGAGTATATGAAATCTGTAAAACAGGAATCTGTATCTCAAGGCCTTTCATCACTATATTACTTATATCTTCATGTTGGAGTTTATAATTTATGTGAAACTTAATTTGTTAAAACATAGGCTTTCAGACCTTTCTGTTGAACCTAAAATTGAATGATTTGGAGTCAAAATGACTGTCAAAACCCTATTTTAATGGACCATATGAATTCTACAAAATAGAGATTGTGATTCCGAACCTTTGGTTGCAAAATTATCAATAACTCTTTGTAGAGACCTTCAATTTATATGAAACTTATTTCAAATAAAACTAGATTGATTTATCTTTTCAACAACACCTTTCTTGAGTAATTTGGAGCATGTTTGATCATCTAAATAACTTTTTATTTTACCTTCAAAATTCAGCCGGAATAGGGATTGTATCAATTCTGCCTATACTTGCTTCTTCCATTTCAAAACTGAAATCTCTAATGCTCTTATCCTTGACTTCCTTACATATCATAATAAGTTATGTATTAATCGATGTTATATTCTATTATTCTATTTAGGCGCATGTATGATTTATTGTTCCGCATGTGCTTCTGATATATGCCAAATTTATTGCTCATATCCTTTTATACTCCGGTGTTTATGGGACAATGTGAACCTTTACCAGAAATGGTAAAGGGAGTTATGCTTAGAGCTCGCGTGCTCTGCCGGCCTCCTATGACTTCACTCAGACGTGGGTGGATGGAGCTCCTAGACGTAGGAGACTTTTATTTGGTGGTCATTCAGCGATGGATGTTCCACATTATGTTTATGGTCCCACTTCGCCCTCTATGTTTTTGATATGATATCCAAAACATTGCTTTTGAGCATGAAATGAATATTATGTCTGAATGATATTTGAGCATCTGTTCGTTACTTGTTCATTTGGTACACTTTTGAGAATATTCATATACCATTGATATACTTTCAAAAATATCCTATACCTCCTTGATATGCTCCGAAATATTTTGTATTCTCATTGATAGGCTCCAAATTATTTCGTTTGCCATTGATATGCTGCTTGACATACTTATGCCTATGATATTCATCCAACTTCAAATGTGACATACGAGCTTAAGTTTGATATTTGTTCCTTTGACATGTCAAAGTATTTCATGTATTATTGATATGCCCCTAAAACTCTAAATGTCATTGATATATACCAAAATGCTTTTGATTGCCATATATGCTACAAATACCTTCCTAAATTATTATGGATTCAAGTATGCTTCGAACGAGATGAACCTTGTGGTTGTGAATCTGATTTGATGCTATATGTGAAGACTTTTGTACCTTGCACTCTTATATCAGGTTCAATTTGAAAATACCTTGTTACTATCTAATCTGTTACTATCTAATCTTCTTCACGTTAGCTCGGCATTTATAAAAATACTTGATACGGGCTAAAGCAATGGGAAAGCAAGAAGTTCTTGGGCTAAATGTTCATTTGACAATTTGTTATCATTGTATGTGTACACCTTGGGTCTAAAGTAAAGTTATATACATATTTTGAAGAGGGATAACTATGTAATCTATTTAGAAACTACCCTCTTGTTTGGGATCTTGAATGTTAAACTTGCTGTATAATATATGAAGTAGTGTTGTATGGTTATTTTCTAAAGTCATATGGATTTTATCGCATTAGTGGATTTTATGAATATGGATTATATTTAGCAGTATTGGTTTTGGATCGGTTTGTGATTCATTAAGAGAATATAAAGAGATTATAATCTGCACAAGTTTCTATAAAAGTGGTTGAATGACTCTGCATGTTATTCTTAGTATCCTCAAATGATTGTCTAGATCTTGGATAGATTATGTTGTTCATAATATTATCGATTTATGACATGGGCACACATCTCGAATTATGATATAATTCGGGGGGCGTGACAAATGGTTTTAAGAATGGAGCCAAAATTCTCAAAGATTGTGTCTTCTAGGAACTATGTCTTCTAGGAGACTATGTCTTCTCAGAGATTATGTTTTTTGGAGAATATGTCTTCTAGGAGACCGTGTTTTCTTAGAGACTGTCTTCTAGGAGATTGTATTGTCTCGGAGACTGTCTTCTTGAAAATTGTATCTTCGAAGGCCATGCATTAGAAGAGACAATCTATGAAAAAACATAATCTTCTAGAAGACATAGTCTCTGAGAAAACACAGTCTCTTAGAAGACACAGTCTTTGAGACAATATAGTCTCCCAGAAGACATATCAATTGATATAGTCTCCGTGAGAGATAGTCTCCATGATTAGATCATAATAAAAAACATAGTCTCCATGATTAGATCATAATTATATCAATTGATTTTATCATCAAAATATAAAATTCAATAAATACAATCCAGTGGTATGATTGGTATGAAACCGGTCACGGGGTTCCTCCATAAGAACAGCTCAAGAGAGAACTTCTTGATCGTTTTGGATCATCCAAGTATGAGAATATTGATCGGCAGCTCACCAAAATCTACTAGACTTCTATAGTCCAAGAATATCATAGCAACAAATTTGAACGACTATCAAATCAAACCAGAGATTAGTCCGAACGATAATTGGTGAGAATGTTTATCGAAGGACTTAATCCAAACATTCAATATGAAGTCAAAGCTTACTAACCCTGCACTATGATAGCTGCAATCTCTTTTACACGTTTGCTTGAGGAAAAAATCAGTGGGGAGTATCGTCAAAATAGAAATGACAACAAATAGATATTTAATAAGCCGCCCACCCTATCTATTTCTCGGCCAAAGCCAGGACACCCAAAAACTAACCTGAGAAGAACTCAAGGAAATATCACTAAAGGATTTGAGCTAGCATTGTGATGAAAAGTGGAGTAAGGAACATCGACACAAACAAGGATAGCTTCTAATGATTGAACCAGTTAAGGAGAAATAAAAAACTGATAATGTGGAGAACAATCATGAAGGTTGTGACAAATTCAAGGTTACTGATGAACGAATCCTAACTTATGATAACAATTGTTCAAAGATAAAACTAATTATTGGATCTCTATCCAATAATCTCAGTTGGCCTCTAGTTGGGCCTTATGCAAGGGATCCATCAACGTTGGTTCTATCCAATGGGATCAGGGGCTAATTGGATAACTCATATTCAATTTTCTACTCGCTGAAACATCTACCATATGTTTGTGACCCTCTAGGCACCGAGTTGGCCGTGAGTCCTACCAATCAAAACTTCTTCTGACCCAGTGAATTATTATTCATAATAATTTACTTAACTCATCAACTATGGATGGACATACTATGCCACTTTACCATAATCCCTAAATGGTATAGGGGATCTGATTCATCGAACCTGTCTTTCCTCAGTTACCATATATCTATAGTTTCTCACCCATCTAATATCTCATATGCAGTATATTAGATATGGTACTATCAAGCCTCATACAGAATCCGTCCGAGTCTCCCTCTAATCGGAGTCTCTTAGAGAACTCATCTCTCAATCTGAATGACCCCAACTGAGGATTTGTTTGAGCGATAATACATAAAATATTTCTCTCACAATACCAAGAGTGGATGATCCTCTATTGACACTTAATTGCCTGTGTAAGATTGGCTACCAATCCCGATAACTAGATCTGAAACTTTTTAAACCTGTAAGTCTGGCGTAAAAGAAATGAGTACCTAAATAAGGCACCCTTCGTGTCTTATGTCTAAGGACTAGACACACAAATGAGACTACAGAATCACTGTCTTACGTTAGGTATCATTAACTATCCAGTATTCCGTAAGCGGATCAGTTAGTGAACTTATTCTCCAATGAGCACCTGTACTGTACCCTTAGTGTCCCCACACAAGTGACCAGTCACCTAGATCATATGGACAGGTGTATAGTACACCTGTCTATTTGGTTATCTTGATATCCCTCTTGAGTAACCTATGATCGAAATTATTTAGGATTTTTTTTTGTAAGTAAAGATAATGTATTATGTATAAGGTTTGTACAAAGTAGCTTTATCTACATAAGCTATAGACTAAAGTCAGAAGTCTCTTAGTGTAGTCGAGAAGATTGCACCCCACCTGAAAAAGATGGAATGGGAGCACTTCATCAAACTCGTCCCCAAGAGTAGCCAAACTAAAATGTAGACATGCCTACACATAATGTAGACAATGACACAATACTATAGTCAATGAATAATAAAATATAATATCTAGACTGTCCTGGACTACTTGTGGAAACATCACAAAATATAAGCTTTGTACTACTACATAATACATTACAATCTTCATCATTATTTTAGATTATTGACTAATGAAAAAATTGAATCTTGTGAAAATCTCTTTCTCTCTTCTTGTTAGGTGCTCTATGTTCAGTTCCTGCTCCACACATGATCATGAGTCCTGAAGATTCTCTATCAGTATTTGAGCTTTATTCGCTTTGTGACACTCAAAAATTCTGTCACACCTCTCCTTCAAAATCTACCAAATAGCACATCTGAATGTAATCCTTGCCAGTTATGTAAGAGACCCCTTTCTTGAGAAGTTTTATATAAGAATTTCTAATTCATGATGCAAGTTTGGTCGTGGTAGCCTTTGAAGATTAAATCGCTTCAAGATCTCATTCCATATCCAAGAAGAATAATCACAAGCAAAATGGAGATAGTCAACATTTTCTTCCTTTTGCATACACTAAGAGCACGAATTTATAATACAAATACCTCTTCGCTCCATGTTGTCCATCGTAGGAAGTTTGCTAAAAAGGGCCTACCATGTACATAAGGAATGTTGTTGTAAGCATAGTCTACCCCATGTCCAACTGCTTGGGATCCACTTGTTATTCCATTGTCAAATTTGGTTCTATGCAGATGTAGCACTAAATTTACCGTTATCATGAAGCCAAATAAGCATATCTGAAGAGTTGTTCTTGATTGAAATAGCCATAATAGTCGGCCAAAGTGATAACATATCAGGGGAGGTATAGTTAGGAAGACACTGTATACCATTGTTAATGAATTCAGAAACCTTCCAATCTTAGGGAGCCCCCAGATCCTATCGTACTATATCACCAAATAACTGAAATATATTTTTCCCATTCAACCAAAGGTCATACCACATATTAATATTGGTTCCAGAAGAGATCACATAAGAAATGTTGTTACTTAGTCACCTCCTTGCCTTCATAATTTATTTCTAAGCATTAGAATGAGATATTTTTACGGATGCTTCCCAGATTGATTCCTTGGTTAGGTACCTAGCAAAAACCTATTGTGACCATAAGGAAGATTTGTTTTGTAAAATATCCCATAATTGTTTTACCAGATAAGCTTTATCCCAATCTCTAATATTTCCTAGATTCAGCACCCCTTCATCTTTCGGTTTGCAAATGTTGCCTTAATTCACTATGTGTATTGCCTTACAATCGATATCATTCCACAAGAAGTTTAAAAGTAATTTATTAATATCATGGAGAAGCTCGACAGGTAGAAGGAATTTATGAGACTAATAAATAGAATAAGAAATCAACACAAATCGAATAAGTTCAAGTCGTCCAGCTTTATAAAGAAGCCTATTTTTCCAAGAGAAAATTCTATTCTTAGTTTTTTTTGTAGGATAGGCTGATAGGAGACTTTGTTGATTCTAGTGGATATAAGTGGGAGACCCAAGTAAGGAACCGATAAAATTCCTTCAGCAACTCCCAAAGTTTGAGAAATATAGTCCTTATCGCCAATGCAAGCATCCATATATACTTTGCTCTTTGCATAGTTTGGCTTAAGTCCAGAAACTATACCAAATTCATTAAGAATAACTACCAGATTAGTAACAGAAACTAGATCATCCCGAAGTAAGATAATAAGGTCATTAGCAAATGTTATGTGAGAGATATGAACATAACCATAATATGGAACCTTAATTTTGCCATTGGAAACTGCCTCTTCCAACATACAACTGAGCCCTTCTAGTTTAATGGTAAAAAGATAAAGAGATAGTGGATCGCCTTGCCGAATGCCATTCTTACTCCCAAAGAAGCCAATATGTGAACCATTGAAGAGAATCAAAAAATTTTGGAGTTTCCAAGCAATATTGAATCCATTTAACCTAGTGCCGAGGGAAGCCCATATTATGGAGCATCGTGTAAGTAAAATGGCTAATAACTGAGTCAAAGGCCTTATGTAAATCAGCTTTAAAATATATCTTTTTCCCACTTTTTTTTAGTGCAGATCCTTAAACAAATCATTAGTAAGAAGGACATTATGGTGAATACTCCTCCCTTTAAGAAAAGTAGCCTGATTAGGATTAATGACCTTGTTCATAACCTTTTGTAGTCTATCTACCAACACCTTGGAGATGACCTTATAAATAAAGTTGTATAGTGAAATAAGATGATAATTGTCCAATAAATCAGCTTCATTATTCTTGGGCACTAAAGAGATAAAAGTGTAATTCATTTCTTTAAGGATATGACCTGAGGGGAAAAGTGTTGACAAGCTTTTATAATATCGTTGCCTACGATAGACCATGTAATTTGATAAAACTCAACTGGAAATCCGTCTAGACCAGGGCTTTTGTAATAAAACTGGATTATTTAGGGTCCATGTTTAAAGGTGAATTAATCTTATTATCATGATCTCATCACGATCTGATTCTTATTGCACAGAACTAAGGATATCATTTATATATGCAACAAAAATATAATATGAAAATATGTCAATAATGATATTGTAAAGAGACTGTGAAACATGTCACATGTCTCATTACTCACATGATTTGCTTGTAGGGCACTTGTAACTAGCAATAGGGAGCAAGGGGATTAAGAGTTCTCAACAGCAAGAGGATTTGTTGAAGGAGGGAAGAGAACCCCAGAAGAGCTCTATAGGATTTTGGATCTTTGAGGAGGATCAACCCTTGGAATAGTATAGGGGTTCCTCCCTCCTAAGGTCAACCACAAGGCTGAAATAAAAGTAATCTTACTTGATTCAAAAGAGGAGGAGGTTATAAGCTTATATAGGGCTCAAAACCCTAACCCTAGGGGGGTGCTTCCAAAGTAAATTTACCCTCTTACCTCTTTTATAGCCACCCTGCCTTAATAGGGATGGGCGACAACCTAGGTGGCTATATAGCTGCCTTTACCTGCTAGAAACCCTGGCCGACTAGCCCAGTAAAGGGAGGAGCGGTGGCCAATAAGCCCTAAGGCCTCAAAATAAACTCTAGCCACACTTCTTTGTAGGATAAAGGTAACTAGGTGGGGTTTTATTATAATCTCATGAAGTTTTTATGGACTACTACTAGGGTGAATAGGACCCAACCCTGCTAGGGTCCTATCAAGCCCGTCCTCTTTAAATCAGTCTTGTCCTTGAGGCTGAGGTTCTATAAACTCAGGGAACTAGGTCTTCAGCTCCTTATAAGAATCCCATGTGACATCTTTAGGTGGTAAGTTGTTCCAATGCATTAATACTTTGGTTGAAGGGCGTTTGCGGTGCATCATAATTCTTTGATCAAGAATGACTTGTGGCTAAGCTTGAATTTCTTCATCATCTGTGGTGCTCGACAGTTGAGTCTGGGCTGATTTGCGTTCCCCCAATTTGGGCTTCACGCAGGATATATGAAAGATATGACGGATTGTGGTGTCCTCTGGTAACTTCAAACTATATGCCACAGCTCCAATACGCTCTGTGATCTGATATGGTCCATAAAATCGAGGAGATAGCTTCATCGAGGCCCTTGTGTTGATGGATAGCTGCTTGTATGGTTGTAGGTGACAATAAACCCAATCTCCTACTTAAAACTCTTGCTCGCTATGATGAGTATCGCCTTGTTGCTTCATTCGGACTTGAGTGGTAGATAAATTATCCTTCAGCAATTATAGGAGTTTGTCACTGTTAATTAAACTATAGTCGACCTAGTCTACTTTGGCTACACCAATTACATACATGGGTATTACAGGGGGTAGTCAGCCATACGGTGCTTCATAAGGAGCCACTTCTTTCATTCTTTTGGTCGATCACTGGTGAAGCATCGAAGATAGGTTTCTAGACACCTATTCACCACTTCTGTTTGGCAATCTATCTATGGGTGATAAGCTATGCTCATTAGTTCAATCCAAAATTTGCTTGTAAACACCTTGTTATGGTTGCTCACAATCGACCTTGGCATCCCATGCAGTTTAATAATATTTTCAACAAAGAGCTAGGCAATACTAACAATGGTATAAGGGTGTCTCATAGCATAGAAGTGGGCATATTTTATTAAGTGAGCTATCACCACAAAGATCATACTTTTACCTTGAGATAATGGTAGCTCTTCAATAAAGTCCATAGAGATGTCTACCCATGCTGAGTCCGGTATGGGTAGTGGTTGTAGCTTTCTCGGACTAGCTACTGTTTCACCCTTTTGCTGCTGGCATACATCACATTTAGCTACATAATCAGAAATAGACTTTTTCATGCCTCTCTAATAAATGTTTTGCATCACCCTCTTGTATGTACTCATAAATCTAGAGTGCCCTACTGAAGGTGAAGTGTGCCTTTCGTGCATAATAATTTGGGTGCTAGTAGAAGTGGGAATAAGCACAATTCGGCTCTTGTAGCGTAAGTCCCTCGAATCCTAAGTGTAATGGGTAATGGCGCTTAGATCATTCTCCAATCTTTCTATGATGTCTTGGTTCTCTGGGTCCTTCTTCCATTCCTCCTTAATGTCCTTGAGGAAGTTGGTGGAAGGAAGAGAGATGGCTGAAATTTCGGCTTGCTCTAGTAGCCGTAATAGTGCATCTGCAACAATATTTTCTTTCCCCTTTCGATAAATAATTTCATAATCAAAACCAATGAGTTTAGTTACCCATCTTTGCTACTCCTGGGATGATATTTTTTGCTCCAAAAAATATTTAAGGCTCTGGTAGTCAATTTTGATTTAGAAGCATCGGCCGATCAGGTAGGGTCTCCATTTTATAATGATGTGCACAATCGCAAAAATTTCTTTGATGTACATGAACATTTTGTGATGAGAGGGAGATAAAGCCTTGCTAGTATAGGCAAGTGGTCGGCCATCTTGCATTAGCACGACTCCAATTCCAACTCCGGATGCGTTGGCCTCAATAACAAAGGGTTGGCTGAAATCGGACAGCGGTAGGACCGGTGTTGTCATCGTGGCTACCTTGAGTTTTTCGAAGGCTGTGGAAGTCTTGTCTGACTACTAGAAGGAGTACTTTTTCAGTATATAAGTGAGTGGGGTGCTGATCTTTCCATAATCCTTCACAAACTTTCGCTAGTAGCCCATGAGTCCGAGGAAACCGCGCAGTGATTTTACGTTTGTGGGTCTCGGCCAACTTTACATCGCTTTAATTTTCATCGAGTCTACCACCACTCCATCTTCTGATATAATGTGCCCAAGGTATTCCACCTTTTATTGTAAAAAGCTACACTTTGATTTTATAACATTAAGGGTATTCTCCCAACGTACCATTAGAATAATTCGCAAGTGTTGAAAATGTATATAAAGTGTAAGGCTGTAAATGAGAATATCATCAAAGAATACAAGCACAAATTTTTGTAAAACCTCTAGAAAATATCGTTTATCAAACTTTGAAAAGTGGAAGGAGCATTAGTAAATCCGAAGGGCATTACCAAAAATTCGTAGTGGCCGTTATACATTCAGAATGTCGTTTTCATAATATCTTTAGCATATACCCGAATCTGATGGTACCTGGAATAGAGATCCAATTTTGTGAGGACTCGGGCTCCTTTTAATTCATCAAAGAGCTCATCCACTACTGGTATAGGATATTTATCTTTGACGGTGATAGCGTTCAAAGCCTGGAAGTCAATGCACATCTATCATATTCCATCCTTCTAGCACACTAGCGACACTGGCGAGGAGTAGGGGGTGCAGCTGGGCTGAATAACCCTGGTGTCGAGCATCTCCTTAACAATATTCTCATTCTCATCCTTCTACAAGTGAGGATAGTGGTACGACCTTGAATTTGCTAGTGGTTTACCTAGCAGTATAGGGATGTGGTGATTATGCGGTCGGCTAGGGGGAAAGTCCACGCGGTTCAGCAAAATCATCAGTGATTTCTTTCAACAATTGGGCAAGGTTAGGATCTACAATTTTTGTGTTCTTCTCCTTTGATGGCTGTTGGATATACAGTGAAAAATCACCATATGTCTTGCATAAAACTTTCTCTATTCGCTACATCGACACGGTGGAGATATGGCTCCTGCGCTTGCCTCGTAAGGTGACCTATCTGCCTTTACAATAAAATTTCATGATCAATTTAGAAAAATTCCAAGAGATGTCACCTAATGTCGTTAGCCATTCAATTTCGAGCATGGCTTCATAGTCATCAATGGGTGAGGGCTACTATGAAGGCTTCTCTCTTGGGCGCTTCTACCAAGGCAAGATGACAGCTTTCCCTGGCTGCTCCCTAGTGCTTGCGCTCATGCTCTGCTTGCGCTCACGCTTGTGATCGGCACTGGGGATGACAGTCTCTTCTCCTTATCGAACAACGAGTGAGTAGCGGAGGGCGATTTCTCCCTTGGGTGATTTCTCCTCTATGGTCATTACAGTAATTTCAGGCATGGAAGGACGACGATCGCTTCTGCGATCACGATTTCAAGCATGGAAAGGCGGTGGCTTCTTGTCCCCTAGGTGCAGGATGGCATATAGGGCAAGAATATAGGGCAAGAAATGGTGGTGGGTGCATTGTAATTGGTGTTGGGTTCACTGCTACTCTACGATCCTGCAGCAAATCAGGTGTGGAAAGGGCGACGACTACTTCTATAATTAGCAATTCAAGCGTGGGAAGGGTGGTGGCTTCTTCTCCCCTAGGTGGCTGACGGTCTCTAGGGTGAGAGATGCCATGGATACGAATGACCAGATGCAGTACTCTGCTTCACATGTCACTCCTATGTTCTAGTGGGATGCTCCTCTGCTGGTTTCTTCCCAGCGACCTCCACTGGTTGCATGTGATATTGTTATCTTATGGAAACAAAAATTAAAACTCCTCGTGTTCATGTTAAGAAGAATTTAATATGGCCTAAGGCAGAACTTTTTACTAATGGTTCTCATGATACTTATCATCGAGTTTAGGTCTTATAGCATCCTAACCTTGTTACTGCTTGGTTTATTTCTACAACTAATCAATTCATTCATCTTAAGGCAGAGGACAAATAGACCAGATGTCAATTTAATATTACCAGTATTTACACTTCTAATAGTATGCCTGACAGGAATGCTCTATGGTGTGATCTGATTAGCATTACAAATAGTTATCCTACAGTGCCTTGGATTGTTCTCGATGACTTTAATACTATCAGATACACAAATGAGAAAGTGGGGGGTAGAGTGCTTTCCGAATGTCAGCTTCAAAGTTTTAATGATTGTATAGATACTGCTACATTGACTGACATGAAATCTGTAGGTGATTGGTTCTCATGGAATAATCAAAATGCTGTTGACAAAAAAAATTATGGCTCGACTTGAGAGATGCTTGATTAATAAAGAATGGTTAGTAGTTTTCCTAGATTCACTTCTTGAGTACGGTGCTAAGTTATTTTTGGATCACTCTATTATGCATATACATGCAGATAAAGTAATACCCAACGACAAGAAACCTTTTAGATTTTTTAATATGTGGAGTACTCACCCTCAGTTTCTCGAAGTTATCAAATCAGCTTGGAACATTAATGTGTTTGGTTCTCCCCCTTACATCCTATGTCAAAAACTAAAAGCATGCAAAGCATCACTTAAGGAGTGGAATTCAATTACCTTTGGAAATATCACCAACAGGGTTCAGTTATGCAAGAAAGAACTTATGGCAGTGCAAAGCGAGCTAAATCTTCAACCTCTTAATGTGAATCTTATATGCAAAGACGTTGCCGCTAGAAATAACATTATGCAAGCTTTAAAGCAGGAGGAATGCTTTTTGAAACAGAAGTCTCGACAACATTGGCTTACTATAGGGGATTCCAATACTAAGTTTTTCTATGCTTCTATTGCTACCAGAAGGACTACTAATCACATCAAACAATGCAAAGGCATAGATGGTAATCTTATTGAGGATTTGGATGAGGTTGAAAATTATACTAAGTAATTTTTTTATTCCTTACTCAATCAGGAGGAGCAGCCTAATAGTATTCATGTTGGGCCCACTATACGGCTTGATTCTGAAGCTATCTCTCTTCTTAATGCCCTAATAATGGATAATGAAATTATGATAGTTGTTTTTAAGTCCCTCAAGCACAAAAGCTCTCGTCCAAATAGATTTCTAATTGAGTTTTATCAAATTGCACGGTCTATCGTAGGCAACAATGTCATAAAAGCGTATCGATATTTTTTCTCCTCATTTCATATACTTAAAGAAATGAATTACACTTTTATTTCTTTAGTACCCAAGAATGATAGAGCGAGCTGATTCATTGGAGAATTATCGACCTATTTCACTGTGCAACTTTATTTATAAGGTCATCTCCAAGGTGCTGGTAGATAGATTACAAAAGGTTATCTAAGGTCATTAGTCCTAATCATGTTGCTTTTCTTAAAGGGAGGAGTATTCACCATAATGTCCTTCTTGCTAATGATTTGGTTAAGGATTTGCACTCAAAAATAAGAGGGAATAAGATTTGTTTTAAAGCTGATTTACGAAAGGCCTTTGACTTAGTTAATACGTATTTTATTTACACGATGCTCTATAATATGGGCTCAATGTTGCTTAGAAACTCCAAAATTTTTTATTCTCTTCAATGTTCACCTATTGGCTTTTTTGAGAGTAAGAATGACATCTGGCAAGGCGATCCACTATCTCCTTATCATTTTACTATTACAATGGAAGAGCTCAGTTGTATGTTGGAAGAGGCAGTTTCCAATAGCAAAATTAAGGTACCATATTACGGTTCTATTCATATCTCTCAAATAATATTTGTCGATGACCTTATTATCTTCCTTCAGGATGATCCAATTTTTGTGAGTAATATGGCAGTTATTCTTAATGAATTTGGTATAATTTCTGATCTTAAGCTAAACCATGCAAAGAGCAAAGTATATGTGGGTGCTTGTATTGATGATAAGGACTATATTGCTCAAACTTTGGGAGTTGTTGAAGGAAGTTTACTGATTCCTTACTTGGGTCTCCCACTTATATCCACTAGAATCAATAAAGTCTCCTATCAGCCTATCCTACAAATAATTAAGAACATAATTTCCTCTTGGAAAAATTGGCTTCTTTTTAAAGCTAGACGACTTGAACTTATTTGATCTGTGTTGATCTCTTATTCTATTTATTGGTTTTATGCATTCCTTCTACCTGTCAGGCTTCTACATGATATGATATATTACTTATGAACTTCTTCTAGAATGACATCGATAGTAAGGCAATGCACATGGTGAATTGGGGCAACATTTGTAAACCGAAGGATGAAGGGGGGCTAAATCAATAAAATTTTAGAGATTTGAATAAAGCTTGTCCGATAAAACAATTATGGGATATTTTACAAAATAAGTCTTCCTTATGGTCACAATGGATTTTTGCTAGGTATCTAACCAAGGAATCAATCTGGGAAGCATCCGCAAAAACATATCACTTTATTGCTTGGAAAGGAACTCTGAAGACAAGGAGGTGGCTAAGTAACAATATTTCTTATGTGATCTCTTCTGGAACCAATATTAATATGTGGTATGACCCTTGTGTGAATGGGAAAAGTATATTTCAGTTATTTGGTGATAGAATATGTATGATAGGATCTGGGGCCTCCCAAAGATTGGAAGGTTTCTGAATTCATTAACAATGGTACATGGTGTCTTCCCAACCCTACCTCCCCTGATATGTTATCACTTTGCCCGACTATTATGGCTATTTCAATCAAGAACAACTCTTATTTGGCTTCATGATAATGGTAAATTTAGTGCTATGTCTGCATGGAACCAGATTAAACAATGGAACAATAATTGGATCCCAAGCAATTGGACATGATAATGGATAAACCATGCTCACAGCGATATTCCTTATGTACATGGCAAGCCCTTCTTGACAAACTTTCTACGATGGACAATATGTAGTGAAGAGGTATTTATATTATAAATTGGCGCTCTCTGTGTATGCATAAAAGGAAGAAAGTATTGACTATCTTTATTTTGCATCTTATTCTTCTTGGATGTGGAAGGAGATCTTGAAGCGATTTGATCTTCAAAGGTTACCACGGCCAAACTTGCATCATGAATTAGAAATGCTTATGCAAAACTTCTCAAGAAAGGAGCCTCTTACATAACTTGTAAGGATTATATTTAGATGTGCTATTTGGTAAATTTAGAAGGAGAGGTAAAATTTTTAAGTGTCACAACAAGAACAAAGCTCAAATTATGATAGAGATTCTTCAGGACTCACGATCATGTGTAGAGCAGGAACTGAACATAGAGCACTTAACAAGAAGAGAGAAAGGGGTTTTCATATGATTCAAATTATCCATTAGTCAATAATCTCTAGAATAATTATGAATATTGTAATGTATTATGTGGTGCAAAGCTTATATTTTGTGATATTTCCATTAATAGTCTAGGATGGTCTAAATATTATATTTTATTATTTACTGACTATAGTATTGTGTCATTGTCTATAGTATGTGTAGGCATGCCTATATTTTAGTTTGGCTACTTTTGGAGATGAGTTTAATGAAGTGCGCCCATTCCACCTTTTTTAGGTGGGATGCAATCTTTTCGACTACACTAAGAGACTTCAGGATTTAGTCTATGGCTTATGTTGACAAAGCTACTTTGTACAAACATTGTACATAATATATTATCTTTACTAACAAAAAAAAATCAATGGGTAGGCGGAAGAAGTCGGCTATAATCTCTTGGTCTTATAGAAGCAATTTCACCTGCGAGCACTGTTGGTTGCACTTAAGGATCCGACTGTCGGTGATCTTTACGTCGAATAATTAGAACCCTTGCAGATTCTAAGCTTGGGGTGATCTCTATAGGGGACCGGTCTCCATGGAACTCTGTTGGGGTTCCTCGCTCCTTGGTTTTCTACATAATGGCTGAAATAAAATTGATCTATTGATGATGAAAGATGGGAGAATACAAGGCTCTTTATAGGGCTTTTAAGCCCCAACTCCTAATAGGATTCCTACTTACGACTCCTACTCCTAACAACTCCTACTCCAACTCTAAGAACTCCTACTTCCAACAACTCTAACTCCAACTCTAAGAAGCAACCTCCAAACTAATCCTAATCCTATTCTAACTTAACCCCTCCTCAACCAACCCCTCTTTAACTAGGATAAGGGATGGTTAATTAGGGTGACATATATCTTATTATTCCCTTAAAATATCTTCCTCCAAACTAATCCTAACCTAGCCGACCTCCTCACCTCTTTAAAAGGGGTCGGCTAGATAGGATTTACATGAATGCCCTTAGGATTTATGTGTTTGTCCTCTTCAATGAAACTAAATTAGGACTCCCCTAGCTAGAGTCTTAACAGACCCACCCTCTTTAAATCAGCCTTGTCCTTAAGGCTGAGCTCCATGTCTATAGGTCGTGATATGCAATTCCTCATGAAGGTCCCTCGTGGCCTTATGTAGGCACATTCTGTTCCTGGGGTCCAATATTAGTAGTAGTGACTGGACGGTGATATGTCACGATCATGTGATCCAAGGTAATCATTAGCTGAACCTGGGCCTCCTTATCAACTTGGGTGTTGGGTGGATAAATCGGGGCTGAGTTATCCTCTCTAAAATTCTATTTGCGATGAGATACTTGGAGGATCACTTGTATTTTTAAATTGATGTACTGATCTGATCTATAAGTCACGGCTCCATTGTGATTCCCATTTTTGAAGGGCCAAAGTAGCAGGGGGACCACTTCCTTGAGGCTTGAATTTTCTGTTGGTAGGGTTGGAGATGAAGGGAAACTCAATATTCAACAACAAACTTTCTTCTGCGCTGATATTTGTCGGGGGGTAATTTCTTTCTTGCATGGGCTGCTACTTAGTTGTTTTTTAATAGTAACTAAGCCTTCTTTTAGAATAATTACTCCCTTTTGATAAAGTCCCTAGTGGAATGAGCCTCTTCTGAGCCCGAGGAGGGTAGGAGCTATAATTTTACCAAGCCTATTTTCATCTCTCCTTTTGTTGTTGACCTATATCATGCCAAACTTCAAATTCAGTAGCAATTAGTATCCCTTTACAGATCAAAAGCATCATGTGAAATGTAGGGAGAGCCTCGGTGTATATTAGGAGTCGGCCATCTTGCATGAGGGTGATGTTGATCCCAATTCCTGATATGTCTGCTCTAATTGCAAACATAATGCCACGATTGAGTAATCCTAGCACTGATGTAGATGGCATCATGACTGTGAGGATCCTGTAGATAGTTGATGTGTAGATGCCTTCCTCCTATTCCTTCGTAATTTTGATCTCCATCCAATAAAGTTTGGTGTCACCAATTCCTTACTTGGGTCTCCCACTTATATCCACTAGAATCAATAAAGTCTCTTGTCAGCCTATCCTACAAATAATTAAGAACATAATTTCCTCTTGGAAAAATTGACTTCTTTTTAAAGCTGGACGACTTGAACTTATTCGATCTGTATTGATTTCTTATTCTATTTATTGGTCTTATGCATTTCTTCTACCTGTCAGGCTTCTCCATGATATGATATATTACTTATGAACTTCTTCTAGAATGGCATAGATGGTAAGGCAATGCACATGGTGAATTGGGGCAACATTTGTAAACCGAAGGATGAAGTGGGGCTAAATCTATGAAATTTTAGAGATTGGAATAAAGCTTGTCTGGTAAAATAATTGTGGGATATTTTACAAAACAAGTCTTCCTTATAGTCACAATGGATTTTTGCTAGGTACCTAACCAAGGAATCAATCTGGGAAGCATCCGCAAAAACATCTCACTTTATTGCTTGGAAAGAAATTCTGAAGGCAAGGAGGTCGCTAAGTAACAACATTTCTTATGTGATCTCTTCTGGAACCAATATTAATATGTGGTATGACCCTTGAGTGAATGGGAAAAGTATATTTCAGTTATTTGGTGATAGAGTATGTATAATAGGATCTTGGGCCTCCCAAAGATTGGAAGGTTTCTGAATTCATTAACAATAGTACATGGTGTCTTCCCAACCCTACCTCCCCTGATATGTTATCACTTTACCCGACTATTATGGCTATTCAATCAAGAACAACTCTTCATATATGCTTATTTGGCTTCATGATAATGGTAAATTTAGTGCTACGTCTTCATGGAACCAAATTAAACAATGAAACAATAATTGGATCCCAAGTAGTTGGATATGGGATAAACCATGCTCACAACAATATTCCTTATGTACATGGCAAGCCCTTCTTGGCCAACTTTCTACGATGGACAATATGTACTGAAGAGGTATTTATATTATAAATTGGTGCTCTTCGTGCATGCATAAAAGGAAGAAACTGTTGACCATCTTTATTTTGCTTGTTATTAATCTTCTTAGACGTGGAAGGAGATCTTGAAGCGATTTGATCTTCAAAGTCTACCACGACCAAACTTGCATCATGAAGCGATTTGACCATCTTTATTTTGTGCTATTTGGTGAATTTGGAAGGAGAGGTAGAATTTTTAAGTGTCACAACACGAACAAAGCTCAAATTATGATAGAGATTCTTTAGGACTCACGATCATGTGTGGAGCAGGAACTGAACATAGAGCACTTAACAAGAAGAGAGAAAGGGATTTTCATAAGATTCAAATTATCCATTAGTCAATAATCTCTAGAATAATTATGAAGATTGTAATGTATTATGTGGTGCAAAGCTTATATTTTGTGATGTTTCCACTAATAGTCTAGGACGATCTAAATATTATATTTTATTATTTACTGACTACAGTATTGTGTCATTGTCTATAGTATGTGTAGGCATGTCTACATTTTAGTTTGGCTACTTCTGGAGATGAGTTTAATGAAGTGCGCCCATTCTACCTTTTTTAGGTGGGGTGCAATCTTCTCGACTACACTAATAGACTTCATGCTTTATTCTATGGCTTATGTAGACAAAGCTACTTTGTACAAACCTTGTACATAATATATTATCTTTACTTACCAAAAAAAATCAATGGGTAGGAGGAAGAAGTCGGCTATAATCACTTGATCTTATAGAAGCAATTTCATCTACGAGTACTGTTGGTCGCACTAAAGGATCCGACTATCGGTGATCTTTACGTCGAATAATTAGAACCCTTCCAGATTCTAAGCTTGGGGTGATCTCTATAGGGGACCGAAATCCGTGGAACTCTATAGGGGTTCCTCGCTCCTTGGTTTTCTACATAATGGTTGAAATAAAATTGATCTATTGATGATGAAAGATGAGAGAATACAAGACTTTTATACGGCTTTTAAACCCCAACTCCTAATAGGATTCCTACGTAAGACTCCTACTCCTAACAACTCCTACTCCAACTCTAAGAAGCAACTCCTACTTCCAACATCTCTAACTCCAACTCTAACTCCAACTCTAAGAAGCAACCTCCAAACTAATCTTAATCCTATTCTAACTTAACCCCTCCTCAACCAACCCCTCTTTAACTAGGATAAGAGATAGTTAATTAGGGTGACATATATCTTATTATTCCCTCAAAATATCTTCCTCCAAACTAATCCTAACCTAGCCGACCTCCTCTCCTCTTTAAAAGAGGTCGGCTATATAGGATTTACATGAATGCCCTTAGGATTTACGTGTTTGTCCTCTTCAATGAAACTAAATTAGGACTCCCCTAGCTAGAGTCCTAACAGACCCGCCCTCTTCAAATCAGCCTTGTCCTTAAGGCTGAGCTCCATGTCTATGGGTCGTGATATGCAATTCCTCACGAAGGTCCCTCGTGGCCCTATAGTAGGCACATTCTGCTCTTGGGGTCCAGCATTAGTAGTAGTGACTGGACGGTGATATGTCACGATCCTGTGATCCAATGCAATCATTAGCTGAACCTGGGCCTCCATATCGACTTGGGTGTTGGGTGGATAAATCGGGGCTGAGTTATCCTCTCTAAACTTCTATTTACGATGAGATACTTGGAGGATCACTTGTATTTTTAAATTGATGTACTGATATGATCCATAAGTCACGGCTCCATTGTGATTCCTAATTTTGAAGGGCCAAAGTAGTAGGGGGACCACTTCCTGGTGGTCGGGTTGGAGATGAAGGGAAACTCAATATTCAACAACAAATTTTCTTCTGTTCCGATATTTATCGTGGGGTAATTTCTTTCTTGCATGGGCTGCCACTTGGTTATTCTTTAATAGTAACTAAGCCTTCTTTTAGAATAATTACTCCCCTTTGATAAAGTCCCTAGTGGAATGAGCCTCTTCTGAGCCCGAGGAGGGTAGGAGCTATAATTTTACCGAGCCTATTTTCATCTCTCCTTTGTGCTATTGACCTATATCATGCCAAACTTCAAATTCAATAGCAATTAGTATCCCTTTACAGATCAAAAGCATCGTGTGAAATGTAGGGAGAGCCTCGGTGTCTATTAGGAGTTGGCCATCTTGCATGAGGGTGATGTTAATCCCAATTTTTGATATGTCTGCTCTAATTGCGAACACAATGTCACGATTGAGTAATCCTAGCACTGATGTAGATGGCATCGTGACTGTGAGGATCATGTAGATGGTTGATGTGTAGATGCCTTCCTCCTATTCTTTAATAATTTTGATCTCCATCTAATAAAGTTTGTTGTCACAGATTTCATGCCAGTATTGTAGCTGGAGGGACTTAATCTTCTTGCGGTCGTGGGTCGTGGATCGATGGTCATCATCAAGGAAGACTTTGAGCATTATGGTCCACTCCTTGGAGAAGTCATGGAAGTAGCCTGAGATCTGGGAGTACTTCAGAAGGCATAGCTGGTTCGGCTGGATGTGGCACTTCAGGTCGAGTTTATACCTGCAGACAAAGAGGTAAAGCTTTTGGGGATAAAGTGTCCTTGCAAGAGAAGGTTGTGATCGAATGATTTGTCTCCTGCATCTCCCGGACGATCCTTTTAGCTTCGGCCTTCTGAGGTTGTGGATAGCAATATGACCGAATATGTGCTAGTGGTTCCTCTTGCAAGATCAGCATATGAAGATTGTATAGCTAGTAGGAAGTAGTCGGCTCAGTTCGGTGGAGGCGCCTGGAATTTCAGCAAGCTTCTGCAAGCATTGTGTCGTTTGCTCCCTGTTTCTCATATAAAGTCACTTGTTGGTGAGGACAGTGATGGGTTGCCGCTTAAAGGATTCTTCAACTTTTGCTGCTTATGGGTTCACATGGCCAGCTAAAGCGTGAGTTATATAATCGGCCAGCTACGCATCCTCCTCCGTGTTCTTCTCCTTAGGTTCTTAGACCTCTTCTTCAAAATCTTTAATAGATTTTATCATAGAAAGCTACCAGTTTTTTGCAGTGATGGTTGCGGCTCCAAAGTTCGTTGCAATGGAAACAAAAGCCCTTCGTCGATCTATTTCATAGCTCTTCTCTCATCAATTTTTTTGGAAGCGAAGAATTGTTAGGAGCAGAGGGAGGTTTATATGCTGCTAGTCTAAGAGTGGTTCTCATCCTCCGAGCATCATGGTTCAGCCCTTCCTCTTGGATTCAGGCGAAACAGATAGCGACCTTCACGGTGGGGGGCTACTGCACTTTAACCTCTCCTTTAGTTTCCAGCTTGAGTCCTTCAATGAATGTCTCTAATAATTATCTGTTAGACCAATCACGAGCAAAGTATGATAATTTCTTAAACTTAGTCTAGTATTCTTGGACCGTGGAGGTTTGTCAGATCTTGGCAAGTTGTCCTTTGATATTCTCATACTTGGTTAGCCCAAAGCGGTTCAGCAGTGCATACTTGAATTGTATCCACGTTGGAATCCCATAGTTGTATTCAAGCCAATTATACCATCGTATATCATCTCCTTCAAGGTGGATGACAGCCGGTGTCCACCATGGAATCCTCTAGTGTTGTTTGATGATAACGGTAGTAATGTTCGGCGCGTGAAATTCATCCCGTCGGGTCTCCTTCTTTCCATCGAGTGAAGTCCACCCTCATACGTGGCTGCCTCATATAAGTGGCTTGTTCTTTCTTTTTGAGAGGCCTCTCTAAACTTTCACCTTGCTGGAATTTTATTGAGCTTGGAGATCGGCTCAATCCAAATTTGGCAAATAAGGCACGCAATCTGTCCTCTATGTGTGATTCAAATGCCTCCAACTTGGCATCGATTGATACTTGAGATGCTATTGCGTGTTCCTCCAGATCTGAGATGCCAATGTCCCTCTCCTGCTATTGACTCTGTGATATGGAATGGGATGATGGGTGGTTTGGTGGCTGAAAGAGATGATGGATCATGGGTAGATGGCTACAGTTTGGGGTTGATAGGTTGCTATTTTTTTGGGTGTTGTTGGGGCTATGATTTAGGGCTACTATAGGGGCTGTAAGGATGATTTAGTTAGTGATAGAGGTTTAGGGTTAGTGGGATGTCTTAGGGTTACAATTAATGGCAGCAACCAGTTTTGTAGGATTGGTGGCTGCGGAGGGTAAGGATCAGTGGAAGGTTCGATGGCTGCGAAAAAATGTTGTTTAGGTTACGATTTGAGTTGGCTACGGATTCTAGAAATAGGTTATGATGGCTGCATCTTAAGGCTAGATGGGTACCCTAAAGATGACATGGGTGGCAGCAACAATTTCGGTAAGGATTTTTTCTTTTGGTAAGTTAATGTATTATATATAAAGTTTATATAAAAAAAAGGGGTGAGGGCGAGAGGTTTCCTATGAGGGTTGCTATGAAGGCTTCTCCCTAGTGTTTACGCTCATGCTCTACTTGCGCTAGCGCTTGCAATCGGCGCTAGGGACGATAGCCTCTTCTCCTTACTGAATGATGAGCGGGTAGCAGAGGGTGATTTCTCCATTGAGTGATTTCTCCTCTACGATTGTTCTGTAATGATTTCAGGCATGGAAGGATAGTGATCGCTTCTGCGATCAGCGATTTAAGGCGTGGAAGGGTGACGACTTCTTCTCCCCTAGGCGCGGGACGACCTCTAGGGCGAGAAATGATGGCGACTGTGCTATGATTGGCGCTGGGTTCACTATTGCTCTGTGATCCTATGGCAAATCAAGCATGGAAAGGGCAATGGTTGCTTCTGTAATCGGCGATTCTAGCATGGGAAGGGTGGTGGCTTCTTCTCCCCTAGGCGGCTAACGGTCTCTAGGGTAAGAGACGCCATGAATATGAGCGGCTAGACGCAACACTCTGCTTCGCATGCCGCTCCTCTGTTCCAGCAGGATGCTTCTCCATTGGCTTCTTCCCAGCAGCCTCCATTGGTTGATTCACAGCAGGATGCCCCTCTCCAGCAGCCGCTGGTTCCTTCATAGTGGGAGCATTCCGAGTGGGAGGGGTATGGCTTCTCTCCAGCAGCCGCTGGTTTCTTCATAGTGGGAGGGTTCACAATAGGAGAGAGATACTCCTCCCTAGCGGCCTAGTTCAGTTTCACAGCAGGATGTTCCTCTGCTGGTTTTCTTCTCGGTGGGATGCTCCTTCAACGAACCAGGCCATAGGTCACTCACACTCTATATCACAATCTCTTGCTCCCATTTCCTGAGATCCTTGGCCTTTGAGTAGCCTCTTCAAGGCTCTAGTTGGTAGTTCAGATCTTCAACTGGATTTTTTTCTTTTTTTACTCCAGAAGTACAGGCTGATCACAAGATTGCTATGTATGAGACTGTTGATTCTGACGAACTAATTGAGACATGGTCTATGGTGGATTGTTGGCTATGTGGTTAGACTTAGAACATTTTTTTTTCCGTTATCCTCATTCATCAAGACTTGATGGGGAATATCAGCATTTGATCTTCATATGTTGGAGAACGGATTTTTTATGTGTAAGCTCTACTCTGAAGAGGATTTACAATAGGGGATTAAAACTCGACTCTGCGTATTCGAGACAGTGCACAAACAATCGATCGAAACAAGATGGTGAGGGCAAGATATTTCCTATGAGGGCTGCTATGAAGGCTTCTCTCTTGGGTGCTTCTCCCAAGGCATTAAGGTGACAGCTTTCCCTGGCTACTCCCTAGTGCTTGCGCTCGTGCTCTGCTTGCGCTCGCGCTTGTGATCAGTGCAGGGGACAACAACTTCTTCTCCTTACCGAACGATGAGCGGGTAGCGGAGGGTGATTTCTCCCTTAGGCAATTTCTCCTCTATGATCATTCTACTGTGATTTCAGGCATGGAAGGACAGTGGTCACTTTACGATCGATGATTTCAGGCATAGATGGACGGTAAGGATGGTGGTCGCTTCTGTGATCAGTAATTTCAGGTGTGGAATGATGGCGACTTCTTCTCCCCTAAGCGTGGGATGACTTCTAGGGTGAGAAACGATGGCGGCTGCACTGCGATTGGTGCTGGGTTCACTACTGCTCTGGGATCCTATGGTAAATCAAGCGTGGAAAGGGCGATGGCTGCTTCTGCAATCGATGATTCAAGCATAGGAAGGGTGGTGGCTTCTTCTCCCCTACGCAGCTAACGGTCTCTAGGGCGAGAGATGCCATGGATGTGAGCGGCTAGATGCGGCACTCTGCTTCACATACTGCTCCTTTATTCCAGTGCAATACTCCTCCGCTGGCTTCTTCCCAACGACCTCTACTGGTTGCTTCACAGCGGGATGCCCCTCTCCAACAACCGCTGGTTCCTTCACAGGGGGGGTGTTCACAGTGGGAGGGGGATGCTCCTCTCTAACAGCCGCTGGTTTCTTCACAGTGGGAGGGACGCTCCTCCCTAGTGACCTAGGCCGGTGTCTCAGTGAGATGTTCCTCCGCTGTTTTCTTCTCGGCGGGATACTCCTTCGATGAACCAGGCCAGAGGTCACTTACATCTAGATCACGATCTGCTGCTCCCATTTCCCGAGATCCTCGACCTTGGAGTAGCCTTTTCAAGGCTCTAGTTGGTAGTCTGGATCTTCGACTGAATTTTTTTGTTCCAGAAGTACAGGCTGATCAGAAGATTGCTATGTACGAGACTGCTGATTCTAACGAACTAATTAAGACATGGTCCATGGCGATTGTTGACTACGTGGTTGGACTCAAAGCATCTTTTTTTCTGTTATCCTCTTTCATCAGGACTCTGTGGGGAATATTAGCATTTGATCTTCATATGTTGGAGAATGGATTCTTTGTGTGTAAGCTCTACTTTGAAGAAGATTTACAACGGGTCCTGGAAAGATTTTGAACTATCCGTGGTCATTTAATGATCCTACAATGTTGGACACCTGATATGCGATTAAAGTTAGACAGTCTATAGTCTATCCCATTGTGGGTTTCTTTGCAGTCTATAGTCTATCTCTAGGGTCATCATTTTATTGCAAAGCTTTGCAGTACCTTAGGATAGCCATTGTATATTGATAAGCCAATAGCTTAGCAAACGAGATTGGCTTTTGTTAGAGCTTGTGTAATAGTTTCTTGTGACGAGGAACTACCGAATAAAGTTTTTTACCATGATCTTGATGGGAGCACCCGAAAGGTGAAAGTTTCATATTCTTGGAAGCCACAACGATGCAAGATTTGTCTATCTTTTGGTCATGTAAATGGTGCTTGCCAACAACCTTTATAAAAAATCACACAGGTCTATTGACCATGTCAAGAGCCTCAGCATGGGCTCGCTACTACTATTCCGAGCATTGATACTCCAGTACCAACAGTGACGGTGACAGAGAAGATGAACGAGCACTCTAACTCATTGGGGCAGCGACATGAACAGGAGAAAGACAAGTTAGGACTTTCATCTTTTCCTATAATATCAAAGACTTCCCTATAGGAGCTTCCAATGGTTCTCACTCTCCAATAATGACCTCGCCTTCACGAATCATTCCTTCAAATAATCAGGAAATTGCATCTCAACAACCTTTTGTGAACCAAGACAATGCACCTCACTAAACTCATCGCGCTTCGACACATCTCGCTATTCAAGACTTATTACCTCAAGGTACATAAAAATTTAAACATTTGCATGCTGTGGATAAGGTGGATAGATATAGAAATAAAGGTTTAAAAGGTAAATATATTATGTGGGATGTCCATGCAAAATCAAAGGATAAAAAAAAGGATGGTAATGTCCTCCCAAAGTCGCTTGCTCTACCTTCTATCTAGCATTGATAAAAATAATATGTTGGAATGTTCGTGGATTTAATAAGCTTGAGAACATCGGGAGCTCAATAGAATAATCCGATCTGTTGCATGTGAGATATTGTTATTCTTGTAGAAATAAACATTAAAACTCCTCATGTTCGTGTTCAGAAGAATTTAATATGGCCTGAGGTAGAACTTTTTACTAACGATTCTCATGATACTTAGGGTTGAGTTTGGGTCTTATGGCATCCTAACCTTGTTATTGCATGGTTTATTTATGCTACTAATCAATTTATTCATCTTAAGGCAGAGGACAAACAGACTGGATGTCAATTCAATATTACCGGTATTTACGCTTCTAATAGTATATCTGACAGGAATGCTCTATGCTGTGATCTGGTTAGCATTGCAAATAGTTATCCTATAGTACCTTGGATTGTTCTCGGTGACTTTAATACTATCAAATACACAAATGAGAAAGTGGGGGGTAGAGCGCTTCTCAAATGTCAGCTTCAAAGTTTTAATGATTGTATAGATACTGTTGCATTGACTGACATGATTTTCGTAGGTGATTGGTTCTCATGGAATAATTAAAGTGATGCTGATAGGGTTCAGTTATGCAAGAATATTAATGTGTTTGGTTCTTCCCCTTACATCCTATGTCAAAAACTAAAGGCATGCAAAGCAACACTTAAGGAGTGGAATTCAACTATCTTTGGGAATATCACCAATAGGGTTCAGTTACGTAAGAAATAACTTATGGCAGTGCAAAGTGAGCTAAATCTTCAGCCTCTTGATGTGAATCTTATATGCAAAGAGGCTGCCGCTAGAAATAATTTTATACAAGCTTTAAAGCAGGTGGAATGCTTTTTGAAACAGAAGTCTCGACAACATTCACTTGCTCTAGGGGATTTCGATACTAAGCTTTTCTTTGCTGCAATTACTACTATAAGGGCTACTAATCACATAAAAAGAATGCAAAGTCATAAATGGTAATCTTATTAAGGATTTAGATGAGGTTAAAAATTACACCAATTACTTTTTTATTCCTTACTCAATCAGGAGGAGCAGCCTAATAGTATTCATGTTGGGCCCACTAAATGGCTTGATTCTGAAGCTATCTCTCTTCTTAATGCTCCAATAACGGATGATGTAGTTATGAGAGTTATTTTTAGGTCCCCGAAGCACAAAAGCCCTGGTCGAAATGGATTTCCAACTGAGTTTTATCCAATTGCATGGTCTATCATAGGCAACGATGTCATAAAAGTTTGTCGACATTTTTTCTCCTCTTTTTATTTGGGGTAAGTAAAGATAATGTATTATAGAACTGATTCATTAGAGAATTACCGGCCTATTTCACTATGCAACTTTATTTATAAGGTCATCTCCAAGGTGCTGATAGATAAACTATAAAAGGTTATGAACAAGGTCATTAGTCCTAATCAGGCTACTTTTCGCAAAGGGAGGAGTATTCACCATAATGTCCTTCTTGCTAATGATTTGGTTAAGGATCTGCACTCAAAAACAAGAGGGAAAAAGATCTGTTTTAAAGCTAATTTACGAAAGGCCTTTGACTCAGTTAATAGGCATTTTATTTACACGATGCTCCATAATATGGGCTTCCCTCATCATTGGGTTAAATGGATTCAGTGTTGCTTGGAAACTCCAAAATTTTTTATTTTGTTCAATGGTTCACCAATTGGCTTCTTTGGGAGTAAGAATGACATTTAGTAAGGTGATCCACTATCTCCTTATCTTTTTACCATTGCAATGGAAGGGCTCAGTTGTCTGTTAGAAGAGGCAGTTTCCAATGGCAAAATTAAGGTACCATATTATAGTTCTATTCATATCTTTCATATAACATTTTATGATGACCTTATTATCTTCTTTCGTGATGATTCAGTTTCTGTGAGTAATCTAGCAGTTATTCTTAATGAATTTGGTATAGTTTTGGGTCTTAAGCTAAACCATGCAAAGAGCAAAGTATATGTGGGTGCTTGCATTGCCGATAAGGACTATATTGCTCAAACTTTGGGGGTTCCTTACTTGGGTCTCCCACTTATATCCACTAGAATCAACAAAGTCTCCTGTCAACCTATCCTACAAAAAATTAAGAATAAAATTTCCTCTTGGAAAAATAGGCTTCTTTCTAAAGCTGGATGACTTGAATTTATTCGATCTATGTTGATCTCTTATTTTATTTATTGGTCTTATGTATTCCTTCTACTTGTTAAAATTCTCCAAAATATTAATGAATTACTTATGAACTTCTTTTGGAATGGCACCGATGGTAAGGCAATGCACATGGTGAATTGGGGCATCATTTGCAAACCGATGGATGAACGAGGGCTGAATCTACAAAATATTAGAGATTCGAATAAAGCTTGTCTGGTAAAACAATTATGAGATATTTTATAAAATAAGTCTTCCTTATGGTTACAATGGGTTTTTGCTAAGTACGTAACTAAAGAATCAATCTGGGAAGCATCCGCAAAAACATCATATTCTGCTGCTTGGAAAGGAATTCTGAAGGCAAGGAGGTGGCTAAGTAACAACATTTCTTATGTGATCTCTTCTAGAACCAATATTAGTATGTGGTATGACCCTTGGGTGAATGAAAAAATTATATTTCAGTTATTTGGTGATATAGTACAATAGGATCTTGGGGCTCCCAAAGATTGGAAGGTTTCTGAATTCATTGATAATGGTACATGGTGTCTTCGCAACCCTACCTCCCCTGACATATTATCACTTTGGCCGACTACTAGGGCTCTTCCGATCAAGAACAACTCTTCAAATATGCTTATTTGGCTTCATGATAATGGTAAATTTAGTGCTGCATCTGCATGGAACCAAATTAGACAATGAAACAACAAGTGGATCCCAAGTAATTGGACATGGGATAGACCATGCTCACAACGACATTCCTTATGTACATGGCAGGCCCTTCTTGGCAAACTTCCTACGATGGACAATATATAGCGAAGATGTATTTATATTGTAAATCGGTGCTCTTTGTGTATGCAAAAGGAAGAAAGTGTTGACCATCTCTATTTTGCTTGTGATTATTATTCTTGGATATGGAAGGAGATCATAAAGGGATTTGATCTTCAAAGGCTACCACGGCCAAACTTGTATCATGAATTAGAAATGCTTATGCAAAACTTCTTAAGGAAGGGGCATCTTACACAATTGGCAAGAATTACATTCAAATGTGCTATTTGGTAGATTTAGAAGGAGAGGTTGGCAGAATTTTTGAGTGTCACAACAGGAATAAAGCTCAAATTCTGATAGAGATTCTTTAGGACTCACGATCATGTGTAGAGTAGGAACTGAACATAGAGCATTTAACAAGAAGAGAGAATAAGATTTTCACAAGATTCAATTTTTCCATTAGTTAATAATCTCTAGAATAATGATGAAGCTTGTATGTAATGTATTTTATTATTTTTATATGGTGCAAAGCTTATATTTTGTGATGTTTCCACAAGTACTCCAGGACGGTCTAGGTATTGTATTTTATTATTTTTTGTCTACAGTATTGTGTCATTGTCTACAATATGTGTAGGCATGTCTACATTTTAGTTTGGCTACTCTTAGAGATGAGTTTGATGAAGTGCACCCATTCCATCTTTTGTAGGTAGGGTGCAATCTTCTCGACTTCAGGCTTTAGTCTATGGCTTGTGTAGACAAAATTACTTTGTACAAACCTTATATATAATACATTATCTTTACTTACCATATATATATATATATATATATATATATATATCATATGCGGTAGATCAGATTATTCTATTAAGCTCCCAACATTTCTCAAGCTTATTAAGTCCCCGAACATTCCAACATATTATCTTCATCAACTCTAGATAGAAGGAAGAGCATGTGACTTTGGGAGGACATTATCATCCTTTTTTTTATCCTTTGATTTTGTATGTTCCTCCCGCACAATATCTTTTCCTTTTAAACCTTTATTTCTATATTTATCCACCTTATCCATAGCTTACAAATATTTAAATTTTTATGTATCTTGAGTCAAGAAGTCTTGAATAGCAGGATGTGTCGAAGCACGATAAGCTAGGTAGGTGTAACGTCTTGGTTTACAAGAGGTTGTTGAGAAATTTTTTGATTATTTAAAGGAATGATTCTTGAAGGCGAGGTCATTATTGGGGAGTGGGGACCATGGGAAGCTCCTACTGTAGAAGGCTCCGACATAAGAGGAAAAGATGAAAGTCCCGACTTGTCCTTCTCTTGTTCGTGCCACTGCCCCAACGAGTCAGAGTGCTCGTTCATTTTCTCTACCACCATCACTGTTGGCACTGGAGGAGACTTGCCTTGGGTATCAGTGCTCGTAATAGTAGTAGCGACCCTATGCTGAGGCTCTTGACGTGGTCTGTAGACCTATGTGATCTTTTATGAAGGCTGCTGGCAAGCACCATTTGCATGACCAAGAGATAGACAAACCCTGCATTATTGTGGCTTCTAAGAATATGAAACTTTCACCTTCCGAGTGCTACCAAAAAGATCACGGTAAAAAACTTCATCAGGTAGATCCCCATCAGAAGAAACCATTACACAGGCTCTAGCAAAAGTTAATCTCGATTGCGCAACTGTTGCCTTATCAATATACAATGGTTGTCCTAGGGTGTTGCATAGTATTGTAATAAAACGATGACCCAAGAGATGTAGCAGAAGTCCATGGAAAGATACTCATACTGGGATAGACTATAGACTGTCTAACTCCAATCGGATGTTAGGTGCCCATCGTCGTAGGATCATTGGATGACCACAGATAGTCCAAAATCCTTCAACAACTCATTGTAAATCTTCTTCACAGTAGAGCTTGCACATAAAGAATTCATTATCCAATATATGAAGATCAAATGCTGATATACCCCATGGAGTGCTAATGAATGAGGTTAACAGAAAAAAAGATGTTTTAAGTCCAACTATGTAGCCAACAATCGCCATGGACCATGTCTTAATTAGTTCTTCAGAATCAATAGTCTCATACATAGTAATCTTCCAATCAGCTTGTATTTCTAGAGCAAAGAAATCCAAGCAAAGATCTGGACCACTAATTGGAGCCTTGAAGAGGCTACCCCAAGGCCGAGGATCTCGGGAAATAGGAGTGGGAGGTTGTGATCTAGAGCATGAGCAACTTCTGGGTTGGTTCGTCAAAGGAGCATCCCACTGTGAAGAAACCAACGGAGGCCGCTGGGGAGGAACATCCTGCTCCCGCTGTGAAGAAACCAGTAGCTACTGGAGAGGAGCATCCCTCTCCCATTGTGAACTCTCCCACTATGAAGAAACCAGTGGCTACTGGAGAGGAGCATCCCTCTCCCGCTGTGTACGCTCCCGCTGTGAAGAAACCAGTGGCTACCGGAGAGGAGCATCGCGCTGTGAAGCCACCAGCGGAGGTCGCTGGGAAGAAGCTAGTGGCGGAGATCCCACTAGCACAGAGGCGTGGTTGGCGAGCCACATCTGGCCACTCACATCCATGGTGAGGAACCATCTCTCACTCGAGAGATCGTTAGCCGCACCTCGGGGAGAAGAATCCACCACCCTTCCCACACCTAAATCGCTGATTGCAAAAGCAACCATCACCCTTTCCACACCTGAATCACTGATTGTAGAAGTAGCCATCGTCTTTTCCACGCCTGAATCGCCTGAATTTGCCACAGGATTGCAGAGCCCCAGCACGAATCGCAACGCAACCGCTATCATTTCTTACCCTAAAGGCCATCTCGCGCCTAGGGGAGAAGGAGTCACCATCCTTCCATGCCTAAAATCATTGATCAAAGAAGCGACCCCCGCCCTTCCACACTTGAATCACCGAAGGGAGAAGCTAGAGGTAGTGGGAGAATCGTCCAAGGAAAATCTTTCTCTGCTGCCTGCTTGTCGTTTGGTAAGGAGAAGAAGCTGCCATCCCCCAGTGTCGATCACAATCATGAGCAACGCGAGCCCGAGCACAAGCGCTAGGGAGTAGCTAGGGAAAGCCTTCACCCTGATGCCTTGGGAGAAGCACCCAAGGGAGAAGCCTTCGCACCAGCCCTCACAAGGAACCTCTCTCCCCCATTCCCTTTCACCCTTAATTTCGATAAGGATCAGATACTGGTGCAACAAAAAACACCAAAAGGTAGTACTACAGAATTCTGCGTCTTGGTGGTGGTAGCAAATGGTTGGGTTTCAGTGGATTAAGAAGAAGAAAGACAAAGGTGCATCAATAGATTTTTCATCGAAAAAATTTCAATAGTGAAGATGTAATTTTTTTAAAATTCTTAATAAAAATTGAAGTGAAACTAAAGGGGAATTTACTAGTAAGGGAGAGATAATGTCATAAAAAATTTCATGGAAAGAAATGATAGCAAAAGTTTTGATAAAATCAATGAACGCAAGAAGGTGTTGCTGTAGAATTTTTTTGGTGAAAGATTTCAATAGTGTAGTAAAATTTTTTTGTAGTAGTTTATAATAAGGAATTGAGTAAAACTCAGTGGGAATCTACTAGCAAGGGAAAGATAATGCTATCAAAAATTCGTGGAAGAAATCAGTAGCAAAAGTTTTGGCAAGATCAAGGAATACGAGAAGGTACTATGGCAGAATTTTTTCATTGAAAGATTTCAGCAATATAGACAAGATTTTTTTCCAACACATCAAAATAAGGATTTAAGTAAACTTAAGGAGAATCTGCTAGTAAGGGAAAGGTAATGCCAACAAAAAAGTTCATGGAAGAAAATGATGGCAAAAGTTCAACAAAATCAAAGATCACGGGAAGGTACTGTAGTAGATTTTTATATCTAAAGTGCAGTAGTTTGGATGTAAAAGATTAGTAGTTAATATTAAAAAAATTTAACAAGACCAAAAGGAAATCAAAAGATAGGAAGTACTAAATCCATCATAAATATTTCATAGAGATTGGATCAGTTAAAACACAACAGCAAATCAAATAGTCAAGAGTGTACGGTTGGAATTCCATAGTGTAACTTTCATCGTAAAGATGGAAACTTTGTGACAAAAAGTTTGTGCAGCAAATAAGAATGAATGTTTTTAGATTTTTTGAATAGGGATAACTAAATTGCAATATTAGTAAGGTAGGAAACTAGAACCTGTTGCAATTCACAAGGAGATCAAAGGATGATCTGCGGTAGATAACGGTGGAATTTGGTGGCAATCTTCATGCAATTGTGGGAATTGCATCAGACAGCTATGGGAGGTTGATGGATGGCTGTGGAAGGATAGCAAGATGCCAAGAATGCTGCTCTGATACCAAGTATTAGAACCCTTGTGGATTCTAAGCTTGGGGTGTGATAGGACTCCAGCAGGGTTGAGTCCTAATCTCCCTAGAAGTAGTCATTAAAACCTTGTGAGATTATAATAAAACCCCACGTAGCCACTTCTATCCTATAAAGAAGTATAGTTATGATTTAGATTAGGGCCTTAGGGTTTAGTAGTCGTCACCCCCTTTACTGGGTGGTCGGCCAGGGTTTCCCCCTGCTTAGGTCAACTATAGAGCCAACCTAGCCGCCACTTGTTCCTACGTAGGCAGGTCGACTATAGAAGGGGGCAAAGGGATAATTTTACTTAGGCAAGCACCCCATGGGCTGAGGTTTAGAGCCCTATATAATAGTGTAATAGCCCCCTCTCTTTAATCAAGCAATTATCATCTTTTATTCAACCTTGTGCCAAGTCTAGGAGGCAGAAACACCTACAGCGTTCCAAGGGTTGATCCCCCTCAAGGGTCAAAATCTATAGAGCTCCTTCTGGGATTCTATCATTTGGTATCAGAGCCGCATTCCTGCTACCCTGCAGCCATCTCTACCGCCTCCACTGTCGCCCACTAAGCCATAGATTCATTAATCTACTATCGTCCCCTGCAGCCATCTCTACCGTCAACATCTAGAAATCTGGCATAATTTTATCACCCATGTCTCTTCACTATTATAAGATTTTTTACCTTACACGTTGAAGAATTTTTCCAAATTTTATCCTCTGTAAATTTAGTTCGTCACAAACATTATCATTGTTGCGAAGGTGAAACGTTGCAGAAATTTTTAGCCACTAGTTTGCCTCTTGAAACCGGTTTATTTCTTCCCCTTTTTTTCCGTAATTTTTATACAATTCCATAAATCAACTTACCTTTCATCTGAGATTTATTTCTAATAAAAATTTCTTTTGGAACCGATTTTATTGTGCCTTCTTTCATCATCACGCAGTGGTGAAATTTTATGATAAAGGATATGCCTTCTGTCTTTTGCCCAATTTCCCTATTGTTAGCCTGTCAAAATTTTGTCAAACTTTTTATTGATATTAATCACATCTGAACCGAGGGTTTCTGTTTATTTTTCTTAAATTTTTCTCTATAATTTACATTGAGAATTCATCATTTCTCTAACATAAAATCTATTCGGTAGGATAGCATATTGCAGCACCTTCCGTCATCGAATTCTATCGGATTTGAGTGTTGTCTTTTGTGGGATTTCAGATTCTCTTTCTCACATCTGCAAATGCTACCATGCTCAACAAAAATCCTTCTAAACTATACCCTAAATTGATCTCAAACATCCAGCCAAATCAGCCCTAAATCGTAGCCTACTCCCATCTAAACTGATCTACATATCCAACCGGCCACCACCTCTCCAAAAATTCTCATGCCACTAACCCGTCAATAGAAAAAAAATCTCAATATTATAGATCTAGAGGCATATACCATGACATTAGAGGAGGCCATCAACGCCAAGTTCAAAGCCTTTGAAAGCCACATGGAAGAGAATATGCAATCCCTTTTCGTCGAATTCAACATAGGCTAACCATCAAGTCCGAGGAAGTCACAGCATGGAGAGACTTCAGATCGGTAAGATGATCCTCAAGAGCATGGACACATCATTCCTAATCATAATAATCCATGCATGAAGGTGGACTTCTTAAGATGGGAAGAAGGAGACCCGATCGGATGGATCTCGCACGTGGAGCGCTATTTTCGGTTCTACCGAATCGCAGATGCTACATGGGTGGAGATTACTGCCGTCCACCTCAAGAAAGATGTTATTCAATAGTTCAATTGGTTTGAGCACACCCATAAAGGTCTCTCTTGGTAGCGATTCAAGGAAGGACTACTAACCCGCTTTGGACCAATCGATTTCAATAACATCGATGGACAATTAGCAGAGATTCGTCAAACCTCTACAATACAAGAATACTAAATAAGGTTTGAACTTTTATCTAACCAAGCTGTGTATTGGTTTGAGAAAATAACTTTTAGGGATTTTTATCGAGGGCCTAAAGCTAGAGATTTGAGGAGAAGTAAAGGCACGACAACCGTACACTCTTATAGCGACGATTTCCTTCGCACATATCTAGGAAGAACAATTGAACCACGAGGTATGAAGGACAAGAGTCACTCCCCGACTAGCTAGCCAAGGCCTACTACCCCCTCTACTGCGCCCGAACCCCCATACTAAAAAAATTAACAGGAGACGAGCTTCGCAAGCGATCAACTAAGGGGTTGTGTTAGCACTGCGACAAACCGTGGAGCCGCAAACATCACTACAAAAAGGGTCGGCTCCTTATGATTGAACCAATGGAGGATGAGGATAGCAAACCATCTGAAGAAGGCCTCGAACCTGAAGAGGAAACCATGGAGGAAGATCCCCAACTGGTCAACAACGTAGTGCAAGCATTGGCTGACTGCTCCAACCTACAGAGGATGAAAGTAGGAGGACTTCTAAAATAGCAACCCATCACTGTTCTCATCGACATGGGTAGCACAAATAACTTCCTTAACAGTAAGGTTGCTACACGTATGGTGCTTCAAATTGAAGGTTGCAACAAGTTCAACATGGTCACCGACGACCGAATCCTCAATTACGACCAATGGTGCCCGTGGGTGAAACTACTCCTCCAAGACTAAGAAGTGGTAGCCGATTTCTTCCTCCTACCTATCGATGATTATAAGGTCATGCTTAGGATCAAATGGCTCATAACGCTAGGTCTCCTGGAATTTTTCAAAACTAATTATGAAGTTTTATTGTAAAGGGAGACATGTCATATTATGAGGCAAGCGCGGGAGCCATATTTCCATCATTTTGACGCAACGGATGGAGAAAGTTTTGCACAAAGCACATGGAGGATTTTTTATGCATATCCAGCAGCCATCCAAGGAGGAGAACATGCAAAACTCAGATCTTAAGTTTACCCTCTTACTGGATGAATTCACGGATGTTTTCACGAAGCCATGAGGGCTGCCCTCTAACCGGCAGCATTACCACTGCATACCGATTCTGCCAGGTAGGCCTCTATTAAATTTGAGACCATACTGCTACCCACTTTTTTTTGTAAGTAAAGATAATGTATTATGTATAAGGTTTGTACAAAGTAGCTTTGTCTACACAAGCCAAAGACTAAAGCCTAAAGTTTCTTAGTGAAGTCGAGAAGATTGCACCCCAACTGAAAAAGGTAGAATGGGTGCACTTCATCAAACTCATCTCTAAGATTAGCCAAACTAAGATGTAGACATGCCTACACATACTGTAGACAATGACACAATACTGTAGACAATAAATAATAAAATGCAATATCTAGACCGTCCTGGACTACTTGTGGAAACATCATAAAATATAAACTTTGCACCAGATAATATATTAAATTCTTCATTATTATTCTAGAGGTTATTGACTAATAGAGAAATTGAATCTTGTGAAAATCCCTTTCTCTCTTCTTGTTAAGTGCTCAATGTTCAGTTCTTGCTCCACACATGATTGTGAGTCTTGAAGAATCTCTATCAGAATTTGAGCTTTGTTTGTGTTGTGATACTAAAAAATTATGCCACACCTCTCCTTGCAAATCTACCAAATAGCACATCTAAATGTAATCCTTGCCAGTTGTGTAAGAGGCCCCTTTCTTGAGAAGTTTTACATAAGTAGATAGTGGATTGTCTTGCTTGGTGCAATTCTTACTCCCAAAGAAGCCAATAGGTGGACCATTAAAAAGAATAAAAAATTTTAGAGTTTCCAAGCAATATTGAATCCACTTAATCTAGCGAGCGTTGAGGGAAGCCCATATTATGGAGCATCGTATAAATAAAATACCTATTAACTGAGTTAAAGGCCTTCTATAAATCAGATTTAAAATAGATCTTTTTGCCTCTTATTTTTGAGTGCTGATCCTTAACCAAATCATTAGCAAGAAGGACATTATGGTGAATACTCCTTCCTTTAAGAAAAGAAGCCTGATTAGGACTAATGACCTTGTTCATGACATTTTGTAGTATATCTGCTAGTACCTTAGAGATGACCTTATAAATAAAGTTGTATAATGAAATAGGATCATAATTCTCCAATGAATCAGCTCCATCATTCTTTGGCACTAAAGAAATAAAAGTGCAATTCATTTCTTTAAGGATATGACCCGAGGAGGAAAAAAATATCGAGAAGCTTTTATGACATTGTTGCCTATAATAGACCATGCAATTTGATTAAACTCAGTTGGAAATCTTTTTGGACCAGGGCTTTTGTGCTTCGGGGACTTAAAAATAACTTTCACAATCTCATCATCCATTATTGGGGTATTAAGAAGAGAGATAGCTTCAGAATCAAGTCGTCTTGTGGGCCCAACATGAATACTATTAAGGTGGTCCTCCTGATTGAGTAAGGAATAAAAAAATTGCTTGGTGTAAATTTTAACCTCATCTAAATCCTCAATAAGATTACCATCTATGCCTTTGCATTTTTTAATACGATTAGTAGCCCTTCTAGCAGCAATAGCAGCATAGAAAAACTTAGTATTGGAATCCCTTAGAGTAAGCCAATGATGTTGAGACTTTTGTTTCAAAAATAATTCCTCTAGCTTTAAAGCTTGCATAAAGTTATTTCTAACGGCAGCCTCTTTACATGTAAGATTCCAATCAAGAGGCTAAAGATTTAGCTTGCTTTGTACTATCGTAAGTTCTTTCTTGCATAACTAAACCCTGTTGGTGATATTTCCAAAGGTAGTTGAATTCCACTCCTTAAGTGTTGCTTTACATGCTTTTAGTTTTTTACATAGGATATAAGGGGGAGAACCAAGAACATTAATGTTCCAAGCTGACATGATAACTTCAAGGAACTGAGGGTGAGTACTCCACATATTAAAAAATCTAAAAGGTTTATCGTCGTTGGGTATTACTTTATCTATGTGTATATGCATAATAAAGTGATCTGAAAATAACTTAGCACCGTACTCAAGAAGTAAATCTTGGAAAACTGCTAACTATTCATTATCTTTTCACCATTGCAATAGAAGAGCTCAATTGTATGTTGGAAGAAACAATTTCCATTGGCAAACTAAAGGTACCATATTATGGTTCTGTTCATATCTCTCACATAACATTTGCTGACGACCTTATTATCTTCCTTCGGGATGATCTAGTTTCTATGAGTAATATGGCAGTTATTCTTAATGAATTTGTTATAGTTTCTAGTCTTAAGCTAAACCATGTAAAGAGAAAAGTATATGTGGATGCTTGCATTGATGATAAGGACTATATTGCTCAAATTTGGGAGTTGCTGAGGGAATTTTACCGGTTCCTTAGGTATCCCACTTATATCCACTGGAATCAATAAAGTCTCCTGTCAGCCTATCCTATAAAAAATTAAGAACATAATTTCCTCTTGGAAAAATAGGCTTCTTTCTAAAGATGGACGACTTGAACTTATTCGATCTGTGTTGATCTCTTATACTATTTATTGGTCTCATGCATTCCCTCTACTTGTCGAACTTCTCCATGATATTGATAAATTACTTTTGAACTTCTTTTGGAATGACACAAATAGTAAGGCAACGCACATGGTGAATTAGGGCAACATTTGCAAACTGAAGGATGAAGGGGGGTTGAATCTACGAAATATTAGAGATTAGAATAAAGCTTGTATGGTAAAACAATTGTGGAATATTTGACAAAACAAGTCTTCTTTATGGTCACAATGGGTTTTTGCTAGGTACCTAACTAAGGAATCAATCTGGGAAGTATCCGTAAAAACATCTCATTCTACTGCTTGGAAAGGAATTCTGAAGGCAAGGAGGTGGCTAAGTAATAACATTTCTTATGTGATCTCTTCTAGAACCAATATTAGTATGTGGTATAACCCTTAGGTGAATGGGAAAAGTATATTTCAGTTATTTGGTGATAGAATAAGATAGGATCTGGGGGCTCCCAAAGATTGGAAGGTTTCTGAATTCATTGACAATGGTATATGGTGTCTTCTCAACCCTATCTCTCTTGACATGTTATCACTTTGGCTGACTATTATAGCTATTTCGATCAAGAACAACTCTTCAGATATACTTATTTAGCTTCCTGATAATGGTAGATTTAGTACTACATCTGCAAGGAACCAAATTAGACAATGGAACATCAAGTTGATTCCAAGTAGTTGGACATGGGATAGACCATGCTCACAGTGACATTCCTTATGTACATGACAGGCCCTTTTTGGCAAACTTCCTACGATGGACAATATGCAGAGGTATTTATATTCTAAATTAGTGCTATTTGTGTATGCAAAAGGAAGAAAGTGTTGACCATATCTATTTTGCTTGTGATTATTCTTCTTGGATATAGAAGGAGATGTTGAAGCGATTTGGTCTTCAAAGGCTACCACAACCAAACTTGCATCATGAATTAGAAATGCTTATACAAATTTCTCAAGAAAGGGGCTTCTTATACAAGGGGCAAGGATTACATTCAGATGTGCTATTTGGTGGATTCAGAAGGAGAGGTGTGGCAGAATTTTTGAGTGTCACAACATGAATAAAACTCAAATTTTGATTAAGATTCTTCAAGACTCACGATCATATGTGGAGCAGAAACTGAACATAGAGCACTTAACAAGAAGAGAGAAAGGGACTTTCATAAGATTTAATTTTTCTATTAGCCAATAATCTCTAGAATAATGATGAAGATTATAATGTATTATGTGTTGCGATGCTTATATTTTGGATTATTTCCACAAGTAGTCCAGGATGGTCTAGATATTATAATTTAGACTACAATATTATGTCATTGTCTATAGTATATTTTGGAAAACCTCAGCAGGTGCATCACATTGCAACGAAAATCAAAACAAAAAATTGGCTTCCCATGCAGATCAAATCGTCGTACAAAATATTACGGTCATGAGAAAAATACAAAAATCGATAAAATCGTGATGTGTAAGAGATTGATTTTACCTAGAGAGATCGTATATCCCTGTATTCCAAATTCTGATGGAGAAGATGAAGGAGGTCAAGCGTCCTCCTCTCTAGCTGTATCCATACGACGGATCTCTACAGCGAAACTCCTTCAATCTGATCTCGCAACTCTTATTTAGAGTGGGGGAGGAGAATAGTGGGTATTGGATCTTCATCCACCAACCTTGTATTATTGGATCTTTATCCAATAATCTCCTTAGGCCTCTAATTGGGCCTTAATCAAAGAACTCATCAGCATAGAGTCTCATCTAATGAGAATAGAGGCTAATTGGATCTTCATCCAATCCTCTATTCGCTGAAGCATTCACCATATGTGTGTGACCCTCTAAACCTGATACCGAGATGGCCATGAGTCACTCCCATCAGAACTCCTTCTGATATAGTGAATTATTATTCTCATACTAATTCACTCAACTTATCGACTATGGACGTACTAGGCCACTACGCCATAGTCCCCAAATGGTACAGGGGGGATCAAATCCATCGGACTTGTCTATCTACAGTTACCGTATATCTATAATCTCTCATCCAACTAATATCCCAGAGACCATATATTGGAATGGTACTGTCAGGTCACATATGGAATCAGTTTGTCTTGCTCTAATCAGATTCTATCGGAGAACTCCTTCTCTATCAATCCGAATGACCCTGGCTAGGGATTTGTTTGAGTAAGCACATATGGGATATTCTTCTCATGATACCGAGAGTAGATGATCCTCTATTGATACTCAATTACCTTAGTAAGGTTGGCTACCGATCTCGATAACCAACTGTACCAGATCTGGAATTTTCTAAACCTGTAAGTTTGGCGTCAAAGAAAGAAGTACTCATACAAGACATCCTTGGTGTTTCAAGTCTAAGGACCAGATACACAACCAGGACTATGGAATCGCTATCTGACATCAGGTATCATTAACCATACAGTATTTCATAAGCGGATCAATCAGTAAACTCATTCTCTAATGAGCACTTGTACTATATCATGAGTGTCTCCACACAAGTGGCTATGAGACCAGTCGCCTCCATCATATCGATGGATGGGTATATAGTACACGATCTATCTGGTTATCACAATGTCCCTTTCGAGTAACCTATAATCAGGATTATTTAAGATCTGTGTTTAAAGGTGAATCGATCTTATTATCGTGATCTCATCACGATCCGATTCCTATTGCACAGAACCAAGGACATCACAATATATATACAACAAATAATATAATGTGAGAATATGCCAATATTAATCATAAGCAAAAAGATCACACAGCGTGTCACACGTGCCATCATTTATGTGATTGGCTTGTAGGGCACCTGTAACTAGTAATCTCCCACTTGACCTAAAGCCAATCACCTATGTGTCTGATTCCCATCATACCCCTGTAATGCTTAAATACTATCTAAGCCAGTGGCTTCATCAATGGATCTGTAATGTTATCTTCGGATGGAATTCTTTTCATTGTTATATCTTTACGGGCTATGATCTCTCTTATCAAATGGAACTTCCTCAGAACATGCTTAGACTTCTGATGAGACTTGGGTTCCTTCGCTTGAGCTATCACCCAATTGTTGTCACAGTATATGGGAATTGGTTCCACTTTATTTGATACGACTCCCAAATCCTTGATGAACTTCTTCATCCATACCCCTTCCTTTGCTACTTCTGCTACAACAATGTATTTCGCCTCTATGGTCGAATCAGTAGTAGTATCTTGCTTAAAACTCTTCTACCTTACTGCTCCTTCATTCATGGTGAAAACATATCCTGAATTTGACTTGCTATCATCAATGTCAGACTGAAAACTCGAAACCGTGTAACCCTCAACCTGGAGGTTACCTCCTCTATATACCAGTAAAAGATCATTAGTCCTTCTCAAGTACTTAACGATATACTTGACTACCTTCTAGTGTTCTAAACCTATATATGTCTGATACCTACTCGTGACACTCCAAGCATGTGCTAGCTATATTAGGCCTATACATAGCATCGCATATATGATAGACCCTATCGCTGAGGCATAAGGTATCTTATCTATGTCTACCCTTTCTTCAGGAGTCTTTTGGGACATACTCCTAGAAAGTGATATTTCATATCTCATTGGTATGACACCTCTCTTGGAATTTTTCATGTCAAACCTTTTGGCAATGGAGTCTATGTACCTAGACTGGGATAAGCCAAGCATCATTTTGGATCTATCTCTATAGATCTGGATCCCTAAAATATAGGATGCTTCCCCTAAGTCTTTCATGGAGAAGTTTCCAGATAGTTAAGCCTTTACTGTTGAGAGCATTCCTACATTATTCTTAATTATTACGATGTCATCCACATATAGCACCAAGAAGGTGATAGCGATTCCACTTACCTTTCTGTATACACAAGGCTCATCTTCGTTCTTAACGAAGTCATAAGATCTTATCACCTCATCAAATCTTATGTTCCAACTTCAGGAAGCTTGCTTCAATCTATAAATGGATCTAAGCAATCTGAACACTTTATCTGGACTCTTTTTGGATACGAATCTCTCTGATTATATCATATACACCTCTTCCTCAAGGTTGTCATTGGGGAATACCATTTTGACATCCATATGCTAGATCTCATAGTCATAGTGTGCTGCAATGGCCAAAATAATTCTAATAGTCAACTCCTTGTCTTTGACGATATCCTTTAGCTACCAGCCTTGCTTTATAGGTCTCTACCTTTTCATCCACTCCAATCTTCTTCTTGAAGATCAATTTGCAGCCGATGGGTACAATACCCTCAGGTGCATCCACAAGGTTCCAAACCTTGTTAGAGTACATGGAATTCATCTCAGAATTCATTGCTTCTTGCCACTTCCCAGAGTCTATACTCATAATAGCTTCCGTAATTTTGAAATTTATGTGTTTGGTACCTGAACATACTCGGGCTCTAGAATGGTACTTAAGTTAGATTCTCTAACCTCACTCAATTCTATCTCACTCCCATTATTTCCACCAAGAATATGTTCCTTCTCAAGGAACACAATTCTCTTGGCAAGAAAGACTTTTCGGTCCTCAGGATGATAGAAATAATACCCATAAGTTTCCTTTGAGTATCCCACGAATATGCATCATTCTGTCCTTGATTCCAACTTATCGGGTAAGATACTCTACTAGACCTACGTAAATTTGGAATTTGTGTGTTAGGTACCTGAACATACTCGAGCTCTGGAATGGTGCTTAAGTTAGGTTCTCTAATCTCGCTTAATTCTATCTCACTCCTATTGTTTCCACCAAGAATGTATTCCTTCTCAAGGAACACAGCTCTCTTAGCAAGAAAGACCTTTCGGTCCTCAGGATGATAAAAATAATACTCATAAGTTTCCTTTGGGTATCCTACGAATATGCATCATTCTGTCCTTAATTCCAACTTATCGGGGTTGTGTCTTCTAATGTGGGCAAGATAGCCCTAAATCTTAACAATCTTAAGTTCGGACTTCTTTCCTTTCCATATCTCACATGGTTTAGACACTACCGACTTTGATGGACTTCTTTCCTTTCCATATCTCACATGGTTTAGACACTACCGACATCATTAGTCTCTAGGGCATGCCCCCAGAATGAGACGGGTAGGTTAGTGAAACTCATCATGGACCATACCATGTCTAACAACGTGCGATTCCTCTTTTCTGATACACCAGTGATCTGAGGTGTATAAGGAGGTGTCCACGGGGATAGAATCCTATTGTCCGTGAGGAAATGGGTGAACTCCATACTCAAGTACTCTCCTCCTCGATCTGATCGAAGAGTCTTAATACTCTTTCCAATTTGGTTCTCTATCTCATTCTTATATTTCCTGAATTTCTCGAAGGCCTCAGATTTGTACTTCATTAAGTACATGTGTCTATACCTAGAGAAATCATCAGTGAATGTAATGAAGTATGAGTAACCACCTATAACCTGAGTCGACATGGGACCGCATACTATGTATGAGTTCCAATAACTCAGTAGCTCTCTCTCTAGTTCCACTAAAAGGAGAGTTGGTCATCTTCCCATGAAAGCAATGTTCGCAAGTTGCATATGTCTCATAGTCAAATGGATCTAAGTATCCATCTTTCAGCAACTTTTGAATCCTTCCCTCATGTATATGACCTAGCCTACAATGTCATAGGTATGCATTATTCACCTCATCTCTTTTCCTCTTAGACATATTTATATTTATGATATGTGGAGAAGTGTCTAACACATATAAGCTATTTATAGGGGTCCCTCTAGTGATGGTCTCATCATCCATAATTATTGAACAACTATTATTCTCAAAAACTAATTTATATCCACTAATTATCAAACAAAAGATAGAAATAATATTTTTAATAATAGAGAGAACAAAATAGCATGCATCTAATGCAATAATAGCTCTACCACGCAGATGTAGGGTGACCTCTCCAACAGCAACTATAGCAACTCTTGCTCCATTGCCCATCTTGAGGTCTATCTCACCTCTATCAAATCTCCTAGGTCTTGCCAGAACCTGCAATGAATTACAGATATAATAAACAATCCTGGTATCCAATACCCATATGTTATCATGAAAATTTGACAAGTGGAGACTGATCATGAATATATCTGAAGCTTCTCCAAGCTTCTGTCTCGCCTTCTCTACAAGGTAGTCCTTCAGTTCCTCTTCCAATGTCCGTCTTAGCTACAGTGGAAGCATTGTCCTTTGTCTTTTCTCGGGTATTTCTTGACAACCTTTGCCTTACCTGGTCTTTCTTTACCTATGCCCCTCTTAAGGGTTTTGCTGGCCTTCCTTTTCTTTTTGGTCTCACGAATATAGAGAACTGACTTCTCATTCTTGATGGCACTCTCAGCATCTCTCAACATATTAAGGAGCTCAGAGAGAGTCACCTCAAACTTACTCATGTTAAAATTCATGATGAAGTGAGAAAAGAAATCTGGTAGGGACTGAAGTATAATATCAACGCACAGGTTATCCTCTAGGACTATTCCTAGACCTGTGAGTTTCTCAATCCACTCTATCATCTTTAGGATATGGTTCTCAATCGATGTCCCTTCTGTCATCCTGACTTGGAAGAGTTTCTTAGATATCTCATATCTTTGAGTTCTTTCCTATTTCTCAAATAGCTGGCGGAGATGAAGAAGGATAGAATCTGCATCCATGCTCTCATATTGCCTTTGTAACTCAAGAGTCATGGAGGTTAACATGTAACATTTTGCCAATGTGGAATCATCTATGTACTTCACATAACGAGTGATCTCATCCTCGCTTGCCCCTTCTTTTGGCGTGGGCACAATTATATTAAGGACGTATGCGATTTTCTCCACCATGAGAATAATTCTCAAATTGCAGAGCCAATCTATATAGTTTGGACTAGTGAGGCAGTTGGCATCAAGTATGCCACATAGGGGGTTTATGAGCGATATATTTTTAACAAAACAAGATATAACAAAAAATAAATAATATACAGATTTTGTAGAAAATACTAATTAAAATATAGACTTCTATTTTAATGTACTTCCACTATTTTCTTAGTGAATCACGTGACACCCTCGGTACATGAGACGGAAGTCTCCAATAGACTCTTAGTGGGGATCGGGATCCAATTGGCATCTTAGTGCAACCTCGAGGGACTCGACTAATTACACTAAGCCTAAAAGGTAGGTAACTCTTGCCAATCACAACTCCTTGTGATTCCCGTCATGTTCGGCCTCTGAATCATTATAGTCTCGAGGGTCTCGACTAACCATGACATTCAGTTAAGTCATCACTATCGTTACAAGATGAGTTTAATTCGATGATATACCCTCGAGGGACTCGACCAAGCATACCATGTCCTCAGGTCACCGGTGACATCTCTATGTCATAGACAAGATCTCGATCACGTAGATAGGTGAGCCTCGAGAGACTTGACCAACTCAGCCTATGTCGTGATTTTCCTATAACGATGGAAGGCCACGTGGGTCAATCTTATTGCCTCACGCTTACTGACTTAATGTTATCTTAGGAGGGATTTTTTATATCGGTCTCCTAATATGTCATGTCACACACATATATATTTAATATATATCTACATCACATGCAAATATATATATACATATATCTAGTAGGTGTATAACACATCACGTATGCAAGCCACACCAGATGATCATAAGCCATCACCTAAAATGATTAAGCCTGAGCCAATGGGCCTAATCACTCACAATAGGATTTATATGTGCATTGGCGCATCTCCATGCCCTGTGATTGTTGATCTCGTCATCATTGGTTCCGTCAGATTGTCACATCACCATGCGTCGTGATCTCCCATCACGGCATCGTGGGTCCCGCTGTAATCTCCACGCTCCCGCTGTGCCTCTCCATATAATTACAAATAATCACAAACATGCAGGCCCAACAATAAATGAGAAAAACGCAGGCTCGTAGACCCCAATAATAATAACAATCCTAATTACACACATCACAACACATGGCTCATGAATATCCATCCACATCATACATCATATGTAGGATTGCTAGATATATATAATAATTAATTAAACTATTTGATTAATTATTTTTCTAGAAATTATGATATGCTCGAAATTTCTAGAATTGTCAAAGGTATTTTCATAATTCTAGATCAAAGGATAGTCTTTGGAATTTTTAAAATTATTGAGGGTATTTTGGCAATTTTATATACGAGGACAATCCTCAGAATTTTCCTAATTTAGAGGGGTATGATCATTCTATTCTCAAAAGGATGCCCTAGCCCTCTTCCCTTACTCTCACTACGTCGTCACCGCCACCGCTGCCCTACGCAAGTGGCGGCTCTGCACGTAGGCCGTCGACATGGGCAGTCGGCCCTGCGGTAGGCGCTACTGCCCTCGGGTGGCACCTCGTGGGCGGGCGGTGCCACCTTGCGCAGGCGCTGCCTCTACAGGAGTGGCCACCCTTGCAGGCGGCAGCCCTGGCCATGGGGCTGCCCCTTGTGGCCTCGCATATCTGAAGAACATGGTCTATCCCATGTCCAACTAATTGGGATCCATTTGTTGTTTCATTGTCTAATTTGGTTCCATGGAGATGTAGCACTTAACTTACTATTATCATGAAGCCAAATAAGCATATCTGAAGAGTTGTTCTTGATCGAAATAGCCCTAATAGTCTAGTCGGCCAAAGTGATAACATGTCAGGGGAGATAGGGTTGGGAAGACACCATGTGCCATTGTCAATGAATTCAGAAACCTTCCAATCTTTAGGAGCCCCCAGATTCTGTCGTACTCTATCACCAAATAATCGAAATATATTTTTCCCATTCACCCAAGGGTCATACTACATATTAATATTGATTCCATAAGAGATCGCATAAGAAATGTTGTTACTTAGCCACCTCCTTGACTTCAAAATTCCTTTCTAAGCAGCAGAATGAGATGTTTTCCTAGCAAAAACCCATTGTGACTATAAAGAAGACTTGTTTTGTAAAATATCCTACAATTATTTTACCAAACAAGCTTTATTCAAATCTCTAATATTTCGTAGATTCGGCTCCCCTTCATCCTTCAGTTTACAAATGTTGCCCCAATTCACCATGTGCATTGTCTTACCATCTGTGTCATTCCAGAAGAAGTTCATAAGTAATTTATCAATATTATGGAGAAGCCCAACAGGTAGAAGGAATGCATGGGACCAATAAATAGAATAAGAGATCAACACAGATCAAATAAGTTCAAGTCATCCAGCTTTAGAAAGAAGCCTATTTTTCCAAGAGAAAATTATATTCTTAATTTTTTGTAAGATAGGCTGACAGGAGACTTTGTTGATTCCAGTGGATATAAGTGGGAGACCCAAGTAAGGAACCGGTAAACTTCCTTCAGCAACTCCCAAAGTTTGAGAAATATCGTCCCTATAATCAATGCAAGCACCCACATATACTTTGCTCTTTGTGAACAGTGACGGGGTAATGGAGGGCGACTGTTCCGAGGCCTCAAGGTGAAGTCTTCCCTCAGGCTCATTCCCTAGCACTCACCTGTGATCGGCGCTGGGGATGATAGCTTCCGTGTGGGCTACTGTGTAGGGCGTTTTCTTCTTCTCTCGGGCATTCCCTAGTGCTCGCGACTACGATCAGCGCTGGGGATAGCGGCTTCTCCTTCTCCTTGCCGATAGAAGAAAGATCCCTAGGGTAGGCGACTAGAGCATCGGCTACGATCGATATTGGGTCAACAGTGATTTCAAAGGGTAAGGGCTGCTTCTGCGATTGGTGTTGGGTCCACGGTGATTGAAGGGGCGGTGACCGCCTCTGCGATCCATGCTTGGTCCATGGTGAATCCAGGTGATGGAAGGGTGATGGATGCTTCGGCAATCGATTTTGGTGTAGAAAGGCGGCGACAGTTTCTTCCTTAGGCATGAGACAGCCCCTAGGGCGAGCACTGGTAGCAGTAAGTAGGCTCTCCTCACCATGGAAGCGAGTGGCCAAATGGCACAACACTCGAGCCTCGCAAGCCACTCCTCTACTTTCTTCCCAGTGGGATGTGGTTCCTTCCCAGCAGCGTCCGTTGGTTTCTTCTTCCCAATGGGATACGACTTCTTCCCAGCGGCCTCCGCTGGTTTCTTCTTCCTAGCAGCCTCCGCTGGTTTCTTCTTCCCAGTGGGATGCGTCTTCTTCTCAGCATGATGCAGTTTCTTCCTAGCGGGCTCCACAAGTTTCCTCTTCTTAGTGGGATGTAGTTTCCCAGTGGGCTCCGCTGGTTTCTTCTTTGCGGGATGCTCTTTTGATGAACCAGGCCCAAGGTCACTCACGCGGTCACTCGCACTCTAGATCATGACCACCTGCTCCCATTTCTTGAGATCCTCGACCTTGGAATAGCCTTTTCATGGTTCTAGTTGGAAGTCTAGATCTTCGTTTGGATTTTTTTGCTTGAGAAGTCCAGGATGATTATAAGACTGCTATATATGAGACTGCTGATTCTGATGAGCTGATTGAGACATGGTCTATGGCAATTGTTGGCTATGTGGTTGGACTCAGAACATCATTTTTTTCCTTTATCCTCATTCATCAAGTCTCAATGGGGAACATCGGTATTTGACCTTTATATGTTGGAGAATGGTTTTTTTTTGTGTAAGCTCTATTCTGAAGAAGATTTATAATGGGTCTTTGAAGGATTTTGGACTATCCGTGGCTTTCCAATGATCCTATGACGTTGGACACCTAACGTACGATTGGAGTTAGATAGTTTATAGGCTATCCCATTATGGGTATCTTTTCATGGACTTCCACTATATCTCTGGGGTCGTCATTTTATTACAAAGCTATACAACACCCTAAGACAACCATTATATACAAGGCAACATTTGTGCAAACAAGATTAGCTTTTACACGAGCCTGTATAATGGTTTCTTCTGATGGGAGCACCCCAAAGATATGTCTCATATTCATAGAAGCCACAATGATGCAAGATTTATCTATCTTTTGGTCATGTAAATAGTGCTTGCTAGCTTAGCAACCTTCAACAAAAGTCACACAGATCTACCGACCACGTCAAGAGCCTCAGCATGGGGTCGCTACGAGCACTGATACTCAAGGTAAGTCTCCTCCAGAGCCAGCAGTGATGACGAAGGAGAAAATGAGCATACTCTCAGACTCGTTGGGGCAGCGACACAAATAGGAGAAGGACAAGTTAGAAGTTTCATCTCTTCCTATTATGTCAAAGCATTCCACAGTAAGAGTTTCCCATGGTACTTGCACCCTCCCTAATAACAACCTCGCCTTCAAGAACCATTCCTTCCGCTACTCTGAAAATTACATCTCAACAATCTCCTTTGAACCAGGACATTACACCTCATCAACCTCATCGCGCTTCATCACAACATGCTATTCAGGACATCTTGACTTAAGGTATTCAAAAGTTTAAACATTTGCAAGCTATGGATAAGGTGGATAAATATAGAAATATAGGTTTAAAAGGTAAAGATATTATGCGGGAGGAACATGCAAAATCAAATGATAAAAAAAAGGATGGTGATGTCCTCCCGAAGTCACATGCTCTTCCTTCTATTTAGTTTTGATGAAAATAATCTGTTGGAATGTTCATGGACTTAATAAGCTTGGGAAATATTGGGAGCTTAATAGAATAATCTGATCTGCTGTATGTGATATTATTATTCGTGTTCGTGTTCAGAAGAATTTAATATGGCCTGAGGCATAACTTTTTACTAATGATTCTAATGATAATTATAGTCGAGTTTGGGTCTTATGGCATCCTAACTTTGTTAGTGCTTGATTTATTTCTACTACTGATCAATTCATTCACCTTAAGGCAAAGGACAAACAAACTGGATATCAATTCAATATTACTGGTATTTATGCTTCTAACAGTATGTCTGACAAGAATGGTCTATGGCGTGATCTGGTTAACATTACAAATAGTTATTATACAGTGCCTTGGATTGTTCTTGGTGACCTTAATACTATCAAATACACAAATGGGAAAGTGGGGGGTAGAGTGCTTTCAGAATGTCAGCTTCAAAGTTTTAATAATTGTGTAGATACTACTGCATTGATTGATATGAAATCTGTAGGTGATTGGTTCTCATGGAATGATCAAAGTGTTGCCCACAGAAAAATTATGGCTCGACTTGATAGATGTTTGATTAATCAGGAATGGTTAGCAGTTTATCCAAATTCACTTCTTGAGTATGGTGCTCAGTTATTTTCGGATCACTCTATTATGCATATATACGCAGATAAAGCAATACCCAGCGACAAAAAATCTTTTCGATTCTTTAATATGTGGAGTACTCACTCTCAATTCCTCGAAGTTATCAGGTCAGCTTGGAACACTAATGTGTTTGGTTCTGCCCCTTACATATTATGTTAAAAGCTAAAAGCATGCAAAGCAGCACTTAAGGAGTGGAATGCAACTACCTTCAGAAATATCACCAACAGGGTTCAGTTATGCAAGAAAGAACTTATGACAGTGCAATGCGAGCTAAATCTTCATCCCCTTGATATGCATCTTATATACAAAGAGGCTAACGCTAGATATAACTTTATATAAGCTTTAAAGCAAGAGGAATGCTTTATGAAACAGAAGTCTCGACAACATTGGCTTACTCTAGGTGATTCCAATACTAAGTTTTTCTATGCTGTTATTGCTACCAGAAGGGCTACTAATCACATAAAAAAATACAAAGACAAAGATGGTAATCTTATTGAGGATTTGGATGAGGTTAAAAATTACACTATGTAATTTTTTTATTCCCTACTCAAACAGGAGGATAGCCTAATAGTATTCATGTGGAGCCAACTAGACGGCTTGATTTTGAAGCTCTCTCTCTTCTTAATGCCCCAATTATAGATGATGAAATTGTGAGAGTTATTTTTAAGTCCCCGAAGCACAAAAGCCATGGCAGCGATATCATTAAAGCTTGTCGACATTTCTTCTCCTCGGGTTATATCCTTAAAAAAACGAATTGCACTTTTATTTCTTTAGTGCCAAAGAATACTAAAGCTGACTCATTGGAGAACTATCGACCTATTTCACTATGTAACTTTATTTATAAGGTCATCTCCAAGGTGCTAGTAGATAGACTACAAAAGGTTATGAACAAGGTCATTAGTCCTAATCAAGCTGCTTTTCTTAAAGGTAGGAGTATTCACCATAATGTCCTTCTTGATAATAATTTCGTTAAGGATCTACACTCAAAAATAAGAGAGAAAAAAATATGTTTTAAAGCTGATTTATGAAAAGCTTTTGATTTAGTTAATAGGCATTTTATTTACAAGATGCTCCACAATATGGGCTTCCCTTAGCACTGGGTTAATTGGATCCAATGTTTCTTGAAAACTTCAAAATTTTTAATTTTCTTTAATGGTTCTCCTATTGGTTTTTCTTTTTATTAAGTAAAGATAATATATTATGTATAAGGTTTGTACAAAGTAGCTTTGTCTACACAAGTCGTAGACTAAAGCCTGAAGTCTCTTAGTGTATTCAAGAAGATTGCACCCCACCTTAAAAAGGTGGAATGAGCATACTCCATCAAACTTATCTCCAAGAGTAGCCAAATGCCTACACATACTTTAGACAATGACATAATATTATAGTCTAAATTCAATATATAGACCGTCCGGGACTACTTGTGGAAACATCACAAAATATAAGAATTGCAACACATAATACATTACAATCTTCATCATTATTCTAGAGATTACTGGCTAATGAAAAAATTAAATCTTGTGAAAATCTCTTTCTCTCTTCTTGTTAAGTGTTCTATGTTCAGTTCCTGCTCCACATATGATCGTGAGTCCTGAAGAATCTCTATCAGAATTTGAGCTTTGTTCATGTTGTGACACTCAAAAATTCTACCACACCTCTTCTTCCAAATCCACCAAATAGCATATCTGAATGTAATCCTTTCCAGTTGTGTAAGAGGCCCCTTTCTTAAGAAATTTTGCATAAGCATTTCTAATTCATGATGCAAGTTTGGTCGTGGTAGCCTTTGAAGATCAAATCACTTCAAGATCTCTTTCTATACCCAAGAAGAATAATCACAAGCAAAATAGAGATAGTTAACACTTTCTTCCTTTTGTATACACAAAGAGCACCGATTTATAATATAAATACCTCATCGCTGCATATTGTCTATCATAGGAAGTTTGCTAAGAAGGGCCTGCCATGTACATAAGGAATGTCATTGTGAGCATGGTTTATCCCACATCCAACTACTTGGAATCCACTTGTTGTTCCGTTACCTAATTTGGTTCCATGCAGATGTAGCACTAAATTTACCATTATCATCAAGCTAAATAAGCATACCGGCCAAAGTTATAACACGTCAGGAGAGGTAGGGTTGGGAAGACATCATGTACCATTTTCAATAAATTTAGAAACCTTCCAATCTTTGGGAGCCCCCATATCTTATTGTACTCTATCACCAAATAACTAAAATATGCATTTCCCATTCACCCAAGAGTCATACCACATATTAGTATTGGTTCCAGAAGAGATTACATAAGAAATGTTGTTACTTAGCCACTTCCTTGCCATCATAATTCCTTTTCAAGAAGCAGAATGAGATGTTTTTGCGGATGCTTCCTAGATTAATTCCTTAGTTAGGTACCTAGTAAAAACTCATAGTGACCATAAGGAAGAATTGTTTTGTAAAATATCCCATAATTATTTTACCATCAAGCTTTATTCCAATCTCTAATATTTTGTAGATTCAACCCCCCTTCATCCTTCGGTTTGCAAATGTTGCCCCAATTCATCATGTGCATTGCCTTACCATCTGTGCCATTCCAGAAGAAGTTCATAAGTAATTTATAAATATCATGGAGAACCTCGACAGGTAGAAGAAATGCATGAGACCAATAAATAGAATAAGAGATCAACACAGATCGAATAAGTTCAAGTCTTCCAGCTTTAGAAAGAAGCCTATTTTTTCAAGAGGAAATTCTGTTCTTAATTTTTTGTAGAATAGGCTGACAGAAGACTTTGTTGATTCCAACGGATATAAGTGGGAGACCCAAGAAAGAAACTGGTAAACTTCCTTCAACAACCCCCAAAGTTTGAGCGATATAGTTTTTATCGTCAATGCAAGCACCCACATATGCTTTGCTCTTTGCGTGGTTTAGCTTAAGACCAGAAACTATACCAAATTCATTAAGAATAACTACTAGATTACTCATAGAAACTGGATCATCCCGAAGGAAGATAATAAGATCATCAACAAATGTTATGTGAGAGATATGAATAGAACCATAATATGGTACCTTAATTTTGCCATTGGAAATTGCCTCTTCCAACATACAACTGAGCCCTTCTATTGTAATGGTAAAAAGATAACGAGAAAGTGGATTGTCTTGCCGAATGCCATTCTTACTTCCAAAAAAGCCAATAGGTGAACCATTGAAGAGAATAAAAAATTTTGGAGTTTCTAAGAAACATTGAATTCATTTAACCTAGTGATGAGGGAAGCCCATATTATAGAGCATTATGTAAATAAAATACCTATTAACTGAGTCAAAGGCCTTCCGTAAATTAGCTTTAAAACATATCTTTTTCCCTCTTATTTTTGAGTGGAGATCCTTAACCAAATCATTAGCAAGAAGGACATTGTGGTGAATACTCCTTCCTTTAAGAAAAGCAGCTTGATTAATCTATCTACCAACACCTTGGAGATGACGTTATAAATAAAGTTACACAATGAAATAGGTCGGTAATTCTCTAATGAATTGGCTCCATCATTCTTGGGAACTAAAGAAATAAAAGTACAATTCATTTCTTTAAGGATATGACCTAAGGAGAAAAAATATCGATAAGCTTTTATGACATCGTTGTCTACGATAAACCATATGATTTGATAAAACTCAACTAGAAAACCGTCTGGACCAGGGCTTTTATGCTTCAGGGACTTAAAAATAACTCTCACAATTTCCTCATATGTTATTGGAGCATTAAGAAAAGAGATAGCTTCAAAATCAAGCCATCTAGTGGGCCCAACATGAATACTATTAGGCTGCTCCTCCTAATTGAGTAAGGAATAAAACAATTATTTGGTATAATTTTTAACCTCATCCAAATCCTCAATAAGATTACCATTTGTGCCTTTGCATTTTTTGATACGATTAGTAGCCCTTCTGGTAGCAATAGTAGTATAAAAAAACATGGCATTGGAATCCCCTAGAGTAAGTCAATGCTGTCGAGACTTCTATTTCGAAAAGTATTCCTCCTGCTTTAAAGCTTGCATAAAGTTATTTCTAGCGACAGCTTCTTTGCATATAAGATTCGTATCAAGAGGATAAAGATTTAGCTCGCTTTGCACTACCATAAGTTCTTCTTGTATAATTGAACCCTATTGGTGATATTTCCGAAGGTAGTTAAATTCCACTCCTTAAGTGTTACTTTGCATGCTTTTAGTTTTTGACGTATGATGTAAGGGGGAGAACCAAACACATTAATGTTCCAAGCTGACTTTATGACTTCGAGGAACTGAGGGTGAGTGCTCTACATATTAAAAAATCCAAAAGGTTTCCTGTCACTAGGTATTTATTGCTTTATCTGTGTGTATATACATAATAGAGTAAATCCGAAAATAACTTAGCACCATACTCAAGAAGTGAATCTAGGAAAACTGCTAACCATTCCTAATTAATCAAGCATCTGTCAAGTCGAGCTATAATTTTTTTGTCAGCAGTACTTTGATTATTCCATGAGAACCAATCACCTATATATTTCATGTCAGTCAATGCAGTATACAATCATTAAAACTTTGAAGCTGATATTTGGAAAGCACTCTACCCCCCACTTTCTTATTTGTGTACCTGATAGTACTAAAGTCACTGAGAACAATCCAAGGCACTTTAGGATAACTATTTGCAATGCTAATCAGATCACGCCATAGAGTATTCCTATCATACATACTATTAGATATGTAAATACCGATAATATTGAGTTAACATCCAATCTGTTTATCCTCTACCTTAAGATGAATGAATTGATTAGTAGCAGAAATAAACTAAGCAGTAACAAGGTTAGGATGCCATAAGACCTAAACTCAACCATAAGTATCCTAAGAATCATTAGTAAAAAGTTCTGCCTCATGCCATATTAAATTTTTCTGAACTCGAACACGATGAGTTTTAATTTTTGTTTCCACATGAATAACAATATCACATGCAGTAGATCGGATTATTTTATTGAGCTCCCAACATTTCTCAGGCTTATTAAGTCCACGAACATTCAAACAGATTATTTTCATCAACAGATTATTAAGGAAGAGCATGTGACTTTGGGAGGACATTGCCATCCCTTTTTTTATCCTTTGATTTTGCATGGTCCTCCCGCATAATATCTTTACTTTTTAAACATTTATTTCTATATTTATCCACCTCATCCACAGCTTGCAAATGTTTAAATTTTTACGTACCTTGAGTCAATAAGTCCTGATTAGCAGGATGTGTCGAAGTGCGATGAGTTTAGAGAGGTGCAATATCTTAGTTCATAAGAGGTTGTTGAGATGTAATTTCCTGATTATTTGAAGGAATGATTCATGAAGACGATATCATTATTGGGGAGTGAGAACCATGGGAAGCTCCTGCAGTAGAAGTCTCTGATATAATAGGAAAAGATAAAAGTCCTGACTTGTCTTTCTCCTATTCATGGCGTTGTCTCAACGAGTCAGAGTGCTCTTTCATCTTATCTACCACTACCATTGTTGGCACTGGAGGGGACTTGCCTTAGGTATCAGTGCTTGGAATATTAGTGGCAACCCCATGCTGAGGCTCTTGACGTGGTCGGTAGAACTGTGTGACTTTTGTGGAGGTTGTTGGCAAGCACCATTTGCATGACCAAAAGATAGATAAACCCTGCATCGTTGTGGCTTCCAAGAATATGAAACTTTCACCTTTCGAGTGCTCCCATCAAGATCATGGTAACAAACTACATTAGGTAGATCTTCATCAGAAGAAACTATTACACAGGCTCTGGCAAAAGTCAATCTCGTTTCCGAAGCTATTGCCTTATCAATATACAATGACTATCTTAGGATGCTACAAAGCTTTATAATAAAATGACGACCCCAAAGATGTAGCAGAAGTCCATAAAAAGAACCCATATTGGGATAGACTATAGATTGTTTAACTCCAATCGTACATCAGGTACCCCACGTCATAGGATCATTAGATATCCACGGATAGTCCAAAATCCTTCCAAGACCCATTGTAAATCTTCTTCAGGATAGAGCTTACACACAAAGAATCTATTCTCCAACATATGAAAATCAAATGTTGATATTCCCCATCGAGTCCTAATGAATGAAGATAATAAAAAAAATAATGTTCTGAGTCCAACTATGTAGCCAACAATCACCATGGACCATGTCTCAATCAGTTCGTAAGAATTAGCAGTCTCGTACACAATAAGCTTCTAATCAACCTGTACTTCTGGAGCAAAAAAATCCAATCGAAGATCCGAACTATCAACTGGAGCCTTGAAGAGGCTACTCCAAGACCGAGGATCTCGAGAAATGGGAGCAGGAGGTCATGATCTAGAGCGTGAGCGACCTTTGGCCTGGTTCGTCGAAGGAGCATCCTGTTGAGAAGAAACTAGCTGGGAACATCCTGCTCTGAACCCAGCCTAGGCCGTTGGGGGGGAGTATCCCTCTCCCTCTATGAAGTCTCCCGCTACGAAGAAACTAGTAGATGCTGGAGAGGAGCATCCCCCTCCCGCTGTTAACGCTCCCACTATGAAGGAACCAGCGGCTGCTGGAGAGGAGCATCCCCCTCCCGTTGTGAACGCTCTTGCTGTGAAGGAGCCAGCGGCTACTAGAGAGGGGCATCCCATTGTGAAGCAACTAACGGAGGTCGCTGGGAAGAAGCCAGCGGTGAAGCATCCCATTGGAACAAAAGAGTGGAATGCAAAGCAGAGTGTCGTGTCTGGTCGCTCGCATCCATGGTGAGGAACCGTCTCTCACCCTAGAGACCGTCAGCCGCCCAGGGGAGAAGAAACCACCACCCTTTCTACGCCTGATTCGCCGATTATAGAAGTAGTTGTCACCCTAATTTGCCATTGGATCACAGAGCTACGGTGGACCCAGCACCAATCGCTATGCAGCCACCACCCTTTCTCACCCTAGTGGTCGTCTCGTGGCTAGGGGAGAAGAAGCTGCCACCATTCTACACCAAAAATCACTGATCGCAGAAGCGGCTGCCATCCTTGCATGCTTAAAATCGTCGATTGCAGAAGGGACCTTCACCCTTCCACACCTGAATTCGTCGCAGAACGATCGTGGAGGAGAAATCGCCCAAGGGAGAAATCACCTTCTATTAACTGCTCGTCGTTCGATAAGGAGAAGAGAAGAGGCTGCCGTCCCCAGCACCGATCGCAAGCACGAGCGCAAGCAAAGCACAAGTGCAAGCACTAGGGAGTAGCCAGGGAAAGCTGTTACCCCTCCTATTGGTTTCTTTGGGAGTAAGAATGGCATCCGGCAAGGAGATCCACTATCTTCATATGTTTTTTCCATTGTAATAGAAGGGCACAGTTGTATGTTGGAAGAGGCAATTTCCAATGACAAAATTAAGGTACCATATTTTGGTTTTCATATCTCTCACATAACATTTGTTGATGACCTTATTATATTCCTTCAGGATGATCCGATTTCTGTGAGTAATCTAGCAATTGTCCTCGATGAATTTGGTATAGTTTCTAGTCTTAAGCTAACCATGCAAAGAGCAAAGTCTGTGTGGGTGCTTGCATTAAAGATAAGGACTATGTTGCTCAAACTTTGGGGCTTATTGAGGGAAGTTTATCAGTTCCTTACCTGGGTCTCCCACTCATTCATATCCATTGGAATCAACAAAGTCTACTGTCAGCCTATCCTACAAGAAATTTAGAACATAATTTTCTCTTGGAAAAATAGGCTTCTTTCTAAAGCAGGACATCTTGAACTTATTCGATCTGTGTTGATCTCTTACTTTATTTACTGGTCTCATGCATTTCTTTTACCTATTGGACTTCTCCAAGATATTAATAAACTACTTATGAACTTTTTCTGGAATGACACAGATGATAAGGCATTACATATGGTAAATTGGGCCACATTTGCAAACTGAAGGATGAAGGGGGTTGAATCTATAAAATATTAGAGATTAGAATAAAGCTTATTTGGTAAAATAACTATGGGATATTTTACAAAACAAATCTTCTATGGTCATAATGCATATTTGCTAGGTACCTATCCAAAGAATCTATTTGAGAAGCATCAGCAAAATCATCTCATTCTGCTGCTTGGAAAGGAATCTTAAAGGCAAGAAGGTTATCATTACCTCTCCTAACATGTTATCACTTTGGCCGACTATTATGGCTATTCCGATCAGGAACAACTCTTCATATATGTTTATTTGACTTCATGATAATGGTAAATTTAGTGCTATATCTATATGGAACCAAATTAGACAACGGAACAACAAGTGGATCCCAAGCAGTTAGACATGGGATAGATCGTGCTCATGGAGACATTTCTTATGCACATGGTAGACCCTTCTTGGCAAACTTCTTACGATAGATAATATACAGCGAAGAGGTATTTATATTGTAAATCAATGCTCTCTGTATATGCAAAAGGAAGAAAGTGTTGATCATCTCTATTTTGCTTGTGACTATACTTCTTGGATATGGAAGGAGATCTTGAAGCGATTTGATCTTCTTAGGCTACCACGGTCAAACTTACATCATGAATTAGAAATGCTTATTCAAAATTTCTTAAAAAAGGGGCTTCTTACACAACTGGCAAAGGTTACAATCAGATGTGCTATTTGGTGGATTTGGAAGGAGAGGTGTGGCAGAATATTTGAGTGTCACAACACGAATAAAGCTTAACTTCTAATAGAGATTCTTCATGACTCATGATCATGTGTGGAGCAAGCACTGAACATGGAGCACTTAACAAGATGAGAGAAAGGGATCTTCACAAGATTCAATTTTTCCAGTAGTTAATCTTAAGAATGATGGTGAGGATTGTAATGTATTCTTAGGTGCAGCATTTTCATTTTATGATGTATTCACAAGTAGTCCAGGATGGTCTAGATATTATATTTTATTATTTATTGACTATACTATGGTGTCAATGTCTATAGTATGTGTAGGTATGTCTATATTTTAGTTTGGCTACTCTTGGACATAAGTTCGATTAAGTGAGCCTAGCGGGGTGTAGCCTGCTCGAATACTCTAAGAGGCTTCAAGCTTTGGTCTATGGCTTGTGTACACAAAGCTATTTTGTACAAACTTTATACATAATACATTGACTTTACTTACCAAAAAATAATATACTTTGCTCTTTGCATGGTTTAGCTTAAGACTAGAAACTATACCAAATTCATTAAGAATAATTGCCAGATTACTCATAAAAACTGGATCATCTCGAAGGAAGATAATAAGGTCATCAATAAATGTTATGTGAAAGATATAAATAGAACCGTAATATGATACCTTAATTTTGCCATTGGAAACTGCCTCTTCCAACATACAATTGAGCCCTTCTATTGCAATGGTAAAAATATAAGGAGATAGTGGATTGTCTTGCCGGATGTCATTCTTACTCCCAAAGAAGCCAATAGGTGAACCATTGAAGAGAATAAAAAAATTTGGATTTTCCAAGCAAGATTTAATCTATTTAACCCAGTGCTGAGGGAAGCCCATATTATGGAGCATCGTGTAAATAAAATGCCTATTAACTAAGTCAAAGGCCTTCCATAAATCACCTTTAAAATAGATCTTTTTTCCTCTTATTTTTGAGTGTAGATCCTTAACGAAATCATTAGCAAGAAGGATATTATGGTGAATACTCCTCCCTTTAAAAAAAGTAGCCTGATTATGACTAATGATCTTTTTTATAACCTTATGTAGTCTATCTGCCAGCACCTTAGAGATAACCTTATGAATAAAGTTATACAGTGAAATAGGATGATAATTCTTTAATAAATCAGCTCCATCATTCTTGGGCACTAAAGAAATAAAAGTGCAATTCATTTCTTTAAGGATATGATCCGAGGAGAAAAAAATGTCGATAAGCTTTTATGACATCATTGCCTATGATAGACCATGCAATTTGATAAAACTCAGCTAGAAATCATCTGGACCAAGGCTTTTGTGCTTCGGGGACTTAAAAATGACTCTCACAATTTCATCATCTGTTATTTGGGCATTAAGAAGAGAGATAGCTTCATAATCATGTCATCTAGTGGGCCCAACATGAATACTATTAGGATGCTCCTCCTAATCGAGTAAGGAATAAAAAAATTACTTGGTGTAATTTTTAACCTCATCTAAATCCTCAATAAGATTACCATCTATGCCTTTGAATTTTTTGATGTGATTAGTAGCCCTTCTGGTAGCAATAACATGATAGAAAAACTTAGTATTAGCAATGTTATCAAGACTTCTGTTTCAAAAAGTGATCCGCCTTCTTTAAAGCTTGCATAAAGTTATTTCTAGCGGTAGCCTCTTTGCATATAAGATTCGCATCAAGAGGCCGAAGATTTAGCTCGTTTTACACTGCCATAAGTTCTTTCTTGTATAACTAAATCCTATTGGTGATATTTCCCAAGGTAGTTGAATTCCACTCCTTAAGTGTTGCTTTACATGCTTTTAGTTTTTGACATAGGATGTAAGGGGGAGAACCAAACACAATAATATTCCAAGCTGACTTTATAACTTTAAGGAACTAAGGGTGAGTATTTCACATATTAAAAATCTAAAATGTTTCTTGTCGTTGGGTATTGCTTTCTCTGCATATATATACATAATAGAGTGATCTGAAAATGACTTGGCACCGTACGTTAGAAGTGAATCTAGGAAAACTGCTAACCATTCCTGATTAATCAAACATCTATCAAGTCAAGCCATAATTTTTCGGTCAGCAGCACTTTGATTATTCCATGAGAACCAATCACCTACAGATTTCATGTCAGTCAATGCAATAGTATCTATACAATCATTAAAACTTTGAAGCTAACATTCGAAAAGTACTCAACCCACCACCCACAAACAACCCCACCACTTTCTCATTTGTGACTCTATAACTTTGAGGAACTGACATTATTAAAGTCATCGAGAACAACCATGGTATTGTAGGATAAATATTTGCAATGCTAACCATATCATGCCATAGAGCATTCCTATCAGATATACTGTTAGAAGCATAAATATCGATAATATTGAATTAACATCCAGTCTATTTGTCCTCTACCTTAAGATGAATGAATTGATTAGTAGCAGAAATAAACCAAGTAATAACAAGGTTATAATTCCATAAGACCTAAACTCGACCATAAGTATCATAAGAATCATTAGTAAAAAGTTCTGCCTCAGGCTATATTAAATTCTTCTTAACATGAACACGATGAGTTTTAATTTTTGTTTCCACAAGAATAATAATATCACATACAGCAGATCGGATTATTCTATTGAGCTCCCGACATTTCTTAGGCTTATTAAGTCTATGAACATTGCAATAGATTATTTTTATCAATACTAGATAGAAGGAAGAGCATGCGACTTTGTGAGAAGGCTGGAGCATGGTGAGGGCAAGAGGTTTCCTGTAAGGACTGCTGTGAAGGCTTCTCCCTTGGGCGCTTCTCCCAAGGCAAGGTGACAGCTTTCCCGCTTTCGTGCTATACTTGCACTCGTGCTTGCAATCGGCGCTGGGGATGGTAGCCTCTTCCCTTACCGAATGATGAGCGAGTAGGAGAGGGTAATTTCTCCCTTAGGCGATTTCTCCTTTATGATCATTCTGTGGCGATTTCAAGCGTGGAAGGATGAGATTGCTTCTATGATCGGTGATTTTAGGCATGGAAGGATGATGATCGCTTCTGCGATCGACGATTTTAGGCATGGAAGGGCAGTGACTTCTTCTCCCCTTGGCACGAGACAGCCTCTAGGGTGAGAAACGGTGGTGGCTGCGCTGCGATTGGTGCTGGGTTCACCATTGCTTTGTGATCCTGTGGCAAATCAGGCGTTGAAAGGGTGACGACTGCTTCGGCAATTAGCGATTCAGGCGTGGGAAGGGTGGTGGCTTCTTCTCCCCTAGGCGACTGATGGTCTCTAGGGCGAGAGACGCCATGGATGCGAGCAACCAGATGCTACACTCTGCTTTGTATGCCGCTCCTCTGTTCCAGCGGGATGCTCCTCCGCTGGCTTCTTCCCAGCGGCCTAGTTGCTTTACAGCGGAATGCCCCTCTCCAGCAGCCACTAGTTCCTTCACAACGGGAGCATTCACAATGGGAGGGGGATGCTCCTCTCTAGCAGCCGTTAGTTTCTTCACAGCGAGAGGGTTCGCAGCGGGAGAGGGATGCTCCTCCCCAACGGCCTAGCTGGTTTCATAACTGGATGTTCCTACGCTAGTTTCTTCTCAGTGGGATGCTCCTTCGATGAACCAGGCCAAAGGTCGTTCACACTCTAGATCACGATCTCTTGCTCTCATTTCCTGAGATCCTCGGCCTTGGAGTAGCCTCTTTAAGGCTCCAATTGGTAGTCCAAATCTTCGACTGGATTTTTTTGCTCCAGAAGTACAAGCTGATCAGAAGATTGTTGTGCATGAGACTGTTGATTCTGACGAACTGATTGAGACATGGTCCATGAAAATTGTTGGCTACATTGTTGGACTCAGAACATCCTTTTTTTTATTATCCTCATTCATAAGGACTCGATGGGGAATATCAGCATTTGATCTTCATATATTAGAGAAAGGATTCTTTATGTGCAAGCTCTACTCTGAAGAAGATTTACAATGGGTCCTAGAAGGATTTTGGACTATCCGTGGTCATTCAATGATTCTACGATATTGGGCACATGATGTGCAATTGGAGTTAGACAGTCTATAGTCTATCCCAAAATGATTTTCTTTCCATGGACTTTCACTACATCTTTGGGGTCGTTGTTTTATTGCAAAACTTTACAGTACCCTGGGACAGCCATTGTATATTGATAAGGCAACAACTTCGTAAATGAGATTGGCTTTTGTCAGAGCCTGTGTAATGGTTTCTTCTGATGAGGAACTACCAAATGAAGTTTTTTACCGTGATCTTGATTGGAGCACCCGAAAGGTGAAAGTTTCATATTCTTGGAAGCCACAACGATGCAGGGTTTGTCTATCTTTTGGACATGCAAATGGTGCTTGCTAGCTGCCTTCACAAAAAATCACACAGGTCTACTGACTACGTCAAGAGCCTCAGCATGGGGTCACTACTACTATTCCGAGCACTGATACTCCAATGTCAATAGTGACGGTGGCGGAGAAGATGAACAAACACTCTGACTCATTGGGGTAGCGACACGAACAGGAGAAAGATAAGTCAGGACTTTCATCTTTTCCTATTATATCAGAGACTTCCACTGTAGGAGCTTCCCATGGTTCTCACTCCCTAATAACAACCTCGCCTTCACGAATAATTCCTTTAGATAATCAGGAAATTGCATCTCAACAACCTCTTGTGGACCAAGACATTGTACCTCACCAAACTCATCACGCTTCGACACATCCCGCTATTCAGGACTTCTTGCCTCAAGGTACGTAAAAATTTAAACATTTACAAGGTGTGGATAAGGTGGATAAATACAGAAATAATATGTGAGAGGACCATGCAAAATGCCTACACATACTGTAGATAATGCCATAATACTATAGTCAATAAATAATAAAATGTAATATCTAGACCGTCCTAGACTACTTGTGGAAACATCACAAAATATAAGCTTTGCACCATATAATACATTATAATCTTCATCATTATTCTAGAGATTAGTGACTAATGAAAAAATTGAATCTTGTGAAAATTCTTTCTCTCTTCTTATTGGTACAATACAACTTATCATTCATCAACCAAATGTACCCCTTATGAGGCATTGTATGGTCGATCACCCCCTGTAATACCAAAATATGTAATTGGTCTAGCCAAAATAGATCAGGTTGACAAAAATTTAATGGACAGGGACAAGCTTCTATAACTGTTGAAGGACAACCTAACTGCCACTCAAGCCTGCATGAAGCAACAAGTAGATATTCACGATAGCGAGTGAGAATTTTCAGTAGGAGATTGGGTCTACCTTCACCTACAACCGTACAAGCAGTTGTCAATTAACACCAGAGCATCGATAAAGCTATCTCCATGATTCTACGGACCATATCAGATTTTGGAGCATATTGGGGCCGTGACATACAAATTAAAGCTTCAAGATGATGCTAAGATCCATCCCGTCTTCTACGTATCCTTCCTTGCTAAAGCCAAAATTGGGAGAACGAGAGTTGGTGCAGACTCAGTTGCCGAACATTACAATTGATGGTGAAATCCAAGCCCAACCTGAAGCTATACTTGATCGAAGAATTGTGATGCACTGACGATGCCCTTCAACTGAAATACTTATGAAATGGAATAACTTACCATCTGAAGATGCAACATCGGAGTCGCATGAGGGTAAGGCTTGAGGACAAGGCTGATTCTAAGAGGGTGAGCTTGATAGGACTCTAGTAGGATTGTGTCCTAATCTCCCTAGAGTAGTCAATAAAACCCTGTGAGATTGTAATAAAACCCCACCTAGCCATTTCTATCCTATAAAGAAGTGTGGTTAGGGTTTAGATTGGGGCCTTCGGGTTTAGTAGTCGCCACCCCCTTTACTGGGCTGGTCGACTATGGTTTCCCCCTGCTTAGGTCAGCTATAAAGCCAACTTAGTCACCACCTGTTCCTACTTAGGCAAGTCAGCTATAAAAGGGGGTAAAAGGGTAATTTTACTTAGGTAAGCACCCTATAGGCTAGGGTTTAGAGCCCTATATAATGATGTAACCACCCCCTCTCTTTAATCAAGTAATATCATCTTTTATTCAGCCTTGTGCCGAGTGTAGGAAAGATGAACCGCTTCAAGGGTTGATCCCCCTCAAGGGTCAAAATCTATAGAGCTCCTTTTGGGGTTATATCAGGGTGATCTCTATAAGGGATCAGTCTCCATGGAACTCTATAAGGGTTCCTCCCTCCTTGGTTTTCTGCACAATAGATGAAATAAAATTGATCTATTGATGATGAAAGAGGGGAGAATACAAGACTATTTATAGGGCTTCTAAACCCCAACTCCTAATAGGATTTCTACTTAAGACTCTTACTCCTAACAACTCCTACTCCAACTCTAGAAAACAACTCTTACTTCCAACAACTCCAACTCTAACTCTAAGAAGCAACCTCCAAACTAATCCTAATTCTATTCTAACTTAACCCCTCCTCAACCAACCCCTCTTTAACTAGGATAAGGGGTGGTTAATTAGGGTGACATGTATCTTGTTCTTCCCTCAAAATATCTTTCTCTAAACTAATCCTAACCTAGCCAACCTCCTCACCTCTTTAATAGGGATCGGTTAGATAGGATTTACATAAAATACCCTTAGGATTTACATGTTTGCTCTCTTCAATGAAACTAAATTAGGACTCCCCTAGCTAGAGTCCTAACATGAATTTGTTGCAACCTTTGATTTGAAGCACCATGCGGGTAGCAATCTTCACCCATATCTATGAGAATGATGATGATTGTTGCTTGAGAAGGCCTCCCACTTCCATCATCTGTGGGTTAGAGTAGCCGGCTAGTGCGTGCACCATAAAGTCGGACGATTAGGGCTCTTCCTTCGTGACTTCTTCAAGATTGAGGCTTTCTTTATAGGGTTCATTGTCTTCATCCTCTACTGGTTTTGTCACAAGAAGTTGCCCCTTCTTACAATGATGTTCATGGCTCCATGGATTATAACAGTGCAAACATAGCCCCGTGGTTGATCGCTCCCGAAGTTCGTCTCTCATTAATTTTTTGGGTGTAGGGGCTTGGATGGAAGTAGAGGGGGCTGAAGGCTTTGGTATTGCTAGTTAGGGAGCAACCCTAGTTCTCTGGGCTTCATGATTCAATCGTTCCTCTTGTACCCGGGATAAGGAGATGGCCACCATAAGCATGTATGATTATCGCGCTTTCACTTCTCCTCGGATCTCTAACTTCAAGACCTCAATAAAGGTTCCCAAAAGTTGTTTCTCTGACCAATTATGAGTTTGGTTAGATAATCATTCAAACCTTGTTTGGTATTTTTGTATAGTAGTGGTTTGCTAGATTTCCATAAATTGTATGTCGATATTCTTGTAATCGATAGGTCTGAAGTAGTTCAATAGTCCTTACTTGAATAGCCACTAGGAAAGGCCTCTATGGGTATGCTCGAACCAATCAAACAATTGAATCACGTCTCCTTCAAGGTGGATGGCCGCATTCTCCACCATGGAAGTATCGGTGGTTCGGTGGAACTGTAAAGGGGGTGATGGCCGGAAAGCCCTAAGACCCCAATCTAAACCCCAACCACACTTCTTTATAAGAAAGAAGTGGCTAGGTGGGGTTTTATTATAATCTCACAGGGTTTTATTTACTACTTCTAGGGAGATTAGGACTCAACCTTGCTAGAGTCCTATCAAGCCTGCCCTCTTACAATCAGTCTTGTCCTCAAGGTTAAGGGTCCATAAACTCTAGGAATCGGGTCTTCATCTCCTCATACGACTCCCATGTTGCATCTTCAGATGGTAAGTTATTTAACTTCATAAGTACTTCAGTTGAAGTGCGTCGTCGGTGCATCACAATTCTTCGATCAAGTATAGCTTCAGATTGCGCTTGGATTTCACTATCAGTTGTAGTGTTTGACAGCTGAGTTTGCTTCAATTCTCATTCTCCCAATTTCAGTTTTAGGAAGGATACGTTGAAGGCGGGATGGATTTTAGCGTCATCATATGTAAGCTTTAATTTGTATGCCATGACTCCAATACGCTCTAAAATCTAATATGGTCCATAGAATCATGGAGATAGCTTCATCGATACTCTGGTGTTGATTAACAACTGCTTGTATGGTTATAGGCGAAGATGGACTCAATCTCCTACTAAAAATTCTCACTTGGTCCGTTGAGTCTCTGCTTGTTGATTAATACGAGCTTGAGCAGCAGCTAGGTTGTCCTTTAGCAACTGCAAAACTTGTCTTCAACAACTGCAGAAACTTGTCCCTCAGCAGTTTGATCTACTTTAGTCATACCAATTACATATTTCGGTATTACAGGGGTGGTCGGCCATACAATGTCTCATAAGAGGTATATTTGGTTGATGAAGGATTTTTTTTTAAGTAAAGATAATATATTATGCATAAGGTTTGTACAAAATAGCTTTGTCTACACAAGCAGTAGACTAAAGCTTCAAGCCTCTTAGAGCAGCCGAGAAGATTGCACCCCACCTAAAAAAGGTGGAATGGGCTCACTTCATCAAACTTATCTCCAAAAGTAGCCAAACTAAAATGTAGACATGCCTACATATACTGTAGTCAATGACACCATACTGTAGTCAATAAATAATAAAATACAATACTAGACCGTCTTGGACTACTTGTGAACACATCACAAAATAAAAGCTTTTTTTTCTTTTTTTTGTAAGTAAAGATAATGTATTATGTATAAGGTTTGTACAAAATAGCTTTGTCTACACAAGCCATAGACTAAAGCTTCAAGCCTCTTAGAGCAATCGAGAAGATTGCACTCGACTTGAAAAAGGTGGAATAGGCTCACTTCATCGAATTTATCTCTAAGAGTAGCCAAACTAAAATGTAGACATGCCTACACATACTGTAGTCAATGACACCATACTATAGTCAATAAATAATAAAATACAATATCTAGACCGTCTTGGACTACTTTTGAACACATCACAAAATGAAAGCTTTGCACCATATAATACATTACAATCTTAATCATCTTTCTAGAGATTATTAACTAATAGAAAAATTGAATCTTGTGAAAATCTCTTTCTCTCTTCTTGTTAAGTGTTCCATATTTAGTTCTTGCTCCACACATAATCATGAGTCCTAAAGAATCTCTATCAGAATGTGAGCTTTGTTTGTGTTATGACACTGAAAAATTTCACCATGCCTCTCCTTCTAAATCCACTAAATAGCACATATAAATGTAATCATTGCCAGTTGTGTAAAAGACCCCTTTCTTGAGAAGTTTTGCATAAGCATTTCTAATTCATAATGCAAGTTTCACCATGATAGCTTATGAAGAAGATCAAATCACTTCAAGATCTCCTTCCATATCCAAGAAGTATAATCACAAGCAAAATAGAGATGGTCAACACTTTCTTCATTTTGCATACACAGAGAGCACCAATTTATAATATAAATACCTCTTCGCTGCATATTGTCCATCATAGGAAGTTTGACAAGAAGGGCCTACCATGTATATAAGGAATGTCGCTATGAGCATGGACTATCCTATGTCCAACTGCTTGGGATCCACTTGTTGTTTCTTTATCCAATTTGGTTCCATGCAGATGTCAGGGGAGGTAGGGTTAGGAAGACACCATGTACCATTGTCAATAAATTTAGAAACCTTCTAATCTTTGAGAGCCCCCAGATCCTGTCATACTCTATCACTAAATAACTAAAATATACTTTTCTTATTAACCCAAGGGTCATACCACATATTAATATTGGTTCTAGAAGAGATCACATAATAAATGTTGTTACTTAGCCACCTTCTTGCCTTCAGAATTCCTTTCCAAGCAGCAAAATTAGATGTTTTTGCAAATACTTCCCAGATTGATTCCTTAGTTAGGTACCTAGCAGAAACCCATTGTGACCATAAGGAATATTTGTTTTGTAAAATATCCCACAATTATTTTACCAGACAAGCTTTATTCCAATCTCTAATATTTTATAGATTCAGCCCCCCTTCATCCTTCGGTTTGCAAATGTTACCCCAATTTATCATATGCATTGTCTTATCATCTGTCCCATTCCAGAAGAAGTTCATAAGCAATTTATCAGTATCATGGAGAAGCTCGATCAATAGAAGAAATGCATGAGACCAATAAATAAAATAAGGGATCGATACAGATCGAATAAGTTCAAGTCGTCCTACTTTTTTCTTATAGGAAATTCTATTCCTAATTTTTTGTAGGATAGGCTGACAGTAAACTTAGTTGATTCTAATGGATATGACTAGGAGACCCAAGTAAGGAACTAGTAAACTTCCTTCAACAACCCCCAAAGTTTGAGCAATATAGTAGTCCTTATCTTCAATGCAAGCACCCACATATACTTTGCTCTTTGCATGGTTTAGCTTAAGACCATAAACTATACCAAATTTATTAAGAATAATTGCCAGATTACTCACAAAAATCGGATCATCTCGATGGAAGATAATAAGATCGTTAGCAAATGTCATGTGAGAGATATGAACAGAACCATAATATGGTACCTTAATTTTGTCATTGGAAAATGTCTCTGAGCCCTTCTATTGTAATGGTAAAAAGATAAGAAGATAGTAGATCACTTCCCAGATGCCTTCTTACTCCCAAAAAAACCAATAGGTGAACCATTAAAGAGAACCAAAAATTTTAGAGTTTCCAAACAACACTGAATCCACTTAACCTAATGCTGAGGGAAGCCCATATTATGGAGAATATTGTAAATAAAATGTCTATTAATTGAGTCAAAGGCCTTCCGTAAATCAGCTTTAAAATAGAATTTTTTTCCCTCTTGTTTTTGAGTATAGATCCTTTATCAAATCATTAGCAAGAAAGACATTATGGTGAATACTCATCCCTTTAAGAAAAGTAGCATGATTAGGACCAATAACCTTGTTCATAACCTTTTGTAATATATATATCATCACCTTGGAGATTACCTTATAAATAAAGTTATACAATGAAATGGGTTAATAGTTTTCCAATGAATTAGCTCCATCATTCATGGTCACTAAAGAAATAAAAGTGTAATTTAATTATTTAAGGATATCACCTGAGGAGAAAAAATATCGACAAGTTTTAATGGCATCGTTGCCTATGATAGACCATGCAATTTGATAAAACTCAGTTGGAAATCTATAAGGCTTTTGTGCTTCGGAGACCTAAAAACAACTCTCACAATTTTATCATTTGTTACTGGGGCATTAAGAAGAGAGATAGTTTCAGAATCAAGCCGTCTAGTGGGCTCCACATGAATACTATTAGAATGCTCCTCCTAATTGAGTAGGGAATAAAAAAATTACTTATTATATTTTTTAACCTCATCCAGATCCTCAATAAGATGATCATCTATATCTTTGTATTTTTTTGATGCGATTAATAGCCCTTCTGGTAGCAATAGCAGTATAAAAATACTTAGTATTGGAATCCCCTAGAGTAAGCCAATGCTGTCGAGACTTCTGTTTAAAAAGCATTCCTCCTGCTTTAAAGCTTGCATAAAGTTGTATCTAGTGACAGCCTCTTTGTATATAAGATTCGCATTAAGAGGCTGAAGATTTAGCTCACATTGCACTACCATAAGTTCTTTCTAGCATAACTGAACCCTATTGGTAATATTTCCAAAGGTAGTTGTATTCCACTCCTTAAGTGCTGCTTTGCATGCTTTTAGCTTTTGGCATAAGATGTAAGGGGGAGAACGAAACACCTTAATGTTCTAAGCTGACCTGATAACTTCGAGGAACTAAGGGTGAGTACTCCACATATTAAAAAATCTAAAAGGTTTTTTGCCACTGGGTATTGCTTTATCTGCAGGTATTTGCATATTAGAGTGATCCAAAAATAGCTTAGCACCATACTCAAGAAGTGAATTTAGGTAAACTACTAACCATTCATGATTAATCAAACATCTATTAAGTCGAGCCATAATTTTTCTATCGGCAACACTTTGATTATTCCATGAGAACCAATCACCTATAGAATTTATATCAATCAATGTAGTAGTATCTATACATACAATCATTAAAACTTTGAAACTGATATTATGAAAGTACGCTACCCCCCCCCCCCCCCACTTTCTCATTTGTATATCTGACAGTATTAAAGTTCACCGAGAATAATCCAAGGCACTGTAGGATAACTATTTGCAATAGTAACTAGATCACGCTACAGAGCATTCTTATGAGATATACTATTAGAAGCGTAAATATTAGTAATATTGAATTGACATCTAGTCTCTACCTTAAGATGAATTAATTGATCATTAGCAGAAATAAACCAAGCACTAACAAAGTTAGAATGCCATAAGACCCAAACTCGACCATAAGTATCAAGGGAATCATTTGTAAAAAGTTCTGCCTCAAACAATATTAAATTCTTCTAAACATGAACACGAGGAGTTTTAATTTTTATTTCCAAAAGAATAATAATATCACATGCATCATATTGGATTATTCTATTGAGCTCCCAATATTTCTCAAGCTTATAAGTCCATGAACATTCCAACATATTATTTTTATCAAAACTAGATAGAAGGAAGAGATTGTAACTTCAGGAGGACATTACCATTCTTTTTTTTATCCTTTGATTTTGCATGTTCCTCCCGCACAATATATTTACCTTTTAAACTTTTATTTCTATATTTATCCACCTTATCCACAGCTTGCAAATGTTTAAACTTTTGAGTACCTTGAATCAAGAAGTCCTGAATAGTGAGTTGTGTTGAGGTTGATGAGGCGCAATGTCATGATTCAGAAGAGGTTGTTGAGATGCAATTTCCTTATTAGCCAAAGGAATGGTACTTGAAAGTGAGGTTATTATTAGGGTACAAGTACAAAATGAAAGCTTTGCACCACATAATACATTACAATCTTCATCATCATTCTAGAGATTATTAACTAATGAAAAAATTAAATCTTGTGAAAATCTCTTTCTCTCTTCTTGTTACGTGAAAGATCAGGTGAAAGAGCCATTTCAGAAGCGAGTAAAGACCCTGGCAACTAGTTCAATGAAATTCATAACTTCAAGTCGAGGTCGAGAAGAAGAGATCTTTTCGCGTAAGTCTCAAGTGCAGTTGTATCAATTCCATATTTATACAATAACATAGAGATATGATTTTGTTATACTTAAAATGGAGTTCGAGCCGGGAAGGGAACCAGAAAGCGGAGTTTTAAAGGTCAGGTCAACAGCGAAAGTATGGTTAAGGTGCAATTGAAAGTCGAGTTCGAGCGTTAAAGTTATATTCTAGCGGAAAAAGTAGAAGATGTAGTTTGTGTTTCAGTTGAAGTAGAGTCAGCTTGAGAATGTCCTGTTCTTACTTAATCCCGAGTTGAATCCTAGTTTATCGATAAGATGCTCGATCAGATGAAAAAGAAAGAGAAGAAATCCACTATCAAAGACCTCTACACGCTCTTTAAATGCATTATACCTTATAACAGTGACCTGAGAAGAGTAATAAGGATCTTTGCTTTCTTACGGTTATGGGCCTCGCAACAATACCTACACTTTCTTATGCCCCGTAATCCACTTAAAGTTCTTAACCACTGAATAGATACCTTCGCATCTTCTCCAAATGGATGATCCTGTTTATTCTCGACTTGTCACTTGTAGCTTACTTGACAACAAAGGGAAAACTTCTCTCTTATTGAGCACTAGGTGTAGAAGTCAAGAATAATGTTACCTGACTTTCGCCAACACCCGGAATTGATGCTTAGCCTGTTCATGAGACTTATGCGGAAAGATCCTTATTCGAATTCTGATCTCGTGTAGACATTCACTTTGTTTGCCCTTACTCATTTACTTAGCGAAGAAGTAAAGACAATCGACCTTGTCGTAAGACCTATGTTCGTGCTTCAATTCGCTAACGCTACTTCTTATGGCAAGTGAAACTCTATCACTTATTTGCCCGCAAAAGGGCTTATGCTAGTTCTTTTAATTTAGGGTAATAAGGTAGACACTACTGAATCACTTACCGCTGAATAAGATAGGACAGGACTATAAGTTGAGTAACCAACCCAAAGTAGAGGTCTGTCTTAATTATAAAGGTACAACTTGTATCGTCGCTCGAAACCCTTATGAAACGTAAACTAAGCTCAATTACTCTTATGGCGAAGACTCATTGATACTAGGAAATAGCCCTTAGACGCTTTTTAGCCTAAGATATTGATGGTTCACTTGCTTATGAACTTGTTGATAGTAGATGGTAGAATAGGAATAAGCTATAACTACCTCGGATCTTTATTCGAGTCGATCCGAGGATATAGCTTCTTCTCGGTATACTAGCTTCTTCTCTTGTATAATGACTTCTTCTTTAGATCCTCTGTTCATGCATCCGATCTTGTCGATGTAGACTTTCCTTATGAATCTTATTCTCCTGTCTTTGATCTAGACCTTTAAACTTGATTCCTATGTTGCGTGCTTTGAAGCCCTAACACTAGGATCGCTTAAGCTTCCAATTGAATCTAAGAATATATGTTCATAGATTTGTATAGAAATAAGTACGAGTACACTCCAAAGCTTGAAAGGGAGGCGGAAAGTGAGGTTGAGGTCGGAAAAGAAAAGAATAGACACCGCTCAATACTTGAATAAAGAAATAGGGATAGGGATCCGACTACGACTTATCATATCGATACTAGAAAAGGGAATTACTAAGAAGCAAGAGAATACAACCGCCAAGAAAGGCAATACCACTATGATTTTTACTAAGATGGGGCTCGCTCTATTTCTTTTTGGGCTATGGCTATTGACCCGGATCTTTGCTTTTGCTACCTATACTTGTTCTGGTATCCACCATCGATGGGTCATTGGACTAGTGCTTATCATAACCAACCTCAAAGCTCACTGTCGGCACTCGACTTTCCCGCTCCTAAGTCTCTTGCTTCTAACTAAGAGTATGTCTCCACTTTACCTAGGCCTTTATCCACTAGCGAGGAGTCCCCTTTCCTACCCGAGAGAACAAAACCATTGAGAGTTAATAAGGTCCCGTGGTGATTTGATTCGCTTTTGGTATTTTTTCATAGTAGTGTTGAGAAGAATCCAAGATAGAAGTAAGGAATCCGCAATGAACCCCATGCTAATAAGAAATTGAATAGAAAAAGAAATCGACTCGCACAAGGCCGCCACTAACAAGGGCGTTACTCGCCCGATGAGAATAGATCCGCTAACTAAACCGCTCAAAGCTGTCCTTACTTTGTCGAAGCCGCATTGCCTCTATCTCGCCTCGCCACTACCTCATCCTAGCCTACCTTGAATTCGACGATATGGCTACAATCAATACTTGTTCTCGTAACTAGAGAAGGGAACCCCACTATCGAGGTAAAAGAATACACCTAATGCCAGGGCTAAAGCTTAATACACGTAATTAAACTACAAAGTCGGAACCCAAACACTACTAACAGGAATATCGCAAGGGAGGAACGAGTACAAGACAGATATTCTCAATAGAACATATAAACTCCCTATTATGTTAATATAGGTATAAGCCAGCATCTAGATAAAATAATTAGGTACGACGTGAGTAGACTTAACTCACTAATAACAACAATTGAACCACTATTGCTAGCCTTCTCTTCCCGTCTTTCGTTTCATATATCCGGAACTCAAAGCTTACTTTACCTTTTCTAAATCCTATGTCCCCTATTGTAGCCTTGCATCTTCGCTTCCCGCAGCTTCTACTCCTTTATCTTATTCTTTCTCCTATAACTAAATTCCTGTATTTGTTTCTCGCATTCCTATCTATTAGTATGACTTTCCTGCCTACTATTCTTGTCTTGTACTTAGTGTATTTACCTATATTGATAATAAGTATGTTGTTATATTGATAATATGTTTTCGTATAGTAAGGGCAGCTTTAGCTGGTATGAGCTGGCTGCCAACGTAGTAAGTTTAAGGCTAGCTTAGCTATACTCTTTCGACATGAGCTGGTAAGATGGGGTTTTTATTAAGGCTAGCTTAGCATAACTATTCTCGTAAGGTAGTGAGTTTTGGACGTTTGGACGGTAGAGTGAAATAGGATAACTACAGAATGGTCGGGAGCATAGGCAGAATTGAAGTCGATAGTGAAATACCCTTGCTCCTATTAGGTAGGGGGTTATTCTCATACGATGGGCGACAACCCCAATTCTAATACACAGTAATGACTTACTGAATGGGGAAGAGTGTAGCGGCTAGTCATTTTAGTAAAGTAAATCCGGTGGAGCAAGAGCAGGCTTATATGCAGGGAATGCTAGGTTGAGACAGGGGTAGTAAGACCTATAGCTGATAGTCAGACCTATAGCTAGAAAAGATAGACTGAATAGAGTGTATGGGCTCTAGAAAGCCAAGAGTAAGGTTTGGCTACTACCCAAATAGTTAGTTCTTTTATTGATGTAGTGAGCTTAATTCTGATTAGCAGCAGTGCGGTACCTATTGCTTATATTCTCTATTTCTGTGTCATCGGCTTAGGAGCGACGTTCGCATTATTTAAGTTAGGGCTGAAAGGCGATTACGCAAGAATAGTGGTTAGGCATGATAGGCTTACTTGTTTGTTTTGTCGCTTTTATGTTCACTTAACGCATCTCGCATCCCGAGTCTTGTCGCTCGATCGTGTCTTGTCGCCTTGTCCGTCTGGTTACTTGGTCGGAATTGCACTCTAAAGTCGAATATACCGGTGAGTCTAAGAGTAATAAGTCAAGAATCACACTCAAAAGCTTGACCTAAACACATACAACTTAGACTCCCTCATCGAAACCCAAGTCTTTACACTTGCTCAAAGCCCGTGACTACTAACTAGAAGAAGAAATCCATGACCCGAAATTCCCTTACGCCTTGTCAATTCGGAGTTTTGGAACCCGGTCCTATATTCTCTAGTGCACCCCGATACCGAGCCCTTACTCATTACCCTCGAGTCCTACCTTACTTTCTTTCTTGATACCACTATATCATATAATATAATAAAACACATGATCATATAGTATACATAAGGCCGAGTCGGGTAATAATGGATAATATACATTGCTTGGCGATGAGAACTTCATTAATGATAACAATCATCTATCTCTTGGCAAATGACTTGCTTACTTGACACCATCATTAGTCTACCTCCGTCCTTACTTAAATTCCAACACTAATGACTTCTCTTCTGATTTATTAATTGGATTCCTACGATCCCCGCCTCTCTTTTAATAATGAGTTCAACTATGTTGGTTGATGTTTGATTCGACTTGAGGAAATTGGTTATTCTTGTATAGGGGAAATTGGTTATTCTTGTATATAGGGGTGTCGCTTGCGATCATTCGACTTTTGAAGTTTTGATTCACCGAGTTTGCAAGTAAGTATCCGTATAAAATCAATAGAAACACATATATAATATAAGCAACAATAATAAGAATGCCCTTAGCAATGTCGGTTTGAACAAGAGAATGGCCGCCCTAAGACAAGAACCCTTACTTTAGAGAATACCCTACCCCACGGACAACAACTCGTATCGCATTCCTAAAACAAACTGACCTTCCGGGTTAAGTATCGCTTTCCACTAGGCCCCTTGCCCTTATTCTTTAGTTCATCTACGATTCTTCCGCTACTAACTTACAAACTACCTCTCTCGTCTAATAGCCTGTGGCACGCTTCATCTCATTCGAACTTTTGGATCGCTCGCCACTAATTACTCTTAGGCGCAATAGTATATATCTCATTCTTTAGTTAGGGCTTGACCGCCTATCCTCTAGCATTAACCAATACTCCCATACCAACCAATGCCAACGACACTTGTTCTTATAAATTGGAATTGCCCTACCCTAAGTAATGAAAGTGAAAACTTGCTAATGCACATTGTAGAAGTCTTTTAGTTTGAAGTTTACGATTATGTCTTGGTTCAATGTCGCGAAAGATTCCTTTGAAACTCATTCAAAAGTGGCTCCGCTATTGGTCCTTTCCCCATTATGTGATCTAATGCATATATGCTCGATTTGCCATGCTCGATTTGTCAGACTTAATCTTAATGAAATAGTAGTTGTCAATGGGCTTTTTCCGGAGAGCGATTGTGTTCTTGTATGCTAATCTGCGTGGATAAGGTTAAGCCCGTTTGGGTTCTCCCCAACTAACACATCTCAGAATCTTTCCCAACCAAGGAAGGGTTAACTCCGGTTTACGTGGGTGAAAGGTTGGCTAAAGTTCAATGTTGTGCCGTTTCCACAAGGTTTTCTAAAAGAAGGGTCCACTAATTTATCATCCCTATTAGACACCATGGTTAAGGGCAAGCTAAACCACTTACTTCTCGAAATAACAATTTAGCAATGTGTGAGGGTCTTGTTACATGGGAGGGATAAAGTAGGCAATCGATCAACAACAACCAGAATGGAGTCATTAGAGGGGCTGGGACAAAATCGAACCTCACATCTTGCCATGGTAAATGCAGAATGGTCAATTTGGTTTATAGGCCGGTATTGTGTTTGCGAGTTTTGGCAAATTCAATGTGAGCAAGCAATATTGAACATTAAGGAATGCAAGTCAAATCTATCCTCGACTAATGCAATTAAGTAAGGGAAAGCTGTCACCTTGCCTTGGGAGAAGCGCCCAAGGGAGAAGCCTTCACAGCAGTCCTTACAGGAAACCTCTTGCCCTCACCATGCTCCAGCCTTCTCACAAAGTCGCATGCTCTTCCTTCTATCTAGTATTGATAAAAATAATCTATTGCAATGTTCATAGACTTAATAAGCCTAAGAAATGTCGGGAGCTCAATAGAATAATCTGATCTGCTGTATGTGATATTATTATTCTTGTGGAAACAAAAATTAAAACTCATCGTGTTCATGTTAAGAAGAATTTAATATAGCCTGAGGCAGAACTTTTTACTAATGATTCTTATGATACTTATGGTCGAGTTTAGGTCTTATGGAATTATAACCTTGTTATTACTTGGTTTATTTCTGCTACTAATCAATTCATTCATCTTAAGGTAGAGGACAAATAGACTGGATGTTAATTCAATATTATCGATATTTATGCTTCTAACAGTATATCTGATAGGAATGCTCTATGGCATGATATGGTTAGCATTGCAAATATTTATCCTACAATACCATGGTTGTTCTCGATGACTTTAATAATGTCAGTTCCTCAAAGTTTGAGTACTTTTCGAATGTTAGCTTCAAAGTTTTAATGATTGTATAGATACTATTGCATTGACTGACATGAAATCTGTAGGTGATTGGTTCTCATGGAATAATCAAAGTGCTGCTGACCGAAAAATTATGGCTTGACTTGATAGATGTTTGATTAATCAGGAATGGTTAGCAGTTTTCCTAGATTCACTTCTAACGTACGGTGCCAAGTCATTTTCAGATCACTCTATTATGTATATATATGCAGAGAAAGCAATACCCAACGACAAGAAACATTTTAGATTTTTAATATGTGAAATACTCACCCTTAGTTCCTTAAAGTTATAAAGTCAGCTTGGAATATTATTGTGTTTGGTTCTCCCCCTTACATCCTATGTCAAAAACTAAAAGCATGTAAAGCAACACTTAAGGAGTGGAATTCAACTACCTTGGGAAATATCACCAATAGGATTTAGTTATACAAGAAAGAACTTATGGTGTAAACGAGCTAAATCTTGACCTCTTGATGCGAATCTTATATGCAAAGAGGCTACCGCTAGAAATAACTTTATGCAAGCTTTAAAGAAGGCGGATCACTTTTGAAAGAAGTCTTGATAACATTGCTAATACTAAGTTTTTCTATCATGTTATTGCTACCAGAAGGGCTACTAATCACATCAAAAAATTCAAAGGCATAGATGGTAATCTTATTGAGGATTTAGATGAGGTTAAAAATTACACCAAGTAATTTTTTTATTCCTTACTCGATTAGGAGGAGCATCCTAATAGTATTCATGTTGGGCCCACTAGATGACATGATTATGAAGCTATCTCTCTTCTTAATGCCCAAATAACAGATGATGAAATTGTGAGAGTCATTTTTAAGTCCCCGAAGCACAAAAGCCTTGGTCCAGATGATTTCTAGCTGAGTTTTATCAAATTGCATGGTCTATCATAGGCAATGATGTCATAAAAGCTTATCGACATTTTTTTCTCCTCGGATCATATCCTTAAAGAAATGAATTGCACTTTTATTTCTTTAGTGCCCAAGAATGATGGAGCTGATTTATTAAAGAATTATCATCCTATTTCACTGTATAACTTTATTCATAAGGTTATCTCTAAGGTGCTGGCAGATAGACTACATAAGGTTATAAAAAAGATCATTAGTCATAATCAGGCTACTTTTTTTAAAGGGAGGAGTATTCACCATAATATCCTTCTTGCTAATGATTTCGTTAAGGATCTACACTCAAAAATAAGAGGAAAAAAGATCTATTTTAAAGGTGATTTATGGAAGGCCTTTGACTTAGTTAATAGGCATTTTATTTACACGATGCTCCATAATATGGGCTTCCCTCAGCACTGGGTTAAATAGATTAAATCTTGCTTGGAAAATCCAAATTTTTTTATTCTCTTCAATGGTTCACCTATTGGCTTCTTTGGGAGTAAGAATGACATCCGGCAAGACAATCCACTATCTCCTTATATTTTTACCATTGCAATAGAAGGGCTCAATTGTATGTTGGAAGAGGCAGTTTCCAATGGCAAAATTAAGGTATCATATTACGGTTCTATTTATATCTTTCACATAACATTTATTGATGACCTTATTATCTTCCTTCGAGATGATCCAGTTTTTATGAGTAATCTGGCAATTATTCTTAATGAATTTGGTATAGTTTCTAGTCTTAAGCTAAACCATGCAAAGAGCAAAGTATATTATTTTTTGGTAAGTAAAGTCAATGTATTATGTATAAAGTTTGTACAAAATAGCTTTGTGTACACAAGCCATAGACCAAAGCTTGAAGCCTCTTAGAGTATTCGAGCAGGCTACACCCCGCTAGGCTCACTTAATCGAACTTATGTCCAAGAGTAGCCAAACTAAAATGTAGACATACCTACACATACTATAGACATTGACACCATAGTATAGTCAATAAATAATAAAATATAATATCTAGACCATCCTGGACTACTTGTGAATACATCATAAAATGAAAATGCTGCACCTAAGAATACATTACAATCCTCACCATCATTCTTAAGATTAACTACTGGAAAAATTGAATCTTGTGAAGATTCAATAGAAGTTAGGAGTTTCGTACTTGAATCAGACTGAAACGGATGAAACCAATGCAGAGCTTGTATATACAGCTAACTCATGTAAGGCAGACAAAAACTATAACTCATAAACCTAAGAGCGCTGAGGCAGAGGAAAGAAGGCAGGCGTGGGTGGTTACTTTCTTATTGATAGGGGAAGCCGTCTTGTTGTGTTGTCCTTCTCTTCTTTGGATGTCCCTGTTGAATTACTAGTTAGTAGCTACTAGATGTGGGATCGTATCTCAATTCTCCTAATACGGAGTTTGTTTCTATGTCCTACTGCTTATAGGACTTCACTACGGTACCGGATACTTTAACTGCGTGCTCATAGTCTCTTACTTGCTTCTTTCAATCCGCTAACTAGAATCGAGCTAGCGCTTCTCTTAACACTTACTTCAATACTTTAACCAATACATACTAGTGAGAACCAACCTCACAATACGGAATACACCTTACTACTAATAAGGCTAGGCGGGGTTATGAGGCTGCCACGCCGTAAATGTAACATTGTAACTTACTAACAAAGGCTATAACCACTATCGATAAGACACCATCGGACTATTAACCTTACTTGCTTAGTTCGAACTTACTTATCTATAGCAACAATAGGAATCACACCATTGCTAACAAGGCGACGTCAAACCGGGATACGACAATGGATACGAATTCAATAAAGTAGTAGTAACTCCGTGGTGTGGTTGGGAATATGGACTTCAACTCAATGGACTGATAGGATTTGGATCGCGAGTCTTCGAATGTCCAGAGGTGATTTTCAGACTCACTCAAGCATGGACGGAAGGGACAAATGAAAGTATGGCGCCTATCCTAGAGGGCTTAGTTGCTAAACTCATAAGCAACAATGAAATAAGTAGTGGTGGACTCCAAAAAGGCAATAAGGCTGGCTTGTCTTCGTTTAAGGCTCGAGCAGCGGCGTTAGTTTTCTCAAGATCTTGGTTGAATTGTTGTTTTGAGTTAATATGAGAATTAGAAGTCGGCTTCTTGGTTATGAGTATACGTCGAGTAGTGCGGGCTCATCATGTTAGCACGAATTCGATTCTTTGTATTGGTACGGCATTATAGTATGTCTCGGCTCTATCCTTGCTATTGCTAGTTAAGCTATGAGAAGTGCTAGGGTATTCTTTGACCTGGGGCGCTAGGGTATTCTTTGACTCAGTATAGTAGTTAGTAGTCGTTTGGTTACTCTGACCGAACCTATGGAATACAAGTAAAGAGAAGAATCGAGGTGAGATACTTCAAAGGAGTAAGCGGAAGGCTTTCTTTTGAGCGACTTATGACCCACGCATTTCATTCTCTTTGCAGAGGTGTGTTCCAATCTTTATCATAGAATGAGTTTTGTGGCGCTCGTTGAATGTTCTACGGTAATGCCCCATCGGCATATGGAACGAAACCACCCCGCCTATATTGCTTGTATCAATAGTACAAGACAATAGGTAGCATCAATACAAATACCATTTATATAACATATTTGAATGAACAACCAAGCAAATCAGCACAGCACTAAGACCAAACCCTAATCAACCTTAGAGAGAAGAATCCGAGGCCCCACCGGCCTTGACTTTCTTATTGTCCATACCGCCTAGACCATTGCTCATACCTTTACCTCCAGAGCTATCCTACCGGTGCTTTATTGAAGACCATACCTTCGTCCTAGATCGATGCACATAACGACTACGACTATTGGGGAACGACATCGACACTTGATTGAACCAACCACATCGATGACTTCTTTTTGCACTAGGAGATATTGATTGATGTCACTTTCGGGCTGAGCTATGTTACTTTGAGGTGGAGTTCCTAAAACATCTTTGTTGTTGTTGCTCGCCACACGAGGTTATAGCTTGGACGGCCCAAGCCTATGTGACCTTGAGCCAACGTGTCTTGGCCCTTGGCGGCCATGCCATTCCCTGCTACTAACTAAAGGTCTCCTCGCTTTATCTCATTCCTGTGTTACTTTGACTCGACACGATTCCCTTACAGCCTCCGAACCAATTGTTCCATTCTCATGTTACAATTACCATTATCCTATTACTTAGTTATTTGTCCGCTATATGGACTACGTCATGAAGTTGTGTTGCTGTTAGCACTAGCCTATGCATGTTATATAGAGCATTGGCAAGCTAAGAGACAAGAAAGACATACTTATGTTGGAGATGAAGCGGAAGAATAAGATGGAGCAGTGCAATCGATTCCTAAAGTTACGGTTACTTACCTTGGAGTGGAGTGGGTCGAGTTTACCCTACTATACTAGCTACGTTCGTTCTTGCGAAAGTAATCTGCAAGCGATTCTTCAAGTGTTTACGACGAAGCGGGAAGGGATAACTTTTCTCATGTCCACGGAGCGGTGCGGGGGTCTGTCACTGGACTACTATATTACGATTATTATTAACATAACATAAACTAACAACATTACTATATGATTATTATTAACATAAACTAACAACATTACTATATTCTTATTATTATTAACATCAACAGTACTTACTTAACTATATTCTTATTATTAACATCAACATTACTATATTATTATCATTATTAACATCAACATTACTATATGATTATTATTATTAACATCAACAGTACTTACTTAACTATATTCTTATTATTATTTATTTGGTTCTGTTCTCTTGTTATTGATTGGATTATCTTACTATCTTGTTCGATTCTCTTATTCCCAATTGTTCCATTCTCTAAGTTATGAGTTGGATTACGGATGATGTGTTCAAGGCTATAGTCCTGTTGTCATTGGTTCCAGAGCTCAGTGATAGTAATAGTATAATTAATTAATATATCATAATAGAATGGATTCCAACCTCAAGTAAGTTATCGTCATTGGTTCCCAAACAAACAAAGTAATAGAATTGCCTTGCCCGGACCGGAGTCCTATAGGAGTAGGTGGGCCTTCTGCTTTTTGTTACAAATACAAGAAAGACCTTGGATACAATCAGGGTAGCCTCGTTCCATATGCTGATGGAGTTGGTATGATCCCCTGCCCACAGAGCTAATTCTTACATCCAAGAAAATTCCCACAGAGATGGGGCCTATATCCAAGAAAATGCCCACCCACAGAGAAATTCTTACATCCAAGAAAATTCCCGCATAGCTGATTCTTTTAGTGGGTTCTCTATGTCTATGTCAAGCTGGCTTCCTATTGTTAGTAGGACCTTTTATGACCTCTTACCGGCTCCATCAATCTTATTCTTTCTGATTTTCCTGGGGTCAGTGCAAGTCCTGTTCAGATTCCATCAATCTAGGAATAGACACTTTCAACAGTTAGTGAGCATTGAATCACATTCTTCTGGTCTGAATCAATATAAATCATACCTCCGGGGACAAGCAAACAAACTTTCGTTAGTCGGATAGGATGCATTTATCACTTACGTTAGTGGGATGCATTTCATTTGTTTTTTCATTTCCCCTACGCGCAGAAGATAAGTTAGAAAGAAAAGAGGTAAGTTGTATTAGGGAGGTGGGATGCGGGCAGCAGCAGCAGCTATCCCTTAATTTGCTGGCCATCTTTGATTCATTTTTTTCTGAGGAAGGTAAGTCTGTTTGATAGAACGAGTAGACAGTAAGCCATGTGGCTGCACTGATAGTAACTTTCCAGTTTATGAGCACTTTACTTTAGCCATGAGGTTATCGTCGAAAACTTTGCGCTCCATCAAGGGAAAGACAAGCCAAGCCTCATTCACCAGTAGACCAAGCCAAGCAAGCCTTATCAATTCCACAAATTGCCATACAAAGTTGCTTATGATCCTGTCTTTCTTTACTGCCCCACAGACTTACTACCCTATCCCAGCTCTTCTTCTTTAAACACTCCCGAGCGCTTCCAAACCAATACCTTTCTTTGTACTTAGAATCTTGCTGTCTCGACTTTTAGCCTCTATCTAATGTCTCCGATTGTTACTTAACTTGTAAAGCAAGCTTGGGATTGAGTAAGAGCTTAGCTCCCCTCCGTTTAGTTCACTAGCCGCTACCACTCTTTTAGGGCAAAAACCATATTACTTTTGCATTTCCCTTTATCGCTGTTGGTTTCAGTGCTCAGTCAACATAACTCTTCTTACTTTGACTGACAAACATAATGAAAACCCGCCTACACGACTAGAAAGAAAATACTACTATGCTACTATATAGAGTTCAATTACGAACTGCCGGCTATGATTCACCATACTCAAAACTAGACCCCCTTACGAATCAAACCGAATGAAATAAAAGTTAGTAAGAGGCCCGAAGCGAGTCATATTCTTATAGGAGAACAAAAGCTGCCTTACATGATTGAGGTAAGCAGCGGAGGAGTTTTATGGTAAAGGGAAACAGATCGGGAGACAGGAATGGTAGACCCGAACCTAGGTGTTGAAGTGAAAAATGGAGTAGGGTCCCCAAGGTAGTAAACCTGAGATCAAGGAAGAGTAGCCTTGAGGTAGGCAGTGGCAGGCCAGAGGACAGGGAACATCGATTTGATTTGGATATCCATTAGTTGTTGACTTAGATTCCTTTCTTGCTTTCTGACTTATGATAAATGGAACTAGGGCTGGGGCAAGACAGTACTTTGCTATACTAAGTTCAATGCTCTTTCCTTTTTTCATGATTCTAGGGCAGTTAGCTGAATCTGGTAGTTAATAGTTGCTTGGTGGGCCGAGTGTAATTTCTTATGCTTCTGTGTTTCATTCCCCGATGGACTATACTATTTCTAAGTCAGCCCTAAAGTTCCGTAGGCTTCCTCTAACTAATGGGTGAAACTCTTTTATTTAGACTTAAAAGACAGGAAAGCTAGAACGAAAGTAAGGAAATACAGAATGGATGTAAGCAAAGAGAGGGAGTTCTTTCGGGAAAGATGGACAGTTATCCACCGCCTACCCTAACTTAGAACCTGTATTTTGCCCTTCCTTTTCTCTTACTTAGAAGCCATATATATATACCCTTTTTCTGACTTAGAACCCTCTATTATCTATTATTAGTAAAGTATTATCCATTATGAGTAAAGCGCCCAACTTCGCTCTTTCAACCACTTTATTGGACTTAGGGGACTTATAGTTTTATAGGGGTAAATCGAGAATTGTAACACACAAAATGTCGCAAACCATAAAGGACACGACACGAATCTCATTCATTTGTTGTGCTATACTTTATTCTTTCCTTAGGTGCACCGAGCGAGCACACAACTCGAGTTTCTATTATTTTATATGAATCCATCCATACCGCGAAGAATACCAAGACTCAGATTGAAACATGGATTTCCTTGCATTGAGTGTTAAAAAGACCGACCGACCGCAACTTGGTGTTTGTTTTTCAGCATCCCCTTTGGCTTGTAAAGCTGATCCGAGGCACAAGATAGAAATAAATGGAGTTTTTGGCGCCCTCCCTTTCTTTCGGATGGTTTTCGTGCGTGTGCCGTTCCGTTCAGTGGAATTCCGTCAATGAGACACTGTTTTGCCATCTCGTACTCGAAAACCTATCGGATATTTTGCAGCATAACCTAGCTCCTTAAGAAAGATATAAGTCGGATTTGAATAGTAGCCCGATTTCCTTATTCTATTCTTCCAGTTTTTTTGCTTAACTTATATCCTATGTAACTCTATAGTCCCCTTTAGGATCTCTCGCTCTATTCTATGTCTGTCTATATTACTACATAGGAGAGGAGTACAAATAGTCATTTTAGTGGAAATCAGTTTCGACTACAATTGATCCACCAAGAAATAGGCCGAGGGCGGCGGAGAGTTTACTTACATAGCGGAAGTCAAAGTTCCAGCTTTCGAAATTGCCTCAAGGATATCAACCCTAAGGTTTCTTATATACTCTGTTTGTTTTGAAGCCAAAAAACCCAATGAGTCATACTCCTATTTAGGGAATCTTTTCCATTTATATTTGAATCCCTACTTCCTGCTCCGTCTGCTACTACTATGAATGCTCTGTCTGCTACTACTATTAAATTGATTATGATTACATTATAAATTGATTATGATTATATTGTTCTATTCTATATTATATTGATATGTCTACTTATAAGTCAAATCCAATAGTAATATGAGTATATGGGTGTACATTTCTTTCTGGAGATTGGGGCAAAGGGAATGTCTATTGACTCATTCCGCTGGGATTCGCGAAAAGCATTACTTTATTTCGCTAGAAGGATAGATATATGCACAAACAAAGGAGGGATTTCGTTCTATAGCTAAAGATCATAGTGGTTTTGTTGTGGAATTATGAGTGTTTTTTGAATTTGCTTTATGCGGTTAATTCTGATTACCTAAATAGATTCGTTGATTGTGAAGAGTTCGGATTCCCCCGCTAGAACATCCCATATCTTATGCCCTTTTGTGAGAGCAAAGGAAGGCCTCTTTCTCTAAGGAATGGGGTTAGGTTAGTTCTCAAGTTTCAAGTTAAGTAATAAAGGCGACTATCATTAGATGCTTCATTCGAATTCCTTTCTGTTCGCTCGCCCGCAGATCAATTCGTAGCTCTTTCCTTTGATGTGGAAATAATAGTGTATGTAGTTCCACAGATCCACTCGCCAATGGATTCCCGAGATAATGAATTCTCCATATACCAGCTAAGCTCACCAATATGTATATAAATCTAAAGTTAAGCATACCGAGCCGAGAGAAAGAGCTGAACAGAATTGGAACTCGTATGAAGTACAATGTGCTAAATAAGGGAAGGGTGCTTTGTTACTTTCTCATCCATATATGTAGTGCAACACTATGGATTTTCTATCATATCTACAACACTTATTCTTCTCTATCATAGACTACACTAGACCCGCTAATACTCTTTTTCTTATGGAGTCCCGGTCAACATAAGGAGTTTTCTTTTCTTTCTTTGCCAGTTGCGCTAATGTAATGATAAGGGTTTATATGCCGACATTCGTGATTAAAGAAAGGCTCTCGCAAGGAAGTGGAAGCAAGATCTTTCTAAGAGGCAACAGGATTAGCAGTTGACAAGTTCGTCAGCTACAAGCGGGTCTTCCTTCCAGGAGAGGCGGCTGGGGGTAATAATATAGTAAAGGTGCGCGAGCAGAGCAAGCAGAATTGCCAGTGTCCGTGATTGTTGACCGTGCAGTGTTAGTCCCATTTCAATGATATTCTGTTCTGTGCTCTCAATCAGGTGTTCAAGCACCATTATAGGTAAAGGAAGAGGTGAATCAACAAGTTCCGAGAGGCTAGTGAAGAATCAGTATCAAGATAATAATGAGTATAATTGCCTGTTCCAGTTGACCACTAAAATCAATGGTAAGAGGGAAAGTGGAAAAAGGTTTGTTGATTGCCCCTTGATTATTGCCTTCTTAAGCTAATGCAGTTCCTGTTCCAGTTTATAAGAAGCAGGTTTTGTCCACAATAGAAGAAGAGGAAAAAGTGAGCAAGCAGTGCGGGCGCTAACGGAGTTTGTAGCCGAGCGCAGCTTATAAGCACTCTTTAAAGCTAACGGGTCAGTGCGAAAGTGAGCTACAAGCGCAGCGAGAAGGAATTATTACCTTTCATCCGTGTTGTCAACTCGAGAATTAGCAGCGGATCCTCACGCGCGAGTGTTAGCAGCAGAATTGCCTAATTGTCTTTTTGTTCGTTCGTCTAGTTCGAATGTTGTCTATGAGATCAGCATTGGCAGAGTGGGTTAAACAACGCATAAGGAAAGGCGGCTACTATTGGATTGGGGTCCTGCTATAGCTCCTTATCGGCTATAGTTCAAGTTAGACTTTCATCCCGAGGTGAAGTTTCCGGTTATGAAGTAGAAGTCGAGTTTTCCCATTGTGCGAGTGCACCCTTCGCCTCAATTCCCTCTTCAGCGCAAAGTATCTATTATCTTTCATAAGGATCTGGCTTTGATGCCCTAACCCGTTTCAGTTGAAGTTGAATCCGTGTTGACGATATAATCATAAGTGTTTCAGGGACAAGTGGTTTTAAGACATTGGTTTTGTATGGATCTTGGTAATTATGGAATCTGAGGTGTTGACTTCGACTCAACTAATCAATTCATTATTTGTTTGCGACTAAGAATAAATGAATATGTTTTCCTGAAGATTGCCCACTTATGGTTAATGCTCATTGAGTTAGAAGGGAGCTCGATGGATTTATAGAAGTATTCACAGCAGCTAGAGAGAGCTAGATTCATAGAAGTATTCACAAGGGTGCAAGTCATCGAGTTACTGAAGCTTACATAGGAGCTCCTTTCCTGTCTGCACATTTAGGCAAAGAATCTCTCCCGCAACAAACAAAAATAAGCTAGAAGCTAGGCACCATGTTAGATAAGAGACGAAAGTCAAAGAATATCAGCCAGCAGCCTAACCCTAGACTCAATCTCAACCGCGCGCTCTACCCAATTTCATTCAATTGAAAAGAAGATATCTCGATAAGTTCGAAAAGAATCCATCTAAAAACTATGATAATGAAGTAGTAAACAATACAACAGCATAGCTCTTTTTCTTCAAAACGAACTCCTGACTCTTTTCTTTAAGAGCTTAGAAAGAGTGGGAAAGAGATAGGAAAAGAATAATAATCATTCGATAGATATAGTAAACTGACTTCTCTGTCTATTAAAACAAAACTGGGTTGCTACCTTTTTTCCCGGGGCTAAGTAGACAAGTAACTACTAATGTTACGCTAAGGCGAGTTTTCCTGTGTAGCTAAGGAGTCCTCGTTCAAAGTCAGTCTGTTTCGGGTGATCTATTAGCTAAAATCTTTTGGTTGCTATTAAAAATCCCGGTAAAACGCAAATTGACAGATCTTTTTTACCTCGCTATGAAGGAAAATGCCAGTGCTATTAAAAATCCCGGAAAAACGTGAAAAGTAAGATCTTTTTTACCTCGCTATGAAGGAAAACAGGGTTGCTACCCAAAAACACGGGGTTTTGTAAATTTCTAATTACTTTTAGGTTCTCTATGAAGGAAAATAGGGTTGCAACCAAAAAACATGGGAAAACGCCGACAAGGTTAGTATAATGTGTAGCTAAAGCCGTTACACGGCAGAAGTCACATCCTTTTCTTCTTTTACTCTTCCACTACACTCTTTCAGCTTAGCGTAACTCTCTGGTGCCGGTGCCAAAATAAAAGAATAAAAGAGAAACTATGAATAATAATAAATATGTTCTCGTGTAACAATAAATGATAAAAGAAAGAAGAGAACTGGTGCTAACACGGCTTGCTAACAGGTCTTCCTTTCTGTGGCTCCTGATCTAGATCTTGCTTTGCTCTACCACATCTAGCCTATATCTCGAGCCTACATCTTCTTACCCCATAGAAGTATTGCTTTCGGCTTGAAACACAGCTATCCTAGCGCCTCTAAGATGATAACTCGAGCGGGCGATAAAAGAATTGGGGCATATAATCTGGGCACTAGGGCAGGCCTTAACTAGTGAAATAGGACTGAACCGCGAATGAAAAGAACGATACCGAACAAGCAGAAAAAGCACGAATCGATTGCAAACACCCAAATCTGTTAGTTTTTCTCTTCTACTTGTTGAATTCTGTCCTAGCTCAGTAGGATAACCTAGAATCAATGACTCTATGATGGATGAAACAAATATTGGTATTGAGTTTAAGAAGGAGCGGTGGGCTAACGAGCAAGGCTTTTCGGTATGGGGATCTAAATACGGCTTGGGGCGATGGATACTGAAGGCTCGGGCAGCGGTACAAGACAAAAGGGTGGGCTACTGGGCTTAGTTCCATCTTTGTGCACAAGGTGATGGGTTTTGTTTTAATTCTCTTACTTGCTTTATGTTCAGTTCTTGCACCACACATGATTGTGAGTCCTGAAGAATCTCTATCAAAATGTGAGCTTTGTTTGTGTTGTGATACTGAAAAATTATGCCACACCTTTCTTTCCAAATCTACCAAATAACACATCTGAATGTAATCATTGCCAGTTGTGTAAGAGCCCCTTTCATGATAAGTTTTACTTAAGCATTTTCAATTCATGATGCAAGTTTGATCGTGATAGCTTATGAAGATCAAATCACTTTAAGATCTTCTTCCATATCCAAGAAATATAATCATAAGTAACATAAAGATAGTAACACTTTCGTCATTTTGCATACACATAAAGCACCAATTTAGAATATAAATATATTTTAGTTATATATTGTCATTCCTAATAAGTTTATCAAAAAAAACTTGTCATGTGTAGAAAAAATATCTATGTGATCATGGTATATCCCATGTCCAACGCCCCAGCCCTCTTCCCCTTTGGTTTCTTTCTTTATTCTCCTTGACCAATCCAAACCTCGCACGCATGCCCTACCAACCCACCACTGGCCCCACGCGCGTGCAGGCCCCCAGATCCAAGCCTTTTCCTGCCACATCCTTATAAATCTTACAGCAGCGGCGGATCGCGATCGCCATGTCGAACCATGACCGCCGAGAACGGCGGGAGCACCACCCGTCTGTGTGTGCAGAGGAAGGCCGCGGAAGGAACTAGGGTGACTCTGGGCATCGCCAACCATGACCACGGCAGCGAAATCGACCCTCGGCCGCCACCACCACCACCACCTTCATCTCCCGGCGTGAAGGACGGCAAGAGAATGGGGACACCTTCGCCGCCTCCGGTGCCGCTGCTGCCACCCCAGGGGCCGTCCTTCCCCGGATGATCGCTCGACGGCCCGGCGGGCGTGGCCAGGCGCCACCCCGTGCTTTGCGCCTTCGCGTTCTCGCTCTTGTTCTTCATGGGCGTCGAGTTCACCATCCGGATGGTTCCCTCGACTTCCCCGCCTCTGGACTTGGGGTTCATCGCCACCAAGCCTCTCAACCGCGCGCTGGCCACCGCGCCCACCCTCAACACCCTTCTCGCTGCCGTCAACACTGTGAGTCCCCTTCTTTCATGTTTATCCTCTTCTCCTCCGCTCCCAATTTTTCGCACGCTAATCCATACTCCACACGGTATCCATCTGTAGTCTACAAGTTCGCCCAATCTTAATCTTCCATGTTGGTTCTTTCTCAACCTCTCATGCTATTTCATGGAATTAGATCCATCTAGAATCAGATGAACGGTAAATTGACCTCGGTACACGACATTACGAAGTTCAGATTTGGTCCAGATGAAACGTATGAAATGTGTTGGTTGATTAATGATAAATTTTGTATCACCATTCGGGTCCAAGAAAATCACATTGTCCATTCTTTGGGTTAGTCACCGGTGAAACACCGTAAGTAAGTCTCGAGGCATTTGTTCACCACTTCTGTTTGGTCGTGTCCGTCTGTGGATGATAGGTTGTGCTTCTCTTCAGTTGGGTGATTTGTAGTTGGAAGAGTTCGGTTCAAAATTTTCTTATTAACACCCTATCATGGTCGCTTACAATCGACGTTGGCATCCCATGCAGTTTTACAATATTTTTCACAAAAAATTGAGCAATGCTGGTAGCGGTATAAGGATGTCTCACAATATAAAAATGAGCATATTTAGTTAGACGATCTACCACCATAAAAATTATACTTTTACCTTGAGATGATGGCAGCCCTTCGATAAAATCCATGGAGATGTCTGTCTATGCTGAGTCTGGTATAGGTAGTGGTTGTAGTTTGCTTGCTAGCATACATCACATTTGGATACATAGTCATAAATTGATTTTTTTCATACCCTTCTAAAATAAGTTTTCTTTCATTCTCTTGTAAGTTCTCGAAATCCGAGTCCCCTGCCGAAGGTGAAGAGTGCATCTCATGTAAAATAACTTGAATGTAAGGGGAAGAAGGAACGACAACAATTCGGTCTTTGTAACGTAAGTCCTTGAATCCTACGTGTAGAGTGACCTATGGAACCCGGATCTTTCTCTAATTTTTCTATAATGTCTCGAGTCTTTGAGTCATTCTTTCATTCCTCCCTAACGTCTTTGAGGAAGTCGGTGGAAGGAAGAGAGATAGTTGAAATTTTGGCTTATCTTGGTAGCCGTGATACAGCCTCTGTAATAACATTCTCTTTCCCCTTTCGATAAGTAATTCCATAATCAAAGCCAAGAAGTTTAGTTACCCATCGTTAATGCTCCGGGGAAGATATTTTTTGCTCCAAAAAATATTTAAGGCTTCGGTGGTCAATCTTAATCTAGAAGCGTCAACCGACCAGGTAGGGTTTCCACTTCATGATAACGTGTACGATGGCAAGCATTTCTTTATCATACACAGATATTTTAAGATGTAAAGGAGATAAAACTTTAATGGTGTAAGCAATGGGTCGACCATCTTGCATTAGAATAGCTCCAATTCCAACTATGGACGCATCGACCTCAATGACGAAGGTGTAGCTGAAATCAGGCAACGCTAGGACCGACGTCGTCGTCATGGCTGCCTTGAGTCGTTTGAAGGTTGTTGATACCGAGAAGGGAGAAAGAGGAATGAAATTCGGAAAGAAACGAGAATACCCGAAAGTTGAGTTGTAGGAAACCAATAAACTCAAAACACAACTTGCACAAAATAGTTAAAGATAGTTCACCATCAAGTTTAAAATCACAAGAGGATACAGAAAGTTCACCACCTTAAGGAAATGAAACAGGAATACAAAACTAAAATCAAAACACTCACCACCCAAGGATGCATTCAAGAGATATAGAGTTTTAGAGACTCTAAAGAGCTTCTACAAATATAATCAACTATCCAAAAAGTTATTTTTCATCCTAGAATATCAAAATCAGTACTATAGCATGAAGTATCCCTTCATGCATAAGAAACTATAACATTAAATACTTCATAACTGCCAACTAATTTTAAATGCTTCACATCTGCCAACTAACCCCTTTATGCATTCCTTGGTCATGAAAAAAGACATTTTGAAATAGTTGTAACTTTGTCCAAGGAATATGCTCATGAGCTGTAAATTGAGTGGGCTGGGTTAAAAATTCTGAAAAATTAGATACTCCCGTGTCAATCTCCCCTGATTAAAAAAGTCTTGTTCTCAAGTCTTCATTTGTTTGATTACCATAATAAAGAATTAAATCAGCCACATTGAATGTTGATGATACCCCATATTCTTCAAGTAGATTAATCTCATAAGTATTCACTCCAATTTTTTTAAGCACTTTAAATGGACCATCAGCCTTTGGTTTCAACTTCTCAAATTTTCCTGGTGGAAACCTCTCCTTACTTAGATGAATCGAAACCAGATCACTTGCGTTAAACCTCATTTGCTTTCTATGTTTATTAGATGCTTGCATGTACCTTTCATTTTGCTTCTTAATGGTTGCTTTAACATCGTCATGCAGCTTCTTTATCTATTTAGCCTTCTCATTAGCATCTCCACTAAATTGCTTATTCATAGAATAAGGGACTAAGTCCAAAGGACCAATAGGATTAGCACCATAAACAACCTCAAAAGGACTCTTACCAATGGCATGATGCATGAAACGATTGTAAGCAAACTCAATTTGAGGAAGAATGAGGTCTCATTGCTTAATGTTCTTACCAACATAGCTTCTAAGCAAGTTTCCCAAGCTTTTATTTGTTACCTTTGTTTGCCCATCGATTTGTGAATGATGAGAGCTACTAAAATTCAAAGACGTACCCAGTTTCCTCCATAGAGTCCTCCAAAAATGGCTAAGAAATTTTGAATCTCGATCTGACACTATAGTTCTTGGAATACCATGCAATCTCACAATCTCCTTGAAGTATAAATCAGCAATATGAAATGTATCATTTGATTTATTGTAGGGAACAAAATGAGACATCTTTGAGAATCTGTCAACAACAACCATGATAGAATATTTGTTCCTTTGAGTTCTCGGTAGTCCCAAGACAAAATCAAGACTCACATCCTCCCATGGAGCATTAGGCACCGGCAATGGAGTGTACAAATTTGAATTTTGTCATCTTGTTTTTGCCAAGTGACATACTTTGCATTGCTTCACAAATCTCTCTACATCTCTGAACATCTTGGGCCAATAGAAATTTGATTGAATAAGAGCTAGAGTTTTGTCCCTACCAAAATGTCCTCCCAAAGCACCACCATGAGCTTCAGCTAGAATTACATGGCTCAAAGAACAAGATGGAACTCTGAGACAGTGCATCAAAAATTGATCGAAACGCGACTTTGCGCAAAGTTTATGACCGTCGTATTTTTTCACGAAACCGTGCTCATATGACTTCCCATGGGCTAATACATTGGGAATGGCCAGTATTTTGAATTTCCGAGACGGTGCACGATAAATCGATCGAAATGCAACTTTTCACAAAGTTTATAACTGTCATGTTTTTTCACAAAAGCATGCTCGTACGACTTCCCATGGGCTAATACATTGGGAATGCCTAGTATTTTGAATTTTCAAGACGGTGCATGATAAATCGATCGAAACGCGACTTTGCGCGACTTTACGCAAAGTTTATGACTATTGAGTTTTTTCGTAAAATCATGCTCGTACGATTCCCATGGGCTAATGAGTTGGGAATGGCAAGTATTCTGAATTTTCGAGATAGTGCATAAAAAATTGATCGAAACGCGACTTCGCGCAAAGTTTATGACCGTCACATTTTTTCGTAAAACCGTGCTCGTACGACTTCCCATGGTCTATACATTGGGAATGGCTAGTATTTTGAATTTTCGAGACGATATATAAAAAATTGATCGAAACATGACTTTGCACGTGATTTTACGTAAAGTTTATGATCGTCATGTATTTTCGCGAATCCGTGCTCGCATGACTTCCCATGGGCTAATATGTTGAGAGTGGCAAGTATTTTGAATTTCCGAGATAGTGCATGAAAAATCGATCGAAAAATGACTTTGCGTAAAGTTTATGACCATCGCCTTTTTTCGTGAAACCATGCTCATACAACTTCCCATGGGCTAATACATTCGGAATGACCAGTATTTTTTATTTTCGAGATGGTGCATGAAAAACCGTTCGAAACGTGTCTTTGTGTGCGACATAGCACAAAGTTTATAACTGTCATGTATTTTCATGAAACCGTGTTCTTACGACTTCCCATGGGCTAATATGTTGGGAATGACTAGTATTTTAAATTTCTGAGACAGTGCATGAAAAATCGATTGAAACGCGACTTTGAGCAAAGTTTATGACCATCATATTTTCTCGCGAACCAATGCTTGTATGACTTCCCATGGGCTAATATGTTGGGAATTGCTAGTATTTTGAATTTCTAAGACGGTGCACAAAAAACTGATCGAAACGTGACTTTGCGCCCGACTTTACACATAGTTTATGACCATCGTATTTTTTTGTGAAACCGTGCTCGTACGACTTTTCATGGGCTAATATGTTAGGAATGGCTAGTATTTTGAATTTTCGAGATGGTGCACGAAAAACCAATCGAAACCTGAATTTACATACGACTTTGTGTAAAGTTTATGACCATCGTGTTTTTTCGTGAAACCATGCTTGTACGACTTCCCATGAGATAATGCGTTGGGAATGGCTAGTATTTTGAATTTCCTAGATGGTGCATGAAAAATCGATCGAAACGTGACTTTGCGTAATGTTTAAGATCATCACGTTTTTTCACAAAACCATGCTCGTGCGACTTCCTATGGTCTAATACATTGGGAATGGCTAGTATTTAGAATTTCCAAGACGGTGCACGAACAACTGATCGAAACACGACTTTGCGCAAAATTGATGACCATCACGATTTTTCGTGAAACCATGTCCTACGACTTCCCATGGGTTAGTACATTTGGAATGGCCAATATTTTGAATTTTCGAGGCGGTGCATGAAAAATCGATTGAAACGTAACTTTGCCTGCGACTTTTCGTAAAGTTTATAACAATCATATTTTTTCGGAAACCATGTTTGTACGACTTCCCATGGGTTAATACATTGGGAATGACCGAATTTTGAATTTCTGAGATGGTGCATGTATGACTTTAATCGTTGGGAATGGCCAATATTTTGAATTTTTGAGACGGTGCACGAAAAATCCATCGAAGCATAACTTTACGCAAAGTTTATGACCGTCATATTTTTCGTAAAACCATGCTCGTACGACTTCCCATGAGCAAATATGTTGGGATTGGCTAGTATTTTGAATTTTTGAGACAATGCATGAAAAATCGATTGAAACGCGACTTTGCACAAAGTTTATGATCGTCACTTTTTTTTGTAAAACCATACTCATACGACTTCCCATAGGCTAATTAATATGTTGGGAGTGGCTAGTATTTTGAATTTCTGACATGATGTATGAAAAACCGATCGAAAAGTGACTTTGCCCACGAGTTTGTGCATAGTTTATGACCATTGCATTTTTTCGTGAAACCGTGCTCATACGACTTTCTATGGGCTAATACGTTGGGAATGACTAGTATTTTGAATTTTCTAGATGGTGCATGAAAAACTGATCAAAACGCGACTTTGCGCAAAGTTGATGACCATCGCGGTTTTTCGCAAAATCGTGCTTGTACGACTTCCCATGGGCAAATACATTGGGAAAGGCCAGTATTTTGAATTTTCGAGACGGTGCTCGAAAAATTGATTGAAACGCGAGTTTGCGTAAAGTTTAGGCCCATCTCATTTTTTTGCAAAACCGTGCTCGTACAATGTCCCATGGGCTAATACGTTGGGAGTGGCCAGTATTTTGAATTTTCGAGACGGTGCACGAAAAACCGATCGAAATGTGATTTTGCCCGCGAGTTTACGCATAGTTTATGACCATCGTATTTTTTTGTGAAACCGTACTTGTACGTACTTGTACGACTTCCCATGGGCTAATATGTTTGGAATGGCCTGTATTTTGAATTTCCGAGACGGTGCACGAAAAATTGATCGAAACGCAACTTTGTGCAAAGTTGATGACCATCACGATTTTTCACAAAACTGTGCTCATACAACTTCCCATAGGCTAATACATTGGGAGTAGCCAGTATTTTGAATTTCGCATGAAAAACCGATCGAAACGTGACTTTGCCCGCGAGTTTGCACATAGTTTATGACCGTCGCATTTTTTCGCAACACCATGCTCGTACGACTTCCCATGGACTATTACGTTCGGAATAGCCAGTATTTTGAATTTTTGAGATGCTGCACAAAAAATGATCGAAACATGACTTTGCGCAAAGTTGATGACTGTCGTGGTTTTTCGCGAAACCATGCTCGTATGACTTCTCATGGGCTAATACATTGGGAATGGCCAACATTTTGAATTTCCGAGACGGTGCTCGAAAAATCGATCGAAACGCGACTTTGCGGAAAGTTTATTACTATTGTGTTTTTTCGCGAAATCGTGCTTGTACGACTTCCCATGGTCTAATACGTTGGGAATGACCAGTATTTTGAATTTCCAAGATTGTGCATGAAACATCGATCGAAACTCGACTTTGCACAAGACTTTGTGCAAAGTTTATGACCGTCATGTTTTTTCGCAAAACCGTACTCGTACGACTTCCCATGGGCTAATACGTTGGGAATGGCCTATATTTTGAATTTCCGAGATGATGCATAAAAAACTGATCGAAACGCGACTTTGTGCAAAGTTTATGATCGTTGCATTTTTTCACGAAACCATACTTGTATGACTTCCCATATATATTGGGAATGACCAATATTTTGAATTTCGGAGGCGGTGCAAGAAAAATTGATCGAAACGCGACTTTGCATAAATTTTATGACCTTCGCATTTTTTCGTGAGAGTGTGCTCGTACGACTTCCTATACGCTAATACGTTGGGAATGGCCGGTACTTTGAATTTTCGAGTCGGTACATGAAAAAATGGATCGAAACGTGACTTTGTGCAAAGTTTATGACCATCACAGTTTTTCGTGAAACCGTGCTCGTACGACTTCCCATGGGCTAATATGTTGGAAATGGCCAGTATGTTGAATTTCCTATATGGTGCACGAAAAATCGATCGAAACGTGACTGTGTACGACTTTGTTCAATGTTTATGACCGTCGCGTTTTTTCGTAAAACCTTGCTCATACGACTTCCCTTGGGCTAAAATGTTGGGAATAGCTAGTATTTTGAATTTTTGAGACATTGCACGAAAAATCGATCGAAATACGACTTTGCGCAAAGATTCTGATTGTTGCATTTTTTTGCGAAACCGTACTCGTATGACTTCCCATGGGCGAATACGTTGGGATTGGCCAGTATTTTGAATTTCTGAGACGGTGCACAAAAAATCGATCGAAACATGACTTTATGCGCAACTATGCATAAAGTTTATGACCGTTGTGTTTTTTTGTAAAATCGTGCTATTACGACTTCACATGGGATAATATGTTCGAAATGACTAGTATTTTGAATTTCCGAGATGGTGCATGAAAAATCGATCGAAATGTGACTTTGCATAAAGTATATGATTGTTGCTTTTTTTCGTAAAATCATGCTCGTACGACTTTCCATGGTCTAATACGTTGGGAATGACCAGTATTTTGAATTTCCAAGACGGTGCATGAAAAACCGATCGAAACGTGACTTTATGCGTGACTTTGCGCAAAGTTTTTGACCATCGTGTTTTTTTGCGAAACTGTGGTTGTACGACTTCCCATGGGTTAATACATTGTGAATGGCCACTATTTTGATTTTTGAGACGGTGCACGAAAAATCGATCGAAATGCGACTTTGCGTAAAGTTTATGATCGTCATGTTTTTCGCGAAACCGTGCTCGTACGACTTCCCTTGTGCTAATACATTAGGAATGACCAATTTTTTGTATTTCCGAGACGGTGCATGAAAAACTGATCGAAACGTGACTTTGTGCAAAGTTTATGACCATTACATTTTTTCGTGAAATCGTGCTCATACAACTTCCCATGGTCTAATACATTGGGAATGGACAGTATTTTAAATTTCTGAGATGGTGCATGAAAAACCGATCGAAACGTGACTTTGCACGCGACTATGTGTAAAGTTTATGACCGTCGCATTTTTTCGCGAAACCTTGCTCGTATGACTTCCCATGGGCGAATACATTAGGAATGGCCAATATTTTGAATTTCTGAGATGGTGGATGAAAACCAATCGAAATGTTGCTTTGCGTAAATTTTATGACCATTGCATATTTTCGCGAAACAGTGCTCATATGACTTCCCATGCGTTAATACGTTGGGAATGGCCAACACTTTGAATTTTCGAGATGGTGTATGAAAAACCGATTGAAACACGACTTTGCGTAAAGTTTATGAACGTCATGTTTTTTCGTGAAACCGTGCTCGTACTAATATGTTGGGAATGGCCAGTATTTTAAATTTTCGTGACGGTGCATGAAAAATCGATCAAGACCCAATGTTGCGTGCGACTTTGTGCAATGTTTATGACCGTCATATTTTTTCGCAAAATCGTGCTCATACAACTTCCCTTGGGCTAATACGTTGGGAATAGCCGGTATTTTGAATTTCCGAGATGGTGCACGAAAAATCGATCAAAATGTGACTTTGCGCAAAGTTTATGGCCATTGCATTTTTTCATGAAACCATGCTCGTACGACTTCCCATGAGCTAATGCATTGAGAATGGCCAGTATTTTAAATTTTCAAGATAATGCATGAAAAACTGATCGAAACGCTACTTTGCGCGCGACTATATGCAAAGTTTATGAACGTCGTGTTTTTTCATGAAACCATGCTCGTATGGCTTCCCATGGGCTTATATGTTGGGAATGACTAGTATTTTGAATTTATAAGTCGGTGCACGAAAAATCGATCGAAACATGATTTTGCGTAAAGTTTCTGATCGTCGCTTTTTTTCACGAAACCGTGCTCGTACGACCTCCCATGGGCTAATATGTTGGGAATTGCTAGTGTTTTGAATTTTCGAGACGGTGCATGAAAAATCGATTGAAAGGTGACTTTGCACAAAGTTTATGACCATCGCTTTTTTTCACGAAACCATGCTCATACGACTTCCGATGGGCTAATATGTTGGGAATGGCCAGTATTTTGAATTTTCGAGATGGTGCATGAAAAATCGATCGAAACGTGACTTTATGCATGACTTTACGCAAAGTTTATGATCGTCGTGTTTTTATGCGAAACCGGGCTTGTACGACTTCCCATGGGCTAATACCTTGGGAATGGCAAATATTTTAAATTTTCGAGATAGTGCACGAAAAACTGATCGAAACGTGACTTTGCGGGCGACTTTGTGCAACGTTTTTGACCATCATATTTTTTCGCAAAACCATGCTCATACGACTTCCCATGGGCTAATACGTTGGGAATGACCAATATTTTGAATTTCCGAGATGGTGCATGAAAAATCGATCGAAATGTAACTTTACACAAAGTTTATGACTATCGCATTTTTTTGTGAAACCTTGCTAGTATGACTTCCCTTCAGCTAATACATTTGGGAATTGCCAGTATTTTGAATTTTCGACATAGTCCACAAAAAATCGATTGAAATGTGACTTTGTGCAAAGTTTACGACCATTACATTTTTACATGAAACCATGCTCGTACGACTTCCCATGGGCTAAAACATTGGGAATGGCCAGTATTTTGAATTTCTGAGACGGTGCATGAAAAATTGATCGAAATGTGACTTTTGCGTGCGACTATGCGCAAAGTTTATGACCGTCATGTTTTTTCGTGAAACCATGCTCATATGACTTTCCATGGGCTAATACATTGGGAATGGCCAGTATTTTGAATTTTCGAGATGGTGCACGAAAAACTGATCGAAACGCGACTGCGTGCAAAGTTTATGACCATCGTTTTTTTTGGCAAAACCATGCTCGTAAGACTTCCCATGGGCTAATATGTTGGGAATGACTAGTATTTTGAATTACTGAGACGGTGCACCAAAAAACCAACCGATCGAAATGCAACTTTGCGTGCGACTTTGCATAAAGTTTATGACCATCGTGTTTTTTCGCGAAACCATACTCGTACGACTTCCCATGGGCTAATACGTTGGGAATGGCCAATATTTTAAATTTTCGAGACGGTGCACGAAAACCAATCAAAATGCGACTTTGCTGAAAGTTTATGATCATTGTATTTTTTTAGTGAAATCGTACTCGTACGACTTCCCATGGGGTAATTAATACATTGGCAATGGCCAGTATTTTTTTAGTGCACGCAACTATGCGTAAAGTTTATGATTGTCGTACGACTTCCTATAGGCTAATACATTGGGAATGGCCACTATTTTGAATTTTCGAGAGGGTGCATGAAAAACCGATCGAAACATGACTTTATGCAAAGTTTAATAGTGTCATGTTTTTTCATGAAATCGTGCTCGTATGACTTCCCATGCACTAATACGTTGGGAATGGCTAGTATTTTGAATTTTCAAGATGGTGCAAAAAAATTGTTCGAAACGCGACTTTGCGCAAAGTTTATGACCATCACATTTTTTCTCGAAACTATGCGCATACGACTTCCCATGGGCTAATACGTTGGGAATGGGTAGTATTTTAAATTTTTGAGATGGTGTATGAAAAACCGATCAAAACATGACTTTGCGCAAAGTTTTGACCATCGCGTTTTTTTTGCGAAACCATGCTTGTATGACTTCCCATGGGCATGCTAATAATTGGGAATGACCAGTATTTTGAATTTTTGAGTTAGTGCATGAAAAAATAATCGAAACACGACTTTGCGCAAAGTTTATGACCATCAAATTTTTTAACAAAATCGTGCTCGAATGATTTCCCATAGGCTAATACGTTGGAAATGGCTAGTATTTTGAATTTTCGAGATGGTGCATGAAAGACCGATCGAAACGTGACTTTGCGTAAAGTTTATGACCATCGTATTTTTTAGCGAAACCGTGCTCGTACGACTTCCCATGGGCTAATACGTTGGGAATTACTAGTATTTTGAATTTTTGAGATGATACACGAAAAATTGATCGAAACGCGACTTTGTGCAAAGTTTATGACCATCACATTTTTTTGCAAAACCGTGCTCGTACGACTTCCCATGGGCTAATATATTGGGAATTACAAGTATTTTGAATTTATGAGACGGTGCATGAAAAATCGATCGAAATGCATATTTGTGCAAAGTTTATGACCGACGTATTTTTTGCGAAACTGTGCTCGTACGACTTCCCATGGGCTAATACATAGGGAATGCCCGTACCCCGGACTTCCCTTTGTCCAATACGTTGCGAATGGTTAGTATTTTGAATTTTCGAGATGCTGCACGAAAATTGATCAAAATGTAATGTTGCAAGCGACTTTGTGCTAAGTTTATGACCGTCATGTTTTCTCATAAAATCGTGCTCATACGAGTTCCCATAGGCTAATACGTTGGGAATGGCCAGTATTTTGAATTTTCGAGACGGTGCACGAAAAACCGATTGAAATGCGACTTTGCACAAATTTTATAACTGTTACATTTTTTTGTAAAACCATGCTCGTACGACTTCCCATGGGCTAATACATTAGGAATGGCCAGTATTTTGAATTTCTGAGATGGTGCATGAAGAAATAATCGAAACACGACTTTGCACAAAGTTTATGACCATCAAATTTTTTCACAAAATCGTGCTTGAATGATTTCCCATAAGCTAATACGTTGGAAATGGCCAGTATTTTGAATTTTCGAGATGGTGCACGAAAGACCGATCGAAACGTGACTTTGTGCAAAGTTTATGACCATCGTATTTTTTCGTAAAACCGTGCTCGTACGACTTCCCATGGGCTAATACATTGGGAATGACGAGTATTTTAAATTTTTGAGACGATACACGAAAAATCGATCGAAACGTGACTTTGCACAAAGTTTATGACCGTCGTATTTTTTCGTAAAACCGTGCTCGTACGACTTCCCATGGAGCTAATACATTGGGAATGACCAGTATTTTGAATTTATGAGATGGTGCATGAAAAATCGATCAAAATGCATCTTTGCACAAAGTTCAACATACTAGTCATTCCCAACATATTAGCCCATGGGAAGTCATACGAGCACGTTTTCACGAAAAAAATATGATGGTCATAAACTTTGCACAAAATCGCACGCAAAGTCATGTTTCGATCGATTTTTTGTGCACCATCTCGAAAATTCAAAATATTGGTCATTCCCAACGTATTAGCCCATGGGAAGTTATATGAGCATGGTTTCACGAAAAAATGTGATGGTTATAAACTTTGCACAAATGAGCATTTCGATCCGTTTTTCGTGCACCACCTTGGAAATTCAAAATACTAGCCATTCCCAACGAATTAGCCCATGGGAAGTCGTACAAGCACGGTTTCACGAAAAAATATGATGGTCAAAAACTTTACGTAAAGTCGCATGCGAAGTCAAGTTTCGATCGGTTTTTCATGCACCATCTCGGAAATTCAAAATACTGGCCATTACCAACGTATTAGCCCATGGGAAGTCATACAAGCACGATTTCACAAAAAAATATGATGATCATAAACTTTATGCAAAGTCGCGTGCGAAGTCGAGTTTCCATCCGTTTTTCTTACATCGTCTTAAAAATTCAAAATACTGGCCATTCCCAATACATTATCCCATGGGAAGTCGTACGAGTACGGTTTCATGAAAAAATACGACGATCATAAACTTTGAGCAAAGTCGCACGTGAAGTCGGGTTTCGATCAATTTTTCATGCACCGTCTCGGAAATTCAAAATACTAGCCATTCCCAATGTATTAGCCCATGGGAAGTCGTACGATGATGATTTTGTGAAAAAACATGACGGTTATAAAATTTGCATAAAGTCGCGCGCGAAGTCGAGTTTCGATCGATTTTTCGTGCACCATCTTGGAAATTCAAAATACTGGCCATTCCCAATGTATTAGCATATGAGTAGTATTCGTATGAGCATGGTTTTGCGAAAAAATATGATGGTCATGAACTATGCGCAAAGTCGTGTTTTGATCGATTTTTCATGCACCGTCTCGGAAATTCAAAATACTAGCCATTCCCAACGTATTATCCCTTGGGAAGCTGAATAAGCATGATTTCGTAAAAAAATGCAAAGGTCATAAACTTTATATAAAGTTACATTTCGATCAGTTTTTCATGCAACGTCATGGAAAATCAAAATACTGGCCATTCCTAACATATTAACCCATGAGAAGTCATACGAGCACAGTTTCGCGAAAAAATACGACGGTCATAAACTATGCGCAAAGTTGCGTTTCGATCGATTTTCATGCACCGTCTCGGAAATTCAAAATATTGGCCATTCCCAATGTATTAGCCCATGGGAAGGTGAGCACAGTTTCATAAAAAAATGCGACTATCATAAACTTTACGCAAAGTTACGTTTTGATCGATTTTTCATGCACCGTCTAGGAAATTCAAAGTACTGGCAATTCCCAACGTATTAGCCCATGGGAAGTCATACGAGCATGGTTTTATGAAAAAATGGGACGATGATAAACTTTACGCAAAGTCACGTTTCGATCGATTTTTTGTGCACCATCTCAGAAATTCAAATACTGGCTATTCCCAACGTATAAGCCCATGGGTAGTCATATGAGCACAGTTTCACAAAAAAATACGACGGTCATAAACTTTGCGCAAAGTCACGCAAAGTTGTGTTTCGATCGGTTTTCTCTGCCTCATCTTGGAAATTCAAAATACTGGCTATTCCTAACGTATTAGCCTATGGGTAGCCGTACGAGCACGATTTTACGAAAAACTATGACGGTCATAAACTTTGCGCAATGTTGTGCGCGAAGTCGAGTTTCGTTCATTTTTTGTGCACCATCTCGAAAATTCAAAATACTGGCCATTCCCAACGTATTAGCCCATGGGAATTCGTACAAGCATAGTTTTGTGAAAAAACATGACGGTCATAAACTTTTCGCAAAGTCGCGCACGAAGTCGAGTTTCGATCGGTTTTTCGTGCACCGTCTCAGAAATTCAAAATAATGGCCATTCCCAACGTATTAGCCCATGGGAAGTCATACGAGCCCGGTTTCACGAAAAAAAGTGATGGTCGTAAACTTTACACAAAGTCACGTTTGGATTGGCTTTTGGGGCACCATCTCGGAAATTCAAAAGCTGGCCATTCCCAACCAATTACCCCATAGGAAGTAGTATGAGCATGGTTTCATGAAAAAATGTGACATTCATAAACTTTGTGTGAAGTCGAGTTTCGATCGGCTTTTCATGCACCATCTTGGAAATTCAAAATACTGGCCATTCCCAACATATTAGCCCATGGGAATTAGTATGAGCATGGTTTCGCGAAAAAATGTGATGGTCATAAACTATGCGTAAAGTTAAATTTCGATCGATTTTTCATGCACCGTCTCGGAAATTCAAAATACTAGCCATTCCCAACATATTAGCCCATGGGAAGTCGTACAAGTACGGTTTTGGGAAAAAATGTAACGGTAATAAATTGTGCACAAAGTCGTGTGCGAAGTTGAGTTTGGATCCGTTTTCCATGCACCTTCTAGGAAATTCAAAATACTGGCCATTCCCAACGTATTAGCCCATGGGAAGTCGTACGAGCACGGGTTCGTGAAAAAACACGATGGTCATAAACTTTGCACAAAGTTGCGCGTGAAGTCGACTTTCGATCGATTTTTCATGTATTGTCTCGAAAATTCAAAATACTGGCCATTCCCAACGTATTAGCCCATGGGAACTCATACGACCATTGTTTCGCGAAAAAACGCTACGATTATAAACATTACGTAAAGTCACGCAGGAAGTCGAGTTTCGATCGGCTTTTCATGCACTATCTCCAAAATTAAAAATACTGGCCATTCCCAATGTATTAGCCCATGAGAAGTTGTACGAGCATAGTTTCACGAAAAAATGCGATGGTCATAAACTTTCCGCAAAGTCACGCAAAGTCGTGTTTCGATCAGTATTTCGTGCATCATTCTGGAAAATTAAAATACTAGCTACTCCTAACGTATTAGCCAATGGGAAGTCGTACGAGCACGGTATCACAAAAAAATATGACGATCGTAAACTTTTCGTAAAGTCATGCGCGATGTCGACTTTCGATCGATTTTTCGTGCACCATCTTGGGAATTCAAAATACTGGCCACTCCCAATATATTAGCCCATGGGAAGTCGTACGAGCACGGTTTCGTGAAAAAATACGACGGTCATAAACTTTGCACAAAGTCACGTGCGAAGTCGAGTTTCGATCGATTCTTCGTGCATTGCCTCGGAAATTCAAAATAATGGCTATTCCCAATGGATTAGCCAATGGGAATTCGTATGAGCACTGTTTTATGAAAAAATACGACAGTCATAAACATTTCACAACGTCGCGTTTCGATCGGTTTTTCGAGCACCGTCTCAGAAATTCAAAATACTAGCCATTCCCAACCTATTAGCTCATGGGAAGTTGTACGAGCACGGTTTCGCAAAAAAATGCGACGGTCATAAACTTTACGCGAAGTTGAGTTTCGATTGATTTTTCGTGCATTGTCTTGCAAAATACTGGCCATTCCTAACGTATTAGCTCATGGGAAATCGTACGAGCACTGTTTCGCAAAAAAACTGACGGTCATAAACTTTGCGTAAAGTCGTGCGTGAAGTCGAGTTTCGAACAGTTTTTTGTGCACCGTCTCGAAAATTCAAAATACTGGCCATTCCCAAAGTATTAGCCCATGGGAAGTCATACGAGCATAGTTTGCTAAAAAACACGACGTTCATAAAGTTTGCGCAAAGTCGCGGGTGAAATTGAGTTTCGATCGGTTTCTCGTGCACCGTCTCGAAAATTCAAAATACTAGCCATTCCCAACGTATTAGCCGATGGTAAGTCATACGAGCATGGATTTGCAAAAAAATATGACCTTCATAAAGTTTGCGTAAAGTCACACGCGAAGTTGAGTTTCGATCGATTTTTCCTACACCGTCTAAGAAATTCAATATACTCGCCATACGCAACGTATTAGCCCATGGGAAGCCATACGAGCACAGTTTCACGAAAAAATACGACGGTCATAAACTTTGCGCAAAGTCACGCACAAATTTTAGTTTGGATCAATTTTTCATGCACCATGTAGGAAATTTAAAATACTGGCCATTCCCAATGTATTAGCCCATGGCAAGTCGTACGAGCATGGTTTCGCTAAAAAACACGACGGTCATAAACTTTGCACAAAGTCATGCTTGAAGTCGAGTTTCGATCGATTTCTCATGCAACGTCATGGAAATTTAAATTACTGGCCATTCCCAACATATTAGCCGATGGTAAGTCGTCCGAGTGCAGTTTTACGGAAAAATACGACGGTCATAAAGTTTACGCAAAGTCGTTTGTGAAGTCGAGTTTCGATCGATTTTTCCTGCACCGTCTCGGAAATTCAATATACTTGCCATTCCCAACGTATTAGCCCATGGGAAGTCGTACGAGCACGGTTTCACGAAAAAATACGACGGTCATAAACTTTATGTAAAGTCGTACGCGAATTTTATTTTGGATCGGTTTTTCATGCACCATCTAGGAAATTCAAAATACTACCCATTCCCAACGTATTAGCCCATGGGAAGTTATACGAGCACGGTTTCACGAAAAAATGTGACGGTCATAAACTTTACGCAATGTCACGTGCGAAGTCGAGTTTCCATCGATTTTTCATGCACTGTCTCGGAAATTCAAAATACTGGCCATTCCCAACATATTAGCCTATGGGTACTCGTACGAGCACTATTTCGCGAAAAAATGCTATGGTCATAAACATTGCGTAAAGTCGCGCGCGAAGTCGAGTTTCGATCCATTTTTCATACACTGTCTCGAAAATTTAAAATACTAGCCATTCCCAACGTATTAGCCCATGGGAAGTTGTACGAGTATGGTTTCGTGAAAAAAATGTGATGGTCATAAAGTTTGTGTAAAGTCATGCGCAAAGTCAAGTTTCGATCAATTTTTCATGCACCATCTCAGAAACTCAAAATACTGGCCATTCCTAACGTATTTGCCCATGGGAAGTCATACGAGCACGGTTTCATGAAAAAACGTGATGGTTATAAACTTCGTGCAAAGTTACATTTCGATCGATTTTTCATGCACCATCTCAGAAATTCAAAATATTGATTGTTCCTAATGTATTAGCCCATGGGTACTCGTACGAGCACTGTTTCGCGAAAAAATGCTATGGTCATAAACATTGCGTAAAGTCATGCACGAAGTCGAGTTTCGAACGGTTTTTCGTGCACCGTCTCGAAAATTAAAAATTCTAGCCATTCCCAAGCTATTGGCCCATGGGAAGTCGTATGAGCACGGTTTCGTGAAAAAAATAGGGCTGTCATAAAGTTTGCGCAAAGTCACGCGCAAAGTCGAGTTTCGATTGGTTTTTCATGCACCATCTCGGAAACTCATAATACTGGCCATTCCCAACGTATTAGCCCATGGGAAGTCATACAAGCATGGTTTCGCGAAAAAACATTATGGTCATAAACTTTTCATAAAGTCACATTTCGATTGATTTTTCATGCACCATCTCAGAAATTCAAAATACTGGCCATTCCCAATGTATTAGCCCATTAGAAGTCCTATGAGAGCATGGTTTCGTGACAAAATGCGATGATCATAAACTTTGCACAAAGTCGCGTTTCAATTGGTTTTTCGTGCACCATCTCGGAAATTCAAAATACAGGTCAATCCAACATTTTAGCCCATGGGAAGTCGTACGAGCACAGTTTCACAAAAAAATGCAACGGTCATAAACTTTGCACAAAGTCGCATTTCGATCAGTTTTTTATGCACCATCTCAGAAATTCAAAGTACTGGCAGTTCCCATTATATTAGCCCATGGGAAGTCGTACAAGCACGGTTTCGTAAAAGTGCACAATGGTCATAAACACTGCGTAAAGTCATGTTTCGATCTATTTTTTGTGCACTATCTCGAAAATTCAAAATATTGGAAATTCCCAAAATATTAGCCCATGGGAAGTCGTATGAGCACGGTTTCGCGAAAAAACATGACGATCATAAACTTAGCGCAAAGTCGTGTTTCGATCGAATTTTCATGCACTATCTCGAAAATTCAAAACACTGGCCATTCCCAACGTATTAGCCCATGGGAAGTCGTACGAGCATGGTTTCACAAAAAAACACGACAGTCATAAACTTTATGCATAATCGCGCGCAAAGTCACATTTCGATCGATTTTTCATGCACCATCTCGGAAACTCAAAATACTGGTCATTCCTAACATATTAGCCCATGGGAAGTCGTACGAGCATGGTGTCGCAAAAACGTGATTGTCATAAACTTTACGCAAAGTTGCATTTCGATCGATTTTTCGTGCACCGTCCGGGAAACCAAAATACTTGCCATCCCAACAAATTAGCCCATGGGAAGTCGTATGATCATGGTTTCGCTAAAAAACATGACGGTCATAAACTTTGCGCAAAGTCGCACGCAAAGTTGAGTTTCGGTCAGTTTTTCATGCACCATCTCAGAAATTCAAAATACTGACAATTCCCAATGTACTAGCCCAGGGGAAGTCGTATGAGCATGTTTTCACGAAAGCACGACGGTCATAAACTTTGCGCAAAGTTACATGCAAAGTCACATTTCGATCGGCTTTTTGTGCACCATCTCAAAAATTCAAAATACTGGCCATTCCTAACGTATTATCCCATAGGAAGTCGTACGAGCATGGTTTCGCGAAAAAATGCTACGGTCATGAAATTTGCATAAAGTTGCAACTCGATCGGGTTTTCCTGCATCATCTTAGAAATTCAAAATACTAGCTATTTCCAACGTACTAGCCCATGGGAAGTTGTACGAGCACAATTTTGTGAAAAAACGTGACAGTCATAAACTTTGCACAAAGTCGCGCTTCGATCAATTTTTTGTGCACCATCTTGAAAATTCAAAACAATGGCCATTCCTAACGTATTAGCCCATAAGAAGTCGTACGAGCATGATTTCATGAAAAAACACGACGGTCATAAACTTTGCGCATAATCGCGCTCAAAGTCACGTTTCAATCGGTTTTTCATGCACCATCTCGGAAACTCAAAATACTGGCCATTCCTAACGTATTAGCCCATGGGAAGTCGTATGAGCATGGTGTAATGAATAACACGATGGTCATAAACTTGCCTCTCCCAACGTATTAAGCCCAAGGGAGTTCGTACGAGGACGGTTTTGCCAAAAAATGCGACGGTCATAAACTTTACGTAAAGTCGCGCATAAAGTCGCATGTGGATCGGTTTTTTGTGCACTGTCTCAGAAATTCAAAATACTGGCCGTTCCCAATGTATTTTCCCATGGAAAGTCATACGAGCACGATTTCACTAAAAAACGTGATAGTCATAAACATTCCGCAAAGTCGCGTTTCGATTGGTTTTTCACGCACCATTTTCGAAATTCAAAATACTAGCCAATCCCAACCTATTAGCCCAAGGGAAGTCATACGAGCACGGTTTCGTGAAAAAATACGATGGTAAAAAACTTTGTGCGAAGTCAAGTTTCGATCGGTTTTTCGTGCACCAACTCGAAAATTCAAAATACTGGCCATTCCCAACGTATTAGCCCATGAGAAGTGGTACGATCATGGTTCCACAAAAAAACGCGATGGTCATAAATTATGCACAAAGTTGCATTGCGATCGATTTTGTATGAAACGTCATGAAATTTCAAAATACAAGCCATTCCCAATGTATTAGCCTATGGGAAGTCGTACGAGCACAGTTTCATGAAAAAATGCAACTGTCAGAAACTTTACATAAAGTCGTGTTTCGATCCATATTTCATGCACTGTCTTAGAAATTCAAAATACTAACAATTCCCAATGTATTAGCCCATGGGAAGTCGTACAAGCACGATTTTGCGAAAAATTATGACGGTAATAAACTTTGCACAATGTCATGTTTCGATCGATTTTTCATGTACCATCTCGGAAATTCAAAATACAGGCTATTCCCAACGTATAAGCCCATGGGAAGTCATACAAGCACAGTTTCGTAAAAAAATATGATGGTTATAAACTTTGCGTAAAGTCACACAAAGTAGCGTTTCGATCGATTTTTCGTGCATCATCTCAAAAATTCAAAATATTGGATATTCCCAACATCCATGGGAAGTCGTACGAGCATGGTATCACTAAAAAATGCGACGGTCATAAACTTTGCATAAAGTTGCTCGCGACGTCGAGTTTCAATCGGTTTTTCATGTGCCATCTCGGAAATTTAAAATATTGGCCATTCCCAACGTTTTAGCCTATGTGAAGTCATACAAGCATGGTTTCATGAAAAAACATGATGGTCATAAACTTTGCGCAAAGTCGCATGCGAAGTTGAGTTTCGATCGATTTTTCATACATTGTCTCGGAAATTCAAAATAATGGTCATTCCCAATGTATTAGCTCATGCGAAGTCGTACGAGCACCGTTTCGCGAAAAAACGCGATGGTCATAAACTTTACGTAAAATTGCGTTTCGATCGATTTTTCATGCACCATCTCAGAAATTTAAAATACTGACTATTCCCAACCTAATTAGCCCATGGGAAATCGTACGAGCACGGTTTTGCGAAAAAATATGACGGTCACAAACTTTGTGCAAAGTCGATTTTTGATTGATTTTCGTGCACAATCTTGGAAATTCAAAATACTGGCCATTCCTAACTAATTCGCCCATGGGAAGTTGTACGAACACGGTTTCAAAAAAAAACACGACGGTCATAAACTTTACGCAAGGTCGCGCATGAAGTCGAGTTTTGAACGGTCTTTCATGCACCATCTCAAAAATTCAAAATACTGGCCATTGCCAAAGTATTAGCTCATGGGAGGTCATACGAGCACGATTTCGCTAAAAAATATGATGGTCATAAACTTTGTGCAACGGCGTGCACGTAGTCGAGTTTTGATCGGTTTTTCATGCACCATCTCAGAAATTCAAAATACTGGCAATTCCCAATGTATTAGCCCATGACGGTCATAAAGTTTGCACAAACTCGCACGTGAAGTCGAGTTTCGATCGATTTTTCCTACACCATATGGGAAATTCAATATACTTGCCATTCCCAATGTATTAGCCCATGGGAAGTCGTACGAGCACAGTTTCGTGAAAAAACATGCCGGTCATAAACTTTGCACAAAGTCATGCACGAAGTCGAGTTTCGATCTGTTTTTCATGCACCATCTAGGAAATTTAAAATAATGGCCATTCCCTACGTATTAGCCCATAGGAAGTCGTATGAGCATGGTTTCACGAAAAAATGCGATGGTTATAAACTTTGCGTAAAGTTACGTGCGAAGTCGAGTTTCCATCGGTTTTTCGTGCACTGTCTCGAAAATTCAAAACACTGGCCATTCCCAACGTATTAGCCCATAGGAACTCGTACGAGCATTGTGTCACGAAAAAATGTTACGATCATAAACATTGTGTAAAGTCACGCGCGAAGTCAAGTTTTGATCAGTTTTTTGTACACTACCTCTGAAATTAAAAATACTAGCCATTCCCAACATATTTGCCCATAGGAAGTCATACGAGCATGGTTTTGTGAAAAAAATACGACGGTCATAAGGTTTTCGTAAAGTCGCACGCAAAGTCGAGTTTCGATCAATTTTTCATGCACTATCTCGGAGACTCAAAATACTAGCCATTCCCAATGTATTAGCCCATGGGAAGTCATACGAGCTTGGTTCGCAAAAAAACGCGACGGTCATAGACTTTGCGCGAAGTCCTGTTTCGATCGATTTTTCGCGCACCATCTCCGAAATTCAAAATACTGATCATTCCCAATGTATTAGGCCATGGGAAGTCGCACGAGCACGGTTTCGTGAAAGAACGTGACGATCATAAAGTTTGCGCAATGTCGCGCATAAAATCTTGTGCGAAGTTGAGTTTTGGTCGATTTTTTGTGCACCATATCAGAACAAAATACTGGCTATTCCCAATGTATTAGGCTATGGGAAGTCGTATGAGCATGGTTTCACGAAAAACCTTGTTGGTAATAAAATTTGTGCAAAGTCGAGTTTTGATCGATTTTTCGTGCACTGTCTCGAAAATTTAAAATACTAGCCAATCCCAACGTATTTGCCCATGGGAGTACGAGCATGGTTTCACGAAAAAATACGACGGTCATAAACTTTGTGCAAAGTCACATGCGAAGTTGAGTTTCCATCGGTTTTTCATGCACCATCTCGGAAATTCAAAATACTGGCCATTCCCAACGTATTAGCCCATGGGAAGTCGAATGAGCACAGTTTCACGAAAAAATATGATAGTCATAAACTTTACGCAAAGTCGTGTGTGAAGTCGAGTTTCGATCGATTTTTTGTGCACCATCTTGGAAATTAAAAATACTGGTCATTCCTAATTTATTAGCCCATGGGAAGTCGAATGAGCATGGTTTCACGGAAAAATACGACGGTCATAAACTGTACACAAAGTCATGTTTCGATCGATTTTTCGTGCACCATTTCGGAAATTCAAAATACTGACCATTCTCAACCTGTTAGCCCATGGGAAGTCATATGAGCATGGTTTTACGAAAAAATACGACAGTCATAAACTCTATGCGAAGTCGAGTTTCGATCGATTTTTCGCGCACCGTCTTGGAAATCCAAAATACTGGCCATTCCCAACGTATTAGCCTATGGGAAGTCGTACGAGCACGGTTTCATAAAAAAACGCGACGGTCATAAACTTTGTGCAAAGACGCACGTGAAGTTGAGTTTCGAATGATTTTTCACGCACCATCTCGGAAATTCAAAATATTGGCCATTCCCAATGTATTAGCCCATGGGAAGTCGTACGAGCACGTTTCGCTAAAAAACATGACTGTCATAAACTTTGTGCAATGTCGCGCGCGAAGTCGAATTTCGATCGATTTTTCATGCACCATCTCAAAAATTCTAAATATTGACCATTCCCAATGTATTAGCCCATGGGAAGTCGTACGAGCATGGTTTCATAAAAAAACATGACGGTCATAAAGTTTGCACAAAGTCACGCGTGAAGACAAGTTTCGATCGATTTTTCGTGCACCATCTTGGAAATTCAATATACTTGCCATTCCCAACGTATTAGCCCATGGGAAGTCGTACAAGCAGGGTTTCGTAAAAAAATAATACGGTCATAAACTTTGCGCAAAGTCGCATGCGAAGTTAAGTTTCGATCGATTTTTCATGCACCTTCTAGGAAATTCAAAATACTGGCCATTCCCAACGTATTAGCCCATGGGAAGTCGTACGAGCACGGTTTCATGAAAAAATGTGACAGTCATAAATGTTGCACAAAGTCACGTGCGGAGTGGACTTTCCATCGGTTTTTTGTGCACTATCTCGGAAATTCAAAATATTGGCCATTTCCAATGTATCCATGGGAACTCCTACGAGCACTATTTCGTAAAAAAATGCTACGATCATAAACATTGCATAACGTTACACGAGAAGTCAAGTTTTGATCGGTTTTTCGTGCACCATCTCAGAAATTAAAAATACTGGCCATTCCCAGCATATTAGCCCATGAGAAGTTGTACGAGCAGAGTTTCGCGAAATAACGCAACGGTCATAAACTATGCGCAAAGTTGCATTTTGATTGATTTTTTGTGCACTTTAAGAAATTCAAAATACTGGCCATTCCTAATGTATTAACCCATGGGAAGTCGTACGAGTATAGTTTCGTGAAAAAACGTGACTGTTATAAACTTTTCACAAAGTCGCATTTCGATTGATTTTTTGTGCACCCTCTCAAAACTTCAAAATACTAACAATTCCCAACATATTAGCCCATGGGAAGTCGTACGAGCACGGTTTCGTGAAAAAATGTGACGGTCATAAACTTTACGTAAAGTAGCGTTTCGATCAGTTTTTTGTGCCTTATCTTAGAAATTCAAAGTACTGGCCATTCCCATCGTATTAGCCCATGGGAGGTTGTACGAGCACAGTTTTGTGAAAAAATACGATGGTGATAAACTTTACGCAAAGTCGTGTTTCGATCGGTTTTCCATGCACCATCTCGAAAATTCAAAATACTAGCCATTCCCAAAGTATTAGACCATGGGAAGCCGACAAGCATGGTTTCGCTACCAAATACGACGGTCATAAACATTGCCCAAAGTCACGCGCGAAGTCAATTTTCGATCGATTTTTCATGCACCATCTCAAAAATTCAAAATACCGACCATTCCCAATGTATTAGCCTATGGGAAATCATACGAGCACAGTTTCATGAAAGAACATGACGGTAATAAACTTTACATAAAGTCACGCGCGAAGTCAAGTTTCAATCGATTTTTTCGTGCACCGTCTCGAAAAATTTAAAATACTGGCCATTCCTATCGTATTAGCCCATCAAAGTCATATGAGCACGGTTTCCTGCAAAAATGCGATGGTCATAAAATTTACGCAAAGTCACGTGCGAAGTTACTCTTTCATCGATTTTTCGTGCACCATTTCGGAAATTCAAAATACTAGCCATTCCCAACATATTAGCCCATGGAAAGTCATATGAGCATGGTTTCGTGAAAAAATGCGATAGTCATAAACTTTGCGCAAAGCTACGCGCAAAGTCGAGTTTCGATCAATTTTTCATGCACCATCTTAGAAATTAAAAATACTGGCCATTCCCAACATATTAGCCCATGAGAAGTTATACGAGCATGGTTTCACAAAAAAATACGATGGTCATAAACTTTACACAAAGTCGTGTATGAAGTCAAGTTTCACATGATTTTTCATGCATCGTCTCAGAAATTCAAAATACTGGCCATTCATTCCCAAAGAATTAGCCCATGGGAAGTTGTATGAGCACGATTTCGCTAAAAAACACGACGGTCAAAAACATTGCGCAAAGTCACGTGCGAAGTCGAGTTTCGATCGGTTTTTCATGCACCATATCGGAAATTCAAAATACTGGCCATTCCCAACGTATTAGCCCATGGGAAGTTGGACGAGCATGGTTTCACGAAAAAACGTGATGGTCATAAAGTTTATGCAAAGTCTTGCTCGAAGTCGAGTTTCGATTGATTTTTCATACATCGTCTCGAAAACTCAAAATACTAGTTATTCCCAATGTATTAGCCCATGGGAAGTCGTACGAGCATGGTTTCACAAAATAATGCGATAATCATAAACTTTGTGCAAAGTCGCATGCGAAGTCGAGTTTCAATCGATTTTTTGCGCACTATCTCTGAAATTCAAAATACTGGCCATTCCCAATGTATTAGCCCATGGGAAGTCGTACGAGCATGGTTTCGCGAAAAAATATGACGGTCATAAAGTTTGCACAATTTCTTGTGCGAAGTCGAGTTTTGATCGATTTTTCATGCACCGTCTCGGAAACTCAAAATACTGGCCATTCCCAACGTAATAGCCCATTGGAAGTCGTACGAGCATGGTTTCACGAAATAATGCGACGATCATAAACTTTACACAAAGTCACGCGCTAAGTCGAGTTTTGATCGATTTTTCATACACCGTCTCCGAAATTCAAAACATTGGCCATTCTCAACGTATTAGCACATGGGAAGTCGTATGAGCACAGTTTTACAAAAAAATGTGACGGTCATAAAGTTTGTGCATTACGTGAAGTCGAATTTCGATCGGTATTTCATGCACCGTCTAGGAAAGTCAAAATGCTGGCCATTCCCAACGTATTAGCCCATGCATGGGAAGTCGTACGAGCACGGTTTCACGAATAAATACGACGGTCATAAAGTTTCGTAAAGTCTTGTGCGAAGTTGAGTTTCGATCGATTTTTCATGCATCATCTCGGAAATACAATATACATGCCATTCCCAACGTATTAGCCCATGGGAAGTCGTACGAGCATGGTTTTGCGAAAAAACATGACGTTCATAAACTTTGCGCAAAGTCATACGTGAATTCATGTTTTGATCTATTTTTCATGCACAGTCTAGGAAATTCAAAATGCCTAGCCATTCCTAATGTATTAGCTCACGGGAAGTCATACGAGCATGGTTTTACGAAAAAATATGACGGTAATAAACTTTACGCAAAGTCACGTGCGAAGTCGAGTTTCGATCGATTTTTCGTGTACCGTCTCAGAAATTCAAAATACTGGCAATTCCTAATGTATTAGCCCGTGGGAAGTCGTACGAGCAAGGTTTCACGAAAAAACGTGACGATCATAAACTTTATGCAAAGTCACATGTGAAGTCGAGTTTTCATCGGTTTTTCATGCACCATCTCAAAAATGAAAAATACTGGCTATTCCCAACGTATGAGCGCATGGGAAGTCATATGAGCACGGTTTCGTGAAAAAACACGACGGTCATAAACTTTGCATAAAGTTGCACGTGAAGTCGAGTTTCGAATGGTTTTTCGTGCACCATCTTGGAAATTCAAAATACTGGCCATTCCCAAGGTATTAGCCCATAGGAAGTCGTACGAGCATAGGTTTGCTAAAAACATGACGGTCATAAACTATGCACAAAGTCACATGCGAAGTTGAGTTTCGATCGATTTTTTGTGCACTATCTCGGAAATTCAAAATACTAGCAATTCCCAACGTATTAGCCCGTGGGAAGTCGTACGAGCACGGTTTTGCGAAAAAATGTGACGGTCATAAAGTTGGCACTAAGTCTTACGCGAAGTCGAGTTTCAATCGATTTTTCATGCACCGTCTCAAAGACTCAAAATACTAGCCATTCCCAATGTATTAGCCCATGGGAAGTCGTACAAGCATGGTTTCACAAAATAATACGATGATTATAAACTTTGCACAAATTCGCACTTGAAGTCGAGTTTCGATCAATTTTTCACGCACTGTCTCCGAAATTCAAAATACTGTCCATTCCCAACGTATTAGCCCATGGGAAGTCATATGAGCACGATTTTGGCAAAAAACGTGATGGTCATAAACTTTACGTAAGGTCGCGTGTAAAGTCGCGCATGAAGTCAAGTTTTAATCGGTTTTTCATGCACCGTCTCAGAAATTCAAAATACTCACCATTCCCAATATATTAGCCCATGGGAAGTCGTACGAGCACGAATTTGTGGAAAAACGTGATGGTAATAAACTTTGTGTAAAGTCGCCGCGAAGTCGAGTTTCGATCAGTTTTTCATGTACCGTCTCGGAAATTCAAAATGCTGGCCATTCCCAACGTATTAGCCCATGGGAAGTCATATGAACATAGTTTCGCAAAAAAATATGATGGTCATAAAATTTGTGCAAAGTCTTACGTGAAGTCGAGTTTCGATCGATTTTTTGTGCACCGTCTAGGAAATTCAAAATACTGGCCATTCCCAATGTATTAGCCCATGGGAAGTCGTACAAGCATAGTTTCACGAAAAAATGCGACGGTCATAAACTTTGCGCAAAGTCGCTCGTGAAGTTGAGTTTCCATCGGTTTTTGGTGCACTGTCTCGAAAATCCAAAATACTGGCCATTCCCAACGTATTAGCCCATGGGAACTTGTACGAGCACTGTTTCACAAAAAAACACTATGATCATAAACATTACGTAAAGTCGCGCCCGAAGTCAAGTTTCGATCGGTTTTTCGTGCACCATCTCGGAAATTGAAAATACTGGCCTTTCACAACGTATTTGCCCATGGGAAGTCATTCGAGCATGGTTTTGTGAAAAAAATATGATGGTCATAAAGTTTATGCAAAGTCATGCGCAAAGTTGAGTTTTGATCGATTTTTCATGCACCGTCTCGGAAACTCAAAATACTGGTCATTCCCAACGTATTAGCCCATGGGAAGTCGTACGAGCACGGTTTCATGAAAAAATACGATGGTCATCAACTTTGCGTAAAGTTGCTCGTGAATCGAGTTTTGATCGGTTTTTCGGGCACCATCTCGGAAATTTAAAATACTGACCATTCGAAACGTATTAGCCAAGGGAAGTCGTATGGCACGGTTTCATAAAATAACGTGATGATCATGAACTTTATGTAAAGTCGTGCACGAAGTCAAGTTTTGATCGATTTTACATGCACAATCTTCGAAATTCCAAATACTGGCCATTCCCAATGTATTAGCCCATGGGAAGTCGTACGAGCATGGTTTGGCCAAAAAATGTGACGATAATAAACTTTGCCCAAAATCGCGCGCGAAGTCGAGTTTCATCGGCTTTTCAAGCACCGTCTCAAAAATTCAAAATACTAGCCATTCCCAACGGATTAGCCAATGGGAAGTCGTACGAGCATGGTTTCGCGAAAAAAATGTGACGGTCATAAAGTTTGTGCAAAGTCTTGCTCGAAGTCGAGTTTCGATCGGTTTTTCATGCACCATGTTGGAAATTTAAAATTCTGGCCATTCCCAACGTATTAGCCCATGGGAAGTCGTACGAGCACGGTTACGTGAAAAAAATACGACGGACATAAAGTTAGCACAAAGTCGAGTTTGATCGATTTTTCATGCACCATCCCAGAAACTTAAAATATTGGCCATTCCCAACGTATTAGCCTATGGGAAGTTGTACGAGTACGATTACGTGAAAAAACTCGATGGTCATTAACTTTGTGCAAAGTCGCTCGCGAATCGAGTTTTGATCAGTTTTTTGTGCACCATCTCAAAAATTCAAAATACTAACCATTCCCAACGTATTAGCCCATGGGAAGTCATATGAGCACGGTTTCACGAAATAACGCAATGATCATAATCTTTGCTCAAAGTCACACGCGAAGTCGAGTTTTGATCGATTGTTTGCGCACGGTCTCCGAAATTCAAAGTACTAGCCATTCCCAATATATTAGCCCAAGGAAAGTCATACGAGCATGGTTTCGTGAAAAAACATGATGGTTATAAAGTTTATGCGAAGTCGGGCACAAAGTCGCACGCAAAGTCGAGTTTCGATCGATTTTTCATGCATCGTCTCAGAAATTCAAAATACCAGTCATTCCCAATGTATTAGCCCATGTGAAGTCGTACGAGCATGGTTTCATGAAAAAATGTGACGGTAATAAACTTTGTGCAATGTCACATGCGAAGTTGAGTTTCGATCGGTTTTTCATGCACCATCTCGAAAATTCAAAATACTAGTCATTCCCAACGTATTAGCCAATAGGAAGTCGTACGAGCACTGTTTCGCAAGAAAACGTGTTGGTAATAAACTTTGCACAAAGTCACGTGCGAAGTCGAGTTTCAATCGATTTTTCATGCACCATCTCGGTAACTTAAAATACTAGCCATTCCCAATGTATTGGCCCATGGGAAGTCATACGAGCATTGTTTCATGCAAAAACACGACGTTCATAAATTTTGTGTAAAGTCACTCGCGAATCAAGTTTCGATCGTCTTTTCGCACACTATTTCGAAAATTAAAAAAACTGGCCATTCCCAATGTATTTGCCTTGGGAAGTCATACAAGCACGATTTCATGAAATAATGTGACGATCATAAACTTTGCGTAAAGTCGCGCGCGAAGTCAAGTTTCAATCAGTTTTTTATGCACCGTCTCCGAAATTCCAAATACTGGCCATTCCAAACGTATTAGCCCATGGGAAGTCGTACGAGCACGGTTTTGTGAGAAAATGTGATGGTCATAAAGTTTGCACAGAGTCACACGCGAAGTCGAGTTTCGATCGATTTTTCGTCCACCATCTCAAAAATTCAAAATACTGGCCATTCCCAACGTATTAGTCCATGGGAAGTCGTACGAGCATGATTTCGTGAAAAAACGTGACGGTAATAAACTTTGCACAAAGTCGCACGCAAAGTCAAGTTTTGATCAATTTTTCGTGCACCATCTCGAAAATTCCAAATTCTGGCCATTCCCAACATATTAGCCCATGGAAAGTCATACGAGAACGATTTCGCAAAAAAACATGACGTTCATAAATTTTATGCAATGTCGCGTGCGAAATCGAGTTTTCATCGATTTTTCATGCACCGTCTCAAAAATTCAAAATGCTGGTCATTCCCAACTTATTAGCCCATGGCAAGTCATACGAGCACGATTTCGCAAAAAAATGCGATGGTCATAAACTTTGTGCAAAGTGGTGCGTGAAGAAGAGTTTCGACCGATTTTCTGTGCACCATCTCGAAAATTCAAAATAATGGCCATTCCCAAAGTATTAGCCCACGGGATGTCGTGCGAGCACGATTTTGCTAAAAAACATGACGGTCATAAACGTTGCGGAAAGTCGTGCGTAAAGTCAAGTTTCGATCAGTTTTTCATGCATCATCTCGGAAATTCAAAATATTAGCCATTCCCAACGTATAAGCCCATGGAAAGTCGTACGAGCACGATTTCATGAAAAAAGCGACGGTCATAAACTTTGCGTAAAGTCACGTGTGAAGTCGAGTTCGATTGGTTTTTCGTGCACCATTTCGAAAATTCAAAATACTAGTCATTCCCAACATATTAGCCCATGGGAAGTCGTACAAGCATGGTTTCGTGAAAAAATATGACGGTCATAAACTCTATGCAAAGTCACGCCTGAAGTCGAGTTTCGATCGGTTTTTCGAGCACCATCTCAGAAATTCAAAATACTGGCCATTCCCAACGTATTAGCCCATCGGAAGTCATACGAGCACAGTTTCATGAAAAACTATGACGATCATAAACTTTAGGCAAAGTCGCATGCGAAGTCGAGTTTCGATCGATTTTTCGTGCACCATCTCGGAATGGTCATTCCCAACATATTAATCCATGGGAAGTCGTATGAGTACGGTTTCGCTAAAAAATATGATGGTCATAAACTTTGCATAAAGTCGCGCGCGAAGTCGAGTTTCGATCAATTTTTCATGCACTATCTCAAAAATTCAAAATACTGGCCATTCCTAATGTATTAACCCATGGGAAGTCGTACGAGCATGGTTTCGCGAAAAAATACGACGGTCATAATGTTTGTGCAAAGTCTTATGTGAAGTCGAGTTTCGATTGATTCTTCATGCACCATCTCGAAAATTCAATATACTTGCCATTCCCAACATATTAGCCCATGGGAAATCATATGAGCACGGTTTTGCGAAAAAACATGTCGTCATAAACGTTGCGCAAAGTCGCACGTGAATTCGAGTTTCGATCGATTTATCATGGACCGTCTAGGATATTCAAAATACTGGCCATTCCCAATGTGTTAGCCCATGGAAAATCATACAAGCATGGTTTCACGAAAAAATATTATGGTCATAAACTTTGTGCAATGTCGCGTGTGAAGTCGAGTTTCCATCGATTTTTCATGCACTGTCTGGAAAATTTAAAATACAGGCCATTCCCAAAGTATTAACCCATGAGAACTCGTACGAGCACTGTATCGCGAAAAAATACTATGGTCATAAACATTGCGTAAAGTCGTGTGCGAAGTCGAGTTTCGATTGGTTTTTCGTGCACCATCTCAGAAATTAAAAATACTGGCCTATCCCAATATATTAGCCCATGGGAAGTCGTACGACCATGGTTTCATGAAAAAAATATGACGGTCGTAAAGTTTACGCAAATTTGCATGGAAAGTCAAGTTTTGGTCAATTTTTCGTGCACCATCTCGGAAACTCAAAATACTGGCCATTCCCAATGTATTAGTCCATGGGAATTCATACAAGTACCATTTCACAAAAAAACACAACGGTCATAAATTTTGCACAAAGTCGCTTGCAAATCGAGTTTGAATCGGTTTTTCATGCACCGTCTTGGAAATTCAAAATACTAGTCATTCCCAACATATTAGGCCATGGGAAGTTGTATGAGCACGGTTTCATGAAATAACGTGACGATAATAAACTTTGTATGAAGTCGCGTGCGAAGTCGAGTTTTGATCGATTTTTCATACACCATCTCGGAAATTCAAAATACTGGTCATTCCCAATGTATTAGCTCATGGAAAGTCATACGAATATGATTTTATGAAAAAATATGATGGTAATAAACTTTGTATAAAGTCACGCGTAAAGTTGAGTTTCGATCAATTTTTCATGCACCATCTCAGAAATTCTAAATTCTAGCCATTCCCAACATATGAGCCCATCAAAAGTCATACGAGAATGATTTCGCAAAAAAACACAATGATCATAAATTTTACGCAAAGTCACGCACGAAGCCGAGTTTCGATCGATTGTTCATGCACCGTCTCAGAAATTCAAAATACTGGCCATTCCCAATGTATTAGCCCATGGGAAGCTGTATGAGCACGGTTTCATGAAAAAACACGACGATCATAAATATGGCGCAAATTCGCATGTGAAGTCAAGTTTTGACCGATTTTTCATGCATCGTCTTGGAAATTCAAAATACTGGCCATTTCCAACGTATTAGGCTATGGAAAGTCCTATGAGCATGGTTTTGTGATAGTCATAAACTCGCATGAAGGTGAGTTTCGATTGATTTTTCGTGAACCGTCTTAAAAATTTAATCTACTGGCCATTCCCAACGTATTAGACCATGGGAAGTCGTATGAGCACGGTTTCGTGAAAAAACACGACGGTCATGAAGTTTACACAATGTTGCTCACGAAGTCGAGTTTCGATCGATTTTTTATGAACCGTCTAGGAAATTAAAAATACTAGCCATTCCCAATGTATGAGCCCATGGGAAGTCGTACGAGCATGATTTCGCGAAAAAATACGATGGTCATAAACTTTGCATAAAGTCACGCGTGAAGTCGAGTTTCGATCAGTTTTTCGTGCACAATTTCGAAAATTCAAAATACTGGCCATTCCAAACGTATTAGTCCATGGGAAGTCGTACAAGCATGGATTCACGAAAAAACATGATGGTCGTAAACTTTGTGCAAAGTCGCGTGCGAAGTTGAGTTTAGATCAGTTTTTCGAGCACTGTCTCGAAAATTCAAAATACTAGCCATTCCCAACGTGTTAGCCCATCGGAAGTCGAGTTTTGATTGGTTTTTCGTGCACCATCTCGAAAATTAAAAATACTAGCCATTCCCAACGCATTAGCCCATGGGAAGTCGTACAAGTACAGTTTCATGAAAAAACGTGATGGTCATAAACTTTTTGTAAAGTCGTGCATGAAGTCATGTTTCGATCGATTTTTCAGGCACCATCTCGGAAATTAAAATTTTAAAAAAATGTGACTTTTTGAAAAATCGATCGAAACTCGACTTTTTGAAAAACCGATTGAAACCGATCGAAAATTAAAGTATAAGCCCATGGGTAGTCGTACAAGCATGATTTTTTGAAAAAACGTGACAGTCATAAATTTTGTGCAAAGTCACGCGCGAAGTCGAGTTTCCATCGATTTTTCATGCACCATCTTGAAAATTTAAAATAATGGCCATTCCCAACGTATTAGCCCATGGGAACTTGTACGAGCACTGTTTCATGAAAAAATACGACTTTCATAAACATTCCGTAAAGTCATACGTGAAATCAAGTTTCGATCTATTTTTTGTGCACCATCTCAGAAATTAAAAATACTGGCCATTCCCAACGTATTAGCCCATGGGAAGTCGTACGAGCATGATTTCGTGAAAAAACATGAAGGTCATAATGTTTGCGCAAACTCGCGTGCGAAGTCGAGTTTCGATCAATTTTTCATGCACTATCTTGGAAATTCAATATACTGGCCATTCCCAACGTATTTGCCCATGGGAAGTTGTACGAGCACGATTTCGCGATAAAACGTGATGGTCATAAACTTTGCATATAGTCACGTGCGAAGTCGAGTTTCGATCGATTTTTCATGCACCATCTCAGAAATTCAAAATACTTGTCATTCCCAACGTATTATCCCATGGGAAGTCGTACGAGTATGGCTTCACGAAAAATTACGACGGTCATAAACTTTGCGTAATGTCTCGCGCGAAGTCAAGTTTCGTTTGATTTTTCGTCTTTGATACTAGGAAGGGAGAAAGAGGAATAGAATTAAAAAAAAAATATGAATACCGGAAAGTTGAGTTGTAGGAAACCAACAAACTCAAAACACAACTTGCACAAAATAGTTAAAAATAGTTCACCACCAAGTTTTAAATCGGAAGAGGATACGAAAAGTTCTCCACCTTAAGGAAATTAAATAGGGATACAGAACTAAAATCAAAAGACTCACCACCTAAGGATGCATCCAAGAGATATAGAGTTTTAGAGAGTCCAAAGAGCTTCTACAAATATAATCATCTATCCAAAAAGTTATTGAATATCAAAATAAGTACTAGAGCATGAAACATCCCTTCATGCATAAAGAACTATAACATTAAATGCTTCACAACTGCCAACTAACTTTAAATGCTTCACATTTGCGAACTAACCCATTTATGCATTCCTTGGTCATAAAGAAAGACATCTTGAAATACCTGTAACATCTTGAAAGGAATATGCTCATGAGCTGTAAATTAAGTGGGTCGGGTTAAAAATTCTATAAAATTAAATACTCCCGTGTCAATCTACCCTAGTTGAAAAAGACTTGTTCTCAAGTCTTCATTTGTTTGATCACCATAATAAGGAATTAAATCAGCCACATTGAATGTTGATGATACCCCATATTCTTCAGGTAGATCAATCTCATAAGTATTCTCTCCAATTTTTTTAAGCACTTTGAATGGACCATCAGCCTTTAGTTTCAACTTCCCAAATTTTTCTGGTGGAAACCTCTCCTTCCTTAGATGAATATAAACTAGATCACCTGCATTAAACCTTATTTGCTTTCTATGTTTGTTAGCTGCTTGCATGTACCTTTCATTTTGCTTTTCAATGGTTGCTTTAACATCGTCATGCAGCTTCTTTATCTATTTAGCCCTCTCGTTAGCATCTCTACTAAATTGCTTATTCATAGAATGAGGGACTAAGTCCAAAGGACCAGCAGGACTAGCACCATAAATAACCTCAAAAGGACTCTTACCAATGGTATGATGCATGGAACGATTGTAAGCAAACTCAATTTGAGGAAGAATGAGGTCCCATTGCTTAATGTTCTTACCAACATAACTTCTAAGCAAGTTTCCTAAGCTTCTATTTGTTACCTCTGTTTGCCCATTGGTTTGTGGATGATGAGAGCTACTGAAATTCAAGGACGTACCCAGTTTCCTGCATAGAGTCCTCCAAAAATGTCTAGGAAATTTTGAATCTCAATCCGACACCATAGTTCTTGGAATGCCATGCAATCTAACAATCTCCTTGAAGTACAAATCAGTAATATAAGGTGCATCATTTGATTTATTACAGGGAACAAAATGAGACATCTTTGAGAATCTGTCAACAACAACTATGATAGAATCTTTGTTCCTTTGAGTTCTCGGTAGTCCCAAGATAAAATCAAGACTCACATCCTCCCATGGAGCATTAGGCACCGGCAATGGAGTGTATAAACCTGAATTTTGTCCTCTTGTTTTTGCCAAGTGACACTTTACATTGCTTCACAAATCTCTCCATATCTCTGAATATCTTGAGCCAATAGAAATTTGATAGAATAAGAGCTAGAGTTTTGTCCCTACCAAAATGTTCTCCCAAAGCACCACCATGAGCTTCAGCTAGAATTACATGTCTCAAAGAACAAGATGGAACACACAAGGCATTAGCTCGAAAAAGAAATCCATTCAAGATAGTAAATTGCTGAAAAGAACCTAATTTGCAATTCTACCAATATTGAGTTGAAATCCACATCATTCTAATGGAGATCTTTGAATGTCTAAAATCCAACTACTTTAACTCCCATGGCTGATAATAAATAATATTTTTCACTCAATGCATCGGCAACTACATTTTGAACACCAGATTTATGCTTGATTGTGAAGTTATAAGATTGCAAGAACTTTACCCAAGTTGCATGCCTCTTTTTTAGCTTGTGTTGGTGATTAATAAACTTCAATGCCTCATTATCAGAATATAGAACAAATGGCTAGGCAAGAAGATATGGACTCCAATGAGATAAAACTCGATAAATGGCATAGAACTCCTTGTCATAGGTAGAATATTTCCTCCTTGTATCATTCAACTTCTCACTAAAAAAGGCAATGGACTTTGATTCTTGACTCAAAACAGCCCCAACTCCTACATTGGAGGCATCACATTCAACCTTAAACACTTTGTCAAAATTGGGTAATACCAAAATATGAGCTTCAGTCACCTTTCTTTTTAATAGCTCAAAAGCTTTATCAACCTCATTAGTCCATTTGAATTTATCACCTTTCAGGCATTCGGTGATTGGAGTAACAACCAAGCTGAAACCATTGATGAATCTTCTGTAAAAGGAAGTTAAACCATGGAAACTCCTCACATCATGCAATGAAGTCGGTGTTGGCCCGTTAAGAATAGCTTCTACCTTACTTTGATTCATCATGATTCCATCTTTTGAAATAACATATCCAAGAAACACCACACTATGAGTAAAAAAGTCACACTTCTTCAGATTAGCATAAAGTTTTTGCGCCCTCAAAATAAGAAAAATCTTCTTAAGATGATTCATATATTTGCTGTACACCAATATGTCATCAAAATAAACTACAACAAAAGTTTCAATGAATGTTTTAAGTATATGATTCATAAATCTCATGAAAGTACTAGGAGCATTAGATAACCCAAATGACATAACCAACCATTCATACAAGTCTTCTCTAGTTTTAAATGTTGTTTTCCACTCATCTCCAGGCCTCATTCTTATTTGGTGATAACCACTCCTCAAGTCAATTTTAGAGAAAATAGAAGCACCATATAATTAATCAAGTAAATCATCTAACCTTGGAATGGGAAAATGATAATCAATAGCGATTTTGTTGATGGCACAACTGTCCATACACATTCTCCAAGAACCATCTTTCTTAGGCACGAACAAGGCTGGAACAGCACAAGGACTTATGTTTTCCCGAATCAATCCCTTTTTCACTAATTCATCTACTTGCCTTTGAAGTTCTTTATGCTCCTTGGGACTCATTCTATAAGCTGCCTTGTTAGGTAGGATAGCCCCCGGAATAAGATCAATATGATGTTGGATGTCTCTTAATGGTGGAAGACCATATGGAATCTCTTCTAGTTTAACATCTTAAAACTCCTCCAGGATTGGTTTCATGTTTGTCGGTGGCTCATTGTGATGGTCATTCTCCACTAGAGCCAAATATCACTATCCCTTACCAATTCACCCTTATATTCACCATAGGACATAAAAGTACTAACTTCCTTCTTAGGTGTATTGATTTCCGAAGGTTGTAATAGAGCTAAAATAATCTTCTTTTTATTCACCTTAACAGAATAAGTATGTTTATAGCCATCATACAATGCCCTCATATCATAATGCCAAGGTCTGCCCAATAATAAATGACAAGCATCCATAGGAGCAGCATCACACCGTACTTCATCTTTGTAGTACTTGCCAATAGAAAATGGAACTAAACATCTTTTAGTTACTTTGATGGCATTTTCCTTTTGCAGCCAACATAATTGGTAAGGATGTGGATGAGGGATTGTCCCCAACTTTAGCTTCTGCACCATCTCAAAAGATACTACATTCTCAAAGCTACTACTGTCAATGATCACCAAGCACACCTTGCCATTAGAGGTACATTTAGTATGTAACACATTCTTTCTCACCCAACTTTCATCCTCAGCCACATAAGATACTTGTAAGCTACGTTGTAACATAATAGATAAACCACGATCAGCATAAGTAACCTCTTCCTCATCATTATCAGGTTTCTGTTCGTCATTGGCTTCATTTCCTTCTTCGTCACTATGTCCTTCAACTAATGTAATAATCCTCCTATTTGGACAGTCTGAAGCAATATGCCCAAAACCATGACACTTGAAGCATTTTCGATCATTAGGTGTAGAAGACTTAGGTGGTAGTTTGTTGCTAATTGATCCTTCACTCTTCTCTTTCCCTTTCGGTACTACTTTGCTTTGGGGAGTAGGCTTAGAATTTTCTCCTCTCGTATAGCTATCTCCATATTGGGAACCCTTTTCAAACTTTTGTTGTTTCTCCACTTTTAAAGCCAGCTTACTCACATCATTTAAAGTCCAATACGGTTGGAATTAAATGACTTTGGCAATCTTATATTTCAGACCTCCATAAGCTCTCCTTTTAACATAAGATTGTCGAACTCTGCTTTGTACTCCTCTATACTAATATTTTTTTGCTTAAAATCATGGATTTTTAGAAAGATTTCTTGCTTATAGTTGTCAGGTAGGTATTTTCTTTTCAGCTCCCTTTTCATTTTCTCCCATGATATGATTTTACTCTTTCCCTCATATTCTCTTTGCTTCTTCAGGTTTTCCCACCAGAAAGATGCATTTCTTTTGAGTTTTAGTGCCATGAGTTTACCTTCTTTTGTTCTGGTGGTTCATGAAAATCAAAAATTCTTTCCACCGTATTAAGCCAATCATTAAAGTCGTCAACATTGATTTTCCCTTCAAACTCTGGAATATCCAATCTCATATTGTATTTGTTCTGCCATTCATCTCGATCTTTACGTCTCGTCTGAAATCTTTGAAATTTCCTTGGGTAAGATGGTGAATCACTATCAGAATCCTACATTTGGCCAACATTTTCATGCTGATTATTTTTGTTCCGAAGTTCTTTAATAATTTTATTTTTTTCTTGTAGACAATGTAACAAACTTTATAATTGCAACTTCAAGGATTCAACATCATCTTCATGGCCACTACCTTCACCAATTGTATCTTTTCCATTTCACCTTGCCATGATCTCTACCCTTAAGCTATGATACCAAACTGCTACTAGGAAGAGAGAAAGAGGAATGAAATTTGGAAAAAAAATAAGAATACCCGAAAGTTGAGTTGTAGGAAACCAACAAACTTGAAACACAACTTGCACAAAATAGTTAAAGATAGTTCACCACCAAGTTTAAAATCGCAAGAGGATACAGAAAGTTCACCACCTCAAGGAAATTAAATAGGGATACAAAAGTAAAATCAAAACACTTACCACCCAAGGACGCATCCAAGAGATACAGAGTTTTAGAGACTCCAAACAGCATCTACAAATACAATCATCTATCCAAAAAGTTGTTGAATATCAAAATAAGTACTAGAACATGAAACATCCCTTCATACATAAGGAACTATAACATTAAATGCTTCACAACTTCCAACTAACTTTAAATGCTTCACATCTGCCAACTAACCCCTTTATGCATTCCTTGGTCATGAAGAAAGGCATCTTGAAATAGCTTAACTTTGTCCAAGGAATATGCTCATGAGCTGTAAATTGAGTGGGCTGGGTTAAAAATTCTGAAAAATTAGACACTCCCGTGTCAGTCTCGGAAATTAAAAATACTGATCATTCCCAATGTATTAGCCCATGGGAAGTCATACGAGCACGGTTTTATGAAAAAATGCGACGGTCATAAAGTTTACGCAAAGTCGCGTGTGAACTCGAGTTTCAATCGGTTTTTCGTGCACCATCTCGAAAATTCAAAATACAGGCCATTTCCAATATATTAGCCCATCGGATGTCGTACGAACATAATTTTGGCGAAAAAAACTCTACGTTCATATACTTTATGCAAAGTCGTGCGCGAAGTCGAGTTTCGATCAATTTTTCGTGACCATCTTGGAAATTCAAAATACCGGCCATTCCTAATGTATTTATTATCCCATGGGATGTCGTACGAGTACGGTATCGCGAAAAAATATAATGGTTATCAACTTTGCGCAAAGTCGTGCATGAAGTTGAGTTTCGATCGATTTTTCATGCACCAACTTGGAAATTCAAAATACTGGCCATTCCCAACGTATTATCACATGGGAAGTCGTACGAGCATGGTTTCACGAAAAAATGCGCTCGAAGTCGAGTTTTGATCGGTTTTTCGTATACCATTTCGAAAATTAAATATACTGGCCATTCCCAACGTATTAGCCCATGGGAAGTCGTACGAGCACGGTTTCTCGAAAAAACGTGATGGTCATAAACTTTACGCAAAGTCATGCGCGAAGTCACGTTTCGAATGGTTTTTTATGCACCATCTCGAAAATTCAAAATACTAGCAATTCCCAATGTATTAGCCATGGGAAGTCGTACGAACACGGTTTCATGAAAAAATGCGATGATCATAAACTTTTCGTAAAGTCACTCATGAAGTCAAGTTTTGATCAGTTTTCATGCACTGTCTCGAAAATTCAAAATACTGGCCATTCCCAATGTATTAGCCCATGGGAAGTCGTACATGCACGATTGCGCGAAAAAATGTGATGGTCATAAACTTTGCGTAAAGTCGCGTGCGAAGCCAAGTTTCGATCGATTTTTCTTGCACTGTCTTGGAAATTCAAAATCCTCGCCATTCCCAATGTATTAGCCCATCGAAACTCATAAAGCAAGGTTTTGCGACAAGACGTGACGGTGATAGACTTTACGCAAAGTCTCATGCGACGTTGAGTTTCGATCGATTTTTCGTGCATCGTCTCGAAATTTCAAAATAATGGTCATTCCCGACATATTAGCCCATTAGAAGTTGAACGAGCACAATTTCATGAAAAAACTCTATGGTCATAAACTTTGCACAATGTCGCGCCAAAGTCAAGTTTCGATCAGTTTTTCAGGCACCATCTCGAAAATTCAAAATACTGGCCATTCCCAATATATTAGCCCATCGGAACTTATACGAGCACAATTTCGTAAAAAAACGTGATGGTGATAAACTTTGCATAAAGTTACCGCGAAGTCAAATTTTGATCGATTTTTTGTGCACCGTCTCGGAAATTAAAATTGATGGTCATTCCCAACGTATTAGCCTATAGGAAGTCGTACAAGCACAGTTTCTTGAAAAAACGTGATGGTCATAAAGTTAGCGTAAAGTCGCGTGCGAAGTCGAGTTTCGATCGATTTTTCATGCACCATCTTGAAAATTAAAAATATTGGCCATTCCCACCGTATTCACCCATGGGAAGTCGTATGAGCATGGTTTCACAAAAAAACATGATAGTCATTAGCTTTGTGCAAAGTCGCACGCGATCGAGTTTCGATCGATTTCTCATGCACCATTTCGAAAATTTAAAATATTAGCCATTCCCAACATATTAGCCCATGGGAAGTCGTATGAGCATGGTTTCGCGACAAAACGTGATCGTCCTAAATTTTGCGCAAAGTAGCGCGCGAAATCGAGTTTCGATCGATTTTTTATGCACCGTCTCGGAAATTTAAAATACTGGCCATTCCCAACCTATTAGCCCATGGGAAGTCGTATGAGCATGATTTCGTGAAAAAATGCTATGATAAAAAACTTTGCGTGAAGTCGTGACGTATTAGCCCATGGTAAGTCATATGAGCATGGTTTCACGAAAAAACGCGATGGTCATAAACTTTGTGCAAAGTCGCGTGCGAAGTCAAGTTTCGATCGATTTTTCATGCACCATCTTGGAAATTCAAAATGCTAGCCATTCCCAACATATTAGCCCATGAGAAGTCGTACGAGCCTGGTTTCGCAAAAAAACATGATGGTTATAAATTTCGTGCAAAGTCGCGCATGAAGTCGAGTTTCAATCGATTTTTCGGGCACCGTCTCAAAAATTCAAAATACTAGCCATTCCCAACCTATTATCCCTTGGGTCATTGTACGAGCATGGTTTCACCAAAAAATATGATGGTCATAAATTTTGTGTAAAGTCATGTGCGAAGTCGAGGTTCGATCGGTTTTTCGTGCACCGTCTCGGAAATTTAAAATACTGGTCATTCCCAATATATGAGCCCATGGGAAGTCGTATGAGTACGATTTCGCCAAAAAAATGTGACAGTCATAAACTTTGCGCAAAGTTATGCGCAAAGTCGAGTTTCGATCAGGTTTTCGTGCACCATCACGGAAATGCAAAATACTGGCCATTCCCAATGTATGCACCCATGGGAAGTTGTACAAGCACGGTTTTACAAAAAAAAGCGATGGTCACAAACTTTGAGCAAAGTCGCCCGCGAAGTTAAGTTTCGATTGGTTTTTCATGCACTATCTCAAAAATTAAAAATACTGGCCATTCCCAACGTATTAGCCTATGGGAAGTCGTACGAGCATGATTTTGCAAAAAAATACGATGATCCTAAACTTTGAGCAAAGTCACACGCGAAGCAGAGTTTCCATTGGTTTTTCATGCACCCTCTTAGAAATTCAAAATATTGGCCATTCCCAATGTATTTGCACATGGGAACTTGCACGAGCACTGTTTCACGAAAAAACATGATAGTCATAAACTTTACATAAAGTCGTGCGTTAAGTCGAGTTTCGATTGTTTTTCGTGCACCATCTCGGAAATTAAAAATACTAGCCATTCCCAACATATTAGCCCATGGGAAGTCGTACGAGCATGGTTTCTTGAAAAAACGTGACGGTCATAAACTTTACGCAAAGTCGCGTGCGAACTCGAGTTTCAATTGGGTTTTTGTGCACCATCTCAAAAATTCAAAATATTGGCCATTCCCAACGTATTAGCCCATGGGAAGTTGTACGAACATGGTTTCACGAAAAAACATGATGATCATAAACTTCTTGCAAAGTAGCTCGCGAAGTCGAGTTTCGATCGATTTTTCATGTACCGTCTCGAAAAATCAAACTAGTGGCCATTCCCAACGTATTAGACCACAGAAAGTTGTGCGAGCACGGTTTCGTGAAAAAATGCGACGGTCATAAAGATTGTGCAATGTCGCTCATGAAGTCGAGTTTGGATCGATTTTTCGTGCACCATCTCAAAAATTCAAAATATTGGCCATTCCCAACATATGAGCCCATGGGATGTCGTATGAGCATGGTTTCTTAATAAAACGTGATGGTCATAAACTTTGCGTAAAGTCGCTCACGAAGTTGAGCTTCGATCGGTTTTTCATGGACCATCTCGAAAATTTAAAATACTGGCCATTCCCATGGGAAGTCGTACGAGCACGGTATTGCGACAAAATGTGATGGTCATAAACTTTGCGCAAAGATGCACGCAAAGTCAAGTTTCGATCAATTTTTCGTGCACCATCTTGGAAATTCAAAATACTGGCCATTCCCAACGTATCATCCCGTGGGAAGTCATACAAGCACAGTTTCACGAAAAAATGCAACGGTTATAAACTTTACGCAAAGTCGTGCTCGAAGTCGAGTTTCGATCAATTTTCATGCACCGTCTCAAAAATTAAAAATACTGGCCATTCCCAACGTATTAGCCCATGGGAAGTCGTACGAGCATGGTTTCTGGAGAAAATGTGACGGTCATAAACTTTACGTAAAGTCGCGTGCGAAGACGAGTTTCGATTGGTTTTTTGTGCACCATCTCGAAAATTCAAAATACTGGCCATTCCCAATGTATCATCCCATGGGAAGTCATACGAGCACGGTTTCGTGAAAAAATGCGATGGTCATAAACTTTGCGCAAAATAACGTGCAAAGTCGAGTTTCGATTGGTTTTTTGTGCACCGTCACAGAAATTCAAAATACTTGCCATTCCCAATGTATTAGCCCACGGGAAGTCATACGAGCATGGTTTCTCGAGAAAACGTGACGGTCAAAATAATGGCCATTCCCAACGTATTAGCCCATGGGAACTCGTACGAGCGCTGTTTCGTGCAAAAACGTGACGGTCATAAACTTTACACAAAATCGTTCACGAAGTCGAGTTTCGATCAATTTTTCATGCACCATCAAGGAAATTAAAAATACAAGCCATTCCCAATGTATTAGCCCATGGGAAGTCGTACGAGCATGATTTCATGAAAAAATGAGATGGTCATAAAGTTTGCACAAAGTCACGCGCGAAGTCAAGTTTCGATCAGTTTTTCGTGCACCGTCTCAAAAATTTAATATGGCCATTGCCAACGTATTGGCCTATGCGAAGTCGTACAAGCACGGTTTCGTGAAAAATCGCGATGGTCATAAACTTTGCGGAATGTCGCACACGAAGTCGAGTTTTGATCAATTTTTCGTGCACCATCTCGGAAATTAAAATTACTAGCCATTCCCAACGTATTAGCCCATGGGAACTCGTACGAGCACTATTTTACAAAAATACATGATGGTCATAATCTTTACGCAAAGTCACACACGAAGTCAAGATTCCATCAATTTTTCGGGCACCATCTCGGAAATTTAAAATAATGGCCATTCCCAACGTATTAGCCCATGGGAACTCGTTCGAGCATTGTTTCGCGAAAAAATGTGACGTTCATAAACTTTGCGCAAAGTCGTGCACGAAGTTGAGCTTCGATCGGTTTTTCATGCACCATCTCATAAATTAAAAATACTGGCCATTCCCAATGTAGTAGCCCATGGGAAGTTGTACGAGCACGGTCTCATGAAAAAATGTGAAGGTCATAAAGTTTGCACAAAGTCACGTGCAAAGTCGAGTTTTGATTGGTTTTTCGTGCACTGTCTCGAAAATTCAATACACTAGCCATTCCCAACGTATTAGTCTATGGGAAGTCGTACAAACACGGTTTCGTGAAAAAACATGACGGTCATAAACTTTGCGTAAAGTCACATGCAAAGTCGAGTTTTGATCGGTTTTTCGTGCACCATCTCAAAAATTTAAAATATTGGCCATTCCCAATGTATTATCCCATGGGAAGTCATACGAGCACGATATCACGAAAAAACATGATGGTCATACACTTTGCACAAAGTCGCACGCGAAGTTGAGTTTCGATCAATTTTTCGTGCTCTAGCTTGGAAATTAAAAATACTGGCCATTCCCAACATATTATCCCATAGGATGTCGTATGAGCACGGCTTCACGAAATGTTGAGATCGTCATGAACTTTGTGCAAAGTCGTGCTCGAAGTCAAGTTTCGATCGGTTTTTCGTGCACCATCTCGGAAATTAAAAATATTGGCCATTCCCAATATATTAGCCCATGGGAAGTCATACGAGTATGGTTCCTCTGAAAAACATGACGGTCATAAACTTTACGCAAAGTCGCGCGCGAAGTCGAGTTTCGATTGATTTTTATGCACCATCTCGAAAATTCAAAATACTAGCCATTCCCAACATATTAGCCCATGGGAAGTTGTATGAGCACGGTTTCACGAAAAAACACGACGATCATAAACTTTTCGTAAAGTCACTCGCGAAATCGAGTTTCGATCAATTTTTCATGCATCATCTCGGAAATTCATAATACTAGCCATTCCTAACATTAATCCATGGGAAGTCGTACGTGCACGATTTCACGAAAAAAAGTGATAGTCATAAACTTTGCGTAAAGTCATACGCGAAGTCGAGTTTCGATCGGTTTTTCGTGTATCGTCTTGGAAATTCAAAATACTGGCCATTCCCAACATATTAGCTAATGGGAAGTCGTACGAGCATAGTTTCTCGAAGTAACGTGATGACCATAATCTTTATGCTAAGTCACATGCGAAGTCGAGTTTCGATTGGTTTTTTATGCACCATCTTGGAAATTCAAAATTCTAGCCATTCCCAAGCCCATGGGAAGTCGTACGAGCACGGTTTCACGAAAAAACGTGACAATCATAAACTTTTCGCAAAGTTGCTCGCGAAGTCAAGTTTCGATCGATTTTTCATGCACCGTCTCGGAAATTCATAATACTGGCCATTCCCAACGTATTAGCCCATGGGAAGTCGTACGAGCACAGTTTCACAAAAAAATGCGATAGTCATAAACTTTGCGCTAAGTCGCACGCGTAGTCGAGTTTTGATCTGTTGAAGTCGAGTTTCGATCGATTTTTCGTGCACCATATTGGAAATTCAAAATACTGGCTATTCCCAACGTATTAGCCTATGGGAACTCATACGAGCACGATTTCACGAAAAAATGCAACGGTGATAAACTTTGCACAAAGTTACGCGCGGAGTCGAGTTTCGATCGATTTTTCATGCAACATATTGGAAATTCAAAATAATGGCCATTCCCGACGTATTAGCCCATAGGAAGTCGTACGAGCACAGTTTCGCGAAAAAACTCTATGGTCATAAACTGTGCACAAAGTCGCGCGTGAAGTCGAGTTTCAACCGGTTTTTCGTGCACCATCTCATAAATTCAAAATACTGGCCACTCCCAATGTATTAGCACATGTGAATTTGTACGAGCACGATTTTGCGAAAAAATGTGACGGTCATAAACTTTACGCAAAGTTACGCGCGAAGTTGAGTTACGATCGATTTTTCGATTGGTTTTTCGTGCGCCATCTTGAAAATTCAAAATACTGGTCATTCCCAATGTATTAGCCCATGGGAAGTCGTACAAGCATGGTTTCGCGATAAAATGCGACGATCATAAATTTTGCGCAAAGTTGCATGTGAAGTCGAGTTTCGATCGGTGTTTCGTGCACCATCTTGAAAATTCAAAATAATGACCATTCCTAACCTATTAGCCCATAGGAAGTCATATGAGCACGGTTTCGCGAAAAAATGCTCTGGTCAAAAGTTTTGCACGAAGTCGTGTTTCGATCTCATTTTTGTGCACCATCTTGGAAAGTAAATATACTGGCAATTTCCAACATATTTGCCCATGAGAAGTCATACGAGCACAGTTTCACAAAAAAACACGATGGTCATAAACTTTGCGTAAAGTCGCGCGTGAAGTCGGGTATCAATCAATTTTTCATGCACCATCTCGGTAATTCAAAATACTAGCCATTCCCAACCTATTAGCCCTTAGGATGTCATGCGAGCATGGTTTCACAAAAAAACGTGACGATCATAAATTTTGTGTAAAGTCACAGAAGTTGAGGTTCGATTGATTTTTCGTGCACTATCTTGGAAATTCAAAATACCATCCATTCCCAATGTAGTATCCCATGGGAAGTTGTATGAGCAAAATTTCATGAAAAAATGTGATAGTCATAAGAGGTTTGATCGGTTTTTCGTGCATTATCTCGAAAATTCAAAATACTAGCCATTCCCAACATATTAGCCAATAGGAAGTTGTACGAGCACGATTTTGTGAAAGAACATGATAGTCGTAAACTTTGCATAAAGTCGCATGCGAAGTCGAGTTTCAATTGATTTTTCATGCACTGTCTCGGAAATTAAAAATACTGGTCATTCCCAACATATTAGCTCATGGGAAGTCGTATGAGCACGGTTTCATGAAAAAACACGACGATCATAAACTTTTCGTAAATTCACTCTCGAAGTCGAGTTTCAATTGATTTTTCGTGCACTGTCTAGGAAATTCAAAATACTGGCCATTCCCAACGTATTAGCCCATGGGATGTCGTACGTGCACGGTTTCGTGACAAAACACGATGGTCATAAACTTTATGCAAAGCCGCGTGCGAAGTCAAGTTTCGATTGATTTTTTGTGCACCATCTCAAAAATTCAAATACTGTCCATTCCTAATGTATTAGTCCATATGAACTCATACGAGCACAGTTTCATGAAAAAAAATAACGGTGATAAACATTGCACAAAGTTGCACGCGAAGTCAAGTTTCGATCGGTTTTTCATACAATATCTCATAAATTCAAAATAATGGCCATTCCCGATATATTTGCCCATGGGAAGTCGTACGAGCACGGTTTCACGAAAAAACTCGACGGTCATAAACATTGCACAAAGTCACACTTGAAGTGGAGTTTCGATCGATTTTTCATGCACTGTCACGAAAATTCAAAATACTAGCCATTCTCAATGTACATGGGAAGTCGTACGAGCATGGTTTCGCGAAAAAACGCGATGGTCATAAACTTTGCACAAAGTCGTGCGAGAAGTTGAGTTTCGATCGGTTTTTCATGCACCGTCTCGAAAATTAAAAATACCAGCCATTCCCAACTTATTAGCCCAAGGGAAGTCATATGAGCACGGTTTTGCGAAAAAACTCTACGTTCATATATTTTGTACAAAGTCACGCGTGAAGTCGAGTTTCGCTCAGTTTTTCAAAGAACATCTCGAAAATTCAAAAGACTGGCCATTCCCAGTGTATTATCCCATGAGAAGTCGTATGAGCACAGTAACATGAAAAAACACGACGGTCATAAACTTTGTGCAAAGTCGCGTGCGAAGTCGAGTTTCGATCGATTTTTCATGCACCATCTTGGAAATTCAAATTACTGGCCATTCCCAACGTATTAGTGCATGGGAAGTTGTACGAGCACGGTTTCGCAAAAAAATGTGATGGCCATAAACATTGCACAAAGTGGCGCGCAATGTCGAGTTTGGATCAGTTTTTCGTGCACCGTCTCAGAAATTCAAAATACTTGCCATTCCCAACGAATTAGTAGATGGGAAGTCATATGAGCACAGTTTCGCGAAAAAATGCGACGGTCATAAACTTTGCGTAAAGTCGCATGCAAAGTCGAGTTTCGATCGATTTTTCTTACACCATCTCAGAAATTCAGAATATTGGCAATTCCCAACATATTAGCCCATGGGAAGTCATACGAGCACGGTTTCGAGAAAAAAATATGATGGTCATAAATTTTGCGCAAAGTCGCGTGCTAAGTCGAGTTTCTATCAGTTTTTCGTGCACCATCTCCGAAATTCAAAATACCAGCCATTCCCAACCTATTAGCCCATGGGAAGTCATATATGAGCATGGTTTCACAAAAAAATGCTATGGTCAAAAACTTTGCACGAAGTCATGTTTCGATCGTGTTTTTTAGCACCATCTTGGAAATTCAAAATACTGGCAATTTCCAACATATTAGCCCACGGTAAGTCATATAAGCATGGTTTCGCAAAAAAATGCGATGGTCATAAACTTTGTGCAAAGTCGCATGCGAAGTCGAGTTTCGATCGGTTTTTTGTGCACCATCACGGAAATTCAAAATACTGGCCATTCCCAATCTATTAGAAAATGGGAAGTTGTAGGTGCACGATTTTATGAAAAAATGTGATGATCATAAACTGTGCATAAAGTCACGCACGAAGTCGAGTTTTCATCAGTTTTTCGTGCACCATCTCGAAAATTCAAAATAATGGCCATTCCCATCGTATTAGCCCATGGGAACTGTACGTGCAATGTTTCGTGAAAAAACACGACGGTCATAAACTTTTCGCAAAGTCATGTGCGAAGTTGAGTTTCGATCGGTTTCTCGTGCACCATCTCAGAAATTCAAAATACTGGCCATTCCCAATGTATTATCCCATGGGAAGTCGTACGAGCACACGGTTTCGCGAAAAAATGCGACGATCATGAACTTTGCACAAAATCACATGCAAAGTTGAGTTTCGATTTGTTTTTCATGCATCATCTTGAAAATTAAAAATACTAGCCATTCCCATCGTATTAGCCCATCGGATGTCATACGAGCAAGGTTTTGCAAAAAAACACTACGTTCATCTACTTTGCGCAAAGTCACACGCGAAGTCGAGTTTCGATCGATTTTTCATGGACCATATTAGAAATTCAAAAAACCGACCATTCCCAATGTATTATCCCATGGAAAGTTGTACGAGCATGGTATCGCGAAAAAACACGATGGTTATAAACTTTGTTTTGCGCAAAGTCACGTGCGAAGTGAGTTTCAATCAGTTTTTCATGCACCATCTTGGAAATTCAAAATACTAGCCATTCCCAACGAATTATCCCATGGGATGTCGTACGAGTATGGTTTCACGACAAAACATGATGGTCATAAATTTTATACAAAGCCGCGTGCGATGTCGAGTTTCAATCAGTTTTTCGTGCACTATCTCGGAAATTCAAAATACTGGCCATTCCCTATCTATTAGCCCATGGGAAGTCATATGAGCAAGGTTTGCAAAAAAATGTGCGAAGTCGTGTTTCGATCACGTTTTAGTGCACCATCTTGAAAATTCAAAATATTGGCAATTTCCAATGTATTAGCCCATGAGAAGTCATACGAGCATGGTTTCACAAAAAAATATGATGGTCATAAACTTCGTACAAAGTCATTCGTGAAGTCGAGTTTCGATCGGTTTATTGTGCAGCATCTCGGAAATTCAAAATACTGGCCATTCCCAATCGATTAGCCCTTGGAATGTCATATAAGCATAGTTTCACGAAAAAATACGACGGTCATAAATTTTCCGCAAAGTCACGAGCGAAGTCGAGGTTCAATCGGTCTTTCATGCACTATCTCGGAAATTCAAAATACTGGCCATTCACAATGTATTAGCCAATGGGAAGTCGTACAAGCACGGTTTTGCAAAGAAACATGACGGTCATAAACTTTGCAGAAAGTCGCACGTGAAGTCAAGTTTCAATCGGTTTTTCATGTACCATCTCAGAAATTCAAAATACTGGCCATTCCCAACGTATAAGCCAATGGGAAATCGTATGATCATGGTTTCACAAAAAAATACGACGGTCATAAACTTTGCGTAAAGTCGCATGTGAAGTCAAGTTTCGATCAGTTTTTCATGTACCATCTCGGAAATTCAAAATATTGGCCATTCCCAATGTATTAGCGCATGGGAAGTTGTACGAGCACGGTTTCGCAAAAAAATGTGATGGCCATAAACATTGCACAAAGTTGCGCACAATGTCGAGTTTGGATCAGTTTTTCGTGCACCATCTCAGAAATTCCAAATATTTACCTTTCCCAACGAATTACTAGATGGGAAGTCATATGAGCACAGTTTCGTGAAAAAATGCGATGGTCATAAACTTTGTGTAAAGTCGCGTGCGAAGTCGAGTTTCGATCGGTTTTTCTTACACCACCTTGGAAATTCAGAATACTGGCCATTCCCAACGTATTAGCCCATGGGAAGTCATACGAGCATGGTTTTGAGGAAAATGCGACGGTCATAAATTTTGCGCAAAGTCACGTGCGAAGTCGAGTTTTTATCGGTTTTTCATGCACCGTCTCCGAAATTCAAAATACTAGGCATTCCCAACCTATTAGCCCATGGGTAGTCGTATGAGCATGGTTTCACAAAAAAATGCTATGGTAAAAAACTTTGCACGAAGTCATGTTTCGATCGTGTTTTTGTGCACCATCTTGGAAATTCAAAATACTGGCAATTTCTAACATATTAGCCCACGGTAAGTCGTACGAGCATGGTTTTGCGAAAAAAATGCGACGGTCATAAACTTTGTACAAAGTCGCACGTGAAGTCGAGTTTCGGTCGGTTTTTTGTGTACCATCTCAGAAATTCCAAATACTAGCCATTCCCAACATATTAGCCCTTAGGAAGTCGTACGATCATAGTTTCACAAAAAAACATGACGGTCATAAACTTTGCGTAAAGTCATGCGTGAAGTCGAGTCTCGTTCGGTTTTTCGTATACCATCTCGAAAATTCAAAATACTAGCCATTCCCAATGTATTAGCACATGTGAAGTCGTATGAGCACGGTTTCGTGAAAAAACATGACAATCATAAACTTTGCGTAAAGTCACATACGAAGTGGAGTTTCGATCGATTTTTCGTGCACCGTCTCAGAAATTCAAAATACTAGTCATTCCCAATGTATTAGCCCATGGGAAGTTGTACGAGAATGGTTTCGCGACAAATTGCGACGATCATAAATTTTGCATAAAGTCGCACGCGAAGTCGAGTTTCGATCGATTTTTCGTGCACCATCTTGAAAATTCAAAATACTGGCCATTCCCAACCTACTAGCTCATGGGAAGTCGTATGAGCATGGTTTCACGAAAAAAGGATATGGTAAAAAACATTGCACGAAGTCGTGTTTCGATTGCGTTTTTTTGCATCATCTTAGAAATTGGAAATACTGGCAATTTCCAACATATTTTCCCATGGGAAGTTGTACTAGCATGGTTTCGCGAAAAAACATGACGGTCTTAAACTTTGTGCAAAGTCGCACGTGAAGTCAAGTTTCACTTGGGTTTTTGTGCACCATCGCGAAAATTCAAAGTACTAGCCATTCCCAATGTATTAGCCAATGAGAAGTCGTATAAGCACGGTTTCGCAAAAAGACACAATGGTCATAAACTTTACGCAAAGTTACGCATGAGTTGAGTTTTGATTGGTTTTTCGTGCACCGACTCGGAAATTCAAAATACTAGCCATTCCCAACCTATTAGCCCATGGGATGTGGTGCGAGCATGGTTTCACAAAAAAACGTGACGGTCATAAATTTTATGTAAAGTCACACGTGAAGTTGAGGTTCGATCGATTTTTCATACACTTTCTCGGAAATTTAAAATACCGGCCACTCCCAATGTAGTGGCCGATATTTTAAATTTTGCGAAAAAACACGACGTTCATAAATTTTGCCCAAAGTCACGTGCGATGTCGAGGTTCGATCATTTTTTGTGCACCATCTCGGAAATTCAAAATACTGACCATTCCCAATGTATTAGCCTATGGGAAGTTGCACGAGCATGATTTCACGAAAAAATACGACGATCATAAACTTTTCGTAAATTCACTCCCGAAGTCAAGTTTCGATCAATTTTTCATGCACTGTCTAGGAAATTTAAAATACTGGTCATTCCCAACATATTAGCCCATGGGAAGTCATACGATCATGGTTTCGTAAAAAATCATGACGGTCATAAACTTTGCGCAAAGTCGCGCGTGAAGTCGAGTTTCGATCGGTTTTTCGTGTACTGTCTCAGAAATTCAAAATACTAGCCATTCCCAACCTATTAGCACATGGGAAGTTGTACGAGCACGATTTCACGAAAAAACATGATGGCCATAAACATTGCACAAAGTCATGCGTAATGTCGAGTTTCGATCAGTTTTTCATGCACCGTCTTAGAAATTCAAAATACTTGCCATTCCCAACGAATTAGCAGATGGGAAGTCATATGAGCACAATTTCACGAAAAAATGCGACGGTCATAGACTTTACGCAAAGTCACGCGAAGCAAGCTTCGATCGATTTTTCTTGCACCGTCTCGAAAATTCAACATACAGGCCATTCCCAACGTATTAGCCCATGGGAAGTCGTACGAGCACGGTTTCGCGAAAAAACACGATGGTCATAGATTTTGTGTAAAGTCGCGTGCGAAGTCGAGTTTCTATCGGTTTTTCGCGCACCGTCTCAGAAATTCAAAATACTGGCCATTCCCAACCTATTAGCCCCATAAAAGCATGGTTTCATGAAAAAACACAATGGTCATAATAAAGTTTGTGCAAAGTCGCACGCGATGTCAAGTTTCGATCATTTTTCGTGCACCATCTTGGAAATTCAAAATACTGACCATTCCCAACGTATTAGACTATGGAAAGTCATACGAGCACGGTTTCCTAAAAAAATACAATGGTCATAAAGTTAAAGCAAAGTCACGTGCGAAGTCGAGTTTCGATTAGTTTTTTGTGCACTGTCGTAGAAATTTAAAATACTTGCCATTCCTAACGTATTAGCCCATGGGAAGTCGTACGAGCACGGTTTCGCGAAAAAACATGACAGTCATAAACATTGCACAAAGTCACATGCAAAGTCGAGTTTCGATTGGTTTTTTGTGCACCTTCTTGGAAATTTAAAATACTGGCCATTCTCAACGTATTAGCCCAAGGGAAGTCATACGAGCATGGTTTCACGACAAAACGTGACGGTCATTAATTTTGAGCAAAGTCGCGTGCGAAGTCAAGTTTCGATCGATTTTTTGTGCACAGTCCCATAAATTCAAAATACTGGCCATTCCCAACGTATTAGCCCATGAGAAGTCGTACGAGCATGGTTTCACAAAAAAATACGATAGTCATAAACTTCGCGCAAAGTCACGCATAAAGTGCAGTTTCGATCGGTTTTTCGTGCACCATCTCAAAAATTCAAAATACTGGCCATTCCTAACCGATTAGCCCTTGGAATGTCGAACGAGCATGGTTTCACGAAAAAATGCAATGGTCATAAATTTTACGCAAAGTCACGGGTGAAGTCGAGTTTTAATCGATTTTTCGTGCACTATCTCGAAAATTCATAATACTGGCCATTCCCAACGTATTAGCCAATGGGAAGTCGTACAAGCATGGTTTTGCGAAAAAACATGACAGTCATAAACTTTGCATAATGTCGCGTACGAAGTCGAGTTTCGATCGATTTTTCGTGTACTATCTCCGAAATTCAAAATACTGGCCATTCCCAACGTATTAGCCCATGGGAAGTAGTACGATCATGGTTCGCAAGAAAATGCGACGGTCATAAACTTCGTACAAAGTCGCGCGTGAAGTTGAGTTTCGATCGATTTTTCATTTACCGTCTCAAAAATTCAAAATACTGGCCATTCCTAACATATTAGCCCATGGGAAGTCATATGACCATGATTTCGAAAAAAAATACGATGGTCATAAACTTTGCGCAAAGTCATGCATGATGTCGAGTTTCGATCGGTTTCTCGTGTACCATCTCGAAAATTCAAACTACTGGCCATTCCCAACGTATTAGCACATGGGAAGTTGTATGAGCACAATTTCGTGAAGAAACGTCATGGCCATAAACATTGCGTAAAGTCGCGCGTAATGTCGAGTTTTAATCAGTTTTTCGTGCACCGTCTCAGAAATTCAAAATACTTGCCATTCCCAACGAATTAGTAGATGGGAAGCCATATGAGCACAGTTTCGTGAAAAAATGTGACGGTCATAAACTTTGCGCAAAGTCACGCGCGAAGTCGAGTTTCGCTCAATTTTTCTTGCATCATCTCAGAAATTAGAAATACTAGCCTTTCCCAACGTATTAGCCCATGGGAAGTCGTACGAGCACGATTTTGTGAAAAACCGTGACAGTCATAAATTTTGCACAAAGTCATGCGCGAAGTCGAGTTTCTATTGGTTTTTCGTGCACCATCTCGGAAATTCAAAATACTGGCTATTCCCAACCTATTAGCCCATGGGAAGTCATATGAGCATGGTTTCGTAAAAAAATGCTACGGTCAAAAACTCTGCCCGAAGTCGTGTTTCGATCACATTTTTGTGCACCATCTTGGAAATGCAAAATATTGGCAATTTCTAACATATTAGCCCACGATAAGTCGTACGATCATGGTTTCGCAAAAAAACGCGACAGTCATACACTTTGCGCAAAGTCGCGCATCAAGTCAAGTTTCGATCGATTTTTCATGCACCGTCTTAGAAATTCAAAATACTAGCCATTCGCAACATATTAGCCCATGGGAAGTCGTACGATCATGGTTTCGCAAAGAAACGCGATGGTCATAAACTTGCGCAAAGTCGCACTGAAGTTGAGTTTCAATCGATTTTTCATGTACCGTCTCAAAAATTCAAAATATTGGCCATTCCCAATTTATTAGCCCATGGGAAGTCATGTAAGCATGGTTTCATGAAAAAATGCGATTGTCATAAACTTTGCGTGATGTCGACTTTTGATCGGTTTTTCAGGCACCATTTTGGAAATTCAAAATACTAGTCATTCCTAATGTATTAGCCCATGGGAAGTCATATGAGCATGATTTCATGAAAAAATGCGATGGTTATAAACTTTGCAGAAAGTCCCGTGTGTAGTCGAGTTTCGATTGGTTTTTTGTGCACTATCTCGGAAATTCAAAATACTGGCCATTCCCAACATATTAGCACATGGGAAGTCGTACGAGCACGGTTTCATGAAAAAACGCAATGGTCAAAAAGCTTATGCAAAGTCGCGCATGAAGTCAAGTCGTACGAGCACGGTTTTTTTGTGCACCTTCGCAAAAATTCAAAATGCTGGCCATTCCCAACATATTAGCACACGGGAAGTCGTACGAGCACGGTTTTATAAAAAAATATGACAGCCATAAACATTGTGCAAAGTTGCAGATAATGTTGCATTTCGATCGATTTTTCATGCACCGTCTCAAAAATTTAAAATACTTGTCATTCCCAACGAATTAGTAGATGGGAAGTCATATAAGCACAGTTTTGTGAAAAAATACGACGATCATAAACTTTACACATTGTTGCGCATGAAGTCGAGTTTCGATCGGTTTTTCTTGCACCGTTTTGGAAATTCAAAATACTGGCCATTCTCAATATATTAGCCCTTGGGAAGTCGTATAAGCATGGTTTTGCCAAAAAACACTACGATTATAAACTTTTCACAAAGTCACGCGTGAAGTCGAGTTTCGATCGATTTTTCGTGCACCATCTCAAAAATTCAAAATACTGGCCATTCTAAACCTATTAGCCCTTGGGATGTCATACAAGCATGGTTTCATGAAAAAACATGACGGACATAAACACCACCCTTCCCACACCTGAATCGCCGATTGCAGAAGCAATCATCGCCCGTTCCATGCCTAGTTTGCCATAGGATCGTAAAGCAATAGTGAACCCAGCACCAATCGCAGCACAGCCGCCACCATTTCTCACCCTAGAGGTCGTCCCGCACCTAAGGGAGAAGAAATCGCTACCCTTCCATGCCTAAAATCGTCGATTGTAGAAGCGAATATCATCCTTCCATGCCTCGAATCGCCGATCGCACGAGTGACCGCCGTCCTTCCATGCCTGAATTCACCGCAGAACGATCGTAGAGGAGAAATCGCCCTCCGCTACCCGCTCGTCGTTCGGTAAGGAAAGAGGCTATCGTCCCCAGCACCGATCACAAGCACAAGCGCAAGCAGAGCACGAGCGCAAGCAGAGCACGCGCATAAGGGAAAGCTGTCACTTTGCCTTGGGAGAAGCACCCAAGGGAGAAGCCAGCCCTCACAGGAAACCTCTCACCCTCACCATTCTTCCCGCATCTTTGCTCCACGCAAAGTCGAGTTTGCCTGTTGGTGATATTTCCAAATGTAGTTGAATTCCAATCCTTAAGTGATGACTTATATGCTAATTTTTGACATAGGATGTAAGGGGGAGAACCAAACACTTCCAAGCTGACTTAATAACTTCGAGAAACTGAGGGTGAGTACTCCACATATTAAAAAAATCTAAAAGGTTTCTTGTCGCTGGGTATTGCTTTATCTGTGTGTATATGCATAATAGAGTGATTTGAAAATAACTTAGTATCATACGCAAGAAGTGAATCTGGAAAAACTGCTAACCATTCCTGATTAATCAAACATCTATTAGGTCAAGCCATAAATTTTCTATCAGAAGCACTTTTATTATTCCATGAGAACCAATCACCTACATATTTCATGTCAGTAAATGCAGCAATATCTATACAATTATTAAAACTTTGAAGCTGACATTTGGAAAGCAGCCTCTTACACAAGTGGCAAGAATTACATTCAGATGTGCTATTTGGTGGATTTGGAAGGAGAGGTGTGGCAGATTTTTTGAGTGACACAACACGAATAAAGCTCAAATTCTAATAGATATTCTTCAAGCTCACGATCATGTATGGAGCAAGAATTAAACATAGAGCACCTAACAAGAAGAGAGAAAGGGATTTTCACAAGATTCAATTTTTTCATTAGTCAATAATCTCCAGAATAATGATTAAGATTGTAATGCATTATGTGGGGCAAAGCTTATATTTTGTGATGTTTCCACAAGTAGTCCAGAGGTCAAGATATTGTATTTTATTATCTATTGACTACCTTGTGCTACTCTTAGAGATGAGTTTGATGAAGTGTGCCCATTCCACCTTTTTTAGGTGGGGTGCAATCTTCTCGACTACACTAAGAGACTTCAGGCTTTAGTCTATGGCTTGTGTAGACAAATCTACATTATCCAGAATAATACCAATCCAACCCATTTCATGAAGAAAATGTAACCAATTAACCAACCAATAAAACTACTTGTTACAAATAACATCTTGTTGTTGCATCGAAACATATAAATGTTGACTAATCTGGCTAACGTTGAACTTGGTAAAATGAAATGGTTGAATAATTGAAAAATTAGATTATTCAGGAATACACATTGAATGCCGAGATTACGCATTGAATTTCTGGTAGTAGACCCATAATCAAAAAGTTTTTGTGATTGTTCCAGAAATGAAACAAAAGATAGGGTAGAACTAGGGCTTATTGTATGAGGTCTACCCAATGCTAGATGCAGAGGCGCATAATAGATCGATATGAACATCATGAGCTGCCCCGTAATAAAACCAGTTGTTGCTGATACCTCCTTCTCGGTTCCTTCTTCCATAACCCGAGCTTGAAGAAGGAAGAGATAAGAGGGTTCTTATAGTACTGTTCGTGGAGTCGATAAGCTAATTCCTGTCGATGTCTATTTGCCGGGCTGCCCGCCTAAACCAGAGGCAGTTATAGATGCTATAACTTAAAAGAAAATATCTCGAGAAATCTTTGAAGATAGAACTGTGTCTCAACAGAAAATCGATGTTTTACTACCAATCACAAGTTTTGTGTTCGACGCAGACTCATCGGAAATTATGATCAAGAATTGCTCTATCAATCACCATCTACTTCAAAGATACCTTCAAACATTTTCAAATCCAAAAGTTCAGTATCTCCCAATTAGTGAATCGACAAGGTAAGGTTCTTTTGTGCAGAATAAGAAAGAAAGGGTCAATCTTTAAAAATTTCATTGTAAATTGAAATACTCATACAAATACAAATGTGGGAGAGATCAAGAAGATGCAGCAGGATCGTTTATCTGATTGGTTAGTCAAGCATGATTTAGTTCATAGATCTTTGGGCTT